>OY728131.1:1113335434-1115835434 GCA_963277665.1 Viscum album
TAGAATTCACAAGGGTGCCACTACAGTCACTTATAACCCCCACCCCACACCAAATTATTTATCTAAAAATATTGGTCATCATAGCACCAAAATACCCTTAAAAGTACATCGTTAAATCTTTTTCCCACATCCATGTATTTCTATTCTCTCCAAAAGACAAATCTATGAACGCATATAGAGAGACATAAATGTGGATATACAAAGAAGATGTAACTATTCTAAATATGTTATTATATGTTAATATCATCTATCAGCCCATCAAAATCCATAAAAAGAGATATTATTTTGAAATAACAACTATTATCGACCTTCTTCCCATCCATTTGGAAATGAAAATTTCACCAATGATATGTGATGACTACAACCTCCTTGAATGATGAATTTAATTTTTCATCACCACCGTACATGGAAGATTTTAAATATTTATTTAATGAATTAATGTTATATTTATGAAATAGTTATGTCATATAATCATAACATATCATTTATTTTTAAAAAATTAACAATAAATGGTAATCATAATATTTAACCTCGTAAAACTATAATATAGTGAAATATTTTCTGTAATAACTTTTACAAATACTGTTCATTTATCTTCATTATATAAATATCATTCAAAACATTTTATGAAGTTATTAAATATTTATGAAATCATTAATATAATATAATTTTATATTATCACAACACAATAATATATTCTTATTCTTTTAATTGTGATAAGATGACCTTGTTTGGGCTGATTTTACAACCAAGGTGAATCATGTTATAATTTTTTATGTATCAAATGAATTTAAAAATATAAAATTTATTCATAACATATAATAATTTTAAATTTAACACATCCTAATTATTTTATAATATTCATATAAACATGTTTTTTGGTTAATAAGAATAAAATCTTTTATAGAATCTAAATTAAAGGAATATAGATTTTTAAATGTTCAATATGACTCGTTAACTTTTTTTATTAAATAAATATGGGACTCAATAACAATATAAAAATCATATAATATTTCTTTAGGAATGTAATATAATGATGAAATTACTATAATAAGAATAAAATTATAAGTGAATAATCATGGTTATTTTGAACATCCAATACAATATTATGGTGGAGTATCCATAGACAAGAAAATGTATCAAAACCTATTGATCTTCTTAATTTTGTAATTACTAATACCAATAAATTGATATTAATAAACTTATTTATTCAATTTATTATTTTTATTTTTACCATTTCTATGATATTAAATATATTTATTATATTTTGATATAAATGAACAAAAACAGACCGATGTGAACAATTTTGTCTTAATGAATAAATAAAACATGATAATAACTTAAAAAATAAATAATAATATTATAATAAACAAGATTAAGGATTTATAAAATATGAAAATTTTTAAATTTTTTTAAATCATTAGGTTAGATGTAATACAATGAAATTAAGGAATCAACAAAAGTGTTATTTCTTTTAACCATATTTTTAATGTTTTGATTATTTCCTTTAAAATATTTTTCCTACTAGTCCATAATATATATTAAATGTTTTAATATACATGTAAATGGTTTACTAATTTTATTTTATTTTACAGTTTACATTTTTAAAAAAAATTTGAGAATATATAATTATAATATTTTTTTATAAAAATCATTTACCTTTCAATACAAAAGTTTGAAAATAATAACTATTTACTTACATCATGAAATCATTTTTTTATGATTGTGTATATGATTTTTTTTAAAGAGTCCAAATTTTATATTCATGGTCTATATTGGAAATATAGCCCCATTTTTCTCTTCATTTTTAATTTTTAAAGGATATCAATGAAAATGATATTTAATCATTATTTTTTGGTAAATATAATTTATTATTTGAACAAGTTTAAATTAATGTTATTATGAGTTTTGTTCTGACTATTTAAGACACTATATGTTATATTTATGTATGGTTATTTTATATTATATATAATGAGTATGGTAAATGTATCAAATCCATTCACTAATGATATAGTCTCGAGATATATGATGTTTGAAATAACTTGTTATGATAATCCATTATATGGTTTTTTGGTTGGAATTAAATAGTTGTGTTATTCTCTTAAAATTGATAAAAGAAGTAATTTTATATTTTTTACATCTAACAAGTGATAAAAATATTATATACCTCTTAAAATGAATGATTATTTCATTTTTTTCATTTTAATGAGATTATTTCTTGATAAGTTTAGAGAAATGATATTGATTTTATATTTTAATTCAAGTTTATAATATTTTACGAAATTTGAGCCATTTTATTGAACACAGAATATTTTTTCGATTTTTCTAGTATCTCACTACAATAATTAGTTTACTTCTTCTTATATATATATTTATATATATCACTTTTTGAGTTTTATACACATCCCATTTTTTGAAATGTTTTTCAAAGTGGTAAATGATGAGGGAAATTAATTATGAATTCAATATTTATATATGAGTTTCATTAATGGATGAATATTTTGTGTTGTTTAAAGAGTTAGTTTTAGATGAAATGTTTTCTTTTATATGAAAATTTTATTTTTTTGATTTAATTACATATTAATTATCAAAAATTGTAAACCTAATATATCATCAGAATGTTAGAGAATAAAATATATATAATAAATAATTAAATTTAGGTTTTATTACATTTGGTATATAATAGTTTCTATAGAAGAACTGTTTAGATAATATTAGATATTGGGAACATGATGGTGGTAGAAACTTTTTGGATGGTAATTCATGGAAATATTATTAGGAGGGTGTTTTTAAATTAAATTAAGGTTTTCAAAGTCCCTTAATATAGAATATTTCAATCCTAGACTGGTTTTGTACAAATTCAATAATTTGAAAAAAAATTGGAAGGAAATAATTGGACAATGTACATCCGAATCAACAATATAAAATAGTTTGAGTAAAATTTGAGGAATTAATATTTGTCCACTATTAAATAATGTTAATATATTAATGGTGGTTCCAACACCATGGAACAATGAAATTATCACCTGAGGAACTATTAAATAGTGGATTATTTTTTAGGAAAAAACACCTTCTTGTATCATGTAAAATTTGACAAAATTGTAGTTGATGGTTGGAGCAATGATTTGGTGAATATATTTAAACTACATGGTTATTCATATCATCAAGATGTACCAATTTATATTTTTCATCTACTAAGTCATTCTAATCTATAGTGGTTTCTATTTATGAATATTAAGTAGAAGATTGAGTATTATATGATATTGTGTGTAATGATCCATATATTTATTGGTAATTATTTTAATGAATGATTATGTCTTTTTATTTAAGAATGGTGGGAGGGAATGAATTTGTACTCATATCATGTATCCAAAGATGATTATTTTAAAAATTTATATTTCTATATTTAGTTTGAGGTTTGGGGAATGTTTATGGTGCTCTAGTGGTAGTATGAGAAGGTTTTAGGGACTCAAGGGGCTGAAATTCAGTTTCTAAAGGTTATTAAAAGCATGAAGCAGTTATCTACGCCATGGATAATATTTACTCATAGAATGAAAACATATGTAGTGTGCTCACACTCGGAAATGGGTGTTAACACTATAATGACGATCCTTATGTTAGTTGATGGATATATATACAGCGGTTATTCATGGGACAAATAGTGGTCCACACAATGATGCTGGTTGGTAAAGGTGTAATACCCTTTTTCCTGAATATTTTAGGCCCTAATCCTTACTATAGGTCAAGAATTGATTTAGGGTAAATATTCACAATGTGAAAACCTTTGAGGTATAATGAATAATGTTCAGTTGTGTTTTTTTAGTTGGGGAAATTTTTTCATTTATTTTTATTATTCCTTTAGACATAAGAGGTTTGGGGAGTAATGAGAGGCCATTTCATGGAATTTTCACCCACCTTACATCCCTCCATTTACCTCTTTGTAGGGGGATTATTCTGGGATTGATTGAATGGTTATATAATGTATGGTTGACCAGGATGTCCAATGTTCATAACTTTCATTTTCGAATGTTATTTTTTAATTTGTCTTAGGTTTTGGTGATGACTTCACTACACTATAGCTAAATCATTGATGACCGTTCATTTTTTCTCTGCCATTTCAATGTGGTTCCTAAATGAAACGTCTACATGAAATTGGTAATATACTATTGATGGTATATTTACATTTATTTCAATTAATTGTATTTGAATAAAATTAAATAATTTTTAAATTCAAAAGATTTAAATAATAATTGATTTTGGGATGCTAAGGATCATATGTGTGTCAAGAGTAAACCACACCCTGTTGCTCTAGGTTTTGGTGAGTAGTAATGACATAGTTTATTTTATGAAACAAATAAGTATTTTTTAATCATGAATAATTGTTATAAATTAATATATTTTATTATTTTTATCATGTAACATAAGATATGTGATTAGAGATATGTATGAGACTCAATGAGAATGGAAGAGTCTTAATTGACATTGGAGGGTTGTTAGCATCATCTTTGTAGAAGGTGGACCCCTGATAAAACCATCATATGCATGTCCATTTTTCGTGCCCGAAATTATTCCATGCTTCCTGGCTTTAAGAATGTGTTTTCATTAATTGAAGATTCCAAAAGTGGGATGATTATGGGGGATTGATCCACCCCAAGATGAGATGATGTTCACTTATTCATAATGGGTAAATCATGATCATTGACATATTATGTCTCTAATTATAGATGTGGTCAATTGAGATTAATTGAGGATTTGGAATGGTCCCAGGGTATACTTTTATATATAATAATCAGTAGTTGAGAAATTAAAGAGAGAGTAGGAATGAGAGGATTGGTTGTTAGTATTGTTCAGGGAGTCATCTTCATTTCTTGTTAGTGATGATGAAATACCTCATGAGGTTGCAGAGGGGTCTTCATATATTATTAGATTAATTGGAAACCTCCGGGAATTGGTTTAGGATAAATAGAAGGTTTTTCCTATAAGTGATATTCCGAGAGATCCCCTATAGAATATGTGATATGAGAATTTTGTGGGGGTTCTGGGAATCCTTTCAAACATTTAATTGAGATTCCAAGGGGATTACATTTTGATGTCTATGGATGGTTTCTATATAATGGGACCCATATTGATTGGATTAAATGATTAATATATGTACTGAACCAATGGGGTTTGGGTCAGTGGGTGCCCGCAGGATGTGGTGTATCTAATGTGTGACAACTATGTCTTGGTATTGATGAGAAGAAACTATGATGGGTCTAGAGGACCCAATTGAAACCATTATTGGTGAGGAGATACATATTCAAGGTGATATGATAGGTCTCACGTTACCTGCACCATTACATCAATTGATGAGTATTGGATGGGTTGAGGGTCGTACATGTGTTTTATATTATTCTTATAGGTGAAAGATGCTTGGTGGAGTGAATTCTGAGCCTGAGAATAGCTGATATTCATATTGGTGGAAGGATTACAAGAATGAATTTCTGTCCTAATATTCATGAATGATACTCCATACCTTGGGTGATAGGTAGTAATAGTGTAAAGGGAGTATTCAATTAGATCTAATGACTTCCTAACGTAGTTTTATAGATATGGTATGTGTTTATTGAAGATCTTGGGTATATTTAATGAGAGACTTATGTAATTATAGAAGACTGTTCAGGGAGTATATTGCGTTATTCTAGTAGACCCCCATTTGTGAAGGCTGAAATATGAACTGGCACAAGATTTTACATGTGGACCCATGATTAAGTGAAAAGTTAGTGTGTGATGATGTGGAATCTTAACATTAGAATTCATCTCCTAGAAAATGGCCATGGATTAGATTATTCCATATCATAGGTCATTAGTTATTGGAAGGACCATAAACATAGGTGAATATGGTGACAACACGGCTTTGGAATGGCACCAAAGAAGGTATGTCCATAAACCATGTTGGCATATTTAGAACATATTTCCCAATCAGGTATGAGTATATTGTTGAGAACCATCGTATCTGGGATCACACATGAAAACTAAATGAGAATAATATTTTAATAAATATTTCCTTCCTTAAAATATATTTATTTGACAATGATTATTGGGATGTCATTATCAGACCCTACTGAATTTTATGAACACACATGTGTGGCCATCACTTTGAGAATATTGTCATTATGTCTGCATTTCATTTCAGGGAACAGGATTTTTAGTGGATCTAGATATATAAGTATAATCTGTATTACAATCAATTTGTGTTGAGGACCTTGGATGGAATTGTGTTTATTGTGTTCATTTTTTGGATTATCTAGTATATGATATTTTCCTAGTTGGAGATTTCTTTTATATTTTATGAAAACAACATTTTTATAACACTATGTTGATTTTATTATGTATAGTATATTTTTTGGAATAATTGTTTTGTTATTTTATTCTATATTATTATTTATATTATAGTGAATGGTTTCCCCATTGTATGTATCATTCCTCCTACAATAGTCATCAACAATAATCATTTAAGGAAGAACCCTTAAGAATATGTTTCCCTCATTCTCATATGGTGTTTTTGGATTATTGAATAACAATGTTGTATCAGAAATATTGTTTTTTATGATTTAGGGAGATGGAATACAGGTGGAATAGTGATGTTTTACATCGATTGATAGATGTCATACTAGTTAGATATGAACACATTTTCCATGGGATGTGTTGTTTACCAAGTGTATGGTACTAATTCTCTCTAGTTTTGCTATTATGTATTACATTTTATTTTGTATGATAGGTTTACTAATATTTTAATATGTTGTTTTATATCATTGACCATTTGAAATATGTAATTGTTCATGGATCATGATTTGGTGTTTAACAATAACTTGAAATTTTCTTGCTTATGTGTGGAAGGATGTTATGAAAATAGGGTTTAGTTGTTTAAAGCTTAAACAAAAACCTATATTAAATTTTACTAAATTGGGATTTTTGTGTAATTTTATTTAATTGGACAATCTATAGTTTATTCTGATTGAAATTAATGTGAATCTATGCATATGAGGTTGTCGAGAATTGCAATGTCAATCCCTTAACAAAGGTATACATAGTGTCCCTTAATGGGATAATTCATGCATTTAATGCATATGAGATGACTCTATGAGAGAAGGGATGCATGAGTAGTGTACGTAGTATGTGAATAGATTTCTTAATTTTTTGTATTGAGTTTCTTATTGTATCAAAAACCATATTTATGGTATTTTTATCATATTATTTCTCATTATCATTCAATTTAATTTATCTTGGATGTTGTGGTGATAAAAATTAGATAATTTTGGAATGAAATGAGTGATATTCAATGGGAAATGATGTAAAAAATGGGAGTTAATATTGGTATAAATGATATTTTTTATTGGGTATGATTGGTCATATTCATGGTGTTATTGTTTTTGGATGTTATTTTGTTCCTGTGTCGTTGGATCATGGGCTAAAATTTATATTTTTAGGTAAGATTATCTTCTGGAGGTTGGATGGGGAGTTATCTTTAGTGTGAGAGATTCATTGGGGCATTTCATTTGATTGAAATTAATGTGGTAATAATAATTAGGATAAGGAAATGATCATGGGTTTCAGGATACATTACTAATTGGACTATAAGACATGTTGGAAAATAGGGTGTATGGATGAATTAAACCACAATGTCTAAGTGAGACCGAATTGAATCATGGAAGAAACTATAAGTGTAATGTTGAGAATCATTCCAGAGCTAGGTGTATAACGGTGTTCAGAGTTGGATTTTGGTAAAATGTGTTCATGATTGATGAAAAGAATTCATGGGTTATTAAAAAATTGAATTTGGTTCATAGATCATTAAATTTTTCATTTATAGACAACAAAAAATTATTGGGGTTCTAGAGTATCCTGTGTGGTTTTGTGGTAGAATTACTATTCTATTTTCGGTTAGGGGAAACTCTTGATGTTGTAAAATTTTTATTTAGTAGGTTACTCACTGAAATGGAATTCTATATTCATTTTTTGAGAAGGATGTGAGTTCAAAGGGGTGGGAGGATACATCTATATATGATTGAGTGTGGTAGAATGTTCCATTTGGGACTAATGTTTATAGGATTTACAATGTTGATTTTATGGGGGTAAGGCTAGGGAGAAGAAACACAGATGTGATAGTTGAGTTATTTTGGTCATCGCATGATTAGTTGTTCATGTGAATCCATATGGAATGTAATGAACTAATGATTTTTAGAGTACACGATAATATAAACAACCAAATAGTTGGATGATGGAGATGGCAATCTTGTGTGCTATTAGTGGTGGAAGTGGATATATCGAGTCATCACTCTGGTGTCGGTTGGAGAACCTTATACATATATATTATAAAAATTGGATTGAGGGGAATGGATTTTGTTTTTTAGTTTGATGAAAATGACAGTGATACAAATATTTCTAGGATTATAATATTTATTTTAGGTGAATAACCATTTTTTCATAAGGGACATGGTTGAGGTGAGACAACTTGGTGAAAGTCTAGGTTACATCAGGTTATTTTATTTTTTTCGATATGATTTGACTTTATTACTTAAAAAGGTATAATTTTTATTTTTATATGATTTTAGTACATGATATTTCTTGGGGATTATTCCCAAATATCTATTCAGGAAATATAAGGTTGAGTCAGAATAAAAGTTATTCATAGCCTAGGTTGTGAGAATCAAATTTTTAGAGGGTTTTTATTGATCCAGCCACGAAATTACACTAGTGTTTTCGTGTGAGATTCAGTGTACGATTCTATAATATCAAGAAAATTATTCAAAAGTAAAGGTATAATGGTTGGTTTGTGTGGTGTGTTACTGGTGGGTGAGGATAATCATTTTTTGATACAATTATCTAGAACAGGTCTAATGTTTTTAGGGAGTTGGATTCAGTGAGGTGGAAACACATGAAGACTATAGTTCATAAATCATTTCATATGGTCCTTGTGCGAAACATGTTCTTTTGAGTAAAATATATAGTATATAGAATTAGATACATGATTTTCATAAGATAATCATATTTGATTTTCAGTATTTGAACACGATGATATCATAGAGAATTTATAGCCATCGTAGTTCAGAGAAAAATATTTAATGATTTCAAAAATATCATAAGGAAATTATTTGTCAAAATGATTTGTTTATAATGACCCATATATTTATGGATTGTTATTTTTGTGGAATTATAATGAATTTGGAGTTGAATTAGGGATAATAGCTTTAATTGAGAATTAGATAATGAATTTAAATTTATTGATATCCCTAAATGTTAATTTTTGGTTTGTTTTATGTCCATTGTAAGATCTTAGGTTCTCATGTTGTGGTCGTAGAAGGATTGAAATACCCAAGAAGTTGAAAGTCAATTTTTATAGGATATTCACATAATTAAGGAGTAATTATTTCTATAAATGAAATTTACTCTGGTCCAAAAAGTCATGATTAGGTAATTCATGCTCTAAATTTCATATTAACACAATTTATATTAACATTAAATGAGGCTGTGTGGATCCATATATGAGAAATTCATATATGTAACAATGGTTCATGAAATGTAGGATGTTTTTTAAGAAGTGAACTATCTCATACATTTCTGGTTATGAACCTTTTTTAGGATAGGAAAATTTTGGTGGGTTGAAGGGATTTATGGGGTGTAATTCTATTTTCATGTCATGAATAATGATCAATTATCTTTGGGTGGAGACACATCAGAAATTTATTGTCTTAGATCAGTTATACATATGGTTTTTGGCGAATTATATGAGAATATTTATTATCTATTTATCCATCCACTTGTCCCTCCTTCTATCCCCATTTAAGGTGGATTATTTTTAGTGAATTATATCATTCATATAATGTATGATTAATTATTTAAATTTAAATTAATGCCTCCTATATTATCATTTTATTGTTTAATTTTGTATAGTTTTTTGTTATGACTTTAAATAGTGTGGTAAAATCATCCAACATTGCTAGCTTTTCAGATGTTGTGGATATTTTGAATCCCCAAGGAATATCCACATTCTAGGTATCATCAATACATTAGACATATTCCACCAAAATATTTTATATATTTTTATATTATGTTTATGATTTTGGCCATTGTAATGACTGTATTGATTGTGGATTTTAGATGCATTAGGCATGGGTTTAATTCGGTAGTGGATAACACCATATTGCAAGATATTTATATTAGATTTTGTTGTTCTGTGAGTTTGTATTAATTTATACCTATTTTTTAATTTATTTATAATCATTATAAAATATCAAAATTAATTTTATAAGGTTTTGTGTACTGGTTCACAATATATTTGATGATGATAAGGAGCATTGATGAGTCATAGCGAATCTTGGTGAGGGATTAGTTATATGTTTTTGGTCAGTGACCCTGATGATTAAATTATCACACTAAAATATATTTAAAACCATAAATTTCATACATATAAAAAGGAATTAGGAAGGGGGTATCCAAATAGGTAGAGTCCTTAGGGGACATTATACAGTGGCATTGGGCCTCCTAAGATGAGACCTTGTGTACATCAATAATAAGTTAAACAGATATTGCCTAAATATTATATCATCATTGGGTGAGCTTGTTATTTGATTTGACACATGGTCTTAGGTATGAAATTGGGTTTCTATTATTATATAGTATAGCCTAGTTGATGACATAGAGAAAACCCGATGAAATCAGATGATTGGAGCTGTGTCTAGGTAGAAGAGACATTTTTCATTCTTATAAGTAATGAGTAACTCCATTTTTATTTTAAGGTGATTATTTATATTTTATGGTATTAAGAGGATTCCATTAGGAAAACTTTTTTGATTAATGTGAATGTTTTCCCCTAGTTTAATGGATAATATATATCCCAATGTCGTGTAACATATAACCAGTGTGTGGGTAGTGGGGATCATTCTAAACATTGAATCTCGATTCAAAATGGAATATGGAAAGAAATATTGGGATGATCCGTATATATGAATACTATGAGTGATGATAATATTTTCAAGGATGTGGATCTACCCCATAGGGTATGGGTATGTGGGAGCTTATGGAAATATGTGTCACCGACCAGTGACAATTATTAGTTTCTACCATTTGAGTAGATATTGTAATGAGTTTGTTGGACATGGTGGATTCCCAAATGTGTGAGGAATGATATATTTGAGGGGAAGTGGTATTTAGTGAATAGAACAATAGAATAATTTGGTTAGTAATGTAATGGATGCAGTCATCTCTTGTGTTGTATGACATTGTGATAGGAACCCATTTTGGGTGGTTGAATGGATATTGAGGTATGGACAATCCATGTGTGAGAGGGTTAGAATAATTTCAATCTGTATGATCCTCTATAAGAGTTCATGAATTTTTAAAATTCCATTTGTCCTAATATAGTTGTGATGAAAGATGTGCTTTATATCTATGAATATACTGACAACCATGTTTTGAGTTAGAAGGTGTTGGTTTACCAAAGATAAGGTGATTGGTCCATAAGATGCATGGGTTTAGGTGAAGGTAATTTTTCGAAGTGGTTTCTGAAATGCTAGTATAAAACCTCATCTGATAAAAATGGTCCATGAAGTGATTTGAGATGTGGCTGATGGAACATGCCATGAGTGATAATGTAGTGGATTCAGATACATATACATATCTATACCATCTTTATTTATCAAATTGGAGGTGGTTTTGATTAATACCTACCACAAGTCCATAGATAAGGAAAATTGATTAAAACAACGGAATATAGAATAGATGAGACTCTACTGTAGCCAAAAGAACATATGGTCACTCATTATGGTGGCTTATTTAGCACATTGTGTTTTAATGGGTGTGTGTATCACATTCCATTGTGGCTTCCTAGTTAGTTAAAAAACACTCATATACCATGTTTATAAATGTATTGTATTCCTCATGAATACTCATTAATATAATTTCATATTGTAAGGGTACATGATGATAACCTACCAAGTTATATGGTCACACCCTATGGAATAATCTTTATTCACATAGAGATAATTGGTTAACATTTTTTTGGCCACGTGATGTGAAGATGATCATGATGGTGTAGGTTTACTGGAAATAGAGTCATGGTGGGATGATTATTTTGTTTAAATGTATGGATAGTTTGTCATGAGATAGATTCATAATTTTACATAAATAATAAAGTAATCACATGATATATATAATACATATCACTATCATTGACACGACCCATGTTCCTATAGGTTTTGTGCCTTAGGGATGATATATATAAAAATAATATTTTGAAACTCAAGTAAAATTATCTATATAATCATTATTCTATAAACCCTTATATATAAATCAAAAATTATGTAAAAATATTTGAGACTCATGGAATGAAAAATATATGAAATGGGTCAAATCATATACTAAATAACGGAAACTCATATCAAAATTTATTAAATCATAATCATCAATGAGATGACATAGAGGGCGTAAATAACTTAATATAACATAATAACATCATAGGTGATAATCATAAAACATGAGAAAGAATCATAATATCATTACATGATCAATAATTTATTTTAAATTTTTTTATGTTGAAAAAAATACATAAAAATTATCATTCAACAATTGAGCATGGTTAAAAATTGTGAAATACATTATCAATAAGGCATAATCTTGAATTCATTGCATTACATGGAAAAAAATTGAATCATGACTTTTTATTATAACATAATAAAAATCTAGTAAAAGTGGAAGAACCATATTCATTAGAAAAATTAGGAAATAAATCCCTTTATTTCCATTCTTATGTGAACAAACTGATTATTTTTAGGCCTGAAAATGTGAGAAAACTCGTTATGCACATACATGAATTAACAAAATCAATAGGTAATTTATTCACTATCTCAGGATATATTAACCTAATATAATGTGTTGTAGGTGAAATATAAACCAAAAAATATAATCTATACATATGTGTTCCACTTATATTTATTCATTATCATATAATAATCAATATATTGATATTGAATGGGTATCTTAAATATTCCTGATGTACCACAGAACATATTCATGAAATGTTATAGTATATAAAAAATATAATTGTTAAAAATTTATCAATGAATAATAAAATAATGTGGTTTATCATAACATCACTTGATGAGTGATATAAATTGGAAAAAATATAAGTGGAAGTTTATAATATTTCAAAAAACCTTTTAAACATTATTGTAGACGTTGATGTGTAAATTATTGTAAAAAATTATAAGTTAAATTGAAGACATATGAAAACCTTAGTATAAATAGTTCCACATATTATATCCTTAAAATTTAATAAATTATCCATAAAATTAGAAAGGATGTTATTAATTATTATTTTTTGAAATGATAGAGAACCAGTTTTTATTATTTTAAAATCTTTTTAATCAAAAACCAAAATAGAAAAACAATACTTTTGAAAAGGAATAAATATAATAAATATAACAAAATAAAAAAATCATGATTCTTAAAAAGAGAGGATGCCACTGGAAGGATTGAAAAATGGCCATTAAATAAAAGATTCATCGGTAAGAATGAGAGTTATTATTATTAATGTTACACTTATATTTTATAAAAAAAGTAATTAGAGAATTAGATATTTATAATTAAGCAGAAAATATTTAAAATATGGGGATAGTAAGATGAAATAAAATTACAATATTATATTGAATTATGAAACACTATGACCCAATGAATCCAAAATTGGGTCATAGAAACCCTTATAATGATTGTAATATATGAATCCAAGGGGCATGTGAAGAATAGAATTGAATGGAAATTAAAATACAATAATATTTATGATATTATTATATTTGTGAGATTTTTATCGAAAATTTCCCATATAATAAAATAATGATAGAAAATATCAAACATGTCCCAGGAATTTCAAACTGAGACAACGAAGACCTTGTATTTACTCTTGGTTTCCATGGAAACTATTTAAATTCATGTAAATAAAAGAATAATATATTAATTAATAAATCTAGAAAATTATTCATTCCAGTATATTATAATATTTTTCAATTATAATCATCTACTACATGTAAATTATATATTTTTACATAATTTTGTACATCATTTGTTTATCATCTTGACCGTCTATTTGTGATTCATTGTAGTAGTTTTAGTAATAATTATTCATCCAAATATATTTATTCTCAATTCATTAATGATACTATAATTATTAATTTTCATTATTTATGATTTTTAAATTTCCTTCAATGATTATTTTTGTCTTTATCCAAGAATATGAAATTGTCAATGATCAATTTTCTTGAATTTTTAACTATGAAGCATGTTTTCATAATTAATTAGTTATATATTGATGTCTATTTTACATAAAAATTTATTATAATATAAAAAATTATATAATATTATAATATCATTTTTTTAAATTATCAATGCTATAATTTCATAGAAATATTCATGTTCATTGGTGAACTGACATAAACCTTAATATGTTAGGATTATTAAAGATTATAAGGTAATTTATTTTTATTATCATTAGTCTAGTAGAATAGTGATATCATTTAGTTTTTCCATTTTGATATAAAATTATTATAAATAATATTGATGAATAAGTAATATATATTAATATATAATATAATATGAAAATACTTTTCTTTCATCTTCTTCTTTTTCTTGATTAAATGGTAAATTTTATAATGAATATTGATAATTTCAAATATTAATATGTTATTAAATTTAAATTTAACATAAAACAATTGACACCATAAACACCATATATATTCATTTGAACCTTAGCCATGACTATCCATAAAATTCAATGATGAAATTAAAAATGGAAACCAATAGTTACATGTACATGGTAGTCCATATATACGCATGGACGGTGGTTTCATTTTCAATAGAATATGAAAATATGTATTACAATTTATCAAGTTAGAATATAAATTATTTTATATATACAATATTTAAATGTTAAATTCCAAATTTGGACCACAATATTATGTATTTAAAGGGAAAACATATATGTTATATTGTAAAGGCGAATGTCTTCAAAGCACATGATTCAAGAAATTCATTTTCCATAATGTAGATGGGGAGGGTGGATAATGATTGAACCATAATTATAAAAATAATAATGTTATAGTAAGGATATTTATTTTATCATTTTTTTAGTGAAATTGGATTTTGAAACAATAAAATCACTTATGGTTAATAAATAAAAACTGTGGTTAGGAACATATAACTATATTATTAGATTATCTCCTCTAAAAAGGGAATTAATCCCTTAAGATGTGGTATTTTTAAAATAATAGAGACTCACAATGGTTTATAAGAGTTTTCTTGAGTGGATTTGGAATAATTAAGGCAAAAAAACATGGTTTTGATGTGCAGTGTTATGAGGAGACTCGAAAACCTTAATTATTTAAATATACATTGCATTTTTGTAAATACTCAAAAGATGTCAATAATTGGAATTAAATATCAGGGAATGTGGCTCATAAAATATTATCTAACAGATAAGATAATACATAACTCCCATTATAAAATCATAACAAAAACTAAAAATTGTTTTTGAACTTTTTGATTCCTTATTTATTAGGTTACTCATTTTTTCCATTTTTTTCAAACAATGATTACATGTTTTTAACTGGGATACTTTTTTTTTATGAAATAAAAATAATGGTCCATTTATATAATTTTTACTTAATGATTCTAAATGTTAATTCCTTTTTTATTATATTTTTAAAGTGATAATAATTAATATTGAACTTATAAATTTATAATTTATTGAAAAATGTTTATTCTAAAAAATATCCCATAAATAAAAAATATAAATTATGGGAATATAAATTAAGACAATCATTTCATAAAATTATAATTTCACTAAATAACATATTTTCTATTGAAAAATATTCTAATGAAATTAAAATTCATACATACATATAAATAATGTCATATAAGTCTTGTTATCTATAAAAAAATATTCAAACTATTCATCTGAAAACTATATTGAATGAAAAAATATATAAAATTTAGGATAAGATAAATTATAAATTTCAAATTAATAAATGAATTTAGTTTTATATAATTAGGATTTTTAAATTTATAAATTTTTTATTTAAATTAAAATATATAATAAAATGAAAAATGATTGTATTGAAAAATTATATTTTCAAACATTATGTGTTCTTAATATATTTTTTGGTCTCTTTTAAATTTAATAGATACTAATTTGTTATTTATTATATATAAATATTTAAAAATAGTTAATTTTAATTTATTATTATAAAATATAAAAAAATTATCAAAATTGATGATTGACTGAAAAATTGTATATTTTTTTCAATAAATAAGATTTAACAAAATAAATAAAACTAAATTAATTATATTATAATTTTTCATCTTAATACTTCATTGATATCAAATATATATTATATTTTTATACAAACATCGAATCATATTGTTATACTAATGATATTAACAATTTTATGTAACACATAAATATATAAATACATATGCATGTATTTTACAATTTAAGAACATATTTTTGATTCATTGTAAGTTATATTAATTTAATTTTACTAACTAACATTATATAACATTATACTATATATTATTTAGATGAAAAATGATCAAATTTAGAATGACCAAAATTCAATCATACTTATAGACTTACTAAATAATTAATTTATTAAAATTTTACCTTGTAAACCCTAGTTTAAATTTATAATTATATATTATTCTTAATGCTTTATACATTCACAATGATCTTCTTCATCCAAGGTATTGTTTGGATATTTTTTATCTTCATCGTTTATGATGATCTATTAGATTCTGTAGTCAAGATTATTTTATTATTATATATATATATATTCTACCCTATTGATTTATACACTTTTAATATATGTACAATATCCATGGTGAGTAAAAAATAATGGGTGTGAAGTACATATTTTGATGTTATTTTGTTCTTATTCCCCACATATTAATGAATTCTGTTTCATTATATTGGATCATAACTTATAGAGAATGAAAATTCTATTCCAGTTTCAATATTTTTTAATGAATCAATAAATATTATTTAAAATAATATTAATAATAGTAATAATAATAACAATAATAATAGTATTTATGGCTCCTGAGACATCCAATTTTATAGTTTGTGTATATATATTTTGTTTTATAATGCCTATGGGGTCGGTCTAGTGGTAGATTAGTTACATCTTTGTGTGATAAAATATATTATTATAATATTTTTCTCATTTTATTATTTCTAATATTATTAGTGGGACGAGTGGATTGATATTTTATTCTATTTTATGACATTGATTTGAAGGTATAATTATTGGCTTAGAAACACCTCCAAAAAAATGATCTCAAATGCGACCAATAAAACAATCATAGTTATGAATAACAGATAACAAGATGTTCTTACATATGTCACAAAAATTTAAAAAACAGATCTCACGAATTTTTTACACATAAATTAAGATTAAAAAAAGTAAAAAGACAACACAGCTTACACAACACACTATGACAAAATTTTATGCACCTCCATGAAAATAATGAAAATTGGTGAAATGGAAGAACATATAACAAAATTATAGAAATCAGTAACTAAAAATACTAGATGATTTTTCATTATATATTACATAAATTCAATAGATTAACCCCAATAACATATTAATATTATTTTATGTACAAATGATTACGTTAAAATTTACAGAAACCTAAAAAATATTTTATTATAGAGTTATTAACAATTTTTAAAACTCTAATGTATTATATATTTGAAATGAGTAATGTCTATTCCTCAGATATATTATTTAATTTCAGAACATAAATCCTTTTACAAAAATGTATTATATGGTAATGCTTACAACATATACCCATATTAATGGGAAGCCTCTATATGGTATT
The DNA here is from genome assembly GCA_963277665.1 of Viscum album. Lineage (NCBI taxonomy): Eukaryota > Viridiplantae > Streptophyta > Magnoliopsida > Santalales > Viscaceae > Viscum > Viscum album. Next base: position 1,113,353,342 of record OY728131.1, read on the forward strand.
CCCCTGTTGATTTCCTATAACATTGTTTAAATCAACCTTGTTCATAGGTAAAAACATATATATTATTATTAGAAGATAATTTATTCTCTATAGATCACCAATATCATGGACTAACATTTAAATCATTGGATTATAAAACAGTCCAATGACTACATTTTCATTTAAGATTATAACTTCCAAATCTATTGAAATGAGTCATTAAATATTATTACTTATCCAAAATCACATGAGAATAGATATAAAGATCACACATCTTTTGGTACAATTTCTGATAGAATATACACACGGTCAAATAACAATAATTGGCACGCCATGTAATGGATTAGGGAAACACTACTTGTTTAAATTTCCTATCCTTCTGGGAGTTATTATTGAGGCAACATAGTAATTCTGTTGGAACTATAGTTCCAGTACGTGGAATAACATATTGTATGTTATCTCAATATATTTTACTTGAAATATATTTAGCCTATGTATTTTAACATAAAATGGAATTACAATTTATAGATATACTTTTAAAGGAAGAGGTCTTAATGTCAATTAATGAGGTGAAATTTTCAATATATGAATAGTCTGCGCAAAATTATGTTCTCAACTATGAATAATATATTGATTGATTATAAACTGTATGTAACAATTTTTACAATTGTAATTTCTATCACATGAATTTTTAATTATTATGAAATGGTTTTTTATGGAGAAAATGTCGATTGAGATTATGGATAGTTATAGAAATCAATGACATGTGTATAAAAAATGGATTATTAGGGAAACAATATAAGGTTTTGGTAAGTCAAAATGTAATGGAAAGAGAACAAAAATATCATTATACCTTAATTTTTTATAAATCATTCATGTTAGTGTTTTATAGGGTCCAATGGATGTAAATATTTCTATAAATTTGGATAGGTGACATGGTATTACAATGAAATGGGTGATATATAGAAAACTTATTATGAACAAAGGTCTTATCAAGATAATCAATATGTTGTGAAATTTTTAAAATGTAATGAAATAGAGAATTGTTAATAAAAATTTCCATAGAAAAAGGAAGAAGAAATGGATCAAAGGGATCTTCTAAATGAAGGATAAATAAATTCATAAGAAATTATAGCTGATTAAAAATAAAAAATTATTGGCCAATATATGTAATTAATTTCTATCATAAAAACTTTTATTATGATTAAAAAATGCATTATCATTTGATTAGGGGTTGATAATTATTATTACATGATTTATATTTCAAATAAAAAATAGAAGTATTCTGGAATAATGCATAAATCCTTGGAAGTAGTTTATAATGTAATTATAGTGATTGTTTTATCATGATATATTGTTTTTTGAGTAATTAAATAATAATATTTTATTTTATGGAATATAAACTATCATTAAGACACAATTTCTTTAAAGGAGATAATGTATTGGCATATGCAATTTTTAATATATATCAATTTTTTTGTTTGTTAATATTCATGACTGTGAGTTTTTATATATTCTTTAAAAACATACATATGATTATATAATATCCTAATAAACTATATAATAAATCATATACTCATAATGTCTTTTTTATTATTGTATATTCTTTATCTCTTCATTGGTATTTTATTTAAAGGCTACGTAAACATATATAAAATGATTTCGTTTTTTGATCATTTAAAAGAATGATTAAATTATTAAATATGTTATAAATAAAAATAAAAATAAATTTTATTATTTCATATTCATTTATATTATCATAATTTATTTTATTTAGGTATAAAATATTGATATGGTTTCAATTTGAAAAAGAATAGGTTTTTTAAATAAAATGAATTTCCATGTGTTCTATATTATTTTTTAAATGTCGAAACAAAAAATTTATAACAAAAATTTTATAAAATGAGTTTATTTTATATATTTATCTTATAAAATTTATTTTTGTATATATTTTAATTTTTCTAAAAAAATTATAAATTTTAGTTGAATAGGGAAAAATGTTATGTTTACCTATACTATATGTCTTTTGAAATCATCAGTTGATTTTTGAATTAACAAATTATGAAAATTAATTACTTAAAAAAATTAAATTTATGGAGTAAACGATATCATTTAAAAATAATATGTTTAATTTCTAAATCATTTTTTGATATATTTGGAAATATGTTTTGATTAATTTTAATAAAAAAATTAGGGTTGGTTATTTTAAATTTTGTAAGTATCCATAGTGATCCATTAGGTTTTTAATTTAATTATAATCCAAAGGAGTTCATTTTATTATCTATAAAAAAATTAATTTCATGTGAATCAATATTAAAAAAAAATTACTAAATTTTTTTTTCTACTTAAAGGGGAATTTTCTAAAAACATGTATTCAATGTGTAAAGTGGAATTATTTTAAAATTAATGATTTACTATAGAAATGAATTTATTCTTTTAAAATGGTTTTCAATTAAGTAATTATAGTTTTAAAATATCTTAACATGTTCAATTTCATTATTGGTCACAAATGGAAGATACCATAATAATAGATTTTGATTAGTATAAATGATAATGAGTTAATAGGAGATAAAATATAGGATAAAGTGAAAAATATCACAGAATGATGTTGTAATTTTAATGGTTGAATATGTTTTAGAACCATGTAAAATATATTTGAAAAGTGGATAAATTCATTCTAATTTTATTGTGTGTAAATTTTTTATTTATTATGAAAATAGGAAAATACAATTGTTCCACTCATCTCATATATAAAAGAATCACCTCACCACCCTAGATATCAATAATATTAGAGATCCTTAACTATATAATGAAAAAAAAAAATCAATCATCCCCAATTCTGATTACAACATTATAGATCATTTGGTCCCACAAATACTCCAATTTATAATGTCTTTTGGAGAGTCCAAAAGAGGGAAATCCATTGAATATCTAATTATGATGGCCATGATCTCCCAATTTATTTCTTATTTCACCTACTCCAAATATTTTTTGAACATAATAAGAAATTTAAATCATTATAACTAGTATTATAATGTATTATTATGTTCATAAAACAACTACTATATACATTCATTAAATCCATTAAAAAATGAAATCATCAACTATTTTACAAAGGGACTACCAGCACCATGAACTACATATTTCATATTCTATCGCAATCTAACATGGTCGGTCAAAAAATGTATTTAAAGAATAAATATGATATTTATAAAAATATTATTATTTTAGATATATAATTGGGTATCTTTATTGATATATTTTTTACAAATATTCCTTATAATATTTAACTGCCTAAAATGGGAAAACAAAGACATGATGTATAAAATAAATTCATATAATTCTATTTTCATTATCAGATTCTTATACCTTTTATTGAATAAATTTTCTTACATTAATAATTTTTTAGGAATAATTTAAAATATGTAAATTGATATTATAATTATAAAATAACATGTTCATACTAATATGATGGTTATGGAATATTTTTTTGGGCTACTATTTCGAGCTAAATTAACAATTTTACAATGTCTATGTCATGAATGATTAATAATAATTAAAAAATTACATTATTATTTAATGATGATATAGTTATGATCATTTATTGATTATGAAATTATAATATAAAAAGTTATATTTTTAATGAATTCAATTATTTTTCTGAAATCAAAATATAGAAAATATAAATTTGATGTCTTCTGACCCAAATGTTTCCATAAAATATAATAAACAATAATTGGAATCCATTATGGTGTTAAAAAATGACGAACTCTTGATGAAAAAATTATAATGATGAAGTAAACATCATAAAAGTATAGTTAAAATGGAACCATCATGGTTATTCTTAATTTTTAAAAAAATTATATAAATGTTTATTCACTAAAAATTAACCATAACCTAACCAATTAACTCCTATATTTAGAGAAGGATTTTAAACATCTAACATGGAACAACCAAAGTATAGGTACCATTTTAATATAATATTTTTACCATTATTGATATACAATTTTTTAAAGAGCTATTTAACCAAACAACACCAAAACAACAAACGCTTGCTATACTGTTTTAGTAAAAAAAATGAATAATGATAATAGTTCAAATAAAATGATTAATAAAAATTGAATATAAATTATTTTTCTGAAAATATAATACACATTTAAAATAAATTTAACAATGAAGAGGTTAGATGATGTACAATGTGAGTCCAGACATGAGGTAAATTGTTTTACTTTTAAAGCATCCTTTAATAATTCATTGAATTACTTTTAACTATACTTATTCCATGTACCTAATGAATGTCAGATATAATATAATTATTTATATTCATGTATTATATTAATTATGGATCTTCCATTTATAGTATTCATTAATTCCAAATTTTAATTTCAATTTCTATTTTCCTTGAATTTTAAATTTTTAAAAGTTATCAATAAAAATTATATTTTATCTTATTTTTAAGTGATAACTATATGTTTTTATTCCTATTGGTTCAAAAGGATTCATATTAGTTTATGACAACATATTTATCCCATGTATATTTTATTTATGTTATAGTTATTGAAGTATATATATGTTATTTGGTGGGTCTAATATATACCTACAATGCATTGTGTAAATATTTATTATCTAGAGATATGAAATTTTAATTAACTTGTAATTTAATTCCATTATGAGTTTATGAGGATGGAATTGAGTAGTTATGATATTCCAATTGGAAAAATGTGGAAATATAATTTGTTTATCATTCCAATAAATGGGTGATATGTGTATTATTTTATTTACATCCTTCATAATTGTTGCTTTTATTCACTATTTTGGTCTGAATAGATTAATTTATTATAAATGTTAGGTCAATATATGAAAGGTTAGTTTTGATGAAGCATTGACTCGTGGAGAATTATTATGGACTATCACTATGGAAATGGATGTCATGTATGGGAAAATCACATTATTAAATATGCTTATTCATTAAATAGATATTAAATGTTAAATACATATACTATGAAGTGAAAAATGTTGAATCAATTATCCATATTTTATCTAGGTGAATAATAAATTAATAATTCCATGAAAATAAACATTTTTATGACGAATTGTTCGGTAAATAATATTTTATGTATATCAAAAAAAATTACAGATATTTAGAAGAATTATATATTTCTGGTTAACATTGAGAGGTCTGTGAGTGGTTCTCTTTAATGTGATTTTTTAAAAGCTCATCAATTGGAGATTTATTGAAGATTCATCATTCTAACTAAAATTTATCCCGGATACATATGCCTCAGTAATCATGTGAGAATGTAAGATGAACTATTTCCTATAAGGTAGTAGAAGAGACCATGAATTGGTGTACACAGAGAGGCATAAGGAAATATAGTGTTGGATCCACTGTAAAGGGTAACACAATGGAAAATAGAAACTATCATTCAATGGTGCATGTGATGGTATGAGAGCATAATTCAGGACAAGATTCTATTGAGTTAAATGAAAGAATTAAATTATTAAACAATTTTTGAATGGGGACAACAAATCTTGGACATGAGACAAGGGAATAGTATTTTTACATATGGAAACATACAAGAATTATGCATGTCATTTGATGGATTTAATCTATGTTGTCTAATAAACATAATCTCATTTACTCACTTGAGGGTTATTAAAATCATGGTTAATATACCATTTATGAGTCTATATGATCACAAAAAATATATGATTCTTAAACTGAGATGAACCTTCCATCATGTTTTGTTTATTCCATTTTTTTAATATATGTAATTATCATATGATCAATTCATGAATTGAGGAGTGTTCAAAACCTATTCTGATTAAAACATATGTTATGAGTTACAGATCTTGAATTATGTTATGTTATGATATTAAATTACATATTTAGTGCTCATGAATGATAATATTGAAAATTAAATGTATTTATTCTTTAATTATTTTAAATCTATTGAATAATAAGAATAAATGATGTCACAAAAAGAATCATTTATTTTGAGTTTCTCAGGTGACTCATAGAGCTAGAGATTCATGAATTATATAAAAAATTATGTGAATGAAGAAAAGTTATAAAAATTTAAAGAAGGAATATTTTTTAATGTCGAATCAGTATTCACAAATATTACTGCTAAATAAGACTGACATAGATTATTTCATAGGAATCCATTTGTAGATGAAAACTACGTAGCTTAATTTTAATGATAGAAATGTATAGATAATTTTATTCATAAATGAGTATTTGATTTAGTTGATTATTTGAAAAGTTATACTTTTCGATTATCATTAGTTCATAATATATAAAAATAATTTATGGGTGTGTTATTTCTATATATTTTGTTAATAATAGCTTTACGTAACTGATTGTAATGATATGATCCACATAAACACTGGGGTTTAATAAAAATGTTCATGAAGGCAAAAAAATTTCATTATTCAATTTATTTAATGAGAAGTAAATATAAACAGAAGTTATTAAAATTTATGTATTACATAAAAATATTATGAAATAAACAAGTCATCTTGATATTTAAAAGTGAATTCCTTTTTCTAATGTTAATGATGATTTTATTAAGCTTTAAGTGGATAAAATATATCATTGGCGATTAATAAAATATTTTTATTTGTTATAGGATTTGTGTTATGATAAATTTATGGTGATCATGGGATGGTGATAATTTTTATCCCCTTCATGTTAATGTAATATGGATACATTGTATGAGATTTAATAGATATTGTAAATGAAGGAAAAAAATATGTTCAAAAGAAATTGATAGTACAATTATTATTAATGATATTCATATATATATATTAGTATATATATAAATTGGGCGAGACTGGATTATATGAGTGTTTTTATGATTTATCTTATAAAAAATATTAAAATATGATGTTATTTTATGAAAAAGTTGATGAGTTCCAAAGAAAAACTTAGTTACTATGCATTCATTTTAAAAAATTAGTCTACAAATCTAGATACATATATTTATATTAAATTAAATGATCCAATTATTAGTATAAGTATGAGGTAAATATTTCTCGTATTTTATTTTTGTATTAACTTTAGGAGTATCAATATTTCATCAGATCTTGAAGGGGATTTTATTGAAAAGTTATAATGATCCATATTTTTTTTCTCTATCATCATGTTGGATTAAAAATGTATTGGGTGTTTATATTTTTTATGTAGGAATAATATTTTTGGAATAAGATATTTCAACATTTATATTATTATTTTATGAAAACTATTGTCTTGATATAGGAGTGTCTAACGAAATAACGAAGTTCAAAAATTGGTGTTTATATCCAATTTTTGAGATTTAGTAATTTCAGTTTTTAAGTTGTTGTATTCACTAGTGGGTATAGTTTATAATTGATGTTGGGGGAGGGGGTAGAAAATCGAAAAAGTATTAGGCTTATAGGTTAAATTTTCTAATTCTATGTGTTATGCATTATATGCTGCTAAAACTAAAGATGATATGGAAATGAAAGACATTGATGAGTGGATCAAGAAACATATCATGTTCAGGGGGAATAATTAAAAAATATAATTTATGAGACCAAATAAACAACTTATTCACCCCCTCCATAAACCCACTCGATGATCATCAGAAATGGTGCATTATAAGTTTTATTAGAGTACATGTTCCCTCTATGTATCCAAAAGACTTTTCAAATTCTTTTTATGTTAATTTTTGAAGTTCATATTTTTTGAAATTATTTTGTTTCATAAAATAGAAGAAAGATATGTAACTCATAAGGATAAAATTTTATATAGTAATTCCAAAACTCAAAATAATGAAATGTATAAAGTGGAAAGAATTATAAATAACAATCCAATAGTAAATGGAGAAATATCCCAATCTAAATGTTATCAATAAGGCATATGGTGTAATTTTTTTATTTGATTTTGATTCATCTAATTTAGCTTGTTCAATATTTATTAATGATATTCATCATAGTTGTGAAAAAAACCACACTAGTGTTCTACTAAACTTTTAATTCATCCTGGGTCATTATAAGACCCTCTGTGAACCTCCCTGTATGCTAGAGGTTCTGAACTAGAAGTGAGGGTATAGAATAGTGACTTGGAGAGATAATACCCTATTACCAAAGTAAGGAACTACAGATTACAAAGATAAATAGAGGAACAAGATTAAAAAATAAAGGATATTAAATAACTATTTACCAAATTGGGTACATTCCACAACCAATGGTAAATACATCATGTCATGTTATAATGCCATGAGAACAAAACCTAGAATTAAGACAAAAAGCGGAATCCATAAAATAGTCCTGACTCCATGTCTGGAACCTCATTCATGCATGTCTCATTTTCAGATCAAATACCTAGTATAAAGACATTTCCCTTTCCATGTCTTGGAAACATGAAATCCGATCGGGTAACCAACGATGTCTGTAGTATGGTTTGAGTAAAAAAAAATGGTAGCCACCACCAAAAACAACTACAAAATATCCAGTTAAATAGATAATGCATGCAAGTAACAAATAATTGGTAAATAACCTAGGGAATGTTCAAGATCCATTAGTCTGCAATGTTTATTAAGTCATTTCTAGTATTTTCTCTATTTCAATAGTCAAACTATATTCATTACATGATCCCATTATATAAAATGATATATGTGTTATGAACACACACATATAGACATGGGTCTAATGAAATCCATCACTACACATGAGGAAGTAGGTCACATCACTATTTCACTAGGGATTAACACATCACACCTACACTTTATGCTCACCTTGAAGCCTAGATTTTTGAGGAATGAATCCATTTGGTGAATCAAGATCAGTCACCTTCTTTAACCCATGCATTGTGGGTGGAGTTAGGGCATCAATTCATCATGACCCATGGGAGGAGCCTCAGTCCTTTATCTCAATCCCAAATACAATTTTTTATGATGATATATCTATTCACCACAAATATCATATTAAAAACAAACACAACTAATACATATAAAAATAATACCAAGACACAAAAAACATTACCAATATCCTTGGAAATAACAATAAACAACAATCAAAATGGTAATTAATACTATTCCATTGAAAATTAATCCATTTACCATTTATATTTCAATCGCATTTAATTGAATTATCATTCATGTTCTCTAAAAAAATAATTATTTTCCTTGATCACCGAACCATAAACAATATTCTATATTTTCCATGTATTAACCCATTTATAACATTTTTAATTTCAAAATCATTTCCCACTAAGGAATTTTTATTAAAATTCTCATATTTGATACCTCAAAAACATTATCACATTCAGCCCATTTAATTACCCCATAATTCCCATGTCCCAAGGCATTCAATATATTAATAAATTCCCAAATGTAATCCATCAACATACTCTTCGTTTGACTATATATTTTCAAATTTTACTTGCCTAACATTTCAAATACACTAATTCATTTTTACATTTTAACATAACCCATAACCCCCTTCATACCATCACATTTAACTAGCTTAAACCATTAAATTTCCTTTTCAAACAACATCTTATGACATTATCAGCCTTGAATAATTTTTCAATATTATTTACTTCACTCAAAGAACCATATTTACATGTTCAACATGGTTGTTATGTAACAATACATCCATTCTACCCTTGAATTTGTCAATTCCAAGGATATAGAAATGTCTGCACACCCCATGTGTTTCCCCAAATTGATAAAGTCATCCTCAATGAATTCCACATTGATCGTGAGGGATTTAGATCATTATTTAGATGTATATTTTATGAAATCCCACCATGTTTATTAAAAACATGAAAATAGGGAAGCATGGTCCAAACACACATGTATAAATCAGAACAAAAATATGTGATAAAAGTTGTAGAATACCTAACATGAATATGATGATGAATGAACTCATAATCATTTCCATATATATGGATTCAAACACATTTAGAGGCCCCAACCTAGGTTCTACTAAAAAAATAATATTTTGATGATTTGGAAGATGTTTTCCCTTGATACATGTACAAATCTGAAAATGAAAAAATAAATAATACTAAACATCACCTGGATCTTCAATTCTGACCGATCTGTGTCCAAAAAAACTTGAAATGCGATAGATCGATCCTTGGAAGCTCTTTGAGGTCATCAATTTCCACTAGGATTAAGAGGGGAATAATGGAGGTGTGAATCAGGAGGAACAGAAAAACCCCATAATAGAAACATGTAAATTTTACATACTATACTAGGCCACATGGTTTACCCAAATGATTTTCCAAACCATGTGAAAACTATGCAGATTTTACTATCCAAGGATAGATTGGTCACATGGTTACCTTGAAATTATGCATGTATTTCATAACTATGTTCCAACTAAGTGTAGTCCTCTACCGATGAAGGCATGGTTACCTAGGATGTTTCACACGGTCTGTGCTAACAGTGCACAAATCATGCAACATGCCCATATGGATCATTTTTCAATGTATTTCATGTTTTGAAAACCACAAACACCCTTGAACCTCTATATGATGTTTGGTAACACATATTTTTTTCCAAAGTATTGTCATTAATCTGAAAAAACAATAGCATACCTTAAAAATATCAGGGATCGTACAACCTCCCCAACTTATGACGTCTCATCCTTGAGACGTATTCCCAAGAAACACTGAGCATTAAAACAAATAGATTTGGAAACGAGGCCTTTTATCAATTTCTATTTCCCAATTTCATGTTTGACAATACAGTGCTACCACAAAATCCAAACAAAAGGATTTATCTCGCCTTGGAATACACCTTCACTACAATTAGAAAGCCAAGCAAAATGATCCACAAAGAATGCATCAACTCTAACCATTTATAAACCAATATACATTCATATGGAGAACACAAGAAATGATTCTTAATTTGAATCACATGGAAAAATCATATAAAACATCATACATGATGTGTTTGCAACTCAATGCACCCGAACACACCTATGTACTTCTCCCTACACTCTCTTTCAGCCTTTCCTTTTCAACTCTCTGGAAGGAAATTACTACTCTATCCAGTAGAGGTCTACAACAAAATTTGTCTTATTCATGTACAAAATCATCTATGAATGCACTGGATAATAAGACATCAATCCTGAGTTCGGTCACTCTCACCACACCCATTCTTGTCTACCATATCATCTCATGTCATCCCGAACTGTATTGTCCCATGACCCCTACTTTTCATTGATAGAACTCTACCTTATTTTCAACTTTTTAAAGAGCTCATTGACTTATAGATAGAACATTCTCATCCTATACATTTTCTTAGTTTTTTCATAACATAAAGTATAAATACATCATTATGGAATCACTACCCTATAATCCATCATTTGGCCTCAAAACCCCAATCAACCTTCCTGTCAAAAGAACTTGTACTATTTATACACCAAAATAAAAAGCATAAGTTCAACCTTCAACCCATTAAAAAATGTGAAATGTAGTTATCCTAAAACATACTTCACTATAAGTGATTACTACTCTGCAAATTCACCTCCCACTCATACCCATGTAAATCTATCCCTGGTGGAATCATCCAAAAATTCTTAGATTCACTATTGGAATGTTAATACATCACATGGACCAAACAACGTCGAACATAATGACCTTCCAACATCACTAAGGGAAACATACCCGAGTCTATATCATTTTTCAATGGAGTTATAGAGCCTAAATCCTCTTTCCTCAAAGCATTTTCAAATCACACCACACTTTCTGTGAACTAGAATTATGAATCTGAAATTCATTTGGAACTACTCTGAGACAAATTCAAATTCTTGGATCATTCAACTAGCACAATAATATCCCCGTTGGATTATTTGTGAGACATATCATTCAACTAAATGGTTCTTCATTAACATCATATGGTCACTACAACACCCCATAATAATACTCCTCACATCCAAAACAAAATTATCACTCCCAACCATAGTAGTGCCATTATCATTTCTCTCTACTAGGGATTCCAACCACCAAGGATAACAATCAATCAGAAGCAGAACCCAAAAACATAGACATGGATATATAGATTTTCCATGCACATGAAAATAAACATCACATATAGATCATTCCTTTTCTCCATGAATGGAACCCACTACATTCATTGAAACTTTTTCCATCAAAAGGATGTCACACAAAAACATCAAGGGTGACAACTCATCCTCCAACTCCATATATTCCACTTCCTTGAGCGTAATCTCCATGATTCCGCTCAACCAACCAAGAAACCGTCAATCCTCTTGACAATAATCCATATCATGTCAATGTACCTAGGATGATGTCATGATACTTCACATGATCATCACTAACTGAGGTATTCTATGACGTTGTCAAAAAACAGAACCACCAATTTATTTATTTCTGACATAACCTCCAAAGATGAAACACTATGGTCTATTAAGGATTTCTATAATCCCTATAATACAACTCTAGTTATCATATATTCACCTCTGCTTAATCACAATTTCTAACTGAGACTGAGCACCACCTTACGAACCTATTTCATGTGGCAGTGAACTAACATTTCATAAGATACTACTTCCAACACACTAGATAATTTATTTTGGTGTATCCCTAACATTTAATGACTGGGAACTGTAGTCCTCCATGATAGTCAAAAACCAATAGTCCCTCAAATAACCTTACATAATGATTTGACTTCATAGGGATCATCAACTACTTATCATATTCAAAATATCACCTTATTAGCATGTACATACATTTTGAATACTTAGATCCCTCAAGGATTTTTACATTCCATCAATGATTCTCATACTGAATTTTGTTCACACAAGACAAACATCACATGGAATATACCAATGCCCACTTACATAGATAACCATGCCATTTGATTATTTTTCCTTCTTATCCCAATGAAATTCTCATCATATCACCCAAAAAACAAACCATTCATAAAAACAATCCTATCTCTGGGACCAACCTCACCATGGGTGTCATCTTCCAACAAGATTATTTAACCTTTCATTAGTCATCCTTATCCATTTATCATAAAAAAACATTGAGGTCTCTATTTACCAGAATATAAACTAATGGGATTGGCATCCACTTAATTCTATATACCAATGTTTAATGGTAATTATATGAATTGATCTCACGCTTGACTCATTCCCCACACTTCCGATTCCAAACAACCTGCATAACATGGCTAGCCTCCTGTGTGGTCACCATTTATTTCTCTAAAAATGTCAATGCATTACCATAATGCTAGATATATCACCAAATCATTGGACTTCCCATATATCCATATAGTCTAATCCATTGTAGATGACATCTTCCATGTCCCACTTCCAAGGTCCAACATCCTCTCATATGACACAGACCCAAGAGAACTAGGAACCCTGCCTGACCTATTTATTAGTTCACCATGATGCTTGAATGACACAAGTTCCCTAAAATAGATTCAAAATGGAAAAAAGCCATTAGTTCACACGCAAATCGAGTTATGAATGAATTAATTTTTGGGAATGTCACTCTCACCCTTATTCCAATACACACCTCACCTAGCCCACAAAGAAACCGTTTTTACTATGTTCCACAAGAAATTTAATCGTACACATACATCTACTAAATGGGCCAAAACCCCCACTCTATGTTCTGAGATACAACTCAGATGGCATAAACCCACATTGGTCACCACTCCCACAACAACAACCATGTTGTGTAATTATATATTCACGAAACTCATTCTTATTGAGAGGAATAGTTGGGGATATACCTAACACTGAGAGGGGAAGGTGAATCAGTGTTAGGGAATATTATAAAAATTACAACTTTTATCCTTGTACCTCTTCAACTATTAGGATCTTGATTCTCTTATTCTCTTTTTCCTTGTCGAAAGCAATAAGAAAAAAAAGTAAAAATATGCACACAATATTTTTACAAGGTTCACCACTCAATAAGGGTAGCTACATCCTTTCCATGCATGGATATGACTAGTTCATGGATTCTCCACTATGATTTGATATGAAATTACATTGGAGTTACTAGGAAAACAGTCCTCTAGCCGGTGTGAGTCCCTACACATTAGAGGGGGCTGGGAAACAATCCACTTCCCTGGACAGGTGATGACCTAGTACAAATTGTAGCATCTAGCTGGTTCTTTATACTGCCTTTGGAGATAGTATTTTTCCTTCTTCCAAATGTAGGTTCTAATATTGATAATTTTTAGTGCACTTCACCTGATTACATAAAAATTAGTAGGAAAACAATTTATCTTGTCTTCTAATTTTAATATTCACTAGTGCAAAACTGGCTGCACTAGGACTTCTTCTTCTTTATTGCAATAACAGATTTCACTAACACTTCTTCTTAATTCATAGAAAGAATCACATATACTGATGTTATTATTCAGACAATGAAGATCGGCTTACATGGCTTTATCAGAGTGAGTTCCTGTCTGGTTCATAAATGCATGTGAATATGCATATGGCATGTAGTTGAACTCTTTTCGTTCTTCTTCTTCCCTTTTCCTCTTCTTGGTGGAGTTTTTTTTATGCAATGATATTTCATCATTTCATTCTCACACGTGAACAAATTTTTTTTGATTATTTATTTGGGTTCTCCACATGTGCATGTGCATGAATGGATGCATGCATTCACCTTTTCCTCTTCTTCTTGTGTTAGAACCCTAATGAGGGTGAATCTTTGAGAAAACACACATAGCCTCTTCATCTCTTATTCTTCTTTATTTTATTCTTTCTCACATGATTTAAATGTTTTTAATGTTTGAACATGAGTTCATGCATTACCAAATCAAGTGTTCTCTGTGATTAATTGTTAGCCTTCAGTAGGAAAAATTATTAACTATTCCTCCATCACATAAAAAATCATTCCCTTTTAGACACCATTCAATATTTACAATTTTCCACAACAAGAAATTGTAACCCTATCATAATTATTATTTGTACACAATATTCATTAATAATCAATTTAAATAATTCAATTTACTCAAATTCAATATCCTTAATAGGCCCCATTTTTTTCATGTCATCCAATGAAGAAAAATTCATTGAATTCTCTATTACCTGCAAAACCATCTCATGTGATCTTATCTTGATGCATGACACCTATATCCTTAGCATCATACCATGATGCATGAATGAACAATCTCATGCCACTATGAACATGATGAAAATATTATAAATCAATCAAACTACAAGACATGTGAACCACCCAACGATGATATATCATTTTAATATAAAAAATAACATTTAGAAGAAAAATTCCCACACTAGGAAACAAAGGGTTTTCCTCGTATATGGGTTACCTACAACCAATAGGTATGTCATTATCATGGACCCACACATAATAAATGCATGTCTACCATCCCAAATAACGATACCATAGAATCAACGTACTCTGATACCAATTTCTAATGTCCCTAGACTAGGTGCTACTAAACCAGTTCTCTGAGCTAGGTCATCCCATGATATCATTTGTCCCTCCCCATACGCTTGAGGTTGGGGAGTAGTAGGGACATTCTGGATTAGTCACATGGGGAGACTATACCCTCTTACTAGAATAATCCCCAAAAGATAATAATAATAAAAAATGAAAAATGAAAAGAAAATCAATGTTGTAGCATAAATAACAATTTCATAAATTGGGTACCAACCATAAAAAATATTAAATATGTCATCTCATGTTATAATGTTGTATGAACAAATCCCAAAATAAAGAAAAATAAATGAATTGTAAAAAATAGTCTTGTCTCAATGTCTGGATCCTAGTCCATTCATGTCCCATTTCAAACACCAACTCACTAGCATCGGGACCTTACCCTTGCCTAGAAAAAAAACATGAAATATTCATGGGTTACACACTGTGAACCGAGTAGGGTGTGAGTACAAAACTCCATAGGCCACCAAAAAGGAAATATACAAAATATCTAGTCTAATAGAGTGTTTATTAAATTACAAAATAATTAGTAATTATTCCAGGTAATGTTTGGGTTCCAATAGTCAACAATGTTTTTTAAATTCATTTCTAGTATTTTTTCCAATTTCAATACTCAAACTATGTGTATTACACAATCCTTTTTTAACACCATTTCTATGGGATATGCATAATCACTACTACAAATGGGTCTATGTAAATCGATCACTATGCATGAGGTACTAAGTCACATCCCAATATAAATAAGGATAAAAAAATAAAATTAACACATTATTTTCACCTCGATGCCTCAGTCCAGGTGGAATGAAATTGTTTGGGGAATAGACCATTGTCCTCTTCCCTAAATCATTCATTGTGGGTGGAGCTAGATCATCATACCAACTCGACCCCTTGGAGGAGCCTTAGTCCTTTATACCACACCTCAATACATGTTCACATGATTATATATACACTCACCAAACCTATCATACCACAACCACACACTACTAATTCAAATTACAATAATATCATAATAGTAAAACATAACAAATATCCTTGGAAATAATAACACTCATAAATCAAAATGGAAATAAATAATATTCCATAACCTATTAATACATTTACCATTTACTTTTCCTTAAAATTTAACCCAATTACCATTTACATCCCTTAACTCATTATGTAAATTCATTTATTTCCAAACCATAACCAATATTCAATAATTACTCTATATTAAACCATTAAACCAATTTATCATTTCATCATCATTTCCCTCTGATGAATTTCAAGTTAAAATTTCATATACCAAAACTGAACCACTATATCACATTCAACAAATAAGGTGTAGAAAATAATTACCATGTACCAACTCATACAGTATATTAATCAATTTTTTATTTAATCCATATTCTAACTCTTTGATTCACTAGACACTTCCCAATCTAACATGTTTATCATTTCAAATACATTATTTCATTTGAGTATATTAAATTTACCCAGACCCTCTTTGACACCAACACATTTAACTAACTTACCTAATTACCAGGACATATAAAAAACCCCTTAAGACATTAATAAAATAGTAACACCTATCAATATTCCATCATACACTCAACTAACCATATTAACATTATCAATAAGGGTTATAATTTACTACTCATCAATTACTCCCTTGACCATGTCAATTCATCAGTTACAGAAAAGTTGGGGCACACCATGTGTTGCCCCAAATTTGGCCAAGTCATACTCAAGGAATCACATAAGGATATTTAGGATGTTAGAACATTATTTATATTTTCAGTTTACCAAATACGTCAAATTTAATTAAATAATTGAAAATAGGGAATAATGGTCTCAACACAAATGTGGATATTTTTAACTAAACTACAAGATTTAATATTTAGATTATCTACAATGAATCTGACAATTAACAGATTCTTAATCAAAGCCTTAGGTAAATATTCAATCACTAGTTGATTCCCAAACCTAGGATAAATATTAAAAATATGTGTTTATGAATTTGGAAGAAGTCCACTATATATTCATGCCCAAATATGGAGAAAAAAAGAATAGTGCAGATTAGATTCAAATGGATGATTGAGTCACAACCAATGGTGTCCAAAACTTCCATAAAATAAGAAGGATCGATCCTTGGAATCTCTTGGAGGTCGTGTGTTTTCACTAGTGTTTTATAGTGGATGAATGGGGTTAACATTTGGTGGAAGACAATAATGTTGCAATGGAAATCTTGGATATTTTCCAACATTACAAGGTCGACTAGTTTACCCTCACATTATTCCAAACACTACGCAAATTGGGAGAATGATACTTTCTGAAGATATATGGGGCAAACGATTACCATGTAATCCTGTATAGTTAGCATTACAATTCTCCAACCATGTGTAAGGATCTTCCAATGAATTTATAGTTACCTTGGATTCTCTACACGATCTGCACTAACAATGTGTAGACCATATAACTAACATCAAGGTATGCCAAGAATTTTAAATTCGATATTAAATCAAAAATTATTAATGACCAAGAATCACCATGGAATGAAAAGGTTCAATTTTTTGAGGTTCGTGTGGAGACATTGGTGAAGAAAAATTAAAATAAAATAAAATTTAATGATGATAAAAAGGACTCCCATGGTATGAGATGTCAGGAAATAAAAATTACACTCGATAATTTTTGAAGCAATCATGTTGAGTCTTCTTATTGAACAAAGAATTATTTGGTGACAAAAAATTTCCCATTATTGTATTTTATTGAAAATGGATATCCAAAGATAAAAAGAATCCCATTATGCAATCAATTTATTTTTCTCAAGCTATTGTGAATAATTAATTATCCTTCATATATCAAAGTAATAACTTTGTTATAATTTTTTAAAAAATCATGTTTAAATAAAAATTATGAATAAATATGGATGGGTATAAAGGATTAATATCATAACAAATTTTGCACTATGAATATTATAAAATGTTTAATTGGAAATACCCCAAATAAATACCATCATGTTTTAATGATGAAAAAATAAATTTTTCAAAACTATGGACAATATATAGAAAATCATAGAGGATCAAAATTTGTGGGTAAATGTTGGTTCTGCAACAGATTAGCAAACTTTTCATTGGATTTTTTGGTAAAATCCTTTAAATTAAAAATAAACAATTATTCCCATATCACTTTGTTGAAATAAAGAAAAAAATATGAAACAATCCAAAAATAAGAAAAAACATTCATATTTATATAGGTTTTATATACATGGTTATATCTATGACATTTTCAATGAAATTTTTCACGAAGGAAATTTTTTTTACCTCAAATGAATCAATAAAGAATATAACTCATGTGAATCATAGTTTTTTCTACAAAAAAGTTATAAATATTTACAGACATATTATAGTGGTTTATATTAGTGATTTTGAGAGTGAAATAAATCTGAAATATGCACAATAATAAATTTTAATAAATTACATTTGAATATTCTATATAAATAATATTATTTTCAAGAGAGTTTATCAAAAATAACTACTATTTTATTGAATCATATTTTTGTGAGATATACAATAATTCAGAACAAAATGAGAGAAGAAGTTTAACCATTTTTTCTATATAAGAGGTAACCTTGAAGGGAATTAATATTAAATAAGGAGATGCATAATATTTTATAGTTAAATAGAGTAGAGCAATATCACCCAATAAAATGGTTATTATGATAAGATCCATGAAGGCAATGGATAAAACATATTTTAACATTAGTTGTTGAACATGAATACATGAGAATGTACATAAGCAAGTTTGAGAAACAATATCAACCTTATTTTTCATATTAAGGAACTTATAAGTCCAAATTCATCCAATATATCACTTATGATTAATATTTGTGCTTATAAAGTATGGAATTTACGGTTAAAATTTTAATTAGTGGGAAACCTAAAATGTAGAGAGTGCCTCTATAGTTTGTATAACAATTATGTTGAAGATATAATTTTGTTTTGATCTTATATGTGGTATTCTAAAGAATAATAAAAGATGATGATAATCCTCAGTGATGGTGTAGGGGCTATCAAAAATATAAATTCACATAAATAATTTTATTTTATTGTGTTTAACAATCATATTTTCTTGAAATATAATATTAAATAGATTCACCATCATGAATATTTTGTTGAGTGTTTCCCAAAAGTGGGATCTATGATGAGAAATGTTCCAACCATCATATTTTAATATGAATCCTAAATTTTATAGATAGTCTAATTGTAAAATACCCGGTAAATGAAGAATAAGACTTATTTCATATTTATTAATATTTTTTAATTAAATATTGATTTTACATTAAATGGGTTTCTATGTTTGATAGTGTACCCGATACGCAACAACGGGTTTCTTTGAAATCTTACGTTGCGCACTAACAATATAATATTATTATATTAAATTGTAGTTAACTTCTAGCCGTTGTATTAGTGGTAATGAATGAAAATAACTAAAATATGATGATAAATGTTTGTTAAATGTATTTACATTATCCATTAAAATGTTAGAGGCTTTAAATGGGAACGAATCTTATTTTTAGCATAATTTACATTAAAAGGGCTGATTTACCGCCTTTTAATGGGGAATCCTTTTTAAATCTAGTTTTGGTCACATTAATACATTATATATGACCAAATATAATCCTTCTTTATAATGGGGACATCAAAATTTACTTTGTGTAAATTTATTTGGAATTTTTCCGAAAGAGTTCATTTTTAATGAATAGTGAAAAATATTGTATTTTAATTCAAAGGTGCCTTTTAATCTAATTTATTTATATTGTTATATTATATTTTTATTTTTTTTAAGTGTAATTATAATATATTTTTACAATCTAATACAATGTTGGTCATGGGATGAAATTTCACTTTGAAATTGGACTTAATTAACTGTCCATCTTTTGATAGTTATTAATTCTTAAAAACACGCTCTTTGTTTTGACAGCAGATATGAATTTTAAATTACTTTCTGCCACTTATGTGATTTAAATTTGAAAAAATGGATTCTATATTTGAATAAGTAGGCAAAATTTGTGTAAATATGTAACTTTTTTTTAGACATTTTAAATATTTACTTTAGTAAATATTTTATTTACCATGGTTGAAGGGTAAATCAGATAAATAAAGGTAAAAAATAATATTATAATAACATAAAATTACCTTTAAATGTGTCCTAATACTATTGTATGAGTCATTAACGACCATGATAATTTTTGTGTCGATTTTGGGACCCCATTGAGTGAATTGGGAGTGATAATGACAATTTATATTAATTAATATAATGTAATGTCAAAATTGACATTAACAAAAATCTTTTAGTAATTAATTTTATATGGCATTATATAAGTCATATTTTCAACTATAAATATTCATTAGAAATATATAATGATTTACTAAATCATGGTTTTTTTTATAATTTTTAGAAAAAAAAAATTAAATTATTTATGACCAAATAATGATGAAGTGTTTACCTAATTAATAAATCATTTAAATAAATAATATTATATTGATTAAAATATTATCCAAAACATGTCAAATTCTGATTTTATGATTTTGTTTCGACCATGAGGCATCTAATATTAATCTTGAATGATTTTTGGGGCATTAGACACCGAATATCGTTATATAATACACTAATAGTTTCACACTTTCCTAAAGAGCCCCTACCCCCCCTTATAAAAACAGACCACTTATAACCAATTCCTCACACCTCTCAAGCCGTTTAGATCGTCAAAACTCTGCCCAATTAAACTACCTATATCCATATCCCCCTCGTATAATACTTACCTTAGGCATAAGGAACTTCAATAAGTCCTTTTGGTTCAAACCAAAGGAAATTATCTAAATTAAAGGTAACGCTTTCTTTTAGATTGTTTTCTTTTATTTTACTTATCCAAACCGTAAATCCTTTTTATTACATTCTTTTGTAACAACACTAGTATCATCACTATACTTGTATGTTTTTATGAGATGTTTTATAACTACACTTACACACACCCTCATCTAACGGATGAAGAACATAATGTATCTGTGGGTGGAAAACTAACGCTGCACGAAACGATGATTGTTCGATTATCTCCTACGGCCTCTCATGGTGACCATTATTATGATACTATAATTATATATGATATATATATTATATTTAGGTTTTCTTTATTAATATTTACTTCACATTCATATCATTCCTTTTTGGTTTCCATAGTGGGTAAATACGATAATCTCATTTGAGGAAGTGCAGACTACCGCCCCCTCAAAGTTATTTGATTCATTCATGCCTTATGTGGGATGTATAAAGGATGTAGTTAGTGATATTATATATGATATTAAAATTTAATTATAATATATCTATGTATCATAATTCCATAATTCAATAAAAATAAGAAATAGAAATGAAAGTAGCTTTCATTGTACGTACGACTTACTGTCTCAATTAATGGTGCATTTCATTTCTTACCTCCAAATGTTATGTAACTATTATAAATAAACTTATATACTAGATATATATGATATATATGATATCTAAATCATTAATACCATTCTTTATAAAATTTAATAATGACCACATGTAAAAATTCTCTATATAAGGTGTTCATTTTTTACTCAAGTACAAAATATAAAAAAATGGATGTTATTAACTTAAGTGATTGCATAATGTTTATAACATATAAATAAGTGATATAAAAGGAATAATAAACTTAAAAAAGGTTCTTATGAAAGTAGAAATTAACTGTAATTGATTATTCAGGATATTAAAGAACAAACGGGTCAAGTTGGACACGAGGTAAGGGACTTCATCACAATCTCCTATCATTGAGGCATTTTTAGATTATACACAACTCTATTTTACACGGTGTATAAACCCCTTTGACTTTTCATTTTATTCAAAGGGAGTATTTTTATATGAAGCATTTTACTAAACGAAAAAAATGAGTGTTTCATTTTTTTTACGTAGGCGGTGACAACATCCTTTCCGCTAACGCGTGTATTATTTAATATTTGGCTTCCTTAACAAGAAGGAATTTTTTTAAAAGGAATAATAAATACCATATACTCTTTTTACATATTTTGGTATTGGAAATGAATTTGAGAATTAATTTATTATTTCAATAGCTTGTAATGATATTTTGTTATTGAAATGTGGAAATGTTACATTTCCTTTATGCTTATGTTATGTGTTATGATCATGTTATGGTTATTGGGAATTATTTATGTATACGGGTGGTTTCGTGATAAAACAAAGAAGGGTGACACCGAGATAGCTCTCCAATGCATTGGATAACATGATAGAGGTAAACGTGAATGTTTCTCCTAAGAGATTTTTTGGAATATATTTTGATGGGTATTCCAGAGTAACTCTTTATTTAGCTCTAATAGATACAATGTAAGTATGATATGGATGCAACAATTTACCTTTTTGATTTGTGATTTTTATGTGTTATTCATAAATCCTATGTTATCATGAGGTATGTTAAAGAGTTTATGTTTTTATGTATTAATGAACAAATTTTCTCTTTAATTTTATTATAACACTTACTGATCTTTATATGCTCATCCCAAGTTTTTGAAAAGTTTTCAAAGGACTTAATAATGAATAGGGTCAATGATGGGATCAAAGAGAAGTCATGATATCTATAACAAGGAAACTAGAAATGACTCTTTTTTTATGATTTCATGTTTTCTAAATAAAAGGAAGCTTTTTAGAATTGTGTACTTTGTAATCTTTTGAGATGTAATAGTTATGTCCTAATTCTCTAAAACTATAAACATGAATAGAACCTCAATGTGAATTATTCATTTAATTCAATATTCTGTGTGGTTTAAGGCCGATACTTTATAGTTTGTATTAGAGGTCGGTTTAGATAACTCTTGGAGTTAGGGTGTTGAAAAATTAACATCCATAAAGTAATATATGAAATCATATAGCATTTACAGAATACCATGTTGCTTCGCCTAAAATATTTTTGTGTTTAGAATGGTTTTCGGCAGATGAAATTGGGATTCTATGTTGGGACGACATCAAAAGGAAGAAAACCTTCCAAATATGCAACATGAAATGGTCGGAATCGGAACTAAATAGGTTGTTGCAGTGATGGAACAGTTGAATAAGCATATATATGGTGGTGGTATCCATGTACGAGATTAGCCAGATCAACCACAGAGGAATATGTGAGTAGGGGAGAATTTCATGAGGAATCATCCCTCATGATTTAGAGGATCATCTGACCATGGGCTAGTTGATGGGTTGATTAAAGCATTGGAGAATATCTTCTATGTCATGGGTTGTTCATAACATCAAATGGTTATTCTTGATGTTTACCATTTTGATGGTGAAGCCGATCAGTGGTGGTCGATGGTGAAAAATGTCAGGGATAGTGATTAGATTGATTCTCTTGTTTAGGATGAATTCAAAGGATAGATTCTTGAGAAATATTTTCCTAAGGTGGGTTGTCTTAACATGTAAAATCAATTCCTAGAATTGAGGAGAGAGGAAGACTTAGTGGATGTTTGTGATGAAATATTCACTCCACTGGCAATGTATGATCCAAATATCATACGAGATATTGAGTGTAAAATCAACCGTTTTTACTTGGGATTAAAGACAAATTATCGAAGGGCATTAGGTTCTCATGAGTTTAATAGTTAGAAAAAACTTTTTCGTTGTGCGGAGAAGGTGGAAATGGGGTTTTCTGATGATCATGTATTCTTTGAAAAACAATAGAATAAGAGGTTGAGGTGGAAGGAATAAGTGAGGAACTCTTCAAAAACGTTTTATGGTTAGAAACCTAAGTTTACAGTATGTGAGAATTGTGGTAAAAATCATGTTGGAGAATGTCTTATGAATTCTGGTAAGTGCTACCAATGTGGTAAGATGGGACATAAGGCGCAAAATTTCACTGAAAAAGATCATGTCAGTATTAAGAATAAATATGATTTACAGTCAGTAATATGTTTTACGTGCAATGAAATGGGTAATTATGCAATTGAGTGTTCAAAAAAGAACTCAACTGGAGGAAAGAGACCAGACTACAAGTAGAAAGGGGTGGTGAAATCCTTTGCAACTACTTCAGTAGATGTTGGGCTATCAAATGAAGTTATATCAGGTACATTGTTTATTTGTTTAGATTATGACAATGTGTTGTTTGATTCAGGGTGTACACACTCATTAATAAATGAGATGTTTTATAGTAAAATGGGAATTCCATATCATGATATGAATACTGAAATTAGGGTAAAAGCACCTAGAGGAAATTTTATGGAAAAAAGAAAACATAAAAACATTCATGTCCTTCTGTGCGGAAAAAATTAACATGAAAACATTATTGTTTTGGCACTAGTAGAGTATGATGTTATTTTGGGAATGGATTTGATTCTTGTTTATCATGTTAAGATTGACTGCAATGCTAAAGAGGTTTCTTTTCAGAACGATATTTAGTTTATATTCAAAAATAAACCATTGCAGTTGATAACATATCAGGAAGATGATAAACTAGTAAAATATGGAAATGAATCTTACCTTGAACATATTGTTGAAAACAATGGAACTGTTCAAAGTAATGATGGGCTTGTGGTAAATGAGTACCTTGATGTTTTTTCTGATGTGTTGTCTGGTATTATAAATAATTAGGAAGATGAATATCATGTTAATTTAGTTCCTCATGCAAAGACAATTTCAAATCCCCATATCAAATGGCTCACATTGAACTTCTAGTGTTAAAGAAAAATTCAAAAGAGTTACTAGATAATGGTTTCATTTAACCTAGAATATCCCAATGGGGTGCCCCTATTTTGTTTGTTAAAAAGAAATATTTTTTCAATGAAACATTGAATTGATTATAGAGAATTTAATAACATAAATATTAAGAATAAGTATCCTTTGCCTCATATCGATGATTTGTTTGATCACCTACTGGGAGCTTAGTATTTTTGGAAGATTGACTTGAGGTCAGGGTACCATTAGTTAAATGTAAAGGAAGCAGACATTCAAAAGACCGCATTTTGTAATAGATATGGCCATTATGAATATTTACTTATTCCTTTTTGTTTATCCAATGCACCTATTGTATTCATTGATCTTATGAATGGAATTTTCCACAAATTCTTTAATAAGATCATGCTTGTGTTCATTGATGATATTTTGGTTTATTCAAAGAGTAAATAGGGACATGAAATTCATTAAAGGGTTGTCTTGCAAACCATAAATGAAAAGAAACTATTTGGGAAATTCAGAAAGTGTGAGTTTCGGTTACAAAAAATATCTTTCCTTGGTCACATTGGTTCAAAAATGGAAAAACATTTGATCCTGCTAAAACAGAAGTTGTCGAAGAACAGCCATGACCTACAAATATAACTGAGATTCATTGTTTTTGTGGGTTGTCAGGATATTACCAGAGGATTGTGGAAAATTTAGCACGGTTATCTAGTCCAATCTCAATGTTAACTCGAAAAGGTGTCTTGTTCATCTAGAAAAAAAATGTGGTGATTGATTTCATGAATTGAAAAAGAGATTAATGAATGCTCCAGTTTTGGAACTTCCTTCTAGAAATGGTGAGTTTGATATCTCCAGAGATGCTTCGTTGAAAGGACATGGTTATGTCCTAATGCAGAATGATCAAATAATTGCTTATGCTTCACGTCAGTTGAATCCTAATGACTTAAATTACCATACACATGAATTGGAATTAGATGTTATTTTTTTTGCTTTAAATATTTTGAGGAATCAATTGTATGAATTAAAATGTGAAATATATACTGACCACAAAATTTTAAAGTTAATATTAACTCCAAAATAATTTAACATGAGACATAGGAGATTGTTGTAATTAATCAAGGATCATGATTGCACGATCCATTACCATCCATGAAAATAAAATAATGTGTTTGATTCTTTGAGTCGAAAAAGTAATGCTTAATTAACCATGTTACTTTTGGAATGATATCCTTTGGTTTTTGATATGATAAACATTGTCATAGAAGTTGATGGTGTTGGAAATTCTTCTGTTTTGTATCAGGTGTCAGTGAGATCATCTCTATCAAATAGAATAATTCAAGCACATAAAGAAGACAGTGAGTTACAGAAAAAGGTAGAGTTGGTTCATAATGGTAAGTTTCATCAATTTAACATTGATAATGATTGTGTTTCGAGATTTGGAAAGAGAATATGTTTTCCTTGTGATTCATAGTGGAAGAATGAGTGGTTATGTGAAGCTCATAGTTCCCCGATTTCAGCTCATCCTGGTAGTACTAAGATGTACAGAGAAATTCGTGAATATTACTGGTGGGTTTGAATTAAAAGAGATATTTCTGATTTTACTATGAAGTGTTTGACTTGTTAGTAGGTTAAAGCAGAGCATCAGTTACTGAAAGAGATGCTTCAGCCTCTACCAGTGCTAGAGTGGAAATGGGAAAATATATCCATTGACTTCATTATGGGATTACGATAGACTATTCAAGGTAATAATGCAATCTGTGTTATAGTTGATCGGTTGTCTAAATCTGCTCATTTCCATCCTATTCAAGATACTCAATATTTAGTTGAACTGGATCAGTTGTATATTAAAGAGATAGTTAGGTTACATGGAGTTCCTCTCTCCATTGTATCTGATCATGATCCTAGGTTTACATCTAACTTTTGGAATGACCTTCCGAAGTCATTGGGTACTGAATTAAATTTTAGTACGTATTTTCACCTTCAATCAGATGGGCAATCAGAACGAACAATTCAAACATTGTAAGATATGATACATCCCTATTCGATGGATTATCAGGAAAGTTGGGACCAACATCTTTCTTTGGATGATTTTTTATAATATAATAGTTTTCATTCTAGATTACATATGGATCCATTTGAGTCATTATATGGAAAGAATTGTTGAACTCCAGCATTTTGGGATGAAGTAGGTGAAAGGAAGCTGATGGGACCAGAATTAGTAGAATAGATGGCAGAGAAAGTTCAGTTGATTCAGAATCCCATGAGAACAACCCAGATAAGACAAAAAAGTTATGTAGATAACCGGACGAAGGATCATTCTTTTGTGGTAGGTGATAATGTCTTTCTCAAAGATTCTCCATGGAAAAGTGTTATTTATTTTGGTAAGAAGGGAATTTTGAGTCTGAGGTTCATTGGACCTTATGAAATCCTGGATAAAAGATGGATCAGTTGCGTACAGTGTGGCTTTACTTCCATGTTTATCCCAGGTACACAATGTTTTTTCATGTTTCAATGTTGAGAAAGTATATGCCAAATCCATCTCATATTTTGAGCCCAAAGGTAGTTCAGTGAGAAGATAATATCTCTTATGATGAAAAACCAGTCCAGATTCATGACCATAGAGAGCATGTGTAGCAGAATTTGGTAATTCATCAGGTAAAGGTTTTTTTTTGAAAAACCGTATAGAGGAAGAGGCAACGTGGGAATCTGAAAATGCTATGATCAATAAATACCCCCACATATTTTGATAAGTCAATAAAAATTCTGAGGACGCAATTTTCAAAAAGGGGGAAGGATGAAACATCCCAGGTAAATGATGAATAAGAAATACTTTATATTTATTAATATTTTTGAATTAATTATTAAATTTGCATTAAAGGGGTTTCTATGTTCGACAGCGTACCCGATACGCAACAACAGGTTTCTTTGAAATCTTACGTTGCACACTACCAGTATAATATTATTATTTTAAATTGCTGTTAACTCAGAGCCATTGTACTGGCAGGAATGAATGAAATAACTACAATATGATTATACATTTTTTTAAATCTATTTACATTATCTAATAAAATGTTAGGCTTAAAATGTGAAAGAATCTAATTTTAAGCATAATATAGATTAAAAGGGGTGATTTACCTCCTATTAATGGAGAACCCTTTTTAAACCTAGTTTGTTCACATTAATAAATTATATATGACCAAATAGAATCCTTCTTTAGAATGAGGACATAAAAATATACTTTAGTTAAATTTTTAGAATTTTTTCGATAATGTTCATTTTTAATGAATAGTGAAAAATAATGTATTTTAAATCAAAAGTGCATTTTAATCTAATTTATTTATACGGATAGATAACATTTTTATTGGTTTTAATGTTTAATTATAATATATTTTTAACAATTAATCTAATTATGTTCATGGGATGTAATTTCCCTTTGAAATTTGACATAATTAACTGTCAATCTTTTGATTGTTATTAATTCATAAAAACACGCTCTTTATTTTGATAGTGGGAATTAATTTTAAATTATTTTCTTCCACTTCTGTTTTTTTTATTTAGAAAAATGGATTCCATATTTGGAATTAGTAGGCCTAAATCGTGTAAATAGGTAAATTTTATTATTTAGATATTTTAAATATTTACTTCAGTAAATATTTTATTTACCATGGTTAAAGGGTAAATCACGTAAATAATGGTTAAAGAATTATACTATAATAATATAAATTTACACATAAACGTGTCTTAATCCTATTATAACATCCATTAACGAACATGGACATCTTTGGGTCGATTTTGGGACCCCATTGAGCAACATGGGGGTGAAAATGACAATTTGGATTAATTAATTTAATGTAATGTCAAAATTGATATTAACAAAAATATTTTAGTAATTAAATTTATTTGGATTTATATAAGTCATATTTTAGACTATAAATATTAATTGGAAATATATTATGATTTCCTACATCATTGTATTTTTTTTATAATTTTTAGACAACAAATAAATTAAAATATTTATGACATAATAATGGTGCAATGTTTACCTCATTAACAAATCATTTAAATAAATAAGATTATATTTATTAGAATGAAATCCAATACCTATAAAATTATGATTTTATGATTTTATTTCGACCATTAGTCATCTAAAATTCATCTGGAATGATTTTTGGGCCTTCAGAAAATGAATATCATTATATAATAAAATAATAGTTTCACACATTCCTAAAGAGCCCCTCCTACCCCTTATAAAAATAGACCACTTATAACCAATTCCTCACACTTCTCAAGCCATTTAGATCATCCAAACTCGGCCCAATTAAACTCTCTACATCCCTCTCCTCCTCCTAGAATCCTTACCATAGGTTTTAGGAACTTCAAGATGTCCTTTTGGTTCAATCTAGGGTAAGATAACAAAATTAAATGTAACGATTTCTCTTAAATTATTTTATATTATTTTACATCTCCAAACCCTAAACCCTTTCTATTCATTTCTTTTGTAAAAACAATATTATCCTCAATATACTAGGATGTTTTATTTATAAGGATAATAATGACAATTAAACACACCTCCATCAAATGGATGAAGAACAAAATATTTTTATGGATGGAAAACTAACACCTCACGAAATGATGATTGTCGATTATCTCCTACCACATCTCATGGTGGCCATTATGATGGAACAATATTTATATATGATATATATTATTTTTATGTTTTCTTTATGCGGATGTACTTACCATTTATATAACTTCTTTATGGTTTCCATAGTTGGTAAATACGATAATCTCATTTGAGGAAATGTGGACTGTCGCCCCCTCAAAGTGATGTGATTTGTTAATGCCTTATGTGGATGTATAAAGGAAGAAGTTAATGATATTATATATGATATTAATCTTTAATTATAATATACCTTTGTATCATTATGTTTTAATTCCATAAAAATAAGAATAGAAATGAATGTAGCGTTCAAGCGTACGTACGGCTTTCCATCTCCATGAACAGTGCATTTCATTTCTTACCTCCAAATGTTTTTTAACTAATATAAATACATGTATATAGTGTATATATATGATATATATAATATCTAAACCATGAATACCATTCTGGATATAATGGACTATTGACCACATGGACAACATGTAAATATAAGTTGTTCATTTTTTACTCAAGTACCAAATATCGACCAAATGGATGTTATTAGCATAAATGATTCCATAATGTTAATAACATGGTAATAAGTTATACAAAATGGATAATAAACTTGAAAAAGGTTATTAATCAAGTAGAAATTAAAATTAGTTTATTATTCGCGATATTAAAAAACAAACGGGTCAAGTTGGACACGAGGTAAGAGACTTCATCTCAATCTCCTTTTATTGAGGAATTTTATGTTTTATACATGAAATTATTTTATACAGTGTATAAAACCCTTTGAATTTTCATTTTATTCAAAAGAAATATTTTAATACAAAGTGTTTTACTAAACAACAAAAAGGAATGTTTCTTCTTTTTACACAAGCGGTGACAACGACCTTTCCTCCAATGCTAGTATTATTTGATATTTGGCTTCCTTAACAAGACAAAAAAATTTCAAAGGAAAATAATACTATATACTCTTTTAGGTATTTTGGTATTGAAAATGATTTTGAGAATGGATTTATTATATCAAAATCTTGAAATGATATTTTGTTATTGCAATGTGAAAATGTTATATTTCCTTTATGCTTATGTTTTGTGTAATGATCATGATATATTTCTTGGGAATTATTTATGTATATGGGTGGTTCCATGATAAACATAGGGAGGGTGAGCCCGAGATAGTTATCTAATGAATTGGGTAATGTGAAGGATGAAAACGTTAAAGTTTCTCCTAAGATATTTTAGGGAATATACTGTGATGGGTATACCAATATAACTCTTTATGTAGATGTGATAGCTACAATGTAAGTATGATATGGATTCCACAAGTTACCTTTATGATTTATGATTTCTATATTTTATTCATAAATCATATGTTATCATGAGGTAAGTAAAAGAGTTTATGTTTTTATGTATTAATGAAAAAATGTTTTATTTCATTGTTTTATAAACCTTACTGAGCTTTTTATTATCATCCCATGTTTTTAAAATACTTTCACAGGTCTTAAAGAAGAATAGAATCAAGGATGGGATCATGGAAAAGTCGTGATATATTTAACATGGAACTACACTTGATTCTTTTTTAAGAGTTCATGTTTTGTAAAAAATATTAAATTGTGTTTAAGTGTATACTTTGTAATCTTTTACGATGTAATATTTATGTCCTAATTCTCCAAAATTCTAAACCTGGAAAGATCCTCAATGTGAATGATTCATTTAATTCAATATAATGTAAGTTTTAAGGTCGGTTCCTTAAAGTTTGTATTAGTGGTCGGTTTAGAAAACATTAGGAGTTAGAGTGTTGATAAATTAATATCCATAATGTAATTTATGAAATCATAAATCTTTTACATATTACCATTTTGCTTCTCCTGAGATATTTTTGTGTTCAGAATTAATTTCTGCAGAGGAAACAAGGCCGCTATATTGGGATGACATCAAGAGGAATACAACCTTCCTAATCAGTAACCTGAGATGGTCAGAATCAAAACTGAACAGTATGTTGCAGTGATGGCACAATTGACTCAGGCTATAAATGGTGGTGGTATCCACGTACAGGATCAGCCAAATTAACCACAGAATAACATGTCATTATTGGAGCATTTCATGAGGAAACATCCCCCTTAATTTAGAGGATCATCTGAACTTTTTCCATAAAAAGGGTGTATTAATGCACTCGAGAATATTTTCGATGTCATAGGTTGTACAAAACATCAAAAGGATAGTCTTGTTGTTTACCGTTTTGAAGGTGAAGCTGATCAGTGGTGGTCGATGGTGAAAAATGTCAGGGATAATGATGAGATTGATGCTCTAGATTGGGATGAATTCAAAGGTATGTTTCATGAGAAATATTTTCCTAATGTGGTTCATCTTAGGATAGAAAAACAATTGTAGGAATTGATGCAAGAGGATGACTCTATGGCTACTTATGAAGAAAAATTAACTCGAATAGCATGGTATGCTCTAAATTTCATACAAGATCTTAATAGTAAAATCAACAGTTTTTACTCAGCATTGAAGCCAATGAATCAATGGGATTTAGCATCTTATGAGTTCAAAAGTTGTGAAAAACTTTTTTGTTGTGCAGAGAAGGTGGATATGGAGTTTGCTGATGATCAGGTATTGTTTAAAAAACAACAGAATAAGAGGTTGAGGTGGCAAGAAAAAGGAAGAACTCTTCATAATAGTCAGAAGGATAGAATCTTAAGTTTATAGTTTGTGAAAATTGTGGTAGAAAGTATGATGGAGAATGTCTTTTGAATTCTAGTAAGTGCTATTGATATGGTAAGATGATACATAAGCCTCGAAATTGCATTAAAAAAGACCAAGGTAGTGGTAAGGAAAAATATGATTTACAGTCAGTAAAATGTTTTAAGTGAAACAAAATGGGTCATTATGAAAAGGAGTGTCCAAAAAAGAACTCAACCGAAGGGAAGAAACCAGACTATAAGCAAAAGGGGGTGGTGAAATATTTTGCAACTGCTTCAGCAGATGTACGGTCATCAAATGAAGTTGTATCAGTTACAATGTTTGTTTGTTCAGATTCTTCCAATGTGTTATTTGATTCATGTTATACACACTCTTTAATATATGAGAAGTTTTCTAGTAAATTGGGTATTCCATATCATGATATGAATACTGAACATAATGTAAAAACACCTAGAGGAAATGTTGAGACAAAACTAAAACATTAGAACATTCAAGACCTTGTCTGTGGAAATAATCTACATGCTAACCTTTTTTTTACCTCTAGTAGAGTTTGATGTTATTTTGGTCATGGATTGTATTTCTCTTTATCAAGCTAAGATTTACTGCAGATCTAAATAGGTTTCTTTTCAGAAATATTTTTAGTTTATATAAAAAACTGAACCTTGCTGTTGATAACATATCAGGAAGGTGAGAAACTAGTAAAATATGGAAATGAATGTTACCTTGCATATATTGTTGAAAACAAAGGAAATATTCATATTAATGATGTTCAAGTGGTAAATGAGTTCCTTGTTGTTTTTCTTGATGTGTTTCCTGGTATTATACTAGATCTGGATGTTGAATTTATGGTTGACTAAGTTCCTGATGCTAAGCCAATTTCAAAACCACCTTATCGAATGGCTGAAATTGAACTTCTTGAGTTAAAGAAGCAATTAAAGGAGTTACTATATAAAGGTTTCATTCGACCTAGCACTTCACCATGGGGTGCCCCTGTATTGTTTGTTAAAAATAAAGATGGTTCAATGAGACTTTTAATTGATTATAGAGCATTGAATAACATCAGGATTAAGAATAACTACCCATTGCCTCATATCAATGATTTGTTTGATCATCTCCAAGGAGCTCAGTATTTTTCTAATATTGACGTAAGGTCGGGCTACAATTAGTTGAATGTTAAAAAAGATGAAATTCGGAAGACCGCATATCATACTAGATATGGCCATTATGAATTTGTAGTTATTCCTTTTGGTTTATCCAATTCACATGTTGTATTTATGGATCTTATGAATTGAATTTTCCATGAGTTCTGGGATAAGTTTTTGGTTGTTTTCATTGATGATATTTTGGTTTATTCCCAAATTAGTGAAGGACATGAAATTAATTTAAGGGTTGTCTTGAAAACCATAAACGAAAAGAAACTATTAGGGAAATTCAGCAAGTGTGAGTTTTGATTACAAAATATTTTTATCCTTGGTCACATTGTTTCACAAAATTCCTTAACTGTTGATACTGCTAAAACAAAATTTGTTGAAGAATGGCCAAGGCCCACAAATATAACTGAGATTAATAGTTTTCATGGATTGGAAAGATATTACCAGAGGTGTGTTGAATATTTCGCATGGTTATCTAGTCCAATGACTATGTTAACTCTAAAATAAGTTATGTTCATCTGGATAAAAGAATGTGATGATTGTTTTCAGGAATTGAAAAGAAGATTGGTGAATGCTCCAGTTTTGTCATTGTCTTCCAGAAATGGTGAGTTTTTTATCTACCGTGATGTATCGTTGAAAGGACTTGGTTGTGTCATAATGTAGAATGATTATGTAATTGCATATGCTTCACATCAGTTCAAACCTCATGAGTTAAATTACCCTACACATGATTTGGAATTAGCTGATGTTGTTTTTTAAGAATTTGGAAGTATCATTTGTATGGAGTGAAATGTGAAATATATACTGTCCAAAAAAATTTATTATATATATTCATTCATAAAAGAATTGAACATGAAACATAGGAGATGGTTGAATTAATCAAGGATTACGATTTCATGATCCATTACCATCCGGGAAAAGAAAATAATGTGGCTGATGCATTGAGTGGAAAAAGTAATGCTTCATTAACCATGTTATGTTTGGAAGGAGAGCCTTTGGTTTTTGATTTGATAAACATTGGAATAGAAGTTGTTGGTGCAGGAAATTATTCTGTTTTGTATTAGGTGTCAGTGATATAATCTCTATCAGACAGAATGAAGCAATTGTAGAAGGAAGACAGTGAGTTGCAGAAAAAAGTATAGTTGGTTCAGAATCTTATGTTTCCTGAAATTAACATTGACAATTATTGTGTTTTGATATTTGGAAGGATATTATGTGTACCTTGTGATTCACAGTTGAAGAGTAGATTGTTATGTGAAGCTCATAGTTCCCCATTTTCAGTTAATCCTGGCAGCACTAAGATATATAGAGATCATCATGAATATTTCTGGTGGGATGGAATGAAAAGTGATATTGATTAATTTACTATGAATTGTTTGACTTGTCAGTAGGTTAAAGAAGAGAGGAAATTACCAAAATGGATGCTTCAGCCTCTACCAGTTCCAGAGTGGAAATGGGAAAATATATCCATGGACTTTATTGTGGGATTACAAAAGACATCTCGAGGTAATAATGCAATCTGGGTTATAGTTGATCGATTGACTAAATCTGCTTATTTCCTTCCAATTCGAGATACTATGTCTTTATATAAACATACTCAGTCATATGTTATGGCGATAGTCAGTTTACATGGTGTTACTCTCTCCATTGTATCAGACTGTGATCCCAGGTTTACTTCTATCTTTTGGAAAGGCTTTCTGAAGTCGTTGGGTACTGAATTAAATATTAGTACATCTTTTCACCCACAATCAGATGGGTAATTAGAACAAAAAATTCAGTCATTTGAGGATATGTTACATTCCTATTCGATGGATTATTAGGGAAGTTAGGAACAATATCTTTCTTTGGATTAATTTCCCTATAATAATAGTTTTCATTCCAGTATAATGATGTCTCCATTTGATGAATTATATAGAAAGCGTTGTCGAACTCCAGGTTTTTGGGCTGATGTAGGTGAAAGGAAGCTGATGGGACCAAAATTTGTATAAGAGATGGCATAGAAAGTTCAGTTAATTCAGAAGCACATGAGAACAGCTCAGAGTAGATAGAAAAGTTATGTTGATAATCGGAGGAAGGATCATTCTTTTGAGGTAGGTGATCATGTCTTTCTCAATGTTTCTCAATGGAAATGTGTGAAGTGTTTTGGTAAGAAGGGAAAGCTGAGTCCGAGTTTCATTGTACCTTATGTAATCCTGGAGAAAGTTGGATCAGTTGCGTACAAAGTGTCTTTAACTCCATGTTTATCCTAGGTACACAATGTTTTTCCTATTTCGATGTTGAGA
Source organism: Viscum album (assembly GCA_963277665.1). NCBI lineage: Eukaryota > Viridiplantae > Streptophyta > Magnoliopsida > Santalales > Viscaceae > Viscum > Viscum album. Next base: position 1,113,389,258 of record OY728131.1, read on the forward strand.
AAGTATATGCCAGATCCATATCATGTATTGAGCCCAGTGGTTGTACAGTTGGAAGAGAATCTCTCTTATGAAGAACAACCAATCCATATTCTTGACCATAGAGATCATGTGTTGCGGAATATGGTAATTCACCAGGTAAAGGTATTTTTGGAAAAACCATATGGTTAAAGATGCAACGTGGGAATCTGAATATGCTGTGAGGGATAAATACCCCCCACTTATTTTGATAAGTAAATAAAAATTGAGAGGACACAATTTACAAAAGGGGGGAAGGATGTAACATCCCAGGGAAATGAATAATAAGACATATTTCATATTTATGAATATTTGTGAATTAAAAATTAATTTTACTTTAAAGTGGTTTCTATGTTCGATAGTGTACCCGATACACAACAACATGTTTCTTTGAAATCTTACGTTTCACACTAATAATATAATATTATTATATTAAATGGTATTTAACTCATAGCCATTATATTGGATGGAGTGAATGAAACTAACTACAATATGATTATACATGTTTGTTAAATGTATTTACATTATCCAATAAAATTTTAGAGGCTTAAAATGTGAATGAATCTAATTTTACGCATAATTTACATTAAAAGGGCCAATTTACCGCCTTTTAATGGAGAAACCTTTTTAAATGTAGTTTATGTCACTTTAATAAATTATATATGAAAAAATAGAATCCTTCTTTATAATGGGGACATCAAAATTTACTTTGTGTAAATTTTTGTAATTGTTCCGATAAAGTGCATTTTTTAATGAATAGTGAAAAATATTGTATTTTAATTCAAAAGTTCCTTTCAATCTAATTTATTTATATGTTTAGATAATCTTTTTAATTGGTTTTAAAGTGTATTTAAAATATCTTTTTACCATTTAATCCAATTTTGTTCATGGGATGCAATTTCACTTTGAAATTGGACTTAATTAATTGTCCATCTTTTGATAGTTATTAATTCATAAAAACATGCTAATTGTATGATAGTGGGAATTAATTTTAAAATATTTTATGCCACTTCTATGTATTGGATTTAGAAAAATAGATTCCATATTTGTAATCATTAGGCCTAAATTTAGTAAATAGGTAAATTTTATTTTTTATACATTTTAAATATTTACTTCAGTAAATATTTTATTTACCGTTGTTAAAAGGTAAATCAGGTAAATAAAGGTAATGAAATAATATTATAATAATATAAAATTACAAATAAACGTGTCTTCATCTTATTTGATGAGTCATTAACGACCATGGTCATCTTTGGGTCGATTTTGGGACCCCATTGATCCACATGGGAGTGATAATGAAAATTTGGATTAATTAATTTAATGTAATGACAAAATTGATATTAACAAAAACCTTTTAGAAATTAATTTTTATATGTTGTTATGTAAGTCATATTTTCGACTATAATTATTCAATTGGAAAGCTAATGATATTTCCTATATCATGGTAGTTTTTTTATAATTTTTAGACATCAAAAAACGTAAATGAATTATGAAATAATAAAGATGCATTGTTTACCTCATTAATAAAGCATTTAAATAAATAAGATTATAATGATTAAAATAATATCCAAAACATGCCAAATTTGGATTGGATGATTTTATTTAGAACATAAGTTATCTTATATTCAACTTTAAGTAGTTGTGGTCCATTAGAAACCGAATATCATTATATAATAAAATAATAGTCACACACTTTCCTAAAGATCCCCTACTCCTTATAATAATAGTCTACTTCTAACCAATTTCCCACACCTCTAAATCCTTTTGGCTCATCCATACTCTAAAAAATTAAGCTACCTACATACATATCCTCCTTATAGAAGCCTTAGCTTAGGCATAAGTCACTTTAATAATTCATTTTGGGTCAAATCAAAGGAAGTTACCTAAATTAAAGGTAACGATTTCTCTTAAATTGTTTTATTTTATTTTACTTCTCCAACCTCTAAACCCTTTTTATTCCTTTATTTTGTAACAACGCCAGTATCCTATATATACTATTATGTTTTTTTGAGAATTATTTGAACTACACATACACACACCTCCATATAATGGATGAGGAACATAATGTTTATGTGGATGGAAAACTAACGCCTCACGAAATGATGATTGTTCGATTATCTTCTACCACATATCATGGTGGCCATTATGATAGAAATGTATTTATATATGATATATATTATGTTTATGTTTTCGTTATTATATTGTACAATCCATTTATATCGTTCCTTTATGGTTTACATAGTGGGTAAATACGGTAATCTCATTTGAGGAAGTGCGGACTACTTTACTCTCAATGTGATGTGATTCGTTAATGCCTAATGTGGGATGTATAAAGGATAGATTTAATGGTGTTATATATGATATTATACTATAATTAAAATATATCTATGTATCATTATGATTTAATTACATAAAAATAAGAAATAGAAATGAAATTAGTGTTCATGCGTACGTATGTCTTACCATCTCCATGAACATTGCATTTCATTTCTTACCTCTAAATGTTTTGTAACTATTATAAATACATGTATATACTGAATATATATGATATATATGATATCTAAATCATTAATACCATTTTTTTTTTATAATGGAATATTGACCACATCGACAACTTATAAATATAAGGCGTTCATTTTTTACTCAAGTACCAAATATCGACAAAAATGAAGTTATTAACTTAAATGATTATATAATGTTTATAACATGGTAATAAGTGATATAAAAGGAATAATAGACATGAAAAAGGTTCTTAAGAAGGTATAAATTAACTTTTTTTTATTATTCAGGATATTAAAGAATGAACGGGTCAAGTTGGACATGAGGAAAGGGACTTCGTCTCAATCTCCTTTCATTTAGGCATTTCTTGTTTTCTACATGACTTTATTTTATATAGTGTATAAACCCCTTTGACGTTAAATTTTATTCAAAGGGAATCTTTTTATACAAGGAGTTTTACAATATGACAAAAAAGAATGTTTCTTTTTTTTACGTATTTGGTGACAATGACCTTTCCGCCGACGCGAATATTATTTTATCTTTGGATTCCTTAACAAACCGGAATGTGTTTAAAAGGAAAAATAAATACCATATACTCTTTTTATGTATTTTTGTATTGAAAATTATTTTGAGAATGGTTTTATTATTTCAATATCTTAAAATGATATTTTGTTATTTCAATGTGGAAATTTAATCATTCCTTTATGCTTATGTTATGTGTTATGATCATATTATGGTTCTTGGGCATTATTTATGTATACGGGTGGTTCCTTGATAAACCTAGGGAGGTTGAGCCCGAGATTGATCTCCAATGCTTTGGGTAACATTATGGGGGTAAACGTGAATGTTTCTCCTAATAGATTTTAGGAATATACTGTGGTGGGTATTTTAAAGTAACTCCCTATGTAGCTGTGATAGCTACAATGTAAGTATGATATGGATTCCACAATTTACCATTATGATTTATGATTTCTATGTATTATTCTTAAATATGATGTTATCATGAGGTTAGTAAAAGAGTTTATGTTTTTATGTATTAATGAACAAATGTTTTCTTTCATTGTTTTATAACCCTTACTGAGCTTTTTATGCTCATCCCACGTTTTTTAAATGTTTTCACAGAACTTATAGATGAATACGGTCATGGATGGGATCAAGGAAAAGTCGTGTTATCTTTAACATGGAACTAGACATGACTGTTTTTTAAGAGTTCATGTTTTTTAAAAAAAAGTAAACTATGTATAAGTCTCTACTTTGTAATCAATTGAGATGTAATAGTTATCTCCTAATTCTAAAAAACATTAAACATGAAAATATCAGCAATTTCAATTATTCATTTAATTCAATATTATGTAAGGTTTAAGGCTGGGTCCTTATATTAATGAATAATGAATTTTAACAATTCACTCCACATTTTAAATTTCTATCATTAATTTTATTAAATTTATAGATTAAGGTGGAGGGTTTGTTATCATAACGTGAGGAAAAGTGGGTGCTTTATGACTTCCACCTTAATTAAATTAATATTTTTTGAGATTTGTTCAAGTAACATGTTTTTATAAAAGGATTATATTTTAGTACATCCCCTAGTTTAGAAATAATATTTTCTAAAATGATTCCACATTTTGTGTATTTATTATTTTATATATTATCATTTATATATATACCTTAATTTATTCACTAAAATAGCCCATGTAGACTAAGAGTACATTACTAATGGATATTTTACACGAATTATGTTATATAATTCCCTCCATGAAAATTAAAATAATTTGTTTCTGTGAGGAAATATGACATGGGAAGACATCCATTTCCGATTAAAATATATTTTCAATAAGTTTTAGAAAACTTGTAGAACACATATAGTTTTTATTAATTATAATTGTTGATGAAAAAGAACATAAAAGTGGAAAATAATGATACCTTGGGTTTCATTTGTTTCCACTATTGTGTCAATATATATGTCCAATTGTGATGAACTGTCGTTTCATGAAGAATTTTTATTGACAGAATTAATGGATGGGGATGTCATTATTTTACAGTGTTCATTGTTTAAAATGTGACGATTTGTATAACAAATATTAAATTTTAATGAAAATATCTAAAGTGATTATAAGAATAAAAAAAATTTCAGTCACTTATTTTGATGATAAAGAGTGTAATAAGACCATTAAAATATTTATTACTTGATGAATTGATCGGTGAATAATTTTTACAGAAGGTCCAAAATAATGTGATGAGTAATATATGGCTACTAGATTTTTCACTAAAATTGAGATGCCTAAATGATATTTTTTATATACCTGATTTTCGGATTACTAATCATCTAGAGATTTATTAAAAAGTAAATGCACTAACTCCATGCCAACAAAGGGACCAATGAACCACTACATATATAGGAATATACGTCCACTAATATGCCTGAAAGTGGTGTCATACATAACTAATGGGTTCAAAAAATGGTGTATATAGGTAATAGAGAGGTGGAACCACCATACATGGAATCATGGTGTCAGAGGGAACCACATAGGGACAATGATAGTGGGAGTTTATGATTGGGCCCTGGTAATTGCTTCTTAAAATATGAAGCAAAGAATTTTCTTCTTTAAAGCTCCTCCACCATGTAAAAAATCAATGTTGAATATGGGAAATGTGCTTAATTTTAAATTTTTTTAAAACATAAAAAATACATAATTCGTAAGATAGATAGCATCTGAGTCATCTAATTTTCATCATCTTCATCACAACTTAACCGTTATTCAGAACAAGATTTATCCAACATTATGATTCATAATGACTAACTCAAGCCACAATTTTTGAACCATTCTATCCCAATATTCATGATTAAATGAATGAAATGTTTTTAGGATGTATGTGTTCAACATACGCCCAATTCATGTAACAAGAAATAATAAAAATATTTGCACATATATATTATCATGTTCAGTTTAGAAAGAGGAAATTGAGTTCTCCAATGAAGTTAAATTCCTGATTTAGATTACATGAATGATATAATTGATATATGCATGTCTTTACAGCTTTATACAAGAAATTACCAATTAAAAAATATAATATGAGGGCTGAAACAAAAATAATTTGTCCTGAGTTTTTCAAATATTTCAACACATGTCAGATTTATGAATTATATTTAAATTGAAGATTGATGTGATGAAAAGAAGAGCTAGCATGATATCGGTAATTTTATAGGTAATTTAGTATTCATGTCGCCGAATTCTTAATAATATTACTTTTGTAGATTACATTATATTAGTTTTTAGAAGCAAAACATGTATCCAAGTGCTGAAGAGAGATCCACGTAGAAAAATTAATATGTAAACAAATATTTCACATATATGACCCTATTAGTATATATATATATTACATCCTAAATTTATGAACATATTCAGTTCATTCAAATGTACAATGTTTATATATATTAATTTTTATAGGGGTTCCACATAGCTGATTGTGACGATGAGATATAAGTAACCATATGTGTTAGGTATCCAAGTTCTTAATGGAGTCCCAATTTATCAATACTATTTATACTACATGATTGGTGGATTTATATAATTCATTGGAATTAATTATCACATAATTACATTTCAAGATATTTGATTCCATTAGATATTTAAATAAGAAGTTTTTTCATGATTTAAAAGTTTATTATATGAAAATATTAAAAAGAAACAATAATAGTTTGGAGTTAAGAAAATATATTTATTAGTAAGAGGATTTGTTACCAAATTTATTTATTGTGATCATGGGATCATATGTTTTTTATGCTATTCACTATAACAATAAAAAATGATAACATGTATAATGTAGTGGGATTGTTGCGGGAAAAAATAATTATGTGAAAAATAAATCAATGTTGTAATTATTATTAATGATATAAATATATGACATTAGACATATTTAATATAGATCAATGAAGAATAAAGGTCTGTAATTATTTTATATCTGAAACAGAACACCCAGAGATGATATGTTGGTTTTTATGAGGACATGAGTGTTACAACCAAACTCGGCTCACACCTGAACCAGTTGTCAAACTCGTGGCCAAACCATGTCTACATGAGCACAAGAACATCTCCCCATAGGCCGATGGTGTCTGACTATCAGTGAGGTCATAAGGATAGTAAGTGGAAGACTTTACCCTCTTATCAAAGTAAAAATAGTGTAAAATATATACAAATGGATGAATCGTTGTGAAAAATGATAAAGTAATTGAATAGAAAATCTTATAAATAATATATAACACAAAACGACCAACTCCAAAGATATTAAATGAATTATTTTTATGGTGGTACAACAATGTAATTGATAAACAATTAATCATTCTTTACAAATAAATAATGAAAAAACCCCAAAATGATTCAAAGCCTTGAGGGTGATCTCATAGATCATCACAATATTCCACTCGGTCCTTTGCTTCTATCTCCCAAGAATATTCATAACGTACAATATTGCAACCAAATATAATCTAATAAAGTTCCATGGTTAAATGGAGGCCCGGGTAGTGTGTGAGATATAAATATCAGTTGGTTGGTACCACTTCTGTCTACCAAAAATCCAAAAATTCTATAAATAATTGAAATTATGTGAAAGCATTCATAAATAAATTTAGTAGTACAATGTAACTATATACTTAACTACCTTCTTCAACCCTCATGTTTTGTCTGAACATGAATTATATATTTTTCATGAATAAACAACAGTCATCACACATTCATTTTCATTTATCAATTATTCAAACCTTGTTATATTATATAAGAATCGAGATCCAGCCTAAGCTCGACATCCCCCATATATGGCACTCACAAAAAATGAATCTAAAGACAATATATGAAAAAAATGTAAATAAAAAATCTCATCTTGTGATTTTTCTTGGGTAATGCATAATAATATATTCAATTTAATATCGCATATAATTTGTCTAAGACAAACCACTAAAAATTGATATTCACCCAATCAATTCAAAAATCTGAGCCTATCTACTCAATATAGTGATTCACTATTTGGTCCATCCAATAAAAATGATTCACCCAATTCATAAACAATTCTGAGGAAGAGACCATCTACTAATCATATTGATTCTCCCCAGGTTCCATCCACTAAACAATGATTCACCCAAATCAATATCATGTTTGAGTGAGATCTCATCGAGTAAACATAGTGATTCACTCATGAGTTCATCCACTAAATAGTGATTCACACAATTCACTAACAATTGCGATCCCATATACTTAAGTAGGGATCTATCCAATACGTTAACAATTAATATCCATGTCATAAACATCTTAAGTAAAAGAATCTAAATAAGTATGAGATATTTAGAAACAATCTCACATGGCTTATCATATATTTAAAAAACTTCATCCAAAACAACATAAGGCATTGAAAAACACATCCCAAATCCATCACTAAATATCTCCATTTATCCAAAAACTACATATCAAAATAAACTGACAGATCTATTATCTCATTTTTCTAAATTAATACCTCATAATTAATCCATTGATTTTTTATTTAATATTACATTCTCAAGAACATAATTAATTCATAATTAATTATCACAAAATTAAATTAATTAATTAATCATAATTAATCCCTCAAATAATTTTCATCTAAAGATCATATTTAATTTAAAATTAATTATCTCAAAAATAATCAAATTAATTACTCATAATTAATCCCTTGATTAATTATCATCTAAAGAAAATAATTTATTATCTCAATATGGTAAAATTGGATAAAAATAATTAATGGCCCAAGTAATTATCTATTTTTAAACCTCAAGAAAAATAATTATTTCATAACTATTTATCTAATTCCCCTATTTAACAGTTTAATCCGACATTGCAGTCAACATTATCATAGAAGTAAAAAAAACAGCTTATTTGATTTATTCGATAGAGTCGAGAACCATACCTCAACGAATTTTGCCATGTCAAGGCTTCATAACTGGACAATGATTTTCTCATGTACATACACCTCAAAATAGGTTCAAACATATCCAAAATTTATTTTCTCACCTAAAACCTATTAAATGGCACCATAAATAGAGTGGAGGTGACCAATACACTTACAAAATTTTAAATTCAACACATAAATACAATAATCATCCACTTCATAGGGTGAGAAACCAAATAAAGGGATTCAAAACTTACCCAAATATGGAATCAATGACCCAAAATGGATCTGAAATTCTTTCCCCTTGGGGGAGGTAGTTGGAATACGTACTAATGAGTCTAGGGGATCACCTTTCACGACCCTAAAATCAAAGGAAAAATGAATCCCAATTAAACTCTAACCAAATGGTCTAGGCCAAGAAAACAGGGTGAGGTAGGAGAGAAAGTCCTAAGAATCATGAAACATACATAGACAGACTCACCTTAACGAGGGGGGAAAAATCTGTGATGAGACCAGAAAATTATGAGAACAGAAGAGGGAGTCGGTGATGGTTGTCATGTATGTTATAGGGACAGTCCAAGAGGAGGTCACACACTACCTGCTTGGTATGCCTCCCTCTCTTAACCTCTCTGGACTTTCTCCCTCCATTCTCTAATTAACACCATATTAATATAATAGATAAAATATAATATTAATAACATTTACTATTCTCATTAATTTAACATTAAAATAAATCTTTTATAATTTATTTTGAACCCTCACCATCAATAATCCAATTAAATTATTGTATTATTTATTTAATTAAATAAACACAATATTAATAAAATCCTTTAAATTTTTATTTTACGTCATTTTGTTATTTAAATTAAATAAAAACACACTTTAAACACATAGTAACCGCGTAACTAACGCATACATTTAGACTAACCATGCACACCCAGATATATACATTTAATATAGTCCAATTGTAATATTCTAATTCAACATTACCATGAATTTAATTACATTAAATAATTATTTTTCATCTAGTAATTATATTCCTCATTACCTGGAATGTAATTAAATTAAACCCAACTACTTATTTATTTATCATTTAATATTAAAATTTAGTATTACTCTTATTCTATAACACTGAACTCCTCATTTACATGTCTTTTAATATTACCCTTCATTGATAACCACTGGCTCCATATTAACACATTTTTTAATTAAATTAATTCACAATATTTAATTAAGTTATTCCCCCATGTCATGTTTTTTAATAAAATTATTTCAACACAATTTAATTAAATTACAAACTCCAACTTATCGTTATTTAATTAACTTCCTTAACACGTATTAATTATATAAAACATAAAATTCGTATTGATTAATTAAATTTTTATTGACCGTTAATTTAATTAAATTAAACACTAGCTCATCATTTACATGTCATTTAATAAAATTATCACAACATTAATTTTATTAAAAGAAACCCCTATGAACACAATTAATTAATTAAATTTCTCTTCATGTTCTCTAACTAGGATTGTATATTCCTCTATTATACAGAATCTGAATTTAGTATCTTTGATTCTTATGGATCCGTATCAAAACGTTCATCAATTGTTACATTCATTTCATTATTATTCTTATGATTTATCATTTCATGAGGGTTAATAATAATTTTTTAATATTTCTAGGATATTGTACCATAATTCAATTTTATTCTATTATTCATAGAACTGACGGCTGAAGAGGAATGAATGGTAATCCACCAACCTAAGGTTGGATTTATTGTTTTTTCCCATAAAATGTGTTATATTATCATTTAATTGTTGTTGTTCAACACATTGTCCATTGATGTGTGAGTCTCATAAATGTTTTCATCCATTAGAAATATATATATATATATATATATATATATTATCTGACACTCATGGATCATTAATATATGATGCATGATTTTTTACCTTATTTAATCCAACCACTCTGGTTGTGCTAGATGGAATTACAAGTTATATATAATTTTTTATATGAAAAATCACCTTCTATGTGTACATCTTGAAAAGGAAAATAGAATTTCAATCTTTATATAATCATTTAGTTTACCCAAACTACATATAAGTGTTTATCATTTCTATAAGATGGATTTTCTATGATAAATAATCTAAATAGAGTAACATATATGAATGTTTTTAATTGGAACGATCTTGATAGCAGTGATATATATATATAATTGAATTGTATGAATTTGAATATATTTTGTTGTTTTTGGTGGGGTGGTAATAATTCCTATGAGGTAACCCCTTATTATAATTATTAGTATATTTTTTATTAGACCAAGAAGATTGGTTATTGGGTGATTGGTAAATAACATTTGGATAGTGATGATTAATTCTCCCTTACATCATGTTATGTCGATGATATATCACACAATTATAATATTATTTGGTTGATGGGAATGTAATTCCATGTTCAATGTTTCATGTGTCGTACATGAATCCCCACCCATCATCCCTAATAATGATAAGTATGTCTCGCATTCATCATGAGATTCAGAGCTTGTACCCTTGCCGGTGCCAATAGCTCTTTAGAATTATTAGGGATGCCTGAGTTTCACCCTTCATCCAAATAGAAACATGTATACTTTTGTATGTCTACTAATGTTCCCACATACTTAGTAAAAATATGTGTATACATTTTTCAGCTATATATATTATTACATAAATATATATAGTTTTAGTTTAGAATTTTGTATACCTATACTAATTCAAGTAGAGTATACTAGGTGCTATAGTTGAACGTAATTTTAATAGAACATATTTACTCATCATTAATGATTATTCAATATACATGCACACTCCCTTTCTATGTACATCACTTTGATTATTTATAACCATCACTAATAGTGACTTACTAAGATTGTCTCACACACTAATTAGTACATCGTTGCTACCCAAGTAGACTAACTAATTGCATTAATGGATTAAAGAAATATCACTCATACATATACTTGATCAGTTTACATATTGAATGGAGAATGGGATTATAGGATCAAGCATATTATCATGACTCTAATGGGGAATAATTTTTTATTTTTTTATTTTTCTATAGCATGGTGTATATTCCTATCCCCGATTTTTCAATTCTATATATTATAATTCCATGATATTATTTCATGTGACTCATCCCAATGTATTATGATATTTTTTATAGTTTCATGTTTATTTATTCTACCACATTTTTTATTATTTCTTCTTATGCCGTCCATTTTATTTTTAATTAATCATTTTAAATTTATCATATTAGTTGATAAACTATTATATTATGGTATAATATTCATAGTGTAAAAATTTACATCCTCACTACTAATTTAGAGCCAATCGAATAAGGGGAGGTCTGCTTGAGGCCATGTAACCAACTAACCTTGGGCCCTAGTTCAATGTATCTCTGGTTAGGATGTTACCGTGTATTATCAAAGCTCTATTTTTTAAATTGTTTTACTATTTGGTTTTTTAATTTGAGACTAATTTGTAATATATTTTCTTAATGAGATATTTTTTTGTAGTATCTGACCCATGTATAGGGGAAACCCAAATTTATTATGGATGTGTTATTACTATGGTTGTTTTCTCCTATTATAGATGGTATTATTTCTACATTAGATTACAAATATTTTCATTCATGATATTAATATTATTATTATTCATGTTATATAAATTTATACTTGTCCTAGTATGATTAGAATTTGTCATTTAATGCATAATTATTGGCACAATATGACTAATATTTCTTGAATTTTTCCCGGAATCATATACTCATTTATATTTATTTTAAAAGTGTGTACTGTTTGTTCATGGATTTTTATAAATTGAAATGTGAGGAATTTTTCTACCTGATTATTATTTTTTGATTAAATAATTTAAGTGCATTAATATAAATGTATTTTACAAAAAAAAAATATTGCTGAAACCATAATTTTCTTATTATAGTCTGTTTTCGGGATTGGACCTATTGGTTCTAGAAAATTATGTATATATATATAGGTGTAAATGAATATGAAAATACAATAATTTAAATAATTAGAAGTTATATTGTTACATCATAATGGGATTACATTTAAAATTTAAATTTTTTTTTCTCCTATTACTCACAATTTACACTCCATATACCAAATTATTGTAATATGATAGAAGACATGGAAATAAATATCCTTAGTAGTGGGTTTTTGGGATGCATTTTCCATTTTTTATGACCTATGTTGGGATTCTCAACCATCTAGACTTATATTTTCATGTTTAACAATATCACATTTTCTATAAAAATATTTCAATGGAATGTTTCTGTCATTTTCGGAATGAGGTAATGATATATTTTGACCTAAACTATGAATGAATTTATTATTTTAATGTATGTGAAATGATAAATAATTTTATAATGACATGATAATTAAAATATTTAATTATTTACTTATATTTTTTCAAAGTTAATTTCAAATAAATTATTTTCAAAAATATTTACGAAATACTTGGAATTTAAATTAGTGATTTAAAAATCATAATAGGATTTTACTCAATAAATATTCAAGTAAAATATTAATGTATTGTAATCTATGATAAAATTGTATGAAGTTAATTAGGGTTCACTAGGTATATTATCTTGTAATATCTTCATTATTGTTTCAATATATGGTTAATTATATTGATGATGAGATTTATATATTACCAATTTATTTAATATGGGTTATGATATGATGAAGTGTATAAATGTTTAAGAAAAATGTATCCATTAGATGAGTAAAGTGAAAATTATATTATTAATCTTTTATGATAAATTTGAACATACATGAATGGTTTTCATTTTTTGAGGAGTGGGATTAAAATTTAGTATCCCATAAATTTATTGTGTAATTTATTATATAACATGAGATAAGTGTGGGGAACATATTGATGTGATTGGTCAACTATGGAAATCATGTTGATATTATTGAAATATAATGATGAAGTAGTGGTTATAACTATTCCACTATAAGAAATAAGTGATGATTCTTAATGCATTAGGATATGGAAAAATTGCGTTGATAGCTAATATAAAATTATTTCAACGTCCCCGTTTTTAACTAGAGTAGTGAAATAGTTACCATAAGTATGATGGTGTCACACTTTATTAAAATTTTACTATATTTATGAATTAAAATTGTGGTTAATTTTTGAATAGTGATGATATCTGATAGGTCTTAGAGGTCATCATTAGTTTCTTATGGGTCAATCAAAAAAATTATATGAAATCAAACTATGATACTTGATTAATTATTACATAGTAATATGCATTTTCAAGGATGATCCACAGAGATGGGTAAATTAGTTTGATTAAGATTTTGATAGATTTAATTTTATTTTATTTGATGAATGTGTTGAGAAAAGGTTGTTTTTATATATTTTTTATATGTAAAGAAAGAAAATAATATTCATTGGTTGGACTGTATATTAATTTGAAATGTGTTTTAGGGTTCTCTAATATCTGGGTTATGGTACAATTAAATTTTATAAAATTGGTCATCTAAATCATGAATGGTATAAGTGTGATGATGATGAAAATCCAATGATTATATTATATCTTCCTAAATTCAAAAATACCATATTTTAATTTATTTGATAATTTATGATTTTCTCCAAATGATGTTTTACTCATTTACGTTTTTAAACTTGATTTACCCTATTGTTGAAAATGGAAATTCCTTCTACTTTATTTTAGTGAACCAATTTAAACTCTAATTTCAATCCAAATTTCAACATTCGTGATAAAAGATAAAGAAGGAGTTTAGAAAATAATTGGATAATTACAAAACACAAAATAATTGAATAAAAAAAGAATTAAATCCAACGACACATTAAATTTATATTAAATTATCCTACAACAAGGTGGGTTTACATACAAATCATTGTGATAATCAAATATGAGGGTTGGTGAAAATAAAATGAATGCGTAATGAAAGGAGATAAGAACTCAGAATAGGCCCTTCATCTTCTTACTCAAGTCAATGGTATCTGAATATTAATTTCTCCACCAGCTGAATTCTATACCTCCATTTATAGGAAATACATAGATGCTTATACTATTTAATTTTATAGTGTAATGGTCTAATTGTTGTCTGGTATAGGTTATACATCAATGATTTGATCAAGAATAATGATTTGGGGATTCTGGGTGAAAATTTCATGTCTGGGTATTTGAACCACTTGTAACTGAGTTACATCTCATGAAAATTACTAGGATTCTTTTATTTTTCTTGAATCATGTCCTTATTTTCATCACATGTAGAGGCACACAATGTGTAATGAATCGATGGCTTAAAAAACCATTTATAATCATCAGAAGCCAAATTTTCCATCGTTATTAAATTTTAAGACCCAAAAGTTCTCAGTGACTATCCTAAAAAATATGGTTTCCTGATGCATGCATCTCCCCATAATAAAGTGTATTTTTCCTCCAATATTTTTCCCTTTTTAACCTTTTTCATTTATATAATTTTTCTTCCATACAATGATAAACGGAGTTAAAATTCCATAAAATTTATACATTAGATGCTACTATCATTTACCCCAACACTTGAATTCATACTAATTTTATTTTCTTAATAACAATATACTACATATGATTTTATCCATACCATGAATCAAATTAAATTTCAATAATATAAATTGATTAAATGGAGAATTAAATTTTCAAAAATAGCCAATAGAAAATTCAACATTTCCTTAGTTTTCAGTGAAAAAAGCCAACAAAATATTATAATTTTTTCTTTTAAATTTCCAAACATTTTCAATAATCAATTTCTATTTCTAAATTCAATATTAATATCCATACCATTTTCAATTTTCCACAATATTAATTTTAACAATCACCATGAAGATATGAATGAGTAGATTAATGAAAATAACTAAAATTCATGTAACATACCATTAACATATAAGGAATATAACATCTCAATTATAAAAACAAATAATAACAAAAAAATCATTAGGTATTCAATTTTTAGGATCAAATGACTCTAAGGCATATTGGAGGTTTGTAATTGATATAAAAAACTAAATCTAAAAAAAAGGTTTAACTCAAATGGTAATTTCATGATAATAAAAAACAACTCAATTAATGTATTATCCCTAAAATATCTCATCTGAAGTTGATAAAGATATGAAATAAAATAAATGAAACACCCAATTATTATTATTATTATTATTATTATTATTCAATTTTTACGGTTTTTAGAAAAAAAAATTCCAGAATCCAACACAGAAACACTAGTGATATCCTTATTAAACTATTTTTAATAATTATAACAATACCACTATTCATGTAAATGGTTATTTTTAAATTTCTATAGACACAACCCATTTTTCATTGTTGTATCTATTTTTATCAAGATTTTGTCCAACAAATACAATTTATGTACATTCCAAAAATCCCACGAAACATCCCCAAAACAAATTCATTACAAAATTTCCAGCCCTTCATGTTTATGCATATTCCCCACTCATATGTTTGATAAAGAGGGAAAATATTTTACGTATTATAGGAAAGGATAATATAGACTTGTAACATTGATTTTTTCAAAACAATGTTGTTCATGAATTATAGAGTCTTAAAAAGGGTTAATTTAAGGTGTGTATCCAGATAAGGTGTTTCAAAAGAAGTGGAATCTATAATATTTTTTGTGGCATTGCTCAGTTATATTTTTAATAATATATAATGTAGTATCATGAAAAACAATGCTTGTGTTTCTCTTGAAATATTTTATAGTAGGAATCGAAAATATGTTCTCATTGGTTGTCTCATGAATATTGAAAATGGTTTAGAAAATCACTTGTTGCAATTCATATGAATAATTAAATCAATAAATAGAAATAAAAAAAATTCAAAGCATGGAAAATTATAAAAAATAAATAAATAAAAGTAAAAAACATAGACCCCTAAATTATGATTTTTTAAATTCTAATATACATGTGTATCTCTAATAATTATTTTACAATTTTTTCATTCAAAATAATTGGTAATGAAATTTAAATTCATGTACAGTAATTATGATGGGTAGTTTGTGTTCCTTAGTTTAGTTTATTGAAGTAAGAATCAAGTGTTGAAAATTAAATAATAATTTAATTATTGAATTATATATGGTAAATATGGTAGAAAATTATTTAATATGTAAATCTTACACACCTTGATGGTTTATTCCTTACAGGGTTGTGTAGGTTTTTATTGCTACAGATTCGTGATGTGTAAATTGCTATCTTGACATTTAATGTTGTCGCATCTTCTTTTGATTATTTTTACTAATATCATATTCCTTGGTTCTTTATGTCCATAAATTTTATAATATTTAGGATAAAAAACATTCCATAATCAATTAGTTTTGAATTATTCAGTGTGAGAGTACACAACCATCTAAAAAATAAATTATTTAAAAATCATCTTTCCTCATTGAAGAACATTTCTAACCCTCATTTCCTCATCCATACATCCTTCATCTCCATATCACATAACCAATGAATAACTATTTTGTACCAATTCAGGGTCCATAAATGGTCTTAGATATGTCATATCAGTATAGTTCGTCCCCAGTACTTCTTTGAGCATAATAATTCTCCCTGATCGTAGTACATTCTTGGTTTCCCTGATAAAGACCCTTAATTTATTCATCATTACTGATAAACTAAAGGAAAGTTCATGTACAGTCCAAAGCTATTGTCCTTTCTCAAATGATGTGTACTTGGTCTCTCCTCAAATTTTAATGATAATTTTTCTTAGGTTCTCTTTCTTCTACAGTTGATAATCCTCTTTCACAACATCACTTAACTCATGTAACTCTTCAATCTCAGTGCCACCCTCAACTTCATGTGAATTTTTATCATCCAAAATAAATTTCATATTACTTTTCGTAGTTCATCATTTCTCAATATATGTTGAAACATAAATTATAACAAAAAATTATCATACATATGTCTCCATTTTTAACATCAATTAGAGAATACCAAAATGGTAAAAATGGACCACCTTGAATGGGTGGAATTCACTCGTCATCCTTATGTAGCACATAGAAGTCAATATGGAATTAAAATTAATGAAAATAAATCAAGGTGTCCTCGATGAGTCCTTGGGGGTTCATTATTATCAAGATGCCTATTTTATGGAATATTTTGTGGTATTTTGGCCTTTTAGTCAAAAAGTTATAAAACTTGTACATGAAATGATATTGACAATCAAACTTATTTCACATTAAAAATATCAACAATTTTTCTCTCTGATATATATTGGAAGTAAAAAAAGATACATGGATTAATTTTCATCTAATATAGGTCATTGGATCCCACCACCAAAAACTCTCTGGATAGTGGAATGTTTCTACTCCCTTCAAGATACTTCTTGTTGGATACCAGCCCTTTACTTATTTTTGCAATTTCTGGAATGTTTGTGAGAGACTCTGCAAATGGAATATTAATTTTCAATTTTTTAATGTTTTTTTGAAACATATATTTCATCAAATTATTTTTTAAATTCTATATTTATTCTATAAAATGATGTCTTGGATTATTCTAATGTGGTTTTTCATATTTATCTTCTTCAGATACATCTTCTATGTTATTTTCCACAGGATATTTTTCAGAAAATATAAAACCACTTACCTTTTCTTTGTTCCCACTTCTAATATGTATTGAATTAAAATATTCATGTGGGAGTTCATTAATGGAACATGGTATAGTTCCTCTGGGTCTCTATTTATGATAGTTTTCTATTCGGCTAACATTGTGCTCGATATTCCACAATATGTCCGTTTGGTTCGATGCTTCTTCAATTATTTCCATGATTACAACTACAAATGTGTTCATGAATGTGACCAACATCAACTCCAACATATAGAAATATATTGTTAGTGTGGTAATTTGGGGATCTTTTTTGGTACCCTTTTCATATTAATTGAAGACATTTGACTTTTTTATTGTGTTTCCTTACTCTGATATTTATTACAATGATTTCTGTTAGCATGATTTTCATATATTATATGTGTACCATATTTATTTTCTTACTGGTCCATCTAATTTGTTAATGAATCTAGTTGTCCCACCATCCATTCATTAATATTTATTGCATGATTTTATTTTGGTTAGTTCCCTTATCCTTTCATCTAGACAATATTTTCTACCAATTCATCTAATATGATGTATATTTCTTTATGTGACTTATTTTTTAATTATTCTCCAGTTACAACATCATTAATTGAACATTTTCCCTATGAAAAAACATTATAGAATTATTCGATTAGGTTCTATTTCCTTATACCATCATTAATACATTTGGTAGTCATGACTATATAACATTACCTGCTAGATGGTAAACAATCATCTTCAAATTCAATTTTTTTAATGTTTATCTATATGTTTATTTACATAGAAGGTGGAATGAAATGGGTATAAATTTTCCTTGATATATCTTCCCATATAATGATATAATGTGTTGTAATGAATTTAATAAAATCATGAGATATACTACATAATGAAAATTAAAAAATATTGAGTCTCACAACATCACTTGAAGTGTTCGAATAATGGAATGTATCACAATGCTTGATATTGCATCCACAATTTTTGAGATCATCAAATTCTAGTTCAGTAATTTTTACACATTTTTATATCATCAAAATTATTATAGGAATGATCACGAACTACTTTTCTACAATACGTCGTTCATGAATACTAGATTTTTATCATGTGTTTGATGGACATCTATATTTTTTCAATGTTTGTAGCCACTGACCTCTTTGATGAACCTAGAAAAGGTGATTACTTTTTTCACCAGCCATGTTTATAGTTACTTTAATTTCTCTTATTGGTTTATAATGATTGGTTGAATCAATAATGCATTTTCTGTTATCTGTATTATAATTCTGGATTAGAAATTAAAAAATCTAAAACTCACAACACAAAATACTCAATGTCAATAGAGAAATTGAAATAAACTGACAAAATAAAATAAAAATAATGAAATCCTAAAAATAAAAAACTAACCATTACTGAATATTGATCAATTTATGATATGACTCATAAGGAATAATTAATTCTCTATGGGTCTATGGAAAATATTAATTTATTCAAACTCAAACAATGATACTTTATTAATAAAATATTAATATTAAGATAATTTGAGGATAATCCACAAAGGGGGTGAAATTTTATTATTAGGTTTTAATAATAATTTATTTTTTTATATTTGATGAATGTGGAGGTAAAATGTTAATTTATAGATTTTATGAAATCCAATAATGAAAACCAGTTTCATTGGATGGTTTGATTATATATTTGAAAATCATACTAGGGATTAGTCATATAATGGTTTAAGAAAAATTAGATTTTATAAAACAGGATGGTTAATTCATGATTACTGTTAGAGTTAATATGAGGGAAATAAAATGGTCATGGTATCTCATCTTCAATACATTAATACCCTATGTCCCATGGTTTGGATATTTAGAATTTCACTGAATCAAGTATGTATCAAAACCATATATAAATATGTTTTCCCATAAAGTAGAAAATGTTCATTCCTTCATTAGGGTTTTAGTTGGGAATTTAATAGATTATTTTTTATTCAAATATCAATGGTCATGATAAATTAATGATAAATGGATTTGAAAATTATTATATAATTTCAAAAAACTAAATAAATTAATAAATTAAAAATATTAAATCCAACAAAATATTACCCCTTCTTTTAAATTACTCTAGCATAACTGGGGATTACCCCAACATTATAGTTATGTCAGAATAAAGGGAATAGTGAAAAATAAAATTAGATAATAATGAATGTAGATAAGTTCTAAAAATTTTACCTATAACTTCTCACTCCATGATTTGCTCTCCGGTTCTAAGGTGGGTTCCACGTCAATGATTTGGTAAAAACGATGATTAGGTGAATCAGGGTGAAAAATTCTTGTTTGAGAATTTTCATTATGTGTAACTGAGTTTCAAAGTGTGTAAATTTTTATGATGGTTTTAATTTCATCATGTCATTTCATATATATCACCACATGTCCCAGTATACATCACGTAATGATTGCACAACAGGTAAATCCATTTTTTCTTTGGATGTCTATTTTTTCCATGACTCTTAGGATTTATTCCCCATAAGAGCTCAATGATCTTCTTTAAAAAGTATGTGTCACAATGCATACATCGCTTTTATGTAACCAGTATTTTTTCTCCATTAAATTCCTCTTCTCACTCCTATTTCATAGATCTTTTTTATGATAAAATTAAAAAAATGTGATCAATAGTTCAAATATGGTTATGAATTATCATTTAAACATATAAAATATTAATTTAAAATAAAATATCATATTTCCTTGAATTATTACTAACAATCTATCACACTAATTTTAAATTAGTTTTGAAGAAAAAAAGTTCTATTTCAAGTCTCATTATTATGATCTATAATGATTTGGTTTAATATCTGTGTGTTATATTCATAATAACAATCCATTTTTATTTCCATATAATATCTTATGATCATTGATAGACATCTTCCATGTTCATAATTAGTGATAATTTGAGGTCGTCCTTATTTATTTTTTTGTTTCACCATGTTATGATGAAAGGTTTAATTTTTGTTAGTTCAATAGGGTTACAAATTGAAAAATATTATAAGAGATGATGAATATTTTACCTATATAATTTATTTATATATCTAGTCACGGATGGAACTAATCCCATATGGAACTGTAAAGGATCTTAATTTTTTTATTATATATTCATCTTAAAATAATTGACAATGTTTTATAAAATGATCAGGAAAGAACAGGTAAAATACAAAATCATATGTTAAATTACACTACATGAGTTTATTCTAAGGGTACATAAGGAGTTTGATGTTCTTTAAAGGGATAGAGAGTGTAAAACCCATTGAAAAGTTAGGAATAAAAAGAAAAATGATTCTAACCATGTAAACATGGTGTTCCATTCATTTTTACAACTGACGTAATTAGAACTCTATAGTTATGTGTTTTTGACCTGGATTTATTCCTAGATGGGAGACATCATGGGATGTTACCTTGGGTGGTGTGAGTGAGAAAAAACTCACTAAAAGAACATGTGTTAGAAAATGCGGAAAATTGTTTTTCAAAATAGCTACCAATGTGGGTAATAGCCTTTATTTTAATGGGAAGGTGACTGATGTATTATAGGTGATCCATGGGGTCAGATATTTTGGTTCATGGTCTGAACAACATGGTTTGTGAAGGAAGCATCACTTTTTTAAATAAACTATATAAATAAAATACCATGATTCTATTATTAAAAACAAGTAACAAAAAAAACAAACATAATACAAATTCCTATATTAGAATATAAAATAAAATATAATCACAATGCATGTTTTTATAGTACATTTTTTCATGTAAATTCTAAAAAAATTAAACCCTTTAATATATATCTATAAATTAATGATTCCAATAAAATAATTTTCAATGAAATCTCAATGTAATTTCTATTATTCTATCTAATAAGATGTAACATTATGAAATGCACAAAAACACTATAATTTTTGTATTTTTAATAAAAAAACATTTTTTTATTACATAAGGGAAATAGTGGAATTATTCTTTTCAAAATTACACAACATTTTAGTAATGATAGTATTAAAATATTAATTTTGATATATAACTACCACATTCAACATGTTCTATTTTATGATGAAAATATATTTATGAAATTAAAAGATTAAAAAAATCACACAATATATATATGATAAAAAATAATTAATTATACTTTAAAGGATAAATTCTTCCAGTTTCACATAATTAATTACAATCATGTTCATTGTTGATAAGTATTTTTAGTTATATTATTTCTATACCCACTTATATTTTAAAATATTAATTAATAAAACATTATTAAAATGTTAGATTTATGGAAAAATAATATAATATACCACTTATGAATTTAACATGTCCATAATATTCTCACTAACCAGAAATAATAAAGAGCATAACCAATATGTAGTACATTTTTATGGTTAGAACATGCATAACATCCAATTTTAATTAAAATATAAATATATATGCATAAATGTTATTATTATTTATAGTAGTTAAAAATAACCTAATTATTCGAACACATATTTCATTATAATGAACCAAAACCTAATTTTTTTCCAATCTTTCTAGTATATATTTTACTCTAATAATGTTTCAAATGTATTGGAAAAATATTGATTTAAATTCAAGATCCATAAATCCAAAAACATTAGTGATATAATATTATTGTAATATAGTGTGAGGATGTTTAATTAGATAATAAATAAATCAAATAACTATATGTTAGATTTATTCAAATAAATTTGAATTTACCGTATTTTAAAAATAACTAAATAAGATGTACGATGAGGTATTCATTAGTAACAAATACAATTATTTGTTTTTTAAATATTTTTGAATCATAATATCACAAACATAATTATGAGGTCATCAAAATCTCTTAATAATTCTTCAAAAAAATAATTCATCAAAAATTGTATTAAACATGAGAAATATGAAATGTATTTGAATGCATGGGATTACAAAACAAGTGTTTACTTTTAAATGATTCCATATAATTTCGATAATTCAATATAATTAAAATGTAAAAAAAGTACACATAATATAAATTTTAATGAAAAAAATTTAAAGACTCAACACATTACACATTTGTCAATCTATGACAATGACAAGTCAGGTAGAGTATAAAGTGAGCCATATTTTATTTAACAATGATCGTCTTAATAATTTGAAATGACATTGATGATGTTGTAATAATGATATAATGTGTACCATCCCATCTCGAGTGCCAAAAAATGGTGACTAGATCCTTCTTGTCACATGATCATAGGTGCACCTCCATGTACACTATATGATACCGAATATCTGGGAGGATCTAATGTTGAAATAAGGTGATAAGATACACTTTTCACCAGGATATAATCATAGTGGAAATAAATACAAAAAACACCAATCTAGTAATATTAAATATCTATGAATTATATAATCAATTCACAAAACAAGATAAATTCACTCAAAATAGATACATTAAACATGTCATGTCTTTCTGGAGTCATGTTACAATAGATAAAATAATAATAAACTAATAATAATATCGAAAATTAAGTCGTCGTATCAGTCATATTCCCTAATTCACACTGCATCCCAATATATAGTCCCCACAAACTATTGTACATACCTTTCCCTTAACCTGAACTATAACCATGATATATTCTCCGTTACCATTTACTCAATGATCAGGGTTTGATTAATACTCAGTATGCCACCACCAATAGTTTAAACAATATTATCATGTCTAATAATATTCTAAATAGAAGTACAGATAATGCATATAAATGTTTTATGTAACACATGAATTATAATTTAGAATTTATCAATTATCCACATGATCTCTCAGTTCCACTTTATAATAAAAAGTCCAAATAATGTTCATCTGATATTGTAAGTCTAAACCATATATCAAGATGTTATATAAATTCATATGAGGTACATAAATATAGTTACAAAAACCATTATGTGGAACACCTTAACCAACACCCATTCTTAATGGGGACCACTATGTCCATCATATTTGCCATGGTGTCGAATTCCGTTAATAAAAAACATTCATCAATATGGACTACTATGACTATAATTATTATTGTGGGGTAGAATACCATTTCCAAAACCCATATATATTCCATCAAAAATGACTTATTATGGTTTAATGTGGTTTTTCATTTTTATCACATCAATAAATCAAGGATTCTCCACTGAAATTTTTGAAAATTATCATGGTTAAAAACTTTCAATACATTAAAATATATTACATATGATTCCTATATTACCATTTATTCATTACTAAAATCATTAAACATATATTAAATTATTCTTTTACAATGACATACACCCCATTAATAATTTTTCATCATTTGACATAGTTATATCACAATGGATTTAACCTTACATGATATGATAAAAACCCATTAAGTTAATTGTTTTTAAATAATTTACAATTAAAAATATTGTAAAAAATTTATCCTTAAAAATATTTAATGGTTTCAATTTGGGATGTGAGATTAATTTGAATAAAATCACATTTAAAATCAAATATTTTTTAATTATCTGGTAAATAATAATTTATGGTTTAAAAAAGGCAATGTGATTTCTTTTAAAACTTGTAATTTTCAAAATTAACTCCAGTAATATATCCTTAATATTACATAATGATAATCAGAATAAATATATATTGAAAGATAATAAAAAAATTAATGGATTGAGAAAAATTATAATGTTTTTAAATACTATTATTGAAAATCCACATCATAAAAAGAGATAGTAAAAAATAAAAATGAATGTGGTTTTGGATGTTTTTTGGTATATTAGTTAACTCATAAATGGTGTTAGAAAATATAAAAGATTATGTTTTTTGGAATGAAAAATATAGACTTTATTAGCATACAATCATTAAGAATGATATGAATTATTTTAAAAAAATTTAAACATTTATCGGGGGAATAAAATTATTATGGGGAATAATTGATTCAAATTTTCATTTTTCATTATATAAATTAGTATCGTGACTTCAAATTAAACCGTTCGGTGGAAGGAAAAAAATCTTGAAAGAAATAAGTTCATAAAGAATTATTATATCTAAACGAAGGGAGTTGAGTTTATAAAACCCTTACTTCACTGTCATTATTTTTATAAAATTCTTTTTAGTGAAATAATATGATATAGATATTAAAAAAATAATTAATTTCAGTAATATTTAAAATTAAATTCATTAGTATGTATTCATATCATTCATAATAAATTATTGAGTCCAATTTCAAACATTTATCAATGACGTGAAAATAAGGAATATAAACTCCTACCACAAATCCTAACATTCTCTCCTACTAATGAATCTGATTTAATACAATTTAAACTATTATAATATTGTATTTGATAACCTTATTCATCTATATAAACAATTAAAAACATCAAATTAAATTATTTTTAATATTTGTATTAGTTATTTATTATCTTTTATCATTATTTTATGTGAGTAATCATGTATGATTTGATCTAGTTTCCAAAACATGAAGATTTTATTCATTCCAAAAAAAATATAATTACTATATCATAAAATGATCCATAATTAATTATATTCAATTATTTATAATTCTAAAATTTAATATTATATTTAAATGAGTTATTATTCGTGATGATGAAGTTGATCATATGCTTGGTTCAATAATTTATAACAATTAGTTTCCATTCTCTTTATTAACGAGCTAATTATAAATATTATCATTTAAGAATAAAAAAATTATTTATTTTCACATTAAAAAAATATTATCTTTCCAATTCAATATTTGATAATATTATAAAATTTTTCCTCACGGTTGTCAAATTAATCCAAAAACATATTCTACGATCTATGTGAGAGAATTACAATGGATGATAAACTTTTTATTGATATAATTATCACAAAATCATAATATAATTTTATATTAATTTTTAATGTGATCAATTAGAAATGAGAATAGATAAAAAAAATAATGTATCTGAAAAAAATGTTTCTGAATTATAAGTAAATCACTTTTCTTATGTTTTTGTTTCGATTTAGGTAGTTAGTTTTATAATTATTTCTTATTGATAAAATTACTTATACAATGTAAAATAAATATTTTTAAAATTAAATTCATAAAATAAATAAATTATACATTCACTAACATAGTTTATATAACCATCCGTCAATGGTGGTTTTAAAATATGATAATTATCATTCATGGATGAAATAGTTCGCACACATGTATTAGCAACATTTTCATTATTATTTTTTTGCATTAGAGGGGAATCATATAATTTTTTTTCAATAAATGTCATCAATATTAAATATAGTACTTATTTTTATTTACATATATATACTTATACTATTTTGGATAAATTTGGTTGAGAAGGATATTGAATAGAAGCATTAGGGTATTTAAACCTTATGTTGAAAATACATATCTTCTCTTGATATATAATCTAGAAATTAATGAAATAAAAATATTTGTTGAGGCTACAAGCGTAAAAATATTTAGATTGGTTATAAACTAAATTGGGTTGAATTTAGTTGAAATTTATGACTATATGTGTCATTTTAAATGAGCGGAAATGAGATCCTTTTATTGTTGATAATGTTGGACAAATCCTTATAAAGGAACCATTGGAAAGGTTTATGAATGATATTACATGATTTTCGAGTGAGTTAAGTGGGTAGATTATGGTTGGAAAATTAGGAATCAATTTCCTTCCTTGTAATAATATTTTATAAGGGTTCAGTTACAATTTATTCAGTAAAATTCAAGAGGCAGTAGAATAATTTTTAATTTTTAATCATGATAGATTTTTATATATCAAAATATTAATTGTATCCGATTACAATTTTTTATTTTTTTATTATTAATTTTTCCTCCATATAATCAAATAAACTTTTTTTATGTGGGGATATTATTTTGTAATGTTATATATATAATGTCACGAAACACGATGTTTTTATAAAAGGATATTTTAATTATTATGTGTTGTTAATATTATTTAGTATTTACTACAGATTAATAAGTGTTTATTTTTTTATTCTTCGATATCATATAATATTTTTTATTTAAAATCGATTAATTTAATAAAAAAATATACAATGTTGTGAGATATTTTATTTTTATTGAATAATAACGGCATTACTATTTTAAATAATATTTATCATTGAAACATATTTTAATCTATAAAAATTAAATTTTCCCCATTGCATATGATTAGATTTATGATAAAAATATTCCAATTTTTTTAAAAAAATACTATATAAAACTTATAAATTAATTTTTTAAAAAAGATCACATAATAAATGAAAAATATTTATAAATCTAAACATAAAATGAATTTAATTCAAGCATAATAATATATATTGGATGAATCAAAATTCATTTTGTTTGGAATAATACAATTTCATTCCTTTTAATCCATTACATAACATTAATATAACAAACATCATTGTTCATGAAAAATTCCACTCCATGAAAATACAATTTATGACATTAAATAAATTTTATTATTATTTATTATAACTAATTGAATTTTATCAATTACCCCATTTTAAAAAAAATTATTTTGAAATATTAATATACTTTAGAATTCAGTTAGCACTATATTAATACCTTACAACATATATTCTATATTGTTATTGTTATATTTAGTTCCATGGTTTTTTTCTAGTGTAAATTGTTTGCTTTTAAAATGATTTTTTTAATGGACATTTAATTACCCCTATTTTGGTTTCACATTATACCCATTTAATAAAATTTCATTCATGAAATTTATTGTATTACTTACTAATGAATATATATAAGGGTCTGTAATACATAAAAATTGGATGCTGATTTAATCTCTATATAGATAAAAACAATTTTTTGTGAAATATATACCATTCCATTAGATTTTGTTTCGACCAGAAATTATATTTTTATATTATAATAGGGGACATCATTTTATCATTATTCAATATCAAGATCCATATTTTATAATTTTATTCAATATAGAATTCAACATAATTTAATAATTAATAGGTTTCCATAGGATAATTTGAACTGTGGTTTCATTATTTTGCTTATTATTATTGATTCTATGGACAAAGACCAAATAAATTTCCAAAATCACAAATAATTCTTCCTAAAAATGTGTCCATGCCTGGGAATTACAATGTCATTTCTATATTACAACATGATATATTTTCAATGTAATTTTTTGATAGATTAAAAATGTGGCCATGTTTGGGTATTATAGTGTCTTTTTTAGGGAGTTCATAACAAATATCATGGATTGTTTCAAAAATCCCTTTTATAATTATATATTATTATATTTAAATAGAATATATGTCGTGTAAAATATAGGAAAGTTGAAAATAAATTGTTATTTTTAGATCTAGTATAGGTAAGAGGAATCCCCGCATTTTTTATCTAAAAATGTCATGGTTTTTAGGGAAAACAAAATAAAATGGTTAAAACCCCAATAGAAGATTATTACTATATATATAAATATATTACATCTCTATAACCTATAAGTTGAACTATGTATGACATGGGTGATATTTTCTGTATTCCATAGAATCCAATGATTGATTTTTGTGTGTGTCAAATAATTGATTGTTAGATTGATTTAATGAGATATTTATGTTTTAATATAAGGATGTGGATTTATAGTCTTTATTTACCACTTTTTTCAAAGGAATTAAAACATGAATGGATCACCTATGTTATCTCATATTTTCTATGTAAATTATGATATTTATAGAAGGATTAATCACCACTAATTAGTATAATATATGATTAGTTTTTAGGGTACATTAACAATTATTTTTGTTTGTGTCAAGTGAATTTACTTATCATTAATGAAAAAGATATGTGTAATTACTCTGATTCATAGGAAACATATATAATACCAAAAAGAATAATATAATATGTACAAAAATTGGAATTTAACTGAATTGGAATTGTAAAATAACAATGAGGATGTATATTTAGGTAATTGGGGTGGGGATGTGTCATAAATGATGATGTCTATGAGTGTATAAGATTTTAGGCTGATGAAATGGTAAATAAATATTTCTTATTACTTGTTTTTTATATTTTATATGTATTATTTTTTAAAAAATACACCTTTTTTTGTTATAATTTTGGGATGTTTTTTATGATGTGATGATGTTCATGAAATCATGATATAGATGATGTGATTAATTGGTTATGATGTTGTGACATCAGAGACGGGTAACATAATTTTAATGTGGATTATAACAGTATGTTTCCATGGAATATGTTGATTCAATGATAGATTTTTATTATTAAATGGTTGATAGAAATTATTTATTTGATGTATTGTGATTCTATTAATACTATGAATAATTGAAATATGTTGTGTTGAGTTCGTGAATAGATATTTGTGACATATTTTAGGTCAATGTTGTTTTTTTGGAATTGTAATAAATATATATCCCAAGATAATGAGGCGATTGTTACAAGGATGTGAAATTCCAAAAGGGTGAAGAATATGAAGGATGTGGTATTTCAACATTAATTGACAATTATGGATGCATTAGTTGTATTTTTGTGATTTGGGAATTGATTATATATTATAGCCCTACTTATTATGAAAAATAACTTTTTTCATGAAATAGATACTGTATTTAAAGTTGTATTTTGATAGACATAATGTTTCGATCACTTGATATGGTTGTTTTTGGGACATGTGTATGATATTTTAGAAAAAATATGATAATGGTAAGTTATTATAATATTAATTTTATTTTCCTTGCTATATTTATTATATATATGTTTGGGATTAATGGAAGCTTCTAATATACCTATTCTCTAGATTGAGATAAGGTAAGGGGCTATTCGTATTGTTTTTAAATATATACTCTCCCAATTATTCATTACTTATTTGTAATATTGATTTGTGGGTTCTTTCTGGAAATGTTAGATTGGGCACAAGTTATGCTGATAGTCAGTAAAAGGAAAGGTAAGATATAATTTATTTCATTTTGAACATAATTTTTTTTTGTTTTATAAGAAAAATTTTATCATATATATATATATATATTCATTTTTTATGACTTTCATTTATTATATTATCTTTGATGCTTTAAAACTACATTAGTATTGATTATATTGTTGTGTGATATTTCCTATGATAAGGATGAAAAGGTTTTATTATTCTCTATGGGCCAGAAACCAGTGTCATTGCATCAATATTAAATAATACATATTGATTAATCCCCTAAAAATAATATTGGTTTTCCATGGAATTATACCATGAATATGGAATTGTACATTCAATAATTTATCTCCCCTCCATATTCCTGATAATAAGTTGCAAAATAAAATTAAACAGAGGAAAAAACATAATAAATTTGTAATTGAATTATAGTAATAAAGATAATATAAATCTAAATTAAATATATGAATTACATTGCTGCAAAAACAATTATACAACAATAAAATTCAAAATATTCAACCAGAAATAACTATGTGACTATAAAATCACCATAAGAAAATAAAAATACCAACACTAAAATGTTTCTAAAACTTGAAATGTAACCCATAATAATTTAACATATTCTAAATTTTTTTGTATGTATGTCTTGAGAAAAATCCACCTAATAATCCACATAGATTCCATGATATTCCCTTTTCAAGACATTCTATAAACACTAATTTGAAATTTGATATTTAATATTTGGGTTTGTTTAGTTTTTTAAAAATCCTACAAAAATAAAAAAAACATCTGTTTTTTTAAATATAAAAAATTCTATATTATTAGTATATAAATTTTGAATAAAAGTAAGAATTATTTTTTTCCAAAATAAATTTTTTTAATAAAACCATTCTAAATTAATTATGAATAATAATCATACCCAAATATAAATTAGTCATTTTAATATAAAAATTTAGTACAAAAATTATTTACTTTATTGCTTCAAGA
The DNA here is from genome assembly GCA_963277665.1 of Viscum album. NCBI lineage: Eukaryota > Viridiplantae > Streptophyta > Magnoliopsida > Santalales > Viscaceae > Viscum > Viscum album. The sequence goes on from OY728131.1 coordinate 1,113,420,234, forward strand.
TCATAATAATTCAAGACTAGATGATTGTATTGGTAAACGATCCTTAGAAAAGGATATATTAAAATCAAACAAAAATAGTTAATAACCAATGAAATAAACAATATAGAATAATATTAAAATAAGAATGAAAATGGATCATTATGTTTATTAGAAAAATATGATATAAATGAGTATAAATCTATAAGAAATATTATTTATATAGTCAAATATATACTCTACATACTAAAATTAAAATATATATTTTTGTTTCCTTTAAATGCTAGAATATTACATTTCACCGTACTATTAATTATCCTCACATGTAGAACCACTGTAGTCTGTAGTGGTCCAAGCAAGAGGAGGTATTTGTTTCTCCATGGATTTCTGGAAAAACTATCTCTCAACCTCTCACTATGTCTCCTATAACATGCATGATACTAATTATTATCAAGTGAATGGATGCATGTCTTCCATATCATTCAAAAACCATTAATATAATAACAGAAAAATAATTCCCATGGAAAAAATCAACCCACTCCCACCAATACAATCTTATCTAAAATTGCAATTCTAAATCATTCAAACAAAAATGTAAAAAATCATCAATCATTACAAACATTTCAATATATATATCTATTTATTTATTACTAGGTGGTCTCATATGGGTAAAAATAAACATACATAACATTCCTCATGGGATTGAATGTTTTAAACTAATAACCTGTTTTTCAAAACCTCCTTTAATACCAATTTCACTGATAGTATCATTTTTATGTTTTCATTCCATCTATTGATAGATCTGTCAATTTTTTAAAAATATTATATATATATATATATATATATATCTTTTTGTGTGTGACTATAAATAATGCTTTCATGAAAAAATTACGGAATTCATGTTAAACGTTAATACACATTTTAAATTGAGGAGAAAACACCACATTGGAACCAAGACAACTCATGTGAATAAAAAATGTTTTCATAAATTATATAAAAATAATAAAATTATCATACTAAAAATGTAAAATAAACAAACTATTATGTAAAAATACAAAACATACATATATTTTCTATTTAAATGAATTTTGGGAAAACCCTCACTATAGCCCTTAACAATCCCCCTATAATAGAAAAACCACCCTTAAAAAATAACCCATTTTTGAAAAAATCAATAGTGAATAAACAAAAAATATAGATTACACAATTTCAATTAAAAGGGTATTATAAAACACAATAACAAAAGTTATTTCATTGATATTGTGAATAACATGGAGACACCTCTCCATGCCAAATGATGATAAAAAAATCTTCAAATATCAAGTGCTAGAAAGGACCATTGAAGATTAGACGGACCATAAAATAAAGGATTAAATAATTATAACCACAAACCATCTATGTTACATCTATAATCAACCCATTGAATTATAAATATGAATAAATATAATTGAATGAATATCTTGGTGTTAAATGGTGTGAAACATTGAAAAAATAACGAGATAAATGATGTAGTATTGGAATGAATCATAGAAGAGGGATATGTCTATGAATGGGTCTCCCTAGAGTTTCTTAATAGAATGATGAAGATAGTAGACGATTTATTGTTTCACGAAATATGAGAGTAAATCATAATTTTCCATATGTTAAAATTTTGGGTTGATTGTAGGGTTTTCCCAACTATTCCTATCTATGCGGACATCTTCGAACATGCTTAGAACAAAATGTGTGATTTAACTAAATAGTTTAGGTAAATAAGTAACAACTTTGTGAGAAGCACTGTATTATTTTTATAATTTTTTATATGAAGTACACATGATTAATCAACTCATGTTACAACCGTATACCTTTCTGTCCAAAATAAAATTCTGAATAAATAATTGTTACTTAACTCAAAATTAACACAAATGGATAAAAAAAATTAATAATATAATAAACAAATTGATGTTAGGGTTTTGGAAATTCATACAACAAAGAAATTTATGGAAATAGAAAAGAGACTAAATGAATAATAATATCAGGGAGTTCCAAAAATATTTGAATATTTGATTCTTTCTATTTTAGTGATTATACATGAATGAAAATAACATAAAATTTTATCCATGACATGATAAAAATGTATATAAGAATAAAATCTATTGGAATTTTCTTAGAGGAATATTTTAAAATTGTAGAAAATTAATTGTCATCCCAAAAAAATAAGGCTTCATCATTTCATAGTGGGTTGAAAAAAACTATAGCTTCTATGAATGAGAGAATAAAGAACTATCTCACTTATCATCATGGACAAACAAAAATAATATCTATGCACCAAAAAGCATAATATTACAAATTAGATTATTCATTTCGATACTCATTCCATAATTACATTAAATAAATATAAGCCACATAAAAAAATATGGAGTTGAATAAAAGAAAGTAGAACAAAATAAATCCCAAATCTCAGAAATAATACAGATTAAGGTACACATAATTGGAGGAACAATTTTTATGTTTGAATGGAATACATTTTAGATCCATAATATAGTAAATATTTTATATTTTTTTAATTCATTGACATAAATAAATTATGAAAATGGACTAATTGAACATAGAAAAGGAAATCCTTTGTGATTTTTTGATATTTGTCTTATAATTCTCATGGTGACCACACAAATGGAAAATTTGAAAGATATTTCCTCTCATGGTATTTTCACCTAAATATGGTGATTAATCTAGGATATTTTTTCTCCAATTTCGTATCACCATACATGTAATTCTTATATGATTTTTAACATTATATAATGAAAAACCAAATATGGTCACCATCCCTACATGTGTATACCATTGAAATCAACACCACAATGGTAAATTTATTAGCCTCATATTTAAGTGAAGAGGAATTAAATTGATGTATTCTACAATTGAGATTAGTAGACCCTTAAATAAATAAGACCCTTTAGAGAGTAACTGATAACTATTTAAGAATTAAAATAGAATAAATCAATTATATGGTTGACAGAATCCTCCAATGTTTATTTATGATGAAGGAGGTTCACAGTCTCAATCACCCGATCAACATTAACTATCTCAAGAATGATCGACTTGATGAATATGACCTTGTTGAACTATGAAGATATTTTATATCATATATGAAAGTGAAATGATGGTGCTCTAATATTATACTTAGAATCATAAAGTAGGTTTGATGTAGTATACAATAAAAATCATACCGTAGTTTTTAGTAAATTGATGACATGTGAAATCTTCTCTACCCACTCTATAGAAATTTTAGGCCCTTGGTCCCAATACAAGATAAGATAAAACTATGAAAATTATTGATCGACCACTCTACCTAGAGTGTTGGGTTAGTTATATTTCATGAATAAAGACATCTAATACATCAGTGTTACTAGATTGAGGAACTATATAAGATAAAAAAAATTAGGATCCATTGGTACATAAACATCAGTCAAAATCATCATAAAAAATAATACATAAGAAAAAATGTAATCATTTTATCCAATTATAAAATCAATAAAACACATGAAATTTATCTATAAAACCATTTAAGATACCCCACATAAATTTTGAAAATTAAAATGACATTATTGGAATCATTTTAAAAAAGTTCGAGCTTCACTAAATAAAATGTTTTAATTAACATTTTATTTACCACATCTATTTAATATATAAAAACACCAATATTATTGAAAATTTAGTATTTTCATTATTTATTTATAAATGTATGAAACCATCATCTACACATTTAAAAATTGTTTTTCTCTAAAAAATATTAATTAAATCATCCCAAATAAAATTAACATACCATTAAATTATCTATAATCTATCTCCGGTAACAATAGCACCAGACTATAAGAAATCTGAATGAAAAATGAATCAAAAACATTTAATTGTTCAGTGACTATACATGTTCTGGCTAAAACGGATGAATAAATTTATTCCAACAATAAAATATATCATTGAGAATATTATAGAATAATTCACACTTTTACTGTATACTTTATCAGTCCCTGTAGTAAAACTGGGAACCTCAATTTCTATTCTAGTTTTCACACCAAATCGTATAAGAACAAAAAATTACTTATGAAATACTATAAATAATAAATATTATTCAATTAAAATGAAATAAACAACAACAAAAATAAAAATTTAAATCTCAAAATCAAGGATAAAATCACAGAATCCTATTGTAACTCGATTTTTCATCATGATAGGTGGTGATTCCGTAAATAATGTTTCCTATATATTTATTTCTAAAAACATTATTTAAAAATTTTCAGACTCTAAAAATATTGTGGGATTTATATTGGGATTATTTCATAAAATAATATGGGCCATCTGTACTATAAGAAACCAATATAGACTATGGTAAGGCTAAAATGGCATTATCATTCTACAATGGATGGGACCTAGTTCCTTGGAGTCAAAATAAATTCAATGGGACTTATTTTTTTATGATTTATAATATCCATGAAACATTATATTTAACAAAATAATAGACTATATTGTTTCCATATATTGGAAAACCATGTATAAACAAAAAATATAGTTTAAAATAAAAATAATAAAAATAAGTCATATAAAAAACCTTAATTCAACCAATAATATTAAATTAAATAATAAAAAATGAGGGGATACATTCTCAGTACCACTATTATTTAAAATAAAACTCAAATTAATAGACATTAATTCACAATGTTAATCTATTGTCACTGTCCACCAATAAAAAAGACCATCTCCATGAGAATACCTAAAATAGAACATACAAATTTAAGAATGAAATTATGTAAACATTCCCCAATATTTGAATATATCGTGTGAAAATAAGTAGTCGAGAAGTGGATCCAAAATGATTCCATTCATTTTATTTTTCACAAATCTTGGAAAATTAATAATTGAAATATGATATTTGATAATAGGTTTTCAATCAATTTTTTAAAACAAGTCTAAAAACATTAATTTAAAACCTAGTTTTCAAATGAAAATATCCTTTAAAGACAAACGTAAAAATTATCATTAAAATTCCATTTTAAATGATAACTAATTTGTTGGGACATAATGTTTGGAAATGTACTCTAAATGAATCCAATCCCCAAATAATTTTAAATTGAAAAAAATATAACTATGATGTTTAATAGTCAATGAATTATTTAACAAAATTAATCAAGATCAAATGAATACATAAGTAGAGTAATGATTCAATGAAAGGATAATAAAAAATTAATGTTGTTAATATAATTACAAAATTGTTAAAAATAAAATCAATATAACATTTTGAATAATATTGAATGAATAATTTAGTAGAATTATTATGTATAATAGTAGATAATCTATTCAAAAGTGTATACAACCATAGAAAAATCATTTCAATAAAATGTGATAGTCCTGTAAATAATCATGTTGAACCATCATGTATATCGATTAATTGCTTTTCAATAACCACCCATATCCCCTCCACCTAGCTTCATCGGTGGAACCCTTTTTACCATTACTGGTATAAAGATAATGTATAATAGTACATATAATCATGAAATGTTTAGTAAACATCTATCAATAACAAAATAAGATGAATTTGATCCCCATTACACTAGTAACTATCAAGTATGATTATATATGTTTCCCAATAAAACAATCACTGGTAATAGAATACAAGAAAATGATTTACCTTGTTAAACATCAACCCCCAATATCTCCAATATAGTCCTCATAAAATCACAAATTCAAAATAATAAAATTAACCACAACAATCATGTACAATCATAAAAATCATTTCCAAATAAATACATGCAGCATTATTCAATCATTTTGTTTGCTTAAAAAAAATATTTATATAAATTTCCAAACATACCATTAATTTTGAAACAAATAATGAGTTTCCTAAAACCACATTGACACACTATTTAAAAAATGAATTTTTAAGACTAATTTCCTACTTTAAAATTTTCCTTCAGATTCAAATATTATAAATATATACATATGTGTGTGTAGAGGGGGATTATATATAGTATATTTTTTAAATAATTTTATGTGGAATTTAAAAACACCATTTAATACAATGTGATACCCCCCACTTTAAAACAATACTGGCTCCTAGGAACTAGAAATAAATGATGAAAAACATCATTGAATAATTAAAAAATCACAATAAACAAGAAATATAAATATAAAAATAAGCATAATTAACAAAACAGATATAAGTAAATTTTAAATTAATTACCATGTATACCACTCATATCCAATGAAATATTTGTTTCAAAAGAAGCCATCCATTATTTAACAGAAATCCCCATTGAAAACCATTCCAATGCATTAATTAAAAAATATTAAATAAAATAATTTAACAAATATGTGTGTAGAAAAAAAACGAATGTCATCTATTGAAAATAAAATTTTTATGGAATGGAAACACCTACCTTGTTTAAAAAAAGACATCTAAACCCCATCTAATATAGATAGAGGACAGTTCGAAGAATATAATTCACACCCCATTAAGAAAAGGTACTATGAAATTGGACCAAAATAAATTTAATTAAATAAAAATAAATTCATGGATAATAGAAGAGGGATTGATTGAAATTAATGAAGGGTTTTGAGATTAAAATGGACATTACTTGAATAAATCAACAAATAATTGTATGGGAATAACCAATAATTGATTGTGGTGAATGGGTGGATACCAGTTGGATTCATTGGGATTCTAATATTCAGTAAGTTGTTGAGGTGGATATTTAGGGGGAAAACATGAAGTGTAGAAAAATCATTTCATTGTTTTAAAATTATTCTTATATCATACCGTTGTTGTGTATTTTATTAATCCTTATTATGACCATTCAATTTTGAGTTAACATAGGAAAAAAATCATTTTTGATTTGGGTACATGGTTTGATAAAACATTTAAAAAAATTTCAATATCCTATGAAATTTGTTTCATGTTTTCATGGGTAGGATACATTCTTAATAAGAATGATACACCATAACTTTTCAAAAATTAAAACTAAAATTTACAAAATTCCATGATTTATTACAGGAAATGCGTGTAAAATAATGATATTAATAAATAAATAAACTAATGATAAATTTGATGGTTATGATGTGGTTGTTGATTTGTTTTTTATTTACACTATTTCAGGATAATTCCTTCAATTTTAATGATTTTTAGCCATGGTACTTTGTATTCCATTATTTAAAATTAGAAGTTGGATTTGAATGTCACTCCAATCTAATTATCCCATTATGGGGTGTCAAATATGGGTTTAAATGTGATATTATCCATTTCATAAAGGCATTTTATTCATGATGATTGAGCTTTTTATGTACCTTTTTCTTGTTCGCATTGATTTGTGTACATAGGTGTGATTAAATTATTAAGACACTATAAATTTGAAAATGTTTTTTATTCTTGACTATAGCCACAATTTTGTTTATATCACTCCAATATTAATAATCATACTTTCTTTTACATATATGTATTCTATAATCATGGTTTGGTTTTTATATTACTATCATTTTTCACATAAGTGTACAGGGTATCATAAATTTCAATTTTCAATTTTAAATATCCTTCTAATATTAAGTATATTTAAAACCATAAATTTCCTAATATATTAATAAAGTGAACTATATGATTTAAGTAAATCAAAAATTTAGATAAATAACTATCCATGAAAAATTATTTATCAAATTATATGTAATGATAAATTATCCCCACTTTATGAACATTTCACCCCAAAAAGAAAAATAAATCAATAATATGAAGTTGATATGATATAATTCAAATATTTCAATCCCTATTAATCTAATTATGAACTAAATTCTCCAAAAAACATGAAATATATGTATAATAAGTCCATAAATAGTTATCTATTATGTATCCTTGTTCACTATAAAATCCTTAGTGATGATAACAACATCTATAATATCAAAATTTTAATAATCAATGGCATGTTATAGATAATTCATGTAACAAATGAGATATAATCCATGAATTATATTGTAAACCTATTCCTATAGGGGTATACATTTGATGGGATACATTCCTTACCTACTCTACTATGAATTATAATTGTTCTATTGATTCTAGGTTCATGATTACTCTCATGACTAACAATCATTAAACCATGAAATAAATAATCATTTATAAATATTTTTTATCGCACATGAAACTATTATAGAGTTTAACATTGATATTTCTATGAATTTTAACTTATTATTACTATAATAATCCTCTAATGGATAAATTAGTCTTCATATGTATTATGTTATACTATCCAAGGCCCCTCATTATTGGAATTCCCATATTCTTCTAACAAAGGGGGGGGGGTTAGGATCTCTTTAATAAATAATTTAATGGACTATGTTAATGGTAGAGTTATCTATATTTTAATACAAAAACAATACTATAGGAAAATTATATTACCAACCACCCATTAAAAATATAATGAAGGATCAGTACAAATCCCCAAGAATATTGATTTCTCACTCCCTCAACACAATGGACAGGGGTTGGAATGCTATAATAATGTATAGTTTCACAACAAATATTATTTGTAATATCTTCTAGAATTTGCCTAAAGATTATCAATTCTTTATCAAACAGGTTCACCATCTGATTTTTTTGTACTAAAAAATATTTTGAATAGAATCAACCCACATCCATTACTAGAATATAATATCCAATAGAAATGAAAAATAGTATTATTGTTCACCCAATATAGGGGAAAATAATAATACTGAATCTACCTTGAGTCAGGTATTTCAATCATGAAAATCATTGAAATGTTATCACACATTTTCTACGAGAAACAGGTGGGAAAACTAAACCCTCAATGTTCCAGATTCTCAAATTTTAGTTGTCGTAATGTAAGGAATCTCAAGATGAGACCAATAATAATGTACTTAATATTTTGTAATAATTCTTCCATGAATAGTAAATCATAAAATTATATAAGGGAATATAATTCTCTAATGAAAATTCATTGACCACTAATGGATGTAAAAATTTTACAACATATTAAAATATTTGTTTATGAATTATATTTTCATAATGATATAAATCATAATTATGTGTCAGAATGTAAATATATTTTATAAAATATGTTTTAAAATCAATATCATATGTAGAATATTTGTATAAAAAATATTTTTGAGATAAAAATAAAAACTAAAAAAATGTTAAAATATAAAATTATTAATTGACACAATCCATTCGACCAACTGGTCCTTCCATATATTTTACAGAAATCTATGGGTCACCATTGGAAAATTATCTTATCATATATCATTTCTAAGTAAATGAAGAATTAGGTCAAAATATACACAAAAATGAACATGAATATGGTGATTATAAACTAAAAATTATTTCCACAATGAAGAAATAATATTACATTCACGATATCATAAATTATTAATACAATTAGATTCCTCAAAAATAATAAATTTTTTTATAAAAAAATATTTTTATTTAATTTTTAAAAAATAATGTCTTAAAAAAATCATAACAACATATATAAAAACTTGGAAATCCCCAAAATTTTGAAATTATAAAATTTAATCTATACAAATCATATATAATATTTTCAAAAAAATCTTCATTTTGGAAAAAATATTATATTTTCCAAAAACAAATCCGTGAAAAACACAATATTTTTTCAAACTAGAAGGGACACAAATATTAAAATAATCAAATTAAAGATCACTATTACCCAAAAACCATCTTGTTAAATAACTTATAGAAATTTATTTAGTCATATAAATATTTGATAGGTATCAAACATGGATTTAAATTAGGGCGATTATAATTAAGTCCACACACACCAATCTCTTCCATATATGTTCATGTATAAATCCAACCTATGATACATTGGAAGGAATCCATGAATCTATTCAGCCCAACCACTACTAATATATATAGAAATTTACTATGTATCTATAACAATAACTTATATGTCATTATTCTAGTCATGACCCATCCTCGAGGCCCGTGTCGTGACTACCCCAAGCCCGCCATCCATAGGCCAGGGGCTGGAGACTAGCACCAAGGCGTAAATCCTGGAAAAAGGGAAGGCATTGCCTTTGAAAAGTAAACAAGAACCACAGAGTACGCAAGAAGAAAGGTAAACACTAAGCAAAATCTGTAACAAGCTGTGCTAAAAGTTAAAGGGGCCAGAAATACAAGCCCAACTGTAAAGTACAACTGAAAGGGGAAAACAACAACTGATAAGAAAAGCCGAAGTGTCAGGCCGTCCTCTGGAAGTCCCACCTGAGGGGTGGGTACAGATAGCCACCAATGCTCCTCGGGTCCACCTGACCGCTCCAAGTATGTCCCGCCCAGTGGTCCACCTCCAGGTACCGTCCTGCTCCGCAAGCCTCCACCACAATCAGTGTTGTCCGTCGTCTGCATCCAACACAACGAAGTGCGGGCATAACCCGTGCATGGGTGAGTATAACGATACCTAGTGGGGACCCCGAGACCCTCAAGGTCTCACTAAAACCAAAAAGGATAACCACAAAGAGGATCTCAACATATATCCTCTACTTAGGTATATGCCCATACATATACCTAAGTTACCAAGTTACCCATCTCAGTCCTGAGGAAACACAAAGATCAAAGACTCAGCTCAAACTAGGATTTTCATTATCGAAACCGCAACTGCCGAAGAACCTCGTCTCTAGAGTTTACAATGGTCCTGTCACGAGTCAGAGGTACTGCTCACTGACCTAAGACTGTTGTAGTACTCCACCTATCGAGTACTGCGGGCCAGCTGCTTCAACCATGCGCTCCCCTGTGCCACTACAACCAAGCGCTCTCCCGTGCTGCTTCAACTAAGCGCTCCTCTGTCGGGTGTCTGCCGCTACAACCAAGTGCTCCCATGTGCCGCTACAACCAAGCACACCTCTGTCGTGGGTCTGCCGCTACAACAAAGCACTTCCCTGTGCTGCTACAACAAAGCGCTTCCCTGTGCCGCTACAACCAAGCGTACATCTTTCGTGGGTTTGCCGCTACAACCATGAGCTCCCCTGTGCCGCTACAACCAAGTGCACCTCTATTGTGGGTCTGCCGCTACAACCAAGCGCTCCCCACTGGGCTTTCTGTAACACACCGAGTCGTTCGATAAGCAGTCGTTAGGTCTCAGTCGGCTACATGGTCTCCGTATTCCACACGCTCGTCTCCGGGAGGGTCCGCTCCACGAGCTTCTAGTCGTTTCTACAAGTATCTCAAAGTCCCACGAAGAAGTGTCTCAAAGGACCGCCTCGTCATAGGGGTCTCAACGCAAAAGACATTGCGTCAATCGGATTCTCGGTCTGTGAGTTACTATCCCTTTCGTCCCTGGGGCCCGGTTGGATTGGTGAGTGAACCAACCCGAACGTATCTCAACCGTACCCCGAACTCTCATTGGGTATACTCATAGGTACTGTTTCTCAAGGTGATCAACAACACCGCTGACGGTTCGTCAAATGAACGTCCAGTCTGAAAGATATCAGCTTTTCCGTTCCAGGGGCCCAGTTGGATTTCGGGTACAATCCAACCCGGTCGTATCTCAACTGTATCCGAAACTCGGGAGAAGTACTCCAAAAGTTCCGTCTCATCAAGAGGAATTCAACGAAACAGACGGCGTGTCAATCGGACGCCCGGTCTGTGAGTTATTGCCTTTTTCGTTCCAGGGGCCCGGTTGGTTTAGTGAGCGAACCAACCCAACTGCACTCCGACGACATCCAAACCTCAAGCGTAGTAAGCCAAAAGATCTGTCTCACTTAGAGGAAATCAACAAAGTTGACGGCACATCATTCGGACGTCCGGAACTCATGTTACGAGCGTTTCCGCTCCGAGGGCCCGGTTGGATTCGTGTATGAACCAACCCAGCCGAACCCTAAATTCTCTAAAACCTTGAGTTTAATATACCGAAAAGACCGCCTTGATCCAAGGATCGTGTTGCCGCTGACGGCAATTCGTTTGGAGGCCCGTAGCTCACGTTACGGGCTTTTGACCGAAAGTTGTCTGAAAATGGGGGTCTGGGCCCGGGGCGACCTGGCCCGACCCCCCCCCCCCCCCCAGGGTCGGCCGAACCAGGTCGACCCGACCCGAGTCCCGCCCGGCTGGGCCCGGCCCGGCCCGGACCGGCTCGGTCCGGCTCGGTCCGGCCCGACCGGCCGGCCGCGGCTCGGCAAGCGTGGCCGAGCCGAATCGCGGGCGGGGTGCGCGGCTCCCCCGCCCTTCACCGCTAATTGAGTTCGGCGGTTCGCCGGCCGCCTCCCTTCCGGCAGCGCGCCGCCGCCGCCTTCCGCGGACCACCGGACGCGCTCCGGTGGTCCGTTCCTTCTGCCGTCTTCACCTATGGTCCCCCCGGGACCCCACCTTCTCTGCGAAGGGAAAAAACGCCCAAACGGCCTGCTTCGTCGCCGCCCGTCAATCCGCTTTTCAAAACAAAACGCATCGTCTTCGTGGTTCTCCGACGTGGCGTGCTAGCACCGCGCCCCTTCGTCGTGGCTCCGCTCCGGTCGCGGCGCCTTCGACTTCCTTCGACGCGGCGCGACGGCGTCGCGTTCTTGTTCGACTTCTCCATGTGGCGCGACGACGTCACGTAATACTTGCCGAGCAATTCTCGCGTGGTGCGACAGCACCAGACCATCCCATTCCATTCACAAAGAGACAATCATGAACATAGGAGGGGGGTTAGGCCGTGTTTGTGCGGTCCGACCCCCCTCTCGTTAAATGATAAAAAATAGTCGATTAACCACGAAATTCGACAGGCTAGAATCACGAACGGAAATAATTTAATAAAATAACAATAATCCCCTACCTCGGTTCAGGAACGGAGTTCGTCAACGACCTGCAGAAGACGAGCATCGCGGAGGTCGGGCATCGCGGGGAAAGAACGTCGACGTTGCGAATCGAGGATTCGAAGTTCTTTGACGGCGATTTCGTCGTGGAAATCCGTCGCGGAAGAGAAGACGCGGAAGAAGAACGTCGCGTCGCGGATACGGCGTCGCGGAAGAACCGTGTTCTTCGGCGGAGAAGTTCTTAATTGAAGAATGGTGTTCTTTGCGTTCTTCGTTGAGGTTGAAGAAGATGAAGAAGAAGAAGAAGATGCTTCCCAACTCTCTCAAGGTGACAAAACTCTATCCAAAAATAAAATAAGACTCTTTCTTATTTTATTAACACATCAACACATTTGAATTTCAAGAGTTTGAAATTCAATAACCACACACAACTCTCCTCATTAAACTCATTACATTTAAGTCATAAGTTATAACTTAAGTTAACATAATTTAAGTGGGAGTTGAGTTGGATTTTAGAGGATATGAAGAGGTGGGGTTCGTTTGGGCCCCACCACCCTCATAACCTTCCAAGGGAGGTTGGGTGGTTACCCAACTCCCATCAAGAGCTAACACTTAGAGTAAAATAATAAAAATTGTAGTGTAATTATAAAATAAACTTCCACAATTTTTATTATCAACAATTGTGTAAACGCAACACCGGAACAGGAGTTCCTATGCAATTATCGGCGATGTGGTCCATCGGTGCCCTCGGAATTCGATTCCGGGCACCGGTTCAAAAGTTATAAAAACCTACACGTTCGTTCGCTGAACGTACCCGAGCCATACTTCGGAATTTGATTCCGGGCACACCGGGCCTCGGAATCAGGCGCCATCAGAAACTGCGTTCTTGTAAAATTCCAAAGAAAATTAAGAAAAAAATTTCCTTGAAATTTCGGGGTCTTTACAATTCTTAAAAAAGGTCCAAATGAATACTCCTTTTTCCCAAACACACGACTATTTTATAACTTTTGACATCAATCATAATCAAACAATTTTTCCAAAACACAATATTTCATTATGTTGTTCCTATATTTTATCAATATAATAAAAATCATTAAAATATCAATAAACAAGGGATACATATTCCAGGAATTAAATATTCAATAATATAAATAAATTACATTGGTAATTTTTCATTTTCAATTTTTAAAAAAAATTTGAATATAAAATATATGAAATCATGAAAACATAGTTATTTTATTATAGAATCCCCTTTCCATAAAATAATGATTTGATATGAAAATGAAAGAAATATAATTTTTTTTATAATAATGAAATAAAAATAATGATATTAAAGTAACTAATAAATTGTATTGATACCACTAAAAATAAATAATCATGTTTGGATTCCCCGAAATCAAATGTTTGAGATCTCATAATTGAATACACCTATTAAATGTATATTAAGATGAATGGTTATACAAAATATGATAACATATATAAATTAATTATATATATGTAAATATTTATTAAAAATTTTGAAAAAAAATAACATAGATAATTTTGATCTATATATCACTTGAAATCTGAAGTTAAATATATTTTTTAATGTTAGTATCCAACAAGGGGACTAAAAAATATATAAAATATCACTATGATATCCATAAAAATATATAATATTTCATATAGGAGGAATAAAATATTTTATAGTAATCTTGTGTGGTTAATGATAAATTTATTGAACATATCTCATAATAGGGCATAATAGGGTCTCTGTGATAACTAGAAGGGGGTGGTGTTGAATCAGTGATGCTTAATTTATATAATTTAAAATTTTTGATAATATATTATCCAAATTTTAAATTGTTGAATTTTTTTAAAAAATAATAAACCAATTATGTTCCATAGGAACCATAGAATTTAGGTGGTCCACTAGATAGAATGAATAGTTTGATTTTTTCGTGGTTTTGAAATAATCCATTTCAGAAATATCCACAAGAATGAAATTATTTTTTTATGGTAATAGTAATTTGGAAATATATGTCACAACCCCCTCCTCACAAAATTGTACCTCTCCTGGGCCGGAAATATGAGAAGGGAGATAATGAACCACACGTCCCGCCTCTAGTAGGCCCCGGGGTAGTGACTAACACTGAGGGTATAGTAAAAACACCAATGAGAAGCACTACCCTCTAATAGAACACATGCGAAAGAGAGAGATAAGATGGACTCCAAAAAATTCCAGCTCAAAAATAAATATATAAGGTAATCCATGTACATGTTTGTAATTTCCTAAAAAACTACTACAATAGAAAGGGAAAACTACAAGTACCCAAAAGAAAGTAACAACAACATCAACCACAAGCCCGAACAGCTCCTGCAACCCCAAGCTAGTAGAAACCATTCTAATCTCAACCCTTCTCCAAGTGACTTGAAAAACAATTTATATAGACATATGGTGAGTATAACAGTATACTCAGTAAGATCCTCCCTAAAGCCTCTCGTGAAAATGTACAAAAAGCAAGATAAAGAACAGTGAACAAAAAGTGAAACTAACTCATCACCTAAAAAAGTATAATAAGTTCCAAGCCTCACCATGGCTACTCTCACCAAGTAACACATACAAGAGTATATAATATAATATCAAATATGAAGCATACCCCGCTACTACTTATCCACTGGTTTTCCACTTCCCCCAACGTCGCATGTCCTATGAATCTCTCTCCAAATTGGCTTCCCCACAAACACCTAGTTGATGCACCAAAACATGCACGTCGCGCAAAAAAAAAACAACCAATTCCACGTAACCAAGTAACTAGGTAGTTTCCAGGAGCCAACACATCTCGTATATCATGAATCATATGTTGGGTATTATACCTCATGCCATTACTGCCCATACACCGAGTAAGGATCCTCAATCCTTCACCAACTATACACATTACAACTGTAGTAGTCTATAATATACTATATCCTGAATATATGTCTGTGAATAACCACAAGCCATTAGATCCCTCTACACAAATATTTTGGGAAAACTATCCATTGTTCCTACCAATACATGTATTTTCCTAATGAATATAGAGGGTTCAAAGGGGGTAGTCAACCATCAATCCTCCCATCATAATGTTTTGGAAAACACGTAACAAAGCTCAAAATCCCCAGGGTATCATTTTCCCTTACTAACGGGGCAGAGTAGCATATAGGAACACAAAAATTACATAATATACTATATCTCACATCAATCCTATGGGCATAACCTAGTCTTAGACTCAACTGCAGCTAACATCTCTCGGACTATTGATTGCCACTTCTTAGACAAGGTTTCCAATATTCACACAATCAATTAAAGATATTTATAATATTACATCATTAACATCCTATCAGTTTCACTTTAAGTTAATTTATTCATTAAACATTAATTAACTAGAAAAAATTTCCAAAATATATTTCATTATCATCACACCGAAAGTTTACTGTACATTCAAATTACAACCTCGTCATTACGTTCAAGGAAGCTCCAAAACCATGGGTCAACATCATTTATTCTATTATTCATTACATCATTACATTCACATATTCCAAGGCATTCTAGAAAAACATTCTATGATACTATACTCAAGGGGATCCACACGGTGATTATATGAACTACCCATCAAGTGTTTTCTGCCTTTATAAAGAGCATAGACTCATCCTCCCTTGAGACTCTAAAAACAGAATGAATGTTTCATAACCCACGAATCATTACCCTGTTGGGATGAAGGGTAATCAAGACCAGCTTCCTTGATCTGTGGGTAAAGTAAAGCAGATAAACAACCAATGCATCACCAAGCATCCATACTTTCACAACATACTCATTCTAGTATCCTTGGTGTCCTCCCCAGTACCCACATGCACAAACCTATGCATATCTCTACTATAGGCGTCAACTGCTGCCACCACCCAATAAGACTCCATACCCCCACAAATCAGAATAGCCTTCCGGGCACATACATCAACACAAGCAGAACTAAAACAACCATCATATCAACTGAGCTGTTATCCCATAAGCAAGCAAGAGGGTAACTTAGAACCCTTAATGGAATTCTAAAACAATCAGTTCATCAATCCATATTGAATTAACTGATTTATATTTCCTTGGATCCCTTTTTGGTAAACCAAAATAGTAAGCTATCAAATATAAATTAAACATTCTTACTGCACCAATTTTACTAACTTCAAATTACAACAGGAATAACCATATTCTTTTGCGTGCCTCTTTATCTTTACTAAAATAGTTATCAATTAATTTTTGTTTACGTTCATTACCAATTTCTATAAAGAATGAACATCTAAACAAAGAAAGTATGGATATCTCACTATCTAGCAAAATAAGAGGAAATAACTTATGATCGATATCAATTTATTTATCCGGTTCAAATATTTATTATGTCAATTCCATTATCATCCATTATGATAAAACATGCTAAAATTATAGTTGCACATAAAAGAAAAGAGAATCAACGAATCACTTACCTTAAAAAGGGTCTTAATTTTCTTTATATGAGAACAATACACTAAACAGATCATAATCGTCACCTCCCATGGCAACTGCATCCACCCGAGGATGTCATTTCATGATGGCATGAACCAAAACCCAAGAAACTCAATTAAAATAATTGAGATCACATGATATAATATGGAAAAGAGAAACCAGATAATAAGAACCCAAAATAATGATGATAAATCATACCTTATATTGAAGATTGAAGGTTATAGCTTGGTTGCACCAAAACAGGGGTTCACTTGTAGCAAAAAGAACGTCAAGGGAAACTAATATCTGGGAAAAAGATTGATCTCATGTCACCTATGGGATGGTATGAATGGATAATGAATCACACATCCGATAAAAAATAGGAAGAAATTTGGAGAAAGCTATCTCGTCCCCATTAGAAGAATTAACAGAATACTAGTTTAAGATATGCTAGATTTTCCATTAAAAGTAGATTACATTAAACCACGCGTTTTTACAAAGTAAAAGCATACAGAGCCTCAGGTAAATTAATATATGAGATATAGGATTTGAATTAACCTCAAATCCCTCATAACAAGGATTTGAATACTTTTATGCCAAAGAAAATGTTAAATTAGCAAAAAGGGAAAAATCTGGAAATTTGGAAAAGGAAATGTGAAATGGTTCTAAAAACATTGTTCATGTGATGTCTCAATATTTTTTTGAGACCATTTCTATCTCACTATTTGTATCACACGGTTTATGTCCCACTGTTTCTATCTCACCGTTTCTGTATCATTGTTTCTATCTCACTGTTTCTGACTCACCATTTCGGTCTCACCATTTCTCTCTCACCATTTTTTCCCACCTTTTCTGTCTCACTATTTCTGTCTCACCATTTTTGTCTCACCATTTCTATCTCACTATTTTTGTCTCACAGTTTTTGTCTCACTATTTTTGTCTCACTATGAAACTCTTCATATAACTGGATACATTGTTCACAGAACATCAAATTTGTTAAAGTGACGGGGATGAGTCACCATGACCTCCCAGGACATCTCAAACACAATATTTCAAAAATGGAATTAACTAGAGAGGTCTTTTCCATAACATCAGATTCCCCTCAAAACAATTTCATCTTCGAGAATCCGAAACCAACCCAAAAAGAAAACTAAAAAGGGTTTTGCACAACCACTCCTCAAGATATCCCTCAAAAGAGGGCAGACCCTAAAAAGAAAAAAAATTCATCTTATAAAAATGAAACACCTACAACCACAAAGCAAACATCATTACATGAAAGGAGTTAATCATTAAAAATCTCTGGGTAATGATCATTTATCTGTAACTCACATTCCCAGGTGCTCTCCTCCATGACACAATGTCACCACAAGACATGAACTAGGTGGATAGAATGCCCACACAAAACCTTCTCTTTCTAGTCTTAGATTTCCACAGGCCTCTCATGAAAAGGTCACATAATCATCAAAATCGATCTATCCCCAATCGATGACTTTATAGTCATCATTAAAATAATGATGGAGCTGTGATTCATGGAAACCATCATGTATTAGACTCATCTATGGGGTATGTGATACTCGATATTCCCCCTCTCTGACATGAGCTAACACCTCGAATGGCCTAACTAACCAGGGGTAATCATACTCCCACAACCAAACCATCGCTATCCATGATGTGGAGTCTCCTTCAGAAATACATGATCCCCAACATCAAACATTATTTGTCTCCTCTGTCAATTGGAACACGATTTTTGGTGATCTAGAACTATCTACATCCTCTAATGAATCACTCAAAATATCTCTATTGTATTCTCCACTGGTTATGTCCTGAGAATTCCTAACTCTCTGACCCCAGTCCAATACAACAGAGAAATTTAAGGTTGGACATACAAGGAATCAAATGGTGCCATACCAATGGTGTAGGGAAAACAATTTTTGTAAGAGAACTCCACCAAGGGTAAGTTCCTCATCCACGAACCGCAAAAATCCAAGACAATAGATTGTAACAATTTATCATGATTTTTGATGGTCTGCTCTATCTGACTGTTCGTTTGTGGATGAAATGTAGTGTAGTGAAATAAATGAGAACGGAATGAATGTTGTATACCTCTCTACACCCTATAGGTAAAATGAGGATCTCAGTAAGAATTGATCATCCTTGGGACTCCATGAAGTCTCCCCACCTCTTCCAGATACTTGTTCAACAAAAATTCCACTTTACTCGACTCCATGATTTCTATGAACAGGGGTTTTTCGTTAAACTGTCCACCACCTCCCAAATAGAATCATATCCTCCTAGATCTCAAGGTAAACCAGTAAAAATTTCAATTGAGGGGTCCTACCACATCCAATGAGTAATATCAAATGGCTATAGTATACCACTAGAAACATTGTGTTCAACCATCACTATTTGGAAGACCAAACATGGAGACCAAAACTACGCAACAATACACTTCAGACTAGGTCACCAAAATTAGATCCTAAAGGTTTGGTACATCTTCATCATGCCTAGATGCAAAACTGAAGGAGAAATATAGAATTCTTTGAGAACTATCTCATTCATCTCCAATGGAACAAAAACCCTTCCATGATAAAACACCTGGTGAGGTTCGTCCTCCATCCAACCATGAGGGGCTTCACCACAAACAAAACAGTCTCTCCTTACCTCCACCTCTTGATCCCCTAACTGAGACTCTTCCACTAGCTGCAGCAGCGAGGACTGCAGTGTCCACTGAAAAAGTCAACTTCTGCCCCCAACTGCTCCCATTTCAAGATTTAATGCTGACAGTTCATCCATTGCTCTCAAGGAGTCACTAGATATATGCATCGTATCACTATGTGACTTCTGACTCAGATCAACAGCTACAACATTCCCCTTACCTGGTGAATATGTTAATTCGAAGTCATATTCCGATACGAACTCCACCAACCAACACTGTCAAATGTTTATGTCACGCTGGGAGAAAAACATACCTCATGCTCTTTATATTAGTGAAAGAAACAAAGTGCTCACCAATGAGGTAACGTCTCCACAACATCAGAGCAAGCACCATGGCTTCCAACTAAAGATCATGGGTGGAATAGTTACATTCATGGGGACACAACTTCCGAGACCCAAAAGAAACAACAAATCTCTGCTGCATGAGAACACAACCTAACCCCAGATGTGAAGCATCATAGAAGACATCCAATTGAACTCCCTCTACTTGAATACAAAAAACTATAGAACTCAATAAATTCTCCTTTAGATAATAGAAAGTTTCCTAACCCTAATAAGTCTATATGAATGCCAGATCCTTCCTGGATAATGTTTTCAGAGGATTCGCAACTCGAGGTAAATCATCTCCAAACCTATTATAGTATCCTATAAATCAAAGTAAACTTCTCACCTATGACCATGTCTTGGGGGCTTCCCAAGACACAACCTCTTCTATTTTCATTGGATACATAGATACTACCTGTTGGGACATAACATTCCCTATGAAACAGACTTCTCTAGCCCAATACTCACACTTCGACAACTTCCCAAATAGTTGATGTTGACGAAGAACTCACAAAATAGAGTATAGATGCTTTGCATCCTCCTCCTCAGATGTGGATTACGTAAGTGTCTCTTCAATAAAAACCACCACGTACATGTCCAGGAACTCAAGGAACAAAAATTTCATCAATCCTATGAACACAGCGGGAGAATTCATCACACCAAATGACATTACAACGAACTCATAATGCCCATGACGATAATAGAAACCAGTCATCAGGATATCCTCATCCTTCACACGGATCTGATGACATCCGGACTGCATGTAGATCATTGAGAACAAAAATTCACCCTTCTGTTGATTGAATAAAACATCAATATGTGGAAGAGGATAGTGATTCTTTATTTTAACTTTTTTCAAGTGATGATAAATGACACAGAACTGAAAACTACTGTCAACCTTCTTCACAAACAAAACTAGTGCACTCCATGGAGATAAACTCAGCACAAAAAAACAACACTGTAATAGAACATCAATCTATATAGGTAGATCTCTTAACTTAGAAGGGGCCATCCAATATGGAGACATAGAGATCGGAGACACTCCTGGTTGTAGATCGATCCGAAACTCGATCTCTCGTCAATGGGGTAATGATACAACCACTTCTAGAAAGACATCAGGGTACTCTTCTATGACCCTAAGAAATGGCAACTACAGAACCTATGAAGAAATAAACATCACCACGACCATAATAGATGTTATGGATGGAACACGTCTCCAAACCATTTGATGGAATCGCTCTCCAATGAAGACTACTTGATCCCAGTATGTATTTATGTACAAAACCCACCTCCAGAAGCAATCTATGATAGCCTGTACCAAATAAAACAAATACATGCCAAGGATGACATCATATGGTTGTATTTTTAAACATATAAAATCTTCCCAAGAGCTGTGCTCCCCATCACAAGCTAACAATCCCTACATACTCAAACAAGTCAGCTCAACCTCCAACTGGCGTTGTCAACGCCAAGGGCACTAGAAGCATCTCTACCTCAAGTCCCAATGCATGGACAAGGTTAAGTGACATGAATGAGAATGTCGCTCCTAAATAAATCAAGGCATACAACATTGTAGAAAAATATAAAATGGTACCTCGAACAACGTATGGCATGCCTAACACAACAAACTCAAAATCATGAAGGTGACCTTGTCCTCCTCCATGACCACTCTGACCCTAATGGTGATCACCACCACAGTCGTGCTCTTCTCTCAGAGGATGGGGAGCATCATTGGGCTGTTCTCTACCAAACCCCTCTACTCCCAATTGATATAAAGCTAGTTTAACCTACTGCTGCTGCCTCTGCTAGAAATACCTCAATGGAGGAACCTGGAGGCTAACACCTGGTGTAAGATGAATGCTCTGATTGGTTTGGCACTCTCGCTACTAATGACATGGACAAAAAAAACAATCACCTGATCCCTTGGTATAGGCCTGAGGGCCACCACCCCCATAGAAATGAGATACGAGGGCTGGGATGTAATGAACCATAATTTCCATGTAATTATGTTTTAATTATATGGAAATTTTATGAGTCCATGAAAATTGACGTCGCGTGATTCTGAGGCCTAGTGTGCCTGGAATGAATTTCTAAACATATTTTTTGGTATGTTCATTAAATGTACAAGTGGTTTTCTTTAAATTATGAACTGATGATCGGAATTGAAATCCAAGAACATCGTTGAACATGAAACACTGATATTCGATTAAGGATACATTCACATCGACAGTAGTTGGTCGAAGGTGAATGTTAGTTTTTGTGTTTTTTGTGAAGGAATAAACTAAAATAACCATTTTTACCATTTTTATTTGTTGAAACCTCTTATGTGGATGTTATAAAGGTGTGGAAAACCTAAACTAAAACCTCTATCATGTTTGTAATGGAGGTTGGATCCACCAATCCTGAATCCCCCATTTTTAATTTATATTGGTGGAGATAACCCACTCCCTCATAATCGGAGAAACCAATTTAACTTCCCCATTAATGAAGATTTAACCAATAGACACCATCCAAATATAATTATGACATCACTTTTCTTTTAATCGAGTCAATTAATTGAGCCAATTAATTTTTCCAAGATGCTAACATAATTAATCTACCAAATTTAAATTATATGGTAACCTCTTTCCATTGATATGATTTGGTTGGCGAAGGATAAGGGGAGAGATTGGAGAACTACTCTCAAATGAAAAAAACCACCATCGAAGAACGATTATCTAATGAACCGAAGAACGAGCCCGATATCATAGGTGTTTGGTAGGCGCGACGAACATCAACATCATCAAATTCTTTCTCATGCCAACATCAACGAACCATAGAGGTAGGGTGGTTGTCTGAATTTTACCCCTTACTCATTCATTAAACTTCTATATAAATCAATAATAAATTATAGACGCATTCAACCACTCTAACATGGAGAGTGCTGGCCAAACAAACATGGCCCAACCTCTCTGCAATTCTTGTTATTAGTTGTTCTGTTCTTTTCGATGGAGGAAGATGACAACCCACACCAATGGGGATTGAGAATGGAATCAAACACCACGTAATACCATGAAGAATGCATCGGTGCAACCACGCAACCTGATGGAAGAGAAACCCAATTTTTGTTGTGGCTGTGAAGGGAGAAAGGTCGGTCGAGTCAGCTGCTGGTGAAGGCACGGCGCTCGACCGCACTGCGTGGAGAGGACTGTTGGACATATGGCCAGCTGTAGCGGACCGTCTCACTCTCGCACAACCCCACGGCCCCCGCACCACCGCACGGCCCCCGCGCGGCCCCTACGCAGCCCCTCAGTCCGCACGCCGACATGCGGCCCCTATGTCGCCCCGCGGCCTCCGTGCCGTTGTGTGGCCCCCGCACCGCCCCGCAGCCCCCACGCTGCCCCCAGACCCCACGCCACATCGCGGCCCCCACGTCGCCCTGTGGCCCTCGTGCTACCCTGCAACCCCCGCGTCCCACCGCCGCCACACCAGTGCTAGGCCAGGCTGCCCAGCGTGAGTCAGGCTAGACCCAGACCTGCCTCGACCTATTTCCACTCTTTTAGCCATAACTTTGGCACCGAGTTGTTGATTAATGAACCGTCAACAGTGCTGGAAACTGTGGAGAGGGACAATCCCTTTTGTAATACCTACTTGATATTCAGATAATGTTGGGGAATTATCAGATTCAATTGAGCACGAATGTAACCGGCCCCTCGTGACTAAAATGCTAATATCTTATAGATCGGGCATCTGTTTAACGCATTGTCTATTGCATTGAGACCCTTATGATATCGAGTTTCTTTGGAATACTTCTTCATGGTACATAATTTCAATTTTAGTATCAACCCATGTCTTCATGAGTGGACCCTCCCATAGTAGAGAAAGCTTAGTGCGGGAACCTTGTATCCACTAATGATGTACGAGGATCCTGTGTGGGTCTGGTGATGTATTGATGATGTACTAGGATCCTGTGCGGATCTGATGGCATATTGACTATGTACTAGGATCATGCGTGGGTATGACGATGTACTGATGATGTACTAGGAACCTAGGTGGGTCTGATGACGTACTGACGATGTACTAGGATCCTGTGTGGGTCTGACAATGTACAGATGATGTACTAGAATCTTGTGTTGGTCAGATGATGTACTAATGATGTGTTATGACCTTATGTTGGTATGATGACATAATGATGATGTACTAAGATCATGTGTGGGTCTGACAACGTACCGATGATGTACTAAGATCCTGTGTGTGTCTGAAGACGTACTGGAAATGTACTAGGATCCTATGTGGGTCTGACAACGTATTGATGATGTACTAGGATCCTGTGTGGGTCTGACAATGTACTAGGAAACTGTGTTGGTCTGATGAGGTACAATGATCATGTGTGGGTCTGACATTTTATTATGATACTCTGTGGGTCTGATGATAATTTAGTATCCTTCATGGGTCTGCCTTTTAACAGAGTAATATGATTCAGTTGGTACATCTAATAATCATTACTATTATACCTATGATATACCGGGTGTGAGTTGATTCCATACCTGAGTGGTAATTTCTTTGTGGTAACACCTTGGTGGTATTATTTTGTGCGGTGTACCTGTGTGGTACTTACCTTCATGGTACTTCTTCCATTGTGGAATAGTTGAGCCTGGGCATTTGAGATGGAATCCTTGTTTCTTCATGATTGAGATGGGCATACATGATAACAAAGGTACGTGTATAGTCATATACCTAAGTAGGTTTTTTGGTTTATTTCATTCAATGTGGTTTATCCTTTGTTGATTTTGTGAGATCTTGAGGGTCTCGGGGTCCCTACTGAGTATCAATATACTCATCCCAAGACGGGATATGCCCACACCTTGTTGTGTTTGGTGTAGACAATAGACATCACTTATTGAGGATGAGGGTACGAGGACTGCACAGTGCCTGGAGGTGGACCATATCACGTTTTAATACGCAGAGGAGATGGGTGGCCATGGATTTGTGAGGAGGCCATCTATGCCTACCCATTAGTTAGTAACCTCAGAGTATGACCCAATAGTATTCTTTCTCTTTCTTCAGTGGTATTGTACTTTAGTTTTACTTGTACCATTACTGTTGGGCTTGTATTCAAGTCCCTCTTACATTCAAAACTATTTTTCTATACATTTTACTTGTGTTCAAATCTTTTTGTGTGATTTTTTTGCATTTCATTATAGGAAATAAAGGAAATGTCTTCTCGGTTTAAGGGGATACGCCTTTCGCTGCTAGTCACCCACCCCTAGCCTATGGAAGGTGGGCTTGAGGTAGTAAAGACATAAGCCACGAGGTACGGGTCGTGAAAAATTGGTATCAGAGGAGTCTGTTCTACCATAGAACATTGTCCTCTGATATTTTCATTAGTAATTATGTTATGTGTAGTGAGTGTGGTTTTCAGTTTAGAGAATCCATTATTGGTGTGGCAGCCGACGTATCCATAAACCAGGACACTGTCTTATGATTTTCAACTCAGTGAACAAAAAATATAATTTTTTGTGTGTTTTCATAAGTCTTCATTGTGAACACCTTCAGTCAAATCACCATGTATAACTTATTAATCGTGTAATTCCTATTTCTTTTCAGGATGCCTCCACGCAGACATCTAGCTTGGGTTACAGATATTGTACACTTTGATAGCCAACCGAGCGACGAAGCCTCGGTGTAGGGCCCACTTCCAGTAGAGGCACCAACAGTACCATTATCTGTTGGGACAAAGATTCCACCAGACCCATCAGAAGAGGGTGTATGCTTCTTGAACGCATTGCACGAGTTCCAGTGCTTGAGGCCAGCCATGTTCAGGGGAGATATGGACCCACAGGTAGCTGAGGATTGGCTGGAGGCCCTAGTGATAGTCTTCTGATTGGTTGGGACACCAGCAGATCTCATGGTGATCTTTGCTTCCACTCTTCATCAGGAAGCATTAGGCAGATAGTGGTGTTTGACACACTAGGTTCCCGACGATGTGACTCTTCTCTGGGAAGAATTCGAGAGCATATTTCAGGGAGATTTTTTTCCAATGAGCATTCGCGTAGTGTGTATACAAGAGCCACATCATCTGAAACAGGGAGGGGTGATTGTGGCTCATCACTCATCAAGGTTCACAGACCCCTCACTCTAATCCATTGATATGGTGTGGGACCCATTATTCAAAGCCATGACCATTGAGCATGGAATCAGGTGGGAGATGAGTGTTTCGATGATTTCTCTCAGCATCGTGACGTAGGTGGGGGTGTAAGATCAAGCCCTATTAGTAGAGAGTTTTCTTGATGATAAGTCACAATGGTGAGACCCACCACCAGATGTCACGTATCAAAGTCTTCTGTAGCTTGCAACAGACAAATGTAATAGAGGTCTAAAAGGAAATGACCTACTACTGGATGACAACAAGACTCCGGATCAGTTGTGTGGGGTACCAGAGATAGTGCCAGTCAAGTTAGGAACATGATCCACTTCACATGTGTCCGGCATGGTGTCATGTCTCATGACAGCTAGACCTGTAGTATAGATAATTAGCAGATGGTTGAGAGACTCCCCAAGCAGAGATAGAGATTTGATCGAGGTGGTCTGCAGGGAGTAGGCAGACGTGGTAGGGGAGCCAGACATGTAGCTAGCATAGGGAGATTATTCGAGACGGTACCGCCACCACCACCAGGTGGTCCACCCTGACAATAGAGAGTATAAGGATAGGGGAGAGCACAGCTCTAGGCAGTTGAGGCCTACCATTCACGATTCTCTGGAGATGATACGAGGTAAGATCTCTGTCTACTCCACCTTTTCTATAGTACTAATAAACACTGGTGTAAGTCATTTATTTTTTACCAATTCCCCCATTTAGATCTAAGAGAGTTCGATGGAGCTGTTGGATAGATCCTTACATCTAGAGACATTTACGAGAGAGGATTTGAGGATTATGAACATGCACCGGTAGTGTGAGCATACTCTAGGAGGTGATAGCTTTAGCTGGGATCTCCTAGTAGCAGTGTTGAGGCCTTACGATGTCATCTTTGTATGGATTGGTTATCTACATTCCATGCTCAGATTGACTATATTTGGCACAAAAAGCGGTGTGTCCGCCCAGTGGGGACCAGGTTTAACTTCACTAGTGAGATGGGAGCCTTTACTGCACAGGACAGGTTTACCCGAAGGAGAGTGTAGATGATCACTCATCTGTGGACTAGCCTTACCCTTGGAATGGTTGATGTGGGGAGTCCTAGCTATCTTGTAGTGGTGGACCACTACGTTGAATTGTTCCCTGATGATGTTTCGGGTCTAACTCCTCACAGAGAGGTGGAAATTTACATTGACTTTACTCCGAGATGAAAACCATATCTACACCAGCATATCAGCTGGCTCTTGCGGAGCTTCATGAGTTGTGGGTATAGTTGTAGGACTTACAGGGGAAGGGAATCAGTTAGCCTACTTTTTCTCCTTTGGCAGCACCGATTTTGTTCACCCTGAATTTAAATAGAATCTTGAGACTTTGTGTCGACTATCGACACCTAAATTTGTTGACCGTGAAGAATAGGTACCCACTATAGATGATTGATGACTTATATGATCAGCTGAAGGGAGCAGGATGGTCTCAAAGATTGTTCTCAGATCAGGATATCACCAGCTCAGAGTGTGAGATGATGATGTGAAGAATACGACTTTCAGATGTCGGTATGGACAATATGAGTTCTTGTTTATGAAATATGGAATAACCAATGCTCCATTAGTGTTCATGGGACTCGTGAACATGATCTTTCTGCCTTATATTGTTCACCTTGTGGTGGTGTTCATTGATGACATTCTGATCTACTCATTTGCCGAGGATGAGCATTCCTATCATTTGTAGGTAGTACATGACACAGGCTGAGAGATCCAACATTATGGTAAGTTCACGAAGTGCCAATTCTGGATCCAAGAGGTTCACTTTATGGTACATGTCATCTTTGAGGTTGGAGTTGCGGTGGATCCAGTGATGATTGAGGTTGTACTTTCTTTAGAGCCACCCAACAGTGTGATAGAGGTATATAGTATCATGGGTTTGGCTGGATACTAAAAGAGGTTTTTACAATATTTCTCTAGAGATTCAGCACCTTTATCAGTGTTGTTGAAGAATGGTCAACCCTTCATGTGGTCGGAATGAGGCTTGTGGAGTTTTCAGGAGCTGAGTCAAAGACTGACTAGTGCCCCCATCTTGAGGATTCTGAAGGAGGGAGTTTCGCACGCAGTCTACGAAGACACATCAAGGACTGGGCTTGGATGTGTCCTGATGAATGAGTGAGTAGTTATCACATATGGTTATCAACATTTGAGACCAAATGAGCATAACTATGCTACCCATGACCTAACTTTAGTAGCAGTGGTCTTCGCCTTAAATATGTGTCGACATTACATGATGGGTGACCATATTACAGTGTACTCTGATCGCAAGAAACTCAGGTATATATTCTCTCTTATAGACCTGAACCCGAGACATCAAAATTGGCTTGATTACCACTAGGACTATGACTTTATGATAGTCTATACTCCTGTGAAGGGGAACATTGTAATAGATGCACTCAGTCGGAGATCTGGTATACATATGAAAGTTGAGGTGATAGGGTAGCTGACTACATAGAAGATATCCTTCGTGGTTTGGGATAGAGTATCTTTTTTCAGTCTCTTATATTCAATCCAACACTTCTTCAGCGTGTCAGGGAGGCGCAGCTTGGGGAAGCTGACTGTAAGGCACGATGTTCTCAGATATCCACAAGAAATAAACCTGATTGATTTTCTTATGGCGGATAGCAAATCATCCTTCTCAAAGGATGTACAATGGTACCATTGTCACTTCGGGAGGATGTTTTGAGGGAGTTATATAATTACCCTATAGCAATATATCCAGGAGTGGTGACGATGTACTAGGATCCTTGACGACAGCACTGGTGGCCCCGAATTAAGAAACGGGAAGCTGAGTTTGTCTGTCGGTGCCTCACTTGTCAGCAAGTGAAGGCGGAGCATCAGGAACCAACAAGATTAGTTCAACCATTATAGGTCCCAAAGTGGATGTGGGATGGGATATCTATGGACTTCTTGACTAGACATTAACATACATCCAGAGGTCATGATTCTATCTTGGTGATCGTTGACCGACTCACCATGTCATCCCACCTTATACCGATCAGATATCAGGGTTCAGTAGATACCATCGGACACCTCTATGTGTAGGGGATATTGAGACTACATTGAATACCCTCGTCGATTGTCTCTGATTGTGATTCACATTTTACTTCCTCTCTATGGAAGGGGTTGCAGGAAGATTTTGGGGCATAGCTTCATTTGATCACTTCCTTCTGTCCTCAGAGGGATAGCTAGACTGAGCGGACCATTCAGACCCTTTGGGAAATGTTGATTTCTTGAGACCTCAACATTGGTGACAGCTGGGAGGATCAATTTTCCTGGGTGGATTTATCATAAAACAATATCTATCACTAAACCATTGGAATGGTATCATTTGAGGTGTTGTCCGGATGACCATGCACATCACCTTTGTGCTTGAATGACCAAGGGGAGTCAATACTCATGGGACCAGAGATGGTATTGGATACCATAGAAAAGGTGAAAATCATCCAAGAGTGGATGAAGACAGCACAGAGAAGGTAGAAGTCATATTCTGACAAGAGACGGAGACCTCTGGAGTTCGAGGACAGAAAACACATATTTCTACGGGTCTCACCCCGATGAGGTTTACAAATATTTGGTCGAGGCGAAATGTTATATCTGATGTTTATTTGACCATTCAAGGTCCTCATATGAGTTTGCGAGGTGGCTTACCACTTAGCACATCAACCTCAGATGCACCAGGTGCACGACATCTTCCACATTTCCAAAATGAGGTTATACGTGCATGACTTTTCTCACATCATCGACCACAGCGAGTTGGACATTGAAGATGGGGAGATTTATACAGAGGTTCTAGTGGTGATTGAGGATCGATGGTTGTTGGACCTTCAATGGCGGTCGATACCTCTGGTACACATTTGCTGGCAACACAAGATCCTCCAGGATAGCACATGGGAGTAGGAGCCTCAGATACATGCTCAGTACCTCTACTTGGTTTCCTAGATTTTTGTTGTGGATATTGTGGATGAAATGCCCTAAGGTGAGGAGAATATAAAGACCTGGAATTTCAATGTATTTTTTTAATTATATGAGAATTTTACGAGTGTTCAAAAATAGATGGTGTGTGATTTTGAGGCCCAGTGTTCCTGGAATGCATTCCTGAACTTTTTTTCAGGTATGTTATGTAAACGAGAAAGCGTGTTTTTGTAAATTTTGAACCCGTTCTCAGAATTGAAAACTAAGGACACCGTTGAACATGCGACACTAGAATTCTCTTAAGGATACTTTTACATTGACGATAGTTGGTTGTGGTTGAAAGTTAATTTTTTTGTTTTTCATGAATGAATAAAATAAAATTAAAATTTGTAACATTTTTATTAGTTGAAACCTCCCATGTGGATGTTATTAAGGTGGGGTCCATCTAAATTAAAACCTCTGACACGTATGTTATGGAGGTGGTTACCATAGATCCTAAAACCCCCATTTTGAATTTTTAGTGATATGGACCACCTGAACCCCCTTATTGTGAGAATCCCCACAAACTCCCTCATTAATGAATGGTACACCCATGGACTCCCTCCAACATTAATTAGGACAACACTTTTTATATAACTATGTCAATTGATTATGCCAATGTGTTATCATAATTAATCTACCTGATTTAAATTATATTGGAACCTCTTTCCTTTTGGAGGATTTGTTTGGGGATAGAGAAGGGGAGAGCTTGGAGAATATCTCTCTAATGAAGAACAACCTCCATCGAAGAACAATCATCTTAAAAACCAATGAAAATGCATGTGATCAGAGGCATGTGGTGGGAGTGATGAACATAAACATCTTTGAATTCATTCTCACGCCAACATAAATAAAGGTTTGAGGTAGGGTGGTTGTTTAAATTTTCCCCCATAACCATTCTTGACAATTCTATATAAATCTAGATGAAATTATAGCCACTTTATACCGATCTAACTCGGAGAGTGCGGGACAAAAAAAAAATTCCCAACCTCACCACAATTCATGTGTTTAACTGTAGTGTTCATCGCAATGAATGTGGATGGAAACAAACACTAGTGGAGCACGTGAATGGCGGTCGGCACCATGGTCGGTCGTGATAAAGGCGTTAGCGCAACCATGCCGCCCGATGGAATAGAACCTCAGCTTGTGTTGTAGCTGTGAAAAAAGACTGGCCTTCCATGCTGGCCACTGGTGAAGGTGTGGCGCACACCATGCCTCGTAGAGAAGATGTATGGTAATTTGGACAGCCGAAGCAGATTGTCGCATCGCGACCCTAGCACTGCCCCGTCACACCTGCACCGCCTCGCAGCCCACACGCCGCATTGTGGAACCTTCATTGCACAACTTCCCTCGCGCCGCTCTGCCTCCTGGTCGATCCACTCAAAGCAAGTTTGGTTGACCCGAACCAGGTCAGGTCGTCCTAGTCCGGGTCGGTTCGGGCGGTCCGTCCGAGTCAAACTGGAGCCGGATCAGCTTTGACCCATTTCAACTCTTTATGCAATAACATTGGCACCGAGTTTCCGTTTGAAGAACAGTATGTGGCACTAGAAACCTATGAGAGATACAGTACCATTGGTATACCCCACTAGAGATTTGGATAAATTTGGGGAACAGTCGTGTTGGATCATGCACGAATCCAACAGATCCCTTAGGAAAAAAGGCTAATAACATATAGACCAGGTGCCTGTTTGACGTTTCGTCTATTGCATTGAGACCCATATAACGTGGTAGTACTTTGGGATAATTATTCATGGGATTTAGTGGAAGTTGTAGTATTGAATAGTGGTTTGAGGAGTGGACCCTCCTGTAGATGAGAATGCTTTGTGCGGGAATCCTGTTGTTGGCTGTGACGATGTACTAGAATCGTTTTTGTGTATGACAAAATACTGACGATGAACTAGGATCATGAGTGGGTATGAAGACATAATGAAGACGTACTAGGATCCTGTGTGGTTCTGATGACATACTGACAATTTACTAGTATCTTGTGTGGGTTTGACGACGTACTAAAGATGTACTAGGATCTTGTGTGGGTCTGACAATGTACTGACGATGTACTAGAATCAGGGGTGGGACTGACAATGTTCTTACGATATTCTAGGATCAGCTATGAGTCTGATGATGCAATGATGATGTAATAGGATCTTGTGCGGGTCTAATGACATATTGATGATGTACTAGGATCATGTGTGAGTATAACGACGTACTGATGATGTACTAGGATCCTGTGTGCGTCTGACGAAGTACTGACGATGTAATAGGATCTTGTGTGGGATTGATGATGTGCTGATGATGTACAAGGATCTTTTGTGGGTCTGATGATGTACTAGGATCCTGTGTGGGTATGATGAGTACTAGTATCTTGTGTGGGTCTGACGGATTACTACGATCCTCTATGAGTCTGATGATTATTTAGGATAATTTGCTGGACTGTCTCTAAATATTGTAAAATAATTCAGTAGTTACATCTAATCATCCTTACTACTGTACCTAATATATACTTGGTGTGATCTGAGTGTGTACATCTGTGGTACGTTAATTTTTGGTAGTACAATGGTGGTGTTATTTTGTTTGGCGTACTAGTGTGGTACTTACCTTCGTGGTACTCTTTCCATTGGGGAACAATTGAGCTTGGGATTTTGAGTTGGACTCTGTGTTTCATCATGATTGAGATGGGAAAACTTGATAACATAGGTAAATGTATATGCATATACCTATGTAGGGTTTTCAGTTGATTTGATGTTATGTTGTTAAATTTTTTTTGATTTTGTGAGGCCATGAAGGTCTCGGTGTCCCTAATGAGTATCATTACACTCACCCATGCACTGGCTTTGCCCGAACCTTGTTGTGTTTGGTTCATACAACAAACAACGCTATCTGAAGATGAGGGTACTATGATTGGATGGTGCACAGTGGTGGAAAATACAATGTGTCAGTATGTAGATGAGATGGGTGGATATGGACTGCTGACGAGGCGATCTGTACCTACCCTTCTGGTTGGAACCTCAGAGGAAGACCCAATAGTTGGCTTTCTCTTTTATCAATTTTATTTTATTTTAGTTGTACATGTACCATTACTATTGGGCTTGTATTCTGTCCAATAATACATTGAAAACACTTTTTTTCTATACAATTTACTTGTGTTCGAATCTTTATGTGTGCTTGGTTTGGTTTGTTTATAGAATATAAAGGAATTTCCTTCTCGGTTTTAGGGGATATGTCTTTCGGTGCTAGTTTCTATCCCCTGGACTTTTTAAGGTATGATTGGGGTAGTCATGACACGGACCCCTAGGGACTGGTTGTTACATGGGACCTACCCTGCGCTGAACGGAAACTCTCCTTCCCTGAAAACTAGGAACCTCGGACGATAGCCCTGCTTCACGAGGAATCATGACGACTCCTCTATCATAATGATCTGATTTTGTACAATGTCCTTTTCATGCCCTTTTCCCTTTCCTGAACCTCTAGATACGTCATCATGAAAAATGGGGTGACCTGGCATTGGATATCTAGATGCAGAGTCTCCTCTATATTCTTTGCTCTGGCCTCCTCATCTAGCAACATGTCTGAAGTATATCATTAAATTTTTCCTCATATGTATTCCAAACTATTGCGCACTAGAGCTCCCCTACCGAAGGGTTCGTAGCATGTGGTGACATGACGCCTTCGTAGAAGAGGAAGGAAACTTGACTCAAAACCTATCTCATAACTCCTCCCATGTGATCGCTGACTCCTCACAATATCTGAGGAACAAGAACCACCACTGCATCACTACTCCACGTAGAATCGTCACATCCATCGACACCCAATGATTCATCCTAGATTGGATCCAACTGAATCCTATCTCGACCTCCTCCAACCAGTCATCTATGACTAAATCTGAAATGGATATCTCATACTTCAGCATAATCTGGCATTGAAACTTTTAGAGATTCATCCTCTATGTGTCATCATTATCAACCTCTACCTGGTGGGCATTTGGTGGCACAACCTACTTGACATCTTCTATGCGATACTGACAAGGATGTCGAACTAGAGCCATACCTGCAAAATAACAAACACATAGAGCTCAAAAAACAAGATTATGGAAGACTCAAAATTACTCAATTAATTTTTTTCATTTATTCATTTTAGGTTAACCTTTCCCATGGTCTACCCATTCAGACACAGGAAAAATGAAGAATGATGTATGATATTTTCCAAGTTTTTTACCCATCAACTAGTATCACATTATATAGTAGCCATTGTAAACATAAAGGTCTGTATATCAGATCATAGGGGGACCTAAATTCCTATATCGCAGCTGGTCTCCAGTGTTTACATCGCTTGCTAAACATGACAAACACTATCTCCCTACAACCCATGCAACCCCACCTGTGCCTTACTCCAACACCATCCTATCCCTCAATCATATCCTCTAATACTGTTATATCACGACCCCCTCCCCACAATGTGTTCCCATCATGGGCAGGCAATGTGGGAAGGGAGATAATGATCCCTTAGTCCCGCCTCATGTAGGCCCCGGGTTGGTGACTAGCATCGAGAGTATAGTAAACGCACAAATGGGAGGCATTACCCTCTAATAGAACACATGAGGAAGAGAGAGATAAGATAAAAACCAACCAATTCTAACACAAACATTAATATAAAATATACCCAATGTACATGTATGTAATGATGTGATAAACTACTATAACAAAAATAAGAAAACTGAAAGTACCCAAAAGAAAGCAAAAACATCTGCAACCTCAAGAGCAAACAGATCCTACAACACCAAGCTAGTAGAAGCCACTCTGATCTCCAACCTGATCCAAGTGACCTAAAAAAGAATTTATATTGACATAGGGTTAGTATAATAGTATACTCAGTAGGATCTTCCCTGAAGCCTCTCATGAAAATGTAAAGAAAGCATGCTAAAGCATAGTGAACAACAAGTGAAACTAACTCATCACCTAAAAATATATACTATGTTCCTAGCCTCACCATGGATACTCTCACCATGTAATGAATACAAGATAATATAATATAATAAATAATATCAAGGGTACCCCACTACTATTTCCCCACTGGTTTGCTGTTTTTTTTCAACGTCACACGTCATATGCTTTTGTCTCCAAAAAGGCATGCCCGCAGACACTAGGGCTAAGCACCACAACATGTACCTCATGTAACTAAACCACCACGTCCACATAGGCAATAACCAGATAGTTTTTGGGAGCCACCACAGCTTGTATAACATGTATCATATGTCGAGTATTATACCTCATGCCACTACGGGAAAAATGGGTATTTGTGACGGGGGTCTTTACCCGTCGCAAATAAGTAGTCTTTTGCGACGGGATAGGCTTCCCCGTCGCAAATAGTTTTCCCGCGATTTGCCGCCAAAGCCCGAGAAAACTATTTGCGACGGGGAAGCCTATCCCGTAGCAAATAGTTTTCCCGGGCTTTGGCGCCAAATCCGGGGAAACTATTTGCGACGGGGAAAGGCTTCCCCCGTCGCAAATACCCGGCGGCGGTAAAAGATATTTGCGACGGGAAAGTATTCCCGTCGCAAATAGTATGTTATTTGCGACGGGTCCCGTCGCAAATAACTATTTACCGGTTGACCGTAATAAATGCGGGCCAAGGTATTTGCGACGGGCACCGTCGCAAATAATACTATTTGCGACGGGATTCCCGTCGCAAATGGACCCGTCGCTAATAATCTAACCTATAAATACCCCCATCGGTTTTTTTCAAATCATTCTTATTCTCCACCTTCTTCTGCTCTAAAATTTCTATTTCTAAATTTGAGTTTTTGTTCAGTTTAATTTTTTTCTTCGAAGCTGTTATTAAAGTTTTGAAGAACGATCAGAGCTCATCAATTTTCAATGTATTTATGTTCATTTTAATTTAATATTTATTTTTAATTTTGTATTAATTTCAATTATTTTTGATTAGTTGTAATTTAATTATGTTTATATTGTTTTCTTACTTAATAAATTTCAATTATTAGTATTGGTCATAGTTAATGGTAATTAGGAATAATTTGTAATAATTTTTAATAATTAAGAATAAATATTAATAATTAGTAATAATTACCAATAATTAGTAATAATTAGTAATAATTAGTAATAATTAACAATAATTAGTAATAATTAGGAATAATTAGTAATAATTAGGAATAATTAGTAATAATTAGTAATAATTAACAATAAATAGTAATAATTACCTATAATTTGGAATAATTACCAATAATTAACAATAATTAGTAATAATTAGTAATAATTACTAATAATTAGTAATAATTACCAATAATTAGTAATAATTATCAATAATTACCAATAATTGCTAATAATTATCAATAATTAGGAATAATTAGTAATAATTAGGAATAATTAGGAATAATTAGTAATAATTAGGAATAATTAGTAATAATTAGGAATAATTAGTAATAATTCGGAATAATTACCAATAATTTGTAATAATTTGTAATAATTACCAATAATTTGTAATAATTACCAATAATTTGTAATAATTACCAATAATTTGTAATAATTAGGAATAATTAGTAATAATTAGTAATAATTAGTAATAATTAGGAATAATTAGTAATAATTAGGAATAACTACCAATAATTACCAATAATTTGTAGTAATTAGTAATAATTACCAATAATTACCAATAATTGCCAATAATTGCCAATAATTACCAATAATTGCCAATAATTGCCAATAATTAGTAATAATTGCCAATAATTGCAAATAATTAGGAATAATTAGTAATAATTAGTAATAATTAGTAATAATTAGGAATAATTAGGAATAATTAGTAATAATTAGGAATAAATACCAATAATTAGTAATAATTACCAATAATTAGTAATAATTACCAATAATTACCAATTATTAGTAATAATTAACAATAATTAGTAATAATTAGTAATAATTAACAATAATTAGTAATAATTAACAATAATTAGTAATAATTAACAATAATTAACAATAATTAGTAATAATTAGTAATAATTAGTAATAATTAGTAATAATTACCAATAAATAGTAATAATTAGTAATAATTAACAATAAATAGTAATAATTACCTATAATTTGGAATAATTTCCAATAATTAACAATAATTAGTAATAATTACCTATAATTTGCAATAATTACCAATAATTGCTAATAATTATTAATAATTAGGAATAATTAGTAATAATTAGGAATAATTAGTAATAATTAGGAATAATTAGTAATAATTAGGAATAATTATCAATAATTAGGAATAATTACCAATAATTAGGAATAATTACCAATAATTAGGAATAATTAGGAATAATTAGGAATAATTACCAATAATTAGGAATAATTAGGAATAATTAGGAATAATTACCAATAATTAGCAATAATTACCAATAATTACCAATAATTAGCAATAATTAGCAATAATTACCAATAATTACCAATAATTAGCAATAATTAGCAATAATTAGCAATAATTTGGAATATTTACCTATAATTTGGAATATTTACCTATAATTAACAATAATTACCAATAATTTGTAATAATTTGTAATAATTACCAATAATTTGTAATAATTACCAATAATTTGTAATAATTAGGAATAATTAGTAATAATTAGGAATAATTAGTAATAATTAGGAATAATTAGGAATAATTAGGAATAATTAGGAATAATTAGGAATAATTAGGAATAATTAGTAATAATTAGGAATAATTAGTAATAATTAGGAATAATTAGTAATAATTAGTAATAATTAGTAATAATTTGGAATAATTAGTAATAATTAGGAATAATTAGTAATAATTAGGAATAATTAGTAATAATTAGGAATAATTAGTAATAATTAGGAATAATTAGTAATAATTAGGAATAATTAGTAATAATTAGGAATAATTTGGAATAATTAGTAATAATTACCAATAATTGCCAATAATTACCAATAATTGCCAATAATTACCAATAATTGCAAATAATTAGGAATAATTAGTAATAATTAGTAATAATTAGTAATAATTGGGAATAATTGGGAATAATTCGTAATAATTGGGAATAATTAGGAATAATTGGGAATAATTGGGAATAATTAGGAATAATTAGGAATAATTACCAATAATTAGGAATAATTACCAATAATTAGTAATAATTACCAATAATTTGTAATAATTAGTAATAATTTGTAATAATTAGTAATAATGACCAATAATTGCCAATAATTACCAATAATTGCAAATAATTAGGAATAATTAGGAATAATTAGTAATAATTAGGAATACTCAGGAATACTCAGGAATACTCAGGAATACTCACGAATACTCACGAATACTCACGAATAATCACGAATAATCACGAATACTCACGAATAATCACGAATACTCAGGAATACTCAGGAATACTCAAGAATACTTAGCAAAAAAAATTATATTATCAATATTTATGAAAAAAATATTAATATTATTAAAATAATAAAAATTTATGAAATATTAAAATTATCAATATTTACAACAGATTTTGCTCTATTCTTAACATGTTCAAATCTTAAAGGGTCGCTAATTGTCAGGTCATGCGCAATAAAAAGTTTGTGTCAGCCATGTCCAATGTAAACTCTATAATTGTCCTTGCATGGTCGATCACCTCAAAAGTAATGTTGCAATCAGACAAACCATGTCATTCCCTTCTTATCTATAAGAATCATCTCACATGAACCTTTACATAGACCATTCTTCCTTGAAAATTTAAGGAAAAAATAATGATATCCCCTCAAATTTTTAAGGAAGAATGATCTATGTAAAGGTTCATGTGAGATAATTCTTATAGTTAAGAAGGGAATGACTTGGTTTGTCTGATTGCAACATTACTTGCGAAGTGATCAACCATGCAAGGACAATTATAGAGTTTACATTAGACATGGCTGACACAAACTTTTTATTGTGCATGACCTGACAATTGACGACCCTTTAAGATTTGAACATGTTAATAATAGAACAAAGTCTGTTCTGAATATTAATAATTTTAATATTTTTTAATTTTTTATTTATTTTAATAATATTAATATTGTTTTTTCGTAAATATTGATAATATTTTTTTTATTACTAATAATTAGTAAACGAAATCTGCTAGGATAATGAAGGGAAAATTTATAACCATCTCCACAATGATGATTACCAAATTTCCTTTCATTATTCAAGTAGTTTTCCTTTTGCTAAGTATTGCTATGTATTGCTAAATTAGTAATAAATAGTAATAATTAGCAATAAATTGTAATAATTAGTAATAAATTGTAATAATTAGTAACAATTAGTAATAAATTGTAATAGATTGTAATAATTAGGAATAATTAGGAATAATTCGGAATAATTAGGAATAATTACCTTATTACATTATTTGTATATTTTATTATTAATATTAAAATAATATAATTTTCTATATTATATACAATTCTCTTTTCTTCTGTGTTTTTTTTGTGTCCACATGTAATATTGGCATTCGTTTTCAAAATTATCAACCTACTCGCCAATGGGGAGGTGAAAGTGAATGTCAATATTACATGTGGAGACAGAATTTGAAACACACAGATGAAAGGAGAATTGTATATAATATAAAAAATTATATTATTTTAATATTAATAATAAAATATACAAATAATGTAATGATGTTATTATTATATAATTAATATTTATAAAAAAAATTATATTAGTATTATTAAAAAAATTAAAAAATCAATATAATATTAAAATTATCAATATTTGTAACAGGTTTTGCTTTATTCTCAATATATTCAATCCTTTCTTGAGTGTTTTTTCTAACAAATTATTCAAAACCAGTAATTCTTTTTTATTTTATAGAAAAATATGGAACAACGAGGTCGTCAACAGTCATTATTAGATGACCGCATATGGATAAATCAACGTAGAAATCCAAATGGTTCTGGTTTAAATCCAGTATATATAGAGGGTGTGGAGATTTTTTTATCATTTGTGGCATCAAATTCAGAATTTGTTTCAGAAGGAAAGATAAAATGCCCTTGTAGAAAATGTGCATTGAGAATGTTTGACACGTTTGACAAATTGGGGGAACATCTCTTGCGTTTTGGTTTTCAAGCAGATTATGTTTTTTGGTATCAACACGGTGAACGCAGTTCCAGAGCAGATGATACCAACTTGATTCCGGATCCATCCCAGTTTCAAGATTTTGTACATGATGTTGCAGGTTCATCTGTTCAACATACAGAAACTCCGGCTGATATAGCTTCAAATCCTGAGTTGAGACCGTCTGAATTTTATGAGTTGTTGAAGTCTGCTAAGGATGCATTATATCCTGGCTGCAAGATGAGCAAATTAGAAGCAGTTGCAAAATTTATGGCTATCAAATCAGATAACGGAATGTCAAACACATGTTTTGACCAGATATTTTCTTTGCTGAAAACACTGTTACCCGAAGGAAATGTTTTACCTGCAAATTACTATGAATGTAAGAGGTTGGTTCGAAATTTGGGACTTACTTGTCAGAAGATTCATGCATGTTCAAATGACTGCATTTTATATTCAGGGGAAATGAGTCGTTGGATAGTTGTCCCACATGTGGGCAACGGAGATATAAAGAAGGACAACACGGGAAGTCTGGTTTGATTCCTGTAAAACAGTTGAGATATTTTCCTCTTACATCCAGACTTCAGCGTTTATTCATGTCTAAGAATACAGCGAAAATGATGTCATGGCATAAAGAGAATATTTCAACCGATAAAAGCTTGAATCATCCAGCCGATGGTGATTCATGGAAACATTTTGATAGAGTGCATCCATCATTTTCTTTAGAAGCTAGAAATGTTCGACTGGGCCTTTCCACTGATGGTTTCTGTCCGTTTGGATCTTATGGTAGTCAATATTCATGTTGGCCTGTTTTTTTAACTCCGTATAATTTACCTCCATGGATGTTGATGAAGGAGCCATATATCTTTTTGACTTTACTAATTCCAGGACATCCGAAGAAAAATATTGATGTTTATTTGAAGCCATTGGTTGATGAATTAAATTTATTGTGGAGTACTGGTGTCAGTACATATGATGTCGCAACGAAACAGAATTTCCTACTGAGAGAAGCATTGATGTGGACAATAAGTGACTTCTAGGCTTATGGGATGTTATCTGGCTGGAGTACACATGGTCAGAAATCATGTCCTTACTGTATGGGAGAGAACAAAGCATTTATGCTCATTCATGGAAAGAAACCTTGTTATTTTGACTGTCATCGCAGATTTCTTCCAGCTGATCATCCTTTTCGCAGAAACAGATCTCATTTCAGAAAAGGAACAGCTGAAAGGGATGGACCTCCAAAAATGCTATCAGGTTCGGTGTTAAAATCGGTTGTATTTTCATTACCTCCCATCACTTTTGGTCCCACAATAAACCAACAGAAAATTTCTGGTTTTGGGAAAGAACACAATTGGATTAAACGTAGCATATTTTGGGATTTGCCATATTGGTCTGATTTTTTGGTCCGACACATGTTAGATGTCATGCATATTGAGAAGAACTGTTTTGATAATTTGTTTCATACAGTTTTGGATACGCCAGGAAAGAGCAAAGACAATGTAAATGCACGTTTAGATCTTTCCCAAATTTGCAGGCGTCCAGAATTGGAACTATTTGAGAATGTCAGAACAGAAAGGTTACTGAAACCAAAAGCATCTTATACACTGTCTAAAGAAAACCGTTTATTATTTTGTCAGTGGATTGCAGATTTGAGACTTCCAGATGGTTGTGCTTCCAATTTGGGTAGATGTGTAAAGAATGGTCATATTACTGGATTGAAAAGTCATGATTGTCATGTTATAATGGAGAGACTTCTACCCATTGGATTAAGAGGTCTGTTGAATTCTGTGATTTGGGATTCCATAACAGACATGTCTCATTTTTTTCGGGAACTTTGTGCGGCTACGGCAGATTATGATGCTCTAGGCAAACTTGAAAAAGATGTTGTTGTAATTATATGTAAACTGGAAAAAATATTTCCGCCGTCTTTCTTCGACTCAATGGAACATTTGATGTTACATTTGCCATATGAAGCCAAATGTGTAGGTCCGGTACAGTTTCAATGGATGTACCCATTTGAAAGATGCATGCAAAAATTGAAAAGAAAAGTACGCAACAAAGCATCTGTTGAAGGATCTATTGCAGAAGCTTATTTGCAAGAGGAAATATCTTTTTTCTGCTCCCATTATTTTGAATCTGAGTATCCTTCAAAACACAACCGAATGGGACGGAATGAGAGGAATATTGATGAAATCGACAATCAATTATCTGTTTTCAACCAGTCAGAGCTTGGTTTTGGTGGAGTTTCTGAACGCTGGCTTTCAGATGATGAACATCATAGAGCTCATACGTATGTTCTGCTCAACTGTGAAGAGATGACATCAGTTGTACTGTAAGTGTTTATATCACTTATTCTATCATTTATGTTACAGTAAATAACTTTGGTTTTTATAGGTTGTATGATAATCATATCAAGAAACAAATTCCACAAATTACAGCAGCTGCTCTCGAAGAACGTCGACTGAAAAATTTCTCTCAGTGGTTTCAAAAACTGGTAACATAAATTCTTTATCATTTAGCAACTCATTCAATGTATAGTTTACTATATTGATAATTATTTCGCAAATCTTCAGGTGTCTCGACATGCTGATAAAATTGACAAACGGCTGTGGGTATTGAGTAACCCACCTTCCAAACTTGTTAAAACTTATAATGCATATGTGGTGAATGGATTTAGATTCCACACACATGCATATGGGGAATCGAAAAAAACAATGAACAGTGGAGTTAGCTTGAGAGGATCTCATCATCGAGAAAATGAAGTTGACTTTTATGGCATACTTGATGAAATCATTGAACTCTGTTATCTTGGACAACATTACATAACCATGTTCAAATGTCGGTGGTTGGATACAGAGAGAGGCGTGCGTGTTCATCCGACTCATGGAATCATCGATATTAAATGTAAAAGTGTTCTCGCAGTAAATGAACCATTCTTATTGGCTCAACAGGCATATCAAGTTTATTATGCATAGTACTGTGCAACATCAAGAGACTTGACTGATTGGTGGAGTGTAATAAAAATCAAAATTCGAGACAATCAGTTTAGTCAAAGTGAATGTGCTTTCACTGATGTGCAAAGTATTGATGTTTTTCAAGAGAGTACTCAAAATCAATCTTTTTTACAAAGAGATATGAGTATCGATGACGACACCCCACATTTAAGAGTCGGTGATGAAGATGATGTTAATGATGTCACACATGAATTTGAAATGATAAGAGATGAAACAACTGCAACTCGAATGGATATCGATGATGTTGAGGAGGAATATGAAGATGACATTGACATATATGAAGATGATGATGAAGATGATCACTTATAGAATTCCATGGTATTTATATACAATCATAATATGTATATATGTATATATAATAGTAATTATCAATTATTTGCTAATATTAACATTTTCTGTTTCAGATGGACGAGGCCACATTTCGTGAGTTGGCGGAGGCTAACCTGCCTTTCGATGCGGATGAGTTGTTGGCAGATGACCCTCAGCCTACAGGCGCTCCAGGGAGTACACGGAGGGGGCGCGGTCGTGCACGATTGATGATTCCTGACCCCGTCCCCGAGCGACGTCCCCGTCTTGGGTTTGATCCGCGCACCCGGAGGTGTGATAACCTGTGTAATAACCTGTGAATTTGACTAAGATTTGATTAATCTATTCACATAATAAATGTTTATTATTTTTTCAGTTTTTCGCATATAGCAGTCGGACAGGGCAGCGCTATTTTGCGCAACTATTTCTCTCAGTCGTGGACCACATGGGAGCAGATTCCCATTGATGTGCAGCAGGCCATGTTCGGCCATTGGTTGGTACGTACGTAAATAAATAATTTTTATTTTGAAAATTATTTCATTTCTAACTTGATATTTTGATTTATTTGTAGGGTTTATGGTATCCGATCGAGGATACCATGCGTGACGCCATCCACGAGGCATGGGAGGTGGCCATGCGTGATCGCCTTCGTCAGTTTTTGCACAATTTAAGAAAAGCTGCGATGAAGAAAGCAGGAGTGTCAGATTTTGATGAGTCATGTAGAGCACACCAACCAGAGTACATTTCATCCCATGTATGGGA
Organism: Viscum album; assembly: GCA_963277665.1. Lineage (NCBI taxonomy): Eukaryota > Viridiplantae > Streptophyta > Magnoliopsida > Santalales > Viscaceae > Viscum > Viscum album. The sequence goes on from OY728131.1 coordinate 1,113,464,796, forward strand.
TGGATTATGTGCGCACTGGTTGAGTGGTGCCTTTCAGAGGAGATCATCGGTGGGGAGGCAGAATCGGGGGAGGCAGGAGGTGACTCATCGAGTTGGGAGTCGTTCTTTCAGTACTCATAGACAGCATCTGGTACGTACATTATTTATAAATATTTTATATAACTATAAATATTAACAGTTTATTTTTTTTTCTTATAGGCTGTCGAGCACCCCGATATTACAGAGTACGACGTATATCGGAGGATGTATAGTGATCCTGCTACTGGGGAGCTCAGAGGTGATCGTCAGCATCACATCGTGGTCAGTATTATTTGTTTTCAAGTTTAAAAATTAACTGCATATAATATATTCACAATTTTAATTTTAAATTGCAACTATAGGAGTCATATGAGGCTGCAGCGGCACAGGCCCGGCCTGAGAGTCAGGCCGAGTTATCAGATCAGACCACTGCCCGTCAGTTTGATGAGGCGGCATGGATGCAGGCCACCCAGTATGCCTTCGAGAAGGGCCGGGTAGTTGGTATCGGCTCTCGACTGACTCTCGGAGATTATTATGGCAGTGCTGTGATGTCGGCGTCCAGCTCGAGAGGAGCTCGTGCATCTTCTTCTACACAGTATGAGGAGCAGTTGCGATCTCAGACTACACAGATAGAGAGTCTCCGACATGAGCAGGAGCAGATGTGTCAGCAGCATGAGGAGGAGCGTCGACGCCAGCAGCAGCTGTACGAGGAGCAGACGAGTCGGTGGCAGCAGCAGCATCAGGAGCAGATGGAGTACATGCGCCGACTCACTCATGCTTTAGGGATGGAGTTTCCTCCACCACCATCTGCAGATCTCCCACCTCCCCCCCTCCCCCCCTCCTACAGATTAGAGTTTGTATTTCTGTTATAAAATTTGTGAAATCAAAATATTTTTTTTTCTATTCGTAGTTTCTGTCTCTTTATAAAATATTAATAATATTATATTTTTAAATAACAATATTAATATGAATAATAATAATATTTATATTTTATAATATTAAATTTTATATATATATTAAAATTTTATAATATTAAAATTTAATTATTTTTTTGTAATACTTGAATTATTTTAATATTTGAATGTAAAATAATTCTATTATTTTTATATTAATTAAAATAACTTATTAATATTTTTTTTATTTATGAATTATAATTATAATATTATTATATTAATTAAATTATTTATTAATATTCTATTATTTTTATTTCTGAATTATAATTCTACTATTATTATAGTAATTAAAATAATTTATTATTTTCATTTGTAAATTATAATTCTATTATTATATTAATTAAAATAATTTATTAATAATTTATTTTTTTTATTTTTTTATAGTATTTGCGACGGGATACTATGCCCATCGCAAATACTAGTATTATTAATAGTTTTTTATTTTTTTTAAGAGTATTTGCGACGGGTCCCGGTTCCCGTCGCAAATACTAGTATTATTAAATTTTTTTATTTTTTTAAAAAAGAGTTTTTGCGACGGAACCGTCGCAACAACTATTTGTGACGGGTCCCGTCGCAACAGGTATTTGCGACGGGCCCGTCGCAAAAACTGTTTAAAAAGTTTTTTACAACAATACGGAATACTATTTGCGACGGGGAGAATGCCCGTCGCAACAAAAGGCTTTAGCGACGGTCCCGTCGCAAATAAGTTTAGTTGCGACGGCGTTTTCAGCAACGGGCTATTTGCGACGGGACCCCGTCGCAAATGGCTATTTGCGACGGGTTCCCGTCGCAAATAGCCCGTCGCAAATACATGTTTTTCTAGTAGTGTGCCATTACAGCCCATACACCGAGTAAGGATCCTCAAGCCATCACAACCTATATATGTTACACCAATTGTAGTCTATACGATAAAATATCTAGAATATGTGTGTGTGAATAACCACATGCCATTACGGACCTCAACACACATATATGGGGCCAAAGGTGGTTGTCAGCCATCTATCCTCCCACCATAATTTGGGGAAAACACCCCACAGGGTTTAGAACCCCTTAGGTGTATGTTTCCCTTACTAACGTTGTGTAGTGGCATATAGAAACACCAAAATTACAGAATATTCTATAGCTCACAACCATACTATGGGAATAAACTATTGTTAGAGTCAAATGGATCTAATGTCTCTCGGACTCCCAACCACCACTTCTAAGACTTGGTATCCTATAATAACACAATAATTTAAAGTGATTTATAATATTTCTTCATTCACTTCCGATCAGTTTCACTTTACTTTAATTACGTCTTACAAAATTAATTAACCATAAATAATATCCACATTATATTTCATTTGCATCACAACCTATGTTTACTATCCCATAAAATTATAACCCCATTAATACTTCCCTACAAGCTCCAACCTCATGTGTCAGTATCATTTATTCAATTATTCATTATAGCATTACTGTCCCATATTCAATGGAATTATAGAAAAAAATTCTATACTACATAACACAAGGGGATCAAAATGGTGAGTAGATGAACTAACCATCAAGTCTTTTCCGCCTATAGAAAGAGTGTAGACCCATCCTCCCATGAGATGATAAACACCGAATTCATGTGTCATTCTACCCACATCTTCTTCCTCATGGAAAAATGGTATGAAAGACCGGATTCCATGAGCAGTGATGAAATTAAAGCAGATAAACAACCAATGCATCAGTAAGAATCCAACCATTTAGAACCAATCTATTCCATCATTCCAGTCGTCCTTCCCAACACCAACATGCTTAAACCGATGCATATCACCACAATTGGTGTTAACGACTACCCCAACCAAATAGGCCACCCTGCCCCCACATAACACAATAGCCTTCCAGACACACATCACAACTCAAGAACTAGGAAAACTACCATCATATCAACCGAGATCTTATCCCTTAAGCAAGCAAGAGGGAACCCAAAAACCTTTAAGTAATTATAAAACAATCAGTTCTTTAATCCATCTTGAATTAACAGATTTATTATTCATATGTTCAATTTTCAGAAAACCAAAACAGTAAGATATTATAAATTAATTAATCATGCTTACTGTACCAATTTGACTGACATCAAATTACAACATGAAGAAGAATATTCATTTACATACCGTTTTATTTTTACCCAAACCATTATCAATTAATTAAGGTTTATGTTCATTACCAATTTCTATCAAGAACAAACACTTAAACACATAAAGTATTGAAATTATACTATCTAGAAAATTAAGAGGCAATAACATACGATCAATATCAATTTATTTATCTAGTTCAAATATCTATTATGTCAATTCCCTTATCATCAATTAAGATAAAACATGCTAACTATACAGTTTCAAAAAAAAGAAGAGGGAGGCAACGGGTCCCCTACCATTAAAAGTTTCTTAACGTTATTTATATAAGAATGATCCACTCAACAGATCACAATCACCTCCTCTTGGGACAACTGCATCCACCCGAGGATGTCGGTGAAAAACCACACGAACCAAAACCCAAGAATCTCCATTACAAGTATAGTTATCCCATAACATAATATGTTAAATAGAAACATGAAAATTTGAACCCAAAATAAAGATGAAAAATCATACCATATATCTAAGATTGATGGTTACATATTGGTTACACCAATGTAGGGGTGCACTTGCAGCAAGAATAACGTCAAACAAAACCAATATGTTGGAAAATGTTTGATATGATGACTCTTATCAGATTGAGTGAACGATTCAGGAAGTTCACACCGGATAAAAAGAAAGAATAACAAGGGAATAAGATATCTCATCACCTTAAAATGATTTAATAGAAAATTGGTTTAAGATACTCTAGATTTTCCATTAAAAGCATATCGCATTAAACCATGAGGTTTGACTAAGTAAAATAATCCTGAGACTTAGTGAAATTAATATTGTTGTTATGGGATTTGAATCGACCTTAAATCCTTCAAAACAACGATTTGAATAATATTTACATCAATGGAAATGTTAAATTTGAAAAACTGGAAAATTTTATAAATTTATACAACGAAATGAGAAACAGATATGGAAACACTATTCAGGAATTGTCTCACCGTTTCTATAACACCAATTCTATCTCACCATTTCTATCTGACCGTTTCTATCCCACAGTTTCTCTCTAACCATTTCTATCTCATTGTTTCTGTCTCACCGTATTTGTCTCACTGTTTCTGTCCAACTGTTTCTATCTCACCATTTTTGTCCCACTATTTCTGTCTTAACATTTCTGTCTAACCATTTTTGTCACACCATTTCTATCACACTGTGACACAATTCATTAAACTAGAAACACTGTTCACTAATCTAGATATTTTTCAGTGTGTTGGGGATGAGTCACCTTGACTGCCTAGGACACATCAAACACCGTATTTTATAAAATGAAAGTACCAAAGGGGTCTGGTCCATTGCAATATACATAATCTTAGGATTCACTATTATAAACCCTATTTTTCATGTGATTTATGCAAATAACAATATATAGATATTATTTTGTAATGTCTTTTAAAACCTTCTCCCATAGGTTCGATATATTTTCTCTATTATTCTTGATTTTCATTAATTTTAACCTTATTTAAATAACCATATTCATCACTTTCATACCCATAGAATGAATTAAATTTAACTAAGAAAATTAGTAAAAAAACATTCATTCATTCAAATTTCAATTATTTTCTCTCCTGGATTTTTTAATTTGATTAGTACTTATAAATTTTCTCCCATAATGTTATGCCGGTGGCTTCTGGTAATCAAAACTACTTTTATAACATTGTATAATTGATAATACACAATATAAAAGTTTTCTTGGTTATTTATATACTAAAACACTAATGAAAAACTATGTTATCATTAGAAACATAAATTTATTCCTCATTTAAGAGATTTCATCATTTCAAAATCTTTTTAGTAATTTTATTTGATAATTTCAATCTGTATCTCAATTCAAAACTACTTTTTTATGTATTAAAAGTTTTTATATGTGTGAATTATATACATCACATTTTCATTTTTGTGAATGACTCATTTATCTAGATTCATTTGAACCATAATGTGTGAGAACATCATAATAATTTTTCTACATCAACGAAAACATGAATTTCTATTCTCCTTCTCAATGTATATTTATTGAATTTTTTAAATGGTTTTAAAGAATCTTAATTAATCTAGTAAACTAGAAAACTCACTTTTACATAAAACATACATAAAAATTTATGAGAAAAATGAATCAAAATCTTGTAATATATTTAATAATTAAATATTATATTTTAATATTGACAATACATATATTTATGAAAACCTCATAATGAACATAGAACTGGTAAAACATTTTTTCTCTGAATGATTTTCTAATATATCGTTATATTAAAATATCAATCCTATGAATTTAGTTCTTATTTATTATATCAAAACATTATTGAAACATCATAAAAAAATTTTTACACCCACTTTCAATGAATTATGACATTCATAAGAACACCTTTTTTCATTCATTTAGTAAAATAATTATGATTACCTTTAACACAAAAATTTAATCCTATCATCATATAGTAAAAAATTATCATAACGTAGAATATATATTCCTTCTAGAAATTTTATTGAATTTTTTATGATTATAAGCATCTGATGACTTTTTATGATTTGAATTTGTCTATTTTTTAGTTAATCTACATTGTACATTTTTTAATATCGAAATAATCCAATTTTTATTCTTTAGAATACATTAATTTCACTATTTAACCATTTCACCATTCAAAATGAGTACAACTAATCGGCCAAAAACATTATATAACTATAGATTCAAAATATTTTAAATAAAAAAACTATTTAGAAATTTATATTTTTCTATTATAAAATACACCAACAAATCATTAATATTTATTCAACATTTTAGAAAAACAAGATATCCTTGTACCATAAATAAATTTTGATTTTCTTTTCCAATGAATTCTATAAGACTTATATACAGGAATTTGTAAAATCAATCATAATTTGTTCTATTTATAAAAATGCCTATATCATTTGATTTTTTGTGACTCATGATGTAGAAAACGTCAAGAATAGTAATTGATCAATATATATTTTCTCATCAAAAAATTTTCCATCTGATTTTTTATGTGTGGAGACAAAAGACAATAAATTTTTTATTTATAAAAAAAATCATTCACCATATCACTTCTGCTATAATATTTATACAAATCGTTTTCAATGAACTAATAGATAGAAATTTTAGGATTTTTTTAATTATTTGATCAATAATAGATGGAAAAATATATAACATATAACATTAAAACCTCCATAATCTACAAAAACACCTCAGAACATCATCATAGAAACAATATCCTCTTTTAGATGGTATTGATAACCCATGAACATAATTAAATAGGACATTTAATGTCATGATATATATTATATATAATATAAATCTAGGACAATGTGATTTAACATGGTGTAAAATACAAGAATCATTTATTAATAAATATTTTTTCTCTATAAGTAGTTAATTATAGAATTTTGTTTAGAAAATATTTCATCCTTATGAGAAATTTATCTCCAAACCAATTTTTTCATATAATAGTGAAATTCATGCCCCAACTTAAAAAATGTTTTAAAACATTTTTTACAAGATGGGAAAAAATATTTGTCACATTTTAACTGATTAAATATATTATATATCAAACAATAACATGTCTATGTGAGGAAACTTGGTATAGGAAACAACAATCATCAATTAATAATCCCTTGTTGTCAATTAATAGGTACATAATGGTTTTTTTCCAAACACAACTTCAACCACATGAAAATTTTATATTTTAAACAAACAATTATAATAAGATAAACAATCATTCCATCATGTAGAAAAACATCAAATACATTTTCGTCATGCTGAAATAAAATATTATCACCTATAAAATATTCAACAAAATATATGATTTAATTAAATATATGAGACCAAATTAATGAATATATTGATATTAGATATTTTATACCCCCTAAAAACAATCCAATGAAAAAATACATATAATATAGATATCACATAACATAGTCTTGGATAGATGGAGGTGGAAATCCACTTATAATGTATAGTGCAACAGAAGTGTCCTTCAACATTATTTTTGTTAAAATATAAAAATCATGGTACATTTTAGGAATAATCCCCATCATTAGTTTATTGTTATCAAAATGCTCATTAATGAAGTTATATTTTATATTAATTTACTTGGAAGGAGAATTTTCTCCTTTTTTGTTGTGATATTTAATAAACATTGATTAGAACATCCTAATAAAAGGATAAAATCATGTAAATAATCATGTCTTATAACTATTTATCCATCCATATTTGTTATAAGGAATATTGGGTGGAAAATATTTAGCTTTTTATGTACTAAGAATTATTGTATTCTGTTTTTCCATATATAAAATTTCAAATAATTCTCCATTGAAATGAACACCACTATATGTTAATATTCATTATAATACACATATTCATATCCAAACAAACCCATAGTTCCTATTGGACTATTTTTTTCAAGGATAAATTCGTTATTCCTTTGATATATTTGATTATTACTTTTCAAATAACTAGATGAGATACATTATGGGAAATTTAGTATGTTGAATAACATGTAAAACATATTTTATATTTTTTCATGAGTTTATTAGATATAATAAACTTGCTTCCAATTTTATAAAATATATATAAATTGAATCAATTCAGTCACCATCATTTGAGAACTCTGTTTTCTTAAAAATGGTGAGGAAATAGTATTTTTTCATCTATAAAAAAATCCATAATTTTTTGGTAGAATGAATCGTTAGTGATATATAAATATATTTATACATTTAATTAATTTGTAAGACTAAAAAATATTTCATTTATCCCATCATGTACATATAAAAATGAATTATCTTCTCCTCATCATATTTATCAAAAGTTTCATTATCATTTCATGGGACTATGATTTCCTCAACATAAAAAATGAGGGAGTCCTTTTAATATTCAAAAATGTATATGTTAATATCCACTCATTGTTTGTGTTCAATTTCTGGTTCAAGTATCACATTAATAAAAACAATCTATGAGAGATTCTTCCAGTCTCCACAATTCCTCTTTCGGCGTGAACATATAATTTTATATTTCCAATGATGAAATAAAAATTTCTATAAAAATTATCATTAATGATATATCCATTATAAAAGTATAATTTGAAATATATCTATAAAGTTTTATATATTAATTTTGATAAAATTTTAGAAATTATTTTGATGGTTTCAAATGCATCCAAAATACAAAATGAATCATCAATATCAACTCCATAAATTTGAGTGTAACCATTATAAACTAGTCATACAATTTTTATTATAAATTAAACATTTCCATTCTACTTTTTTATGTACATCCAATTATCACCATTAAAAAACTTATTATTAATATTTTGTTATATGTTCCCACATATAATTTGTTTCAATTTGATCTAAAACTTCATTAGATGAAACAACCTAGTCTTGATGTGTCATAATTTCATTGACATCTTCTGGATCTACTCTAGAATTTAATAATGTAATTGATACCGAAACTAATTCACATTTTGTTTAGACAGCTTTTCATTGATATCCAATGATGTTTCAAACATTATATTTATTCTTAACACAACGATGAAATAAAAAATATTTTTCCTCATCACATGAGATAGCTGACTCTAAATATTCTTCTTAAGAAGCTTCAACATCGATATAATAAATATTTTTTTTGTATTGTCTACCTGCAAACACATCATTATTCAATTTGTCCATTCCGTTACACGATTGAGAAAATTAATGATCAATTAGTTCAAGACCCTTTATAATGATTAATTTAGTCAATAAATATGATATATATATATATATATATTACATGACTTTTATTACAAAAAATTAACATATTATCCTATTCCTTAATCTTTCTCATATTATAGTAATTATATAATTATTTGTAGATAATTAAAATCTAACACCTTCACGTAGATATGTGATTCATTATTTCTATAAAACGTTTATAAATTATTATAAATATGTACATAACAGAAAAATAACATTTAAAACATTAATATAATCATGTAGATGATGGATCTATATCCTATAAACATGAATGGGATATTATGTGACAAAACAAGCTTGGAAAAATAAAGTGCCAAATACATGAAACGACGTCGATAATGAAATTATATTAACTAATTTGTGATAATACATTAATAATAGATATTATATGACCAAAAAAGATGAATACTATTCTATAATAAATTAATAACATTATTATAACCATTATACTTGAGGTTAAATAATGATCAACTAAATGAAAGTGTGAGGTAAGTTATTTCATTTGATTTTACACAACATTGAATTATATTTGTCCATTTGCACTAGATTTATTTTATATACTATATATAATTCCCTATTTAAATTTTTTAGAATGAATTCATCACACATTATAGAATTTTATGTTTGAATTTTATTTATTTCATCCATGGTGAATTGACATGATAATTACCATGTTGTAATGAATATCATAACTCATTTTATTTTCATTGGCTCATAATATATATTCATTATGTGTATATTTCCTTTTTATTTTTTTATTACATTTAAAAATATTTTTATTTTTGTTTTATAAATTTAATTAATTACATTATTAATCCACACTCAAAATGTTTGTTCCTGGTAAATTAATTTCATCTAATTTTCCCTATATTGGGGAATATTTTATTATACACCTATTTACATTTATGTGTTATATATACTTCCACATTGTGGTATTTGACTTGTCTACTGATTTATTCATGATTATTGTGGACCATATTATAGTTTATTAATTCAATGGGTTATAATTAAAAAAATTCATAAATGTGGGAACATAGGTTATAACATCACATTCTTTTTTGATTACTTGTAATTTTTTATATAATATTATAATTTTACCGTAATATACTCTAATAATATTTATATACTCTATATATTTATGGAGATTGCAAATTTTATTCAAAAAATTTCCTCTCATTGATAAATTTATTATGAAAAATAAACATTCAAAAAAATGGATTTCATTTCAATATAAATTAGATATATTTTCCATTCATGACAATATTTGTCAAAATTATATTACAGAAGTCATGATAATTAATCAAATGAATTATGGAGTAATTTTTATGTAATACATGTCATTTAATATTCAATTTTATTGAACATTGTATGAATTATCATCGTGGCTCATTTTTAATATTCATTGTTAAATCTAAAGTGGAATGTTTATTATTTATATGGTTTTTAAATACATTTCCTCTTCCATTTTCATTTTATGAATTATATTTTTTTCCAAAACATTTAAAATGGTATTAAAATTAAAATAATATTAAGAATAATTATTTCAATATTTCACTACTATTATTATTATTATTCTTAAATTAATTATTTTATTAAAAAAACTATATTTGGATTAACTTGCGCCATCTGTTATGAATTTTTAATTTTGTGGTTATTAATTCTATTGAAAAATTTACAGAGTTGAGATAATGGGATCTTAAAATTAAAATTTATTTAGGTATTTAATATCATGGATATATTAATTTCAAAAACAGTATATCATTTTAATATCAGTTTTTTTAATGTAAATTTTATTTAATTCACTGGGGAAAATTTTATCCCATATTCATTTTTCAATTAATATATTTATTGAATGTAATATTTTTCAAAATATAACTCAAAATAATTTCACATTGGGTATTCTTTTGATATGATGTGAATGGTGTGGGCCATATTGTAGATACCCTAAGCTTGACGTACATGGACATTACATTACTTTTGCGGAATACTTAGTACACAAAAAAACACACACACAAAGACCATAATAGTTTAGTGTCTTTGGAAACTCGAAACGTAATATTCTAATCATGGTGAAAGATCATCAACATCTCCCATAAAGATCATACCTTTCTATTCTTACCTAAAACCTTTCTTTATATCCTAGGGAAAAGAAAACATAAAAGGGGGAGATCAAATTCTCAGTAAGGGTAAACAAAAGAAATATCAATCAAATTATTTTCATAAGAACATAACATTTTGGAAATCGTAACCTGCAAAAGTGATCATAATATCATAACATGGTATAAATCATAGCTGTGAAATGAAATCCCAATAATCATAACTTAAAACATGAAACATCGTGGAATACACACATAATCATATAGAATCATTTCTTATTAGTCAAGACTCATTTCCAAGATTATCTTAGTAGACAAAGTCCATTTCTAAACCGAGTTCACTCCTCGTTTCAGTCCTGTTTCACTGAACCGGTTTAACCTGCCATTCCAGCCATGTCTATATCATGAGATATAAAATCTTTACCCAATGCATTAGAGGGAGATATAGGTCCCACCCATCTCATAATGATACCATTCTTATGTGTGCCACTAAATCATAAACCATACATCATAGCATAACCCATGTAATAAAAATGGGAATCTTAAACATCGTGGCATCATAAAATAATTAATATAAGATAAAGGAATTCATAAAAATAATTCCATCACAACATAATCAAATCAATGTAATAATAGGGATAGAAACAGAACCCTTTATTATCTTATATGGAAAATAATTTTGATAAAACACTTGAACTCCTTTTTGAGGAAAATATCCTTTCTACTTCAAAAACACATTTCCTTTCTTAACATGTCATACAATTCTAAACTAAAAGAAGTTGATTAAAAATAAAATTGAAACATTTTAAGGGAAAATTCTTGGAAATAATGTTTTAAAAATCCATTCATGTCGTATATGTTAAAAAACATTTTTCTCATACTTTTGTCGGAAAAGTCAAAAAGTACCTCGCACGAAAAACGACAAAAGATTCCTTTCATATATTTTACTAAATACTCACCGAAGGGGATAATTGGATTTAAAAAATTGTAGGTGGATGGAAATAATATTACATATTGAGGAAACATGTATGTGGATGATAAAATACACCGTAGTAAATTCCAAAGTATAAACAACCTCGGATAAAAATGAGATTGTGATATTTTTCCCTTAAATTAGGTCTGATTTGCTTCGTAAGTGTCTGAAACTCCTGTATAATGATTTAAATAATGTATTTGAATTATTAAAGAATCATACTCATTGTTATGATATCATATATGGTCATATTTTTAGCTTATTATTTTTAATATTTCATTGCTACTTGTTATTCGGGTGTTTATTAATTTTTGTTCTTATGCGTGTTTTGTCGAATAAATTCTTATTATTCTTTTTAGATTAGAGATACCTCATTTAAAGAATGGTATTAGTGTAATATATATTATATTTATTCACTAAATTCATTTATGTAATCATTATCAAATGAAAATCATGTAGAACGAGTCGTATCCCATCATGGAGACGGTATTTCGTACGTACGCATGAGCGATGATATTGTTCCCATGATCGTGGAATTGTATTGAAGTGTATGAATACTATTTCAGAATCAATATCACTTTAAAATAATCATATATATTCATTCTTTACACCATTATACCCATCCAAGTAATGTGGTGGTGGAAAATAGATTACACCACGGCGTGGAGACAGTATTCCGTATGTACGCACGCGCGGTTATTTCATTTTCCATAGGATGGATAGATGGTGAAATAGGGTTGTTTCATACTTATAATAACATATAAGTATATTATTGATACTGATGTTATTAATTCATAATTAAACATCTAAATAAGAATAAGTGGAAGAAGAAATAAAGTTGAAAGAATCGGTAACGGACATTACCTCTTCTTTGAAGCGCTTCTCTGAGACCTCCTTTTAGGGAACTAAAATTGGTCTTTGAAGAATACCAAGACCTCTAGGATGTTTCTAGGGAAGTGGAGAGGAGAAATTTTCAGGGGTTGGCCTATCTTTAAGGCTCAAAGTGGTGTGAGGAAGAGAGGGAGGAGGTGCCTTTTTATAAGGGAGGAGAGGGGCTCCTTTGGAAAAACTAAAAATATTATTTTATTATAAATACAAATTCGGTTTTAAATTGATCCAAATTGATTTATTTCAATGCTAAGGTAGGTATGGGTCGAAATCCTCTCATAAAATAGAATTTAGACAAGTTTAGGTTCCGATTTTAACCTTATCATTTATATTTAACTTTAAGTTAGATAATTTTACTTTTACAGTGTCTTTTTGTGTTCTTACACTATAAGGTTAACAAACATACTATAAGAATCCAAACGAACCCCAAGTTGTTTATTATTAATATATATAACTTTATATAATTCATTTGGCCGACCCTTATATTTTTAGGAATAATATAACAATTATAAATATAATATTTGTTTTAAAAACTATTTTATGTTAATTTTGACACTATTTAGTAATTGATTTTTGTAAAAATCATAACAGAATTATTAGTTAGAGGAAAGTTAATTAAATGAATTAAAACATGTCATATTAACCTATAAAATTAGTTTAATTCATAAAAAGTCTGATATTACATTTATTTGGGTATTTATAACATCAATTATGTCAATATTTCATTAATAAGATAATTACATCAAAATCTTTGTGTCATAAATAAATTAAATTTTTTAATGTCTAAAAATTACAAATAAAATACCATTATGTAGGAAATATTTTTCTCTTTCTAATGATTATTTATAGTAGAATTTATCTTATGTATAAACCTATATTAAAAATGATTTAGTTATTAAACCATGATTTTAACTATTTTAACCATTCTTTAAATAAATTAATAATAAATGTTCTAATCTAATCCAAGTGGTCCTAAATGGTCATATTTTATTCCTAAGGTTTTTTTTGGTCGAATTACACTTATCCAATAGAATTAGGACATGTGTTAGGTTAATAATAATATCATCTTTACCCTTAATTACCCTATATAATTTTAACCGTGGTAAATAAAAGTAAAAAGTTACTATTCACCAAAAAATATTTTCATGTCATTGAACCACATTTTACTTACAGACATCAACCATGTCTCTCTAATTTTTGAAATTCCACTCACAGAAGCGGAAAAAATAAGTTTTATGCAAATTTTCAAATTCTCCTACGACGTGGGTAAAAGACGGTGAAAAGATCAATAAAAGTTTTTATATCTAAAATTATTATAAAATGACTCCAATGAATTTCATTGAACATATATAGGTATTATGTATCAATTTTTCCCTAGAATAAATTTAATTAATATAACTAAATATTTAAATAAAATGTCGGTTTTTAAATAGTAACCTAGTGTTTTCACTATTCATCAAAAATTGAAGGTTTTCAGAAAAATACCAAAATTTCACCCTAAGATAATTTAGATATTCTGAATCCAAAAATGAAGACCATTTTCAAAAATAAAATTTATAAAATTTCAAAATGTGGGTATTAATATTCATAACAGCGAGTTTTAATAATATTTTAATAGCATATCGTTGTTTAGCGAAAGTCAGTATTGCATACAACACACGCTATCATGGAAGGTCGCGCTTGCGTGTAATGCAAGCCAAGTCATGGGTGCATGTTGTGCAAGTTCCTTTTTGTGTAGCATAAAATACAAGACATTAATGAAAATAAAAGAAATATTTTTCGTAAAATCTGGGGTTGTTACATTCTACCCCCCATAAAATGAATTTCTCCCTCAAAATTCGTCGGGGTTATAAATGGGTTACTACTCGAATGTTTCTTTAATAGAAACCCACATCGTAAAAAAGAATACCAAAACATGGCTTTAAAAACTAAAGTATGAAACGTAACGGTTACCAAAATTAACTAATCACTGGGTTTCCACATAGGAGAACATAGGTGAAAATATGGATATGGATGAAAAATCTAACCGTCGTGTTCTGATGGAGAGTGGTAGAGAACAGGGATATGATAAATCCAACAATCACAAAGCCATAAATTTGTGATGATCTAGGGTACCATCTGATTCATCAGATATAAGGGCACTAGGACAACATTTTTAGTTTTCTAGATCATTTCCCTAAAGTTGAAGAATTTGAATTAGAATAAATACATACTTTATTTTGGTACAATTTCACTATTTTTTGTGATTAGAACAATTTTCACTTCATCTCTTAATGAAATGAAGTTGAATTTGTTATTCGTGAAGTGTTAACAGATCATGTGATAGAATGATGGGTCATTCCTTCTATTTCAAACAAAAGGTTAGCAAAAGTTATCAAATATACATAAGTCCATCTATGGTGAGTTTAATCATATATGATTCCAAAAAATGAACTTATACTTCATATATCATACTGCGTAATAAAATAAAACTAGTTTCTACTAACCAGGGACTTCCTGTAGGCCAATGGTAGGCCATAAAGTCCAGTAACACTTCGGTGGGGGGTTCGATTCCCACAGCCTTGTCCGACGCGATGGGTTTTCGTCTGTCCTGCAGATTGTACTTCTTCTAAAGCTATATTACTAAAACATCCCATCAATAATATCGAAAAAAGTTATATCCTTAAACTATACTAACTTAAGTCCAAAATAATCCATTCCAATCTTTAGGCTTATCTAAAATACTTCGGTGCAAGATCATAGTATAAAGAAAATGATTACTTGAAAATTCACATAACAATCATGTGAATGCCATCATTTATCCCCCATATATCATAAGATATATCTTGTTGGTCAAATTACAAACATGTGAATACCTTAATCATGTATTTTCTTGAAGAATCAATACCTATTGAACCTTAGTGAAAACATGAATGCAGTTAAAAGTTAACCCTTTCCATAAACCAAAATCCTCAAAATTCTATATACTCAAACTGTGATATCACTTAGTCCTTATATGAATACAATCAAACATATCATTATTTCATATCCCTTCATTATGCGCATATCATCTGCTTACCAAAAATATCTCAATCACTTTCCATGGTTACCAGTACTATAAAATTATTGAAAACCACAATATACCAATACATAAATATTCCAATATTCCACGTTACTATATACAACATTATTTTGGATTCCCATTACATAAACACTTAATCATTCCACCACATCGTTGTCGTATTACACATCGCCAATAGTGATCGCATGTGACTTCCCTTTGTCCTTTGCCTTAAGTGGTTGGTCATGTCGATCATCATTAACCCTTGGATTAGGTCATTGATTAGCATAATGCCCCATTTCATTGCACTTTTAGCATTGAAGTGTTATTGGTGCGTTCTCCACAGTCTTTTCGTTATTCACACCATTAGAAACCCTTTTTCCATTATTTCGACACTTAGATGCTCGATGACCTTCTTTTCCACATATAAAACATTTTCCAGTCCCTTTAAGACAATCTCCACCGTGATTCATTCCACACTTTGAGCATAAGGAAACATCCATCTTTTTTTCACCATTATTCTGAGATTTCTCCTTGAACTCCATCTTTCATTTCATGTCAATACCATGAGATGGATATGTTACACTAACATCCATTTCTACCTTAATAGCACAACACACAATTTCTTCATAGCTACTGAAGTCTCTTATAGAAAATTCCCTTCGAAGATTTGGTTTTAATCCACTAAAGAATCGATCAACTTTACTTTCAGGTTGGAAGATAAAGCCAGATGCATACCTTTCAAGCCTTGTAAAATTCGCTTCGTATATACCAACAGATTCATCATCCTTTTTCTTTAGTTCAAGAAACTCCTTCTCCATCTTTGTTCGAAGAATACAAGGGAAGTACTTATTGAAAAATAAACTCTTGAACTCGCCCCATTCCATGGACTCAATTTCATCTCTTGGCCTCGTATTCTTGATAAGATTCCACCATTGATCAGCTTTACCTTCCAAATGATATACTGCTAAGATGACTTTACCATGTTCAGAACATTGAAGAACTGAAAATATCTTTTCAATGGTATTGATCCATTGTTCAGCAACAACTAGATCAGAAGACCCACTGAAAGAAGGTGGACGTTGCCTCATGAAGGACTCAATAGAATATTGTTCCCTTCTATGCTCGTTTGGAAGTCCAGAATGATTCAATGCTTGTGTAAGTACAACAATAAGAATTTTCACTCCATCTCCATAACATTTGTTTGTTCAAGAGGAAAACCGTTGCATTGTCCATTACATTGATCAACACGGTTCCTTCGGGTACCATCCATCGTCTAAAACCAAAAAAGAATAGTGTGAGAGGAAAAACTCAAGCTAGGGAAAACAACATAATAAAGGGGGAGTACCTTCAATATCTAAAATCTTAGGTTACCGTAATTCCAGTACTATAACCTATACTTTTACTTAACCTTAGGGACATCCCTATACATACCTTAGAAATATCTATAGGGATCTCACTACAGTTCTCGCATCCATTTTTCCAAAGGTTGAATAAACTGTTACTTTGATACCAATTGTAGAGACCCTAAGCTTGACGTAAATGGACATTATATTACTTTTGCGGAATACTTAGTACATACCAAAAACACACACACATGGACTTCAATAGATTAGTGTCTTTGGAAACTCGTAACGCAATCTTCTAATCATGGTGAAAGATCTTCAACATCTCCAATAATGATCTTACCTTTTTTTCTTACCTAAAACCTTTCTTTATATCCTCGGGAAAAGAAAACATAAAATTGTGAGCTCAAATGCTCAGTAAGGGTAAACAAAAGAAATATCAATCACATCGTATTCATAAAGAACATAACATTTGGGAAATCATAACCTGAAAAATAGATCATAATATCATAACATGGGATAAATCATAGTAGTGAAATGTAATCCCAATAATCATAACAAAAAACATGAAACTTTGTTGCATACACACATAATCATAGAGAATCGTTTCTTATTAGTCAAGACTCATTGCCAAGAATATCTTAGTGGACAAAGACCATTTCTGAATCGAGTTCACTCCTCATTCCAGTCCTCTTTCATTGAACTGGTTTAACCTGTCGTTCCAGCCATGTCTATCTCATGGGATATAAAATCTTTACCCAATGCATTGGAGGGACATATAGGTCCCACCCATCTCATAATGATACCATTATTATGTGTGCCACAAAATCATAAACTATACATCATAGCATAACCCATGTAATAAAAATGGGAATCGTAAACATCGTGAAATCATAAAACAATTCATATAAGATATAGGAATTCAAAAAAATAATTCCATCACAATATAATCAAATCAATGTAATAATAGTGATAGAAAAAGAACCCTATATTATCTTAGACGGAAACTAATTTTGATGAAACACTTGAACTCCATTCTTGAGGAAAATATCCTTTCTACTTCAAAAAAACTTTTCCTTTCTTAACATGTCATACAATTCAAAACTAAAAGAAGTTGATTAAAAATAAACATGAAAACTTGTAAGGGAATCTTCTTGGAAATAATGTTTTAAAAATCCACTCATGCCTTATTAGTTAAAAAACATTCTTCTCGTACTTTTGTCGGAAAAGTCAAAAAGTACCTCGCACGAAAAATGACAAAAGATTACTTTCATATCTTTTACTAAAAACTGACCGAAGGGTAAAATTGGATTTAAAAAATTGTAGGTGGATGGTAATAATATTACTTATTGAAGAAACATGTATCTGGATGATAAAATACACCCCAGTAAATTCCAATGTATAAATAATCTCGGATAAAAATGAGATTGTGATATTTTTCCCTTACCTTAGGTCTGATTTGCTTTGTAAGTGTCCAAAACTCATGTATAATGATTTAAATAATGTCATTGAATTATTCCAGAATTATACCCATTGTTATGATATCATATATAGTCATATTTCTATCTTATTATTAGTAATATTTCATTGCTACTAGTTATTCAGTTGTCTATTACTTTTTGTTCTTATTCGTGTTTTGTCAAATAAATTCTTATTCATCATTTTAGGTTATAGATACCTCATTTTAAGAATGGTATTAGTATAATATATATCATATTTATTCACTCAATTCATTTATGTAATCATTATGCAATAAAAATCATGTATAACGAGTCGCATCACATCGTGGAGACGGTATTCCGTACGTACGCACGAGCGATGATATCGTTCCCGTGATCGTGGAATTGTATTGGAGTATATGTATACTATTTCAGAATCAATATCACATTACAATAATCATATATATTCATTCATTACACCATTATACCCATCCAAGTAAGGTGGTGGTGGAAAATAGATTACACCACGGCGTGGAGACGATATTCCGTACGTACACACACACGATGATTTCGTTTTCTGTAGGATGGATAGATGGTGAAATAGGGTTGTTTCATACTTATAATTACATATCAGTATATGAGTGATACTGATGTTATTAATTTATAATTAAACAACTAATTAAGAAGAACTGGAAGAAGAAATAAAGTTGAAAGAATCGGTAACAGACATTACCTCTTATTTGAAGCGCTTCTTTGAGACCTCCTTTTAGGGAACTAAAATTGGTCTTTCAAGAAGACCAAGACCACTAGGATGTTTCTAGGTAAGTGGAGAGGAGAATTTGGAAAGTGTTTTCTGAACTTGAAGTCTCGATGTGGTGTGAGGAAGAGAGGGAGGAGGTTCCCTTTTATAAGGGAGGAGAGGGGCTCCTTTGGAAAAACTAAAAATATTATTTTATTATAAAAACAAATTCGGTTTTAAATAGCTCCAAATTGATTTATTTAGAATCTAAGGTTGGGATGGGTCTAAATACTCTAATACAATAGAATTTAGACAAGTTTAGGTTCCTATTTAATCCTTATCATTTATATTTAACTTTAAGTTATATAATTTTACTTTTACCGTGTCTTTTTGTGTTCTTACACTATAAGGTTAATAAACATACTATAAGAAGCCAAAAGAACTCCAAGTTGTTTATTATTAATATATATATTCTTATCTAAGACATTTAGCCGAACCGTAGATTTTTAGGAATAAAATAACAATTAATAATAAAATATTTGTTTTAACAACTATTTTATGTCAATTTTGACACTATTTAGTAATTGATTTTTGTGATAATAATAACAGAATTATTAGTTCTATAAAAGGTAATTAAATGAATAATAACATGTCATATTAACCTAGAAAATTAGTGTAATAAATAAAAGTCTCAAATTACATTTATTTGGGTACTTATAACATCAATTATGTCAATATTTCATTAATAAAATAATTACTTTATAATCATTGTGTCATAAATAAATTAAATTTTTTAATGTCTAAAAATTACAAATAAAATAAAATTATGTAGGAAATATTTTTAGCATTCTAATAAATACTTATAGTTTAATTTATCTTATGTATAAACCTATATTAAAAATGATTTAGTATTTAAACATTGATTTTAACTATTTTAACCCTTCTTTAAATAAATTAATAATAAATGTCCTAATCTAATCCAAGTGGGCCTAAATAGTCATATTATATTCCTAAGGTTGTTTTTGGTTGAATTACACTTATCCAATATAATTAGGTCATGTTTTAGTGTAATAATAATATCATGTTTACCCTTAATTACCCTCCTTACTTTTAACCATGGTAAGTAAAAGTAAAAAGTTACTATTCACCAAAAATTATTTTCATCTCATTCAATAACATTTTACTTACTGACATCAACCATGTCTCTCAGATTTTTGAAATTCCACTCACAGAAGTGGTAAAATTATGTTTTATGTAAATTTGTAAATTCTCCTAGGTGGTGGGTAAAAGACGTTGAGAAGTTCAATAAAAATTTTATATACCTAAAATTATTATAAAATGTCTCTAATGAATTGCATTGAACATATATAGGTATTATGTATCAATTTTTCCCTAAAATAAATTTAATTAAAATAAATAATTATTTAAATAAAAAGTACGTTTTTAAATAGAAACCATGTGTTTTCACTATTCATCAAAAATTGAAAGTTTTCAGAAAAATACCAAAATTTCACCATAGGCTAATTTTGATATTTTTAATCCTAAAATGAAGTCCGTTTTCAAAAATAAAATTTATAAAATTTCAAAAAGTTGGTATTACTATTCATAACGGTGAGTTTTAATAATATTTTAATAGCATATCGTTGTATAGAAAAACTCGGTATTGCGTACAACTCACGCTATCGTGGAAGGTTGCACTTGTGTGTAATGAAAGACAAGTCAGGGATGCATGTTGTGCAAGATCCTTTTGGTGTAGCGTATAACACAAGACATTAATGAAATTAAAAGTAATATTTTTTGTAAAATCTTGGGGTGTTACACATATTTTTATATCCCCTCCAAAAATCAACGTGTCAATTGATAAAAATCAATTGGCTAAATTAACCATATTTTTATTAATTATTATAATCTCTATTAACAAAATAAATTAAATCTACAGATATCATGATGTATAATATCATCGAATCCAATATTATTAATGTCCTACATTGAGAATTAAATTATTATAATTTATGAGGTTATATCATAGATATTATACATTGATGAATATCAAGATTAATATATTGATTATATTTAATTTATTTTCAATTACCATTATTTTCATAATGATTATGACCAGTTCACTCGAATTATATTATATTCTATGTAAACCTTACTAAGAATATGATTTTACCCTTTCATTTCTTTTTACAGGAAATGAAAATGAATCCTTTGAATGGCTATTTAATATGATGAGAAATATAAATTATTTTTATTATTCTCTTTCCTATGTAAAAAAGGTAACATGTATTTATAAGGATCTAAAACTTTACTAATATAATTGGTACTCGAGATTAGTGATCTTTTATTAACGCATGAGTAATAAATTAAAAACCAAATCTATGTTTTGAGAATTATTGTTGTCAATATAGTTTTCTATTACTTTGTAGACATAATAAACTCTTCCAATGTTGTATATAAAAAATTCAAAAGATTGTTTTCTTAATAGACTATCACAATCTACAAATAAAAAGTAACAATTTTGATGGAGTATAAAAAATATGAAATATTTCCCATAATTAAAACAGAAATGTATAAATCCATGTTACAAGAACAATTGAGTTTATTCATAATAATTTATGTTTCCATGTGAGAAAATAATAAACACGTTATTATCTATATTTCATTTAATTTATAAGGGAATTAACATGAATTATGAATATAATTTTCATCAATAACAAATATGAAAAAATAAAGATTCTAAAAATTTATTAAAAATTTGATGATGATGATTTGGCACTCTCACGACCCGTCCCCTGGGGCCCGTGCCGTGACAACCCCAATCCCACCTTCCATAGTCCAGGGGTTGGCGACTAGAACCTAAGGCATAAATCCGTAAAACTAGGAAAGCATTGACTTTACAAATCATAAACACAAAAAATCAGAGTAGTTGGAAGCAATACACTATGTAAAATTGTATACATAAGAATTATTGAATTTTAAAGGGGACGATAATACATGCAAAACTGTAATGTAAAAGTAAACTGAAATTACAAGGAAAAAATGTACATCAGATGAAATGTGATACTGTTGTCGGATCATCCTCAGGGAAATCCTACCTAAAGGATAGGAACTGATAGCCTCCACAACACTCCACATCCGTCCGTCTTCTCTACATACTATCTCGATGTATGGTCCACCTCCGGGTACCGTCCAGTCCTTGTACACTCAGCCTTGGTCTGCGATGTCTGTCGTTTGCATCCAACACAACGACGTGTGGGAATAGCCCTTGTATGTTTTAGTATAACGATACTCAGTAGGGACCCCAAGACCCTCAAGGTCTCACAAAATCTATCAAGTATAATCAACAATTTTAGAAATCACACGATAACCACACTTAGGTATATGCCCATATATAGCTATGTTATCATGTAATCCGTCTCAATAATGAGGTAAACTCAAATTTTACTAACTCAAATCTACCATGATTTTTATTCACATTGTTGAAACCACGACTACTGGAGAACTCCTCCTCTATTGAGTACAGTGGGTCTGCCTCCAACTACCAGGTTCTTCCCACTGACCATGGACTACTAAGGTACTTCTTCTGTCGAGTATCATGGGTCTGTCATGCTCACATAGAGGCACTCCCCACTGTTGGTCTCCTGCCAACTACCTGGTGCTCCCCCTAATAGCATGTAGATGTACTCCTCCCATCATGTACCGGGGGTCTTCTACCAACTACCAGGCACTTCTCTTCCATTGGTCTTCCACCGACTACCAGGCTCTCCCCACTATGCTAGTCAAATCACGTCAAGTCGAATTGGTCAAGAAGTATTCAGGTCTCTGCCAGCTACTAGGTTTCCGTTCTCCACTCGCTTGTCTCTGGGAGGGTCTGCACCATGAGAAACATGTCGATACTCAAACTGTCATGAAGTCCCACGTATAAATAACTCAAAGTCCTGCCTCGTCATTGAGGTCTCAATGCAACAGACAGAGGGTAAATCAGATGCATGTTCTGTGAGTTATAAGCATTTTAGTCCTGGGGGCCTGGTTGGATTCGTGTACGATCCCACCTAACCATATTACAAATATACAGTTAACTGCAGTGGGGTTTTCTAAAATGGACCGTCACATTCAAAGAATACATTTTCCACTAATGGTTCGTCAAACAGACGTCTGATACCAATGATATGGAAAAAATATGTAAAGGGGTTGGTAATGTTCCTGGGTCTGGTCTGGGTCAACCCGGTTTGACCCACTAGGTTTGACCCAGCCCATTGGATAGGTTTTCCCACTAGGTTCAGCCCGGTTTTTTGGGCCCGGCCCAGCGGACTGTGGGTGGGGGTTCGGCTCAATGCTCACCCCGTAGGCGGCTCGGTATGGAGGTCGGGGCCGGTTCGGGCATTGTGGCGAAGGGCGCGCCCCGGGCGACTCGGCCCGAATGGACGATCTGGTTCGGCCAGTGATGTATGAGATACACCGGGGGATGGCATGGGAGGACGGAGCGGCTCCGCCGGTGTGGCACCAGGTAGGATGCGGGTAGGGTGCGTGGAGCGTGGGCAGGCACGTAGGGTGTCGGGCAGGCCATGCGGGGTGCGTGCAGGGTAGCAGGGTTTTCGGGAGGGCGTTGGGCTGGATGTGCAGGGCGTGACAGGGTAGCTGGGATTGCACTAGGTAAGCCACATGGGGCACGGGCAGGGGGGGCTAGGAGGGTTCCATGCAGGCCATGAGGGGCGGGGGTAGGCCGCGAGCAGGCGGGTTTGACATCCGGTGGCAGCCGGGTAGGCCGGTCCGGCGTGCCTCGAGCCGACGCGAGCTGGCGTTTTTCGGCCACGAACACCTGTGGTCCGTAGGGGCGGCATGGTTTGTGGAGGCCACGGGTAGCTCAGCCCTTGTCGTTGACTCCTTCGTCAAATCGTTGCTTCTTCGAAGGACACCACATGAAATAGAAATCGATGGAAGATGTCGGGCTATGTTAGGTAGGCCCGGATCCTCCACGTTTATGGTGGTATCAATTGATTAATCAAGAAAAGAAGATGAACAAAAATTAATTACATCAGTTTGCAATGATTCATTTATTTCGATGATGAAAATATGAAAACAAAATAATCAACATGAAATGACCCCTACCAGGATTGTCGGGCGTCAATGGTGAATTTGGGGGAAGAAGACGTAGTCATCGTTCATCGTGTCCGTTGTACACTTCCTCTTCCGTGTTCGCAAGACGGTTATAGAAGTGGCTCCACGTCTATAGGTGTCCATGGAATAAGTCGATGAAGGATTGTCGGCGAATTTTTTTTGGTATAAACGCATTCTTCGTTCTTTATTGGGAGGATTCCCTCTTCTCCCAATAGTCATACTTCCCAACACCCACCCAAAAGCCAAATGAAAATAAAATAAGAAAGAGTTTTTCTATTATATTATTGTCACAAAAATTCAACATGGAGAATTAATTTAAGAGGATCCCCCTCATTATATGAATTAATTAAGGGAGATTGGAACAAATGAAATGTTAGGGGGGTTGGCTCCATTGATGTGTGGTTTGTTCAAGGAGTTTCTTCCCATTTAATGGGGGTTTGAGGAATCAAGAGGCACTCTCTCATTAATGAGTGATAGTTGAGAGATTTTCCTCTACTCCCATTAATAGGGGGTTAAGCCCCGAGTGGTCCCCACCACATTAATACTCTCATGGGAGGTTGAGTTCAGGTGGGTCCCACCAACATAACCTCTCCATGGAGGATAAGTTGTGGGGGCCCCACCTACCACTCCCATGAGAAAATTTTAACCAACAACACTCACATGGAGGCTCAATAAAATAACGTGTAGTCCAATTTATTTAATTATTTTTTTAATGAAAACACAAAAATTAACATCTATCCTTGACTCACTACCATCGAAGTGAATGCCTTTTTTATAAAATATCGGCGCTGCGAGTGCAATAGTTCCATCAGATTTTAATTTCTAGAACTGCTTCAAAAGTTATAATATCCCGCTTATACATTTACGAAATATAGCCGAACAATACTTCCGAAATTGATTCCAGGAAAACCAGGCCTCATAAACAAGTGCCGTAAAGTTTTTTGGACATGTAAAATTATCATGTATTTTAGAAAAAAACTCATGTAAATCTCGAGTCTTTACATTCTCCCGACCTCTGGGCTTCATGTCCCCATAATCTACAACTCGAACTATGGGAACAAATGGTGGTACTGAGCACGCATCTGAGCCTCCTACTCCTATGTGCTCTCTTGGAGGTTCTCGTGCTGCCAGCGAATGTAAACCATAGGTATCGAATGTCCACATAGTACTCGCTCATATCGATCCAATATATCCACTGGAACCTCCATAAAAGTCTCCTCATCGTTGATGTCCAAATCTCAATGGTCGTTGATGTGAGAAGGGTCATGAACGTATCTAATCAGATGAGATACATGGAAGACATCATGAAATTGGTGCAACTGAGGTGGAAGATCCAGGAATTATGCCACATTGCCTACTCTGTTGGGGACCTGGAAAGGTCAGACGAATCTGGGAGATAACTTCCCCCCTCAGCCAAATCTTCATAGAACTCGTCGAGATGAGACCCGTAGAAAGACGTGTTTGCCATCCTCGAACTCCAGAGGTCTATGCCTACTGTTAGGATACAACTTCTTCCTTATTTATGCATACTTCATCCACTCCTGGATGATCTGCACCATCTCCATGGTATCTCATACCATCTCTGTTCCCACTAGTGCTGACTCCCCTGGGTCTGTCCAGCATAGTGGTGATCTACAAGGTCGACCATACAAGGACTAAAAGGGTTCCTTCCCGATAGTGGAGTGATATCTGTTTCGTATAAAAACTCCACAAAAGTTAAGTGATGCTCCTAGCAGCAACCGAAGTCGAGGACACAAGCACGTAGCATGTCCTTGAGGGTCTAAATGGTATTCTCAGTCTGGCCATCTGACTGAGGATGGAAGGTGGTGCTCAGACGAAGCTGTATCATGAAAGCATCCTGCAACCCCTTCCATAACCAGGAAGTAAACTGTGTGTCACGATCAGAGAAAATAGAAAAATGTACTCTATGTAACCGCACAATCTCCTGCATGTAGTGGCATCAAAAGATCTATACTAAACCCTGCTCTCTGATATGTAGAATGTGGGCCGACTTGGTGATTCAGTCGATGATCACCCAAATCGAGTCATGACCCCTGGATGTATGTGGAAGACCTGTCACGAAGTCAATGGATATCCTATCCCACTTCCACTTTGGGACCTCTAAAAGATGAACATAGCTTGCTGGTACCTGGTGCTCTGCCTTCACTTGCTGACAAGATAGGCATCATGACCCAAACTCTGATACTGCATTCTTCATACCTAGCCACCAGTGCTGTCGTCGGAGGTCCTGGTACATCTTTTCCACTCATGGATGTACCACTTGAGGAGATTTGTGGAACTCCCTCAAAACTTCCTCCCGAAGTGATAGTGGTACCATGATACGTACTATAAAGAGGATGACGTGCTCCCCATCTTCAGAAAATCCATCAGGTGCATTCCCTGGGGATATTTGAGTACATCGCATCTCGCAGTCAGCGTCACCATGCAGCGCCTCCCTAACTCACTGATGAAGTGGGGGAGTGACTGTAAGAGACTGTAGAAAGGTTAATCCATCTCTATCCTATTTTTTATCAATTTAAAAAAAATCACAATGATTTTCATAACTATAAAACATAATAAATTGATGTACATTATTTTCAATCACATGTTGATAATCATATTTTATTACATAAAAATTAAATAAACGATTAATATTATTTGAAATTTAGGTTCTTAATATTTAATTAATTATTATTTATTTATTTTCATTCAATCAAAAAATAGTTTTTCATTTTGGTATACGAAACTACTTATTAATTGAACACATTTCTTATCATATCTTATAAAATTTATTTATATTTTTGTTTGGTCCTATGTGGTATTTCCTTATAATCCAAATAAATTATATTTCAATCAACTCATAACAATTTATTAATTTAAATAAGACACCCAACCAACATATAATTTCATTGTATTAGTCAATAAATTTTAACTATTTCTATATGATTATATATTTCATCACACTAAACCAATATTTTTTCATTATTCGGTAATGAATAATAGAATTTCAAATATCCATCAACTATTCCATTATTCTGAAAAATGGTTATAAAATTTTGGAAATTCATTAATATAACGACATTTATCTAATATAATATAATAAAAGATATTATAATAGTATAAATTATTTATGTCCCACAAAGATGGAAATATGCTATTTAAAAGATATTAATAATATCAAAGCACTATGATGATAGTGTATAATAAGTGACACAATTAAAATAATTTAATTATGGAGACAAAATGTTGTAAAAAATATTATTTAATGATCTATATAAATAATAATATTTTTGGTGTGATATGTAGTAGACTGAAATAATATTAACGGTGGTCTAAATGATTTAGTTTTTTTTGAGAAAATGATTTTCTTGGAACTGAATTCCTCAAAAATTGAAAAAAAATCAAAAAAATTATTTATAAACATAGTTAATATTTTACAAAAATTTAAAACTCTTATTCAAAAAAAATTATGAATAATTTTTACATAGTCGTGAGAAATGACATAATAAAACTACAACTCATAATGATAAATCATATTAACTATACATAATTTTTTTATAAATAATATCTAATCAATATGTTGATTTATTAAAACAGTGTAACTAATTTCAAAACATCTTAAAACATAATTTAATTTACTGATACAATAAATTATAAATCAAATAAATATAATGAAGCATATATATTAATATATAATAATAATCATGAAGAATGAAATCAATAACATGAATCATCAAAAATATTATAACATTGATTTTCCCCTCATAAAATTAATTAATTTTTATTATCACAATAATGTCACATGAGAAGAACATATTGAAATTTATAAATAAAAGTAAAAAAGGAATAATAAAATCTTAAAATCTATAGATAATCTCCACCTACCCATCCATCATTAACTTTTTTTCATTGATACTCATTCAAGTGTTATCTTGAAACTAATGCCCTTGGTCTACTACATCATACAATCCATCTCAATTTCTATATAGAGTAACCTATTTTTGTTGATTCGTCATTAATAGGCATTAATAAAACAATTTATATTACATACATTCCTAATTTTGATAGAATGGAATAATAATCCACGCATCATTAATTTTGTTTCATATTCAAACATTTGGCTCCCAAAAACCCATTCATTTTTAATGAATAAATTTAATATTTTCCTTCAACACAAGAATTAATCATAAAGTATTCAAATAAAATAAAGTAGTACTTTTTATATTTTCTTCATGATTAGTCCTTTGAGACACAAATTTCCTTCAATAAGGAAACATGGGGGAAAGTTTTTATTACTGGTGGCCATATACCTCACAAGATAATCAACATTTATTTCAATATATTTTTTGTTCAACAATATATTTATTCTCTAACATATTTTAATTTCATTTTCACTACAAATTTAATATTTCTTCACTAGGTAAACATTGACACCCATCTTCTTGAAATTGTTCAACTTTTTCCATGTCATCGATGAGTTTAAACTCGCATGATCAGGGCTTCATCTTTAATAAACCCATAAAATTCAAGGTAAATCCACATGCAATAATTTTTCAATGATTAAATTAAGGATATAAGAGCGTGGTTGGTAAAAATACAAATCCATAATTTTCATGTGGATACCCTAGAGGAATGAATCTCAATTTATTTTACATCTAAAAATGAGATAAAATATTGAAAAATACCTCTATGACTTCATATAAAATATCATATAAAATGTAATCATCCTCAACCTTATAGAATGCTCATGGACACACAGGGATATAATTCCTAATTCCTTCATCTTCACATGTGAACTCTTATAAATTTTCAATCCATAATTGTTAAATCTAATTAACTTGTCTTTTCAATGGTGTACTCAATCTTTTCCACCATTATCAGTTCGTCTCATATATGACTCATATATAACTCAATCAATTGTAATATTAAATTTTAGAGAACCATGTGAAAATTAATCCCCATTATTAGAAATATGACATTTTGGAGGCATTGAAACAAATTCATCTTTAGAAATAAGAACCAACATATAAACCTTAACAAATAATCAGAAACTATCATTATCTCGATTCAATTCTCAAAAATTTCTTATTATCAATATTCTCATGTTACAATGCCTTGGAAAATGAATTGATTCATACTCCTCTTCATTATATTTTAGTAACTAAACCCCATCAAAATTTAATGGTATCTCCACTAGTCATTGTTTACACTACCATTGAACCCAAATCCATTAATGGAATCTTTTGTAACCATTATTCTTTATTGGACTAGCTTAGTAATCTGAAATTCCTTATTTTTGTCCCTCTGTTTAGTTAGTATTCTATTACAATTAATAAAAAACTCTCATATTTATTGAAATTTATAAAAGACATTCAGAATAATTAAAATCAACTTCGAATAATAATATAAATTGTGAGAGTCTTTACATACCCCTATATACTCATCTTCTCCTTTTACATATCACAATGTCCAATGAAATTTGATCAACTATTAATGAACTCTTATTTTTTTTATGTATCACCACTGAATCTCAAATGTATATCCTCTTAACCATGTAGAGATACCATTACATATCTCATACATGTGGTAATCTACCACTACACATTTCCATTCATAATAAAATTAATATTCTATTGGTTCCTTGATTATCCCTTACCTATTTGGAATGAATTGTATTAAGAAATATTGAATCAATAATAAGAACACTTATATGAAAACATAATATTGTTATCTATTATTATGAAAAAATTATATATCATATCATCTCTTAAATAATAAAGTACCATGAATTTTTTTCATTCATCAAGACTTCAATGATTAACAATATTATTACCAATTGTATAAGTATAAAAAATATGGTAAATATTTCATCAAAAATCATGATTGAGAAAAATACAATATATAATCTAGAAGATTGATTCTAACACCTCTAAAAATTATAATAAATTCAAAAAATACTATTTCATTTAATATTACACAATTATAAATAAGAATTAATATGTTCAAATATGTAAATATTTAATGAATATAAAATCATCTTATTAGAATGCTAGATACCATTTTAAAACGAATAATAAATCAATTGTTCTTTTTTTCATAGATTTATATAGAATGAATATTTTTCATATAATTTTTTTATATTTTATTCTACTTCTCTAATATAGAAATGATGTGGAAATAATATATAATGTACAAAAATATTAGGCTTATTGGGTATATTTTTCACAAAATATTTTTTTTATAACCCATGACATAATCAATTTTATTATTATTTTT
The DNA here is from genome assembly GCA_963277665.1 of Viscum album. Classification (NCBI taxonomy): domain Eukaryota; kingdom Viridiplantae; phylum Streptophyta; class Magnoliopsida; order Santalales; family Viscaceae; genus Viscum; species Viscum album. The sequence continues at coordinate 1,113,495,577 of OY728131.1, forward strand.
AATCTTTTAACTTGTGTCCTGATTCAATATAGTTCATTAAATATATTCATGGATTAATTTATAAGGAATTAATCTTCATGATGAATACACATGTTGAAATTTTAGTAAAAATTATCCAACATTTCAATTCCATTTTTGGTAAACATATTCAATCAAAAAAATCTAGGCTTTGAACGACTCTTCATGGTATTGATTCTCTTTATGATAGTTCTCATTAACGTTAATTTTGGAATTCTATATATTTTATGAATTTATATGTTATATTAATATTTAATGTATTGATTTCAAAATATTCTGTAAAACATGAATTTATATTAATATACATAATAATAGGTTAGTGGAAATTAAGGTAAATTAAATATTTTTAATCATAAGAGAGTGATATGATGTTTTAGGATGTTTAATTATGTTTATGGATTATTTTGAATTGGGTAGTTCTTTGGTATTATACCTAGACTGATTCTTAAATATTTATTGGATGAATTATTTGGTAAAGATAATATTCAATTTTGATGGTTTAAGCCCACAACATTATCGGATGATTATTAATGAGTCTTGACAACGATATTGAGGAGCCATGACATGAAACTTGTGTGATGGTTTTAGGTCAAGAATTAGTAAATGGATCCATAAAATGAAATATTGACTGATGTTATTGGTTAATAATGTGATTCCATTTCATGAAGAATGTATTGTGACATGGACGTTAGATATCACACCAGGATTGGTGGGTGTTATAGTGTTCTAAGGCATAATAAAAGTGTGAAATGCAAGGGAAATTAGATTTCACTATGTGTTAGATTCTGTTTATATATATATATATATTATATGAATATCCTTTTATAGAGGTCATTCAATTTCCATAACAACATGTTGTCATAATGTCCAATAATGATAAAATATTTAAAATCTCAAAGGACTCTAATTTATAGGGGTTTGATACTATTATGTATTCATTTTGAAAATTATAATAGATAAATGATGATCATGGATTGACATGAAGGGTCATTAATTGTAGGAAAAATTACTGGGGAATAAAAATTTGGATTATAAAGGCTAGATTTATGAAGGGGGTTCAACACAGCTGGGGAAGGAGACAACACCATGGGTTGATACCTTGTTATGGAGGTGGTACCAATAATATCATGGCTAAGCAGTGAGAAATTTTTCTCATCCAAGGAGTGGAATTTCAAACCATATATATGTTGATAATGACGTTTGGGGGGTTTTAATGGTATTTTGGTTATTCCAATAGGAATTATGGCATCTTGTGATAAGGGAGGTCACATTATTGAGGGAAAACCACAAGGTAGTGTCCCACCATGAAACCTTCGGTTTTTCCATGACTAGAACATTCTATGGGGGAAACATACCACAATATCTAAGAGTTATTCCATGGGGTTACCAATTCCCAAAATTATTATTGCATTAGGATTGTATTTTTATAGTCTAAATGGCTTTAAATAATGTTTAAACTAGAAAATATATAATGTTATTTTCATATGTATCCCTTTATTCTTCATACATAAACACCCTGGGTTATATGAAATGTGTAAGTGATTTGTTTATCTCATGTGAGCCTTAACAATATTCTAATTATTCATCAGTTCATGAATTCATTTCCATGAAATTGAATTTATTTTAATTGGTATATAGTTTAAGTATTATTCCATTAATGTAATGTGGAATATAAAAGTAATAATATAGGGATTGTTTATAATTCATAAATGACATATTGAGAGATTGATAAAAATGTGTTTCAAGACGTTTCATTGAGGTATGTGATCACTCTGAAGGAATTTTTTTATTTCATTTATTTATTATGAAATCGATTATTGAGATGATTTTTAAATATATTGGGTCATATCGAATAAGATTTTAGCGATAATGGTGGTCATGTACAACCCATATTATTAGATTGGATGACAGGACACAACCTGGTGGGTAATTCCTTTATTAAATATGGATTATTAATTTTGTAATTCATATTGATTAATGGTGAAACATTTATTATAGATGGATTATTATTAATTTCTAATATCATTGAAAGAGATATATTCTAATGATTATATGAAATGGTCGTTCAAACTCAAAAATCATAGTATGTGATGTATGAGTTGTTCATAATGGGAACAAAATTTAATAATTGAGGATGTATAAAAAAAATATCAATATGGTTTACAAAACTTTAATATGTTTAATTGATATTTACATTCAAAAACCATGTCTGAAAAAATTAAAATTAAAACCATGTAATTTTTCATAAAATGAATTTAATAAATTAATTGTATTAAGTTCTATGATAGGACATTGACGACTAGTATGATGAAATATTTACCAACGGATTTGAATTTACTATAAATTTGATTAATGATAATTATGTAAGGTAGTGGGGTATGAATGAAATAAATGAAACAATGGGGAAATTGGGATATGTTTCTTATCTATCATAATGATAGGAAGAGTAAAATCTAAGGTGGATTCCAACTGTCCTCCATATGGAAACCATGATTCCAAAAAATCATATTGCTAAAGGAGTTGTGTAAGTTTGGGGAGTGTTCTTCGTCCACTAGTATATGTATCTATCTTAGTTGGGAGAACCATGAAATGAAATATAACTAGGTTTGGTGAAAATACGTACCTATACCGACTTTGATGTGAGTTAAAAATTACGCCATTACATAATTTTGATTTATAAAAAATTTATTGAGTGAATTGTTATGTCATGGTATGAACCTGAAAGTTATGTTACATGTGACGTCCTTTGGTCAATGTTTTTTGAGCATATAGTTGAGGATAATATTAGAAAAACCATGGTGGGTATCTTGGTTGTGATGTGACCTAGTTAACTAGTGAGGAAGACTAGATTATATGATTTATCAACAAATTATTGATATAAGAAGGCAATCATCGGGGTTTCCCATACTGAATGTGGATATGGGAATATGTTTTCATCGTAAATGTACATCTACAGGAAAGAATAAGAAATTTTGTAATGTGGAAATTTGAAGAGACTATGATGAATGAGATGGTTCGAGTGTCGGTCGCATCCCCCATGGTGTTTCAATATTATATATAGTTATGCATTCCTCTCTTTTCCATGATATGATATATACTAATATGGGAGGGCCTCCCTCCCCTTGATATGATATTCATTATTATGGTTTGGATTCCCTTCCCCTCAATGTATTTTGATCCATTATGGGAATGCTTCACTTCCTTTGATTATCATTCTAATTTTTGAAATATCCACTTATTGTCTCAATAACTATGATATATGTACATATTCTGATAGGCTAATTATCTCATCAATGAGTATAATATATGTTGATATTTTTACATAACCCTTACCCCCACATTGATTATCTTATATTCTAATATCTATATTCATTTCATATCCCACAATGTGTGTATTATATAGTGATATACTATGTTGGAATAATTCCTATAATTTCTATATTCATATATGATATAGGATGGGGAAGTGAAAATGTTCATATCCAATAGTTATAATGGTTATTTATCATTTTTGAGACATTCAAGACTATATTATGATATTATTACTGATCACACGTGATACCAATGAAGTGTATAATATATGTTTCTAGATTCTTTTTAATTATGTTCCTTATTTCATTTTTATGGGCATATAAAAAAATAAAATCATTTATTATATTGGTATGGTTAGAAAAAAACATTGTTAGTGTCCTAATGATTTTTAATCAATCCATTATTGGGTATCCTACTATGATGGTAAAAATGTATACATCATTATTAATATTAAATAAATATGATGCCCTAATATTATATCCTGGAGATATTAATAAGGATTGGGTTTAGAGATGGGGATGATTGTTGGACATGAGATGAGGTTATGATTACTTTTCATTAATGATTATTTAATTAGCATTACTCAGGATCTACTAATAAGAGAAATATAGTTTTCCTAATTCGTGTTACATTATTAAAATATTTAATTTGGCTATTGAATATGGTGTATTTGGGGGGGTTCAAGATTTTTATTTTTTATTTAACTGTATATTGATGGTTGATTTTTTTATTTTCCCTACATTTTACATCTATGATATTAGGATAGAGTCACCACATTATATATACATATATATTTACCATTTTTATATCCATTTTTCATAAGCAGAGGTACTCATGATGTCACATAAAAAACTAATCTTATTATAGAAGAGTGGGCAAGTTTGAGGTGTAAAATATTGTTATTATAGTTGTGTTTTATTTTTTTTACTATATGTGATGTGGTAGGATAAAGATTTAACATGAATTAATAGATACGAATTTTATGTTCTATTTATAGATGAAACCTATATGAGTTTTAGTATATATTAATATAGATTTAGGATTTAATTTTATTCATTTTTAGGTTTTAGTTGAGTTAATTCATTTGTAATGTGATATTTACGATTTATTTACTTTTCTTTTTTTATATTGGTTTTGGTTATAAGATGGCATGGATCCATGCATCACTTTGGGTATGTAGGATCACATGACGTGCATTCTATTGCATGATTATGATAATGATTTTAAAAAGAAAAATATATACTATAGGGTTAAATTACATAATTTTAAAATGAAATTCTATATGTTATTTTCACAGATATTTTCATTGTAACATTTTACATAACAAAACAACATCAGTTTGACTAGTTCATGAAATAAAAATATGTTATTGTTATTTTATAAAAAAAAATCAATGATTTCCTAAATAATATTTTGGAGGAATAATATATAATATAACCACAGTTCCATGATTTGATAAAAATGAATCATTAATTGGTGATGTCATTATAGGATTATATATGAGATGTTGATTCTTGGGATGAATTTTATACAATATAGATACAAGGTTAGTATTAGTAAAATATATTGAATATTTTTAATGAGTATGTGATTCCCGATATATATGTCTATGATAATCCTACCGAGTATGTATTGACATGTATGTTTCCATGTGGTGCTGAAATGGGTTAACAAATTATTTTATGTGATCCCTGACCCATGTAGGATGTGATAATGATCCATGTTGATAAAATTAGTGATATTTAGATGAAACTCATGATATAAGGTATAATGTGGTTATAATTTTATAACATGATGTCTTACAACTATTTACTTGGTTAGTTTTGATGTTTGAAGGTATCCCTAGAGAGGTGCTCCCAAAATTTGTTAATTACATTAGAAATTGAAAGAATGGATGAATGCTTTGTTATTGAGCATGATGAAAGTGAATTTATATAATGTATGAGATAAAGGCATGGAGTTTTGATATTTATTTTGAATTCAAAAAAATGAGTAATAATTTTTTTTCGTGATTGGTCTGACATGAAAATTGGGCTTGCTTATCTAGTTAATTGGAAATGTGATCCTAAATTGGGTGTGGACACATGCTTGGCATGTGGATCGCTAGAGGATTATATGTGTCACCTTATACATAATTATTTTATTGGAATATCATTTGGGGATGATGATATTATATTATATAAAAGTTGGTATGTGTGAGACACATTTTTTTATTATGAAATGGTAATGGTTTTACTCCGCGATTATATGGAGAGTTTTGTTTAGAGAAAGTTCTTCTCTAGGGAATGGTATGATGTAACAATAATGATATATATTTATTGGGGTTGAATAAAAATATAATTTACTGTTCATTATTATTAATGTATATTATGAAATAAATCATTATCACTTGTTTGTGTGAGTGATCTCACTAGAAAAATCACACACATTACAGAATAGAAACAATAGAAAAAAGATGTACAAGGTTCTTTACAAAAAATGAGTTCCTAATCACTGTTATTATCTATAATGATTTGAGATTATTTGAATTACTAGAATTAACCTTGTATAAAAAAGAGGGGGAATTTTAATTACTCATTATATCATAATATAACTACATGATTTCCAATCAAGTTTACTTAAAAAACATTATTACCTTGTATTTTTTGGGGAATGGATTATCTATCTCCTTATAATGATTGTTTGCGGAATCTAGTAATGTTATTACATAGAAATATCATATTAATAACATGTGTTACAATATTATCAATCACCAAAAGTCACAATTTAGTTGATCACATAATGTCTATGTGAGAATTTCTTCTCTTCATATTCTTTTTCTAGTACTAAAACAAGAATTTGTCGTCAAAACACTTTTTTCTTCAAACACTTTTATGTGAACAACCAACTTCCATTTTTTAAAACATTTACCCAATATTATATAGTAAATTATACAAAATATCCAAAATATATTCCAAAATATATAAAAAATTCCTCACATAAAAAAACATCTTTATACTCATAATTGATGTTAAAATTAAAATTTAACCAACATCATTACACTACAAAAAAAGTCTCCCATATTTTAATTAGGTTTTCAATTTTATATGTGTCGTATTGGACTTTAGATTAAACCATTATGTGACTATTTACAATGAATCCCAACCCATATATTAACTCAACTCTAAAAAATCATCTTCACAATGAAATATATAAGTTCAAATAAAAAAATATATTTCATGACCGAAACATGACACACCATTCAATTCATTTTGAAAATACAAATGGATTACTAGAATAGTTAATAAATTCATATTCACAACTACTCATCATGAAATTACTTATCCTTCAATTAATCATTCCAAATGGATAGTGGAATAAATTCATTATTGAGTGATTGATAAATTTTTTCATACAATAATCAGAAATATATTTTTGATATTTAATCCAAAAATTGATAATATATTCATAATAAAAATTATGTAAAATGAGTTATTATTTAATTTATGGAAATATTTATTCCTATAATTATATTTTTTTTCCCAAACAATAATTCTTTATTAATTTTTGGGATCCCTGATCTGAATATTTTCTATACCTGTATTATTATATAGAGAATTTTTTTATGAAAATTACAAATAATATAAAATTAAGATTACATTTATTTATATATTGTTGGGATTTTCAAATAATAATTCTTGACAACATAATGGAAAGAATTAATTATGGTTCTTATCAAATGACCAAGGACTATTATGAGACTTATTTAAACTCCTCCCAATATAATATTTCAACTCCTGGATATCTATTATGGAATCCAAAATGTCTCTTATGAAATCAAAGACACTATAATGAATTATTATATACATATTTTTAAATTAATATCCATCATACAGAAAAAATATATTTACTTTTATTGAATAGGACCAATATAATTTATTATTGTTCTTCATGGATTTACTCATACAAAATAATTGTGACAATTATGAAATTCCTAGAGAAAAAACTTTGAGATTTCCGAATGTACTAGAAAAAAACTCACAATCCGATATCTAGTGCCTAAAAAAATATTACATTTTCACATGGATACATCCTATAATGTTTTTGATATATTTATCACATAATTAAATGTTGTCTAAAAAATATTTCAATACATTAATTATATTAACATTCTAGGATAAATGATTTATAGAATTATGAAAATCCATAAAATAATAAAGCCCATGACTATATCAACTATTGAAATTTATTCTATAATATATATGAAGCTTCTTAATCTAAAATATACCTTCATCAGCTACCAAAAATAATAAACACATGATATATTATTGGAAATATCATGAGTAATAGATTTCAAGCCATCCAAAGGGGAGGGGAATATAAAAAATAGTTGACATAAAATTTTCAGTAAGGATAAACGAAAGAAATAAAAATCAATGATCATATTATAGAATTAATAATATGGAAATAATTGAGATCCAATATATTATCATATTCAAAATAAAAATTAAAATTACCATATTTATTGTTGACATATCAATACATAATCCATGAATTAAATTATATTGTTCCATAGTGATGAAATTCATAATGTAAAACATCTAATTTGGTTCCTCAAGATAAGAAATATTTATTTTATATACGGAGATCTTATCATTGTTTCCTTAGTTCAAAGAAATATTAATTCCTAAGATGTATGCAACAAAATAAAAAAGCATGATTTTCTAGGGGGACATATTTATTCATTTAGGGGGAATTTTTGGCCCCACCCATAACTAATTATGAAAAACAAATTCATTATATAATAGAATAAATAATATATATGATAAATAATCAATATTATATAATAGTCAAAAAACAATCATTTTTAATGAAAATAATAATGATTTATTATATTTACCGATCAATAAATGTAATTTCATTCAATGTATGAATATATAAATATAACACTACATGGAAAAATGTACATTTTTTGAAAATAATTTAACTAATTAATTTACATATGAAATATTTGTGAAATCCCATCAATCAATGAGGGAAATATAGTGTGTTTATTAAATATGTATATTAGATGAAAAATTATACCTATAAAAAAGAGGATTGTGAATGTTAAAAGGTCTAATGGTTATCCAAAACCATAATACCTAAAAAATTGAGTTTTATATTTAGAATTTAATATAAATCCAATATTATCACAAATATATTGAAACATGTGGTTGATTATATTTTTTTATCAATGAAAAAAAATTGAGGTGAAACCCCCATTGAGTAATAGTAACATAAGAATCAACGGAATTTGAGAGGGGTATAATGAAATTAAAATTTAAATAAATGAAATATTTTTATTATACATGATAGAGATAAGTTATTAAATACCCCATATAATTGTTAAAATAATGGGAAGCATCAATCAAGATTTATGAAATGGAAAATTGAAACAAGTAACACATATGTATTTAGAAACATTTTAATCGACGACCATTGAAGGATAAAATATAAAAAACAAGCATAATAAAATTAATAATGTGGAAATAATTATTCAAATTTTATATAGGGAATTTTATACTCTATAAAAAATAAAACATTGTGTATAATAATAAATATGTCTCAATGAATGAATATTTAGATAAGAAACCCTAACATTAATTCCCAACAAAGACTAAATCCACTGAGTCTCCAATATTAGAAAACATTATTAATCAAAAACATCATGGAAATATTAATATTTATAGAATTTTGGAAAATATTTTATAATTATTCTTATTACTTATCGGAGTTAGTTGTCATCTATTTTTAATATGCAGTGTGAATAATCTTGATCATTTTAAACTGGTTTCATATTTGTGGTGTCGTTAAACATTTATATCCAAAATTATATTACTCGTATATGGTAATAGGTATTGAAATGTATTTTATTATAATTGTTTATAATATTATAATTCCATTATATGGTAGTTTTTATTCTTCTATTTGATGAAATTGTCAATATTCAATTTTATATTATTTTATCAAACAAATGGTGGTATCATAATTATTTATTTTATTATTAATATTACTATTCTAAAATTAAAATAAAGTTGTTATTTTATAATTAATGTTATATATAATCAGTAATTATATTCATATAGGCCTTAATGTTATTATTTTTATTAATTTTTAATGTAGGTTGTAAGGTAAACATAAATATGAATATATAATATTAAATTTATGATTATTATTTTGAAAGTGGTTTAATTTTAATATAATATTTGTATTATAGAAGAATAATTATATTATTTAGATACATTTATCATGCTAAGTCATATTTTTTGATGGTATATAAATTTGAAATAAAAATAATGAAAAATCAAATAGGATACTTTCTATTGCAGGTAGTTCACACAACTCATGAGTAATGTTGTCATTTTTGAATAATTGTAATAAAAAAGGTTAAATATAAATTTTAAATTCATAATAACAAAAATATTATAAATTTTGTATTTATTCATTAATTAAAACAATATAATTTGTAATGTACCTGATCTATCACTCTCTCGTAATACCAAATTATTTTGGTAACTAGTCCTCAAGTACACCTCCCTATATAGAAGTGGATATGGACTAGAAGTGGTGCTATAAAAATTATAATTGGGAGACATTACCAAATTGTATTTATTTAAAATATAGTAGAAATAAAGAAATATTAAATATCCGAGTGTCCATAATAGATGAAAAAAATAACATAAAACTAGAATATAATGGAATAACCAATAAACCAAATAATATGGCACCGTGAAATGTCAAGATAGAATATTTCTATACTGAAAAAAATTAATAAAGAAAAAGCATAAATGATAAAAAAAAATACACAAGAGACCCCAATCCCAATGCCCCATAGTATTCTTGTCTCTAGGATAAAACTGATTCATCATGAAATAATAAACAAAAAGTTCTATTTCACTTACCTAAACCCATATCCATTTAATATTCATGGGTATGAAAGAGATGCCCAAATAGGGTTTTAGTAAAATTCTATAGGACTATACCACCATGTATAAACAAAACCAGTCTAATAATAAGTACATGTAATAATGTTAGAAGTATGTGTTTTAGTTAAAAAATTACTACAATATAATAATCAACCTCTTTCAACATCATTCTACAATACCTATAAGCATGCTTCACATCCATTAGAATTATAACCATAAATCCATGAGATAATCACATAAATAGGATAAGATATTTTTGAAATAATTTCATCATTAAAGGTCCGAGATCTATATGGTTTACAACAAAATAGTTCCAAACCCCTTATAAAATCACGTTAGGAAAAATAATTTAATCCCTATAAGAATTTATCCAAACTAGGCCACGTCCTCCATATTAGTATTTCATCATAATTTGTACAATCCATTAATATAATAATTTCAACATGAAGCATAACATTAGTTAGAATAGAAATTATTGAACAACATAATATAATAATCCATTATGGTCAATTCATACAATTATGATTGGTCTTTCAAATAACCATTCTTTCATTGAATAATATCTAAATATTTTTTTTATAGTCTACACACCCATTTCATAACAATTATCACCACACATTTCAATAAAAAGACAATCCATTTTACAATGTTAATCTATTATATCAAATCACCTCAGGTCCCATGGAATTCTAAAATACATTAAATCCATTATACAATTCGTCATTGTTCATGGGAATGGTCAGTGTACTGGTATCCACAACCTAGGCCTTGACAACGTTGGATCCAACAGTATCCAAGGGTTATTCAAAAACCTGATTCATCGTTCCCCATTATTTAGTATGATAACAAGTACAATATGTTTTTGGAATCACACCATAGATAAAATACTTAAAAAATAAGAAACCAACCAAAGGTATTTATTATACACTACCTATCTTTATCTATTGATCAAATAAAGACTTATAAGGGGTCACACTAACATGAATTATGGATTAAATTATCTAAATAATATCCTAGAATAAAATATGTCAAGAAAAACTCCAGAAAATAGAGTGGTCAAGATAATACACAATGAAAATGAAGAACAAATGAATGAGATTGGAAAACCAAAGTGATTAAACTCACCAAATATTGAACTATTTATTAACACATGTGGAAATGAATAAATAGCCACAAAACATCTTAAAGTCCTTTTATGGTGTGAGGGAGAGAGATTAAAAAAATATATGCACAACACAGGTTCTAAATGCATATTTGGATATATTCATGACAAGAAACCCTTTCATGTCATGAATTGTTTGATACATGATGTATGGAAAAAACATGTAACCAGATGTTGAAATATTCCGAATAATTAATTTCATAATATGAACTAGGTTTACCGCATGTATTCATTTCATTCCCAAATCTAGTTCATGATATCTACTAGGATATATTTACATATTGTTTAATATGTTAATAGAATATAAATTTACCTCATATAAATATCATCCTAGATTCAAAAGGATATTATTGAACCATTTTTTTCTTCCTAAAAAATGGATAACTCTCAAAATCCATTAAAATATTTTTTCCCTTGTTCCATTAATTAAAAACCATAATTTTAACACACTATCCCCAGAAGCCTAAATCTAGCGAATTATTTTTATTACATTTTTCATGATTACATGGAATTAAATACCAAATGGCCATTCACATTAGTAGTATTGGGATGTTATAATACATAAATGAAACCGAAAATATAGTTGGAAGTGAAAATAAAAACATTAAACATAATAAGATGAAATAAACTGCATTCTTTAATTCTTTTTCATTGATTTCCTCTTCATAAAATAGGGAAAGGAAACATAATAATGGTGAGCTGTAGTTATTAGTAAGGGTATGTAAATCATATGAAATAATTATTCAATAAGAATAAATTATCTTGGAAACATAAATAACTAATATTACATTCAACTCAAATAAATGTATATTAAATTATTAATATGGAAAGGTAAATAACAGAAATAGAATCCTATTAAACAATAAATTTGAGACTATAATATATCCATAGATATTATGATGAAAAAAGTTCATCGAAAATAAAAAAATTATGTTATTAATGAGGGAAATGATCAATTATGGGATTCAATGGTTCATTGGTAAATGGAACCATTCACATTAAGGCCATTCACAATATGGGTTATGACATATTTTTTATAAACCAAATTTTGTTTTCTCACCATAAAAATACATTAAATACATTTCATAATAATTATAATATCAAAAATGTTGTCAATGTGTGGGTTCTTTCTAGCATAATTTCATCCCCTGAGACAATTGATGCATCGAGGGACTTTTATTAACAACACCCTAACCCATATGATTTTCCTTAAACAATCCCCAACACATATCTTACTTACATAGAGAATTATTTAAATGAATAATCGATATAATTAGAAAAAATGTTCCTTATCATATATCATATTTTATATATGATCCCTGCTTATAAATAATAAATAATAGGATGATAAGTAACAACAAGGGATCTTTCCATTATAACATTTTTAAGGGAATTTTTTTTAAACATTCCAAAGTGTCCATAGAAAATTTAAAAAAATTAAATAATAATTCCCCATGATTTTAATTAAATTTAATGTATCTTGATAATATGGATACTCCAGATATAACAAGGTAATGGTTAGTACATACAACATATAATAGTTAATTAGTGTATAAAAATATGGCCTACTGGAATGTAAATTGAGGTGAAATCCTTTACTGTATCTTTTGGTTTCGTTGTGTGGTTATTATCCTTCATTTCACTGGTACAGAATATTATAATAACTTATACATGAACTGTAATCATGTTTATAATATAATATATTACCTTCATAAAATAGTTCATTACCTTTTTTTCAAAACTCCATCATTATTAAAACTATTTCAGTTGTCAACTTCATATTTTCCTCTAATATTTTTTGACTTGTTATGTGTTGTTCATATTTCATGGGTAATTACATAATAATATCTATAATTTAAAACATTAATAAAATGTATTATATCTTTATTACATATGTATTAATAAAAGTGATTAATATTTTGAGATAAAAAATAAATCACACTATTCCAGGAGACAATATGGCATATATATACATGAAGGTTAGGTTCATTTCGTTAATGAATGTAAATTAATTTAAATTAAACTATGAATATGTATCTTATAATTTCAGTACAATATCCATTTTATATATGTGACATAGTTGTATTAAAACCATATTTATACATTCCATGTTTACTGTGAATGAGTCACATCACTTTGTGGTGGTGGTAGTCCATACTTCCACAAATGATGTTAATATTTTTGAAAAAACTGAATCATATAGAGATAAGTGTAATAAAATTAATAAATAATTATAAATATTTTATATATCATATATAAATAGTTTTTTACTCATAATTTCCACCATAAGAGGTGGTAAAAAATGAAGAATCGTCATTCCGTGAGGCAGTAGTTCACCATACATAGAAACGTGATGTTCAGTACCCATTAGATGGAAGAGTGTTTTTTTAGGTAAAACCATTTAAATAAAAACATAATATTTTATTTTATATAATTTTAATTTTATACAATATTTAAATATAAGATTTTATTGATTAAAGAATAAAAATAAAACTAAAGATCTTATAGAAGGATATTTCCTCTAAATGAGGTAATTAATTCATTTTGTTACAATAGGATTCATTGAATTGATTAATTACGAATAGAATAATTCTATGATAAGTTAATGCATTTTTAATAGATATTTTGTAAGATATTGGTCAATACAGTGTGGATTTATAAGTGGGGTTAAGTGGTAGAACTATTTCCTTTTTATAGTGGCGGGGGAGTTTCACTCTTGTAAATACCAAAAGGTATTCATTAATTGGAGGAATGCATTACCTATACGGTATACAAAATAAAAAATTAATGTAGTAAATGGAATAACAATCTATTAAAATATCCAAATTTTAAAAATATGTTCATTTTATTATTTTGATTCCATAAAATCTATGATTCGATTATTTTATCATTTAGGTTTTTATAATAAATCTAGTTTTCTAAACTATGAAATTTAACATGTAAGGCTAAAATAAATAGAAAATTATTATAAAATGTAGATGAAATAAAATATATATAATATATATAATTTCTAAAATAAAAATACCACTTTTTTTGGTATTTAATTTTAAAATAAGTGCTTGTGACGCGCTAAAACAATGCATGAACTCAAACCATGTTAACAATATTTTTACAATATATGGGTCTATATGTTAATTAAAATTTATCAATGGGTCCCATAATAGACAACTTATAATATCTAATTTCTCTTAAATATAACATTCTATGATATTATATTTTTTTTAATTTGGAATCATTTAATAAAATATAATTTTTTAAAGTATTAATAATTTTTATTTTGACATTATTTATTTAATTTTAATTTCTAAATAACAAAAAAGTTTTGTAATTATAATGTATTATGTTGTTATAATTATAAACTGATATATTTATCTAAAAAATAATTAATTTTCAAAATTATTTCAATATACATCACTTTTAATATCTACAATATCATTTATTTTCGTCAATTAATAACCAATATATCACTATGATTGGATTTTATATTCATTTTAATAAACTGAATAAAATATAAAAATTATTGATCAATTATTGTGATAAAAATAACCCATTTATGTAAAAAAAATATACATAAAACCGAAAATAGGATGTTGTTTACATATCGTAATTTATATAAATATTAAAGGTGTGAAAAGTTCCTTTAATGTATTTTTCCTCACATAGCCATTTATATAGGGATAATCCATTTAATAATATCCCTATAAGTCATAAAATTATAACTATGTGGGAATATGGTCGAATTATTGGAATCCAATTTCTTCTTGACATGTTTCTGTGTCATTTTGTTCCCTATGATTATGATTTAATACCTTATTATACTTGATTTTACCATAATCAATGTAATTAATATTAATCACCTTCACTAATATTTTAGATAGATAATTATTTTGATATTATTTTATAAAAAATATTATACTAATTAAATTTGTTTATTTCCATTTTTAAAAATTAAATCATTGATATTGAAAAATTATTATTAACACAGATCAGGAGACGTGGTGAGAAAGCTTGTTTTAATTATAAAAAAGATCAAATGTTCAATAAAGTTATATATATTATTAAAATATAAAAATATTATAATGAAATAAATTTTATTAATATATGAATGTAATATCAATTAGTACATTTAAATCAAATTTAATAAAAAATTAAATATAAATCATTATTTAAACGAAAAATTGAATTTAATGAAATTATAATATTTTTTTACTATTGATCAAAAATATTTTTCTTCGTAAAAATCCAAATAATTCCCCTTAAGAAAATTTATACAATCTATGTTCAAAAATTATTTTTATTTTGGGGAATTTATTTTATACATGTGTCAAAATGTTGCATCAAAATTGGTTCTCCATTTAAAGGATGTAAACTCAATATTTCGTGTAACATAAGAAAATTTAGTGTTGATTGTATTGTATGTTTATCTTTGTGTATAAAGCATGATAAAAAATTATATTTTTTCAAACAATTTAATATTTTATAACCTTTGGTGTTACATTCTTTCATCATTAATCTAATTCATTCCTCTCAATTTAATATTGAACTTAGTAATCAAGGGATTGATATTTGAAAATACAATTTTTGAAAGAACCATATAATAAATAGGCTCAAAAAAACATACTAATAATATGATGAAATATGTAATGTGATGTTCACCAAAAAATATTCTATACAGAATGTGAACCTTATAGAAAACTAGGACCTGGAATATAATTCAAATCATAATGATCTGGTGGAGAGTGATAGAGAAAATGTTCAGATGAAAGCGTCCGACCAAAAAACCATAAACTAGGGGAGTGATTTAAGAGCATTAATATCATCAGAAATTTTACTAATATGCTTTTATTTAAAAACCATTTTTATAGTGCTTTATAATTAATTTACTCTTTAATAATTTATGAATATGTACATTCTATGATCATAATCATTTCATTTGAGTAATCCTTGTACTCTCTATGCATCATCTCTTAGAAGAGGATTCATTATATTGTGAAGGAATACATTACCCTTGAACATCTCATCCAAATATCTTCTTAAACCATGTTATAATGGGATAGCATTTAAAGAAGATTATTATCCACCAATAATGATGGATGTTACAAAATTTCCAAAAATGAATTTATCATTATCCTTTAATAAATATTATGTAGCTCAATATTTTGATATTCCAAACATGATATTAACTCCCTCATGTATATTATTTATATATGGTAATAACTCAAACACCACATTTTATTTGGAATTTATCGTTGTTCTATATTCCATATATAGGACACGTAATAATGGACATATTACATAAATAGAAAAGTTTTGTAAACTCCATCACTAAAAACAAATACCACATGATGAAAATTCATTAATTAGTTCCATGGTAATCAACATTTCTTCAAATCAATCATTTATTCATCATAAACTCATCAAAAGAACATATTAATGGTTGTCCCTAACACAATCATTTTTTAGAACAGATTATATTCTCATCTATATCTTTTCTTGGTACCATTCAGCATAAAATATAAAATTCTCATCGAAAATGATATATATTAAATTCCTCATATATTTAGTAATTAGTATAACTAATAAATCACTAATAATATACATTTATAATATTACTAAATGATCCAAATAAAAATAACCATTATTAATTCCACATAAGTTGTATAAACAGTGCAAGCATGACCTTCATCTCATGGCTCCTTATTCTGTATTTTCCCATGTTGTTCTGGGAACAAATTTTCATGATTACAAAACGCATTACATTGTTTGAATTGAAAATTGCAATTTTTTCATTCACTTGATGTAATGAACTTGCGGGCTATTTTCCTAGCACAATAGACAAAACCACATTCCCTTCAACCATACACTAAGGTTTTTATTTGAATAATTATCACATTAAAGAGTATCCATAATTCTGTTATTTCCCTTATCCATATTTTTATCAACTTCCATATTCATCTATGGCTTCCCATTAATTCTATAGTACATGGAGTAATATTTCTCTATCTTGATAGAACTAAAAATAATTTCATCGTGTGAAGAAAATGATGGAAAAACTAGATCTTTTTCATGATTTGTCTTTAGAACATCAATGAAGTGATTGGTATTGCTATCCTTGTTGCATATATAATCCATATCATACCAAGATAATCTTGTAAATATAGATTCATAATCTTCAGCAATTTCTTCTTCCTTTTTCATTAAGAAAATAAACTTCTTCATCACCTTAGAATGTTGATCATGTGGGATGTATTTTTCAATGAATATATCCTTAATTATCCCCCATCAAGGAGATTAATTTCTTCTCCATCCCTAGAATTATTGACTAATGACCACAATTTATTGACATCATCTTTGATACAATACACTGAATGTATAATCGTTTCATTTTCTCCTGATCTTAATGCCATAAATCTATTTTCCAGAGACAATCTATTTCATATATACATTTTAGATTTTTAGTCCCAATAAATTGTGATGGATTCATTCACATAATTTTACCTATTATTGGATATTCACATTGTGTATTGGGGTTTCCCCACTTGAGTGAGGATTTCCAGCTGAAGCAGATTATGTTTCCCTGGAATCTCCATAATTTGTATAATTCAAATACTAGCTATATTTGATTCCTCTAGAGGGAAATATCTGCATCATCCATAGCTATTGATACTGTTCTTCCTTCGAAGATCCATTTTTAGTCATTAAAATACACTAGATTATCTCATAATATATAATTCTAAATATGGTATTGTCTATAGGATATATTTAAGCATTATAAATATATCAATCATCATCATTGTCTACCTCGGAGACAACATTACATTAAAATCCTTTATAATGGATAGTAAAAAAATATGGACTTTCCAAAGAATAACATGCATGTGTGTCAAACCTGGTGCATAGTATAGACCATTGTGGTGTACCAGGTTGCCCAAGTCAAGCCTATAACAACTTGTTGCACTTATTAATCATAGGTATAAATGTTGCAGAACCACATCCACTTTTTGTATCCAAATATAGATGTATTGATATAAATTACAACATAATCACTATCATAAAAAATTCTAGGTTGTTGTTCTACTATTATCCAAAATTTTAATCTTATGTTTTTGTT
Organism: Viscum album; assembly: GCA_963277665.1. Taxonomy (NCBI): domain Eukaryota; kingdom Viridiplantae; phylum Streptophyta; class Magnoliopsida; order Santalales; family Viscaceae; genus Viscum; species Viscum album. The sequence continues at coordinate 1,113,514,127 of OY728131.1, forward strand.
CGGTAATATATGTTTTCCATATCTGGTTTCCCCAATTCTTACTAAACATCCATTGATACCAATTGTAATGCCCCAGTCCTAGAATCCAATAGCTGATCCATTATAATATTACATTGGTACTATTACATGGAATAAAATCCATAAATACTAATCATTTTAGCATTCATGGAATAAATTATTACATATATAATACCAAAAATAAGTCTGGAAGAAAAAATAAATACATGATACATAATAATATTAAATAAACTGCATCCCTGAATGATTATTAAATGATTTCCTCTTCATAACATAGGGATATGAAACATAATAAGAGTAAAATCTGGTTTTTTAATGATAATTAGATATGAATAAATAATTAATCAAAAGGTATAAATTCTCATTGATATTTATTTAACATATAACCAATTTTATTCAAATAAAAAGATATGGAAATATTAATATGGCAATGTAAAAAACTGATAGACATGAAATGAAAATAAAAAAAACAGAGAATATAATCAATCCAATTATAAGTCGATGATAAATATTATGGAAAAAATAATAGTTGTAACTCCTTGAACCTAGTTAACAAGAGTTGGTGCATTATTACATAACATAGGCATGATCACAAAAGATGATGTCTCGAAAGAATTTTTAGATTAATAGTCTTGGAAATACTACATACATTCATATGTTTAACATTTAATTATAAAATGAAAAACTACAACAACGTAGTATCCAAAGTACACACTCATATCCTTTATACTATCCCTCCTGTTCGGTCATAATATACTTCTTCACATCCTTTAAAAAATTAATCATAGAAAGCGGTGAGCTCAGATGCTTAGTAAAGATAACAGTATAGTGAAAACATTTATAAAAAACATAAACATTTAAGGAAATATATGACAAGAACCAAATCCTTTTAAACATAAACATCAGAATAATATCATGATGATAAAATCAAATAATTCCATTTACTTATTCACATGGATATTCCAATAGTTGAATAATCACATGAAATATCAATAGTTACTTTCATAATGATGGAATACCTAATGCCCGACATCATAACCTCATAGTCAAGGCCTTGCGCCAAGACTAAAAATAATATTTTTTCATGGCCTTGTGACAAGACCCCAGTTTGCCTCATGAGACCTACCGATGCATCGAGGAGATATAGTGGGTTCCACCTGTCACTTATTCAGCCCAATGCATTCCACATATGAAAAGGTTCAAACCTAAAATAAACATTCGTATTAAAACTATTATACAAAATTTCAACACTATCTCCATAAACAATGATTGGTGTGAAAATAAAACATCCATAGTCAAACATATCACATAACCATCGATAAAATATGGAAGTTTTGTAACATAATAAATCAACTTCAGTTAACCTTAAAATCCATCAAAGGATGATGTAATAGATGAAATCCAAACATTTTTTAGAAAAATATCTCTTTCTATTTTGAAATAATTTAAAAGTAATATAATAATGAAAGAAAACATTTATTTTGAAAATATTATTATAATCATATATGGGATTCTTCGACAATGTAATAATGGTAGAAAATAGCCGCACCTTCCGTATTAGTTCAAAAAACATTCTTACATTAATTTTGTCGAAAAGGAAATAAGGTAAATTGTTTGTAAAATTATTGAAAGATTAATTTCTAACAATTTTATATAAATTCAAAAAAGTGTATAAATTACATTGAACCATAGCCTTGTAAATAGTAAAAAAATTGGAATACATTTTTATGAATCATGGATGTGGATGATAAAGAGGTCTATGTAGATACTTACGTATAAACCTCCTCAGATAATAACGAGATTGTGAAATTAAACCTTACATTATTCTTTACCTTGGTATGTGGTATTTTAACCTCTAGTATAATAGTTAAATCATTTTTAATAAATTATAAATGAACTATATAAATAAATATGATATCATATATGATATTCTAATATAGCTTTGTTAATGATATTTCAGTAGTATCATCGTTTCAGATGTTAACTGATTTGTTTCCCATTATATATTTTGTTACGTAAGTAATTTTTGATATGTAATGGATGTATATTATTCATATTCATGATTATATTAATTCATTAAATAGTATTTTTAATCATCAAATAAAAATTAGTCTTGAATGGATATGATGGAGAATGAATTGCATCGAGTTCGTGGAGACGGTAATCCGTACGTATGCATGAGCGAAAATATCATTCTTTTGATATTAAATTATAATATAATTGGATGTTATATCAAATATACAGAATCATTATCATATTAAATTTATTAATTACATCATTTATACTCATTATTATACCCATCCAAATGAAGATGTGTTTGAATAACAAACTACACCACGACATGGAGACGGTCATTCGTACGTACGCATGTATGGTGATTTTGACATTTATAGGATATATAGAATAATGAATATGGTTGTAAAATTTTTATAATAATATAACAGTATATAGAATATACTAGTGTTATTATTTTATATTGGAAACAATAAATAAAGTGGAAGTGGAAGAAGAAAAGAACATGAAAAGGATGATGAAAATTTTACAACTTATTCGGGTTCTTCAAATTGATTTGATCAAAAAGGGCTCTACAAATTGGATTTATGACTAGAGAAAGGCCTCTAGGATGAATGGAGGATAGTTTTGAAGATATTTGGGCAGGGTTTGGCCGAGCCAAATGGCTTTGACAGTGTGAATTTGACAGAAGGGGAAGCATCCTTTTTTAAGTGGGGTGAAGGGCACCCTAGGAAATGATTGAAATATTGTTTTATAATAAAATAATTTTCCATTTATAATGGATCCTAAATAAATTATTTAACTTTTATGGTGGGTATGGGTCTAAAAGAATTCAAAAAATAGGTTTTATACTTGATTGGGTCACTATATTGACCTTATCTTTTAGTTTTAACTCTTAGTTAAATAGATTGAAATTTATCATGTTTATTTGTATTTTTATATTATATGGTTAATAAAAATACTGTAATATTCCAATTGAAACCCTAGTGTTCATTAATGATACAACTATCATTATATAATACTTTTTACTGAATATTATATTTTTAGTATTTTTATATCAACCAATAATATTGTATTTGTTTCAAAAACTCAATTACATCAATGTTGCCATTATTTAATAATTGATTTTTGTTAAAGTCTTAATAACTCTATTACATAGAACTATATACATTTAATCAACCCTATCATGTCATATTAATCTTTAAAAATAGTGTATTTTATTAAAAGTCTCAAATCAGATTTATTTGTATATTTATAATATCAATTAATTTAATCATTCATTAATATGATAATTATTGCATCATCATTTTGTCATAAATAAATTTAATTTTTTAATTTCTAGAAACTATAAATAAAATATCATTATGTAGGAAATATTTTTAGATTTCTAACTAATATTTATATTCGAATTTATATATTGTGTAACCCTATTATAAAAATGGTTTAGTGATTAAACTATGAATTTAGGTCTTTTAAATATTCATTAAATAAAATAATAATAAATTTCAAAATATAATCAAAGTAGAACCAAAAGGTTAATATTTAATTCCTATGATTTTTTGGATGAATTATACTTATCAAATAGAATTAGGACATGTGTTAGGGTAATAATAAGTTCATTTTTACCCTTAATTACCCTATTTACTTTTTACTATGGTAAATTAAAGTAAAAAGATACCATTCACCATAAATTATTTACATCTTATTGACCCAAATTTTACTTATTGATATCTACTGTGTCTCTCAGAATTTCTAAATTCAAATGACAAAAGAGGTAAAATTAATTTTTATACAGATTTTGAAATGCAATTAGGATGTGGGTAAAAGACGGTAAAAATTTCAATAAAATTTTATATATCAAAACTCGTTATAAAACGACTCTAATGAATTAAGTTGAATGTATATAGGTAATATGTATCTATTTTGACCTAAAATGAATTTAAATTAAATAAATAATTATTTCATTTAAAAGTCTATTTTAAACAATAACTCGGTGTTTTTAACTATTAATCCAAAATAGAATGTTTTCAGAAAAATACCAAAAAATTACCCTAAGTTAATTTCGATATTCCGAATCTAAAAATTAAGTCCATTTTGACCGATAAAATTTATAGAATTTGAAAAACAATGTATTAATATTCACATCATCATGTTTGATTGGTCGCGGTGTGTTAGAATCTCGATGTTGCCTACAATAAATTTTATTCCATTATTCAAAGGGAAACGTACCTTGGAAGATTGGGGTGTTACATTCCTCCCTCCTTAAAATAACTTCTTCCTCAGAATTTCTAGAATATTAATGCATATACCTATTTGGGTAGTTGTTCATTATATGTTCCTCTAGTTCCCACATTGCCTCTTCCATCTTATGGTTTCTCCATTGAGCTTTTACTAGACAAGTCGTCTGATTTCTCAGCACCTATTCTCTGGCATCATGAATTTTGACTGGCTCTTCAAAATTAGATAGACCATGTTCCAGTTCAATTTCGTTATAGGTGTGTACATGTGTTGGGCCAGGAATGTAGTTTTTCAACACTGATACATGGAATAGATTGTGAACTGTGGAGAGACTTGGCGGCATTGCCAACCAGAAATATACATCCCCAATTCATTCTAGAATTTAGAAAGGCCCGATGTATCTTGGCCTTAATTTACCCTTCTTACTGAATCGTATAACTACCTTCCATGGAGATACCTTAAAAATGATCTTCTAAATGAAATTCGAAATCCTTCCTTTGGTTATCTTCATAGCTCCTCTACCTACATTGTGCTATTTTTATGTGGGTTTGGACATCCTTCACATTTTCCGTCATTTTCTCAACAAGTTTCATGCCTACGAGTTTTCTATCACCAACATCATCCAAATAAGTTGGTGTGCAACATCTATTTCCATACAATGCTTCATATGGTACCATCCTAATACTTGAATATAAGGTATTATTAGAAAAAAATCTGCAAAAGGTAAATATTGATCCCACATACCATGAAAGTCATGTGAGAAAGATCTCAACCTGTCTTATAAGGTTTGAATAGACCTTTCTGATTGTCCATCAGTTTAATGGTGGTAGGCAGTGCTGAAACGAGTTTTAGTATCCATGGCTTTCTGATGACTTTTCTAGAATCATGATGTAAAACTGGGATCACGATTAGAAATAATCGATATTGTTAAACCATGGAATCTTAGAACATAATTAATATATTTTTTTTTAAAACCCTCAAGTTGTAAATCTTCTCTTATAATCAAGAAAATATGCTGACTTGGTATGACGACAAACAATGACACATATTGCATCTTTCCTTCTAGGTTTCTTTGGTATCCCCATGACAAAGTCCATAATAATATTATCCCATTTCCACTCAGGTATGGGAAGTGGTTGCATGACTCTTCCACAATGATGCCTTCCAAATTTCACTTGTTGACATACTATACATCGTGACACAAAATCAAGAATCTCCCTCCTCATGTTGTCCCACCAAAAATGTTCCATAAAATCTCTATACATATTAGTGGTACCATGGGGTATAGAAAAAATGAAAATATTAGCATCATCCACCAAATAACTTTTTAGATCAGGTATATTAGGAACACAATGTCTCTTCTCAAATTTGATAATTCCATCTTATTATATGATGTCACTAGATCTCCCATCGTTCGTAGCATTAATATTCTTTTGAAACTCCTCATCATCAACCTGATAACTTTTTATCCATTCTAGTAAAGTTTTATTTGAAAAAATATGAAAAATTATTGATGTTTCACCTTCCATGATTATTTCCGTCTCTATTTTCACTAGATCCATGAAAATAGGATCCCTTTCAACTCTCATATTGTTCAAATCTCCATGATAGTTTATCCTCAGTGAATCTTCCACCTTATTTTCCTTCCTCGGTTGGTAGTGTATTGTGGAATCATAATTTTTGAGTAGTTCAAGCCGTATCCTTTGCCTCATTTTGAGATCATTCTAAGTGAAAATATACTTCAAAATCTTATGATCTGTATATATCTCACATTTTTCACTGTAGAGATAATGTCTCCATATCTTCAAATAAATGATTAATGCTACTAACTCAAGATAATGAGTATGATAGTTTTTCACATTCATTATTAGCTATTGTGATGTATTTGAAATTACTCTATCATTCGACATAAAAACCCAACCATGTCATTTATTTGGAGCATCACTATAAATAACAAACCCATCATTCTCCAAGGGAAGTTTCAAGATAAATGAATTGTCTAATCTTCTCTTTAGTTTTCAAAACATTATTCACACTCTTTTGTCCAATCAAATTTATCCCCTTTACGTGTGATATTTGTTAATGGGTTAACCAACCGGGCAAAATTATGGATTAAACATCGATAATAACTTGGTTAACCAATAAAACTATGTGCCAAAATTATACTCTTCACTAATGGATATTCGTGGATTCCCATGGGCTTTGTAGAATAAAAAAATATTCTATCCTTAGAGACAATATATCAAAGAAAATAAATCTCCGGAATCCATAATTCACATTTTCTAAATTTCCCTTATAATTCATTTCTCTAAGAGTCTTTAGAATAATGCTTACGTGATTTTCATGATATTCGTAGCTTTTAGAGTATACCAAGATATAACCAATAAATAACACTATAGAGTCATCAAGACATTCCTTGAAAATACAATTCATTAGATCCATGAAGATAGAGGGTGCATTAGTCAGTCCAAAAGGAATTACTATAATCTCACAATTCTCATTCCTGGTTTGAAATGATATATTCAGAATATCATCCTTTTTCACACACAACTGATGATATCCAGATCGAAGGTCAGTCTTTGAGAAATATTGAGCTCCATGATGTTGGTCAAATAAATCATCAATGAGAGGTAAGGGATACATATTCATTATTTTAATGGAATTCATATCCATGTTGTCAATGCACAACCTCAAAGATCCATCTATATTCTTAACAAAAAGAACAGGGTCTCCCCAGGGATAAACAATAGGATGAATAGATCCGTTATTACTTAATTCCTCTAGTTGTTTCTTTAGTTCCACTAATTCCAAATGGCCATTCCATAAGGGGTCATTGATATGGGTGTTGAACCAGGAATTAAATCAATGGAAAACTCAATTTCTCATTCTGGATGATGTGCAGGTAAATCCTCTAGAAACACATCATCATATTGTTTCCCAATAGGTACATCCTCTATTCGAACATTCTTTTCCTCTCCCATAATTTTTTCATGCTCTTCATCCCCAAAAATTGATTTTAGTAGTGCTATCGGGGGTGGTTCTAGATAAGAATCATGTGGTTACGTTTCGACTCTAATGATAAGGTAATCCTTATCATAATCGAAAATTGTAACCTACTTCTTAAAATAAATTTTCGCATCATGGTCCAAATCCCAATCCATTACGAGGATTATATCAAATTCAATCACGGGTATGATGATGAGATCAGTAGATAAAGATCATTTATATTCCCAAATGGGAACTGATTCACAAAACATTGTTGCAATGATACTTCCCTTAGGTTTTTTGACTGAAAACTCCTTTGTTATGTCAAATTGAAAATACCTAATTTTCTTAGAAAACTGGGAAGATATGAAACAATGTGATGATCCAGAATCAAATAATGCATTTTCTAAACATGTGGAAACAATTAAATTACCTGCCAACATGTCTTTTGGAGAATCAACCTCAGTGGTAGTGAGAGGATAAGCTTGGCCTTGATCCCTTGGCCTTTTCTAAGGTAAGTTTCCTTGGCTCAAAAAACATTCATTTGCATAATTCCCTCTTTCTATACAACTGTATCATTCAACATTGACAGCCTATTTCATCCACTTGCAATCATGAGCTTAGTGGCCTTTTTCACCACACTTGTAACAGACCCTCATTCCCATCAAACAAGTACAAGGGTGTTTCTTCCCACATTTAATGCAGGATGGATATTCATCTTTTCCCTTCTTCCTGTTATTTTCATTTCCATGGTTTTAATTAGATCTATTCTTGTATTTCTTTTCTTTAATGTTGAAAGACATAGTGAATTATGTTTCTATCTTGATAGCACATAAGAAAAAATCATCATATGACAATAAGGATTTTGAGACTAATTCTCTCTGGAGAAATGGTTTTAACATATCAATGATTCAATCAATCATACTAATTGGGTTATGTATCTAATCATCTTCATTCCTTTCTATCCTTGTAATGTTAGTCATATACTTTGTGACATTCTCATCCTTATTTTTTCTTTAGACTCAGAAATTGTCAATTGAAATCATCTCGATGGTCATGAGGAATGTTTTTTTCTAATTAATGCTCATTAAATTCCCCCATTCTATATTTGATATGAATAATAATCGTTTGTGTTTTGAATCAATGACCACCATTGATCTTCATTTACCGTGAGGCGATACACTACTATGAATACTTTTTCCTTTTTTCTACTTCCCAAAGCGTGAAATAATTTTTCTAAGGAATTTATCCATTGCACAGCTACTTATGAATTTTTACTCCCATTCAATGTTGGGGAATTTTGCCTCATGAGGGGGTCTAACATTTATCTTCTACTTTGTGGATCAGGGTGCTATATACGAGTAAGGTTATTATTAATAACGTAAGTGAGTTTTCCGAGTATGGTGATAAGCTGATCAGCACCAGTTACTTCACCAGCTCCAGTATAATTATCTTGAGTAAGAGGGAAATCCCTACATGGATTACGTGAATTGATATGGTTTCCATTATTTTACCAAGGATCCATTTCTAAATAATGGCACCAACTAGATTATATTGTTAGTCGTAATACATAATTCAAAACATGTAAAACAGTTTACATTAATTGAACAGTTTATAGATATAATTAATAATCATAAAAATGTTTTCCTTAAGAAATTATATACACACAAACCCACAATAATGGTTTGTAGTTAATGTGAGAATTATCCTAAGAATATCCCCAGGGAGTGTTGTAACCAAGACTGCAATAATGCCCATTGTCTTGCACCAGTTCCCATTCGATTCTAGCACAAAATAGTGTTTTCTGGTTTTACCTCTAGGTACATCGGTGCTAGAGCCGCCTCTTCCTACCCATATCATGATAGGGATGTATTTCATTGAAAACAAACAAAATATATACAGAACCAAAATTATATGAATTTATTTTTTACTAATTCTCAAAGTCTATCTTAGTATAATGTTCTTTAATAAGAGTTTTTCTAAATATAGCTTCCATGTTTTATACTAAACTTTCTTTGGTACCCACTATAACGCCCTGACCATAGTGTAAAGAACCATAAATTTCAAGTAAATTTATTTTTGCTTAAATTCTTTGGGATTTTAAGAGAACTCAATTTCTGACAGCACTTGATTCATAGGCCCGGTCTGCCCAGAATCAATTTCCGAAGTTTAGCTTGGGTACGTTTAGTGAACGGATGCGCGGTATTTTTCTAACTTTTGAACCGGTGCTCGGAATCGAAATATGAGGGCACTGATGAAACTGTAGGTCAGGTATTTTCTTAAGAAGACCTTTATTGGAGTTTTGTTTACTCAGGAAGAGTTGATTAAAAAAATGTGGATTAAGTATAAAGAGAAATAAAATTGTGTTACAAATTTTATTTCACTTTTTTGTGGTTAAACCCCATGTATGAGATTTGGGGTGGGACCCACAAAAATTGTAACTCATCTTGTTTGGATATTAGTATGGTGGGGCCCACACGTGCCTCACCCCTTCAATTTCCCAAACTCATCTAAACCTCCCCTCTTAAATTATGTGACTCTCCCTCACATTAATATTCCCAACATAGCACACCATTAATTTTGAAAACTCAAAATTAATTAGGAGAATTCAACTTTTGAAGTTTTGAACTGTTGGCATAAGTAAATAAAATAAGGAAAATCATTATTTTATTTTTTTTGTCTTTTGATGTGCGAAGAAAAAGAGAGAGCCCTTGTGTTGTTCCATTGAAGAGCATCAACCTTCTGCGAAGATCAACACTCTTCATCGAAGAACGTCGACACTGCAGGAAGAGATCAATGAGTCGTTCCTCCTCTCCACAGCCGGTGTGAGACGTCATCTCCTCCTCAGATGTCCTCCATTGATGTATACAGAGCCAAAACCCACGATGGCGTTTCCCGCAACGCTAGCTTCCGCGATATACCATGAGGTAGCGGTTTTTTAATCATTCAAGGATTATTATTTTGATGTTCATTATTATTTCATGGATGCTTGTTATCAATATAACGGGAGGAGGTCGGACCGCACAAACACGACTGACCCTCCTCCCCTATTTTTGTTGGTTTTCTTTGTGGTTTGGAAAGGGGGTGACGTGATGTCGTCGCACTGTGTGTGAACGAGAGAACCGTGGCCGGAGCAAGCCGCAGAAAAGGTGTGTGGCACCGTCACGCCGCGTCGGTGAAGCCGAAGGTGGCTGCGGCCAAGATTGGGTTGTGGCGGAGGGGCGCGACATCGTCGTACCGGTCCGGTTAGATAGTGGTTGCGGCCTTCATCCACGGTGTAGCAGTAGGAGGCGGCCGACCATGCCGGTCGCCAGCGTTCATGGAGGCGGGACCCCCCGTAGGTCCCACAGGTCCCGCGTGGCACAACCGACCGACCGTAGTGGCCGGACGTTTCGACGAAAGCCTGGGTTTTGAAACCGCTGAAATCCACCTAGGGTGGACCCCACAGGGGTCCTCCGTTTCGGGAAAATAAGTGGGTGGCACCCCCCCCCCCCTCCGCGTCCAGCTCTGCCTCGAGTAGAGCCTGGGCCGCGCTGGTCCAGACCGCCCATGACGGGGCGGACCACTCGCGCTGGGCCGGGCCACCCGCACTGGGTCAGGTTGTGCCCGCTGGGCCTGTCTGCGCCCTAATGGGCCGACCTATGGGTATCGAGCTGGGTCAGACTGGGCCCGAACACCTGATTTCTGGACAGATCCATTCAAATGCCCATAACATGGGCTACGAACCTCCGATCGACGCGCTGTTAGTTGTGTAGCAATCATTGGATCGATACATTCATTTTGGTATATCATATTCATGGATTCAGAGAACATTGGGTATGGCCGGGTTGGTTCGAACATGAAACCAACTGGCCCCTCGGAGCATAAACGCATATAACACGAGCTTCAGACGTTCGATTGACATGCCGTCAACTTTGTTAGATTCCACTGAGTGATACATTTCTTTTGGCTTAATCCGCTCGAGGTTTAGACATAACTAGATTACGTTCGGGTTGGTTTATCATAAAAACCACCCAGGCCCCTTGGACGAATAAGCCAATAACTCTCAGATGGAGCTTCTGATTGACGCCCCATCTGTCGTGGTGAGTTCCTTTCGACGAGGAGGATATTTGTAATACAACAAACCTGGACTTCATGAAATTTTCTGTATTGACCCCATGGCTCATGGAGAGGACCCTCTGGGAATCGAGCGTGTTATGTTCGGGATCCCTAGAGCTTTTTGTGACTGCGATGACAATGATGACTGTACTAGGATCCTCCGTGGGTTCGGCAGCGACGATGACCGTACTGGAAACCTCCATGGGTTCGAAGACGATGACTACTGTTCTTGTATCCTATGTGGGTCTGGCAGTATTTGACTAATGTTCTTGTATCCTATGTGGGTCCGTCAGTATTTGACTCTGTACTTGTATCCTATGTGGATCTAGCAGTGTAGATGGTCTTGTATCCTTTGTGGGTACAACAGTTTAGCTGGTCTTGTATCCTATGTGGGTCCGACATCATAGATTTATGAGTGTATACATCTAATCATCTCTATCCTCTTACGAAGTGTATTACTATGTGAGCTGAGTCTTAACTTACAATCATTATCATCTATATGATTGTTGTGCTTTCCTGTGTGGATTGGGTGGGGCTTTCCTTTGTAGATTGGGTTGTGAATTCCTATATGGAATGGGTTATGTTTTCCTGTGTGGACTGGGTTGTATTTTGGCTCATGTACTGGTCCTGAGCTGGAATAGATGACTTAGGTATATGTATGGGTATATACCTAAGTAGAGCTGGTTGTTACTTCGTGATTGTATCTTTCTTTTGTGGTTTATCCTTCATGGATTATTGGAGACATTAGGGGGTCTCGGGGTCCCTATTGAGTAGTGTATACACTCCCCTGCACGGGCTATGCTCTCACTACGTTGTGTTGGATGCAAATGACATACAACGCTGATCGAGGTGGGTGCTCCTGGGGCAGAATGGTACCTGGAGGTGGATCACTGGATGGGACGTACACGGAGTGGACAACTGGAGCCGAGGAGCAGAGGAGACTATCTGTACCCACCGTGTAGGTGGGACTTCCAGAGGACGGCTCAGACTCGCTGCTTTACATTTCAGTTGTTGTACATTCATTTCATTTGTACATTACTTTATGTTTGGTTTGTATTTGTGCCCATTTACTTTTCATCACTTACATTTGTACTCAGTTTACTTAGTGTTTACTCATCTTGCGTACTCTATGGTGTTTGTTCATTTTATAAAGTCAATGCTTTCCCTATGTAAGGCGGGCTTGGGGTAGTCATGACACTGGCCCTAAGGATGGGTCATGACAAATTGTTATCAGAGGAGTTCAGTTCTACCACAGAACTCAAGACTCTAATTTTTCTTCTATGTGAAGAAATAGTGTTAAGGGTATTGAGTGTGGTTATCAGTCCAGGGAGTCTAGTTTTGGTGCGGAGGCCGACGTATCCATATACCAGGACCCTGACTTCTGATTTCCGACTCAATGCACAAAAAACATTGATTGTGTGTGTGTTTCAAATTTTTTCTTTGTGATTACATTTTTTCAGCTCACCAGGTATACTGTATTACTAGGGGCACACGTGTTTCTTTTCAGGTAGGCCCCACGATGGCATCCATCAAGGGTTCCGAGCATTGTGCCAGACGACAGCCCATATAGTGACGAGGCCTCGGTGCATGGCCCCTTTAAAGAAGAGGCACCGATGGTTCCTCTACCAACCGAGCCACCGATGATAGCATCCCCAGTAGCTGAGCGTGCACGTCGCCTTAGTGCACTGCATGAGTTTCAGTATCAGAGACCACCCAGGTTCTACGGGGAGATGGAACCTCTTGTAACCAAAGATTGGATGGAGGCTGTTGTTCGAGTTTTCAGATTAGTAGGGACACCAGATGACCTCATGGTGATCCTTGTGGCGAGTCTCCTACACGCGGCATCAGGTAGATGGTGGATCTTGATTCTCTAGGAGCACGATGAGGCATCATTTCTTTGGATGGACATTGAGAACCACTTCTTCTCGTAGGTCGTTCCAGCCACCCATCTGTGCAGTGTCAATTCAGGAGCTACTACATCTGCAGCAGGGTAGCATGTAAGTAGCCTAGTACTCAGTGAGATTTACCGAACTCTCACGCTACTCCACAGACATGTCACATGAACCATTCATTCGGGCCCAGACCTTCGAGCAGGGACTGATGCATGAGATCAGGGCATCGATGATCTCCCTCAGAATTCTGACGTAGGAAGGAGTACTGGAGTGAGCCTTTCTTGTAGAGAGCTTCTTTGCTGAGACTACACCAGCAGTGAGACCTGCCGTAGGGAGGCACGTAGCGGAGTCTTCTGCAGCTGGCAGTCGACGGATGTCATAGGGGTCCAAGGAGACTAGACCATCAAGCGGAAGACCTTAGGATACTAGCTCAGAGGTGTGGGGAACACAGTAAAGAGCTAGCCTTATGAGGAGCAGACAATTCTATGCATGCGGCGGGCAGGGCCACATGGCTCGTGACTACCCGACCCGCCATTTAGAGGATCTATAGATGGTTGAGGGACCACCCAGGTAGAGGCAGAGGTTCGACCGTGGCGGTCTGCAGGGAGTATTAAGATGAGGAAGAGGAGTTGGCCGAGTAGCGGGTGGTGGAAGACGTTTTGAGGCTCTACCACCACCACCACCAGGGGGTCCACCCCGACCACATGGAGCTGGCGGACAAAGTCAGGCCCAGCTCCAGGCAGTGGAGGCCTACGACCACAGTGCACCAGAGATGATTTGAGGTACTATCTATGTATACTCTACCATTGCTGCAGTTATTATGGACACATGAGAGAGTCATTCATTCATTTCCGCTTCATTTGTTAGGAGCTCGGAGATTCCGACTAAGTCGTTGGCTTCATCCATATTGCTAGAGACTCCTACGGGAGTAGACTTGACGATTACGCACTAGTTCCGGCAGTGTGAGCTTACTCTTGGAGAGAAGAGCTTCAGATGGGATCTTCTTTTAGCAGGGACGAGGCCTTACGACGTCATCTTCGGCATGTATTTGTTATCTACAGTCCATTCTCAGATCGACTGTATTAGGCTCAAGGTGCGGTGTGTCTTTACCGATGGGAGCAGGTTCACCTTCACCAGTGAGAAGGGAGCCTTTTCAGCATAGGATGGACTCAAGCAGAGGAGAGGATAGCCGATCAATCATCAGTTGGCTAGCCTCATCCTAGGAGCAGTGGATGTACAGAGTCCGAGTTTTCCTGTAGTGGTGGATCAGTATGTGGACGTCTTCCCTGACGATGTTCCAAGACTACCTCCTCGTAGAGAGGTAGACTTTTATATTGAACTATACCTCGGGATAGCCCTGATATCTACTCCAGCATATCATGTGGATCCTACTGAGCATCTAGAGCTATGGGGACATCTGGAGGACTTGCCGGGCAAGGGATTCATTCGACCCAGCGTTTCACCCAGGGATTCACCGATTGTGTTCGCCAAGAAGGCGGATGGGAGCTTGCGACTATGTGTCGATTACCGTCTCCTGAATCAGGTGACCGTGAAGAACATGTATCCTCTTTCGAGGGTTGAAGACCTCTTTGATTAGCTCAATGGAGCACAGTGGTTCTCGAAGATAGACCTCAGGTCATGTTATGATCATCTCAAAGATCGAGACGAGGATGTGCAAAAGACGACCTTCAGGTGTCGGTATGGCAACTATGAGTTATTGGTTATTCCTTTTGGAATAAACAATTCTCTAGAAGTGTTCATGATTCTCATTAATAGGATATTAAAGCCTTACCTTTATCGATTCGTCGTAGTATTCATCGACAATATTATGATTTAGTCGACTACTGAGGAGGAGCATGCCTACCACTTGCGGGTTATATTAGATACACTCCGAGAGCACCAACTTTATGGTAACATCTCTAAGTGTTAGTTATGGATTCGATAAGTCCACTTATTGGGTCACATCATCTCTGAGGCATGAGTTGTGATGGATCTTGCGATGATCGAGGCAGTACTAGCTTGGAGCCACCTAGGAGTGTGATGGAGGTTCGGAGTTTCCTAGGTCTGAAAGGGTACTATAAGAGATTTTTTCCAGACTTCTCAAAAGTTTCAGCACTTCTTTCAGCTTTGACAAATAAGGGGAAACCCTTCATGTGGTCAGATAGATGTCACAAGAGCTTCCAGGAGCGGGGACGGATATTGACCAGTGCACCCAACATGAGGCTACCAGAGGAGGGAGTAGGGAACGTAGTTCACTACGATGCATTAGGGACCGGACTCATGTGTGTCCTGATGTAGGAGCTGGTTGTGATCGTCTTTGTATCACAATAGTTGAGGGAGCATGAGCAGATCTATGCTACCCATGACCTGGAGTTAGCAGCATTGGTCTTTACTCTGAAGATGTGGCATCACTATCTGATGGGCGAGCGCTTTACATTCTACACTGACCACCAGAGTCTCCGGTACATCTTTACGCAGAAGGACCTGAACCGGAGACTGTGGTGATGGCTCGAGTTCCTCCAGGACTATGACTTTGAGATAGTATGTACTCCTAGGAAGGGGAACGTAGTAGCCGATGCTCTTAGTAGGAGGATGGGCATTCAGCTACTTGGAGAGGCGACAGAGCAGCTAGCCGTGATGCAGATATCATTCACGGATAGAGATGGGGAATCCTTTATACAGTTTCTCACTGTCACTCCACCGCTTCTTCAGCGGGTCAGAGGGGAACAGCGTGGGGATGATGACTGTGAGACGTGGCGTGCACATATTTCCACAGGAAAGGCACCTGATGTATTTTCTGTAGGAGGAGAGAACGTCATCCTTCTAAGAGGACATACCATGGTACCAGTTTCATTACAAGAGGAGGTTTTGAGAGAGTATTATACAACCCCTTTAGCAGTATATCCAGGAGTGGCGAAGATGTACCAGGATCTCAGACAACAGCACTAGTGGATGGGTATGAAGAAGGCTATGGCTGAGTTCGTTCCTCGATGCCTCACCAGCCAACAAGTGAATGTAACACCCCAAGAATTCATAATGTGTTATTTCTTCAAAATAATTCAATAACTTGTACTACACGCAACACCGAGTTTAATCACACCTTGACTTACAAAAAAGGGCCATTAAAAGAGGTCATGAATAGTATTAACTAAATTTTAAACTTTATATAATCCTTATAATTTTAGAATCCACATTATGAGTTTCTTAGTCATAATGCAAGAACAGATTCATTTTCAGTATTGCACTTTTATCAACATTTAATAGTGAAACCTTTTTAAATACAATATTTTAAACTTTTTGACTAAATGGGGACATCAAAAAAATTTAAAATGAAACATCCCAAGCTTCCACGGTACGCTTTCCTTTGAATAAAACAGTAGCGTGTGTTGTACGCAACTTCGTGTTTTAACACGTGCCACAACCGATCAAACTTGCCGTTATGAATAGTAATACCTAATTTTTGAAATTATATATATTTTATTTTTAAAAATGGACTTCATTTTTGGATTCGGAATATCAAATTTAGCCTAAGGTGAAATTTTGGTACTTTTCGGATAACTTTAATATTTTGATGAATAGTGAAAATTACTAAATTTTAATTAAAAACAACTTTTTTAATCAAAATAATTAATAGTGATAAATTATTAATTTGAGTGGTTTTAAAGTATATTTAGAATATATTTTTACCACTTAATATAATGTTGGTCATTGGTCATAATTTTACAATTAAACTGAACATAAACAAGTGTCAATCTTTTGATAGTTATTATCTCTTAAAAACACGCTTTTTGTTTTGACAGCGGGAATTAATTTTAAATTAATTTCTGCCACTTCTGTGTTTTGAATTTAGAAAAATGGATTCCATATTTGGAATCAGGATGTTCAAATTGTGTAAATAGGTAACTTTTATTTTTAGACATTTTGAATAATTACTGCGGTAAATATTTTATTTACCATGGTTAAGGGTAAATCCGGTAAATAAGGGTAAAAAAAATAATATTATAATAATACTAAATTACCCTAAAACGTGTCTTAACCCTATTGGTTGATACATGGTCGACCATGGGCATCTTTGGGTCTATTTTGGGACCCCATGGATCCACTTGTGAGTGATAATGACACTTTATTTTAATTAAGTTAAAATGAATACAAAAATGGCATAAGCTTACATCTTTTAAAAGACCAATTTTTACATAGGGTTATACATGTTGTATTTTCGATTATAAATATTAATTAAAAAGATAAAAAGATTTCCTACATGATGATATTTTATTTATAATTTTTAGACATCAAATAAGTTAAATTATTAATGACACAATGATGATGCAGTAATTAATATAATAGTGAAAAATTAAAATAAGTGATATTATAAATACCCAAATAAATATAATATGAAACTTTTAATGAATTAAACTAATTTTATAGGATAATATGATATATTAGTATTGATTTAATTGACTTTGTTTGAAGAAATCAATCTGTTATGAGTTTCACAAAAATCAACTAATGAATAGTGTCAAAATTGACATAAAAGAGTTCTTAAAACAAATATTATATTATTAATTGATATTAAATTCCTAAAAATCTAAGGTTCGGCCAAGAGACTTATTTCATGATAGGTTAATCATTAATGGACCACTTGGGGGTCTCTTGGATGTATATGGTAAGTTTATTAACCATATAATATAAAAATACAAAGAGACATTGTAAAAGTGAAACTAATTAACTTAGAGTTAATACTTAAAGATAAGGTTAATATAAGTACCAAAACCTGTCTAAATTCTATTGTATGAGTTGTTTTCGACCTATCCCCACCTCATCCTTTGAATAGTCAACTTTGGAGCCTTTGAAAACCGAATATGAATTTATTATAAATTAATATTTCTAGCTTTTCCAAAGGTGCCCCTCACCCCTCTTATAAAAGGGCACTCCTCCTTCTCATTTCTTCACACCTCTCAAGCCACTTGGCTCGTCCAAACTCTGCCAAACTAAGCTCCCCACATCCCTCTCCTCCTCCTTGAAGCTTCCAATTAGGCAGAAAGCATTTCAAGAAGTCCTTTGGTTCCAACCAAAGTGAGTTACCTAGATTAAAGGTAACGATTTCTCTTAAATTATTTTCATTTATTTTGCTTCTCCAACCCCCAAACTCTTTTTATTTCCTTTATTTTGTAACAACACCAGTATCCACAATATACTAGGATGTTGTTATAAGAAGGATTGAAACTACACATACACACAACTCCATCTAATGGATGATGAACATAATGTTTCTGTGGATGGAAAACTAACGCCTCACGAAACGATGATTGTTCAAATACATCTTACCACCTCTCATGGTGGCCATTATGATGGAACTGTAATTAAATATGATATTAATGATATATATTTTATATATAAGCTTCTGTAATTCCATTTTATTTCATACCATTATTCGTTTCATGTTGTATATACATACGATAATTTCATTTGAGGAAGTGCGGACTACCGCCCCCTTAAAATGATATGACTCGTTCATACCACACATGGAACGTATAAAGGATGGTGTTAATGAACTTAAGTAACATATATAAAATATTATATTATACTGGAATAGTAATATACCTATGTATCATTTGGATTCGATTCTTTTAAAATAAAAATTAAATGGAAGTAGCGTTCGTGCGTACGTACGGACTACCGTCTCCACGAACGCGATGAGATTCATTCTCCATCGTATCCATTCAAGTATAATTATCATTTAATGATTTAAAAATTATGTTTAAGGACTTTATATCATTCTGGATATGAATAAGATACAACAAACATGACTTATGTAACAAAACATATAAAAGAAAATGAGTAAGTTAACACCCGAAACGACGATAATTCTAAGATATTATTAACAAATCAATGTTAAAAGATCATATATGATATCATATTAATATATATGATTCTTGTATAATTTAATAACAATTATTTCACCATTATACAGGATGTTAACCTACCCCAACCAAGGAAAAGTACAAGGTAAGGGTTATTTCACAATCTCTTCATTATTCGAGGTTGTTTATACGTAATAATCTACTGGGATCTCTTTATCATCCACATCCATGTTTCTTCGAAATGTATTTCAAAACATTTTTACTATTTACAAGAATAAGGGTTAAGGTCATTTATACCCTTGTTTGACTTTTTATAAGAGGTTTATAAAGGAATCTTTCCGTCGTTTTCAAAACAAGGTCCTTTTTAACCTTTTCGACGGAATTGAGGTAAGAATGTTTTTTTAACTTATACGGCGGGTGCGGTTATTTTCCACCGTTATAAAGTCGTTGAAGCTTTCCATACAAGCTTATAAGAATATTTTCAAAGAAAATGTTTTATTTTATATGCATCTTAAATGATTTCAAAATAAAAGGAGATACTTCTTTAAAAAGAATTTTGATTTCATCTATGTCAACATCCTTTGATGGATTTTAAGATTATTTGAAGTTGATTTATTATGATACAAAACTTCTATATTGTATTGAAGGTTTTGTGATATGTTTGACTGTGGATGTGCTATTTTATACCATTCATAGTTTATGGTGAAACTATTGACATTTCGTATGCTAGTTTTAATCCGAATGTTTATGTTATATTTCAAACTTTTCTTCAGATGAATGTGCTAAACAAGTATGTTCCGGGTTGGGGACCGGTAAAAGTAAGCCCTCCAGGTTGGGGACTGGTTAAAGTAAGCCCTCCAGGTTATGGATTGGTAAAAGTATGCCCTCTGGGTTGGTGCCCGGTTATTAGAGGCACTCCGGGTTGGTGTCCGGTTATTAGAGGCACTCCGGGTTGGTGTCCGGTTATTAGAGGCACTCCGGGTTGGTGTCCGGTTATTAGAGGCACTCCGGGTTGGGTTCCGGTTAGAAGTAACCCCTAGGTCTTGGGATGAGGCCTAGACAAAGAAATTAACATTTAGCATTATGCATTCCAACATTATGAAAGTGGTTATTGATTTTTGCATGTGATTATTCGATTAGTAGAATATCCATGTGAACAAGTAAATGGCATTATTTCATTTTATTTATGCCATACTATGTTGAAGTTCAATTTTAAAAGGCTTTTGTTTTAGTAATTCATTTCCTTAAATGTTTATGCTTATTTTGAATGTTCCGCTTTATTGTTATCCTTACTGGGCATTTGAGCTCACCCCTTTTCTATGTTTTATTTTTCCCAGGATGTGAAGAAGTAAGTTATGAATGACATGCAGGGATAGTATGTGGGGATATGAGTGTGAATTATGAAGACTTTGTTGTTGTAGTAGTTTTTCACTTTAAAAAGTAATGTAAAACTTTATGAATATATCTAGTGTTTCCAAGGCTACTAAACCAATCGGTCTTTCGAGATTTGATCTTCTTGTGATCATGCCAATGTTACGAAGTAATGCACCGACTCTGGGTAGCTGGGGTCGGGGCGTTACAGTTGGTATCAGAGGAAGTTTAGTACAAACCTTGGAAGCTAGATTTAGATAAACTCTGATTAGAGCACATAGACCTAAGATGAACTTTGAGGATTAGTATAGAAGAACTTCCTAGAATTTTGGTACTGTAGAGATTTTGTGAGTTTTCCGAGCAATACATCCCTGTCTGGATACGAGCAGGTAGAGGCGGCTCTGGCACAGATGTACCTAGGGGTAAAACCCGAAAACACCGCATTGAGCTAGACTCGAACGGGAACTGGTGCACGACAACGGGCCTTGCTGCACTCTTGGTTACGACACTCCCGGGGGATATGCTTAGGATAACTCTCATTTTCTTTACAAATCATTATGAAGGGTTTATGAGTATATACTTCCTCAAAGGAGGCATTTTTATGATTATGGATTATATCCCTAAATAGTTCAATTTATGTTAAGTGTTTTATAAGTATGGGATTATGTATTTTGATTCATAAACTGATCTAGTGTATGTCATTGTTTAGAAATGGCGCCCAGTAGAAGGAATGAGAACTCTAACAATGCACATGATCCAAAGAGAAGGAAGGATCATATCTTTCATGGTCTTAAGCTAGAATTTATAAGAGAAATAGTCTCCCATGTATTATCATCATATGGAGAAATAATATCATGTGTTGATAAGATAAGTAAAGAGTTTACTGAGTCCTATGGCTTTGAAGGGAAGAAAGAGAAGAAAAGGATGGAAGAGAGAAAAATGGATAAAGGGAAGAGGGAAAAGAAGAATTTTCCCATATGTGGTAACTGTGGGAAGAAACACCCTGGAACTTGCCTGAAAGGAATGGGAGTTTGTTATAAGTGTGGAAGAAAAGGGCACAAAGTACATGACTGCAAGGGTGATAAAATGGTTTCAAATGTACAATGCTTCATTTGCAAGGAGTTTGGACACTACGCGAACCTATGCCCCAGTCATCAGACTATGCCGCAAATGATGCTATTGGATAATAATCAAGTTATGATACTACCACAGATGAAGAGGAATGATTAGAGTTCTTATGTTGATTATGTCAATTGAGTGTTGTATCAACAATGTACTTGTTATAATAATTATGGAGTATATAAGGATTGTACTGTAGTACTATTTCATTAAGGACTTGAGATTGTGTGGAACTAAGAAAAGTGACTCAATAGCAGGATAAATTTTTGGAAAATATATGGTTGAGAGAATGATAAACCATAATATAGTTCTGATACCGAGTTAGTGATTTTGGAATAATACATGATTGTTTTGGATAAATTATATTGGATATTCTTGACTACCTTGGAACTGATTAATGATCTGTATATTCCATTATTGTTGGGGTTTAAAACATTTTTGGATTGATGAGGTATATCCAGCATTCTATATGGAATAAGGGAGCATGAATGTAATCAATAAGGAATATGGTAATTCAGGATGTTTCAGTGTATTAAAAGAATACATGATGAAGGTATTCATATGCTATTACGTGGAAAAAAGGATCTACATTATTTTTAACTTCCTTATAAATGTTGGACTGTGAGTTTGGTCAGAAATATTTTGGATAAATTCTAGTTTGAGATTAATTTTGGATGGCCATAAAAGGACAACCCGGAGGTCGGGCGGCAACCCGTCGCGTCCGGCAAGGCCGCGAGACTTGAACCCGCAACCGAAGGGCGACAAGGGTGTATCACCTACCACTGGCCCACAAGATGTCCTGGATTAAATAATGCAGTTTTTATTAAAAGATCTTGTAGATGAATTATAAATTCGTTTATTTTGGAACCCTATACGAATAGTGTAAATAGATTTTTTTTACATTCTATTATCTTTTAGAGTGAAAGATGAGTTTGTGGTAGAAATTTATTAATGGATAAAACTCTAATTATAAAGTATGTATACCTCCTTATGATCTTAGCCAATCTAATAAATAAATTCCACAACGTTAAGAAAAGGAACTTAGAACAAAAATGTTGTCCTAGATGGTACCTTAAATCATCACTAATTTATGGCTTTGGGATTGTTGGCCCTTTCATAGCCATGTTCTCTACCACTCTCCATCAGATAATTGATGGTTAGATTTCTCCTCTATATCCATATTTACCTACATGGAACCCTAGTATGTGTTATTTTCGGTAATCTTCATACTTCCCACTCTTTATTTTAAACAGAGGCCTCATTAATTCATTTTTCGATGTGGGATTTCAACTAAGATATTTTGAAACGTCAAAAATGTGTCATCCCAATATTCTATGTTTTGTTGAACCAATGGTATTTCAAATCATCATAAATTGATGAGTTTAAGGACCTCAATTTTATACTTGTTTGTGATTGATGACCTCAATCACTACCTATAAATATTTACGTTTTTCCTCCAATTATATGTCTCTAATTTCCACCAATGTTCTCCTAATCGAGATCATAATTTGGTGGTGACCCTTTCATTTCTCTTTTCCTCATATTAAGACTAAATTTTAGTAACCCAATTTCCGATGTGGGTTTTACCACAAATATATTTTCTATTTTCAACCTTTTATTTTCTAAGAACAATTTCAAATTGCGAGGACGCAATTTATTGAAGGAGGGGAGAATGTAACACCCCAAGAATTCATAATGTGTTATTTCTTCAAAATAATTCAATAACTTGTACTACACGCAACACCGAGTTCAATCACACCTTGACTTACAAAAAAGGGCCATTAAAAGAGGTCATGAATAGTATTAACTAAATTTTAAACTTTATATAATCCTTATAATTTTAGAATCCACATTATGAGTTTCTTAGTCATAATGCAAGAACAGATTCATTTTCAGTATTGCACTTTTATCAACATTTAATAGTGAAACCTTTTTAAATACAATATTTTAAACTTTTTGACTAA
The DNA here is from genome assembly GCA_963277665.1 of Viscum album. Lineage (NCBI taxonomy): Eukaryota > Viridiplantae > Streptophyta > Magnoliopsida > Santalales > Viscaceae > Viscum > Viscum album. The sequence continues at coordinate 1,113,537,686 of OY728131.1, forward strand.
ATGGGGACATCAAAAAAATTTAAAATGAAACATCCCAAGCTTCCACGGTACGCTTTCCTTTGAATAAAACAGTAGCGTGTGTTGTACGCAACTTCGTGTTTTAACACGTGCCACAACCGATCAAACTTGCCGTTATGAATAGTAATACCTAATTTTTGAAATTATATATATTTTATTTTTAAAAATGGACTTCATTTTTGGATTCGGAATATCAAATTTAGCCTAAGGTGAAATTTTGGTACTTTTCGGATAACTTTAATATTTTGATGAATAGTGAAAATTACTAAATTTTAATTAAAAACAACTTTTTTAATCAAAATAATTAATAGTGATAAATTATTAATTTGAGTGGTTTTAAAGTATATTTAGAATATATTTTTACCACTTAATATAATGTTGGTCATTGGACATAATTTTACAATTAAACTGAACATAAACAAGTGTCAATCTTTTGATAGTTATTATCTCTTAAAAACACGCTTTTTGTTTTGACAGCGGGAATTAATTTTAAATTAATTTCTGCCACTTCTGTGTTTTGAATTTAGAAAAATGGATTCCATATTTGGAATCAGGATGTTAAAATTGTGTAAATAGGTAACTTTTATTTTTAGACATTTTGAATAATTACTGCGGTAAATATTTTATTTACCATGGTTAAGGGTAAATCCGGTAAATAAGGGTAAACAAAATAATATTATAATAATACTAAATTACCCTAAAACGTGTCTTAACACTATTGGTTGATACATGGTCGACCATGGGCATCTTTGGGTCTATTTTGGGACCCCATAGATCCACTTGTGAGTGATAATGACACTTTATTTTAATTAAGTTAAAATGAATACAAAAATGGCATAAGCTTACATCTTTTAAAAGACCAATTTTTACATAGGGTTATACATGTTGTATTTTCGATTATAAATATTCATTAAAAAGATAAAAAGATTTCCTACATGATGATATTTTATTTATAATTTTTAGACATCAAATAAGTTAAATTATTAATGACACAATGATGATGCAGTAATTAATATAATAGTGAAAAATTAAAATAAGTGATATTATAAATACCCAAATAAATATAATATGAAACTTTTAATGAATTAAACTAATTTTATAGGATAATATGATATATTAGGATTTATTTAATTGACTTTGTTTGAAGAAATCAATCTGTTATGAGTTTCACAAAAATCAACTAATGAATAGTGTCAAAATTGACATAAAAGAGTTCTTAAAACAAATATTATATTATTAATTGATATTAAATTCCTAAAAATCTAAGGTTAGGCCAAGAGACATATTTCATGATAGGTTAATCATTAATGGACCACTTGGGGGTCTCTTGGATGTATATGGTAAGTTTATTAACCATATAATATAAAAATACAAAGAGACATTGTAAAAGTGAAACTAATTAACTTAGAGTTAATACTTAAAGATAAGGTTAATATAAGTACCCAAACCTGTCTAAATTCTATTGGATGAGTTGTTTTCGACCTATCCCCACCTCATCCTTTGAATAGTCAACTTTGGAGCCTTTGAAAACCGAATATGAATTTATTATAAATTAATATTTCTAGCTTTTCCAAAGGTGCCCCTCACCCCTCTTATAAAAGGGCACTCCTCCTTCTCATTTCTTCACACCTCTCAAGCCACTTGGCTCGTCCAAACTCTGCCAAACTAAGCTCCCCACATCCCTCTCCTCCTCCTTGAAGCTTCCCCTTAGGCAGAAAGCATTTCAAGAAGTCCTTTGGTTCCAACCAAAGTGAGTTACCTAGATTAAAGGTAACGATTTCTCTTAAATTATTTTCATTTATTTTGCTTCTCCAACCCCCAAACTCTTTTTATTTCCTTTCTTTTGTAACAACACCAGTATCCACAATATACTAGGATGTTGTTATAAGAAGGATTAAAACTACACATACACACAACTCCATCTAATGGATGATGAACATAATGTTTCTGTGGATGGAAAACTAACGCCTCACGAAACGATGATTGTTCAAATACATCTTACCACCTCTCATGGTGGCCATTATGATGGAACTGTAATTAAATATGATATTAATGATATATATTTTATATATAAGCTTCTGTAATTCCATTTTATTTCATACCATTATTCGTTTCATGTTGTATATACATACGATAATTTCATTTGAGGAAGTGCGGACTACCGCCCCCTTAAAATGATATGACTCGTTCATACCACAAATGGAACGTATAAAGGATGGTGTTAATGAACTTAAGTAACATATATAAAATATTATATTATACTGGAATAGTAATATACCTATGTATCATTTGGATTCGATTCTTTTAAAATAAAAATTAAATGGAAGTAGCGTTCGTGCGTACGTACGGACTACCGTCTCCACGAACGCGATGAGATTCATTCTCCATCGTATCCATTCAAGTATAATTATCATTTAATGATTTAAAAATTATGTTTAAGGACTTTATATCATTCTGGATATGAATAAGATACAACAAACATGACTTATGTAACAAAACATATAAAAGAAAATGAGTAAGTTAACACCCGAAACGACGATAATTCTAAGATATTATTAACAAATCAATGTTAAAAGATCATATATGATATCATATTAATATATATGATTCTTGTATAATTTAATAACAATTATTTCACCATTATACAGGAGGTTAACCTACCCCAACCAAGGAAAAGTACAAGGTAAGGGTTATTTCACAATCTCTTCATTATTCGAGGTTGTTTATACGTAATAATCTACTGGGATCTCTTTATCATCCACATCCATGTTTCTTCAAAATGTATTTCAAAACATTTTTACTATTTACAAGAATATGGGTTAAGGTCATTTATACCCTTGTATGACTTTTTATAAGAGGTTTATAAAGGAATCTTTCTGTCGTTTTCAAAACAAGGTCCTTTTTAACCTTTTCGACGGAATTGAGGTAAGAATGTTTTTTTTAACTTATACGGCGGGTGCGGTTATTTTCCACCGTTATAAAGTCGTTGAAGCTTTCCATACAAGCTTATAAGAATATTTTCAAAGAAAATGTTTTATTTTATATGCATCTTAAATGATTTCAAAATAAAAGGAGATACTTCTTTAAAAAGAATTTTGATTTCATCTATGTCAACATCCTTTGATGGATTTTAAGATTATTTGAAGTTGATTTATTATGATACAAAACTTCTATATTGTATTGAAGGTTTTGTGATATGTTTGACTGTGGATGTGCTATTTTATACCATTCATAGTTTATGGTGAAACTATTGACATTTCTTATGCTAGTTTTAATCCGAATGTTTATGTTATATTTCAAACTTTTCTTCAGATGAATGTGCTAAACAAGTATGTTCCGGGTTGGGGACCGGTAAAAGTAAGCCCTCCAGGTTGGGGACTGGTTAAAGTAAGCCCTCCAGGTTAGGGACTGGTAAAAGTATGCCCTCCGGGTTGGTGTCCGGTTATTAGAGGCACTCTGGGTTGGTGTCCGGTTATTAGAGGCACTCCGGGTTGGTGTCCGGTTATTAGAGGCACTCCGGGTTGGTGTCCGGTTATTAGAGGCACTCCGGGTTGGGTTCCGGTTAGAAGTAACCCCTAGGTCTTGGGATGAGGCCTAGACAAAGAAATTAACGTTTAGCATTATGCATTCCAACATTATGAAAGTGGTTATTGATTTTTGCATGTGATTATTCGATTAGTAGAATATCCATGTGAACAAGTAAATGGCATTATTTCATTTTATTTATGCCATACTATGTTGAAGTTCAATTTTAAAAGGCTTTTGTTTTAGTAATTCATTGCCTTAAATGTTTATGCTTATTTTGAATGTTCCGCTTTATTGTTATCCTTACTGGGCATTTGAGCTCACCCCTTTTCTATGTTTTATTTTTCCCAGGATGTGAAGAAGTAAGTTATGAATGACATGCAGGGATAGTATGTGGGGATATGAGTGTGAATTATGAAGACTTTGTTGTTGTTGTAGTTTTTCACTTTAAAATGTAATGTAAAACTTTATGAATATATCTAGTGTTTCCAAGGCTACTAAACCAATCGGTCTTTCGAGATTTGATCTTCTTGTGATCATGCCAATGTTACGAAGTAATGCACCGACTCTGGGTAGCTGGGGTCGGGGCGTTACAGTGAAGGTGGACCACCAGGTACCAGCAGGATTTGTACCACCGTTGGAGGTCACAAAGTGGATGTGGGATGGGATATCTATGGATTTCATGACTAGAAATCCACTTACGTCCAGATTTCAGGACTCCATTTGGGTGATTGTCGACCGACTCACCAAGTCGGCACACTTCTTACCCATCAGCGATCATAGATCAGTGGAGATCTTGGGACTCCTCTATGTTCAGGAGATCATACGGCTTCATGGTGTGCCATCATCTATCATCTCTGATCGAGATTCTCTCTTTACTTCCTGACTATTGAAGGGGTCACTAGAGGCATTTGGGACGCAGCTACGCCTGAGAACCACCTTTCATTCATAGACAGATGTTCAGATTGAGGGGACCATTCAGACTCTTGAGGACATGCTCCGTGCATGTGTCTTAGACTTTGGTCACAGCTGGGAGGATCACCTACCTTTGGAATAGTTTTTGTACAAAAATAGATACCACTCTACCATCATGATGGCACCATACGAGGCATTGTACGTCCGACGTTGCAGATCACCTCTGTGTTGGACAGACCCCGGGGAGTCAGCACTTGTGGGACCAGAGATGGTCCAGGCCACGACAGAGATGGTTCAGGTCATCCAGGAGTGGACGAGGACAGATCAGAGCTGATAGAAGTCTTATGCTGACAGGAGGCGGAGACCACTAGAGTTCAAGGATGACGACAACATTTTCTTATGGGTCTCACCTCAACGTGGATTATGGAGATTTGGATGGGGTGGAAAGTTACCTCATTGCTTCATCGGACCATTCCATGTTTTCAGCAGGATAGGCGAGGTGGATTATCACCTGGCACTTCCACCTCAGTTGCACCAGGTACACGATGTCTTCCATGTGTCTCAGCTGAGGAGATACGTGCATGACCTAATGCATATCACTGACCCTAGAAAGGTGGAAATTGATGATGGTGTGACTTTTGCGGATGTCCTGGTGGAGATCGAGGATCGATAGGAGTGGGTCCTACGTGGGAGGTCTATTCCTCTAGTGCGCATCAGGTGGCAGCACGGGAACCTCCAGGAGAGTACTTGGGTGCGGGAGGCTCGGATTCATGCACATTACCCTCATTTGTTTCCCTAGATTGTGATGTAACTTTACGGGGACGTAAAGCCCTGAGGTGGGAGTAATGTAAAGAGCCATAAATTTCAAGGAAATTTGTTTTCTAAAATTCTTTGGGATTATACGAGTATACAGTTTCTAACAGAACATGATTCTGAGGCCTGGTGTGGCCGTAATGTATTTCGAAAGTTTATCTCGGGTACATTCAGTGAACAAACGAGTGGGTTTTTCTAACTTTTGAACCGGTGCTCGGAATCAAAATCCGAGGCACCGATGAAACCGCCGCGCCAGTAGTTGCTTAAAAAGACCTTTATTGGGGTTGCGTTTACTGGGATAGTGTTTTTTTTAAAAATATGGATTAATTATAAAGAGAAATAAAATTGTTTAGAAATTATATTTCACTTTATAGTTGTTACACACCATGTATGGTAGTTGGGGTGGGACCCACTAAAATTATAACTCCTCTTGTTAGGATATTAGTGAGGTGGGGCCCACACAAGCCCCACCCCTTCAATTTAACTAACTCCTCTAAACCTCCCCTCTTAAATTATGTGACCCTCCCTCAAATTAATGTTGCCAACATATCACACCATTAATTTTGACAACTAAAAATTAATAAGGTGAATTCATATTTTGAAGTTTAGAATTGTTCGCATAAATAAATAAAATAAGGCGAAGCCTTTTTTTGGCATTTTTTGTGCAAAGAAAGGGGGAGATCCCTTGTGTTGTTCCATTGAAGAGCTTCAACCATCTACGAAGAACAACACTCTTCATCGAAGAACGCCGACACCACACGAAGAGATCAATGCACTGTTCTTTCTCCTCTCCGTAGCCGGTATGATACGTCATCTCCTCCATGGACGTCCTCTGTCAACGTATACGAAGCCACACCCCATGATGCCATTTCCCGAAATGCTAGATTTTGCGAACTACCATGAGGTAGGCGTTGTTTCATCATTCAAGGATTGTTATCTTGATGTTCATCGTTATTTCTTTGATGCTTGTTATCAATATAATGGGAGGAGGTCAGACCGCATGAACACGGCTGACCCTCTTCCCCCTATGTAGTTGGTCTTCGTTGTGGTTTTGAATGGGGGAGACCCGAGGCCATCGCACCAGGCGGAAATGACAGAACCACGGCCGGAGCGGGCTGCGACGAAGGAGCGCAGCGCCGTTGCGCCGCAACGGTGATACCGAAGGTGGCTGTGTCCAAGTGCGGGCCGTGTCGGAGGGGCTCGATGTCGTCACGCCATTCCGGTCGGATAGGGGCTGCGGCAGTTGGCCGCGTTGGAGCAGTAGGAGGAAGCATGCCATCCCGGCCCCTGGCGTTCAAGGAGGCGTGACCACCCGTGGCACAACCGGCCGACCGTAATGGTCGGACGTTTCCATGAAGGTCGGGGTTTTGAAACCCCCGGCAGCCACCTAGGGCAGACCCCACAGGGGTCTGCCATTTCGGGAAAACAGGGGGGGCTTCACCCTCCCCCTCCGCGTCCAGCTCGGCCTCGGGTCGAGCTACGGCCCCCGCTGGGTCGGACCGCCTGCGCCGGGCCTTACCGCCCACGCCGGGCCGGACCACCTCTATTGGGCCGGGCCGCCCGCCCTGTGCTTGGTTGCCCACACAGAGGCGGGCCATTCCATCCGGGCCGAGCAGCGTCCTAACGAGCCGGACCCGGACCCGGGTCTGGTCGACCAGGTTCAGGCCGACCCAGGGGTATCGGGGTGGTCGGGCCGGGCCCGAACCCCCTTATTTCCGGACAGACCCGTTCAAACGCCCATAACATGGTCTACGGATCTCCGATCAACGCACCGTTACGTGTTTAATGATCCTTGAATCGGGACGGTCGTTCCAGTATATCACAGTCAAGGTTTTGACGAACATTGGGTATGTCCAGGTTGGTTCGAACACAGAACCAACCGGGCCCTCGGAGCGGAAACGCTTATAACTTGAGGTCCGGACATCCGATTGATGTGCCGTCGACATTGTTGGATTACTCATTGTGAGATAGTTATTTTGTATTACTCCTCTGGAGGTTTGGACACAACTAGAGTACAGTTAGGTTGGTTTAGCTTAAAACCCAACCGGGCCCCTGGGACGAATAAGCCAATAACTCTCATACCGGGCGTCCGATTGACGCGTTGTCTGTCACGTTGAGTTCCTTTCGATAAGGCGGAGCTTTTTGTTACATAATACCTGTACTTTGTTAAATTTTATGTATCGACCCCTTGGCACATGGAGCAAACCCTCCTAGAATCGAGCGTGATGTGTGCGGGAACCCTAGAGCTGGCTGCGACTGCGACGACGATGACAACTATACTAGGATCCTCCGTGGGTTCGGCAGCGGCGACGACTGTACTAGAATCCTCTGTGGGTTCAATGGAGATGACTACTGTTATTGTATCCTATGTGGTTCCGGAAGTATTTGTCTACTGTTCTTGTATCCTATGTGGGTCTGGCAGTATTTGACTCTGTACTTGTATCCTATGTGGGTTCGGCAGAGTAGCTGGTCTTGTATCCTTTGTGGGTCCGACAGCTTACCAGGTCTTGTATCCTATGTGGGTCTGATAGCTTAGATGATTCAGAGGCTACATTTGATCATCTCTATCATCTTACGAAGTGTATTCCTGTCTAAGTTGAGTCTTAACATAGAAACATTATCATCGATACGATTGGTGTGCTTTCCTGTGTGTATTTGGTGGTTCTTTCCTGTGTGGATTGGGTTGTGAATTCCTATGTGGAATGGGTTATGTTTTCCAATGTGGAATAGGTTGTATTTGGGATCATTTGCTGGTGTCGAGATGGAATAGATGACATAGGTATATGTATGGCCATATACCTATGTAAAGTTGGTTTTTACTTCGTGATTGTATCTTTCCATTGTGGTTTATCCTTCATGGATTCTGGGAGACCTTCGGGGGTCTCGGGGTCCCTACTGAGTAGCTTATACTCGCCACTACAACGGCTATTCCCTCACTACGTTGTGTTGGATGAAGATGACGGTCATCACTTATAGAGGTGGGAGCTCATGGGGCTGGACAGTACCTGGAGGTTGATCACTGGATGGGACGTACACGGAGCAGACAGTCGGAGACGAGGAGCAGAGGAGACTATCATTACCCACCCTACAGGTGGGATTTCAAAAGGATGGCCCGGACTCGCTGCTTTAATTTTCGGTTGTTGTACATTCATTTTAGTTGTACTTTACTTTCAGTTGGGTTTGTATTCTAGCCCATTTACTTTTCGGCACTTACTTTTGTACTCAGTTTACTTAGTGTTTACTCAGCTTGCGTACACTGTGGTGTTGGTTTATTTTATAAAGGCAATAACCTCCCTTTTTATTGAGATTTGCGCCTTTGGTGGTAGTTGCCAGCCCCTGGCCTAAGGAAGGTGGGCTTAGGGTAGTCACGGAACGAGCCCTGAGGATGGGTCGTGACACCTAGTTACCCAGAGTCGGTGCATTATGACATAACATTGGCATGATCACAAAATATCAATTCTCGAAATACCGATTAGTTTAGTATCCTAGGAAATACTAGATACACTCATAAGTTTTACATTACATTATAAAATGAAAAAAAAAACAATTGTCTCCAATGTACACACTCATATCCCTTAGAATATCTCTGCAGGGAAGTCATAATATACTTCTTCGCATCCTGGGAAAAATAAAACATAGAATGGGGTGAGCTCAGATGCTCAGTAAGGATACCAATATAGCGGAAATTTTCATAAATAAGCATAAACATTTAAGGCAATGTAAGACTAGAAAAAATAACTTTTAAACATGAACATCATAATAATATGGAAAATATAAAATCAAATAATTCCATTTACATATTCACATGGATACACAACTAGTCAAATAATCACATTAAATATCAATAGCCATATTCATAATGATGGAATACATTATGCCAGACTTCATAACCACATAGTCAAGGATTTGTGCCCAGACTACAAATAAGAATGTGTCAAGGCCTTTTTCCAACACCCTAGTTTGTCTCATGAGACATAATGATGCATCGAGAAGCTATTGCGGGCTCTACCCTTCACTTACTAAGTCAAATTCATTAATCATATAAAAGGATTAAATCATAACATAATCATTCATATTAATACTAGCATACGAAATATCAATACATTCTCTATAAACCATGAATGGTGTGAAAATAACACATCCACAGTAAAAAATACCACAAACCCCTTAAAAAATATGGAAGTTTTGTGTCATAATAAATCAACTTCAATTAATCATAAAATACATCAATGGACGTTGACATAGATAAAATCCAAAAAAATTACTAAAATATCTATTTCATTTTATAAATCATTTAAATTACATAAAATTACAAAAGAAAACATTTATTTCTAAAATATTCTTATAAGCTTGTAAGGGAAGCTTCGACAATGTTATAATAGTAAAAAATAGTTGCACCCACCGTCTAAGTTAAAAATCATTATTACCTTATTTTGTCGAAATGGTCAAAAGGTACTTGTTTGGAAAATGATGGAATGATTCCTTTCAAACCATTTAATAAATATTCAAAAAAGGGTATAAATTAATTAAACCATATTCTAGTAAATATTAAAACTATTTTTGAATAAATTTTTAGGAAACATGGATGTGGATGATAAAGAGGTCCCTGTAGATACTTACATAAAAACAACCTCAGATAATAAAGAGATTGTGAAATTAACTCTTACCATGTACTTTTCCTTGGTCGAGGGTATGTTAACCTACTGTATGATAGTCAAATAATTGATATTAAATTATACAAGAACTATATACAAAAATATGATATCATATTTTATCTTCTAATATTTCTTTGTTAATGATATTTCAGTAGTATCATCTTTTCCGGTGTTAACTGATTCGTTTTACTTTACATGATTTGTTACGTAAGTAATGTTTTTTATAGATTGAATGTATCATACTCCTTTTAAGAATGATATTAGTTATGGAGAAATTATTTTTAATCATCAAATGAATATTATTCTTGAATGGATACGATGGGGAATGAATCTCATTACATTCGTCGAGACGGTAATCCGTACGTACGCCCGAGCCACAATGTCATTATTTTGATATGAAAATCATTTATAATTGGATGGTATATAATATATAGAGAATAATTATCATATTATATTTATTATTTACATAATTTATACTCATTATTATAACCATCCAAATGATAAAGTGTGTAAATAACCAACTACACCACGACGTGGAGACGGTAATCCGTACATACACACATATGGTGACTTTGTCACTTATTGGATGGATAGAATAATTAATATTATTGTACCATTTTTATGATAAATTCACAGTATATATAAGATATTGGAGTTATTATTTTATAATATAAACAACAAAGAAAGAGGAAGTGGAAGAAGAAAAGAACATAAAAGAGGTGATGAAATATTTCTCTCTTCTTCGGGTTCTTCCGTTTCATTTGATCAAAATGGATCCACAAGTTGGCATTCTGAATAATTGAAGGCATCTAGGATGAAGAGAGGATAGTTGGGAGGATATCTAGGCAGGGTTTGTCCAAGCACAATGGCTTTGAAGTTGTGAATTTCAGAGATGGGGAAGTGCAATTTTATAAAAGGGGTGAGGGGCACATTAATAAAAGATTGAAATATTATTTTATAATAAAATCATATTCGGTTTATAATGGCTCTAAAATGAATTATTTAATGTCTAAGTTGGGTATGGGTCAAAAAAATTTCAACATATAGGTTTTAGATAGGTTTGTGTCACTATATTAACCTTATATTATAGATTTAACTCTTAGTTAAATAGATTGACATTTACCATGTCTCTTTGTATTTTTATATTATATGGTCAATAAACATACTATAAACATCCAAGAGTACCCCAACTGGTTTATTGATGATACAGATATCATTATATAATTCTTTTCCCCTATATTTAGATATTTAGTATTATTTTATCATCCAATAACATTGTATTTTCTTTTAAAAACTCATTTAAGTTAATTTTGACATTATTTAATAATTGATATATTTTAAAGTCCTAGAAACTTTATTACGTTGAAATGAATACATTTAATCAACCATAACATGTCATATTAACCTAATTTTATTTGGAATTCATTAAAAGTCTCATATTAGTTTGTTTTGGATATTTATAATATTAATAATTTTAATCTTTCATTAATATGGTAATTACTACATCAACATTGTGTCATTAATTAATTTAATTATTTAATTTCTGAAAATTTTAATAAAAATACTATTATGTTGGAAATCATTTTAGATTTATAATGGATATTTATAGTCGAATTTATATTATGTGTAACCCTATATAAAAATGGTTTAGTTATTAAACATTGAATTTAACTCTTCTTTAAATAAAATAATAATAAATTTCCTAATGTAATCCATGTGAACCAAAGAGGTTCATATTTTATACAAAAGGTTGTTTTTGGTAGAATTATAATTATCAAATAGAATTAGTACATGTTTTCGGTTAATAATAATATCTTTTTAAACATTAATAACCATATTTACTTTTAACCATGGTAAATAAAAGTAAAAAGTTACGGATCAAAAAAATTATTTTCATCATATTGACCAACTTATCACCTACTAATTTCAACAGTGTCCCTTGGATTATTGAAATTCAAATCACAGAAGCTGTAGAATTACGTTTTATACAAATTTGGAAATGCTCATATGAGGTGGGTGAAAGAAGGTAAAATTTTTGATAAACTTTTATATATCTAAACACATTATAAAATGAATCAAATGAATTAAATTGAACTTATATAGGTATTATGTCTCTATTTTGACCTAAAATAATTTTAAATAAAAAATAATTATTTAAATAAAGAGTCGTTATTAAACAATAACTCATTGTTTTTCACTGTTAATCTAAAATTGAATGTTTTTAGAAAAATACCAGTAATCACCCATAGCATAATTTGATATTCCAAATATAAAAATGTAGTCCATTTTGAAAGATAAAATTTATAAAATTTCAAAAAGTTGTTATTACTATTCATAATGTCTAATTTTATTCGTCATGGTGTGTTAGAATCTTGAAGATGCGTACAATCCAAACTATTGCATTATTCAAAGGTAAATGTACCATAGAATCATGGGGTGTTAAAATAACCCAGTTCTCAATAAATTAAATTCTTAATTATTGGACACCATATTTCCTTGATACATGAATGATTATTGTCCTGAAATTTCACAATATAGTTTAAAACTCATTGTTCAAAAAAATCTAGGGTTTCTAATTATAACACTACTATTAGACCTTTCAAAATACAGATTATGTCATATTTTTTACAAAATATAAAACTTTTTTCAACCCAATTTCATCCCATGAGACTACTTATGCATTTATTAGTTTTCAATGACTGGTCCCCAACTTATAGAGCTTACCTTAAATAGCCTCCAACCCATTTCATAACATTCCAAACCTATTAATATAATAGAATAATCTATTTAATTTAAAAAATGTTCCTTATTAAAAATTTACATTTTATATATTATATGTATTTATCAATAATGACTCATTAGAAGAAATGTAATAATAAGTGTTTTGGACATTAAATGATTCTGGAGGGAAAATAAATTTTAATCATTCCAATGTGTCTCATACTATGTTAAAAAATTAAATAAAAACTGCATATCAATTAAATGTAACATATTGTGTCATGATAATGAATAAATTATTGAAATTGTATTTAAAATTAGATGACATTAAATTTATAAAAATAAATATTGGAATAATAAGAATAATAATCAATGGAATATAAATTGCTACAAAATCCCTTAACATTACCATTCTTTTGGGGTTTTGTATTTATCCTCATATATAGTTGATTAATATAGGTTATTAAATTATTATAGAATAATAATAATGTTCATAATATCATATATTAACTTATTACATCATTTTCTTACCCATTTGATCACACTCCTTCATTAATTTAACTATTTCAGTTGTTAATTGCCTAGTTTTCTCAAGTATGATTTTACATCTTATTTGCAGTAAATATTTATTAGAAAATTATTTCATCATCTAAATAGTTTATAACATGGATTAAATATCTTATATATTAAGTACATAACTATTTATAACATCCCCTAATATTTAGAGAAAATAAATAAAGTTCACCGTTCCTAGAGATGGTTGGCCATACATACGCATGATCGGTACATTCATTTGTTGGTTGTTTTTAATAAATTTAAAAGTAATTGATACATATATATATATATATTATATTTTTTGTATCATATCAATTTATATATGTTTCATAGTATTATTAAATCTATCGTTTATACATTTAATGTTTATCCAATATGAGTCATATCGCATTGAGTGGGCGGTAGTCCAAACATCCATAAACGATGTAATCGTATTTACAAAAAATGGAATGTATATTGGTATGTGTTATGAAATAATAATAAAATCATAAATAAATTATCAATATCTTATATATCATTCATAAATATGTTTTCAATCATAATTTTCAACATGAGTAGGGGTAATGGAAAATTGAACAATCGTCGTTTCATGAGGTTTTTGTTCATCGTACACAGAAATGCTATGTTCGTTACCTATTAGACGTAAGTTTCTATAAGTGTAAGTATAATAACTTTAATAAAAAATCATAGTATTTTTATTTTACTTGTTATGTAATAAAATATTTAAATAATAATATTTTTGGGATTGGATAATGGAAGTAAAATTGGAAATCATAAGCAATGATATTACCTATTAATCCAGAAACATCATTTGTTTGGTATAAAAATGATTCCTAGTATGGATTTAATCACAATAGTAGGCTTATATAATGAGGGTAGGGATTTTAAGGTGCTATTTTTTAAGATTTTTCTTTATTGAAGTGTATTTAGAGATGTTTGTAAGGCGTAGTGTACTTGCCTTTTTATAGTGGAGGGGGCATGTACCAATTTTAAATACAAAAATGTATTAACTAATTGAAGTTATAAATCACCTAAAATCCATCCAGAATGTCAAAAAAATTTATTAAAAGGTATTAATAATCGATTAAAACATCCACCACAAAACGATTATGTGCATTTTTATAATTTGGTTCTTTATCTTTTATGGTTCCACAATTTTATCATTTTGGTTTCTATAAAGGAATATAGTTTTAAAAACTGTATAATTTAAGGATTAAGAATACAATAAAGAGAAGTTTATTTTAAAATATATATTCACTAAATTATAAATATTTTATATAATTTATAAAATAAAAATATCATGTTTTTTAAAAATTAATTTATAAAAAGTGCATGTCATAGGCTAAATCAACGCTTGAACCCGAACCATGTCAACTACATTTTTGCAGTATATGAGTAAAATGATAATTATAAAAGATAAATTGTTATTTTAATAGGTCACATTTAATATTTATTAACACTTCAAAAAAATTTAGAATAATAGAGTATGTTTATTAAATTAATATCATTTAATGAAATATCATTTATTTCAAAATAAAAATAATGACAATGTTGGAAATATTTATATATTTTTAATTTGGTAAAATGAAAAAACATGTATTTGAATATATTAAATTTTTATATGTGTAAAATTATTTATTAATATCTAAAATTAGTAATTTCAATAATTTTATAAATATACATCACTTTTAATATTTATATTATAATTTATATTAGTTAAATTTAAACAAAATAATCACTAAATTGTAATTTATATGGAATTTTATTTTAGTAAATCATCTCAAAAAAATTATTGATAATGTATTATGCTTTAAATAACACATTTCGGTTACAAAATTATTTCTATAATATAAAATATGATTTATTTTTCATATCTCAATGTTTTTTTAAATTTTAATGTAATTTATGTATGCTTTTTTGTCTATTTCGGTAAATAATATTTTTAGGGAACACCCATTTAATAATATCCCAGAAAACTTTAAATAAGCTAAAATAGATAATATGGTTGGATTATTTGATAAAATGGTTTTTGTAAAAGTTCAATTGTCATTTTGTTCCCTATGATTATGGTTTAATCCTTTATTAAGCGTAATTTTACCTCAACCAACATAATTAATTTTAATCACTATAAATAATATTTTTTGTAAAAAAAATTATCTGATATTATTGGGCCAAAAATATTATTCTTATTTCAACAATTTATTTAGTTTTTTCAAAATTTAAATCAACGATGCTGGAAAATTATGATTAACACTATTTCTTTGAGGTGGCGAGAATTCCAGATATTAAATTTAAACATTCAAAGGTTCATTAAGTTTTTATATCTAATATAAATATAAAAATTATTCCAATTGATTAAATTATATTAATAAATTCCTAATTTATCTTTCTCCACATTAAAAATTGAAATATTTTTTTAATAATAGTAATTATTTAAATAAATAGTTCTTTTTTACCAAATAGAATTAATTTTTTCATTTCATCAAAAAATCATGTTTCTCAGACAAATACAAATAATTCACCCTAAGATAATTTTTACATTAAGAAATAAAAATTTGTGTTTATTTTAATGGATAAAATTCATTGAATGGTCAAATGTAGTTTTAAAACAGGTTCTCCTTTAGAAGGTGGTAAAATTCTGTTATCCATGTAACGTAATATAATTCTGTGTTGTGTGTATAATCGGTTTATCTTTGTGTATATAGCATGCTATTTTTTTTTATTTTTTTATAAATGGAATATATTATAATTTATTAATGTTTAATAATACATCCCTCAATATTCAGACATTTTACCAATCAAAATATAGCCATAATAACATGAGACTAGACTAACATGGGTTAATAAGTATGATTCCTAGAATGAAACGAAAATATACCGAAATATAAATAGTGGTGAATATAGAATATTAATTGATAATATAACCTCCACACCATATAAATGATCATCCTTGATCTAGTCTAAAAATTTTCATGGGTGAGTACAAAAAATTTCACAGCCATGGTCCCATATCAGATTCCCTCTTATGGTTCCTATCTTGAACACACCAATAATGCCACTACATTCAAATTAGAGGTAAAAAATTTCCACAAATATAATTAAAACTACAAACAAAAATCATTATAATATTATACTCAAAGTTTATATCTACCCCATGATCAATAGAAACAAAATTGATCTCATTATAAAATTCATGATGATATCTCTAATGTTGTGATTCATAAAACACATCTTGCAAGGAACTGTGACGCTATGGAATGAATAATTGGCACCCCATTGGAAGAACCCTTTTCACATCTCAAATGGCCCTAAAAATATTGATAATATATTTCATTAATTCCAAAAACTATATTTTCCCAACCAAGGTGACATGATATGGAAAAGTTGATGACCACCCTCAAACCCCAGATGTCATCTCCACTTGATATCAAATGATTTATACCTGATTTTTGGGGTCACCGACAACACCCCGATCTACTAAACATGGGGATGCTTCTATTACATGAGACTGGTTCTAACATAGACTGAATAACATACCTTCAATAAACACAATGGTGAATTATAATTTCATCTATACAAATTGTCAAATGGTGGCATTTTTATTATTGACTAGAATCTTTTATTATATGTTAAATTCATGCCTACTATTTGCTTCTCTGATGATCCCCAAAAAACTAACACTTAGGCTTTTAATATATCACTCATACTGTAAATATTCAATGAAAATTGACCATCTATATGTAAATGATAGGATATAATCATAAGATACTATAATATCGTATCCTTATGAGGTCCCCACCAAAACTAGTCTTGAAACGAAGATCCCAATCAGAAATTAAACTCCCTAAAACACCATGAAACTGAACTATCTCCCACACATAGATAGCACATGATAATAAAAAATGAGGGTATCCCAACTTTGAAATAATTGGGGTACACTAATCTACCAATCTACGATCACCCATTATGCATCATTCTTGTTAGGTTTCCTATTTAATCATATCACAACACTGAAATGGGTAGAGGTGGTAACATCCCCATAAGAATAAGATTCTTATATTTCACATATTGAAAAGAAAAATATTTTCCACAAACCCATATACCACCTTATCTATTTATGGAAACTAGTAATGTGTATAGATAGTATGATACATCTTCATCAAAACTAGATATACCACATATCATAAATCACGAAGATCTCTTATCATATTCTAATGCATGACCAGAAGAACACATATTAATCCCCTAAAAATAATAACATTAATCTACAAAGAGACTATCCTGATGGTTTCTCCCCACCATATTTTCTATATCTCATAGATAATCCCTCCAAATTACATAACTACTCAGTCATGATCAAGTCATAAATCATGATTTTAATTGATTTTAATGTAATAAATATTCATTTTTTTGACTCTTGAACAAATATATTCATAACTAAAATGTGTATCATATACATTACTCCACATAGACACATGTACTGCATTTGTCTGCATCTTCCATCTCAAGGAACAAGCAATGAACATTACCTCTACTATTGTATAATGTAACTTCATTTTGTTAGATAAAAATTAGTTGACCCACCTCCTCTTTTAATTATTTTTATCTCACTATGTAAAAATATAAAATATGATTTTGGGCTCCATGATTAACACTGATCTCTCACACATGAAATAATGAATATAATATCTACACTTATATTCCTCTAACTCTAACTCTAGATATTGTGTTGGATAAATCATGTTATGTTGTCTCATCTTTTTGTAGCAACAAGATACAACTCAGTACCCCAATATGAGAATTGATCTAATTATAACTAAATATATGTACCAGTTCATGGCACATCCCTTACCCAAAATAGTTAATGTGAGTATCTGTGATGAGTTTGTTCTCCCTATAACCATCTAATAATCTATCTCAAAAATTTTGTACCAAAAAAATATCTCCCATATCATGTTCAACCCTAACATCACTACTTCTATATGGGAGAAGACTATGATGAAGAGTATATAATAACCTATAAAACATTTAAAAATCAAAATCTATATAAAATTTATGGGTCATTCCAATTTTACCTTGACTAAATCCTTCAATGAGGTCACTAACACTCCAGATTTTAAGATGACATGGCCCAAGATGTGCACATTATCAATAGAGAAACTAAATTTTGATATATTAAAGTAAGTTTGATCCTATATCAATGTCTTAAAGATGATTATATGATGTTGTTCATGATCATCATTGTACAAGGTTAACACTAGGATTTTATTCAATGAATATCACAACCAACTGATCATGAAAATAATGAATGGTATTATTCATTATGTACATGAATAATATTGTTTCATTTATTATAATGAATTATATAACCATGAACTCATTCAATCCATTCATTATTCTAAAAGTATTATGAGGTATGAATAATGGTATCACCCATAATTGGTGTTATCCTGATCACAAATCATTCATGGACATGAACGTAGAACCTCTCATCTAATCAGTGATATCAGTAATTCAGGGAATGGGAAACCAGTTTTTTCATTTATCTAGTTCTATCTCTGATAATCGAAACATAATAGGATATTACAATCATATATCATGGTGAAAATGAAAATTGAATTCCATGGTGATGTAAAAGTCTTTTTGAGACGGATACATTCTGGATTTTCTAATTAACTTTCAATTCATGATTATTTACATGTAATATCCTCTATTGTGGAATATAAACTAGCTTTGCTCCCTGTTACAAATAAATCACAAACTCTATCCTATGCATAGGTTTCAACATATATATAACATAACAATAAATTAATCATAAAAATTTCCAATACAATAGAAAATGTATCCTACTTTATTTCACCCTCATCCAGATAATGACCTACAAAATGAGCTATGAGAAAAAAAATCAATCTCAACTAATTTGGCCCTCTATTACTAGCCTAAATATCATATACACCATGGTGATAATAGTTTCTTATTTTATTATATAGAAAGTAAAATACACTCTTATAATAGTAGTCATGATCCTAGTATACAAATATCTATTGATTTCTATGAATAATATCAAATAATAAAATATCCAGCACAAATAGATCCCAAAAGAAATGATAACCACCAATTTCATGATTTTTTTTTTATATTTCCTATTTTCTAAACGAACTCCCAAAAATGTTTTGATGGTAATTTTACCATTCAAAAATTCCACATAAATTTCCAAATATTATTACAAAATATCAAATAATAATGAATGTGATTATCCTATATGAACAAATCCATACAATGGTACATGATGTAATAATAATCCCTTTGATTGTAGGATGTCCTTCATCAACACTAGTCGGGGAAGAATATGTAGTATTTATCAAAATTTTCTCTCTACAATGACATCCAATTTGAATCCCTTGTGATATTCCCAATATCTTACATTTTCACATCTATAATAAGCTATTAATCCCCCTTCCATGACCAAAAATTATAGTAGAACTCCAGCTACCAGTTTTCTGAGGGGTTGTCGAGTCCTTCCACGAATTTGGTCTCTATTATGATCCCTTTCAAGTACTATATCACTTCATTAACAGATAAAAAATCCATATGTGTCAAATAAAACATTAAAACTTATATTAAAAATTTGGGTGCATACACTGAGGCTAGTTGTGGACAAACATGATACATTTATAACACTAGAGTATAACACATTTCCTATGATGGATTCCCAATTCCCAGACTACTATGAACATTGTTCCCTTAGAAATAACTATTATAGCATGCATTCTTTATTGTTTAAGAGGAGAACCAAATCTTCCTTGTGGAAATATCCAGGTAGTTTCTCTTGGCCACTCCCAAATTCCATTGTGTGGTGAGAGTATAATTTATCACATCCAAAATGCTACTGATGTAATATTCAATCATCTATGAACATATCTCCTAAAAATAACCATCCATAAAACATCTCAAATTAGAGATCTCATCATTATCTAATAATTGAAAAACCACTACATGTTAGTGAAACATACAACACAGTCCATAACTCACATGGACTTCTATGTTAGTTTCATGAACACATAATACATTTAGTCCCAAAAAATCTATAGATATATGATTTTCAATAACTTCTACATTATTTCATTATTGGATATCTAATTTTTCTACAAATATATATATACATTGTCTGACCAATTCTTGGAAGGTCCATGAGTCATGTAATAAAAAATATTAACAATCTTATATGTAGTTTCTTGATGTTATTTAATATCACTAGGATTGAATCAATCCATAACTCAAATTCAATGGGGCCTCCCTCAGAATTGAATGTAGGCAGATGTGATAGCATTAAAACAATCATTATCCCAAACATTGATAGTATGGTGCAAAAAGTATACCATTACATTCATTTCATGATCCTCTATAAGTTGTCACAAGGGTAAATGTACATATTATCTATATGAGTTACATAAATATTTTGTTAAGATATTTTAAGAGAATGTTGATTACCACTCACCTAGTGCTCAATTTTATGATTACAAGTAGGGATTTTCTATACATGTGGAACTGAATCCTTATAAAATGTGATAAAAACATAGTGAACGTCATCAGGTGAAAAATAAGAACCAATGTATCTTTGTCACAGTAAATATGTAATAAAAAGATAATTATAATAAGATAAATATTATTTCATTTATTCCCATTTAATTCATATATAAAGGGAATCTCATTACAAATTTCATATTCAAAAATATATGACATGAAATAAATAATCCCTTATCCTGAACAATGAATTTCAACTTATATTGTTATAAATTAATCATGATGTATTCATAATTATCTCACCCCAAACTATTCTAAGATTATAAATATCAAGAAACAATCACATCACAGAACATGTGAATCACCATTACTAGAAACAATCACCCATAATAAGTGAAGACTATGGAAAATTACCCTATAAATGTATTCTATTATTTCCCTCCATACATGGGTTAGAGACAACCATGAATATACGCATTTTAAAGTCATGAAACCTCCTATAATCATTTTAAACATCACCAAATAGTAAATAAATAGAAATAAGAAGCAGCTCCTATGATATAACATTCTAAGATCCACCAATCTAAAACTCTCTCACATTCCCAAATGTGGTTGGTTACTGAACCTTAAGTAGACATCCTTATATTACAAAGGCTATTGGACAATAGTAATGGTGTAAATAATTTAATTTTGAAACAATACCCCAGGTATATGGTACATATATAGTAGAAATAAAAAAAATTAATCATCAACACAATTCAAAATAATGATACAATATAACATAAAATTGGAAGATAAAGGAAGAACTAATAATCCAAATAATAGTTAACCATGTAACATTTGGATGGAATGAATATATATTTAAAACTAAAAATAATATTCTAAAAAGGAAATTCTATGAAACATAACTCAAAAGGACCAACTACAATCAATGATTTTGTAAAATCTTAATGATTTGTACTATCTCATATGGAATAATAATTAACCAGTTCCCTTTCCTGTGTATAAACTTGTGTCCATGAAATCATCTTGGGTACCTGGTTTTATCCAGAATTCAGTGTGAATAAAAATTATTATTCTAAGACCCCTTTGTGTTAGCCAAACCATTCTGATAATAAGTTCATGAAATAAATTTATAAACAGTATTAATAATTAAATAATTCATACAATATTACAAAAAAACTTTATCTACACCATTCTATAATATATTTGATAATTTTTCCTAACCATTCCAACAGTCACCAAAAATCCATATCTTAATTATATAATTGAAGAAGTCCCTCAATAATAGTGTTTATGTTTAATCAGTCTGGTCCCTATAATCGTTAAAACATTAAAAAGTCCAGAAAATTATATATCTTTTAACTTTAATTATGATTATCCATCTAATAATTAAAACATTACCAATCCATGTATTTTATATAAACATTTCATCATAAATGGGTGAATCCTTTTATGTAAAAATATCCACATAAGTCACAATACAAGTTATAATGATTACAATAACTCCATATAATATAAATGGACATTGTAGTAAATTTAGATAATTTTCATTTATCTTTTAATATAAAAAATTTTAATGGATGTTCATATTAATCCATTATCATTATAGTGTAAAAATATGTTTCATAACATTTTTCTGTAGTAATTTCAACAATCATATAATTCATATTCAAAGGTAGATTTTTTACATTGAATCAATAGATATATCAATTCATGCCAAAAATGAATCCATTAGACAATTTATTTTTGTTCAATGGTAGAATCTCACCTCAAGTAGACACATGACATTTACCAAGACCATTTGTATCAATGGGATCCCTGATAAATCCCACACTACATTACTCGACCCAAGATGGGGCCTGAGATGTAACTACCCCAATCCTACCACCATATGATAGGGGTGATGAAAAGTGTCAAAGGGATAACTGACTATTGAATGTCAGAGCCTAATAATTGGAATTAACACACATAACCATCTCGATGGAAAAGTTTAGAGGAAAGAGTAATAGATGTAACACTCCTATAGTATAAAAAACCATTCATGAACCTCAATAAAATATAAATATATAGTTTTATGAACTCTAATGTAGGGAATAATAATAAATTACAAATGAGAATTATGTATGAACATTCAATAAATATATAAATTAAACAACTACGATATCACAACTCCTGTATCCCAAGCTACAACCACTATACATGGTCCATGAAACCGGTACCCCTAAGATCCTCTGTTGTAAAGGTTGAACATTCCTTAATCTAGATAATACATGATACATGTGGGAAAATACCATGTAGGGGAATGTAAATTCCTATTTTTTAGGACACCATAAAAGATGATGGGGGATCAATAATATATATAATAGAAACAAAAACACATTTCATAGAACATGTTAACGTGAATGAGACCTACTCATCCAAAGAAAGATTGAAAGTAAGATCAAGAAAGCATAAGAAGATAAACATTGTGATTTTATGAACTACCATCCATGTCTTAACCAACTATAGCATGAGTGTACACTCATTAAACTAGGATAAGCTAGACTAAGTAGCGTGTGTCATATCTCACATGAGTTCAAATCCTCTCAAAGGAGTGTAAATAAATAAATGGTGGAAATAAAGATGAATAATATATATATATATTATCTATTGAATGAATGCCAAATTTGAGATTAAGGGGATATCTACATCACAGATCATCCAAAGAGGAAGAGTATCCAATAGTTATAGATATCTCTAAAAAATCCCAATCTTTTAACAGATTTTCCAAAAATTAACCATGCATGTATAATGAAGCCTCATCACTATATGGAATGTTTATAGGGAAATAACATGATGTAGATGACCCACACCCACGCCTATGGGAGGTTCTTCTTTGGACACATCAATAACCAACATCCCATCTCTACTAGAGGGAATCACTTGAATTATGAGGACCTACTCCCTACTATGATATGGGGGTAAAACACTAAATATGTCAAGGGCCATTGTCCATCACCACTAGAGGTACCAATCGGATTTCAATGTCTTTTTCCCCGATATGACATTGGGGTACCTCATTAAATATTTCAATGAACAACTATCCTATTGAAATAGAGTGTAAAACTCAAAATTTGAGGGCTCGTGACCTAGTATGACTGGGGGAATGATAATAAATAGGATGTTTCCCACACCTAGTTCTGATGGATGATATAAATCCTCATACGATGAACCAATCCTGGGTAAAAAATGTGGTTTCATTATTAATATGTCAAGTTCCTACTAACCATCTCTACTTGAGGGTACAACAGAATTTACAGCAAGGACAGACTGCCCAACTCTACTAAATGGTACCACTCTGATGTTCCCTGGTGATCCAGCATGGTCACTGCCATCTTAGGGGGTTTCATTATCAGGAGGTGTTCCTATAATTGATCACATCATATATCCAATGATGAAAATAAGGTCATTATCACATTATGTGAAGAAAAATAAACATTATAGTTTACATAGGAGTGAAAATGTGATTTTAAATGAAAGATTTACCAAACATTGACGTTTCCTCCAAAAGGAACATGGGGTACATTGCATGAGAGGGGATCCACACTATGTGTGATCTTGGTCTACCAACTAGGCTTGTCCCTATATATCACAAGGATTCCCAACCATGTGATCCATAACATTTTTTTTTCAATCACGAAGGGTGAAAGCAATGTGTGAGATACCATATATGTCATGTCTTCCATATGTTTTTGGAATCCCTAACCACATCCAGTATGGGGGCTAAACGACATGTTTCCATTCTTTTATGTCGCATATAGTGGTGTTTTTCACTATATTCATATATATGAACTTGAGACTCTTGTCTAGTTAATCCACCATTGATTTATCCATCAATCAGCCTGAAAATGAGGTATCCGGCCATAGATTACAAATATCATCCATCACTCAATGAAAAAAAAAACAATCGGTCATCATGGGGATTTCACCATTCATTCTGCTCACCCCAACATCCTATTCCATGGATTTAAGGAATATTGATGGCCTGAAAAATTTTAATGACCAGTAAAATATTCTAGATTTATATTTATTTAATCAATAACTTTTTAATTAATTGATAAAATGTGGATCCATGAGTCTGATCGGGTTTGGTACCACACGAAAGCGTTGAATCAGGACCGAGGGGTCCACCCATTAAGGAACATGAATCAAAGAGGGAGAAAAGAGTGAAATATTAATTACACATCACTGGAGTTGATTTGTTGTCAAATGATATATAACTGTGAAATTAGGGAAAGAAATAAATATTATAATAAATTAAATCTAGATCGTAGGTGAATGAAAAGGATACTTGAAATAAAAATCCATTATCATCGGAGGATCTAGTCAAATATTTAATACCTATGTGTAGAGAAAAACAAGTTCCCAATATTTATAATTAATTGATTTCTAAGGATTAATGTGCCTAATAACTATTTGAGAGGGTTTGTTTCATTCATGACATCCCAAAATTCATTGATCACGAGTTTTTCTTCATTTAATGTGATTCACCAATAGAAAAGGTTATAAGTTCTATATATTTCGCCTAGCGTTTATATGGATAACCTTGGATATGAATTCCTTTAGAAACGCTTATACAGTTATCCATTTGGATGAAATCAATTAATTAACTACATTAATATTTAATTATTTCACATAACATTTGGTCAACTAGGAGGAAGTCTAAACTCCATGCACCAACTAATTTTATGTTATTCCATGGAATAAGTTACCTTCCAAAATAAACATAGGTCTAATATTTCATATTTGAGATCATGTTTAAACAATATTCCTTTTTATTTGAGTAATACCTCACATTCAATATTAAATATGTTTTATATTTTTTAAAATTAATTCGGATCACACCGGGCCTCAAAATCAAATGTCATATTTGAACCATGTTCTAGAAATATATATATATATATATATATCAATGACTTACAAGGACCAAAATGGTATATAAAACATTCCATACATCATGGTTTCCATCCATTGTAATAAAAAAAATATAAAAAATCTCAAGATACTTACACTCTATTTGGCTCTCAGACTCCTATGAAATCTTCTGCCCAATCTCATGCTACCATATCTGGAAAGCCAATGATATGATCCTTATACACAGGGTCATCTCATGTAAATTCTTTATTTACACAGTTTTATCCACAATAGTGGATCCATCTAGGATTTACATCCCTCCCAAGTAAATGAAGTGCTTTAATTCAAGATAGAATCCCCTCAGATGCAAAACATGGAAGACGTCATAAATCCTCTCTGATTATAGAGTAAGTGTGAGGTGGTATGTAACCTCAAAACCATCTACATGGTCTAGAAATGCTTGATGAGCCTCTGGAATGACATTACTCCATGGTTGATCCTCTAAAATCATAACTGTAGGGAGACTCTTCAGAAAATGGTTATGCCTACATGAACACCAATTGACTATGACGAAGACATTCATATGATTTCTATATCATCTCGGACATCCTCATATTATCATGGATGACAAGAACATTCTCAATCATCAAATTCACCATCTCTGGATGAACATGATATGATCCACCAATCTTTATCCAACACATGGGTACCCTTCTGGGTATCCCATTCATGGCCTTAAAATGTTCCATGATGATCGTTGACTGGTTTTTGTTGTTGTTGTACGCCAACTATTCCAAGGGTTGGTCATCCTCCCAACATTGACTATTATCTAACGAAAATGCCCATACCATATCAACCAAAATAGTGAAATAGAGCTTATTCTACCTATAATTCTTCTTGGTGAAAGGTTATACCCATCCACAACAGTTTACCTAATTTCTCTTTCAGTACCTTCCACTATTGTATGATGAAAAAACATCACGATGTCACACAATAATTAGAGGAACCCAATTATTAAAAATGATATCTCATATGTTCCACTACAAAAAATCTCCCCCATAATCTATACCCGGATAGAAAGGATGTGACTTGACTTCATGAGTCAGTTAAATATCATCCATAAGGCCTCATGGCCCTTCGATGTGTAATAATCATAGTGAAAATGTGGTTGGATATACCATAACATTCCAACTGAAATACCATAGGGGTCTACAACAAAAATAAACATTCATGGTTCTTGAAATATAACTTCTTGAAGGTGAGGCAGTGGGAGATGAACTCATCTATGCTTAGTATCATGATGAAACATGAAAAATATCATTGGTGGTCACTATAAATCTACCCCACACTGGGACAAACAACAATGGGTGTAGTATGGAATCCCCATATCAAATCTTCTTAAAACATGACTAGAACAACGAGTATTCCCTAGAATAAAAAAATGTTATTTCTATAATTGGAATTTCCATATGTTTTTTAACTTATTTAAAAATAATCAGATATGACCTCAGAGTCTATGTCCTCGATCTGGGAATCTCCCAAATGCCCAAGAATTGAAGGATTCAACATAATCAATAATTGAAATGTTCAGCCCTCATTATCCACTATGGTCAGCTACCAGGAGGACAATTATTCTGAATCCTCCTACACTAAGCGATATTGGGACATCATGCTATGGAATTCTGGTATAATGTTTTCCTTCCTTAGAGTATAGACACTCTCAATGTCATAGACAAGTAGGAAATTTTAATAGGTTAATTGCCTTAGGTTCAGGTCTATCTATGTAATGATGTACCTGAGACAATGATGATCTTACAAGAAAATAATGTTATATCCATGAAGGAAGTGCCTCTATGTCATTAGGATAATATTACCACTTTTAGATCAAGGTAATGGTTTGAAAAGTAATACACATGGTGTCTCAAATGTCACAACTAGTATGAGATAACTGCCTTATTTTGAATCAACATGATTCCAATCGTACGCCCCAATAGGAATTGCAATAAACTATAAAATCCACACCCTATCATTGATTTCTCAACACTCGTGCACTCATCAACATGAGAACCAACAAATTTAAATCCCTACAAAACTAATTAGAATATATAAATGGATTACCTTTCCACATCAATGATGTCAAAGGTGCTGCAATCTTAGAAAATCCTACCACACATTTGTATAGTACCCCATCAAAATAAGAAACATCCACACCATGGAAACATTATTCGGTGGATCCCAAAAAACTATATTGAACTTCACTAGATCTGTGGCTAGACTATGCTCATAAATTACATGTCCCAAAATCTGAGCCTCTTGAATCCAAATCATGATCTTCATGTTATTTCAATATGGTCGGTGATCTCAAAGAAAATATTATACCATGTTCATGTTCTATGCATGTTCCTCCTCCAATTTATTGTTTATGAATAAGTCATCATTGAAGAAAACAATAAAATAGTCTTTTTATGGATGGAATACTTAGTTCATCAACACTATATACATGGCTCTGGATTTATAATTCCCTAGGGAATCATTATGAACTTATATTGTCTGTTGCGAAATTATTATGACAACAATTTAATATCCTCCTTGAAATCCCTATACACATGATAACTAGACCTGATTTCAATATTTCTGGACAATATATTACCTTGGAATAAGTAAATGTTTTAAATTGTCTATAAATGTGGTAATTTTACATTATCATGGACTAGTTCATGAAACGATAAACCACACAAATCTAGAAGCTCCCATATTCCTTTTTCTCAATCAACTCTGGTGATTCGTTGTGGGAACAATTGGCTGACGAAACTTTTCTTGTGATGATACTATAACTAAAACCACAACTATCAGTTATTGGTAGTGGATATTTTATATTCCAATGAATATATTAGAGTGGTTCTATGATGAAGTTCAATTAAAACCTATTTTATTGCCACTGAGGTAGAACATGAAGTTCCTTAGGGAATACAACATTGTATTCATCTAAAACTGAAGGAAGATAAATGCTTGAAGAGACCAAAAAATGAAGGCATATACTTTATAACTAATGGGTGATATTATTCAGACTCTTGCACAAAGGACCTAATTCCCCATCCATGATATCTCTAATGCCAGAAAATGAGAATCTCATCCAATCATCACATAGGAATCCAAGTTTTAGGTAGTGAGAGAAAATATTGGCACAAGACATGGATAAATAGTCTTAACAATTAAGAAACTATATGGTTCCACCATGAATTTAAAAAGTTCTCACATGAAACTCTATACACTAAGTTATATCACACATTATTGTGATATAAATGAATAAGAACAAGCATTCCTTGTAGGAACCTCAAGGTGAAGTTGTTGGGTTAGGGTAACAACTAGTAGATCTAACTCCTTCCCCTTTTTTGAAGATATAATGGAATAAATTGAACTTATGAATTATACCATTGATTAAAGAGTATAAAACGAATATATTGATCCTTATTTCATCTTGTGTGTAGAGGGTTCATATGTATATAAATATTTTAGCTGTTAATGTCACAATCTTTATGCGTATTTGGTTAGACGTAAGATGCCTCATAGCGGTGGTAGTGGAAGGATATTATAATGGAATTTACCACTCATAGCTCCTCAAACTCCTATAACAGATCTAACACCATGGGGACTACCTTGTCCACACCTAGGAGATTGCTGATCATGGTGTTGCCATTACTACTACAGTCCATCAGCTATCAACCTGTGTTGATAAGCACATCCAATCAAGTAGCTTAATTCCATGTGACATATCATATCATAATTTAGTCATTTTACCAATATGGGATTTCATATCACTATGCAGTGCCTCAGAACACATGAATGGGTCTAATCATGAAATGTTATCCTACACCGAGATCCAGGTTCCTGGTGTCTGTTAGCTTCTATAGATGACTCAACTCTCTGGCACCCACTTCTATCTCTAGGTGCCTGGTGTCCCTCTGAAAAAATTATTTGTCACAAATATTTTCTCCAAAACCTTGGAATATATAGGGCTGTAAAATGGAACTATTCTTCTATAGATCTGTATGGTAATTCCATAATAAAACATCCATTCATGGAAGTATCCAACTCATATCAAGTTGAGTGAGTTACTCAAAAATTCAATGAAACTTGTTGGATACCCATCCACCATCATCCCTCCTAGTTGAAGCTATAGAATCTCTTGTATTCAAAAATTGGAGGGGTAGTAACCATGAAACAACTAATTAATGATAGGACATAAGAGTGTAAAATAATTATGAATCTATGTAACAAGGATTGACCAGCACCCAACTACTCTTTGGAAGAGGCTATCTACTAGTCTGACAACCTAATCTCATATTGGCTAAATAAGCATGATGATATGCACCACCGACTATAGCCAATCCTATGCTTCCTGTAGGTTTTTATCTGTGTAAAACTCTAGAAACCTCTGATGTTGGAAATTGTAGTGTTTAAATATCATTCATGAATCAACATCCTTTTACATTAGGATGATATTATTCTCAATATGTTAAGGTGATTCTAATGTTCCATATAAAGGAAGGGGAAAAAATATGAAAATTTAACTAAGTCCACATAGCTCATCATATTGTCTTAATAAACTAAAGATTGCATCCAAGATGATTTTCTTCGTGGAGGAATCATGAATTTTATCAAGGAATACTGTTGTTATATGGGAATATATATATACATATATATCAAAAATGGGGAGCTAAATGAATACGTAATGTCAGGGAACCAATACTATCTGATGTATTTATAATAAAAAACTTCTAAAAATATCATGTAATTCCAATTTGATATGAAGGTATTCATGGTCTTGATGAGTAGATACATTAGCCTTCACATCCTCACTATATTCCATTGTTTTATAGTCGTAGTTTATATTCATTGAAACGGTTTCCTTAAACACAAAAAAAATCCAATTTAGGGGGATAGTTTTATAAAATTTCAAAGGAATGATATTTATCTTATACCAATCATTCCTGAACCAACCCAAGTTGGGAAATCAACGGTAAATGACCCATTTCCACAAACAATGTCTATCTATGGCGACATTTATTGATTTAAAAACTTACTCAGGTGGTGGGGGTGTCCTATTCATAAAATCTTCACCACACACCAAACCATCAAAATAAAAAGTGAACAAGGAATGAGTAAAAGATGAAACATTTATACAATGTAAACTAAGCATTAATAAACATATATTTAGTAAAAAATGATGGTATTGTAGATTTATAAGTATTGTAAAAAACATTTCCATCTCGAAATATATTAAATACCTACAAAAAATTGGAAAAGTAAATATTTCAGAGAGATTGGCTCTTAAATCCCAAGCTATGAATACAATACACGGTCCATGAACCCAGTATCCCTATGCACCACTTTAGTTATGGTTGATCTATACATCATCTGTATATGAAACAAAAACATTTTGGAAAATCCAATATAGTTGTTATTATTTAAATAAATAGTAGGTTCCCCCAAAATATGAAGGGGGATTAGTAAAAAAAATTAAATGAGTTATAAAATATATATGTAGTTACATTTAAAGATAATATCTCAACACAACCAAGAGTAAATGTAATCCCAGTTTAGCACATGGGGGAAACACGATGAGAAGATGAACTAGAAAATGAGTTTTAACAACCTATTTCAGGATAGTAGACTCATCCAACAAATGCAAAATATATGTGTAATGAACAAGGTATATTTTTAATGTATTCAAATCAATTGTCTAGAGAGTATCCAAATCCAATGTGTGTATATAAAATAAAAATAAATATATGAATATTCTAATTTACCTAATTTTTGAGATTAAGGTGATAACCATCTCATTTCTCAACCAAAGAAGATGAGTATCGAATAGTTCCAATAGACCTTCAATGGTTCCCAACATCTCAAGTGTTTTTTAAAAAGTTATACTTCCAGTCTACTTGTTCCTAGTTACTATACTGCATAATAGATGGAGCAAAAACATGATTAAGAGGATCTATTACATTTCCTATGGTGGGTTACACTATGGAGACCTAGAGTAACCACTTGAAAACCCTTTTATAGGGTACATATCAGGATTCGAGGAACCAAACCCTTATATGATAAAAGTTACCACTATAAAGACATTGATGAAAAACTATCTAGCTCAACTTAAGGGTATCATTCAAATGTTGAGGACCCACACCCTAGTACAATAGGTGGGAACAACCCTGAAGACATAAAGGATGCACAACCTAGATCCACTAGAGGTTACCACTCATATGTTGAGTAAATGTGCCATGGTATGAGTGGGGGTACCACACTGAATACATCGAGGACCCACCCCTCAACTATAATAGAGGGTACCACCTAAATGAATTTCACCATTTTCATATAATGAAAATGGTGGTACAATACTGTAGAAGTCAAAGAAACACTTCCCATCAATACTGCAGTGTACCACATGGTTGAAATTGAACACCCATTACATGCCTCCACTAAAGGGAACCATTAGAAATATCATTGTTGATAATACGTGATCAATACAATCACCAATCATTTCCTTATAATGTGATGTGCACAAAACATTTCAAATTTTATA
Organism: Viscum album; assembly: GCA_963277665.1. Classification (NCBI taxonomy): domain Eukaryota; kingdom Viridiplantae; phylum Streptophyta; class Magnoliopsida; order Santalales; family Viscaceae; genus Viscum; species Viscum album. The sequence continues at coordinate 1,113,569,888 of OY728131.1, forward strand.
ACCAATGCCTAAAATAAAGACACCATCACATTCTACATATAAAGAATGATAAGATATGATTCATGTAGGACCAAATATGAGTTCAAATGTAGGAGATACTAATGGTTTAAATTTCTTCAAAAAGGATGTAGGGTTAAACAGAATGTGAGAGGACCCACATGGTGTGTGGTCTTGCTCTACCACCTGGATATTTCCCTAGAAAGCACATGAATTCGGACCATGTATGAGTACATGTTATTCAGGTGGACAACATGGCCTGTGTATGCTATTGGGGGACTTAGTCCTCTGATGTTGGCCATGTCGTTATAACGGACCCCATGTCTCTATACTCAATTACATGGGCATGTATTTCCACATGGCTTCCCACCCATGTGTTCAGTCATATGTGTTGTTCAGTTGGAATTGGGGTATTAGAAATGTGAGAGATTTTACAGTACATGTCATCCGTATGTTTTCTGAAACCCTAGCTGCCCCTATTATTGGAGATACACACCATGGGTCCATCAATGAACCCAAAGCATTGGTAATTTATTCACTACATTTATAAATCCGAACATGCACCTTGAATCTGCTCAATTCTTCGATAATTCCACCTTTAATCAACCATATAATGTTGGATCTATTTATAGATTGATGTTTTGAGACATACCATCAATAAAAAGGAATTCATTCGTCATAAGTGGTTCTTTATTCATTCTACATGCTCCCACAACTTCTTTCAGGGATTTGTTTTTCATTAATCACTAAAACAAACTTCATTGCATATATATTTTTTAAAAATATGCTTAGTTCATCAATTTATGCCTGATTTGTCAATTCATCTACGATCTAGGGGTCCGATTGGGCTCAATACTACTAGACATTGTCGAACTAGGACAGGGGTGTCCAACCGGTGAAGAACTCGTAACAATGAGTGATAAAAGTACCAAAAATCAATGACTAAACATTTCATACTAAGAGTTATTGGCCAAATATCATGAACTTTGGGACTACTGTTTTAAATCCCTAAAAAATGTAAATAAATAAGGTAAGTCGGTGCATGAAAATTCATCAATGGGAATATATCCAAGAACAATGGTGGATCTTCACAATAATTTTCTGAATGTTCCTAAAAACACCAAAATAAATTTCCGACCTTGATTATGGACTGATCCTTAATGTATAATATATCCACCAAAAATTTGAGAGTGTTCGTTGTGTTCAATATGTCCTAATCTATTCTAATCTAATGTTTCATCATCGTTTGATGTGATTCACCAATGGGGGAGGGAGAAAGAGCTCCAAATTTATCCCATGTTTTATGCATCTATGCCTAGAGAAATACTCATGGAGAATCTCTTATAGAGATTTCCATTATTTAGAAATAAATTAAATAAAAAATTTCATTATTAATAACTTCACTAAACATGCCACCAATGAGTTAAGAGTCAAAACGCCCACATAAAGACTCGTTTTATTAATGCGCATTAGAAAACATCCACATTCAAGAGCTAATCAATGTCTCAATTTTTTGATATGAGATCCCTTGTATGATTTATCATATTTTCCTTGCTTTTTTTGTATTTCCACAATATAAAATATTTACAAAATTTTTATAAAACTAATTCTTGGAATACCATTCCTCATATTCCCACTCCATCTTAGTAACTATATATATATTTATAGGAATTCCATAAAAGAGAAAAATTGGTTATCTAAAAAATACATGATTTCCATCAAACATTATCTAGTGAATTAATCTGCACATTATATTACCACAATAACACAATATTTCCCATAAATAATCAATTATAAATAGATTACAGGGTTTTTTTTATAAACAACCAACCTCAATATGGTGATCAAAGACAAGATTGTAATTTGAATCATCAAGAAGAAAAATGATTATATGGTCAGATAAACCTATATCAAAAAATTCTAAGATAAATACATGACCTCGTAGTGGTAAAGAGATGGCACCATGATATCAATGAACCAACCAAAATGTGGGGGAATCTAATGTAATGAAACTCATTAGAGATTAAACTCAAGATTAAGACATCTGAAATAAAATAAGTCACTCCAAGATAACATTTATATTACCTAGTGTATGAAGAAGATAGATTCTATAAAAATGAAAAAACAATGCACATGAATTGTACTTCATATAACGATAGATCATGAGATAATCATTATGTGAAATACTTCAATGGCATGAATTTCTAGATTCATGAGGGATTCCAAATAAAATGTATCTCATTATGTTAAATTAATAAATATCTAATATTACAGCACATGGAACAGTTTTCAATAATTTTTTAATTTCAAATCTTAAAAATGTTCAATATAATATCGCTCAATAGTTACACATCATGTTATATATTGTAATACCCCAAGATTTCATAGTGTGTTATTTCTTCAAAATAATTCAATAACTTGCACTACACGCAACACTGAGTTCAATTGCACCATGACTTACCAAAAAAAAATCCATTAAAAGAGTTCATGAATAGTATTAACTAAATTTTAAACTTTATATAATCCTTATAATTTTAGAATCCACATTATGAGTTTCTTAGTCATAATGCAAGAACAGATTCATTTTCAGTATTGCACTTTTATCAACTTTTGATAGTGAAACCTTTTTAAATACAATATTTTAAACTTTTTGACTAAATGGAGACATCAAAAAAATTTAAAATGAAACATCCCAAGCTTCCGCGGTACGCTTTCCTTTGAATAAAACAGTAGCGTGTGTTGTACGCAACTTCGGGTTCTAACACACTGTAACCAATCAAACTAGCTGTTATGAATAGTAATACCTACTTTTTGAAATTATATATATTTTATATTTTAAAATGGACTTCATTTTTGGATTCGGAATATCAAATTTAGCCTAAGGTGAAATTTTGGTACTTTTCTGATAACTTTCATATTTTGATGAATAGTGAAAATTACTAAATTTTAATTAAAAACAACTTTTTTAATCAAAAATAATTAATAGTGATAAATTATGAATTTTAGTAGTTTTAAAGTATATTTAGAATATATTTTTACCATTTAATATAATGTTGGTCATTGGACATAATTTTACAATTAAACCGAACATAAACAAGTGTCAATCTTTTGATAGTTATTATCTCTTAAAAACACGCTTTTTGTTTTGACAGCGGGAATTAATTTTAAATTAATTTCTACCACTTCTGTGTTTTGAATTTAGGAAAATGGATTCCATATTTGGAATCAGGATGTTAAAATTGTGTAAATAGGTAACTTTTATTTTTAGACATTTTGAATAATTACTGCGGTAAATATTTTATTTACCATGGTTAAGGGTAAATCCGGTAAATAAGGGTTAAAAAAAATAATATTATAATAATACTAAATTACCCTAAAAACGTGTCTTAACTCTATTGGTTGATATATGGTCGATCATGGGCATCTTTGTGTCAATTTTGGGACCCCATGGATCCACTTGTAAGTGATAATGACACTTTATTTTAATTTAGTTAAAATGAATACAAAAATGACACAAGCATATATCTTTTAGAACAACAATTTTTACATAGGGTTATATATGTTGGATTTTAGATTATAAATATTCATTAGAAAGCTAAAAAGATTTCCTACATAAGGATATTTTATTTATAATTTTTAGACATTAAATAATTTATTTTATTTATGACACAATGATGATGCAGTAATTACTATAATAGTGAAAAATTAAAATAATTGATAATATAAATACCCAAATAAATATAATATGAAACTTTTAATGAATTAAACTAATTTTATAGGCTAATACGATATATTAGGATTGATTTAATGGACTTTGTTCGAAGTAATCAATCTGTTATGAGTTTCACAAAAATGAACTATTGAATAGTGTCAAAATTGACATAAAAGAGTTCTTAAAACAAATATTATATTATTAATTGATATTAAATTCCTAAAAATCTAAGGTTCGTCCAAGAGACTTATATTATGATAGGTTAATCATTAATGGACCACTTGGGGGTCTCTTGGATGTATATAGTAAGTTTATTAACCATATTATATAAAAATACAAAGAGACATTGTAAAAGTGAAACTAATTAACTTAGAGTTAATACTTAAAGATAAGGTTAATATAAGTACCCAAACCTGTCTAAATTCTATTGGTTGAGTGGTTTTCGACCTATCCCAACCTTAACCTTTGAATAGTCAACTTTGGAGCCATTAGAAACCTAATATGAATTTATTATAAATTAATATTTCTAGCTTTTCCAAAGGTGCCCCTCACCCCTCTTATAAAAGGGCACTCCTCCTTCTCATTTCTTCACACCTTCAAAGCCTTTTGGTTCGGCCAAACTCTGCCCAAATACTCTCCCAACATCCCTCACTACAACCTAGAGGCCTTAGTTTGATCAGAAAGCCAACCTAAGGATCCCTTTTGATCAAATCAAAAGGAAGAACCCGAAGAAGAGGTAATGATTTCACCACCCTTTTCTAAGTTCATTTCTTCTTCCACTTCTTCTTCCTTTGTTCTTACCATTCTAAAATAATAACTCCAGTATCTCACATATACTGTGATGTTATTATAAGTATGGTACAACCATATTCAGTATTCTATCCACCCTTTGAATAACATGTCACCATACGTGCGTACGTACGGCTTACCGTCTCCACGTCGTGGTGTAATTGTTATTCAATATAATATTATTTGGATGGGTATAATAATGATGTGTAACTCATGTAAATAATAAATATAACATGTTAATGATTCTGTATATATGATATACCATTCATTTATATATTATTTTAATATCAAAAGAATGATATTGTCGCTCGTGCGTACGTACGGACTACCGTCTCCACGAACGCGATGAGATTCATTCTCCATCGTATCCATTCAAGTATTATTCTCATTTTAGGGTTAAAAATAATGTTAATATCATTCTGATTATGAATAAGATATAATCTATCCATTACAAACATGTCTTACATAACCTAACATTTAAGAAGAACGAATCGATTATCACCCGAAACGACGATAATACTAAGATATTATTAATAAAGCAATGTTAAAAGATCATATATGATATCATATTAATGTATATGATTCTTGTATAATTTAATAACAATTATTTCACCATTATACAGGAGGTTAACCTACCCCAACAAAGGAAAAGTACAAGGTAAGGGTTATTTCACAATCTCTTCATTATCCGAGGTTGTTTATACGTAATAATCTACTGGGATTTCTTTATCATCCACATCCATGTTTCTTCGAAATGTATTTAAAAACATATTTATTATTTACAAAAATATGGGTTAAATTCATTTATACCCTTGTCTGACTTTTTGTAAGAGGTTTATACAGGAATATTTCCGTCGTTTTCAAAACAAGGTCCTTTTTGACCTTTTCGACAGAATTAAGATAAGAATGTTTTTTTTACTTATACGGCGGGTGCGGTTATTTTCCGCCGTTATAAAATCATCAAAGCTTTCCTTACAAGCTTACAAGAATATTTTCAAGAAAATGTTTTATTTTATATGGCTGTTAAATGATTTCAAAAATAGAAAGAGATATTTCTCCAAAAAGTGTTTTGATTTCATCTATGTCAACATCCTTTAATGGATTTTACGCTTATTTGAAGTTGATTTATTATAATACAAAACTTCTATATTGTATTGAAGGTTTTGTGATATGTTTGACTGTGGATGTGCTATTTTATACCATTCATAGTTTATGGTGAAACTATTGACATTTCGTATGCTAGTTTTAATCCGAATGTTTATGTTATATTTCAAACTTTTCTTCAGATGAATGTGCTAAACAAGTATGTTCCGGGTTGGGGACCGGTAAAAGTAAGCCCTCCAGGTTGGGGACTGGTAAAAGTAAGCCCTCCAGGTTGGGGACTGGTTAATGTAAGCCCTCCAGGTTTGGTACTGGTAAAAGTATGCCCTCCGGGTTGGTGTCCGGTTATTAGAGGCACTCCGGGTTGGTGTCCGGTTATTAGAGGCACTCCGGGTTGGTGTCCGGTTATTAGAGGCACTCCGGGTTGGGTTCCGGTTAGAAGTAACCCCTAGGTCTTGGGATGAGGCCTAGACAAAGAAATTAACGTTTATCATTATGCATTCCAACATTATGAAAGTGGTTATTGATTTTTTCATGTGATTATTCGATTAGTAGAATATCCATGTGAACAAGTAAATGGCATTATTTCATTTTACTTTTGCCATACTATGTTGAAGTTCAATTTTAAAAGGCTTTTGTTTTAGTAATTCATTGCCTTAAATGTTTATGCTTATTTTGAATGTTCCGCTATATTGTTATCCTTACTGGGCATTTGAGCTCACCCCTTTTCTATGTTTTATTTTTCCCAGGTAGTGAAGAAGTAAATTATGAATGACTTGCAGGGATATTATGAGGGGTTAATAGTGTGGATATGAAGACTTTGTTGTTGTAGTAGTTTTTCACTTTGAAATGTAATGTAAAACTTTATGATTATATCTAGTGTTTCCAAGGCTACTAAACCAATCGGTCTTTCGAGATTTGATCTTCTTGTGATCATGCCAATGTTATGTAATTAATGCACCGACTCTGGGTAGCTGGGGTCGGGGCGTTACATATATTCATGATATATAAATTATCATTAGATATCTCTCAGCCTAGTTTCTATAAGAAAAAACTAAACCAATTCTAATTCCATTTAATACCATTTTGAACTTTCATATTTATTTTCTACATTTATACCTATAAACGATTAATTCAAACAATCATTTACTTTTAAAAAAAATTTCATTTTCCCCTGAATTATCCCACCATCCTCACAAGAGACTAAACCACCTAGGGTTATTAATGAAAAATACCCCAATAAAATAGAGGATTAACCAGATAAAAATGCTGGATAGACATAGAAATTTAAGGGATCGTACCTTATTATTTATGATAGGATTTTCATAAATTAATATTTCATTTCATCGTGGAGGCGGTAGTCTACAGAAAGCATGAATAATTATTTCATATTCCTTAATAGATATGGTTATATGTGTTGGAAAACAATTATGTTAAAATAAAAACATAAAATATAAAACTAACAATATTTTTATTATAGTGATATTAGAAAATTATATTTGGGATAATAATAATGAAATCTATGTTGTTAGAGAGAATTACTCACATTCATAACATTGGGTTTCTCTTGGAAGACTACATGGAAATAGATGTCCTGGTCTAATATCTTCCGACTAAGGGATCAAGGAAAATGAATAGGTTTTATTGAGAAGAAATAATTTATTAATTTCAGGTGAAAAAAAATATTTATGATTGTTTTTATGTTCTTTGGACCATCCCCTGTATAAGTTTGGGGAATATCATTTTACTCTATATTTCAAATAAATATAATGAGAGAACAAGATTAAAAAATCAAGAAGAATCCAAAATGGAAAATAAAGGAATAATTGGGAGATAAGGTAGATAGTACTTTATCTATTCATTCAGAAACATGTTTAATCATATTATAATTTCAAATACTCATTTAATTTTATGTTCTACCCTTTTAGTTTTACTATTGGGACAACATATTTCTTTATTAATTTACCTTAATAAACAAATTTAAATTCAAAATATTATATAATAATGACTAAAAACCAGTTATCAAATATTTATTATATAAAATATCAATGTGTAATAGGCATAGTATTAATGTTAACTCATATAACACTAAAACCCCATTTTTAGAAAAAGTGTATTTTAATACATAAAATTTATATGTTGGTTAAAATTATCTATGTAATTAATTTTAAAAGAATAATTTGTTTTATTAGAAATAAAATAAATTATATTCTTATTTAAAATCAATAAAATATAAAATATAATTAAAATACATAGAAAATAGTGTTTTTATGGGAAAATATTAAAATGTTGAAAAACAATTAAATAATTATTTTTGTAAATTCATCAAATATTTTCTAAAAAGTTTAGTTTAATTTCAAATGTTTATGAAAAATATATATTATTTTATATAATTCTATATCTGGATTATATAAGGATAATTTTTTTGGATTTAGTAGAAACTAAATTACACAATATTCGCCAAAAAATATCCCATATTTCCTAAAAATAGCAAAATATATTAATAATATATTTTTCAAAATATAAATATATAAATGAAATTAAATTATGAAATTTAAAATTTGTAAATTTATATGATTCTCTTTTAAAAATGAAAATTAAAATTAATATACAGTATTATTGAAATTTTTCAATATTAAATATTAATTGCTCATGAAATTGTGAAATAATAAACATAAAATGTTATATAATATTAATATAGTGGATAATATATAAAAAAATATTAACTGTGTTTGTATTAATTTATTTTGATAAAATATAAAACACTCATTGAAATAGTTCTTTGAATAAATATTACGTTAAATGTAAATACAATATAACAAAATACAATTAATTATTTATTTTCTAAATAAAAAATTTATGAATCCAATGATATTAAATTCATTAAATTAATTTTTAAAATAAATCATATAATATAATATTAATAATAATAATTGTTGGAATATTTATATATTATATTTTCATTTTATATTTTCATTTAACAATTTATTATCTTATTCTAAATTTACTATATAAAATATTGAACATCAGTATACCATGTCGATATATGTATATCAAACAATCCTATTATCAATGATCATATTTCAATTGAAAATATTTCTAATTAACAAATTTATATTATCTAGTTTTATTCATATATATAGATGTGATATTATCATCCATTACCTTTTCACTAAGTAATAATTCTAATTTCCACTTTTTTCATTTAGGATCTCATATTATGATTTCTAATTTTTTGAGTTTCTCTCCCATTATTGGTTTTATCTTTTTATTCTTGATCCTAAATGGAGAATATGATTCAAGAGATCTCCATGTGTTGATGTTTTTATTTTTATATATTATATTTTCACTAGTAAGTTAAGATTTTTAAAGGATTTAATATTTCATAATGAGAAATAATCCATGGTGTGAAACTATTAGTTTCATGTTATTTGGTTGTAATATTCTACTATGAATGTATATTTTTTTAGATAAATTATTATATTATATGAATTATTAACTAATAAATTTCAATTCATAAAAAATTTAAATATTTTTTATTTAACTATAAACATATAGCTTATCGAAAAACATGATTCACAAAAACCTGGGGTCTTAGATTCTATCATAATAATTAAATTGTCTCCTCAAAATATGTGAAAACTGGGTCCCGTTGATAGCACAACTACCCCGCCTTAACATGGTCATTGGGTCCTGGCACACCAGGTACCACTAGTTGCCCCGCAGAAACATGGTCCCCACCTTGGGTCCACAAAATGCCTGAACAAGTATTCTGACTAATGATAGTCCCCATTGGCCAACAAAAGTTCTTTCCAGTGTGCTTTGTTCTCACTCACCCACACCCTGGGAAACATCCCAAAAGGTCACCAATCCAGATCACTAGTCCAATCCATGCATGCTTAACTACGGAGTTATAATCAAACAGGCTTTCGAAAAGAAAGGTGCACCTTGTTGACATGAGTCATATAATTTAGACATTTAACACTGTATCATTCGTTAAAACACCCCGTAAATGATACAGTGTTAAATGAGAAAATTATATGACTCATGTTAACAAGGTGGACCTTTATTTTTGGGAGCCTGTCTGATTAGAACTCTCTAGTTATGCGTGTTGGGCCTCGAGTGGTGATCAAGATGGGTGACCTTTTAGAAAGTTTCCCAGGGTGTGTGTGAATGAGGGAAAAGAACACTGGAAATTACAAGTGTTGGCCTGTGGGGACTATAATTAGTCAGATGACCCGTTCAGGCATGTGGGTGGACCCAAGTTGGGTACCCCATGTTTGCGGTGAAACTATTTGTACCTGGTAGCCAAGGACCCGATGACCATGTAAATGCAGGGTAGTTGTGATGTCACCGGGACCCAGTTGTCACATTGGGTATCAACGGTATGGTTTTATTACTTTTTGAAGTAGTACCATTTTCTTACCTTCATCAAAGAATAATAATCGGTTGTTTCAAATATATTATTGATCATATTATTCTCATGATAACCCAAATGATACATCCCTTAATGCAGAGGGTGCAGGCCAACCTAACATGGCCCGACATCCTCCATCGATCTCTCTCTTCTTATGATGTTCTATGGCATGGAGACATTTTAATTACGATGCGATGGAGGTGGAAATGACAATGTTCTTGCTTCCCACGGCCTCCGCTAATCACGCTGTCAGCCCACCCCGACCCGAGCTCCACCGAACTGGCCTGCCCGCGGCCTCCGAGCGCGCTGCCCGGCTCCCTGGCTGCCTGTTCGCGACCCCCGGAGCCCTGCCCGGTGCTCAGGCTACATACCTGAATCCCCCTAGCATACAGCTTTATTCCCATCCTCCTTCCCACGGCCTCCCGACACACTGCCTGGTGCCCCATCTCCCTCCCCCCTTGGTGCCCAATTGTGGCCAGCTGGGCTGCCCAGAGCCAGCCTTCGCGCGCACCACCCCAAACCGGCAGCCCCAAAGCCGACCTCCGCACATCCCACGCACTCCCAGTCGGGCCAGTGTTTAGGATCCCTCACGCCCTCTAGGCCCTGCTACGCCCCTCGCGGTGCTGGCAGAACCGGCCCCGGCCTTCGGGCCAAGCTGCCGACGCGGCGACATCCAGGTCGAATGGCCCTCGTAGTCCGCTTGGTCGGGCCCATCGGACCGGGCCAAACATAGAATTCTGACCCACCCAACAGGTCGGGTCAGACCCTGTGAGATTGACTGGGTCAACCTAGTCTATGTTAGCCCAGACTAGGTTGGGTCGAGTCGGTCTGACCATGTGGGACTGGACCCGGGCCCACTACTGACCCCATTACCTTCATGGGACATATCTTTGGCACCAGGAATCTAGTTCACGAATATTCAGCGGCACTAGTTTCCATCGAGCGAAGCCATCCCTATGAAAATACCCTAATAGTGTTTAGGATATAGTTGAGATACCGTCATTTTGGATCGTACAAAAATCCAACCGGGCCCCCGGGATTTTTTTTTAATAACTAACATACCGGGAGTCCGATTGATGTGTTGTCTATTGCGTTGAGACCACTATGATGTGTTGGAACATTAAGATACTTCTACACTATACTTCGTCAAAGTTGGAGTATCAACCAGTATCTTATAGAGTGGACCTTCCAGATATGAGCAGGAATTTGTGCGGGAACCCAGTAGATGGCTGAGACATGACGACTGTTGATTGACTCGACTCAGAGTGATTCGACTAGACCAGGGGGGAGCGTCTCTGTGTGACCTCAGCAGAACCATGGTGGGGAGCACCTCTGTGTGAGCACAGCAGACCCACAGTACTCGACACGTGGAGTACCTCAGCAGGCGACCATGGGAAGCACCTTTGTGTGAGCGCAACTGACCCAAGGGGGGGAGGGCCTCTGTGTGTGTGTTGTAGACCCACGATACTCAACAGGAGAAGTACCTCAGCTGTCCAAGTTAGTGGGAAGCACCTATTTGTGACGTGGCAGGGTCACTATACTCGATAGACAAGAAATTCTCTAGAATCTGAGGGTTCAGATTGGTACTACCCCTAGAATATAAATCTATGTTGAGCTAATTCACTGATGTTTGTGTTTTCCTCAGGATTGATATGGGTTACTAGATAAAATAGGTATACATATGGGCATATACCTACGTAACTGTTATCCATTTATTTAAAAAATATTAGAATGTCCTTGGTGGATTTTGTGAGACCATGAGGGTCTCAGGGTCCCTACTGAGTATCATTATACTCACCCATGTAGGGGCTATGCTAGCACCACATTGTTTTGGATGCAGACGATGGATAGCTCTGATTGAGGCAGAGAGTATCATGTCTGGACGGTACTCGGATGTGGACCACTTGGTGTGATGGTACATGAAGGAGACGAACAAACAAGAGTTCTGAGAAGGCCATCTATACCTACCCTTCAGGTAGGAACCCCAGAGGATGACCCAATAGCTGATTTAATTTATTTTCAGATGTATTTTTAGTTTCCTTGTACTTTACAGTTGTGCTTGATTTCCAGCCACATTTACTTTCCATCACTTTTTTATATACAGTTTTACATAGTGTTTTTCTTTTAGTTGTGTAATCTGATGTGTTTTTTTCAATAGTTATAAAGGAAATTCCTTCCCATGTTTGTTGTTTAATCCTTTGGTGCTAATCGACCGCCCCTAGCCTATGGAAGGAGGGCTTGGGGTAGTCACGAGACAGGCCCTAGGGGATGAGTCATGACAATTTGTATTAGAGGGCACCATTGAACATGTCGCGCCGGTATTCTCTGAAGGAGATTATCACCTCTATGGCTGATGATCGATATAGAGAGTTAGTTTTTGGGGTTTCTATAAATAATAAAATAAACTGCGCAACACTTTATTTATTTTTTAAGATGCCATGTGGGTGATTGTTGGTTAAAACCTCCACTTGGGAGTTAGAGGTGGGACCACCAAACCCTAAACTCCAATGAGAGTTTATGGTGGTGGGGTCCTCCCACACATAACCTCCCGTGAGAGGTTATGATGTGGGGACCACCCGAGACCATAACCTCCCATTTCAATAATAGGGGTGTGGACCAATTGACTCCTATAAATGGGAGGAGAGTTTAACAACTCAACACTTACTCATTAATGAGGGAGAGCCTCTCCACCATCCCGTTTAATTAAATATAGCCAACCCCCCTTTAATTAATGTTCCAACCTCTTGAGTTAAATTGGAGTCTTCTTTAAAATTTAATTCTTCCTTTTTTAAGAACGTTCCAACATTAAAATAATATGAAATTAATTATTTTGTGGGAATATTTATTTTTGTTGGAAGAGTAATATTAAAGGATTATTGTAGAAATCTCCCAATAAAGAACCAATCTTCCACCGAAGAATGAAGAATGCATTCTTCTATCAAAGAACACCGACGACGATTATTTTTCAACTTCTACCTTGGAAACCTACTGACCTACCCTATACAACATCAACAACGAACCGATACAGCTCAGGATTTGAGATATTCAGCGGACACGACGAACAATGACTAGTGAATCAATTTTAGGGGGATTATTACTAGTTGGAGTTGTACCTTTTTCTTACATTTTTCGAAGGATAATAAGGGGTTGTTTTAGAACAATTATTGATCGTCTTATTCTCTTGATGAGCCAAATGATACATACCTTAATGCGGAGGGTGTGGACCAACCTAACATGTCACGACATTCTTCGTCAATATCTCTCTTCTTATGATGGTCTACGACATGACGACATATCAACAATGAGGGGACAGAGGTGGCAATGATAAAGGTCATGCTACCCGCGGCCTCCTCAAATCACATCGTAGGCCCGCACCAGCATGAACTCTGCCGAACATGCTTGCCCATGGCCTCTGAGCGCACTTCCTAGCACCCAGGCTGCCTACCCACGGCCCCCCATTGCCCTACCCGGCGCCCAGTCCGCCTACCCGCAGCCACTCAGAGCCCTGCCCAGCACCCAGGCCGTCGACCCGGGTACCCCCGGTGCACTGCACAGCTCCCTGCCACCTTCCTGCGGCCTCCCGATGTGCTGCTCGACGCCCAGGCTACCTGCTTGCACCCCTCTAGCACACTATCGTGGCCTTCCCGGATGCCCCGGGCCAGCCTTCGCACTGCAACCCCAAACTAGCCACCCAAGTGGCGACCTCCGCACGACCCGTGCGCTCCCGGCTAAGCCAGCGTCCCAGTTCCCTCGCGCCCTCTAGGCTAAGCCCCGCCCCTCTCAACGTTGGCCGAATCGGCACCGACCTTTTGTACGAGCTGCCTATGTGGAGACATCTGGACCAAACCGCCCTCGGAGTCTGCTGGGCCGGGCCCAGCCGACCGAGCCAAACATAGCAGGCTGACCCACCCAACATGCTGAGTCAGAAAGAATGAGTTTGACAAGGTCAACCCAGACTAGGATGGCCCAGACTGGGTTGGGCCAAGTCGTTAGGACCATGTCGGACCAGACCCAGGACCACTACTGACCCCATTAACATCATGGGCCATATCATTGGCACCAGGCGTCCATTTGACAAACCGTCATCAGGACTGGATTTATTAGAGCGAATCCATCGCTTTGAGAAAGCCGCACTGGATTTCAGGGTATATTTGAGATACGACCAGGTTATATCGTACACGAATCAAAATGGGCCCCTTAGAAAAAACTTGTAATAACTAACTGATCGAGCATCTGATTGACACGCCGTCTATTGATTTGAGACCCCTATGATGTGGAAGACCTTTGAGATACTTCTATGTGGGACTTCTTGACAGTTGCAGTATATACTAGTATCTTGTGGAGCAGACCTTCCAGAGACGAGAAATAATTTGGGCGAGAACCTAGTAGCTGGATGAGACTTGAAGACTATTGAACGATTAGACTCGGAGTGATTCGTCTAGCCTTGTGGGGAGCGCCTCTGTGTGATCACGACATTACCATGGTGTGGATAACCTATTTTTGAGTGCACTATATCCACGGTACTCAACGCATGGAGTACCTCAACAGGCTACCATGGAGAGCGGCTCTGTGTGAGCGCAGCAGACCCACGGTGGGGAGCGCCTCTGTGTGAGTGCAGCAGACCCATAGTACTCGACAGGAGGAGTACCTCAGCAGTCCATGTTAGTGGGAAGCACCTATGTGTGACGCGACATGCCCAATGTACTTGATAAGGAAGTAGTTCTCTAGTAGTAGAGGGTTCATATTGTTACTACCCGAAGAATAAAAATCCTGGTTGTGCTGAGCCAATGGCTTTTGTGTTTTCTTAATGATTGAGATGGGTTACTAAATAACATAGGTATTTGTATGGGAATATGCCTATGTAATGGTTATCCGTTGAATTCATATTTTTTAGTTTTTACTTGTTGGATTTTGTGAGACCTTGAGGGTCTCGGGGTCCCTAATGAGTATCATTTTACTCACCCCTGCATGGGCAATGCCTGCACCTCATTGTGTTTGTTGTAGACGACGGACTGTGCTGACTGAGACAGAGAGTAGC
This sequence comes from Viscum album, assembly GCA_963277665.1. Taxonomy (NCBI): domain Eukaryota; kingdom Viridiplantae; phylum Streptophyta; class Magnoliopsida; order Santalales; family Viscaceae; genus Viscum; species Viscum album. The sequence continues at coordinate 1,113,584,942 of OY728131.1, forward strand.
AGGTTTGGATGTTACCCAGTGGTGGACCACTCGATCTGATGGTACATGGAGGAGACAGATAGATAGGAGTGATGGAGATTCCATCTATTCCTACCCTTCATGTAGGAACCCCGAAGAACGACATAGTAGCTGCTGTACTTTTCTTCAGTTTTACATTAAGTTTCCTTGTACTTTTCAGTTGGGCTTGTATTTCCAGCCCCTTTTACATTCTATCACTTCTTTTGTATAAAGTTTAACTTAGTTTTTTTTCTTCCAGTTGTGTACTCAGATGTGTATGTTTTCAGTTACAAAGGTAATGCCTTCTCATTTTAGGGATTTTTTCCATGGTTTCAAGTCACCAGCCCCTGGCTATGGAAGGCGGGCTTGGGGTAGTCAGGATATGGGCCCCACGGGATGGGTCGTGACATAATATAATTTATCTATTACAAATTATAATGTATAAGGGTATTTCAAAATAATAATGACACATGGTATAACATCTAAAAGATAAGATCATCTCCATCATAGAGATGAATATGTAACATATCATTAACATCATAATTTTAATATATTATATTTTACAATTAGTTATCCCAAAAAATCACTATAGTAAATAACTATGGGTTTTTAAATACATTACTTCTAATAATAAATATTCGAGATCCCACTGAAAAAATATAAAAACCAAAAATATAAAAACCAAAAATATTATGATAATATAAAATTTGATTATAGATAACAATCATATAAAAAATAAATATCAAAATAAACATGTGTTCTCTAATTATAACGTCAATATAACCAATGATATTATGTCAAAACCAGTTCAACTTTTATCACTTACAATTTATGTTATTTACATTATCTTGTGTTCTTTCATATTAAGTATAATGATTCCATAAAATAAAAAATTCTTCAAAATATCGTATAATGAAAATATTTTTGAATAAGTAATATCCTGTGGGAGTGTCTTTCTAGGTGTCCAGTCTTTGGACAACTAATCACTCATGATCATCAATATTGAGTTAATACTCAATATTTCTTTTTTATATTGATTACCCGACAATGAATATATGACATAACTACATCTAATAGCATGTATCTTTATATGGATTTAATGTCATGTAGAACAATAAAATTTCTACAATACACAAATATTGGGATGATATCACATACATGAACATACACCACAAACATAACACAATGGTTTTCATATTAGTTTTATTATCATAATCATGAACATATTTAATATTAATTCAACAAAATGGAAAAGTTAACTATTCAATTGAAATTATTATGATCCTTAACATGTAAAACCTAAAATTATGCTCATCTAATTACATCTGAATCACCAAAATTATTTAAACCATACATTGATAATGTTGGTCAATTTCACAAACCCACACTAGTAGATCTGGTTCCAAATAATAAGTATTTATATAGATGATATAAAATTAAATAAATATTTTGGATATATGAATCAAATAATTACATGTAATAATAAAAATATATTATTTTATATAATCCAATTAAATTTTTGTTTTATTGATTTAGATAGTCAGTACAAAAAAAAACAAATCAATATCATGTATTTCTGTACAAATAATTTTTTTTTCAACTATCTATGAAGCTACTTGATTTATATCATATCTTCATCACCTCCCAAAAATTCTTCACACAAGCTATTCTGTTAGACAAATCATGTGTAGGAAATTTCATCATAACCTATAGACATGGAAACACAATAATAGTTGATCTCATATGCATATTAAGGTTAAACATAAGATATGTAATTCAATGATTTTAATAGATCATAGGATATGAATTAATAATATTGTAGGAATTGAAAATTAAAATAATAGAATAATTAAATGAAACTCTCCGAATATCGTATCCATGGTTCACATGTCAACAAATTAATTGATATATAAAAAAAGTCAAAAAGATATGAAATTAATAATTCAATAGTTCTAATTCCTGCTGTTTTCTCATGAAATAATGAACATAGTCATTTTTGATCATATATAAATTCCATATACCTAGAAAAAATTTCTTTTGGTTAGCATTCACAACAATTACCAAGATATATATTCCCATTAGATATACTGATGCACCAAGATAATATTTTTTTCCCAACACATCACTAATTATTTAAAATGATATAATCCTAAAAAGAAATTAATAATCTATATAACAAAGGAACAATAGTCATTAATTAACCTTTAACATTCAAATTAAATTTATATGTACAATATTTTTTAATATTTTCTAAATCAACATGTGGAGTATATATCTATACAAGAATATATAAAACAAGAAACATATAGAGAAATGGGTATATAGATATGACAAAAATTATACCTATTAATCAACATAAGTAATCATGAATAACAACCTTCAATAAAAATATTGAAACACAGAGTCCTTACTTGAGGAAGGCTATGGGAGTAATCGTATTCCTATACCTAAGGATGAATTGTCCTAAAAAATGTAGTGATGTGCGGGTATGAGTGTAAACCCATGAAGGAAAATATAGTGTTGGGGATTAATAATGTAATTCATCTCCAATATAATTTCCCCTAAAAAGAAAACATATGGGGAATATGAATGATATCTCTGTGTTCTGGAAATTACATTAAAACACCCATAAAATAATGGTAACACGAGTATAATAATAGCATTAAAGGGGTACCATGAAATTAAAATTTAGTGAGATGAAATATATTATCTATACTTGATGAAAATGTATCAATGAATACATTCTACATAAAGACTTGGGTTAAAAAATACAACATGTCACAAAAAGTAGAGTATTGAGACAAATGATTCTTATACATTTAAAAAAAGTAATCAAAATCCCATGAAAAATAAAATTGAAAATGAATAATTAAATACCTATATAACGATGAGATCCGGATAAAAAATATTAAATGGGGATTTATAGACACAATGTAAATGGAAAAACCATTGATAAAAAGAAATATAACTCATGTGGTGAAAATTGAGGCAAGAAACACTTACCATAATTCTTGAAATACACTAAATTGATACAAAGCCTTGTATAAATAAAATAAAATTTATTAACATCTATATCCATTAATATAAAAATTTATAATAATAAAATACATATAAATTAGTTTATTATTATCAATTTTCAATATAAATTGCATGTAAGCCTGATTGTTTCGAAATATTATTATAAAAATTGAATTGTAATTAATTATTATCCAAAAGTAAATCATTAAAATACCATCCAATGTACTATTAATAATTTATAAAATTCTATATAATGTTATAATTTCCTTATAAAGAAAATTTGGTCACTGTTCTGGTAGATGAAATTGGAAACATTCATGTTTTGTGATTTAGAAGAAATAAACATTGATAAAATAATTAATGCATTTAATATTATTTTTACCACCCCATAACCAAAATTAAATCAAAATATTCAATTTTTAATCATTTATTGTTATAAATTAAACTAACATAGTCAATCATGATACTATTTTATAATATTGAACATAAAGGATTCCTAACAAATCTAATGAGGGAAAAAATATATTTAATGGATGATTATGATTATTGATGTGGTTTTCTTTAAAATAATATCAGAATTATAAAATAATTTATTGATAATTTATATATAGTATTACAATTTTAGTGAAATTTGAATATATTTTATTGTTTAATGATGAAACAAGTGAAAAAATTGAGATATGTGACTTCGTAGAGGTGGAAGTTCACAAAAATCTAGATTGACATTTTAATTTGTAAAATTATGAGAGTGAAAGAATGTGGATTATAAAATTTATCTTCTTAATAAAAAAAATATTATATAATATATTTTACATTTAATCTTTTAATCAATAAATATAATCACTGAGTAGTGTCTATGGAAAAAATGATATGCATTGCTTCATTAAGGTGGTAGTCTGTAGAATATAGGAATGACATTGTCAATTTTCTAAATAAAAAAGTGGAAAGGTGTATAATAGTTTTTCTATTTTCATAAAAAATACTATATATAAACCAAACAGATGAAATCATATTTATATTATATAATATTATTTGAAAATTTATGGATGAATAAAAACTAGGAAGAAGTACTCATGATAAAGATTGGGGTTTTCCCTTGGAACAATCTATGGAAATGAAAGTTGTATGATAATATATAGTTAAAAAAGGATCAAATAAAAGGAATATGGTTTTAAAATTATTGAACGATAATTAGTTTTTAATATTAATTATTGTTTTTATTGTTTTATTAAAGGGGTGGTTAGAGTCCACTTTTATAAGTTGTGGGAATGATATATTTAAAATTATATAATCATAATAAAAATAGTGCACTTGATTTATGTGTCATGAAAACATGAAGTGGATAATAATTGAGTTCATGATAATATAATTTTGAGATTATGTTGAAAAATAATTTTCATTCATGTTTCAATTTGATTTTTTCTATTAATTTTCAATTTTACCATTATTAGTATTAATGTGGTAACTAATATTTACCTATGTATATTATTTTTAATGAAAAAAATTAGATATTGATAGGAAAATAATTTGGACCAAATTAATCAAAACGTAATATTATTTTTATTTACAAAAATATATATGGGTAAGAAATTTTTTATAACATTAACACATGTAATGTATAAAATAATTTTTTTTCAAAATGTTATTTATATTCTTATAATTTGTATTGTATTATAAAATTATATATGTATAAGATTTTTATAAAAATTATAAATATATTATAAATCAAAAAAATATTATTTGTCTTTAAAATAAATCAAATATAAAATTAACCAAAATATTTTATTTAAATATAAATGAACACATACATATTTTTTTATAAAATATTACTAACTCATTTAAATGATAATACTATTTTATTTAAATGTTATGTAGAAGTTTTTAAATGTTTATTATTCTATTTAATAAGATTATTAAAAGTTAATATGTGTATATAGTTTTTGGTATTTCTTTTATAATGATAAATTTTTTTACATTATGGAGAAACTATATTTTTCACAATTCATATATTTTTTGACTATTGAATAATGATGCCTAAAAAATAATTTTAATATATATATTTATTTTTTTAACGTTTGGGGACAAACCTTAATTTATTATTTAATGAAAATACCTCATTAGTGTGGGTAGAGGGAGACCCATTACATGGCCTGAAGGCCTAAGGCCATGTGGCTTGAATACAAGTCTTGAAAGCCCATTATTTGGCCCAAAGGACCCCTCGGTGAACTGTAATGGTACATTACCCACGCTGCTACAGCACCTGCTATAGTAAACGCTGCCACTACAGTGCCCTGCAATAGTTCCTCCACCGCTACAGTTTCCTCACTGGTACAGTTCTACCGCTGGTACAATACACTGCTATAATACTGCTATTGTCCCAGGAAATTCATCCCAGCCCGAATTTGATCCTGGTTCTTTTGGATTCCAAGCAGGAGCCTGTACCACTTTGGTACAAGCTCGTTGGAAATTTTCATATATAATTACAATTTTAATAATAAAAATGTTATTATTTTTAAAAAATAAATATAATTAAATTTATGTGATTATTTTTTAATTGAAAATACATAATAAAATGAAGAACTTATATTTTTGGAAAATCTCTTTTTTATCATTTGTGGTTCCTAATAATATTTCTTATTAATTAAAATTTTATATAATATTAATATACTATTTGATATATAATAATATAAAAAAAAATTATAATAATTTATTGGTAAAAAATTTACTACACATAGAATTTTTCATTTTAAAATAATACTAATTTTAAAAAAATTAAGCTTAAAAAATACCATTAATTATTTATATTCAAATAATTAATTTTACTAATACATTGATATAAAATTATTTATCTGAATTTTATAAATACATTACAATATATTTAAATAATATTATTTCTATTAATACCAATAACATTAATATTTAAAGAATAAATATGTATATATTTTTAAAATTTTATTATTATATTTTTAATTCTTTTTACGTTATCTTAATCTATATTTGCTACAAAAATAAAAAAACATCAGAAGAACTATTCAATTCATATATATCCAATCACTATTATCAGTATGATAATATTTTTAATAAAACAAATTCCCAATTGCCAAATATATAATGACCACATTTCTTTCAAATATATAACTATTCTAAAATCATTCATTGTATTCCCACATCTTAATACCCAAATATAATTTTTATTTTTCACACATTAGATAGGACAATATTGTTTCTCCAATTGTAAAGTTTATCCTCATTATATGTTTTCATTATGTATTAGTAATCCTCAAGGGTGGAGATAATTCAGGAGATCTCCTAGTGTTCAAGATTTAATTCATTTCTTTATATTACTATTATTAATATATGTGATTTTAAAGGATTTAATAGTCAATTATGGGTAATAATCCATAATATTTATTACATAGTTACATGTGATTTTTTAATATTTTACTACAATTTTATAAAGTGTTGTTAATTTATTTAATATATTTCAACAATTTTAACATAATATATAGAAATTCCATAGATTTATATTAAAATATATAGTCTTATAGATGAATATTCTTCCTAAAATGTTTAGGTGTAATATTATCCACATGAAAAATTGTCATTACGGTAATTTTAAAAATCACATTATAATAAAAATAATTAATGGAGTCTAATGACAATCCTAACCCAAGATATAAATTCTAAGAGATACAAACCATTACATCATAGGGCAGTATAGGTATAATATATTTTACCTCATAATAGCCATATATTCAGATTATATAGTATTTATTCCAAATATTTCATCAGAGAGAGGCATTATGAATATTTAGTGATGTAAATTTCATAACTTCATCTTCATCATCCCTTTTCCAAACAAATATTAATTAAAAAATATAATGATAATATCTAATATAATTTGAGTTTATGATCATATAAAAAAGAATGATCACTTTTATGTTGTATTCTAAAATGAAAAATTAATTTCATCATATGACAGTATGTTAATCTTGGTTCACCCTATAACATTCATGGTTCAACCTAGAATAATTTTTATTTTGTTCTCTCATATTAGTTAACATCATTATATATCAAAATAATTCTATCAGAATGGCTATTTAAGTGAAAAATAATATCCAAAATAAAATGGTAATGAATGTCTTGATGTATGAATAGTCATGGGAACCCTCATTAAACACCAGAATAAGTAATTTTTTTATACATAGAGAGAATCTTTTTTAGTGATTACCCCTATGTGAAATTTAACCACATACACCCCCATTCTACACTCTCTAGACATAGATTCAATTTTTAAGATCACACCTTGATCATTACATTACCTAAACATTGAGTTGTTATCTTATTCATTTACTTGTCCCTTTATAAAATCCCTAAGATTTTCAATAATGTTCTCTATCTATAAGCCCTGAAATATTTAAGATTACCTCAACAATCCAAAATGGTTAATTATACCGACAAAATTATTATTATCCATAACTCATCAGCATGTAAATTATTTTTATCTAATAACATAATAGCATCCCAATATATAGTAACCATACTTTGAGAAAAACTATATATGCCACATACCCAAACTCATGGATTTTGTGCTAAAAACATATACTTTATATACCATATTTGATATCTAGAGTATATTTTCTAGAATTATTATCATATAATATAATTAGTTAAAAAATATCACATTATATACATTCCCAATACATTATTAGGATGATTGTTTAATATAATTATGAAAAATATTAGGAAAATATATCTCATTTATTCCTCAACTAATTAATAGTATTTTTACTTTATAAGACACTACATAATCCATAAATGGATTTAATTTCTCCCATAATTTCCTAAAAGAAACAATTTTGTTAGTCATATACAATGTAATAAATATCTTCATAACCGAGTGAATCAAAAAATAAAAGGGGTGATACCAGATTATTATTAAGGGTAGGCATTAGATAATATAATAAATTATCATAAGAGGGAATAGGTTTACTATAAATAGTATAGAAGGAATATATTATCAAAATAATTTCCTTAATCAAACAAAACTATGAACCTAACATATCTCTGGTTGACATAAAACATAAATAAACACATCGATAATATTTTATGGTCCATTAGTAAATAAATGAAAAATGATGAATATTAAATTCCATTACTCATTATATTCCATCATAACCTTAAAAGTAATTATCTTACTATTAGGTCCCATGGTCTTGGAAATATTTTTTGGTCAATAAATACATTAAAATAACCAAGATACTTTCTATTAGACCTATGAATGGATAAAGATATAATATATAGATCATCCATAACTACATCATTCAAACAAGTTAATCAAATTATGTAATTATTTATTAACTCTATACATTAGCAATAATTCTATATAATAAATGAACAACATTATTATAATAATAAGTATATATTTTTTCACTACATACTAAATAAATAAATATAATTACAATCTATAGATCCTAAAAAAACATCATATAGAGAAATAGTTATCATTTTATGTTAGTAATATTTGTAATTAATTGAATTAATGAATCTTGTTGATTTCACTATGATCAATGGAACAAAATATTGAATGTTTATAAAGGAAATGAACATGATGAAAATGTATTCCTATAAATGAGAAATATTTGGAATGATAAATGGTTTGATGGATTTACACATGTTTATTCCCATAATAGAATTTTTTTGGTGGGGGGTTAAAAATTAATTCAGGGCCAACATATAATCCATTATTATGGAATATGTGGTCAATGTCAAATATATTAAATTAAGAAAAATTGATATCAAAACACTATTACAAAACTAGTAATATATGGATATAAAGAACATCAAAGGCATAACAATATATTAAATTATTATTAGTGAATGATATTAACCAGAGATGTTGGATATTGGGTAATAAATACACTATTTAAATGAAAATATGTTGTTAAAAATAACAAATATACCATTAAATTGAAAATATAGACAAATTACATGTATGACATTATAAACACAAAAAATGAAACATAATCAAGGATATAATTTCTAATGAAACAATAAAAAAATTTATAATTAGGGTTTTAGGATAAAAAATATTAAATAGTTCATTATATAATCCATAAAAATTGAAATAAGGAGTTTAAAAAGAAATTCATCCCAAGGAGTAGAAATTAAGACATCAAACCCTAACCATAACTCATGACTTCCACTAAATAACATGAATATCTTATACAATAAAAAATCAATAATAAAAACATATATAAGAATAGTACAAGGATTATATACTATCCTAAAAATCATTTGTAACTTTTCTATACATTTATATTAGTTATTTATTATATAAATTTCAATATCGGGTGTCAGAAATATTGGTCATTTTAAACTAATTTTTTAATGGTCATTGTTTTCCCCATAATTATCACAATATTTTTACATTATAGATCATAAAATTTAACATAATTTATGTATAATAATTTTTAAAAAATATATACTTTTAATAATTTTTTTTTGTTATTGTTATTGTAGAATAAATTAGTGACATGAATGTTTTGGTGACATTTAATAACTGAAATATAGTATCTTAATTAATGTGTTAAATTATCATTAAGGCATTCAAAAAAAATCATTATTTATTGATTTATTCCATATAACATGACGAATTATATTATCATTTTCCCAATTTTATTCTTTTGTAGCATTATATTTGTTGGTGGTTATACTAAACCAAACTTGAACAAACCAAATTTAATTGGTGACTATGACTGTGAATGATGATTAATCTTAATAATATCCCTAAAATAAATGAATAATGATATTATTTAGATAATTTAAGTGGGATGAGTAATATTTTAAAGCATAGTATTAAATAAAAAGGAAACTATATGGAAAATGATACATGATACTTCAGGGAGGAACCAGATCGAACAACAAAAGATTAATGATTTATGATGTTAATGAACGAGAGGGATAATGATGAATTTTAAATTTAATGATCATAGTCATTATTAAAAATATATTTTGAAATTATTTTTCATATTTATACTTATAATATGTAATTACTAATGGTAGTGAGACAAGGATGTCATGTCTTCAAGGAGGGGGTTCTTTCCACAACATGTGAATGAAAACTCAATATTTATTAATAGAGAGATGAAAATATTGTTAATATTTAGTCAACTAGAATAAAAAATCCAAAAAAATAATGCCATTATTTATGAATAGTTAAAGTATAATTTGGGAGGGATGAATGAATCAAAATAATATATATAAAAGTTCTCATGATGAGGAATTTAGATTTACCCAAGATGGAATCTTTGAAATGGGGGTGATAAGAAAATATATTCTGACGAGTGGATTAAAGATAAGGAAGTGGGTTTTAGCAGAATTAATAAAGGATTATTTAAAGAGGAAACCAAATTTTTTAGTGTGGTCATGAATGTTTGTTGTCAGGCCCCATTTATAAAAGGGTATAATTATAATTTTATAAATTATTCAACATAACATGAAGAGTTCACATGTTTCACCTTGCCTAATGAGTAAAAAATGAAAAATAATTAAGTGGGGTTGATTTAAATTAAATATCACTTTACCCATTTATTTTCAATTTTTTTTTAAAATGTTTTATTTATATTACTCTAATAATTTTTATTTTTTATTTTTACATTAACATTGGTAACAGTGACTCTGAGGAATTCTAAGACTATATTACTACAAATTTATTTTCCAAAACTATAATGGTTTATTTTATTGTTTAATTCATCAATATATTAAAATATAAACAAATATGAAGGTGAATAATGGTAAATTATGTGGGTTATCAAACCTGAATTCCATTATTAGTGGAATTACCTATATATTAAATTGTATTCTGAAACTATTTTCATGACTATGAGGGGGAGAACCTGAAATTTACCAAGAAACTCTTGACATGTTGAATTTATTCAATGAATAACTTCCCTATAATATTTATTATTAATCTACATTCATATAAGGATTTCAACTAGGTTGTTGATGCTTTGTCAGAGAGGGAGATCATTAAACAAAGTATGATGTTGGCCTTCAGAGCAATTGAATATTTCACTTCAATGGTTGATGATGAAATAAAAGGGGTGGTTCACTTTTGGATTGGTAAAATACCATATAATTAATTACATTATTTGTTTACATTTTCGTAATAATTTTTTTGGGCATGCTTCTGTTGGATCGTGGATTTGTATAGTAAATGACCAAAAAATTTGTTTTTTGTAAAATCAAACAAATTAAATAATTTCATACACCTCTATTTATATATATTTAATTTTTGATTTTTTTTGTTTTATTAAAAAATATCTTTTAATATTCACCTGAGAATGTTATATTTTAGAAAAATAAGAAAAATTTATATATTAATCTAATATGGAAATTACAAATCCACCAAGGTTGTTCATTATTTCAAATAAAAAGTCAATAATTTATTGGTTTATATAAAAAATTAAATTAATAAATATAAAGAAAAATACCATTTATTAAAAATAGAGTTTTAAGCATTAAGTTATCTTAATAGTATTTTATATGAAAATCCAAATTTTCAATAATATTTTAATAGTGATAACATAAATATAGTTCATTAAAAAATAAAACAATGATTACATGTTTTCATTGAAATAATATTACTTTTATATTAAATAAATTTTTACAAAACACCATTAATTATTGATATTATAGAATATAATTTTTCAAATAGATAGATATTAAGATCATTATTCATTCTGATATTATATTTTAAAAATATTAGTAATGTTTTAAATTTATTACTTACAAATATATATAAATATATATATAATTTTAATATTACATTTCAATTTCATTTTGAGAATTATTATTCATAATTTACTACAATAAAACAACATAAATATGACTATTGGACACATGTATATCAAAAGATGTTATTTTCATTTACCTTATTTCCAATGACAATATTTATAATTTATGGACTTTTTATTATTTTATTAATGTAGTAGAATAATGATATGAATTGTCACTTCCAATGTAATTCCTCTCATTTTAATTTATAGGTTAAAATATCAGAATATGATTTATATTTTAATTTTTTCATCCCTTTATATGTTTGATTTCGTTATTGGTGATCCTACTATATGATGGGAATATAGTATAACTCATGATATTGACGTTTTAATCTTTTATATTAATGGTCCTCTATTAGTTTTCAACATTTAGTGGATGAAATAATCCATAGTGGGTAATAAAACATGGTGTTTAATACATTCATGTAATTTTATTGTAATGTTTTAATATTGATGAATACTGTTTTATTTTATTGGTTAAAATCATCTATGAATTATTAAATAATATATTTCAATTAATTTGATTATATAAAGAAATAATTTTATTATAATTAATATATATTCTATGGAAGAAATATCCTTCTAAAAATCTAGTACATTATAATGAATGTCTATTAGAAAATCTTCCATTTTAAATTTTCTTTGATTACACCCTTAAAAATGTTTAGAAAAATAACATGGACTCTTATGATATTGAGAAAAGAAATTTTTTAGTCCAAATCCTCTAAACTTCAAAAAACCTCTAGAATAATTCTAAAAACATCATAGTATTTTAAAATATTTATAAAGAACAAAAAAAATTATGTCACATAATTTTATTTATTTATTTGGATTTCTATATGATTTATGTTTGAATATAAAATAACACATAACGTATATCCAAAATATTTTCATCCATATTCATGTATAGAAAAAATACAAAATGATAGAGGAAACTTATAAAATACCAAATATCATAATAATCATATTTTATCACAAAAAAACATTCTTAATGTCATAATGTATTCCCAAGTATATCCAGATCTCCCTAATCACCTTCAATGGATGATTTTTTGAACCATTTAACAAAAAATACATCCAAAATAATTATAAATAGAATGAATCATAATGGAATATTTCAAAAGCTGTCATGATCCTACCTAGTTTAGTATAAAATAATAATGAACAATAAAATCATGTTTTTGATAAATATTTAGAGACATGCATTACATCATATTTCTTGATACATTTTGATACTAACTGATAATATATACAAAATCATCATTCAATTCATAGTACATTTTATAGAACACAAACAAAATGACTTTGTTTTCATGCTCACCATAACTGTTAGAAAATTATAGACATCAAAAAGAATTGAACCCACTTTCATAACTCAAGGATTTCCAATTTTAATAATTAAATTAAAATTCATCATCAAACCAAACATGAAATATCTCCCCCATTTGATTATTCACATATCCTTGGATTCTACCCAAAATATTTTTATACTACTCTTGAACTTTTTTTATAAATACATAATAGAATAAACATAATGTTATTGATATTATAATTCTATCCCTCTAAAAAAAATAAGAACATATGATTGAGGTGTAGGATTCATCAGAGCATCGTCATTTATTAATGAAGGTTGTAGATTCTTCATTAACCATAATGGACAGATACTCAATTCACCAATTAAAAGAATACTTCAATCATTAACATTACTATTAAACACCAATTTCTGATTAGGAAAGGTCAATGTGTCATTCCCTTTAAAATTATAACATGATACATAATATGTATTCATGCTTCAATTTAAATAAAAAATATCATAAAATTTTTTATAATGTACTAAAATAGAATCACATTCATCTTCACCCTTACCCTATTTTATTTTTCATGGTATAACTCCATTATCCTTCTTCTTATGTAATCATGTTTTTCTTCCCATTCTAGAATAGAAAATACCAATTGGCATCACAAAATAAATTTTTAATTATTTTTAGGAATATATTCTTTACTAATATCAATTTTTCATTTCATTTGATACCCTTAGAAAATAATTTTTAAAACTATATATTTTATATATTGTGACAGTGTTGGGAAAAAATCCCTCTAAGTATCATTGAAATTTTTTTGAGGTTATTGTGTTTGTTGACAAAGTGGAAATCTGTGTGGTGATTTTTGACAAAGCAAAACAATGACATACGAATTTGTTGACAAATAGGATTTCATGATGGAATGTTGAGTTCAAGAGATGAGGTTAACGATCCATGTTTGATTCAGGAATGTCAACAAAGTAATGGATGATCTGGAGGGGGTACAAAAGAACAGATACAAGGTGGCGTCGTTTTCCAGTGTTTTCCAAATTTTTGGGCCTGAAAATAGTCAAATAAAGACAAGTGGTTTATGGGAATGGGACTTGCTCACTGTGTACATGAAGTCTTGGAAACATGCGCCCCATATTTCTTTCATGATCATATCATCAAAATATGGGAATGGGACAAGTGTCGTGCAACTATTTGTGGTGTCGCGCAAGTGACTTACGCACCGTGAAAGAGACTTACACGCCGGTGCCTGTAAGATTGAGAACATTTGTGCCTGTGGTTTTTCAAGATCAGAAGATCCAAATATGGCAAATTAAAGTGGTTCGCGCAAGTTTGGAATTGGGTCGTGCAAGTGACTTACAGGGGCAGAGCCCTGCGCACTGAGACTTGCGCGCCGAAGGGAGACTTGCGTGCCATCGCACGAGGTGGTCCAATTGCCTATAAATACTTGACCACCCCTCCTCATTCTTCACCAGATTTCAACACATTGAGAAATCATAGCTCCTGTACTGCGGGTGTGGTGGTCACGCAAGTGGTGGTGTGTCGCACAAGTGGGACTAGTGCGCCAGATTTGAAGAAGGGCGATTATTGGTAGTTGTGGGCCAATATTGGATTGAGTGTAAAAGGAAGTGTGCCGCACAATATTGGAGTTAAAGAAGCTTGTGTCACTCAAGTGTGTGAGGTAGACTTGCGCTCCTATTGTGACTTGCACTCCGATACATGTGCGCTGATATTGACTTGCGCCACAAGTAAGGTTGAGACCCCAGCCGAACTGTCGGGTCGCGTAGAAGCTGGAAGTTTTCCCGATACATTTGGTGCAAAGAGGGATTAATTAATGGGTGAATGACTGGGCTTCAACAGAGCATCTACAAATAGAGGAAGATGCATTCCTTCATGAAAATGAAGAGACCTACAGGTCAATAAACTATGAGTGGATTCCTTCCAGAGCAGTAAGCAAAGGAAGAGGAAGATGGTGATCCTCTCCACCGACAGTGATCCAGAGAGAGAGAAACAGGGATTGACCCTAGGGAAAGCAGTGATAAGACCCTAAACCTTGTAATGGAAGTGAGCTTGGGACAGAGTTACTATGCTCGAACCTTGTAATACACATCTAGTGAAGAATAGTGGAATTTGCTACAACCAATAACCTGTCGGCATATGATCCTAGGATGTATCCCAGGGAGGGTGAACCAAGTAAAATTATCTGCTTCAGCCTGCTTAATTACCTGCATTGCATTTAAAGCATAATCATCAGATAAAGAAGAAAGTAAGTGATCATAATAAACAAAGAAGTGCAAACAAAGTGACCCTTGTAATAAAGAGGTCAAGATCCAGTGGGGTATAAAGAATTTCAAAAAAGAATTTTCACACCCTGATTCACCCCCCCCCCCCATCAGGGCATATAGGCCCGTGTTGGTCCTAACAATTGGTATCAGAGGTAAGGTTTCTTTTATCAAATTTGTTTTCTCTGACTTGGTGTAGTCGATCTGTGTGGTTAATGAATCAGTCATATCATATCTCAGTGAGCCATGGAAAAGGAAAAAACATCAAAGAAGAATTAGAATTCAGGTGGTATTACTCAGTGTGGAAGTGTGTATGGAAATTGTGTGGTTCAACTAAAAGAATCAAACAACTTACTGAAAGAAGGCATGGATGAATCTGATAAGGAAAAGATTGATTCACTCAATCATTATGTAGGAATGAGTGAAGTACTTGAACATCAAAGTGATGCTGAAACAACTGATGATGAAGAAGTTTCAAGAAGGAGGCCACCGGTATATGTTGTCAACACAACAAAGGAAGTGGCCCGGAAATTGAATGAAGAAGTCAAATCTAAAGATATTCAGATCAAATTATTGTATATTGAGGTGAACAATATAAGTGGATTAAATCAAAGGCTTATTGATGTGGCTACTAAACTAAAGGAGAAGAATGATTCTCAAATTGAATAACTACAAAATATGTCTATAATAAAAGGAAAGAAAAAGGCTGGTGATAATGAAGAGGATCAAAAGTCAGATGACGTTCAAAATCTGAAAGCTAGAAATGATGATATAGCAGCACAGTTGTCTGTATAAGTTCAGAAGAATCAACGGATACAAAAAGAGAATGAATCTGTCTCTAAATCTGTTTCTGAGAAAAAATTGAATGAAATGCAGCTAGGTGACATGGTAGAAAATATCACACAAGAACTAGAAGATGAGATGAGTTGTGGAATGAATCTCATAAGAGAACTCAATGCCCAAATTGAATCAAGGGATACTAATATTCAAAAGATGGAAGAACAGGTAGAATCAGTGAATAAGGAAGTGGAGAAATCCAATTCTAATGGAAAGCCTAAAATGAATGATACCATACACTTGCTATTTGATTATCCTTCAGCAGATAATGATGAAATAAAAAGAAAATTTTCTATTTCTGAAAAGAGGCAAGAACAAATTTTCTCAGCTCAAAGACCATATTTTTTGGGAACAACTGGTATCGTATTTGATGAATCCACTCTCATTCAAGGTATAAAGAGAGCTGTGAAAAGTTACAGATGTGAATGAAATCCCATAGGTGCTGGAGATAGGCCTAAGTAGAAAGTTAAAAAAAGTAGTGATGACATGTGCTATTTCTTCGGGATTCATGGAAACACATCAAGCTTCAGTTATGAAGCTCATGAATACATTTTAGGCTATGAAAATTGAAACTACACTAAATCTCAGAATAAGAAAAAGTGTCAGGAGAAATCAGAGGGAGGAGTCTCTCAGAGGAAAACGTTCATCAGATGCTACTACTGTGGTAGAAAGGGACACACAATGAGTATGTGTTAGGAAGCTCAGGATCTCCATGTCAGATGAAGAACTCAATATACTTCAACATATCAACATAGAAATGATGAAATGATGTTTTTATTTTATGGAAGATGTTTTATATATTCTGATCATGGTCATTTGGCCAGACAGTGCAGCAAGAAGACAGTAGGGAAGGAAAAGGAACCCAGAAAGAGAATTTCAACTCCAGTGATGCATAATGAGAAATTATATAGTGGAAGACAAAGTGCTAAGTTGATGAATTCCCCTAGAGCCTCAGGGGAATCACATTGAGCTGAATGAAAGGTGTATCTATCACCACCTCTATCACACTCACAACCACCCTATAAGAAAGAACATGAACATATCTGGAAGAAAAAGGGAAGAAACACTACATCTTTGAGTAAGGAGAATGTACGTTCATTGGAGTACCCACCACAAATGAATAATAGGGTGGTGACTCATAAATATGATAAAAGGCAGAAAAACAATGAATGCATTGAAAAAATCAAAAGTCATCTACAACGGAGAGGACTAGAACAAAATGTAAAATCCCTACAATGGTGGAAGAAACAAGGTAATATGACAAGAAAGGAGACTCATGCTCATAGAAATAATCAATGAAAATGGAATTTTGGTACAACCTCAAAGAAGGAAATGTGTACTAGTGGGTCTATACCCCAAGTGATGAGAAAGGATGGTCCTATAGAATCAGTATAATGGAAAACAGCTCAGAATGTGATTAAAGAATGCCTAGTCATATGGCCAGAGCAGTTAAAATTGGCTAGATAGCTAGAAGAAGCAAGGAAAGAGTGTGATGCTCTGCAAGAAAGAATCAAATGGTTGACCCATCAAGATCAACCACAATCCTTGTCCTGAGTATTCTAGAAGTACACCTCTCCCTTTTTATATAAATGCTATTAACTGATGACTCATGTGTTTCAGGTTCTAGGGAGATACGATCCAAGGGGAAGTGGCATCTAAGGATGCGATGTGGAGATGTGATATGCTCTAAATTTTCAATTGATTCAAATTAGGTACCAGATTTGAAGAAGAAAGGAAGAAACAGAGCACACGATAATGTGATTGTGTTGTTAACATTGTCTCTTGTTTCCTACACCGAGTTCCAACTTAGTAGGCTTAGAGATTTCATTAATGGCTCAATTCCAAGTGGAAGATGATAATAGAAGATCCCAGAGGAGAAGAATGGTTATGAGTCTAAACAGCGTGAATAACCCTAGGAAATGATTCATAACATAGGGGGAGCATTCAATAACAAAATAAAATGAAAGAGCCATCAATCCAATAATTGGATGACTCAGCTCAGGTGTTGCCTATTGGGGGAAGAAAGAAGAATAGAGAGAAGCAGAAATAACCTTTAATTTCATGATTATTTACTTTTCTCTGACAATGTGGTATTAGATGACTGCATTTAGGATACCATGATGCTGCCAAAGGAAATCAAATGTGTTTCAACAAAAATCTGAGTGAAGATTTTCAAAGAAATGAAGTCATTGAAAAGTTAAATAGAGAAAAGTAGCTGAAAAAAATAAATCCACTGACAAATTAGTCAGTGAAAAACATCCAGATGAATGTGTTGAGGAAGAAAGAAACACAAGGAGAGAAGAAGTGGCTGATACTGATTTAGATGAAGACACTGATGATGAAAAAGAATGTTCCAAGTCTGTGTCTACAAGGAATCCAAGGAGCTGAGCTGAAATTGATTGACAGAATATTATTGGTGATCAGTCAGCTTGAGTTCAGACAAGGAAAATGAAATCACTACAGCAGGAATCATTTCTATCTTAGGTTGAAATGAAATGCTTTTTTGATGCAGCTGAAGATTAAAACTACTTTCAGGCCATAAATGAAGAGCTAGATCAGAATTGAGAAGAATCAGACGTGGGAGATTGTTTCGAGGCTGGAAGGTACAAACATCATCAAGACTAGAACGTTCTATTAAGACAAGATTAATGAATATGGCCGAGTGATTCGGAACAAAGAATGACTGATGTGCAAAGGAGCCTCCCAGATAGAGGGAATAGATGGTGATGAGGCATTTTCACTGATTGCAAGGAAGGAGACAATCAGATTATTCTTAGCCATTGTAGTGCAACGAAAGTTCAAGGTATTCCAGATGTAAGTCAAATCAGCATTCCTGAATGGGATTCTGGAGGATGAAGTGCATATCAAGCATCCATATAGTTCTCTTATTCATGAGGATGAGAACAAGGTTTGACAGCTATAGAATAAATTATATGGGTTGAAACAAGCACCAAGAGAATGGTATTCAATGATGAATCAATATTTGCAGAATCTGTGATTTAAATGAAGAATAATGAAGTTGGCTTTCAGAAATATGAAAAGATGGTTCTGATGTGATTTGGAATTGAAAATTCCAAGGATACAGAGACTCTGGTTTCTTCCACGATGAAATTATCAAAAATGAGGATGGCAAGGCAGTTAATTTCACTGAATACAGGAAAATCATTGGGAGTGTGTTAAACTTGATCGCAAAAGGCCTAATATTGTTTTCTCCACATGCCATGTAGTGAGATATTAGAGTAATCCCAGGGAAACCCACATGATTGCAGTGAAAAGAATACTTCGATATATGAAGGGAACGGTCGATTCCAGCTTAACATATAATGATAAATCTCAAACAGATTTATTGGGATATACGGATGCAGACAGGATGGATTATTAGATGATAGAAAATCAACATATAGAGGTTCATTCTATTTTGGCAGACTATGTATTTCTTTGTTAAGAAAGAAGTAGGATTGCATTTCATTAAGCACCGTAGATGCTGAGTATATTGCGGCCACTCCAGCATGGACACAGTTATTATGGATGAAGCAGCAGCTTGATGATATGTGAGTTGAAGTGAAGTCGCCGATCAGAATCCAGTGTGATAACTCAAGTGCTATCAATCATAGCAAAAATCCAGTTCATCACTCAAGGATAATGTACATTGAGATCAAATATCATTTTATCAAGGAGAAAGTAGAGCAAGGGCTTGTGAATTTGAAATATGTTCCTATAGAGTTACAGGTTGCAGATATTCTGACAAAAGCCTTACCCATGTAAGCATTCAAAAGGCATCGACTGGCTCAAAGAGTTCAGTCGATTCCTCACACTTAAAAGCATCTGGATGTGACCCCCCATCTCCACGAGTTATGATGTATTTTTCCCTAATGTGCTAATATGTGTACTCTACTATGATCAGGACTACAAAGGAGTGTCCTTTGGGTTCATTGACAAAGGGGCGGAAAATAGTGATTATTCAAGGGGGAGATAGTGTGGCTATTTGAGAAATCATGACAGATATAGGGAGAAGCTGACTAGTGGAGCATCTAGATAGGAGGAGAAATGAGAAAGGGGGAGATTTTTAAATCTGAGAATGCTAGAAGTGATCGATCCAAGAATATATATCACAACCACTGAGGATCATGATACAAGCATAAGGGAAGAGTGGTGTGGGAATGTGGTATGAATATTTCCATAAATTGGTATCAGTGAAGTATCAATAATTGGTATCAATTTGGAAATTGGTATCAGTTTGGTGTCGATAGTGGATGTCAAAGTTGAAGTGATTCATTGATAAACTTTTCATTTACTCTTGTTCCTCACACCGAGCATTGCTCATGTGGAAATAGAGTATGTGTTGAGTAAATCCTTGATTGCTATCAGAATCACAATGAGGCGAATTGTGGCTGAAGATTCAATGAAGTATCTTTTTATTGAAGAGTTTTCAACAAACCCAAAGGGGGTGATTGTTGGGCAAAAATCTCTCAAGGTATCATTGAAGAATTTTTGAGGTGATTGTATTTGTTGACAATGTGGACATCTGAGTGGTGATTGTTGACAAAGAAAAATAATGAAATACGAATTTGTTGACAAATAGGATTTCATGATGGAATTTAGAGTTGAAGAGCTGAGGTCAACGATCCATGTTTGATTCAATAATGTCGAAAAAAGGAATGGATGATCTTGAGGCGGTACAAAAGAACAGATATAAGGTGGCACCGTTTTCTAGTGTTTGCCCAATTTATGGGCCATAAAATCGTCAAATGAAAAAAAAGTGGTTTTTGGAAAAGAGACTTGTGCGCCATGTACATGAAGGATTGGAAACTTGCGCGCCATATGTTTTTCAAGATCAAATCATCAATTTATGGCAAAGGGACAAGTGTTGCGCAACTATTTCTGGTGTCGCGCAAGTGACTTGCGCACCATGAAAGAGACTTGCACGCTGATGCCTTGGAAGCTTGAGAACATTCGCACCTATGGATTTTCAAGATCAGACGATCCAAATAAGTCAATGGAAAGAGGTTCGTGCAAGTTTGAAATTGGGTGACGCAAGTGACTTGTAGGGGCAGAGACCTGCACGACGAGAATTGTGCGCCGAAGGGTGACTTGTACGCCATCACGCAGGGTGGTAAAATTGCCTATTAATATTGGACCACCCCTCCTCATTATTCACCATAGTTAAACACATTGTCAAATCAGATCTCCCGTCACGCAGGTGTGGTGGTCGCGCACGTGGTGGTGTGTCGCACAAGTGGGACTAGCGCGCCAGATTTGAAGAAGGGCGATTGTTTGTAGTTGTGCGCCAATATTGGATTGGGTGTAAAAGGAAGTGTGTCGCACAAGTTTGGAGTTAAATAAGCTTGTGTCACGAAAGTGTGTGAGGTGGACTTGCTCACCAATTGTGACTTTCGTGATGAAACATGCATGCCGAGATAGACTTGCATGCCAAGTAAGGTTGCGTCCCTGGCCGAACTGTCAGGTCGCGTGGAAGCTGGAAGATTTCCCGATACCTTCGGTGAAAATATAGATTCATATACGGGTGAAAGATTGGGCTTCAATAGAGCATCTACAAATAGAGGAAGATGCATTCCTTCATGTAAATGAAGATACCTGCATGTCTATAAACTGTGAGTGGATTCCTTCCAGAGCAGTAATCAAAGGAAGAGGAAGAAGGTGATCCTCTCCACCGGCAGTGAGCGAGAGAAAGATAAACAGGGAGTAGTCCTTGGGAAAGTAGTGAGCTGACACTAAACCATGTAATGGATGTGATCCTGGGACAGAGTGATTGTGCACGAACCTTGTAATCCACATCTAGTAAAGAATAGTGGAATTTTCTACGACTGGAAACTTGTCATCATATACTCCTTGGACGTAGCCCAATGAGGGTGAACCAAGTAATAATCTCTGTTTCAGCCTGCATAATTCCCTGCATTGCATTTAAAGCATAATAATATGATAAAGAAGAATGTAAGTGATCATAATAAACACACAAGTGCAAACAAAGTGACCCTTGTAATAAAGAGTTCAAGATCTAGTGGGGCAGGAAGAATTTCTAAAATGAATATCCACACCCTGATTCGCCCCCTCTCTCAGGGTATATAGGCCCCTGTTGGTCCTAATAGATAATATTAATAAATATTATCGTCTTTGTCATATCTCACACACGCACTATTAAAACCATAAAAGAAAATAATCATCAAGAATCTCAGATGCTGAATAATATTATTCTTGGCATTGTTATATTATAATTATTGAATCCTTATACATATTTGACTCTAAATACTCCTCCAAGAATTAAATTTTATGCCCCTAAACAAAAAGTTAAAATTAAATTCACATAGCCTATAAATAAAATATAATGACCACAAATGTTCAATATTCTTCATGAATATATAATGATTATAGTAATAATCCCTAATTGATATTGATTATTTTTAAAACCCATATGGGAATATTTATATTCAATAATAACACCTATAAAAATTTACACATGTTCATATTCATTATTGATTTAATTAGTTTTATTATTCAAACCCCCCAAAATATAATTTTCGGATTTTTTTAATTTTTTTATCTTCGAAGAATAATGTGAATGTAAAATAATCAACTATTTTGTGTTTTTCATCACATATATTAATGTATGTTTTTAGATTAATTTTCTCAAATGATTATATAATCATATTAATTAATTTTTTAGAATCCAATTTATTTAAAAAATCATCATTTATTTATTCATCCCTAAAAATCTCTCTAATAATGATCAATGTCTCACATCATACTGGGAATCAAAAGAATATTTCTTATCTTTGTAATATAATCTATTCTTTTGTGAATATCCACCGTAAAAGACACAAGAAATTTGACATGTTTAATTTTTTTTTGTTTCCTCACTCAAAACATTTTTCCCTATTAGTGACTCAATATTTGAATTCCTTAACTCTATATGGTAACTCAAATTTCTTATTTATGAATACTAAATTATCTGATTCTAATTTATTAATCAAAATCCTTAATAACTAATTATAATTTACCAAAAAACAATATAGATTCACTTTTTTGTTATTTATTTAACATTATATAAATTTAACCTTCCTATAACTCTTCATAACAACTTGGATATGGGCAATCCAGTAGAGGAATGCATATCCTCAATCTATAATGACTAAGGGAATAACCACTTTAATTGTCATCACATAATTTTTTAATTTTATTTAATTTAAAAATCACCCATTTATAAATTACGTGTTACATATTGAAAAACATGATAAAATATTATTTCTATTGTGTTTTATGATGTTATTAATTAAAAAAACGTAGAGTACATAACATTATCATCACATTAATCATCTTCCAGTACAATAAAACTTGACAAAAATATAACAAATACCTTTACAGTTCAAACATCATATTGGTGTTAGGATAGAAATTTACCTATTCTAGGATGGTTGAGATGAGTTTATCAAAACTGAAATTATTATTTTCATCATGATATGAACATCCCAATTCATTTTTTTCCTCTTCAACATTACTATTTTTTAGGTTGTGTTTTTATTATGTATTTGAATAATATTTCCTTCCAAACCAAACCCTTATTATTTTGGATACATTCCATTATCATCTAATAATTATCCAAATTTCCATGAAATATATTAAATAGAATTTTTTATGATCATGATTCTCTATTACTAAAACATTGTCCTCAAATATATCTATATATATAGATGGTATCATCCCAACCACTATAGAATATATAAGTGTATCATAAAAACCACTAATGCTTCTCACAACCTTATTTTCTATTTTAATGAATTTATTGAGAAGTTATACTTTAATAATAGTTATTAAATTACAAATCAAATTCTAGATATGTATCATATATTTATATATATAATTTTATTTATATTTTTTAGAACATCATATATGGATTTTATAACCCACACCAATAAATTATAAATCTTATTTCTCCAAAATCCAAGATAGATTGAAATTTCAGACACACCCATTAGATTCCAAATTATTTTGAATATCCAATGTAAAAAATAATCCTTGTGTAACAAGTTAAAATCCTAGTAAAAAAATATAGAACATTTCTAAACACTTATATAAATTATGGTATCACTATTTCAATCTATGTAATGTAATTTTATCTGTTGAATGTGTGTACTTCCATACTATTAATTGAATAAATATTTTACATGAGATATAAAAAAATATATAATGGAACTGAAAATCCACTATACAACATCTAAAAATATAAGTAAATAATTCAATAGTTTTAAATGTTATATAACACATATAACAACATAGTTTAAAAATAATCAAATTAAAAAAAGTAAACCAATTGATCATTGGTTGAAACATATTCTATTATGACGGAAAATTGATGTACTCATGAACAATATAGGTTAATTAAAGAATGAATCAATTAATATTATTCAATTATTTATACTTATGATTTGTTATGAAATGAACCCCTATATATTATTAAATTTAGTGAATCACTGGATAATTAATAGACATTAGGGAAAAACATATGAGTATTCATGATTTACAATGCTTAATACTCAAAATGGTTAGCTAGTCACATGAATGATCTGGACTCCCATGAAATAATATGATCACTAGAATCAATATTATTGATATACATGAGTTGATAATATACATTATGAATAATGAATTAATATAAAAATATTTTCTAAAGAAAATTATCCTCAAAAATGAACCACTATATTTTAATTATTGAGTTAGGGAATAGACATATTATTATAATGATATTATCCAAACAATAATAATGTTCTCCAATAATTTTTCACAGTTGAGAACAAATGTGACTATCAAAGTCATAATTACACATCACTATTCTAATGATTACATATAGAAAATATGTAGACTCTTTCTTTTCTTATTCTTTTTATTTTGTATTCAACGATTAAAATAAAAATACTCTACCTTATTATACTTGTGAGTATTGAACATCACACATTCATATTTTAGGAGTCATTACATTTTATGATTTCTTATACAATGGTATACACAATCAAATAAATGAAAGAAATACCTTGATCAAATTATCTCTCACATAGTAGTGTATTCTTCATAGTCTAATTGAAATTTCAATTTTAAATTCAAAATTTGAAAAACATTCAACAACTAAACATACATTTTTTACTTATTAGTCTTCTATTTCCATCATTGTATGTGTTCATATAGACTTCAACTAAAATCTATATGAAAATATAAATAATGTGATTTAACATTCTAGTTTGATGATGAATGAAACTTTTTATGGGTATAAGAACCAAGTCTGTGGTAAATATTTTTCTCTTCCATAATTAAATCTACAACTTGGTGAAAACTATTCATATTTAGTAAAAAAACTAGAACCTTATAATTCCATGATACTAATAACAATATAGAATATTATCCAATTATTAATTTCTTCACTGTTGTTATGCATCATTTACTTAATTCCATTAAACGTCTCTTTCCCCATGTCCAATGAAAATATTAATTATGAATTATCATTCAACATAAGAATATATTAAAATTTAGTATATTTAATGATCCTAAATTCTCATTAAATTCTATAAATATTTCACATTAGAATTCAAAATTTATTTTTAAAATATTTTTCCTTATCCATTTATTGATGTCATAATTTTTAGAAATTAGGGTATGCTTATATATTTACAGACTACATCTGATAACCATATTTAATCACTTAGTATTATTCTTATTTTTTTAGTCTACTAATAATAATTTTCAAAATAACCATTCCTCTCACTCTATTTTCCTTAAGAAATCAAGTAAATAACTTTATGAAATATCAAATGACAATAATAAGTATCAAATAATTTCTACCCTTATAGGTTACACTAGTATACTATTGGATTACTCTTATGGAATCATAGTAACTTATTTGTGTTTGATAATAAATATTTTGAAATATGATTTACAATAATAAAAACATAGTAAAATCCTTATAAAATGGGACATAGTGTCATATTTATAGATTTTATAATATTTAATCTTATAAAATTTCTATAGTCCATCTAAAATAATAATAAAGTCTACAATGATAATTTTTAATGTTTTTGAAGAACTCTTTCTCGTTACATTATCTCAATGTTCATACTAGATTCTCATATAGATATAGTATAATGGCCCTAATGATTTTTTAATTAGAAATTTTCTAATATGAATATTATAAATAGTACAATCTTTGTGAAATATTTTACACACCTCCAAGGTTCTTAAAAACACCTCCAATATCAAAAATAGAAATTTTATCACAACATAAAAATTAAATTTTTTTCATTTTAATAGTAATTTTGTATTGATAACAAAATCCCACACAATAATCATATGAACAATAATTTATTCAATAATTTTTTAAAACTCATACTAATGGAAGGATCTAAAAAAATAATCCACAATAAAACTCTCATTGAGTCTCAAAAATAATTCCAACATTATAACATATTTGAAAATAATTCCTTTTATAAACATAGACATGTTGGATTAGACTGGTCGAGATAATGCATATGAAGATTACTGATGATTGATATGAGGTCTCTAGTCTGCAATGTAGATAAAATGAGCGTAATTGATAGTATTTAAATGTCCACATGATGAATTATTATTAGGTATGTGTTATTGACATAGGAAATATATAATGTGGTTTCATGACCATGGGTTATATGAAAATAAAATTTGTCAATAGTCTATGTTTTATTGAAAAAAAATTTAATGTACCATGATTATAAATAATTGTGAAACAAAGTGATTGTTACATACCAAAAATGTTTGGGTTTGTAATGAGTTGGAAGATGATAGTCACATGGAAATTAGAGAGTAAATGAACCATAAGTTAGATATATATATTCCATGTGTATAATGGTGAATTATCTGTGTGATTGGATAGATGTTTCAAGGAGAACCAAGGTATTATTTAACCCTATAATGGGTCATTAGATGGAAGTATATTTAATGAATAGATCTGGCGATCTTGAGTTTCAGATATCCCCTAATGGAATATATTATGATATTTTATAAAAAGGATAAAAAATAAGTAATATTCATATAGTGGAGAGTACGCCATAAATTACTTAATCAGTAGATTCTCATTTGGAATATTTTTGTAATAATTTAAGGGAAATGTATAGATTGACTGAATCCAATGGTGGTAGTGTATTAAAAATTGTTCTGAGTTTACAACATCAGCATAATGTGTGTAGAAAAGGAAATACCTTATTATGAGTATTGAAAAATGACATCCATCATGATTTATTATGTTCAATGAAAGAAAGGTATTAATAGTTGTATTATTTATAGACAGTATGTGTATAAGTGATTGTTTTTAAATATACATGTATGATGAACTCTTTCATGGAATATATGTTCTTTCAAACATAATGCCTTCATGAACAATGAATTGGTGGAAAATTATATCCTAAATATCAAATGTGTTATTATATATTATGTTGATAATTGATGAGTGATGTTTTATAATATATTATAGGAGGATACACAATACGGGAGGGTCTAATTATAGTAAAAATGAATCCTATAATTCCTTAAATATTTCGGTTTTATGTTTTTCATAATTATAATATTCTGATTATGTAAGAAAATATCTGATTATATATATAAAAGTATAAAAAAATAAAACATTAAAAAATTAGATAACTCATAATGATGATAATTAACATACATCTATTAAATTAAAAAGGAATACATATAAATTCATATAAAAATTATAACACTCTTAAAACCGATATTTTTATATCCAAATCACAATAACAATAATTATATGAGATGCATATAAAACTAACGTTATTAAATGAAAATTTTATTATAATCAAAAGGTATATCTTGTAATCACTATATGACCCTGACATAACCCATAAAACTATTCTATGCTTTTATATACCATCAACCCTACAATCCAAATGAATAGATAATTTACCATCCATTCCCAGAAATCCCATGATATGTATATGAAATTCACTATACAGATAAAAGAGACAATTTGTTCTATACAACAATATCTCAATCTAGATGATTATAAACACAATTATTATAATGATATCTAATAGGATTTACAATCAATCCCTCAAAAAATAACAAATATTATCTTAAACCGTGAGGGGAAAGATGAAATTGATTAGAATATTTCTTAATAATATATGATTGTTCCCAGATTCAAAATGAATAAATAATCTCAAAGAATCATGCAATAGATTTTTGTTCTTGAAGATGCATCTCTATTTATAAAAATTATTATTATTTCCTCCAAAATTAAAATTCCAAATTCATCCGGATTATTTTTAACTATATCAAAAGAATAATATTCATCTCCAAATGAAAATATGGTATCGCTCTCTTCTAATGGAGATATTATTGCACAACTAAATGATCATACATCAACTGAATTTAATAAATTATGTAATATCAAATCACCTTATATTCAAAATTTCGTTATGTGCGTCAGAAAATAATATTCATGTATTTGGGTATTCTCACCAAATATAACTAATTTTTTTGTATAATTAAATACCATATGATTCATATTTTGCTTATAAAAATAATAGAATAAAGAAAGACGATGGTCCCATAATAGCTCCATTTTATATAATTAAATACATTTAGGAAAATTGTTATGATTTATAAAATATTAATAGAAAACCTCATTAATGTTTTTATGGAGTAAATTTAAACCACAGTTTCTTAAAACACATAAAAAACACATTATATAGAAACCTGATTTGTATATATATTAAATAATTTAAATATTATCTCCATATTTTCAAGAAAATATAAATCATTCTCATTTATCCAAATTTATGAATGCTAAATTATATTTAATTTTATTCCTATTATAAATAACTATTTTTATTTCAATTAAAAATTATTTATTACCACTTAAATAAAAAATTACATAATATTTTTAAAAAATTTATAAGTATATAAATTATTCATAATTTTCCATAAAATATTATATTTTAAAATGAATCATGGAAAAATTGTCATTGACTGTTTTTTAATATTATTTATTGATTTAATAAATAACACAATTAATTTTAGAATGAATTGTTATATATTTAATTTATAAATAAAATAAATTGATGGGAAATAAAACACTTATATTTTATTTTCAAATAAATTGACTATTTTCTCTTGTTGAGGATATTTCCATGAAAAAAGTTAATCATGAAATCTATCTTCATCCATAGAATATTAATTTCTTCAAATTAATTAACAAAAATTAGCCTTTTAATTTATAGTTTACTAATAAATATTAATATATTGTTTTTATTTATAAAAATATTCTAAATTAAAATTATTATATATATTTTGATAAATGTAAATCCAATAAAAAAAATTAAAATAAAATAAAACATTTAGAAAACATTTCACCCCAAATTTTGAGAATTTATTAACCATGCAGACATTAGCCAAACCAGATATATAATAAAGATCACCAAATAATGATTATTGCTTGCTTATTTTTTCATATGTGAATCTATATAAATTTATTGGTTTTATAAAAATATTTTAAATATAATATTTAGTTATGAAATAGTAAATAATTGTATCTCTTTTTATGATCCATAATGGATCATTGTCATTATTTTTTTTATTTTTACATGAGTGATGTGCTTGTTTCCCCAATAATGAAATAATAAAAATATTATAATAATGAATTATTGTTCAAGTGAAACATAAAATTCAAATATATTTTGATGTATTGCATCAACAACTCTCAGGAATAAACAAATTTAGATGTAAAATAATTAGATTCAACTATAGTTAGTGAAATTGAGGGTTACTTCATTATATAAAAAAGAACTAATGATTATTTTATGATAATATACCTACCAAAAATCATTTTTATATCATATATAAAAACAAATAATTTAGAACCTGAGAATCATTTACATAATTTTTTCCAAAATAATAAAATAACTAAAGTTACATTATACTTTTTAGGTAGAGTAAACTAAATTTTAGCTCTTTATGTTTCCATTATTCCTTATTCACATGAAATATATCACAAGAATAACATAAATAATAATTGCTCTTTTCATATAATATAATTATAAAACATGTGAATATTACCTCTAAAATT
Source organism: Viscum album (assembly GCA_963277665.1). NCBI lineage: Eukaryota > Viridiplantae > Streptophyta > Magnoliopsida > Santalales > Viscaceae > Viscum > Viscum album. Next base: position 1,113,615,342 of record OY728131.1, read on the forward strand.
TTTTCAATGACATGTTTCCTAGTTTATCAACCTATATTTTTGTATATATTAGTATCAGATTTAATAAACGTTAAGAGTTCTTTAATTAAATAAATTTTTTAAATATCTGTAATATTTTTGTTGATTTATGATATCTCATTTCAAATTTTGATATATTATAAAAATATATAAAAAAATTTGTTCTCCCATGGTAATAATTTCAATCTCTATTTTCATAGCCTCTAAAAAATTGGACAGTGATTTTTTTTTTAAACAAAAAAAATTCATCAATTATAAAATTAAACAATTTTAGTATTTTTTAAAAATAATAATAAAAGTATTAGCTCATTATAAACCCTAAAAATAATTTTTAATTAATAATATTGTACATTTATACTATAAAATTCACGGTTATAGATTTATTCTATATTGTTCAATGGTATAGTTGAATAAATTCTTTATAAATATAATTTCTAAAATAATAGGGGACTTCATGATGATTCAAAGAACATAAATTGTATTTATTGGGAATTTATAACAAAATTTTCTATCATAATTGACAAATAATATGAGATTTATATGATGAAGATCAACATGATTGTTGGTCGGAGTGGAATCTCAAGTGGGGGTGAATTGTGTTCCAACAAAAAATTTCTATTAAAAACAGTAGGCTTAAGGTCACTTAAGATCCCACAATTATGAAAGGTATAGTTAATTAATGTAGTGGATATTTAAAACATTAGTTTTTCAATTAGTCTCTCATAGAGTGATTAGTCCTCAGTTATATTAGTGTAAGACACTTATTCAACTTTTGAAACAAGTTTACTGAGTTAAACACATATAAACCCTAACCAGAACTTACTATCAATGTTAGTGTAAAACAATATTCTACTTTAGAAAGTATAAGCATCGGAAAATGGATAAAATAGATTATTACAAAATATAGTACATATTAGTTTCAAAAAAGATGTCCAGTCTCAAGACTATACATAATCATCACCACATGGTGATCACCGACCCCAATGCAGTTTATAAAAATAATAAAAATGATACACATCATGTATCGGGTGTTACAATAGTTTTTAAAAACTATCTATGGTTCACACCCTCATTAATATTTATACGAGGTAAAACGAACAATACAGAAAAGATATATTCTCTTCCACAGTTATACGTGGGAAGCAAGGAGTAAGTGAAGTTAGATGTGTAGATTTTCTGTATCCTTATGTTTAAGCACAAGAGACAGTGAATGTAAGGGGCAATCACACACAATTCTCAGAAATGTAAAATAAAGTAACTCAATAAATATAATGTTATAATATTGAGTTGTAAAATTTTTAATGTGTTTGCAGTTTATCTCTTGACTCTGTAAAGTGAATACATTATAGTTCGAGCCATTCTATGGAAGTTGTTCTCAAAATTGAGTGTCGCAACTCCAAGGTCTGTATATCAAGTACTTATGAGTTATGGTTAATGTTTTGATAGAGAGATGATGAATCACCTAAAGAAGATTTTTGTTTTCCCCAACTGATATTTTTGAAGCTCTTGGGTTCACAATGTAAGTGTTGTATGGTTCTTCTTGGATCTATCGAGCAAGTTCTATATCATGCATTCCTCTCTATTTGCACTCTACTCTGTACACATTTTGTTTCTTCATCAGTCTTATCTTTTATATTTAAGGTTTGAAAATAGGAATATATAAGCCTTGTGTATTCCTCCTTGTACCACATAATGTCTCCAGATACGATCTCTTGATATGTCTACAATCAGTAATAATTAATGTTATAAGAATTAAATTTACAAAATATTTTTTTAAAATAATCTTAAGAATTAGAAAAATAATGTAAGGGCAAGAATTGGTAGACTAGTAATGGTAGCCTTCTCAATGTAAGCTTCAACAATAGGTGTGCATCTGTAGCCTTCAATGGTAGTCTTCAACGGTAGCCTTCAGTGGTGCCCTTTCATTAGTAATCTTCATTAGTGAACTTCATCTGTGACCTTTAATTAGTGACCATTATCAGCAACCATTCCTCAATGACCATTCATCAGTGACCTTTGCATCACTGACCATTTCATATGTGTCCTTTTCCTCGGTGACCATTGCATCAGTGACCTGTGCATCACTGACCTTTGCATCAGTGACCTTTGCATCAGTGATATTTTTACCTTGATTAATTTTGCATTATATGTTTAAAAATTAGAACAATGAGAATAAATTTATATAGATATCACATGATAGAAAATAAAAATATTAATAACATTGGATAAAAACATGATTATCAAACAAATGAAACATTATTTGGGATTATCAAAATTGGTGAGTCCAACAATCTCCCAATATTTTATAATCACAAATTATGTCAGTTAAAATTTAGATTTAAGTATTATTGAATCTGGGTAAAGAACATTTCTTAATATCATCAGATGTGTGTATCATTAAAATATAACCATGGTTATTGTGGAAAATATAAATAGTGTATATATGAAAAAAATTCAAGGTAACATAAACACTTCTCCCCCATTTAGGTAACTTAAAACTGGGAAACTTGAATCATCTCCCCATTTTTTTTTATCAAAATGAATTTAAGACAAAAAAAGAAATAAAAAAAGAGGATTTTATTATTAATGAACAAATAGCACAAGATAATAATGTTTAAAAAATATTCATATCAACTAATACATCCCACATTCAATCTATGTCATATTTTTACAAACGAGGCTTGTATTTGTATGTTGGAGAGTCTTCTTCTAAATATGGTGGGATAGGCCTAGGTATGGTAGTCAGCAATGTTGGAGGTTCTGTAATAGAGGAATCAGTGGACCTTGTGGGAGTAGATCTATGAGGAATCATAGGGGTCATGCTTCTGATATCTTGTGCAGGAGTAATTAGTGGGACAACACTGGTAGATCATGTGGAAGCTGGCGAAGAAGGTAAAGCTGGAGGAACAATGATGGGAGTGCATTCTACATAGTGGTAAGGGTAATAGAAGATATATGAAATCCATAATAATGTTTTATATTCATTCCTTTTCTGAAATAAAATAATCCTTATTCTTCATGAATCTCTATAAGGTATGATTCAACATTATAAGCCTGCTAACTAGATTCTTAAATGCATGAGTAACATGTGGGATTCTTACGTTCTATAACAATAGCTTAAAGACCTCATCCCTCTGATGCTTAGTGTACACAATTTTTAATTAGAAATCAACTGTCTCTTTGATTGAATTTAAATCATGAGGAGCTTCCCTTATATAATCTCCCACGTGTTTTTAAACATCCCTCATAGTGGAAATGACCAGATTTAAAGACTGAGGGTCTGAGGTACTACAACCATAGAACATATCCACTTCTTCTCTGACAACTAACGTGAATGCTTCTAGATCTAAAAGAGGAGAGGATGAAGAGTAAGAAGATGCACACAGAGTTGACATGGTAAAATCCACTAACTACTTAAATGTTTTGGTCATCCCACTAATCAGCTTCTTCACATCATCATCCTGGACACTTACACATGTCCCCCTAGACATCATATTGTCCTTAAACATAATGACCATCTGCTAAACCAAACATTTAACATATCAATGATATCTATCCACTTGAACCCTTGAGGCCATATATGAGTCTAATCTGGTAATGGATTGTTTCATAGATTCCATAGACAGTGTCATGGTTCTAATTTGATTTTGACATTTCTTCAACTCATATAGAAAGGGTGAGTGAGAGGTAGAAACAAGACTTTCAACTACATATGACATAAGTTCTTCATTATGAGAAAGTTTTCACTTTATTTAAATAGATTTGTCATCAATGATTCTTTTCAAATACAAATTCAGTGATTCCGAATAATCCATCTTCAAATAGGGTCGAGGTAAAATTACTACTTGTTGTAAAATAGTAGAATCTGTAACCGAAGGAATTGGAGGACTACTGATAGGATGATCATCATCAGAATCTCCATAGTCTAAGCCCAGGACCACAAATACAGGAACTTATGACCACTATTCTATCCCCTGAGCATCAACAATTGAACCTATAGAATCAGGTTGCTCCCCATTACTTGGTACATTATCATAAACAACCACATTCACCTCTGACATACCACATTGATCAACTGCATCAACCGGAGTGTCCACTACCACTTCCTCAATAGAACCATCAACCTCTGCCATTGCAATTCCTACATCAACCAAATCCAAAACCTCTTCATCCAAACATTCTACCATTTCACTATGTCCTATTAGAGGACAAAGACTTATACATTCTTCTTCACTTTCACCAGCAGTTATCTCGAAATCAACATGACTAGATTCTATGTCACATTCATATACTAAGTTCTCTCTAATGTCCTTTAAGACATTTTATTCCCCTAATCCTTTACTGGTTTCTTAATCATCACTTTCCCTTTGGATATTCTCCCTTATAGGAAAAAATCTATGTGGGATAGGCTCACCAAAAGATAAAATATTTTCATCGGGAATGGCAGGATCACTCCTATCATCTTTAGGGGAATACTCTCTTTCTATCACAACATAAACCTCTTCTTCTTCATCTGAGTATGAAGGCTCTACTTCATTAGGCTATAGACATGGTTATATATTATCCATAGACCCATTATGATGAGTAACTAGGTTTAATTATTCATATAGCTTAGCCTCGTAATTTACCCATCTTCTTAGCGAAAGGGTTCCTATCGATCTTTATAAACATTCAAATTATCTTTGTAATGCAGAAATTGTCTCTCACAACAACTGTTTCTTTCTTATTTCAAGAAAAACCATTTACATTCATCATCATGAATTTCAATCTGGAATAAAACAAAGAATTGGATTTGGAACTATGATTTTACATTTCCTCTAATTAAATATTCATTAATCTACACAAATTTATCTTCTGTCCATGATTCAACAGATACAAAATTAATACATCCTGATTCTTAGAGGTAGTATAGTTAACTCTATTGGGGACTCAAAAAATGTTGAAAAAACATAAATAGAAATTTTTCTTCTCCTTCTATTTCAGTAGAAATCACATTCATAGGGATCATATTCCACATCATTTCAACTAGAGCATCTTCATAACTTAATATATAACTAGTGGGAGGCACCACTACATAGTATTAATCAAAAATCACTTCATGTGGAATTCTTAATCATTCATCACATTAATAAGAATAAAATCTTAATCGTACACCATATACCTTTTATGAAATTCCTTTCTCAACCTCAGTCTGTTCGAACATCATATATTCATAAAACCCCTTCCCATGCTTTGGGTGGTAAGGCCCATTTTTATTTTCAAATCATTCAATCCATCCATGAAAATCATGTTCATCTAGAACTAAATACCTACTTTAAATTAACCATTCCAAGATTATTTCCTTCAAAACCATGATTTCCCTCTTCAAAAAGTTTGGGTGGATAAGGATTCACACTATATGGCCTCCACTACTCGAACCATCTTGAGGTCACTTAGGATTCGGTGCATCTCCCTCATCACTGACCATCGGTATCTTCAATCATTCCATTTCAATCAAGATAATTTCGTGGGTTTTGGTAGATGGAGGTGTTATTAGATTAGATAGAAATAGTTTTGGGAAAGGATTGAGGTGGATAAAAGTGTGGTTTGTTCAGTATTTTTATCATTTAGTGATCGAAAAATAAATCATGTAAAACTAATAAGTAATACTAAAAACGTTTCAGATTCTAGTAGAGAAAAAAAAGTTCTGGAAAAGAAAACTATCAGTAAGGTCTTAATAGTGAGTTACAGTGGTGAGGTTCCTTAAATTGAGGTCCAACGGTGAGGTCAAACAATGATGTCAAATGGTGAGGTCCAACGGCGAGTTCCAACGATGAGGTCCAATGGCGAGGTCCAACGGTGAGGTCCAACACTGAGATCCAACGGAGAGGTTCCAACAGGGAGGTTCCAAATGGTGAGGTCCCAATGGTGAGGTCTAACAGTGAGGTTCCAATGGTGAGGTTCTTAATGGTGACGTACCAACAGAGACGTCCCACAGTATAGAGACGTTCCAAATGGTGACATCCCAATGCTGAGGTTCTTAAAGGTGAGGTCCAAACTGTGACATCCAACAGTGATGTCCAATAGTGAGGTTCTAATGGTGTGGTTCTTTAAGGTGAGGTCCCAACAGTGTGTTCCAACCATGAGTTCCAACCTTGTGGTCCAATGGTGTGGTTCCAAATGGTGAGGTCCCAACAGTGAGGTTCCCAACGGTGAGGTCCTAACAGTTAGTACCTAACGTTGAGGATCGTAACACAATTGTTTATCATACCTATCTCAGGTTTTATGTAATTTAACCACTCCAAAATCAAAGGATTTTTGAATATATCAACCAATTAGGGTTCAGTACCACTGAAATTTAGAGTGATATAACCTCTTTGATTATGATATCACCAGAAGCGATGTCTCACATCAATGTACTTTTTCTTAAAATGATATACTATATTTTTATTGATGTTAATATTTTTTTAAATGGTTGGGACTGAAGCCTCAATTATTATTAATGAAAAAAATACCACTTTAACGGGGTAAAGGGAGACCCATTACATATATTGAAGGCCCAGTGTGAATTTAGCCACTTACATGGCCCATAGGCCCATTTTTTTGACACAAGGCCCATTCTGTGAATAGTTCTACTACCGTACCCATGCTGCTAAAGTACCACCACTACTACATTACCCTGCTACTACTACAGTAACCTAACTCCACTATAGTTCATGTCGTTGCTACAGTGAATCAACTACTAACAGTTATATATTCAGCTTCAGTAGTAGATAATGCCACAAAACTTTGTTTCATAATACCCCATGATACTAGTGACTTTCCCAAAATGTGACATGTTCCAATGGTGTTATTTCTATCTAACTTTATGCCTACAAAGTCTACATCTAAATAAATTATTAAATCATATGATTCTCCTCTTGGATAATGTAGTCTTATGTTGGATTTATACTTGGGATATTTAAAAATTCTTTTATCAACAGTCAAATTAGACTCGTTGGGATTGTATTTAAATTGAGCACACATGCATACACTGAACATTATATCATGTCTTCGTGTAGTAAGATGGAGAAGACTCCCAATCGTACATCTGTAATTGGTTTCATCCACTAATTTACATGTTTCATCAGCATTCCAATTACTAGTGGTACTCATAGGTTTATCACTAACATTATTACTATCAAAGCCAATGATTTTCAAAATATCCTTAGTATATTTACTCTGATTTAAAATAAAAACATATTTATTTTGAATATTTTGAAATCCAATGAAAAATTTGATTTCCCACATTAAACTCATTTCAAATTCATCATGCATCATTTTTGAAAAATCTGTACATAAATAATATTTAGAGGATCCAAAAATAATGTCATCTATATAAATCTGTACTATTAAAAAATCATTGGATATCCTTTTACTGAATAGAGGAGGATCCACATTTTCATTATTAAAACCTTTTCAAGTTAGAAACAAACAAATTTTATCATACCAAGATCTTGGATCTTGTTTCATATCGTATAAGGCTTTATAAAATTTAATGACATGACTCAAAAAATGTGGATTTGTAAAACTTGGGAATTTTCCTACTAAAATATCTTAAAAATGTACCCATTTTGAAATAAAATTTTGAAATCCATTTGATAATGTTTGAAATTCAGATGACCTGCAGAAGCATGTAGTTTCTTAATGGATTTGAGTCTAGCTATAGGTGCAATGGTTTCCTCATTGTCTATTCATTCCTCACAACTATATCCTTGTGAAACTAGTATAGCCTTGTTTATAACTATGTTACCAGATTCATCATTTTTATTTCTAAACACCCATTTTGTGATTATGTTCAAATTTTCTTTCAAACATTGTACTAATTCTCAGACATTGTCTTTTTATAACTAATTTAATTCTTCTTGCATATCTATCTCAAAAAATTCATCATTGATTGGATCATAAATATTTTTTGGTACATTCTGTGAAAGAAAATATTGATGTTCAACCTGATTTATTATAGAATCTCTAATTCATGTTCGTATATTTATATCACCTATAAAAACATCTAAAGGATGATTTTTAAGGGTTCTAATACAACTAGAATGATTTAAACTAGACATATCATGGTTGTCTATAGGTTTAGATCTACCAGGAAAAGATTCTAGAAAATTTCCAGAACTGGTTGTTCTCATTAAGGGTTCACTGTCTTTATCCTTAAGGTCCAGAATTGATATATCTTCCTCTTGGTGTTCATAAGAGGTTTTGGGTTAATTTGGATCATTCTCATCAAATTTTCCATGAACCAATTCTTCCACATAATTGGTTCCCTTATTGAATACTCAACAAGCTTCACTAGAGATTGAGTAACCTCGGAAAATTACTTCATCACTTTTGGTGGCAAATTTGTCATGATTATATTTACTATTTAGGATAAATACTTTGAAACCAAAAACCATAATGAAATTAAACATTTTCTTCCTATTATTACGGAGCTCATAAGCGGTCTTCATAATAACATGTCTAATCAAGACTATATTGATGTTGTAATAAGATATATTAACAACTTCATCTGAAAAATAGATAGGTAGATTATAGTAATTTTTCATTGTCCAGAAATTCACATGAAGTGTCCTATTTCATTTTTTCTACAACTCCATTTTGTAAAGGTGTTCTAAGAGTATATAAAATGTGATTATATCCATTATGTGTTCTATAATATTCAAATTACTTATTTTCATACTCATGACCATGATCACTTTTCAAGGCCTTAATTCTAAGTCCAGTAATATTTTCATCCAACATGGAATATTTAATTAAGTAAGAACATGCTTCACTTTTTTGAGATAGAAAGTATACCTAATTATATCTGAAAAAATCATCAACAAGAAGATAAATATAGTTATTCCCATTTAAACATGAAACTCTTGATGGTCCAAAAAAGTCCATGTGAACTAACTCATGTGGTTGGGAAGTAGAATCTTCATTCATAGGCTTGATAGAATACTTGTGTTGTATTTTTTTGACAAGGATTACAATCATTCTTAAGAGGGAATTCCAGTTTAGGTATGTTTCTAGGTAATCCCTTAATATATAGTTTTCTAAGAGAGTGAAAAATGCAGTGTCCTAATCCCATGTTCCATAACTACTATTCCTTATGAAAACCATTTGAAAAGACTCATTTTTCATAGATATTGAATTTAAGTCAACAACATACGCATTTTCATTTCAAAGAGAAGTAAATATTAAATCGTTTTTAGATTTAAAATCATTGCATGCATAATTTTGAAACATAACATAGAATCCATCATCACATAACTGAGATATATATAGTAAATTGTACTTTATCCCATCATAAAAAAAGTACATTTGAAAATAATATAGTATCAGGGTTACCAATTTGGCATAACCTGACAATCTTCCCTTTGGCATTATCATCAAATGTGACATGTCCACCATCAAAATTAATTTGGATCTTGAAGCATGAATATTCTCCTATCATATGTCTGGAACAACCACTATCAAAGTACCATATAGTTTTGCAGGAGCTTTTTATATTATTTTCATAAAATACAGATTAAGTGTAGGGTAACATTGGTACCCAGATTTTCATGGGTCCAGAGAGGTTAGCAAGTAATGATTTGGGAACCCATATTTTTCATCTTTTTTCTTATAATGATCATATTAATTTAAAAACATGAACACTTTGTTATGTCCTTTAGAGATTTTTTTTTCATAATATGGGTCAGAACATGAACTAATAGTGAATTGTCCATATTTCAGAACAAATTTAATTTTAATAATCCCTCACTCTTGGAGTTTATAAACATGTACAATTGTATATTTTGGTGAAATCTATTTCCCTATAAACTGAGTCATGGTATCTCTACCTATAGAAAACATCTCAGTATCTCTCTTTAATTGCTCATTTGATAACTTATTTTCAATATTTTCTTTTAAAATGTGAGAACATTTTTCTTTCTCAATTTCCAAATATGAATTATAATTAGAATTTAAAGAGTGTTGTCTTTTAGAAAATTTATTTTTATCCTAGTGTTCATTATAGGTATCCTCTTCCATTCCACAATATTCTAATAGTTTATAATTAGTCAAATTCTCATCATTATATGATTAACATTTATTCACAGAATAATAAGCATTAGGTATAGGAGAATTGTGTGTTACCTCAGATGTTTATGTCACGAAATATAGGATTAGATATTTTCTTCAATATATAAAGATTCAGATCCACTGTAGCTATATTATAAAGCACTGCATGTAGCATTCATAGACATTTTATATCCCTTTCCAACATCTTAGTATTTTTCTTAAATATTTTCTTGTGGAAATCTTCCTTCACATTCCCTTTTTGTTTACACTCATAGAATACTATCTCATTTTTGTTGTAATTCCATTTTTCCCCTTTTTTACATTGTCCATTACTATTATATCATCCTTTTTGTTTTAATTTCTAAAGAAATTATTCTTACGATAAAACTTTTTGAATTTCCTTGCAAGATGAGCCGTCTCATCTTCACTATCGTAAGCTGAGTCTTCACTATTGGAAGTGTCTACAAGATCTTGAACTTTTTATTTATCTTTTCACTTTGAGGTAATAGTCATGAATGCTTAAAATATCATTCCTGGTTCTTTTTATTCATAATCATTTACCTTAAAATCATCTACTTACATCATAATTTTTCCAATTAATTTCTTTACCCGTAGCTTGCCTATGCCACAGGATTATTCGATAGACCCAGAAGTTCCTATCTATCTGGAAGGTGGGCAACATAGCATTCTCAAAATCTGATCCTTGATTTCCACTGTTTTCCCATGATTAATCCTGGTATTTACTATTTCATTAGACATGACATACATTTGAGATATATGTTAATCAGGTTTCAATTTAAAATATTCATATTTAATAGAAAAAGTCTTGATCTCATTTATTTAACATTGTTTGTTCCCTCCTGAGAAACAACTATTGTATCCCAAATATCATAAGCAGTTTTATAAGGAGACATTCCACTGAATTCTTCATCACCTAGAGAACAATACATTGCTTTTATTTCATTATATTAATTATTTTATGTAGCTTTAGTCAACTGATACCACGTGTCCCATGTACTTGCAGACAATACTTGATATTCTTCAATTGTGTCCCAAATATCAGGATCCATTCTCCCTATATATGTTTTCATTTTTAGTTTCCACTTAGAATTTTTATTACCCTCAATGAATTGTGGAATGTTAGTAGTATCACCCTCAATTCTTTAATCAATAGTTAATTAAATTTTAATGAAATGAAACTTTAGATATTATAGAAGTTTTATGATCTTTATGATAAAACTAAAATGACTATTTAAATGAATTTGAAAACTCACACAATAGTTCGGATAGTAGCGATAAAAATTTAAGACTACTGATACCAAATTTTGGTCTATGTGAAATCTCTAGAGGGTGTGAATTGAGTTCCTACTTAATAATTCAGTTAAACACAGTATGCTTAAGATCACTTAAGATCCCCCAATTATGAAATGCCCCAGTTAATAAAGGCAGTATAGATGTAAATGCATACTTAGTCAAAAAAAATTCAATGGTTTATTAGTCCTCAATTAAATCATTATAAAACCCTTATTCAACTTTTGAAACCTGATTACTAAATTAAACTCATACACACAGTAACCCGAACTAACTATCAAGGTAACTGGAAAACAATTTTCTATTTTAGAAATTATAATTAGTGGAATATCAATAAAACATATTATTACAAAAAAATAGTACATAGTAGATTTAAACAATAGGTTCAACTCATACCGAGACTTAATCATCTCCACTTGGTGATCACCGAATTCTAGGAAATTTATATAAATATTAAACATGATAAATGGCCTATATCGAACATTAAAAAAGTTCTCACAAACTATCCAGGGTTCACACAATCTACCATAGTTATTCATGGGAATAACAAACAATACAGATCACACACGGTCACTTCCACTGTTATATGTGGGAAGGAAGGAGTATGTGAAGTTTGATGTGTGGATTTTTAGTATCCTCCAGTTTAAGCATATGAGATATTTTTTGTAACATACAATAACACACAAATATCAAAAATGAAGAAAACAAACACAATAGAGATAATGTTATAATATTTAGTTTATAATTCTCTATGGTTTTTCAGTTTAGCTCATGAATCCTTGAAATAATGAAATTGCAGTTCGAGTCATTCATTGGCATTTCCCCTCAAAACAGAGTGTCACAACTCTTGGGTGTAGCTTTGAACTACTGAGGAGTTCTACTTCTTTATTAGATAAGGATTTGATGAAGCATAAAAATTAGAAGTGAAATTTCCCCAACTGGTCATTGTGATGATCTTGGGTTCACTGTTTATGTTCACAATTGTTCTACATTGATCTAGATAGTAATTTATTTTTCATGCATTCTTATGTCGTTCCACACAAATCAATACACATTTTGTTTCTTCATTGATAATTTCTTTTATATTTGATGTTTGATAATAAGAATATGTAATATATTTGTGGTACTCCATGTACCTCATACTTTCTCGAGATATGGTCTCTTGATATTTCTACAATTAGCATTAATTAAAGACAAAAGAACTAAATTTAACAAATATGATTATTGGACTATGTTTTAGAATTTGAAAAATAATATAATGGTAAGCATCAATAGACTGTTAATAGTTGTCTTCTCAACTGTATGCATCAAAAGAAGGTGTGCATTAGATTCCTTCAGAAGTAGCCTTCAACGGTAGCCTTCATTGGTTTCCTTCAGCGGTGACCTTTCATCAGTATCCTTCATCGGTTAACTTCATCAGTGACCTTCATTAGTGGCCTTTCATCGATGACATTCATCGATGAAATTTTATCAGTGTCCTTTCATCAGTGACCTTTTCATCAGTGACCTTTTCATCAATGACCATTGCATCAGTGACCATTGCATCAGTGTCCTTTGAATTAGTGACCTTTGCATCTCTGACCCTAGCATTAATGACCTTTTTATATAGATAAATTTCTCACTGTAAGCTAATACAATTAAATAGTGAGATTAAAATAATATGGTTATTAATTGATAGAAACATAGAATATTAATTTCATAAGATAAAAACATTATAATCATATAAATGAAATAAGATTCGGGATTATCATAACATGTGATTCCAACAATGATTAATTTAATTAAAATATAATTAGTTTATATTAATAACACTTCAAAATCAATGTAAGATCATCACATCTAATTTGATGTAAATTTATAAAATGTTTTAGAATTATATTATATTGTAATCACTTTGTTTTTATCGAATAAGTAGAAACATTTCATCATAAAATTATTGTAAGTGAGGTTCCAATGGTAAATCGCACTATTGGTGATCTATACAGTAACCTAAAACTGGTAATTTCATCATTAAATTGTTGTTTCTAGCCAAGTTGAGTTGGATCAACTACATTGTTCATCGTTGATCACTGAGAAATTATACTAATGGACGAAAAATACTGTGAATTATGTCAGAGGAATTAGAGATTGTGTTATGATGAGTTCACTAATTTACAAAAATTTTCTCTGAATGAATCACTCTAGGAATAAAAATAATTCTTTATATTCTAGTTGTACACAATTTTTGTATAACATTCGAATGTTATAAAACCATTATTTATAAATATAATCTACTGTTAGTAATTTCACATTACACTTATCCAATCTCGTATTCCATGTTTTTGACCCATGTCTATTAATAGTATTAATATTAATATTATTATTATTTTTAATATGAAACATAAAAAGATAAATATAACTTATTGAATATGTAAATAAATAACTATGTAAATTATTTTCAAATATAATTTACATCCATACCATTAAAATTATTCAATAAGAGCACTCAATATTTATCAGATCCTAAATAATGGATTTCAATATTATATAAAAATATCATTGAATTAACTTTCAATAAATTTAAAAAATATTATATTCATTAGATTATAAAAAAAATAAATATATTTATTAAATTAAATATTTTATTATTCTACATAACTCATTTTTTAATATTGATGATATATAATACTAAATAGTTCTTAAACCGAACATGTTTTACTAAAATAAATTTAGTCATGTTAAATAGATGAAAATTTTAATTGAGCTTCTAGACATATATATTTTATATAACTTTGGGATTATTTCATAGTGTCATTATGAATAACCACATAAAATCTATGGTTATCAACTTTTATGAATCCATTGATCCCTTAAAGAATACATTTAATATCATAGTGAAACAGTACCTCATATATATTCTTGCTATCTAATGTAGTCCCTTTTTAATGATATATCTAATAATGTTGGCTTCGTGACAGTTTTATTATCCATTGTGCTCGATAAATCATTCATTGTGTTTATATAATTTAACAAGCCATCAGAACACAATTTACACAGAATTATTTAGGCTATTATATTCCATTAAAATTGTATGAGATTCCATTTCTTTAGAATAAAATTTTTAAAAAATTCATTATCACATTTTTTATTAATGCACTATCACTCAAGACATACCCAATAATAGATAAATCACCAGGAACATATTACATCACATTTCTAATTAATACATCATTTTACATGTAAAATTATATCAATTATTAATATTCATAATGTATAATGATCAATACAGGAGTCGTCATTTTTAATATCCGATGAAACATATAAATGATGATACAATAATTTTAAATCAGATCCTTTTAATCTCATATACTAGAAATTAAAAAATGTATATAGTGTGATAAATTTCTAATAAATTATTATGAATATCAACCCCTATTGTCATCTAAAATTTTAATCCCATAAACTGATATCAATTACAAAAAGTAGTTATATTTACGAATATTGTCACTTCACTTCTAGTTTTCCATCATTATGATGAACTGAATTGATATCCTACTTTTACAAGTGCTCTTCTAAAATTATCAAATAAATCATCATGATGATGAATAATCATGATGTGATAATAATTTTATTGAAATAAAAAATAGTTCATACCATTAATTGTAATTAATTTATTTTTTTTCAAGGTAAAAACTCCAATATAATCCCACATAAACAAGATTAAAAATATGACCACCGTATTCCCACAAAATCTCATAAGATACTCTTGCTTCTCAGGATTCATAGCCTCAGCCATGGGGTTCTAAAAATTCCCTACCAGGAAATATAGGCTCATTGAATCTTCACCCCTTTGAGAGTAATTAACCAAGAGGTGATAATTCCCAAGTACAATGTCTATAAATTTATTTGACCATGGATACATTTTGAAAACCAAGATTATAGTATTATCATTATATAATGTTTTTGAGAGTTTAATACCTAGCATAATATCATGAATCATGAAATCAATACCATATCTGAATATAATATTTTGATGCATCAAAATCCATTAATTACTCTAATGATATTGATGAATCATTGAAAACAAAATTTCTTGAACTCCCCCACCTCCCAATTCCTCTATTGAGAATAAATTGATAAACTAAACATATTATTAGATCAATCTATTATGATATTAATGCTTATATTTTCAGGTTTAATTATTTTCAACTACTCATCTCATCCATACTCTATGAACATATAATCACCTCACCTATAATAAATATAGATAAACATAATGGATGAAAAAAATTTATCAACTAGATCACAATGATTTTATACTATCATGTTGAATGAAGAAGAAACATTTTTCATGGAATAATACAACAAATACATTATTGACCCACTTAAAAAAAATGTTCTATTACATTTTATCTCTAATTATTATTGTGTCAAATGTCACATTTCCTTGGAAATATTTTACTATGTGACATGAGAACCTGTCCAATCATTGATTATTAAATATTTAATGATTTTATTATATTTTAAATGCATACATTTTTAATTTTTCTAAAAATCCACTATGATCTATAATAATTGATATTTATTCTTAAAATGTGGTTTATGTCAACTAATTACATAATGTAGAATGATAGGGTGGTGTATTTTATTTTGAAACATTTTTGGGGGGAATTTTTCTTTTTTAAGAATGTCATTTTCTTTAATATAAATTTTCCTATTATTTTTAATATGTGGTTTTAAATAATAAATGTTGATTATTTTTTAAAAAAAGTTATGAATTGTGTTTTATATTCCCAATTATTCTTCTTATATATTCTTTCATTGATTTTTCAAAACCATGGTTGTAATTGAAATTATGATCCCCATTTTAAAATATTTGGATTTTTAAAATATTGAATTAATTATTTCTTTTTTCATTTATAATTTAAAATAAAAAAATTTTATTCAATTTTTTTTCTATTTTTGTACCTTCATTGATTAATTTTTGTTGATTTTTTACCATTATTAATTGAATATTTTTCACTATATCTACCTATAAATATGTTTTAGGACATATTTTGTTGGAATTTGTTAATTTGTTCTATTAAAGAACCTGCGAAAGGGTAAATCATCTATGATACCCTTCTATAGATTTCCATTCATTCGACCAAACTATTATGAAAAAAATATAAATTTTATTCCACGTACACATTCCATATTGATGACGTCCAAAGGCTACATGAATATTCCAGTAAATTATTTTTATGAGAAACCGTTTTTCCCCATAAGGATTTTTTGTTAGATAATAAATGGCCATCTTCTACATCGAAAAAAATTATACATTAGTGTGAAATCCCATTTTATCTTTTTCAATGAATTATTATACAGTAATATTATAGGAATGTATTCAATGTGATTACTTATTACCTTTTATTCATGACCATAAACATTTTTACATGGGTGTATTATTCATATATACCTAGTTTCCCTTTAGGGGAAAACCCAAAACAGCATTTTATAAACCATCGTTCATCCATATGTCTTGATCGTATATACCATAAAAAATTTACATGTTATAAGAATAAGAAATCCAGAAGTGTCCCAAAATAAGGAATCATATTGAAGATGAATTTTTTATTCCCTATATCAGTGTCTATTAAAGTTACCATGTCTATTAAACTATAAAATATAGTTTGAAATGTATCTATGTAGATTATAAATTGGGTATATAAAATATGGGAGTAGATTAATAGCACAAAAACTCCAACCTTTATCATGATAATAATTAATTTTTATACAAATAAAGGAATCCCATATTTGACAACCTAGTTCCATGAATAAATGTTAATTTAATGAAATAATTTTTTAAAAAATGATAAATATTGATTTTATGGGTGATGGAAATCATAATTGTGTACTCACTATTCATGAATATGATCATAAATATAATGATTTGAACATTGATGTGGACAATTGTTTCTACAGATGAATAGATATTTTGAAATACTCAAGAAAAAACTAAGATTCAATATATCAATGATAAAACAAAATCATATAAGGGGAAAATAAGATAGGGGAGAAATATAAACATGAATGAATGAGACATGATTTATCTCAAATTGATGTAATCATTTGAGTTTGATAGACTATAAATTGATTGGATCCCATAAATTTAGATGTGTAATATTTTTTAACCTTGTA
Organism: Viscum album; assembly: GCA_963277665.1. NCBI lineage: Eukaryota > Viridiplantae > Streptophyta > Magnoliopsida > Santalales > Viscaceae > Viscum > Viscum album. Next base: position 1,113,632,901 of record OY728131.1, read on the forward strand.
TGATGAACTAGTAATGATATAAATTAGAGATTGAAAATTATATTATCAATTAAATGATTATCTAATTGTTTTCTGGAGAAAATTGCAGTGAATATTGGGGAATCCAGTATTCCAAAATTAATGTTGTGGGGTGAAAGGGGTATTTACATTTAGTGCATGATGAAATACTTGGTTAATGTGGGAAATCATGGATACTTATTATCAGTGGATCCATGTGATAATATAAGAGCTAACCTGAGCTTCTGTTGTAGTAAAATATTGAATATATAAATTATTAAACTTGATTAGATATGGGTATGAGTCTTGAGTAGGTTGATAATGCTTTTTCAAACTAAGATGATATTTTTAAAAGTTATATTCATGTCCTTTACATGGTAATTGATGAATATATGTTAGGTAATATGATCTCTAGTTTGATAAGTTCAATTGGATCTTTCTATGTTCATAATTTTTTAGGTTTATTTTTTTGGAATAATGGTTGTGATAGAAGACCTGTGAATATAAACTACATAGAGATCAAATCGATATGTTAATTTAAAATGATATTTAAATTCAAATATTTATTAAACTATTATTATAGATATATCAGAACATACATTACATAAAGATATTTCTTTAACATTAAAGATTATTTATTACATAATAGAAGAAAGACCATGACTGTACCCTATATGTTTTGTGTCTTTAAAAACAGAGAAACAAAAACAACTTGTTCATAAAACATCCAAATTATCTCTCACTACTTCCTTTATAACTTGATTATTTTTTACCATATCTAAATAAAAACCCTTTCTCTAGACCTGGGGAAGAGAAACATATGAACGACTGATCTCAAATGCTGAGTAATCATAAACATGTGAAATATCAGTCATATTATAATCAAAAGAACAAAGCATTTGAAAATTTTATCCGGCATATTTAAGATCATAATATCATTTAATTGGATAAGTCATAAAATTTAATTTTAATATCAGTTTTCAAAACATAAAACATGATATTTCGTTTTATACACACATAATCATAAGAAAAATATTTCATATTAGTCATGGCTCATTGTCAAGACCATCGTAGCAGACAATGTCCATTACGGAACCTAGTTCAATTCTCATTCAAGCCCTGTTTTTCTGAACTATATTTACTTCCCATTAATTTCATGTCAATCCCATTAGATATAATTCTTGACTTAATTCATTTTATGGAGATATAGGTCTCTGACATCTCATAATTAATCCATTCTTATATGGGCCACAAAAACATAAAAAAGTCATCTACCATGGAAAACCCCTTAAATAAAATGGGTTTCTTAAACATCATACCATCATAATAATTATAAAACATATTTATTTTCCAATTTATAAACAATCATATCATATTAACAAAAGGATTAAATATATTTTCATATTTAAAGAGTTTAATCTTAGATTTAAAATAATTTTGAGAAATGCCTTGGAAATAATTCACAAGGAAAATATTCTTTCTTCTTCAAAAATATTTTCCTCCCTCAAAATGAAACATAATTTGTGAAGAAATAATTTCATTGAAAATAAACATTTATTATTGTATTTTATGCTTTATGAAAATAATGGATTATATAAGCATATAAATCTGTTCATACTATAAAAAATACATCTTGTATTTTTTTCAAAAATAAAAAATTACTTCAAACCAACAATGAAAAAAGATTCGTGTTCATACCATTTAGTTAAAAAAATAAAAATAGGGTAAAATTATAGAGAGATATAAAGATTATTTTGAAATACATATCTTGGAAATAGGGATGTGTACTATAAAAATACCCTAGTAAATACATATGAATAGACAATATTGGAAAAAATGATATTTAAAAAGATATCCCTTACCTTAGGCCAGATATTCTTTTTATTTATCCCAACCTCCATTATAATTATTTAAATAAGGTTACCAATTTATTATAGAATCATAATAATTTATATGATAACATTTATGATCATATTTTGATCTATTTTTAGTAACATTTCATTGTTACTCGGTATTCGGGTATTAACTGCTTTATGTTCTAAAGCATGATTTTTCAAATAAGTTCTTATTACATTTCTAACTAATAGTGTTATAATTTACATAAATGTTTTAGTATAATATATATCATATTTATAAATTTAATTCATGTATATAATCATGGTTTAATGAAGATCAAGTATAATGAACTATGTTGCATCGTGGAGACGGTAAGTCGAACGTACGCAGTAGCAATTATATCATTCCCAAAATTATTGAACTGCATTAAATTGGATGGGTAATGATATTTAAGAATTTGTATCATGTCATAATAATCAAATATAAATACTATTTATTTCATTATAAGCATTCTTGTATGGTGGTGATGAAAAGTAGATTACACCACGACGTGGGGAAGATATTTCGTACACACACAGACACGATGATTTTATTTTTCATAGGATGGACAGATGGGGAAATATGGATATTGAATATTTGTTTTAACATATTACTATAAAATTAATATTTATGTTTTTAATTTATAATTAAACAACTAATGAAGAAAAATTATTGTAAAAAATTTGAAATTATTGGTAAAAAATATTATCTATTTCTTGACATGATTCCACTAAATCTCTCTTTAGAGCACTACAGTTGGTCATTGAAGATGAAAAAATCCTCTAGAATTAAAATAATGAAGATTTGAATTATAAATAATATTATATGGTTGAGATTTATGGATAAAAAATGATGTAAGAGTACATAGAGAAGGTTCACTTTTATAATTGTGGTCTGCGGCACTTTTGGAAAATCTATCAATAATAACTTATAATAAAACCAAATACTACCGAACAACCCTCCAAAATGCCCAATTTAGAATATTATATGAGATTGTGTTTTCATATCATTAACCAACAAATTCTAGAAAATTTATTTAGTCAATTTAAACTATATATTTTAAATTGAAATTTAGTTATTCAATTTAATTTTTAATTGTACTTATAAAATTCTAAATATCTAAGGGTTATAGATATTTACATATATGGTGTTAATTGATGATAAATTGACATTTTATGAAATTTTATTTATTATAATAATGACAATTTATTTTTTATGAATTTTATGATTTTTAAATAATTTATTAAAAAAATTATTTTCATAAAATATCAATAGTGTCAATTTGGACACTATTCGTTTATTTGAATTACCTTAAACTAAATAAGTATATATCAAAAAATTATATTAAATCCACTCCTTACATGTCATATAAACCTCTAAAATTCATGTATAACATTAATTAGTTCATATGATATTTATTTTTATATTTTTGAAACCATTTATTTCATATTTCTGTTAATTAAATAATTTTCACATCACTATTGTGTAAACCATAATGATATATATATTATCAGTAAAAATTATAAATAAATTTTTATGTTGTAGGTAATTATTATATCATTTTAAAGACTATATATTTCAAATATTATCTCTTATTTGTCTTAATATTATATTTAATGTACTTATATAAAATGAAATTGTGACATTTTTTCACAATCATTAGTTTTTATTGCATTCTTGTCATATTCATAGGTAAGTGGCCATAATGTAATTCCATTTCAAACATGGGTCTTATTTAGTCATACAATAGAATTTTTATTTCTGTTAAGCAAATTTTATAATATTATTTTACACATAATTACATGATTTACCTTTAACCATTGTATAAAAAATAATTACCAATGTTACTGTTCATAATGCCAAAAAATAAAAGTATCAAATTAACATAATATTGATATAAATGTTTTAAATATGGATTCCATTTTTAATTATTCAATTCATATAATTTTTATTAATTAATTTAAAATAAAGCCCATAGTTAGAATAAGAGAACAAATTTTTCAATGTTAAAACATTACAAAATATCGAAAGGTTTCGACATCTTAATTAAATATATAATTAATTCAATAACCTGTATTAAATTGAAAAAATAAAAAATATTTATACATGGAAACCATTAAATAATATAATATAACCATGTCAATTATTTCAATGGAAAAAGTTATTTTAAATTAAGATTTATTGTATTATTACTCTTCATCAAAACATGAACGTTTTAGAAAAATCATATATTTATTCAAAGCAAATTTTTATAACTCTCTTAAAAATGAAATGTTTATGTTTTCATATAAAAAATATTATTGTGTCAAAATCTTAATTTAAATGGGGTTAACCATTCAATAGTGTAAAAAGAGGTTTTTATACATCACATTGGGTTTTATTCACAAACTCTAATGAAAAAAACCATTGGATGTATATCAAAAAGAAATTATTCATAATATAAAAAATATATATCTCTTTAATTTCATCTTCAAAAGTAATTCACTCAAAAAAATATAAGAATTATATTTTTCATAACTAATTTATGACTAAGGAATTCACAATCCATTGTCCTAAGTTAGTTATAATTATTCTTGCTAACTAATAGCTAGGCTAAAATGGTAATTTTATACTTAGTGAGTTTCATAATTTCATTAGTTCTTCATAAGAAATATCATTCCCTAACAGTACAACATCTGAGCATAGTACACGAGACAGATCAGGTATCTACTTTCTTAGGAGATATACATGGAAGACATCATGAAGATGGGGGAGATTCGGTGTATGTTTCGATATGAATGATACCGTCCCAACATGATCCATAATTTCAAAAGGACTGATATACATAGGGATCAAATTTCCCTTCATTAAAAATCCAATTACTCTCTTACATTGTTATATTAGGAGAAACACCATATCAACCACTTGAAACCCCAGGTATTTTCATCAGTTATCAACCAAATGTTTTTTTACACTGAGCTGCTCTAATTTATTGCAGAATAGAATAGAGATTTTCATCCATTTCATTAACAATACCAGTACATAATAGAGTTCATTCCTTGACTTTATCATTGCAAGTCAGATTTCCACACATTTTTCCATACGTGGCATCATAATGAGCTATCTGAATAATAGAGCGAAAGAAATTCTTATCATAAAAATCAACAAATGGTAGGCGTTGTTCTCATCTACCATTGAATTTGACCGAGATATATCTAAACATGTCTTCTAGATTTTGAAGTGTCCTATTAGACTGACTGTCGTTCTGAGGATGATAAGTAATTCTAAAACATAATGTTGTATCTAGAACATGGTCAATACTACTCTATAACAACTAGGTATTCCGCGGATCTAGATAAGATATAATGAAAAATGATACACCATGCAATCATTCCACTTCTAATAAATATATCATGGAAAGAAAATCAATAGATAAATCCTCACCAGTAAAAATTAAGTGTTCCAAATTTGAAGGTGATCACCTATAACCAATATAGAATGATGACCTTCAGTTGTTTTGGGATATTCGAAAACAGAGTTAATAGATATGTTTTCCCATTTCTATTCAGGTATGGGTAATGGTTGTAACATCCCCTCATACATCTATCCCTAAGCATTAACATGCTGACCAACAAAGCACATATGGACATATTTTTCAACATCTCTTTTCATTCCCTCCCAATATAAAACTCTTCCAGATCCCAGTACATAATTATGGACCTTTATGAATAGATAATTAATAACTATGAGCATCATACAAAGGATCATTCATTAATTATTGTATGGGATTATTAGAAATATATTTATTGGACCTTATTATTCAATCACAATAATGGTTGAATTCAAGAAAAATTCTCACTATATTTGGTGACTCTACAACTTCCTTATGTTCCTCTATAATCGTCACATGTATAGATGGTTGAAAATTCATTTGATAAAGATAATATTTACACCATTCCATTCTAATTATTTAGATCCATCCTTTTTATGTGCATAAATATTTGATCATTCATGATCCTCATCAAGGATTATCTAGCATGGTCTTTTTAACACAATTTATCTACCACATTGTTCACTTTCCCAAGGTGGTAATGTATTGACTAGTGGTAATCTTTAATCAACTCTAACAATCCTTTTTAGTGCATATTCATCTCATTTTATTGAAAATATACTTTAATATTTAATGACCATTATAAATATCACACCTCTCACCATAACGATAATGCCTCCATATCTTTTAAATAAATATTACCACATCAAATTATAAATCATGAGTTGGGTAAGCACAGTTGTACTTGCTAACCATTATCTTATCTCTTTAAAATTATCATCACATTCCTCCATACAAACGAAATTAACTTCTTTTAAAGTAAATTTGATGAGTGGATTTGATAATGGTGAAAAATATTCAACAATTCATCAATAATATCTATCCAGAACAAAAAAACATTTGATCTCAATTATCGTTGTTGGCCTCAACCATTTTTTGTTAAAATGTACTTTTTCGGGATCCATATATATCCACTCTCTTGAGATTATGTTAGCAAAAAATGAAACATTCTGAAGTAATAAATCACACATGGTAAATTTGGCATAATGATTATCTATTCCCATAGTCATCAATACAAATATAAAGTGATCTTCATATTATTCCTTACTCATTCACTAGATATGAATATATTTTATATATACAACCAGAAACAGATCAGGATAGTCTCTAAAGACTCTATTCATTTGATCCATTAATATAATGGGGGATTTTTAAGACCAAAAGGAATCCCTATAAATTAATAGCGTCCATACCATGTACGGAATTATGTATTTGTTACATCCTCCTTTTGACCCTTAAATTATTACATCCTAAATTAAGATCAACATTGGAAAAGTATTGAGCTCCATTCGGGGGTAAAATAAGTCATCAACGTATGGAAGATGATATTTTTTCTTGATAGTGATCTTGTTATGTTCTTGATAATCTATGCAGTGTCTCATTGATCAATCATTCTTCTTGACAAACAGAATTGGTTCTCCATAAGGTGACACCGTAGGGCATATGAATCCCTTATAAATATTCTCTAGGTGTTTCTTCTTTAATTCTTTCAAATAAATTGGGGGAATTCTATATGGTGTCTTCAAAATAGGCATAGCACACAGTATGAGTTCTACGGAAAACTCGACTTCACAATTTTGTGGAAGACCTATAAATTCTTCCAGAAATAAATCAAAAAAATCTTTTACAATGTGAGTATTATTAATCATGTGTTACCACAAAACCATTTGAGATAAATAAACTTCATTTATATGAATCAAGACCCATAAGATGGAATAATTTTCTACTAGAATGTTATGTTCATCCTTTCATCAATATATGATCATATATTGATCTTGTAGAAGAAATGTGACTTCCCTTCCTTGTAAATTGATATGTTCTCCATGTAGAGAAGAAAATCATTGAATGGAATCACTTAAAATTCCACTATATCAAGTATCACTGGATTTGAAGGATGCACATTCCAAAAAAAATCTACTAGAAAAAATTATAGTCTTTTGATATGACCATTGACCCATTAGTAGTTTTCACTAAAACTTAACCTCAAATTATTGAGGTAATCTAACGACAAACCAAGAAAATTATTCACAAATAAATGAGGGGGTGGATCTATTATCCAATATAAATTTTCACCTTAGAGTGGATGTTATGTGTTCTGTTCAAAAATTAATTATCTTACTCCACATCGCTGATAGGGATTACATGTAAATTTAATTTTTCATTGTCTATAATATAGTGTTGACATAGATCATCATTAATAACGCTTGGATTATGGAATTGATTTTCATAATTCACTATTTCAATGAACTTGTAACATTTAAGTGTCGAAGGTGAATTCTATACATTCTTTCCATTGTTCACATCATTAGGAATCTTATTCAAATCACATCAGCATTCAACTTCCTAATGACCTACTGTTACAAACATAAAACATTTACTAGTTATTTAAATATAGTTCCCTCTATGTTTCATTTCACACTCTGAGCATAAGGGAAAATTCATCTTTTTTTCAGTGTGGTCTTTAGATTTTTCTTCAAATTCCTTTTTTCTCTTGTTATATAACCCATATGGCTGATGGGTTACACTAATATACATCTCAACCATATGACAAAATTGAAATTTTTTCACAAATCTATAGATTTTCCTTATGTATAATGCCCTATAGAGATGTGCTATTAAGACAGTAATGAATCGATCAACTGTACTCTCATGTTAGGCAATAATTCCAAAAGTATACCTATCATGGATTGTAATGTTTGCTTCGTAGGTAACAAAGGATTTAGTATAACTTTTCTTATATTAATGGAACTCCTTCTCCATCCTTTTTTTAAAATATCAGGGAATCACTTATTTAAAATCATGTTCTTGAACTCGTCGCAATCGATGGACTCAATTTCATATCTTCTACATGTATGCATGATAAGACTCTAGCATTGATAAGTTTCACCATCCAAATGATATACTACTAAGATGGATTTAACATGTTCAGAACATTATAGATCTGAAAATATCATTTTAGTGGAACTGATCCATTGTTCATACACTAATCGATTAGAAGATCCGCTTAATTAAGGTTCCCACAACCTCATGAAGGATTCAACATAATATTTCCCCTTCATTTACTAATTTAGAAGGTCTACATTATTCGTAGCTTGAGAATGTTTTGTGGTAATGGGTACATGATTTTTCATTCAATCTACTATAACATTTGGTTCTCAAGGTGATAATGATTTCATTCCCCATCACACTCATCATTAATGCGATTCTTTTAGGTTCTATCCATTGTGTGAATCCAAAAAGTATACTATTAGAAACACTAATCATAATTTCACAACTAGATAATTCAGGTTTAAAATTTATATTAAAGAATCTTTGTGTTGTATCCTATGTTATTCATGAGCATCTCTAAAACAATATAATAATATTTTAACATATACATAGACATATCCTTAGGGTTCATACAAAGGTTATATCAATCTAGTTTTTAAAGGTTAACTATACATTTGATCTGATACTGACATTAATTGCTCATAAATTATAAATATATATTACTTTAACATTGAATAATATTTATAACATATCATAACAAAATGAACATATAGGATTAGCGTCCTTATGAACTTGGAATCATAAACAAGTAGTTCATAAAACATCCACATTGTCACTCACTTATTTCATCATTATTAGACTCCTTTTGGAATTATCTTATTTAATACCACTCTTCATGTCCAGGGAAAAAAACATATGAATGGTTTAGCTAAAATTCATAGTAAGGTGAAAATATAGAAATATCAACCATATCATAATCATAAGAACATAACATTTGAAAATATTTTCCAGCATATAAAATATCATAATATCATGTCATGGGATAAATCAAAAAAGTGAAACGTAAAATAAATTTTCATAACATAAGACATGAAATAATGTGGAATAAAAAAATTATCATAAAAGTCATTTCTTATTAGTCATGTCTCACTGTCAAGACCATCATAACGGACAAAGTCCATTACTGAACTAAGTTCACTCCTCATTCCAGCTCTTTATTACTAAACCAAATTTACTTTTCGTTCCAATAGAGTCAATATCATGAGATGTAATTCGTTACACAATTATTTTTGTGGGAGATATATGTTTCATCCGTCTCATAACTAAACCATTTTTATATTTTCAACAAAAACATAAAAAACATTCACAATTGCCTATCCCAGGAAATATAATTGGTTTCTCAAACATCATTCCATCATAATTGATACAAAACAAATGGATTTCCTAAATAAAAAACATTCAAATAATATAAATAATAGGGTCATAAATATAACCCTATTTAATGTATGTCATCTTAGATGAAAAATAATTTATAGAAAACACATGAAAATAATTCATGAGGAAAATATCATTTATTCTCCAAATTGTTTTCATCCCTCAAAATAGAAAACATATTTTAGAATAAATAATTTTATATCAATATAGCCTTGTAATATTTTAGCAGATGCATCAAGTAAATAAGTAATTATGAATTTGTAAAAATATATTCATGACGTATAAGATAAAAAACAATCATCTCATACTTTTACCTAAAACATCCAAAAAAACATCCTTCTGAAAATGAATAAACATTATGTTTATACCATTTCATAAATAAATAAAAAAATGTGTATAATTATAGAGGGATATAATGAGTATTTTGTATTAAATATTTTGTAAAATGTATGGGGATGATAAACATACCCCATTAAATAATTACAAACAAACATTCTCGTAAAAATGAGATTTGCACAGATTTCCCTCACCTTTGGATTGGTATGCTTCAGATCTATCTAAACCTCCTATATAATTATTTAAATAATGTTAATTATTTTTTACATAATCATAATAATTTTTATGATAACATTTATGATCATAATTTCACCCATTTTTATTATCATTTCATTGTCACACATTTTTCAGGTATTAACTATTTTATGTTCTTATGCATTTTTTATTAGATAATTTCTTTTCCCACTTTTTAGGTTATTGTTATATAATATACAAAATGATATTCATATAATATATAAAATATTTATTCATTCATTTTAGGAATATAATCTTGGATTATTGAATATCATGGGGAGTGAATCTCATCATATCGTCGAGATGGTAGGCCATACGTACGCAGAAGCAATGATATCATTACCAAAATATCAGAATGGTATTGAAGATTATGGTGTATGATATTTTTGAATTAGTGTAATGTTATAATAATAATATATTTTTATCATTTATATCATTATACACTTCCATGTATCGTGGTGGTAAAAAAAAAGATTACACCACATTGTGGAGACGATAAATTGTATGTACGCACGCACGGTGACATAATTTTTAATATATGGGATAGAAGGTGAAATATTGTTGTCTATTATTGATAATAACACATCAATATATTACTGATATTGATTTTATTACATTATAATGAAACAACAAATGATGATGAAGTAAACGAAGTAATAATTTTGAAATTATCGGTAGAGGAGATTACCACTTCTTTGATGTGTGTCCTCTAAATCACTGAATAGATCACTAGAGTTGGACTTTGACAATTAACATAACCACTAAAATTAAATTATGGATGTTTAAAAGAAAATGATCAGTGTAAGGCTGAGCGTGAAGGCTTAAAAAGAAGTGGATATGTGAGATATGATGTTCTCTTTTATAATTGAGGTGAGGGTACTTTTAAAAATATTATAAATATAATCTATAATAAATTCAAACCCTACCCAAAAAAAAGTTCAAAATGCCCAAAATTTAAATATGAATAGAGATAGAATTTTAATAATAACAAACAATTAATATTTGATAAGTTTTTTTTCAATTTAAACCATATATATTTAATTTACAATTTTAAATTCTCTTTAATTTTCATTGTTTTAATAATATTCTAAATATTTATTGGGTATAAATATTAAATTATACAATTTTGATTGACCATAAATAGATATTTTAAAAAAAATTAATATTATAATTATCACTTTGTAATTTTAAAAAATATTTGATTTTTAAATAATTTAATAAAATTTTATTTTCATAAAATATATATATTTTTAATTTTGACAGTATTCAATTATTTGGCAGTAAAAAATCCACAATGAATATAAAATCGAAACAAAATATTATATACACATAACAATTGTAATTTTGAAATATAAAATTCTAGGAGAATATAAATTATTTCATATGATATTTATTTTAATATTTCTAAAATAATTTATTTGATATTTCAAATAATAAAAAAATGTTTAAATCACTATTGGATCATCGTTAATGTTAATTATTAAATCTATGAAAATTATAATTTTTTTTAATGATGTAGGTATTTACTTCATATTTAAATTGAATATCTATAGTGGATATTAACTAATAATTATCTATATATTAAAATTAATATACTTATATAAAATGAGATTGTTACATTTTGTCACATAAATTACTTTATATTACATTCATGTCATACTCATATGTAAATGTCCATAATGTGATTCCATTTCAAACAATGGTTGAATTTTTTCAGCAAATAGGATTTTTACAGGTGTTATGGACATTTTCTAACATTATTTCCAACCTTAATTACCATATTTACCTTTAACCTTAGTAATAAATATATTAATAAAAATTATTATTCATAATGCCCAAAATTAAAAGTAGCTTATTAACAAAAATTTTACCTACTAATTCCAAATATAGAGTATATTTTTAAAATTTCAATCCACATAGGTTTCATTAATTAATTTATAAAAAATCCCATTGTCGGAATGAGAGAATGGATTTTTAAAATAAGATAAAACATTGAAATGGATTAAAATGTTTTTACATTTGAATTTATTGAAAAAAAATTCTAATGGCCTACAATATATTCTGATGTTAAAATATATTCAATATTTAATTTGAAACCATTAATTGATATAATTTTACCCTCTAAATTATTTCAATGAATAAAATTATTTTCAATTAAAATTTATTGTTCTTTTACTATTCATAAAAACAAGAACATTATTAGAAAAATAACAGAAATTCATAGAATGTAAATTTGTGTATCTTGATTCAATATAACAAGTTTATGTTTCAATATAAAAATTAATAATGGGTAAATATCATAAATTAAAAGGGGTACACCATTCAAAAGTATATAAATTGGATTTTATACAACAAATAGGGATTTATTTGTATCCTATGACAAAAATATCCATTGTATGAACATCAAAAATATTTTATTATATATAAAAAACATATATATGTCATTAATTTTATCACAAAAATTAATTCACTCAAAAATAAAAATAACTATTTTATATTTTTCCTAAGTAATTTATATCTAAAGAATTCACAATGCATTTTCATAAGTTAGTAATAATTTTTCCCACAAACCTAACCGCTAGGCTATAATGATAATTTTGTACTAAGGGTGTTTCACTAGTTTTTTAAACTAATGATTCCATGAAACGTAATATACTAAAGATTATATGTCATTTAATGAAAATATTTCATAAAAAACATTCGGATGTAATAGTAGTTATTTGAAAAGAAACTCAGTATATAAAATATGGTAATTGTCTCATTTAGGGATTGTGAGATTACATCCTCTTGAAGGATAATTAGTAAAGGGTGAATCAGGAATGTATTTTTGATTCAAAATGTTTTTTAATAGTGGAAAATGATATTTAGATAATCTATAATTGCTCAGGCTATAATGTAATGGGGTCAAGATAAGGAAATGTAATGATCTCACTACCATGATTGCTGAAATTTGGTGATTTACGGAATGAAAAATGACTTTAATGGGTTGTGATTTCTACCATATTTTATTCCCTTTAGGTGAAATCAAGTGAAGAGAATGGATTCTGGGCTCAGGTCCTCTATGACATGGATTTCTTCAAAATCAAGATTGGGATCGCAATTTTGGCCACAATGTTGTCAAAAAAACCTTCAAACATCTCAGGATATGAGTATTAAATATGAATTTGTTATATTATCGTCCTTATATTCTATGATACATTGCATCATCTATGGGAAATCCATGTAGGATTGACTGAGAGACTAAAAATCCTACCATTTTTCATTATAATCTAATTATTATAGAGGTTGATATGTCTACCACATTGATAGAGGATATGGTACTAACTACTCTGGATGAAATCATAGATTTGGGAATCCTGCATGAATGGAAACTAAAATTTTGACTTTAATATCACTTCATTAGGAACATGGATTCAGTTTGTAACAGAAACATGATTTTTCACTTCTGTAATATTTGAGTTCATGATGAGGAAAGAAGTAGGAGAAACATGGGTAATGTTGTATTCTCCACAGGTTCTGGTCCTGCCAACATTAAAGAATCTAGGGAAGACCCTCATGCTTATCCAGATTCTATTTATTATTTTGGTGATGTAGTTCTTGCTCATCGTGTATCTTTTTGTTCTCCCAGATGAAGTTCATAAAGTGATAATTGTATAGAACGTGGCAAGCACAATCCTTGCTAAATATATTTCCCCCTATGACGAAGTTCTGCTTCATGGTGATACTTGTGATGCTAGCATGTTCCAAAATCAGAGTGACTCTGATGGACCCTCTATGATCAATATTTTATTGCACAATCAGGAGAATTTATTGTGTCTTATACATGCCTCGGCAAAATTATATGAACCTTCAGTCCATAATATGATATCTGATCCTAGAGCTACTCATGATGCTTATAAATCGATACATGACCAAGCATCTGGTCATGACCCTGCATAGGATCCTTCCTCGGTCACTGCTATTACTAATACTACTGAGGAGTTTTGTGCTATAGATCGTGCTTATGCTGCATCGCTCTCCGACCCTTAGGGGGCCTCTACCATGTTCCAATAAAAAAGGATTGAAAAATGATATTGCCTTCTTGCCTTTTTTATTCACCGGTTGTTTCAAACAATAGATTCTCTCTACATTGAAATAAGAAATATATAAGGGATGATGGTGCTCTCCCTTCTATTGAAAATGGCCTTTTTAACATAGTTTACCTCATCAATACACTCTCTAATAATGATATGACTCAAAAAATTATGGCCCAATCATTTTACTTAGGTAAAAAATTTAATTTCCTCTTTTGGAACTGTCAAGGTATTGGGAACACTCCTATGAACATGTCCCATAGACACCTTATTATGACCAATATTCATCTAGTAGTTGATATTTTAGAACCAAGGATGATATTTGAGAAGTGGGTCTCATTTAATTGGGTCTCTATGGGTTATTCCATTGTAGTGAACAATCAATTTGAAATGTTCACTGAATACTTGTGAGTGCTAAAGAATGACACTATTAGTATTTTTTCTATTTTGGTCGATTTCCGGTTAGTCACTATTACATGTAGTCTCTGATATTCTCTTCTATTTGTGACTTTTGATTATTGTTTCACCCTTTACATAAAAATAATATAATTATGGATTAATTTAGTTGATATTTTTTGGAATATGGATATCATTTGGGTTCGACTTGGTGACTTTAACATTACCATCATTCCTAAGGAATAAACCGGTGAGAATTTATGTCATCTCTTAGCATTTGACATTTCAACATGCATTGATTAATGTGGTCTAAATAAGGTACATATTTCTAGGCCTGATTTGACATTGAGAAGATACACTATAAATGGGAAGCCATCAAGTATATTGGATAGATGTTTTGAGAAAGTGGATGAGAGGAATGGGTTGGTTGATGTGTATGGGATTACGCTTTCAAGATTTTATTATGATCATAATCACATACAAGAGGATGTTAGCCTCAATAGATTAAGGTCCGATCATCCCAAATTTATGTTTAATAATTCTTGTGTTGTTATATTGGGTTGTCGATAAATTGTGTGGGATGTATAGAAAAATATTTATAGGATAGTCCCTCTCATGTATTATGTTGTAAGATAATGTTAGTTAAGGAATGATTAATGTAACGGAGTAAGGATTTTTTTTCCTCTCTTGATAATTAGATAAAAGAGGCTGAAAATTTATTATCAAATAGTGAACAAGAAAATATGAATTAGGAGTTACCTCATGAGGATGAAATATAGGTCACCTCAAATTTAGACACACTATTGACCCTTAATGAAAAACTAGATCAAAATCAATTTGACCTTAGATGGTAGAAGGAAAGAGACATGAAATAAAAAAAAGCGTTGCATGAATAGGTAAAAAATGTATAAGAGAAGGATGAATGGATTTAATTTTGATTGAAACATACTCTTCTCTAGGAATGTTATCTCAAATACTGTGAAAATTTATTTTGAGAAGTTTTACTAATACACTAGAAATGATAACACTGATTAAATTATTATGTGTTTTGATCCTTCTACTGGGGAGGATCTAAATTAAAGACTTTTTGACATCCCCAATGAAAAACAAATACATGATGCTCAATTCTCATTGAATATATATAGTGTGATAGGTCCTTAAGGCTTCACCAATATATTTTTCCTGATTTATTGGGTTATCATTTATCTTGATGTTATAAATTCTGTTAATGAATTTTTAGATCATCTTATATTCCTTTTGGTATGAAATCTAATTTTGTTTCTATAATCCCTAAGAAATAAAAGTTTCTAGATATTGAGGATTTCAGACCAGTCTCTATTGGGAACTCTATGCCAATGATGGTTTGTAATATCTTGTCTATGAGATTGGGTGAGATTTCTAAGGGGCTCATCTCTGGTAATAATGTTGGTTTTATTATGGGGTCAAATATATAGAACTGTCTTTTTACTTCCCTTGAATGTGTTAATGATATGAAGGTAATGGTAATGGATTGAAACATGAAATTGGAGATCGATATTTCCAAAGACGTTTTCACTGTTAAGATGAGTTTTCAATTAAATTTACCCAAAATCACGGTCTTTCCATGAAGTTCATTGGGAATATTGGATATATATTCTATGGAGATTCAGGAACAATGTTCTTGTTAATGGTTCCCCCATGGGTTATTTCAGTGCTTGAGAGGAGTAAGCTAGAGTGATCATCTTTCTTTTATGCTCAATTCTATCGGAGAATATTATTTGAGCTGGTCCCTTACTAATCTGGATAATTCTGGGTTTTATGGGAGGATAACAATTGGGTGGGATTTATGCTTTCCATCACACTTATTCTATGCTAATGACATCTTAATCTTTGGTAATGAATAAAAAGTCACCATATCTTGTATTAAGGGTATATTCTCACATTTATATGGGATTTTAGGTCTGGTTATTAGCTGTGGAAAATCTTCTTTCATCTTTGGTGAAGGAATTGTAATATGAAGGAAAAAAAAGTTGCCCAAAAACATTGTGTAAAAAGAGGATCTCTTCCATTTCACTACCATAGTGTGCCACATTTACAGGGTAGAGTTAATAGATGTCATGTTGAAAAAATTTCATTAAAGATCACAAATCATATTTCAAGATCTAAGGGGAAACGTTTGTACCATAAAGGGAGAATCTACTTGGAAAATTCAGGGTTAAATTAAATGTTTTTGTACTCATTTTATTTATATAGATGGCTCTATTCTATTATCAAGTATCTAAATTGTATAATCTGAAATTTTATATGTATTCGGTCAATCCATGAAAGAAATATTGTTATTTTATCTTAGAAAGACTTCATTAAACATGTTCGTATGGGTGGATTGGTAATCAAATACATTTGGATTTTCAATGATACTTTGATCAAAAAAATCATATGGAAGATCATTTCTAATTCTTATAATTATATATAATTTCTTACAAATTGGTTTGATTGTAAACACCACACCAAATATGTCATTTATTTCAATTCCTCTAGATTTCATTCTCTAGAAAAGGCTTTTGATGACCTCATGGATTTCTAAAATCGCAGGGTGTGTAAACCGTCCCATTTGAATTATTGGGCTTCCCATTGGATATCTCAGCCCATTAGAGAGGATATTTGTATACCATTTTCTCTGAAAAATGTCACAATTGAGGAATTTGATGAAAATTTGTGTCTTAATGAGATGCTACATAGTACTATCCTGTAGGAAATATAAAGATATTGATTTAATAAAAGTGATACTTTGATCATTATTACCTATATTATAGGAAACGCAACCATAGAGGATTTCTATAACCACTTTTTTGGTGTCTCAATAATTCCTCTAAATTTGGTCATTTAATTTTACAGAGCCTTTATCCTTCCTATTCACTCTATATTAATCTGGAAAATTTTGAAGTAGAGGCTTCCACTATAGGTTGATTTGCATCATACTGGACTAAATCTGGATTCTGTCTATATGATTTTATAGAGGTGGATGAAATTATTTCACATGTATTTTTCTCCTTTCAAATTTCATGTAGTTTACGGGCATATATTTAATAGGTATTCTGTTTCAACCTCTATAATTTGTCAGTTTATGGACTATTACATTACATCTATAGTAATAACTGTAGTGAGAAAGTCCTCTCACTCCCGCTTTCTACTTATTAACGTGTCATTTCCTTCACATGGATGTCAAGAAATTATTTTATTTTCAATAATTCAGAATCTAAATTTCATGATGGAGTAATGTTTTTACATCGTGTAATTAAAACTACTTCCAACATAATGATTGGGGACCTGAGAAATGATTTTATTGAAATTGTTCTATTGAGGTCTATTGGTGTCGAAGGTAGGATGAAGAATCTAATGACAGTGAAATATGTCAAATAGATACCACCCATCTCATGGTGGCAGAATATCAATGTTCATGGTGTAGCTTTTGGAGAACCATCCCTTCTGGATGCACTGGATTTTTCCACACTCATCAGGGCTTAGTGAACGGATTCTTCTAGAATTTCATTGGCAATAGATATGTAATAAAAGAATAGATGTAGGAAATGAAAAATGAAATCATGTATTCCATCCATTATGGATAGAATGTCTTAAGGATAGTTTTAGATACATCTGTTTCTGTCCATACTCTCAACGATCAATCAAGAAATATTTCATGGATGATGTTATAGGCTTGGAGTGATTGCCTTCAGCTTACATACATGTTATCTCTTGAAGTTACAAATTAATACTAAGAGGTCAATCAAGTTGTAGATTTCATTTCTAAGGGAGAAGTTTTGGAGGTCAGTTATAGTTTTTCTATTGTGCTACTCGGGGATTATATTTTCCTCAATCAAGTCCATTATAATTATGCGATCTATACTCTACCTTATAGATAAGCTCTATGTTTACATGTTGTGTGCTTTATTTTTTTATTATATTTTAATAGGATAATGATTTACTTACAACTGATCCTATGGGTAATTATCTTACAATTTAGAAATAGAGAATTCGATGAGAAGATAAGTGGATCCCGGGACAAATTTTTTAATGAAAATAAAAAAATATTGATGTTTTTGACATATTAAATAAAATTTTACAGAGTAAGGAATATTCTATGCTAATAATATGGATATGTATCATAGTCTTATAGAATATTTAGTAGAAATTTCCATTGGAAATGAGTCATGATTAATTATAAGTAATCAACTAGTCTTAGTTGTCGATTGGAATTAATAGTTATAATGATCCATGTGAAAGAAAGTAATAAAAATGTAAATCATTGACTATGATTTTGAAGCTTGCTAGGGAGTTCAAACCACTATGATAATAGGGGACTATAAAATAATCCATATACTTCTGATCGACGTGACTATTATAGATGTTCAATTTCATTATTGGTCAGACAAAACATGGGATAGAACCTAGAGCAAATAGACAAGGATGTGGAGAGTTTAAAAAATAGAAGATCACTTTCTATCTTCATAAAATGTTACTTTTTTCAATGGAACTGATTACAATGATATTTATTATTTATATTTTGTAAAAAATGACCATTTTCTATATATATTAATGGTCAAAATACAATATTAGTTATATGATTATATTATTCATGTGAAAATATTTCTTTTCATTTCTATAAATAATTAGTTTCATAAGTTTTTAATCACTAGTGAAAGAAATTAATTTATATGATAATAGTGAATAATAAAGATTCATTTAATGGATTTTGTTTAAATATTAATCTAGATTGTGAAAAAAATCATGACATTTTCTCACATGTATCAACTAAAATTCGATTCAAGTGAATACTATATTATCAATTCTAAATTAATTATTTCTAAATTTTATAAATTGTTTGTATTAATCAATCAAGGATGGATTAGAAAGAATCATTGGATAGATATATTTTTTTATATTATAGTTATTTTTTTAATTTATTATGGAATAAATTATAAAAAAATGTTGATTACACATGTCTTATACATTGATTGTTCTGTAATTACCAAGTTATAATTTCATTTCTATTGTTTTATTTCTTATTCACACTCAATACATCATTATCATCACCGATATGTTCAGACATTTTTATCATGGGTTATTTTGTCTCAAAATATCAATTCATTCTATATATATATATATATGTTAAACCCTTCATTCTAATATTAGTATCATTAGGTATGAATATTAAAAAATGATTTTATATAATCTTAGACATGGAATTATGAATGATGTGTTAATAATTGGTTCCATTCATTTGGAATTATGATAAGAGAAATTATAGTTATATAAATATTCAAAAATAGTAAATAATATATTATGAAATGTAACAAAAAATATTATTTATTGGATTTCTTTTTCCTCCTTTGATAATATATATCCATATATCCTATAGATGGATAACATCTAAGTCATTAGAAATGAAGAAAAAATCTAAAATTGAGGAATGTTTTTGTAATATAAATAAAAAAGTAGGAAATGTCAACCAACCAAAACATGGAAATGATATTATTGAGAGGTTTTTTAAATTAGTATTTTCACGCTCCAAATAACTGTACGAATCCATCCCATATTTAGAAGACGGTTTGGTCTGAAAAATATGAGAATAAGCATTCAAATTTTTTCATGAAACTATAACACATTATAATTCCCTATTAATAACTCTAGGATTTATTAGGTACTTCTATAATGTATCATAGGAACTTCCAAATAGAGAAATGAGGGTAGAAAAGATACAACAAATAGTATTACCGTTAAATGTAAATAGGTCTATAAATACGTGGTTCTAGAATTATTTCTAAAAACTTTATAATATATGATATAATTTGTATATAAATTCTATTAGGAAAAAATTCCCAACGAGAATAATCCCTAAAATTAAAATCAAAATCATTAGAGTTATTCATGATAATAATAAGCAATTTAATTGAACATATAGAAAACTCATGATATTATTATTTCTGTTTCCTAAAAACAAAATGACTCCCAAATTTCTCATAGAAACATTATAATATAGACTTACCTCATATAACAAAATCAATGGTCAACCAGTCTTCTAGAGGAGATTAGAGTGATTAGATTTCTTAGGAGTTGACAAAATATCTACCACACACTTCTTAAAAATATAAAACATTGGTTTTTAAGAGGGAATCCATTTTTGGTTAGAAAACTATCATGTTCACCAATAATTTATAAATGTTACTGTTTTCTTCAAATAAAATATAAAAAAGAAGGTTATGTTGATTTGATACCTTTTGGTATGTTTGAACATTCACATTCATGTCATTCCAATTTTTTATGCCATACCATTTTCTCAAAAATATCTATTTTCCATGATATATCCACAGAATGAAACTATAGGATGATCAAAAAAAATCATAAAACCAAGCCTATAGAAACCATATTAAACATTATTGGGGATAGAATATGGTTCTTATACTTTCTTTACTCCCATGTCTTTTGCATTAGCCTAGGAAACCATATTAAATTAGTATATGGATAAAAATTATAGTTCCCAATATGAATTCATGTTCATGTTCCTTTATATGATTGGTTTCATTGATTTACAAAAATCCCCACATGGTTTATATAATGAAAAAATTGATTATATATTGGAAAATATTGAACAAAAAATTGTAAAATGTCTAGATGAATGAATAATTTATAGAAATTGAAGTTACCAAAAACCAAAAAAACTATTGTAGGGGAGAATAAAATTGATGTTATAATTTGAAGTAGTATATATAAACCTTAAAATTATAGATACAAACATAAAACTACTTCAGATGAAATTATGATTGATTTTTAAACCTTAAATATCGAGAATCTCATATCTATATGTCTAGGATGCCTCACAGAACATAATTTGAAACATATTCTTTGAGTTGATAAATAATATAGAAATCCTTAAAAACCCAAAAAAATTAATGACAAATATATTTTTGATGTGATAGAATTTGTGGAAAAAAATTAATGAATTTATACAAAACAATTCACATTATTTAATGAATAATTAAATTGAATCAAAACAATTAACTATTTGCATTCCTCTAGGTTATCATGGGAAATAAAAATTATATTCCATTCATTGTAGAATTAATACAATTCCCATCTATTGAAAATCAATAATGAAAACATGATCAAAAAAGAATACCAATGAATAAATTTCAAAAAATAATATCATACATTATAGTACTAAGGTCCTGCAGAATAGGATACCCATAAAATTTTAGGGGTATGTTATTTAAGTATTCATTTTCACTAATAGGGATAAGGGTTGTCTATTTTATAATATTTTGTTATTGATATGATTATCAACCTATTTCCATTTTCATTATTTCATAAAATGTTATTAAGAGTTCCATTAACAACCTATACATTCTTTAATAAGTGTACTAGTCCATTACTCACAGAATTTATAGTGTTAGAGATATTCAAGGGGATCATATAATTATGGGTTGGATCATCCCATAAATTGGAGGAGTAGATATTTTTGTGTAAAAGGATAATTTCTTTTCCAATATAGAAAGGAATAAATTTAAATTTAATGATTATAAAAATATTATTAAATAATAACTTTATTAAAATTATTCTTAAATATTAAATTATGAGAATTTATAAAATGGTAGATGTGATATTAATAATTTTTTTGGGGATTAAATATTGTATCAGTAATAGAAAAAACCATCTATAAACTGGATTATCAATATCCGATAGTGATGTGGAGGAATATTAAGATTAATATTTTGTAGAAATTCTTAATGAACCTTTACAATTTTCATTAGACAATTTCATAATGTCAAACACGAATTTATAAAAGATGAATAATTATGGTGGACGTAGTGGTGATGAGGTGAAAGCCTTACCTTTTTCCTCCTTTAAAACGTAGATAGAATACCTTGGATTCTAAAAGGTCATGTTTCTTCACTCAAATTAAAAATCATATCGATACATAGTCCAATCCCCTTTCAACAAATTTGAATTACTATTTTTTTCGATGACTGCTCTATATATCATATCATTTTCTCATTTATGATGCACATAAGACTATATGATATTTTTCTAGATGATTTTAGAAATTTTAAATATATCATTGGTTGGTTCATTTATATAATTAAGTGTATAATTCCTATATAATAAATGATTAAGAAATACAAGTTATTGGATCCCGATCTGATTGTTGAGAAGGAGATGTGTTTAAATCCCATAATTAATTAGGTATTTTTGTTGTAAGTCATCATATTATTGTATGATCAATTTTTTTGCAATTTTAAATAGTACATATTTTTTTCATGTCAATTTATCCCATAAATAAAATATATTTATAGTTATAAAATGATAAAAATCAATCATTTCAAACAAGGACACATAAAAATTGGTTGGCTACATAGATTATAAAAATATATTTCTAATGAAAGGCCATTTCAAATTACTATTTCCTAAAGAATTGATTGATTGGTTGGTTACAAATGATTCTGTCAATATTATTAATGGATAAATTATTTAAAAAAATATATCTCCATTTCATCTAAAGACAATGAATAAACTACATTGACATGTCCATTTGGGAAACTTTTGTATAAGTGAATTCCCTTTTACCATTGTGGAACTCTATACAATTTGTATATCTATGTAATGGAAATATTCATATCTATGTAAAAATGGATTATTTAGGGTTATATAGACTATTTTTTAATTTTTGGATTTATCATTGAATATTTTTTCTAAAATCAATTCGTTTTATTAAAATGATTTCATGAATCCAATATTTTTTTATGTTTAATAAAATTATTGTTAATAAAAACTGAAGTAGTAGTTTTAGATCACATAGACTCATAAGAGGGGAACTATATTTGATAATGAAAAATTTGATGTGCTCCATAAACTACCACCTATACAATATATCAATGGAAGAAAGATCATCCATGTCCATGATAGTTTCTACATGAGATTTATCAAATAATATTCCAAAATCAATAAGACCTTATACTAATTTAATGTTAAAGGAACCATATTTTTGTGAAAGTCTAAAACACTCAATCAAAAATATGGTAATGAGGAAATAGACATTACAATTACAGATTTAGTAAAAATAATGGTGACCCAATTTCATGTATTCAATGTTAACAACATCAAAAGGAAATATAAAATCATTTACATGACCATTGATATTTGATGTTCGTATTTTTATTTAAATATGAAAAAAAAATTAACGATGTAGATTCATAAAAAACTAATTCATAATGATTAAAATAACATGACACTAAAATATTTACTTATAGTAACATTAATATGAAAAAAACATAAAACCATTCATCATAAGCTATTGAAATGTATCATAAGAAAATAGAGAACTCAAATTCCATGTAAGGGTAATGTAATGTGGAATATATCATAACTAAATAATAATTGAACCATATTCAATAAGTAATAATAATAATATAACCATAAGAAAAATTATTTATTTACATAATTTGACTATTATTATTTTGTTAGGAATAAAAATTTTTATTATAAATATTAGAAACATATAACATTTACTCAATAAACTCAAATTGAAATGAATCTAGAAATTAAATGACTATGAAAATTTCATGTATAAAAATTACTAAATTATTAATAAATTAAATTTATAATTATTGATCATTTTTTTGGAAAAATGTATTACATTATTTAAATAGTTTATTTAATTGAAAACTATGCATTTATAATGAAACATATTTTATATTAAAATAAACTTTTATAACTACAATATAATCTAAAAATCATTTGGCATTTCAATGAATGATAATTTAGTTCATTCCATATAAGATAAAAATAAATCATTTTATACATGAGTATGAGAAGTAAAAAAGTTCCTCAATTAGAAAATGAGATGAGTAATAACTATAAAACATTTTTTAAATTGTAAAATATGGTGAAAATTGAATTGAAATAATAATTATTGAATATGAAGACATTTTTTAATATTTGTTTAGAAAAAATTAATAATAAATTTAAATACTCCCCATTTGATACTTAAATATAACCAATCTACAATAATAATGAGATTGTGAAATAATCCCCTACAAAATTGGTAAATTTTGAATTACAATATCTAAAAATTAAATATATTAAAATAAACATTTAAATACCATGATGATTAATTAGTCACTGATAAAACATATTAAATGGAGAAGTATATTCTATACAAAAGGAGTAGTGTATAAGGCATGTGTCGTAGAAAAAAAGTGTGATGAAAATCTTTTACCTTGAATCAGACTCATCACATACATTTTTTATCATTATAAATAATAAACATAGGTTAATTATTTATATTAATAGATTAATTTTCATGTTTATTATTCCTTTTATATATATTATTACCCTATAAATCAATTAAATAATCATTTATTTTCATGTCGTACATTTTAGTGATATTTGTTTCATAATACCAAAATAACATCAGTGGGTTGTAATGGTAAAATAGTTAATTATTCCTTCATATATGGAATAATAATCATTATATAATAATAATTTGGTACATAAACTATAATTTTAAATACACCCATTAAATTTGGTTATTATAAATGAACATTGTTACAATTATGTTGATTGTATGACATACACATTCATGAGTTACATTTCAATAATACAATTATCAAAATGGAAATACTAAACTTATTATTATAAATTTATATAATTATTTTAATATCATATATACCATATCACCTCTTTAACAACACTTATATATATCATCCATATGGTTTGGTGATTAAAAATAATCAAATCACGTTCTCGAGGTGGTATTGCACACGTAAGTACAAAAGGGTTTATAATTATTTAGTGAATATAATTTAACAATAGTAAATGATATATTATATATCTTGGATTGTAATTTAATTCAATAATAAAAAAATAAAAACTTAATTCTATCATTATATCCTCTCTTGAGAGACAGTAATGGGAGATGAATTATATTGGTTCGTTAGGGGGTTGTCCGTAACACGCATGAATGATGAATTACATTCCTATTTAATGAATGTAAGAGATAGATATAGTATCTTAAATTTTAAAAATATATAGATGTTTATACGATATTGGTGATAATATTTTAGTGTTTTTTAGTAATAATATATTGAGGTGGATCAATAAAAAACTAAAATATGTAGTTGATAATTATACCTCCTATTTGGAAATCCGGATTTTCATAACACCATAAGACCTATAAGATTTATCTTATCTACAAAATAAGGATTATATAATTAGTAGAGGGATTATAGGGGGTATTGTAGTAGGTAATTTCATAACTATGTTTTTTTAGTGTGAATTAATAAGGATAATATGACCCATTTTATAAGAGAGAATGGGTTACACCATAAATTTCAAAAAATATTAAATAAATAAAATGGAAATTCAATTAAAATGGTTAAGTAAAAATTATTAATAATATAGTTTATGAAGAGTTTTAAATAATCAAAAAAATAATAATATATTAATTTTTAATAGGTTGTTGTCCTTATATTTTTATTTGAACACTTTTAAACATACTATAACAAAAATTGTTTTCTTACACTTTTAAGATTATTATAATTACAATAAATATAAAAATAAACTATGAATGTAAAATTGTTTATATTATCCACCACATACAAATCACTTGAAATAATATTCAATATTATGAATATAATATAATTTGCTAAAATAATATGTATTCTAAAATATCAATAATAACGATTTTTAGAACAATTTATTATTTTGAAATTAAAAATATCAAGATAAGGAAAATAAATAGAAACAAAAAATAACACATACCCAACATGTCATGTTCATCAATAAATCCTATTTTTTCCATTATGAGTCTCAAATTATAATAGTTTTAATAGTTTTAATATCATTAATTTAAATTTTTAATTATTTTAAAAAATTATGTGTCATCAATGTGCAGTTGTTCATGATAAATATAACATAACAAAAAATAAAACAAAAATACAATGATGAGGATAAACCACAAATATTTACAAATATATTTTTTATTTGAATGTTACCTTTGAAAAAACCCATATAAATAATCTTATAATAATTAAAAATAATCATGTGACATGATTGATTTTTGATGAAAAAAAATATTATAAGGGTCATAATATCATATAAATGGACATAAAATTCCATATAACGAAATCCAGGAGAGATATGGGTGAAATTTAATCATAAAACAAAACTATGGATATTTTTTTGGGTAGATTTTGTTATCCTTATGTGTAATTTCCCAACCATATTTTCCCAGAGGCGGTGCATTAGTACATAATAATGGCATGGTTACAATAAATCTAGTCTAAAAGAATGATATGTTTAGTATCCTGAGAAGTACTAGATACATATATATATTTACATTACATTATTAAATGAAAAAAGAAAAATTGTGTCTTTTTAGAACACACTCATATCCCATAGACTTCCCCTACAGTTCTATAATAATATACTTTTTCTCATCCTGGGAAAAATAAATCCAAAGGGGTGAGATCAGATGCTCAGTAAAGATAACAATATAGTAGAATCATTCATAAATAAGATTCAAAATTTAAGTCCATTTATATTATTAGAACACAAGTCTTTTAAACTTAAACATTATCATAATATGGAAAAGATAAATAATTAAATGAAATTAAGTTATTCACAACTATATTCTACTGGTCAAAAAGTCCCATTTTATATCAATAGGAACTTTCAAAATGATGGAACACATAATGTTGGACATCATAACCAGACAACCAAGGACCCGTTCCATGACTAAAAATAATTTTTTTCAAGGACTTGTGCCAGGACACTAATTTGTTTCATGATACCAACTGACGCATTGAGTGGCTATAGAGGGCCCCACCCATAAATTACTAAGTCCAATTCATTCCTCATAGGAAAATTTTGAAACATAACATAATCATTTGTATTTATAAATAGCATATAAAATGTTATTACTTTATCTAGAAACCATAAATGGTATAAAAATAACACAATTATGGTCAAACATATCACAAAAAATTTAATACAATAAGGAAGCTTTTATCATAATAAATCTACATCAAACAAACTTAAAATACAACAAGATGTTGACATAGATGAAATCAATACTATTTGAGTGAAATATCATTTTCTATTTTAAAACCATTTAAAAGTCATGTAATTATAAAAATACGTTTATTTTGAAAATATTCTTATAAGATTGTATGTTAAGCATCAAAGGTGTTATAATGATTGAAAATAGCTACACTTTCTGTATAAGTAAAAAAACATTCTTTCCTTAACATGTTGAAATGCTCACAATGTTAATTTTTTAGAAAAAAACAGAATGATTCCATTAAATTTATTTTCTAAAAAGTCAAAAAACTGTATAAATAGCTTTAACCCATATTCTAGGAAATATTTAAAATGTTTTGAAATACATTTTATGAATCATAGATGTGGATTATAAAGTGATACCATTAGATACTTACTTATAAACAATCACAAATTATAAAGAGATTGTAAAAATTCACCGTTACATTATAGCATTCCCTTGTCAAGGGTAATTTAATATCCTGTGTAATGGTTAAATAATTTTTATTAAATTATACAAGAACTGTATAGATAAATATGATATTATATAT
Organism: Viscum album; assembly: GCA_963277665.1. Taxonomy (NCBI): domain Eukaryota; kingdom Viridiplantae; phylum Streptophyta; class Magnoliopsida; order Santalales; family Viscaceae; genus Viscum; species Viscum album. Next base: position 1,113,661,226 of record OY728131.1, read on the forward strand.
TATCATCTAATATTTCTTTTTTAATAATATTTCAGTAGTATTATTGTTTTGGGTGTTAATTGATTCATTTTCATTTATATGTTTTGTTACGTAATCCTTTTTTTCATATGAATAGGAATTATTTTTTTCATATCTTGAATGATATTTATTTAAAAAATATTATTTTTAATCATCAAATGAAAATTATTCATAAATGGTTACGATGGTTAATGAAATCTCATTGCGTCATGGAGACGGTAAGACGTACATACGCACGAGAAATAATATCATTTGATTTATGGTGAAATTGTATGAAATTTGATGGTATATTATATATACCGAACAATTAAAATGTTATGTTTTTATTTATATCTAATATACACATTATTATACCCTTATAAATATTGACTTTTTGAGTAACAAACTACACCACGACTTGGAGACGGTTAACCATACGTATGCACTTATGTTTAGATTATCATTTATAGGATGAATTAAATACAAAACATGTTTATAACATATATATAAGTACATCTCATTATGTATAATATGTTGGAGTTATTATTTTGGTATGGTATAAACAAATAAATAGGATGTGGAGGAAGTCAAGAACTTTGAATTAGGTGGTGAAATAATTATCTCTTCTTCAGGTTCTTCCATTTGATATGAACAAAAGGGCTCATTAGGTTGCCTTTATGATCAATGAAATTCCCATATATTGTAGTGAGGGTAGTTGGGGGAAGAATTTATACCGGGTTGGCTGAGCCAAATGGCTTCGGATGTGTGTAATTGCGAAAAAGAGAAGTTCCCCTTTATAAGAGATGTGAGGGGCACATTTGGAAAAGAAAAAATATTAAATTGTTCTATAATAATTTATAGATTATAAAAACCCCAAGATAATTTATTTTTATGATAAGATGGGTATGGGATTTAATCCCTTCATCCAATAGGTTTTGGACATGTTTTCATAACCATATAAATATTTTCTTTTAGATTTAACTATTTGTTAAATAGTTTTACAATTACCATGTCTCCTAGTATTTTTATATTACATGGTGAATAAGCATACTATAAAATTCAAAGATGTTCTCAAGTGGTTTATTAATGACTAATCTAACCTTATCTAATCCTTTTAGAGAATCATATATTTTAGGAGTATTATATAATTTAAAAATATAGTATTATATTTAAAAACACATTTATGTCAATCATGATACTATTTAGTATTTGGCTTATTTGGAAATCATAACATCATTTTGACATCGAAAAAAATACATCAAATCTACCCTAACATATAATATTCAACTAGAAAATTCACTGATGGCATCAAATGTTTCAATTTAAATTGATTTTAATATTTATGACATCTAATATTTTAATATTTCATTGAAAAGATAATTACTACATCATTATTGTGTCATAAATAAATTAAATTATTTATTGTATAGAATATATAAGTAAATTACCATTTTTTGGATATATTTATATATTTCTAATGACTATTTATATTCTAAGAGTTCAATTATATAACACCATATATAAATTGTTTTACTAAAATATATATGTTTGTTTTATTTCGGTCATTACTTTATATTAATTAATATAAAATGTCAACATCACTTCCAAGTGGCTCCATGGGGTCCCAAAATCAACCCAAGGATACCCATGGTCGGAAATATTTTGTCCAATAATGTTTTGTCATTTGTTAGGGAATTTTAATATTATAATAATAATATTTGTTACCCTTATTTACCGGATTTACACTTTAACCACGGTAAATAAAATATTTATTATAGTTACTATTCATATTGACTAAAAATAAAGGTTATAAATTTACACAATTTGGACCTTTTGATTCCAAATATGGAATAAAATTTTCAAAATTCAAAACATAGAAGTTGCAGTAATTAATATAAAATGAATTTTTGTTATAATAACCAAAAAGCAGGTTTTTAAGAAATAAAATCTATCATAACATTGACATGAGTTTATGCACAACTAAAATGTGACAATACATCCAATGACATAAATTATATTAAATTATAAAAATATTATCAAATGATACTTTAAAAACATTCAAATTAATAATTTAACACTATATATTATTTCATTTAAAATGTTCTTTTTAATTAAAATTTAGTATTTTTCAGTATTCATAAAAATATGAAGGTTATCATGAAACATACCAAAAATTCACCCTATGATAATTTGGATATTCTCAATATAAAAATTATGTCTAATTTAGAAAATAAAAATTATATAATTTCAAAAGGTGGGTATTAATATTCTTAACTATAATTAAGACGGCTATTTTTAATTGTCGTGGTGTGCTTGAACTTGGTGTTGCATACATCGCACACTATTGTATTATTCAAAGAGAGGCATAATGTGGAAGTTTGGGGTGTCACATTCAATCCTATTTCAAATAATTTATTCCTCCAAATTTATATAATATTACTACATATAATATAGCTGGTTCTTTTTAATATGTTCCTCAGGTGCCCATGTTTCCTCATCTATTTTATTATTTATATAGATTACTTTTACCATATGAGTCATCAGATTTCTCAACACTTGTTCTCTAGTATAATGAATTATGATGGACCCTTCATAATAAGACAAACTAGGTTCTAGTTTAATTTCTTCATAGTTGATTACATGTATTGTGGAATCCATGTATTTTACCCAACAATGATATGTGGAACACATCTGAAAATTTGGAGAGACATTGCAGTATTTCCAAACAATAAGCTACAACTCAGATTCACTCTATAATTTCAAATGATCTGATGTACCTAGGAATTAATTTACCTTTCATAAATAAACATCTAACACCCTTCCATGGAGATACCTTTATGAAAAAATTATCTCTTACTTGACATTCCAAATATTTTCTTTGGTTACCTGCATAGCGTTTTTTCAAACATTGACATGCTTTCATTTTGTTTTAGATAATCTTCACATTTCCATTATTTCCTCAATATGTTCTATGCCTATGAGTTTTCATTCACCAACATAATCCCAACAAGTTGGTGGTTTACATCTATATTTATATAATTCCATTTATGGTGACATCTATAAACTTGAATGGAATTTATAATTATAAGAAAATTATACCAGAGGTAAATATTGATCCCACATACATTGAAAGTCATGTGAGAAAGATCTAAACATGCCTTCAATGGTTTTAATTGTCTTTTCTGATTGTTAATCAGTTTGACGGTGGTAGGAAGTTCTCAAATGTGGTTCAGTTTTCACGGCCCTCTAGAAGATTTTTCTAGAATCATGATGTAAAATGGGGATCACGATTAGAGATTATAAATAGGGATAAATAGTGAAGTCTTACAGCTTAATTAATATATAGTCTTGCAAAACATTCTAGTGGTAAATATTCTTTTATATAAATAAAATGTGCCGAATGGTATGATGATCAACAATGAAAATATTTCATCATTACTTCTAGGAGTATTTGGTATCCCCATGACAAATTTGGTCATAATATTATCCCACATCCTCTCAGGTTTTGCAAGAGGTTTCATGAATCCTTGAGGATGTTTCATTCCCGACTTATCCTTTGAGAAACCATACATCATGACACATAATCAGCAATATTTCTCTTCATGTTTTCCAACTAATAATTTCCACTGAAATCTCAATACATGTTAGTTCTACCATGATGTATAGAGAAATTGGAGAAATGAGCATCATCCAACATGTCCTTCTTTAGATTAGGTATACAGGGAATACAAATTCTCTTCAAAAATTTCTAAATTCTATCAACATATACAAAGTCAATAAATCTCCCATCATACACAACATTAATTTTCAATTGAAACACATTTTTATCATTATGAGATGTTTTTATCCTTTCTAGTTAATATGTTTTGTAAACCATTTGAAAATGTATTGATGTTTCACCATCCATGATTATTCCTATATGAATATTTACTAGATACATGAACATATGATTCCTCTCATCTCTCATATTTTTCAATACTCCATGATCCTTTCTTTTAGAAACATTTTCTACCTTATTTTCTTTTTCTCAGTGGTAGGGTATAGTGAAATCATAATCCTTTAGTAGTTCGGGCCATCACCATTGCATCATGTTGAGTTCTTACTGTGAAAATTATATTTCAAAATCTTGAGATCAGTATATATCTCACATTTTACTCCATATAGATATTGTGTCCATATCATTAGTGAAATTATTATAGATGCTACCTCATGATATGGAGAATGATATTTTTCTTAATGAATTTTTAGCTTTCGTGATGCATATGAAATAACTCAATCATTCTACATAAGGACACAACCAAGTCATATCATTGAAGCATATCTATAAGTAACAAACCCATCATTATCCCAAGGTAGAATCAAGATAATATAATTTTCTAATATTCACTTCAATAATTCAAAACATTCCTCGCATAATTTTTCCAAACAAATGTAACCCCTTTATGAGTGATTTTGGTTAATGGGTTATCCAATTGGGCAAAATTCTGGATGAAATTCAGATAGTATCCTGCTAAACTAATAATCTGGTGTACCTCAGTTATAATCATCAGTGCTACCCAATCTTAGATTTCTATTTTTATTGAATGATCAAAAATGATTCCATCCTTAGAGGAAATATGTCCATGAAAAGAAAAATCCTAAATCCAAAATTCATACTTGCTAAACTTCCAAAATAATTTATTTCTTCGTAGTGTCTTTAGAATAATGCGGTACTAAATTTCATGATCTTTGTAGAATTTTTTGTATACCAAGATATCATCAATAAATACCACTAATAATACATAATGATATTCCTTGAACACACAAATTTTTATATCCATGAAAGCATAGGGCACTTTAGTCAGTCCAAAAGGCATTACTGTAAACACATAATGACCATACCTGGTTCGAAATGTTTCTTTTGGAATGTCTTTTTTATTCATACACAACTGATGGTATCTAGATCAAAGGTCAATCATTGGAAAATATTGAACTCCATGAATTTGATTAGATAAATAATCAATGTGAGGTTGGGGTTACTTATTCATTAATGTTATTGAATTGATCTCCCGGTACTCAATGCACAACCTCATAGATCCATTTTTCTTCTAATAAAAAAGAGCAAGGGCTCCCCATGGTGAAACACACATCTGAATAAATCATTTATTAATTAATTACAATTGTTGATTCTTTAGTTCCACTAATTCCACAGTGGAAATTCAATAAGGAGTCTTCAATATTGGCCTTGAACCATGAATTATGTCAATGCAAAGCTCAATTTCTCATTATAGAGGATGTCCAAGTAAATCCTCTTGAAACACATCAATATATTATTGTAAAATATATACATCCTCAATTTGAACATTACTTTCCTCACATATAGTAATTTCAATCCCTTTCCCCCAAATAATTATATTTACTAAAGATACTAGGGGGGGATCTAGAGATGAATTAGATGGAGATGTTTCTTATCTAAAGATAAGGTATTCCTTATCATCATAAATAATTTTAACTTCTTTCAAATAATAAATTTTCATATCATTGTCTAAAGGGAAATTCATACTAAGGATTATATCAAATTTAAGCATGGTCCTGACAATATGATCCGAAAATATAGAACATTTATATTCCATAATGGTAACTGATTGACAAAGCATTTTGTCAATGATACTTTCCTTAACAGTTTTGACTGAAAACTCCTTTTTTTGTCAAATTGTAAATATTTAATTTTCTTGGAAAAATGCTAAGATATAAAATAGTGTGAAGATTCTGAATCAATTAATGCATTGAATAATTTTGAGGAACCAATTAATGTACCTTCCACCAAGACATTAGGAACTTCAACCACAATAGTAGTGATCTAATAAGCCTTTCCTAGCTCTATTTTCCTTTTTTGAGGTATGTTTATTTTGTTATTAGTACATTCAATTTCATAATTCCCCATTTTATTACAATTATAGAATCAGACATTGAATTCCACTTTATTTCCTTTACAATCACAAACATGGTGGAATTTTCTACAAACTTGTAATATACTCACATCCCCATCAGGCAAGTACCAGTGGGTTTCAACCCACCTTTACTATAGGGAGAAAATTAAACTTTTCCATTCATACCCGTATTTCTATTTCAAGATTGTTCAGCATATCTCTTCTTATCATACATCACTTTAATGTCATCAGACATAGAGAATTCTATTTATGTCTTGATATCACATGAGACTATATCATCGTACAATGATAAGTATTGTGATACTAATTCTAGATGGAGAAAAGGTTTGGACCCATCAATGAATATATCAATCTTAATTCTTGGGTTATGTATAAAATCTGCAGTAATCCATCCTAAATTTGTAATTTATGCCTCATAAATTGTGACATTATCTTCCTCCTTTTTCATTACACTCAAATAATTTCATCCCATATCTGCTTGAAGATCAAGATGAAAGTATTATTCTAATACAAACTCTTTAAACTCCTTCAATTCCATATTTGATACTTCTTTATCATCCATTGTGTTTTGAATTAATGTCCACCATTGATCTACATCTCCTATGAGGTGATACACTTCAATGAAAATTCTATTCATTTTGCTACTCCCCAAAGCTTGAAATATTTATTCGAAGGAACTTATACATTTCATAGATACAAATAGATTTGTAGACCAACTGAATGATGGTGGTTTTTTCCTCATATGAAATCTATCATTGATTCTATGCATTGTGGATTTGGGTGCTCCATATAGGTAAGGTTAATATTCATAACCTAAGTTAGTTTTCCCAGAATGGTTATAAGTTGATCATCACTAGTTTCATCACCATCTCCACTATAATTTTCTTGAGTATGAAGGAAATCCCTACATGGAATACATGAATTGATATGGTTTCAATTATTTCCACCAGGAACCATTTCTAAACAATGTAATACTCTAGATATGTTTATGAATCACAATGCTTTATTTCAAAATTGTAAAATACTAAACATAAATTTAACAATTTATATATATAGTCCATAATCATAAAAAATGTTTTCTTTGGGGAAGTATTTACTAATCAATCATCCATAAGGGTTTGTAATGAAAAATAGAATTATTATAAGAATATCCCCCATGAGTGGCATTCCAGGTGCAATGTATGACATGTTGTCTTTTAACATAATACCCAAGTTTAAGCGAAAAACCCTTTTTCGGAGTTTTTACTCATAGGAATATCTGTTGCTGAACCACATATAATAATTGTATCCTTACAGGGATGTATTTTGTTGAAAATCCATATAATATCTATATTACCTAAATTTTTAGATGTTCTTTTATATTGATCCACAATTTTTATCTTAAGGCAATGTTCTATAATTAATGTTTTTCAAGATATAGTACCCAAGGTTTGTACCCCACTTTCTTTGTTACCAACAATAATTCTAGGACCCTAGTTACCCAGAGATAGTACATCATTACATAACCATGGAATGATCATAAGATATCAAATCCGAAAGAATGATTAGTTTAGTATACATTGAAGTACTAGATACATGCATAAGTTATAAATTAAATCATGAAATGAAAAATAACCATTGTCTATCTATAGAATTCACTCACATCCAATTTCATATTCCTACAGGTGAGTAATAATATACCTCTTTACATCATGGACGAAAAATGAAAGGTGTGAGCTCTGATGCTCAGTAAAGATAACAATATAGTTAAAGGATTCATAAATACATATAAACATTGAATGAGATTTATAATACTAAAAAACAATCCTTTTAAACATAAAATTTAGCATAATATAGGAATTATAAATCGAATAATAAATTTTACATATTCCCATGGATATTCTACTAGTCGAATAATCCCATGTAAAATCAATAGATAATTTTATAAGGATGAAAAACATAATTCTCTACATCATAACCACATAGTCTCATTCTCATGTGAATACTAAAAAAGAAAATTTTTGTCAAGACCTTATACCAAAACACTAATTTGTCCCATGAGACTGACTTATGCATCGATGGCCTATAGAAGACCCCACCCATCACTTACTAAGTCCAATGAATTCCATATATGAAATAGTCGAATCCTAATAAACACATTCATATTTAAGACTAGTATACAATATGTTAATACACTAACCATAAATAATGAATGGTATAAGAATATACCATCCACATCCATACATATCATAGAACATTCAAGACAATATTTAATATTATATCATAATAAATTAACTTCAAATAATCATAAATTCCAATAAAGGAAGGTTACATAAATGAAATTCAAACTATTTGAGAGAAACATCTTATTCTATTTTGAAATCATTTAAATGTAATGTAATTAGAAAATAATTTTTTTTCAAATAAATATACTTATAAACTTGTAAGGGAAACATAGAAGGTGTTTTAATGGCTAAAAATAGTTGCATCCTCTATATATGTTAAAAAACCTTCCTTCAGTTTTTTTGAAAATGTCATAAAATAACTTGTTTGGAAAATGAAAGAAGGATTAATTAAAAAACATTGTATAGAAAAAAATGGTTCAATTGACATTAACCCATTGTATAGAAAATAGAAAATATGTTTTGAAATTAATTTAAAACAAACAAGGATGTGGATGATAAATAGGTCCTAGTAGATACATAGGTATAAACTACGTCATATTATAATAAGATTGTAAAAATTAACACATACCTTGTACTCTTCATAAGTAGATGGTAGGTTAAAATTATGTGTAATGGTTAAATAATTTATATTAAATTATACAATTAACTAATAAATTTATATGTTGTTATATATGATCCTATAATATTTCATTTTTAATAATATTTCATTAGTATCACTGTTTAAGGTTAAAATTTATTCCTTTTCCATTATTTGTTTTATTACACAAGTATTTTTGTTATCGATAGGATGTATTTGATTCATATCCAGAATTATATTAAATCCTTAAAAATTATTTATAATCAAAAAATGAAAATTATTCTTGAATGTTGATGATGGGGAACGAAATCTCATTACATTATTGAGATGGTAAGTCTTACGTACACACAATTTATATTGTTATTCTATTGATGGTGAAGTTATATGTAATTGGATGGTATAATATTTATACAGAATCATTAACATGTTATATTTATTATTTTTATCAATTATACTTATTATTATATACATCCAAATAATGAAGTGTTGAATAACAAACAACACCAGGACATTGAGACGGTAAGCCGTATATACGCATGTATAGAGACATTGTCATTAATAGGATGGATAGAATATTGAATATGGTTGTACTATATTTATAATAAAATATCATTATTTATTAGGTAATGGAATTATATTTTTTGTAAACAACAATGAAATGGTAAGTGGATGAAGAATAGAAGTTTGTAAGAGGTGTTGAAATAATTTCCTCTTCTTCGGGCTCTTCTTTTTGATTTGAACAAAATGGAAGCCTAATATGTATTTATGATCGATTTATGGCCTATAGGTTGATGTGAGGGTGGTTGGGAGGAGATTTTCCGTGGTGTTTGACAATCCAAATATATTTGTAGGTTTAAATTTAAGAAAAGTGGAAGTATACTTTTATAAGAGAGATGAGGGTCACATTAGGAAAATCTTGAAATATTAAGTTATTGTAAAAATATTTTTAGTTTCAAATAGTTCCAAATTGATTTATTTCGACGATAAGGTTGGGATTGGAATAAATCATTTCATCCTAAAGGTTTTAGAGAGGTTTATTTCACCATATAATCTTCTTTATATAGATTTGACTCCTGGTTAAATGGTTTAATATTTCCCATATCTCTTTGTATTTGTATATTACACGGTTAATAAACCTAAATAAAATTCATATAAAACTAAAAGTGGTTCTTTAATGACATATCTAACCATATATAAGTATTTTTGATGAATCATATATTTTAAAAAGTATTATATAATTTAATAAATTAGTATTTGTCTTCAAAACTCATTTATGTCAATTCTGACACAATTTAGTATTTGGTTTATGTGAAATTCATAAAAACATTTTTACTTCAGAAAAAAACATTTAATCAACCATAAAATTTCATATTAAACTAAAAATTATTTTATATCATAAAATGATTAAATTTACATTTATTTTAATATTTAAAACTTCAATTAATTTAATATTTCATTAAGAAGGCAAGTACCGCATCATCATTGTGTCATAGATAAATTTAATTATATGATGTATAAAAATTATAAATAAAATACCACGTTGTAGAAAATAATTTTGGATAACTATTGACTATTTATAGTTGAATAGATCAATTATATAACAACATATAAAAAAGTTACTCAATGAAACATGTTTATGTTATTTTTGTATTTTACATTACATTAATTAATATAAAATTTCATTATTACTCACAAGTGGCTACATGGGGTCCCATAATCGACCCAATGATGGATATGATCAAACATATTTAATCTAAAATGGTTAATACATGTGTCAGGGTAATTTAATATTATTATAATATTAATTTCATCTATTTTTTTAAGGACTTTCCGTTTAATAATGGTAAATAAAATATTTACTGAAGTTGCTATCCATAATGTGTAATAATAGAAGTTAAAAATTTATAAAATTTTGAAATTATAATTCCAAATATAGAATAAAATTTTTGATATTCAAAACAAATATATTATCGTAATTAATTTATAATTAATTCATGTCGTCAAATCAAAAATATAGTTTTTTCCTAAGTAAAAACTATCAAAAGTATGACATGTGTTTATGTAAAATTTAAATGTGAAATTACATCCAATTACCTAAATTATATAGAATAATAAAAATATAATATAGTGATACTTTAAAACCAATCAAAAGTATAATTTAATGATATAAATTATTTTCGATTAAAAAATGAGTTTTTAATTATATTTTAGTAGTTTTCTCTATTCATTAAAATATGAATGTTTTCAAAAAAGTACAAAAAATTCACCCTAATCTAATTTTGATCTTCCTAATCCAAAAATATAGTCCAAATTGAGTAATGAAAGTTATAAAATTTCAAAACGTTTTGATTATTATTCCTGAATTTTTTTAAAAGTTATAGTTTGATAGGTTATGGAGCGCTTGAACACAATGTTTTGTACATCACACACTATTTCATTATTCAATGAGATGCGTACCATGGAATATTTAGGTCTAACATTATGATATTATTTTTAATTTTAATTACCATATTTACCCTTAACCCTGGTAAAATAATTATGTTGTTACTATTCATGTTGACTATATAACGAAGATTCATATTTATCAAATATGTAAAAACTGATTATATCTAGTGAATAATTTATTCATTATTAAACTCAAATAATATTTATAATTTAATTTAATATTATTTTCCCATAATCCAATGTGGAACAATTATCTAGAAATATGCATTTTAAACATAAAAATTAACGTACACCAATATAAGGTTCATGCATAATAAAAATTTAATTAATTTGATCATATCATACTAAATGTTAATTAATTTAATTTTAACTCGAATTCAAATAAAAAAAGGAATTTTTAATTTAATTGAAAATTAGTTTTATAAAAATTATTATTTTTCACCATTCATTAAAAAAATAATCATTTCAAAAAATGTTTCAAAAAATAATTATAAGATAATAATAAATTTTGAAACATGAAGTAACATTATTTTTTAAAAAATATATTATATAAATTATACTAAAATAAATTATAATATTCAATCATAAAAATAATGAGAAATAATTTTTTTAACATATTTTTTGCGAATGTAAATGTCATTAGTAAATAGTGAGTGCCTAATTTTTCAAAAAAATTTATTTAACACATCAATAATTATGAGAACCATAATATATTTCATCATTTTGTGCATATATTCATTTAAATCAATATAATGTATTGTTTATAATGGTCACATTTTAATAATAATATTTAGTGGTTTGTATGAGTTATTTGTTTCATGTAACATATGTTATTATACATAATATTCTTTTAAAATCATAGTTTATCACAATCTGCACCATAATGAAATTGTTTAATTTAAAATTAATCATGGATTTTGAAGTAAATGCTTAAACATTTTAAATTTTATTTATTGAATTATCAAATCATGAAAGGGTTAATAATATTACCTCTATAAAATAAATTAAGAGTTGATTGATGGTAATCTATGATAACACATACTAGGTATCCATACAGATGAAATTTAGATTAAAATAAATATTTAGACACTCATAGAAAAATTAATTTTCATTTCTTAATGGATAGTGATAATAAATAGTGATCAGAAGGAAGTGATCATTCTTCTGCTATTTCAAGACAACAAAAAACATTCAAATGACATTTTAAAAATCTTATAATTTCCATAAATCCAATAGTAGGATTTACTTTTTTTCAATATAACATTATTGAATTTAAGAAATTAATTTTTCTCCATTATAGATAAAATGGGAAAATATACTTAATATAATTGAATAATTACATCCATTAATCAACATCTTTGGAAAGATATTATTTCACACAAAAAAATTATAATTTGTTATGGAGTTTTCATTCCAAAAATTCTTTATATAATATTCTAAAAATTTAACAATCTATTATTGGATAATGTGATATTATTCATATATTTAAACATTCTTTAAATTCAAAACAGTTCTCTTGAAGGTATAATAATTTCAGTAATGGCCAATCCTTCAAAATAATTTATTCCAAAAATTCCCACTATAATATATAATGTTCAACATAGGTCATTTAATAAATAACGATCCCAAAAATTAATCCATGTATTGTTGACTATTATTGAAACTCAAAAATTAATATATTTTTATAAGTTAAATTAAAATTTTTAATTCATAATTACATCAATTACTATTATTGTTATATACAGAGAAATTCATATTCCATATTCATATAATCTCAATGGTATTCTAATAATATTCATTAATAACTTTAATCAGCATATGGCCATTATATATTCATATATTCTTCAAAAAGATAATTAAACCATTATTCCAAAAATAAGATCCCATAATATTACATTTATCTTTATCATATATGGTTCTAAATATAGAGATCTTATTTTGAAAAATTTTAATATCCTAATCACCAATGAACGTTTCAATCGCAATGTTATATATCAGATAAAATATTTGATCACATAATCAAATTTATGTTTCTCATTCAAATAATTAAATTAACAAAATTAGTTTCATAAAAACTTGGACATTATGTTGGACATTGGTATGAAAGGAACCCTTATAAACCTTCGGTTGTGGGTTCAAGCCTCGTGACCTTCCCAGATGTGACAGGTTTCCAATGGGCTTCATGTTAGGGTTTATCGTTATTAATATAAAACATTTAACATGAAAAAACAATATTAATTTCCTATAAAATGTAAAAACCAAAAATTAGATTAACATAACAGATCATATAAAACATATTGGTTATTAATAAAATTAAATATATATCATCAAATTATAAATGATATTTTTTGAATTTATTATTTACTAAAACTGATATTGTTACCAAGTGTTGAATATCAACTTATTTCTTCCAAAATAGTCATATTTATATTAGTCATTCAATATTTATAAGATAAAAAGGTGTACATAAATGTTAAACCATGTTATCTACCCTCACCATATAATACAACTTTGGTATCCATACCTTTTAATCCAACATCAAATGAAAATATCCGAATTTTCAATACATTCCAAACCCCTCTCTAATGGAAATAGTAATGACCCTGTACCGGTTACCCATGATCTAGACCTTAGTATATAAAATTTATATTTTTTTCTTTAATACTTATATAATTGACCAAATTCCAGTACCAATTTAATAAATTGTCAAAATGAAATATTGGATCTTTTAAGAACCCATGGCCCTATTTGGTTTTTTGATTTTAGTGAATTATGAAAAACTACTAACCATGATGTCTCACAAAAATATACATCACAAAGAATAGAATTGTATACACATAAAATTTACACATATGTTATCATTCATTAAAATAAAATAATTATAACAATTCTTCGTATCCTTAAGGTATAATCAAATAAAACGGTGCTCTTAAATTCTCTCTATTTGTCACATATTGTGAAATTTATCATGAATAAATAATAAATGAAACAAATTCAATAAGGTATAATAAATATGGTTGTTAAATAACTAATCAAATATTCCACTAATATAACGTTACTATCTTTATTAAATAAGGCATAATATATAAATAATGGTAAATATTTGAAATATTATTCCATATAATTATTAAACTGATAATGTCATGCATCCCAAGATTATAACACTGGGAAACTATCATTGATAATAATAATTCAATTCTTAATGTGTAAAAAAATTAATTTTATATACATGTTGATCTAATTTATAATGAAACATTTACTAAAAAATTATTTCAAAATAAACATTAATACTAAGGGGTATGTATATAAATCAACCCTTTTATATATGGTTCAGAAAACATATTCATCTCATGAGATAGATGAAGCATTGTGGGAATGTCTGTAACAAAGCCCCACCCATCAGTACACGTCCAACACATTATACCTATATCAAATGATCAATTTAATTCATGAACAATATTCATTATTAGATTATATCTTAATTGACTAATTAATATAGATTTATCAATTATTACCCAATCAATAAAATACATTCAATGTATATCACCATTTATAGAAATGGTATATGCCTTAGTAAATAATTATATCAATGAATAATGGATGTAGTTATTTAAGGGAAATGTAATATCTAATGAAGAATTAAATTGATTTTTCAAAATGAAGAAACAAAAAAATACAACAATTTGTAAAAAAGTAAAATAAAAATCTTTTTTAATGATAATTATAAAATAAATTAAAAAATAATAATTTATTATGGAAAATAACCATAACAATTTTGAAATCACTTATCAAAATTTAGACTATGAAATGTTAAATATAAAATGTTTCTATCAAAATAACCATGTAAACATGTAGAGGATCATTAAAATCTCAGATGATTGAAGATTGTGGGAAATTTTTGTCATGTGGTACAAGATAAGAAATCGTCATTACACACTTCTGTAAGGAAATAAATAAAGTACCTCATTCCAAAAATGATATGAATATTAATTTTATATGAATTTTTATGAAGTAAAAAATGTTGACAAATTAAATAAAAAATAACTTGATAATATTGTAATGATATTTAGAAATAACTGACATGGAATATAAATATTAACTTTAAAAGACATCAAAAACAATGTCTGATAATGAAGAGATTCTGAAATAAACCATCACAATATTGGTATATTTTTTTCATAATCCCTATTACAAAATAACATTAAAATAAATATGAACATAAATAGAGATAAATAAGGATTATAATATTATATATTAAAAGTGGATGTATATAAATAATTCGATGAAATAAGTATAGCATTGGACATGTGTCCCACAGAATTTCAAGTGAGTTCAAAATCCATTACATTGAGTCTAACTCATCACATATGTTGTTTATTATCATGGTAAATGAAAATTAGATAATAATTTATTTTTCTAATAACTATATTCAAATTTTTTATTCCTTTTCTCCAGTTTTTAACACAATATAACTTTTACATTATTATTTACGTCCACATTGGTTGTTTTAGTGATATTTTGTTTAAAATTTAATAATGTATTTGGAAGGTTAAATATGGTTAATGTGGTCATCATTCCATAATAACTAGTATAGTAAAAATTAAATATTTTTCCTAATATTCATTAATTATAATTATAAATCAATCCATTAAATGCAGTTAATAAATATTAAATAATTTTCAATTATAGAGATTGTTGGATGTATATAAACATGAGTAATGTTTCTATTTTTTCAATGATCATTGTGGAAATAATATATATATTTTTTATCTTTTAATAATTATTAAAATATAAAATTTATCTAATATTAATTAATTTAATGTAATTAGGAATATCAACAATGTGATGTGGTGATGACAATTTTTTCACATTGTTTCACGGAGGTCACTATCCACATTTACGCATGAACAATGTTATCATTATTACTGCATGGAATCGTAATAAGGAAAATCTTATATTGAATTTTAATAATGAAAATATTTCCTTAATATCATATATATAAATATAAATCAACCGTTATAAACAATCATGGGAGTTGCTAATGGAAAGTGAATGATATTTGTTTGTGAGGCTATAGTCTGTCGTGCCCACATGCTATGAATTAATTTTCCATTTGATACATTCTGGATATAGATTTAGGTAACAAAATTAACATAATAACATTATTGTATATGTAATATAATATTTTTATTATTCTATGTTCGATTATTATTATTTAAATGAGATTTAAGAATGAAAAAAATAAAACACACAGGTTAAAACATGACCCTTTCATTAGAGACCCAATTTTATTAACTCATTAGGACCAATAAAATTGAAAATACATAAATAATAAGGCCACTAACCAGATTATATGATGGTATTTTGATGGTATTTTATGCAAAATATGAGTTTTGTTGTGTTAATATGTTAGAAAATATGTGACCTTTTATAATAGTGGGGTAGGAACTATTGGAAATTACCAATATTATATTTTAATATAAATTAATATTAAACTAAAAATTTTGACAAGGAATTTATTTGTAATATATGATGTGAATTGGATTAAATAGTCACATTAAATAAAAATATAAATCTTTTAAATATGTTTTCAACCTTATATTATGGTTTTAACCCATCGTTTACAAATTTTAAACCTACCATTACCACAAGTTTTTCTACTAAGTAGGGGATATAATAATATATATAAATGAAAAAATCTCCCATAAACGGATCATGTTTAATATTATCAAATATATCCAACTCAATTTTTTATAACATTAGATTTTTTATATTTTCATATAATTTAATAAAATATGATTTCATTGAAAATATCAATAATGTTATTTTTTTGAAATATTCATTACATTTCCCTTAAAAATATTATAATAAAACATGTAATTAAATTCAATTATTATATAAAATCACTAAAATTTAATTGGAATCTATTAAATTCATAGATCACACAAAATATCTTAATTTATATTATTAAAATCATTTTTAGAGTTTTCCTTTCATTAAATAATTACCATTACATTGTTGGGTAAGAATTTATGGATATTAATTATCACTGAATATTTAAATTACAATTAAATGTTTAATATAATAATTCTATATTTCAAAATATATCTTATTGTTTAACATAAAGTTTGTATAACCTATTTTTAAAAATATTGTTGTCATTTAAAATAACAGGGTGACATGTTTGACAGTTCTTGAAATTAAATATTTAAATGGTCATAATTTCATAAAAATGGACCTGAATTTACCTATAACAAAATATTGGAATATAATGGACTAAATGGACTCATAAAAATAAATTAATTCAATTTATTGTTTCATTTTATAATCCCTATCATTTTAATTTTTTCATTACCTACCTGATTTTCCCTGTAATTAGGAATAAATAACTATTGTTAATATTAATATTGACTACAAATAAAATATACCTATATAAATATTTTAGACAGAGAAATTAATCATATGAAATCCTTTTTTGAATATTCATCTTATTGAATTGTAAAACATTCAATTTAAAATTTATACATCCACAAAAATTATAAAAATATTTTTCATGAAAAATATGGTCAAAAGCTCCAAATTTTAATTATAAAAAATTATGTCATAATAATGATTAATGTCACAGTAATTATAATATATCTTACTAAAAAATTGTTAATTTTATATTTTTTAAAATTAAAATCATAGACATAATTTAGAATATATATGAAATGATAGTTTGATAAGAAAGAATTTTTTCACTATTGAGTAAAAAATATTTAATTTGAATATTAGAAACAAAACTAATCCTATGAAAATATGAAATTTTCAAACTCTAAATATATTTTTTATTATAAATATTAATAAACCTAATGAAATAAATTAAATTTTTACCTCATAAAAATCATAAAATAACATTTTTGATGATGACACATTTTTTGATGAATATAAATTACTTTAATAAAGACCGAGATCTTAGTTTCATGAATTATTAATTGATAAATTATTAATGAGTAGTAAAATTTATACTTTATAATATAGTTATTACTATTCATTCTCACCAATTTAATGGCTTTTTATAATATTCGTATTTAAATAATAATAATCTGTGGTTCATATCAGCTCTATGTTGCATTTCAAAAATTCCATATTATATAATGAACTTGTTTTAAATTCTAAGCATGTTACATTTTGGGTTTGATTAATTTTTTTCAATATAATTAATTCATAATATATTATTCTCGTATAATCATTAGTGCTTAGTTACATGTATTGGATGCGACATTTTGATGTGATATGAGATTCCATTGATGTTGTCGTGGGGGTGGTTTGGTGTAAAAAAGGAAATGGATGATTGTGTTTTACTATGTCAGTATGATGTGGGATGATTCTCAAAGAAATACATTACCAAAATACAATATATATTTTACTATAATTTCCATATTAAAATTCAGCAAGTATCAAATTTGGTCTAAGGCCACTATTTTTAGATATTATTCTTATCTTAAATATCTTCTCCCTATAGAAAAATCTACCCAAATAACAGAAGTTATAATCTTCCATTAATGATATTTCTTTAAGAATCATGGAATAAGATGGATTTTAATATGTGTTTGTTTAATCACTATCCATTTTACTTATCATCCTTGTTTTTTTAAACAACTAATTCCTAGATGAGAATAATATTCTGATTCTGTGAAGTAATATTTAAATAATGTAGTATGTGAAAACCTTCTCAAAATTATGTCATGTGTATGGTCTAGTCTGAAAACTACGAAATGAAATTAATTTATTATTTTAATTATAAATATTATGTTTCTCCTCCTATGTTCCATAAATGTGCTTATCTAGTCATCATAGAATGTGTTGATTAAGGAAAAATGATACCCACTCTCGATTGATGTCATTCATCACCATTTATGGATGTTGTGTGGGAGTTAAATCCACCCATAAGTCCAAATAAGAGGTTTTCAACTCAACATATCCATTTAATTATTCCTAAAATATTATTATATGTTTTCATAATTTTCAAAGTATTGGAAATGATTATAATAATTTTGTGTTTCCCCAAAAAGTGGTTCTTGAGGTATATGTTTGTGATCTGTAGGGATTGGATAATTGGACCTTTTACAAACTCAAATAAAAACAAATATGAACATGTGGATATTAATTATTTAACTTGGTGGGATGATGTTTTTACTCTTCTAAATGATCATTCTATTTCAATTTTCAATATTACTATAGAATAATATCAATTCACGATATTTAGTACATGATGGATTAATTAAATATTATAAAACTCATATCAATAATTATAGTTAGTGTCTTTAATTGGGAAATATTTTCCTTCAAATAAATCATGAACAACCTATCACCCTGAATCGAATGGTCACATTCATAAATCCTATATGAAGATTAAATTGACTCTGGATAAGAAACGTTCTGGCTCTAAGAAGGGTTATATCATCAAACATGGTAATGATTTTTTGTCTTTTAAGACTTCTTATAGGAATCCTATAATAATTCCTCAATGATGGATACTTCTTCATAAAATATTTCATATACCTATTGAACTATATTAAAATTAATATTGCTAATTGATTGAACCAAAAATTGGTTTTAAATTAACTAGTGATAGAAGATTATTATAGTAGATTGATTTGGTGGATATTATAGTGGATAAATATAAGATTTATAAATTTCATAATGAGAGATTATATTCCATTCAAACTATATAACATAGATCATGGGAATAAATAATGACAAAATTATATTTATTTTTAATTATTAATAATTTTTGTTTCTTGGTAACTATTTGAATTAGATAGTCTATACCTTTCACCATTCATAGTATATTGGTAAATAGTTCCATTAAGATGGTTTGATAGGTGAAAATATACATTTGGATTAATATCAAATAAATAAAACAATATTTTGAGGGTATGATTAGGTGTCTGGATACCATATAACCTCTAGAATGTTGATCCATCACCAATTCAAACTGAACACTATAACATTGGTGTTGTATTGGATATGACAACTAGATTATGCCATTGTTTTACATTTTTCATAACAATAACAATTTATGCACTAATTATAATTCGTAAATTTTTGTTACATATTAATGTTGAATAAAAAAAAATCTATGTCTTGTAATTAAAATAATAGGGGATTACCCATAAAAATTTAATTTTTTTTGCAATTCCCCAATAGAGATACATATTTTAGTTATTTTAAAAAAAATGCTTCCAAAACGTGAACCATTTATTATATTTTATCCCAAAAAAAATCAACTAATTAACATTATATGTTTATTTGATGAATCAAAAATAATCCATGAAAGGTAATTTCTCAATGGTAAAAAGTGAAGATACATTATTATGTATTTTAATTATTAAATACTCTTTCATTAGAGGTGTAATGGTTTCTTTCTTATTGTATAAAATTCCTTCATTTCATTACAAAATTTTAGTAAATAATGTATGTATGTGTTGTGGGTAATTCAATATTTTATTGAGAATAATGAAATTGTGATTACAATATTTTGAATCTAGTTTTCTAGTATCCATAATATTAGAATAATAATTGTTCCCAACATTAATGTATGAATTACTCCCTTTAAAATGATTTTGAATTAATACTACTATTTCTATATAATCGTTGACCATCAAGATATGTTATGATTACAATAATAAATTTTTTTAGATAAATTAAAATGAATTTTTATAAATATGTGTTTGATTTTTTTGGATAAATAGGAAACCTATATTTGAACATTACTGTTCCCCTTCAACATGTTTTGTTAATAATATATTACAAATCTATTTTGAGAAAAATATTATTAAAATTTTTCCCACATTGGGATTCAATTTTAGCGAAAATGAGGGTTTTTAATTATGGGAAATCGTGGTCATCTACTGTGCTTATATATGATGTAATTAGTTAGGGAAATAAAAAAAATTTCATTATTTTTTAAAATATATAAACGAATTCATGAATTAATGGTATTTGAATATTAAATTTCATCAAAAAAATCTCCTTCTAGGTAGATAAATTTATGATCATTACTAAGATATAAATACTTCAAAAACATGTTAGACATTAGATATTTCATTGTTTTTTACCTACGAAATTTATGAAAATTAAATGTATGAACTACTAATGGGGTTTTGATAAGATAGATATTTATAAAATTGAAATTAGAAAAGGTGGCTCTATGATGTTTGAAGATGATCCCATGTGACTTGGCCTTTTTACAATAGAAAACCTCATTAAAACAACTCAAAATACCATCACATAATTCATTTAAATCTATATTATATTTGAAATTGGGATCTCATGTTGAATCTATGACCTATTAGGCACTAAAAATCCATATTTAATACAATATTTTGATTATATACAGATTAATAATAAATAAACAATTTATATAAAAAATTTATATAATGATTTCATAATTTTGAGGGGTATATTTGACACAAATTAATATGAATAATTTATATTATATAAATATCTATTTAATTTACCAAGAATATTTAATGTGCAACGTTGGATTAAAGAACTTATTGGAAATTGACAATTATTTATTCTTCTTATTATCCAATTAATTCAACTTAAATATTACTTATATGTACTCCCAATACTGGAACGTTAATTATATTTGAAGATGGATAGTGATTGATTTCCAAATATGGGGCATGAAATTCTCTATGATGGATGATTTTGTTTCATTTGGATTGCATGTCTGTGTATTGAATCATGTTATTACGTAATGAATAAAATTCATTGTGAATATCTAGGTCAACTTATCACAAAATATATTTTCCTTTAATAGTTAGAAATTCAAAATGTTAAATTATGTATTGAGTATGAAATATATTTTTCTATATATAATGAAAAGGGATGTATTATTTGAGGATTAATAATTTCATTGTGTGGGGAGGATATGTTGTGGCATGTTTTTTTGGAATTATTAGATCTATAAATTATTGTGCATTTCATGACTCTAATTTTGTTTTAATGTAAATATTTATATTTTAATGAATTTTTGATTTTAAACAAATGATATTTTTTATCTTGTGAAAAATTTAACTTTTTTTTTATAAGAAAAATTAATCTCGTTGAAATTTTTTTTGGAAAACGTATTTTTATTTTAAATTATTTTTCATCCACTAATTGTATGATTAAATAATTATTTAATTAATTTATTCATATTAGTTTTTCATTATAACAAATTTTAATTATACAAATATATTTTAATTATTTTTTGGGAAATTATTTTTTCATTTTTTGTTATAATTAATTTTAATTCTGAGTTGATTAATTTTCACAAAGTCTTCCTGCCTGTATATTTTTAGACCTACTACATCATTTGAGGAATAATTTTTTCTTGTCATAATCATTTAAAATGGGGGTATAATACATAGAAACCCTATATGGAACATTTTTTCATTATTTCTCAAAACACACAGATGTTCTATTCTTTGTACACATGCTTCCATAATGAGGTTGATAAGTTGCACAAACCTACCCTGTAGTTTCATTAATGAGAAATGTTCTATCAACTAAAATGATCTATTGTGAGATAAAAAACAAATCTTCTAGATAAATATGCAATATTTAATGATAATAATGTCCCATTCATGAAATCCCTCTTCAAAACATTCTTTTATAGTGGGATTTATTGGAATTCTCCCATGTTATTCCTTCTAACCATTAATTCCTTTCCCCATGTCTACATCTATGCAAGTATTATTCTTATTTTACCAATAACCCTTTAAATGGATTTTTTTAATAAATTATTCTATTACACTTGATTTATTTCATTTAATATTCTACCACTTGATAAATTTAACTTGTCCATGATAGAGGAAGATTGAAGAGTTCTAGATTTTGTATTTGATTAGATATAATTTTTGTGGTACCTATACAATTGTACATTAAAGTGACTATGAATACAAAATAAACTAAGTTAGTATTAATGTTTTGATGATTGGACTAAGGATTGATACCATGTATTTGAAGAATAATAGTATTATGACTCCATACTCAATCTTATTGAACATAGATCATGATGAAAATTCAAAAATCCCATGCTTAATAATATTTAATCTATATTTTATGATAAAGAAAAATAATGTGGGTGTTCTTAGCATTACATAGATTGACTGACTTATAGAATTTATTAGAGATCCATAATATAAAGTAACCTTGTGAAATTTTTTTCTAATTAACTAGATAAATTTCTTATTGGTAATGTCCAAAAAATATGTTCATTCACAATCGGTGAAATATGATCAACAAATTCATGTGAAAAATTATGATTTAAATAATGTAAATTTATAGATGAAAATAATTTGTGACTACTCTAGCCAAACCTGATATCTAAGAACTCAATTATGTTATTTGATTATAGTAGGGAATAATAAAATAGATTTATAATTGGAGTATGAATGAACAAGATAAAAACAAATTCAGTTCTAAGTACTAATTTGACATTAGAAATTAGAAATTCAATCTGAATTGATCAAAATAGTTGTAGTATATTCCCATCTAGTGAATGAAGTATTGAAAAATATTTAAATTTGATATGTAAAACAAGAATATTGGAAGATTGATTAACTTTTTGTTTAGAGGTCTAAATTTCTATTTAATAAGGGACATTATCGTATCCTACATTATTGGTGTGATATTGAAGGGAGTTGTTTGAATAGGTCACAAAAAAATATTTCTTTAAGGGGAAAATAATTTAAACATATTATTTTTGGATAGATTTTATCATATATTATCTACCTTGATTGAGGGTTGCAATGGTTGTTTAAATACTAAAAAATTATGATTTATCTTATGATACAATAGTTAGGGGATTTCTTTTGTATTTAATTCCTGTTATAACTAGGATAAAATGTTATTGAGTTCTATTTTATGTTTTAAAACATAATTTATGAAAATATGGCCACTGAATATTTTTTTGAGTTAATATAAATAATTGGTTCATTGTGTGATGACCTTGTTTTCCGGATTAGATTTTATTTAATAACTAGTTGTAATAGATTATTGTTCAAATTAACCTATATAAAGGTCAATACACTGTGTTTAATTCACTAAAAAAATTCAATTATAGATATTTGTTAATGTAGTATGGGTATTTATAAAAAATAACCTAATTGATGGTGTTCACACATTATTAATATTTTCATGGGAATATTAAAATTTTCAATTTGTGAAATTTGTGGAAAAGGGAGGCAGAGGTAACCTCTAATATGGGAAATACTGTTGTTAAAAACGTTGTAGAATGTTAAAGTTATCTATGGAGTAACATGTGATGATCAAGTAGGGAATAATGTAGTGAAGACATAGTATTATAGGGATTTACCTTCATTATAAAGATCATGTTTTCTAACTAGGAATCGACTATTTTCACCAGAGAGTAGGAAGATGTACAATTAATGTTCAAAATGGAAGCCATAATGGATTCTTCAGATCAGTGACTATGAGTTCTATGGTGTTTATGTGTCAAAATTTATATATGTTTATGGGAACAAATAAATTTATATGAAACATTATATTGGTGGAGGATATTAGAGATGAATGAAGTCATGAATTATCAGAGATATATGGTGCTTAATACTAGAGAAACAAATTTATGAAGATGATCTACCAATCAATATAATATTTTTTATATTCTTCATGATAAATTTCCATGAAGGATTAAATTATATTAATATTTATTAATCATCATTGTTTAATACATGATTATTTTCTATATATTATAAGAATATTACTATGCCCATGATAATCCATTGACATTAGTGATGTCAAAGGTATTCTAATCGCTTATAAAAGTCTTAAATATTATAGGTTATTTTATTTTATGTAAAACATTGAATTTTATGATGATTGATCATGATGAAAATTAAATTAACAACCTAATTTTATAGGATTCATCAAAAAAAGTTATGGACTCTTGAGAGTTTCACAATATTATCAATGGAAATATAATTATGGTGATATCTAGATCATCTTTTTCAATTGAATGAATAATATAAATTAAAATTAGTAAGAATCAATAAATCATATGTTGACCGATTGAGATAATCATTATCCACTTATAATTTATCTTCGATGACATTTTATCATGAATGAACTAAATTATTTATAATAAATTTGAATATAATTCCCATGACTTATCAATCAATTTCTCTTTGTTTACATTGTGATCTATTTATTGTTATTTTTTCATTCAATTTCATGATCATAAATTTAGTATCACCACAACAATATTACGTCATTTTTTTGATTTATTTTTTTTCTTTGTCACAGAATCAAAACGTTGTCGTACCTATTAAATTCCACTCACATCTCGCTTGCTATAATATCGTGATGTTAGATTATATATAATATTATAATTACTTGAGTCTAGTTAAAAACCAATCAATTTAGCTTTTGAATAGTACTAGTCCAAAAATTTCATAACTAATTGTATGACTGGTATTACATTTCTATTTTGAAATATATTAATGGAATATACTACTGGGGTGATTAATGTACTCCCACTAAACCACTTGTATACAACTATATCCTAGTAATTATATTTGAATACAAATTTTTTTATAAATTTATTGAAGTAAATGATACACTTACAAGAAGCTTACATAAATACATAAATGTATATTTGTAGTTTCTCACTTTTGGAATTCCCTAGAATCCCAAACTCATTTAGTTATGTAAAATAGATATCTTGACGAAGGTTCTCATTAGAGAAGTCCATATTGACTTCCGCATATTCAATTATTTGACATTATTTAATCCCATTATCCATCTACCATGATTTATAGATATTAACATTACATTAATGTAAACATTTCTCTTCAATAGTTATTTTTATCTAATGAACATTACATCATTCAGAATATTTTTGAGATCTAAAACATAGTTTTGAAACGTGAATTCCATATAATAATTCCTGTAATAATTGTATCATATAAATTTTGATATCATTAAAAAATCCATGTAGGAAATGGGTTCATTATCATTAATTAGTAATTTTTCCACAACACGAGTGACATGAAAACCTGAATTTTATATTTTCTAAAATCTCTTGTTCTCTAAAATAGTAAATGTTATCAGGTATTACTTCTTCCACATTGATCTATATAATATCTTTGTATACCAACTATTGTGTTTAATGATCATCAAATTCTTTTATGTTAATCATTATCATACTATTATTATTTAGGGTGTGTTCCCTTTCTTGAAAATTGGATTTTTTTGAAATATTAACATTTCTATGTGTGGGGTATTATAGGTAATACCCCTTCTGTTTTTGGGATACCTAATAAATATACACATAATTCTCTAGGGTGATTGTTTGTCTCCTCATATGGACATAAAAATGATTTTAATCCCCCTTCATGTGTAGTCAATATGACATATTTCATTCCATATGTTAATTCATATGGTATTTTTTGTTAGTTTAGTCGGAACTAATGTTACAATGTGCACTACAGTTTGTAATTAATATCCTCAAAAGGATGAAGAATGACCTACATAACTCTTTATCATACATTGCATGTATATCAAGGTAGAAGTCATACATTAACAATTACTATTCCAAAAAGGTTTATATGGTTTTGTGAGTGATTATAAGATCCCAAACTTATATAGAGGTTCGATAACCTATTAGTTAAGATATTCACCACCTCTTTAAGAATGAAGATTCAATAGATTATTTTAATTGTGAATCTATTATTCATTCTTGAAATCATTTAATTTTTCAAAGGAAATGTAATTAAAAATAATGATATATCGTTATCCATATCCACTCAAGTCGGATGTCAAAGTTATGATATAAGATTATCTACAATTACCATATAATGGGATTATTATTCACGCATTAACATATTACAGTTCTATATGGTTAGTATCCCTTTTACCAATTTAAAACATTATGGGTTTTAATCCATCACTTACTCAAAATAATTCCATATTTTATGTGTTTGAATTTATTGGAATATTCATAATAATATTGATAGTGCTTTGTTAGAATCTTTACATTCATAGAACCAATATGGAGATTCAACAAATTATGGATAATTGAATTATGAAAAGATGATTCATTATCAATTTATGAAACATGGTTCCCTTATTTTAATAAATAAATCACATATATTTATTGAAAAAAATATAAAATAATTTATTTGAAATAAATATATATATATATTCCATACATGAAAATAAAAACATCTGTATCTAAATAGTATTTTGATGTTATAATCATGGGAAAATTAAATATAATAAATATATGTTTAAACCAAAATCATCACCATTTTATAAAATGATCATCATCTCTTATATCCATAGATGAAATTCATTCTCTAGTGGTTACTCAAAGGGAGAACACTCCTGGAAAGTTTTTCTTGAATATTATGGCTTCTGGCATTTGAATATATATTTGAGTATAAAAATCCATATATAATACCTAAAAAATGTATAAATCAATTGATATCAATTTATAATTAATGTACATAAATCATTCCTAAGACACATCTAAGTAGAATACATCTATTAGTTTCTAGTATATCCATATGTGAAACATAATTTGTGTTATTAAATTTTCTATTATTTGGACTTCTTCTTCAGGGAAGGATTATGATTTGAACGGTGATATTTTGAGTTATTCATGGACCTTATTTAATTTATTTCTTTTTCCTATTAAATTTAAATACAATAGGATTTCCCAACCCCAGCCCATATTAATATAGATCATTAATGAATGAATTTTCTAATGTATCCACTCATTATTTTTCATTTTATAGATTATAATTAAAATATATAAGACTATAGGTAGTGCATATATAACTATACATATGTGTAAAAGATAAAAAATCATAAATTACATAATGTTAAATTTCTCTATAATAATATTAATTACAACTACATGAGGTATAGTTGGTCCTAACACTCCATGAATACAAATGTATAATGTAGTGGAGATCTTAAATATATCTTTTCATTACTTCAATAAATAAATATCCTGATGTTGATACATTGTTATATAATGATAAATATACATTTGTTTCTATAAAATGACATGGTAAATTATGGATAAAATAAATCATTAGAAAATGGAATCCATGTCAACATATTATAGATAGTGTGACACTTATTCTAAGATATATAATAATTGTTTCATGAATATTATTTAAACAATAAAAATTTGATGAATTTTTATACATTATGTTGATTAAAAATTAGATTAATAGATAAATTAGAATATTCATCTCACTGTTTTTCAGAATCCAATATCCCTCACCATTTGTTTTATAATGTCATGTTGCATTGATATTCTAGGGTCAAGTATCTATATGGACCTTATCAAAACCCAAAAAATTGTTTTAAAAGATATTAAATTGATATATATGTATGTCTAACATTCCAAATCAATTAACTTCCACCTTCGGGATATGTTGACTGGACTAGACATTTAAATTCTCCGAAGATAAGGCTTTTAGTAAAATTTTACTTCCATTTTCACTATGTATCAAAAATATGGTCAACCCATAATGTGAACACGGTTATGATGACCCCTATATCATGTTAAAAATTCCCAAATATTTGAATGTACAGCAATGAAGGGTGGACATGTACATTGATATAATATTAGATATAATCTGAAGAGGTGGAAGTAAAAATAGACATAATGTTTAATTTGAAATATGTTATATTTATTTGGAAATAAATTATTTAATTTTCAAAACATTCTCGTAACTATTCATTGGTTATACTTTTTTCATTAACAAGGTCTTTATAAAATTAAATGTTTTCTAATTATTTAAATTTTTTCATGATTTTATACTTTATGGATTTGATAATAACTCCATTAATTAATAAAATAAATATCCATGAAATCGATAGAAGAAAATAAATAGATTTGAGTGATCATGAGATTTGTCTAATAATTGATTTACCTAGATAATGATAAATGAAATCTTAAACAAGGGTAATAAATATTTAATTATTCACTCGTTTGAGATACAACATTCAACCATTGATTCTATGAACCCCATGGAATTGTTTTTCTTCTACATTGAACATGAACCACCACCACTCTCCGGGGAGATCTATCCATTAAATACATCCTTCTCATAAATAGGTTATGGGAAACAAATATTTAGGTTTAAGGGGTTTACATTAATTAACAAATTTTCTACAGAGACGCTTACATTATGAAATGAGGCGATGACAAAAATGCCACCAATTTAATTTAATAATATTTACATTTTTAAAGAAACCAATCACATATGTTTGAATACTATAGTCTCATTATCACCCATATAAATACAAAAAATATAAATCTGTAATCTAGTCCTAAATTACATCAATATTTTTTTATTTCAGATAAACTACATGATTTAATTAAATTATATATATTACTAAATATATAATTAAATTTATCATAATTCCACACAAATCATCTTGAAATTCTAGTTAAACAAAATTTTAAATCAATTAAATAAATTAATATTTTAAATTTTGAAAAAGTATATAGGTCTATTAGAGGAAATGATAGTACCTATATAAACTACAAACATGTTTTATATACTTTTTATTAATATGGGATCCAAGTCAAATTTTGATTCTGATAATTAAAAGACACAACGTTTTTAAAAATGGTAAGAGATCATATATAAATTCCATAGCATGTGACTATATTATGACAAATGGAGTGAACTATAAGTAAAATTCTATTTGTTCGTGTAGTTTTTAATTATATAATGAAGTTAGAAAAATGTTAATAATATTTACATAGAAGTTAATTTTTTAACAACACATAAAATTATATAATTCATTTATGACTTATTACATTATAGTTACGTGGGATACATCATTCAAAATATCATCTTTCAACGCTTACGACACATTCCAATGGACTTAGTGTGTTTATTTTCTATATACATGTACAACATAAATATTGTGTATTATAACTACCCATTATTTTTACTCTATGTTGTATGGTTTTATAGTACTCATGTCATGTAGTAAAAAATATGACATATATTGGAGCAACCATGATTTCTACATGGAAATAATGTGGACTACACATAAAATGAGATCATTACATGGCATGTAGTCTTGTCAATTCATATTCTATAATATCCAGGTCCCCACATGGTTATCATTAAATTAATTATAAAATGTATTTCTTGAATGAAATGAAAGAATAAAGGATATTCATTATAGTGCATTGTATATGGGTAAATGACACTTACCATAGGGATACAAGATGTACAATCTTATTTTATCTGTTAAAAAACATTGAAATCTTTTGATGGATTATTTTGATTTTCGTCATGTTTATTCAATTTTTTCTGAGTTATATGAATTCTAATGAGGAAGGATATAGTGTAAATAAATTTTCTATTTTTATTAATCGACAATCAATAATTGAAATATGAAAAACTCATATTTAAAATTAATAATTAATAAAATATTATAAGTTAGTTACGTTGAAACTAAAATAAAACTTGAGGGGTCAAAGTGTAATTGATGTTCCTAATGTGAATATATAAAATTGATTTATATTATAATATATAACTTATTGATTATTTAATTGACGAATAATATCATGTTAAATGGAAATAAATCAAATACTATATTACTTCATGAATATAGGAACCAATAAAGATGGATCATTACATATAATTAATTTTTATTTTATATATGTAATAAAAATTAAAATTAATTGAAATTATATATTTATTAATGAATTATAAAACAAATAATTACCTACCTTCAATTCCTCACATGATCCAAATGTAGATTATCTCTTGTAGTGATACATATATGGTTTAAAATATATAAATATGTCAATAGAATCAGTGAGTTCGTGATTGGATGATTCAGATAACATATTCCATTATTCATTGATCAAAACAATAATGTCATCATATTTGAATATATATTTGGTTCAAACTCAAAGGAATTAGAGAAATGAGGTCGATATAGAATTTTTTTTTTGATTTTATTATTTGGTAGATTCACTCAAGGGATTGATATAATTCAATTAATGATTGATATGGAAAATATAATGATAATCTTGGAATGTATAATAACATAATATTTATAAAAATATGGTAGGATCATTAATTACATAATATCCATTAGGAAATCCTTAATTTCATAGTGAACCCCATGGATAATAATAACATTAATAATAATAATAATAATAATATTTTCTAGATATTTTCAACACCAAAAGATAAATACAACATTTAAAATAAATAAATATTTATATATTTAAATGATATTGAATATATAACTTTCTTCCAGACCATTAAAATTTATCTGAACCCCTCTTCAATATTTACCAAGCCTTAAATAATGACTATTAATTTAAGAATTAAATATCACCTCATTTTTTAAAGGAAATATGATAAATATTTTGTCCATTATATATATCATGAACTAATAATTATTTTTATATATTTAACATATTTATTCTTCCTAATAAATCATAAATAAAATAATGTAATCATGCAATTGTGAATTATTATAAATCCACAATGTGGGAGAAATATTTATTCGATTTTTTTTGAATTCAAATAGAATTTAATTGATATTACTAACACACATATTATGACCCTATAAGATTCATTCCTAGTTGTATTTGGTAGAAACATCGAATTTTCATGGTTAGTATCTAGAAACCTAGAAAAACACTAATACACCCATAAATACTCTAGTTAATTAAAACATGAAATTCAACCTTCCAAAAAATATTAATAATTAATATAGTGCCTTTATCATAAAATATAAATTATGAATGTTGAATGTTTGTTACCACAACCTATGTAATTTATAACTCTATAATTGAATTTCCAAATGTGTTCAGACCCATACAACATTATGGTTATTGATACATATAGGGTGTAGATTTCCCACCAAATGGAAATATATATCATGTTTTTTAAGGATTCAATGGGGAAAATTGATTCTCACGTTGTTTATTAATGGAATAACATTCAAGAAGTACCCAATGTATCATACATCAAATGTAAAGATATTTCATTACAATTTCCATCAATACATAAAATAATGTGATTAATAATAACCATTAATATTAATTTTAATATTGATGGCTAAATACCCATTGTCACAAATATGAACATCCAATAAATTTATTAAATTTGGATTTACTATTATTGAGTAATATTATCATAATCTCATGTACATGAAAAAACCAACGTCATACACCTTTAAATTGTTCCATAATGCCCATAGAGTCTCCCTGACTAATATCTTATACCATATTCAACCAATAAAATGAAATAATCTATATATGTGTCATACATTTATGAATATTTTCATTTCACTTCTAGTTTCTCATTATAGTGGGGGAATTGAATGAATTTTTTTGTGTGAGGTTTTAATATAAGACATTATCATATAACATTTCACGTCAAATAATAATATAGTTGTGATAAAAAAATTTACTATTCAAATCAATGAACACATATATGGCAAAAGTAATAAGTGTTTTTTATGTAATTGACTCTATAATTGTTTAATAAAAAATTCATTAATATGAAATATATTTAGTAATGAAATTTTCATAAACAATTGAAATAAATTATAATTTAGTTGTTATATAAATGATAGAAAGATCCAGATAGATTCATTTTTGTCAACGGGGAAAAAAATTCATGATTTTAAATGAATTATTCATTAGAATGACCGATTAAAATATAAGTTTTTTTATTTCTTACTATAGATCAATTTTTCTCAAAATTATTTAAAAATATCCATATAATCTAATCACAAGAAGTTCTCGATGATACCCAATAAAATCTAGAACATTATACCATTGAAATTGATTTGGCACTTTAATATGTCCAAAAATATATCTACTCTTTATAGGACTTATTGAATCATTGTGAGCTATATATAATTGATTATATATTTAGAAATCATATTTTTCTTTTTTTCATATCTTATGTATCTTACCATATTTACAAGGATCCCAAAATTTAGTAAAGGTAATCTTATGATTAAAAAGATCCCTAATATTTCATTTTACTAGCTGTTTGATCTATTATAGAATATTTATTGTTTCCTAGTATTCTAATACTAATTATAAATTAATCATTATACTCACTTATGAAATAAAATTTACAATGTCTTACATGTTTTATGTTATGTTTACAAACATTGTAATCTCTATTAGTGGACCTAATTAAATTACCCTCGGTATTTTAAATATTACCAATATATTCATATAACACAAAATTTATACCTCAATACATATTTTATTAATGATGGTATTGTTATTATAATGTATTATATTGTTAAAAAGATTATAAATTTTTTTTATTTAAAATAACATAGATGATTGGGATAATTTATCCTTATGGGTTGTAACACCCCAAGATTCTACGGTACGCTTCTCTTTGAATAATGTGATAGGGTGTGTTGTACGCAACACCGAGTTCAAAAACACACCACAACCGATCAAACTAGCCGTTATGAATAGTAATACCTAATTTTTAAAATTATATATAATCTATATTTCAAAATGGACTTCATTTTTGGATTCGTAATATCGAATTTAGCCTAAGGTGAAATTTTGGTACTCTTTGGATAACTTTAATATTTTGATGAATAGTGAAAATTACTAAATTTTAATTAAAACAAATTTTTTAATCAAAATAATTAATTGTAATAAATTATGAATTTTAGTGGTTTTAAAGTATATTTATAATATTTTTTTACCATTTAATACAATTTTGGTCATTGGACATAATTTTACAATTAAACCAGACATAAACAGGTGTCTATCTTTTGATAGTTATTATCTCTTAAAAACAAGCTTTTTGTTTTAACAACGGGAATTAATTTAAAATTAATTTCTGCCACTTCTGTGTTTTGAATTTGGAAAACTGGATTCCATATTTGGAATCAAGATGTTCAAATTTTGTAAATAGGTTACTTTTATTTTTAGACATTTTGAATAATTACTTCGGTAAATACTTTATTTACCATGGTTAAGGGTAAATCCGGTAAATAAGGGTTGAACAATTATATTATAATAATAATAAATTACCCTAAAACATGTCCTAGCCTTATTGGTTGAAACATGTTCGACAATAGTCATATTTGGGTCGATTTTGGGACCCCATGGAGCCACTAGTAGGTGATAGGGACACATAATTTTAATTAAGTTAAAATAAGTACAAAAATGACATAAGCATATATATTTTTCAAAAACAATTTTTACATTGGGGTTATATATGTTGGATTTTCGACTATAAATATTTATTAGAAAGAAAAAAATATTTCCTACATAATGATATTTTATTTATAATTTTTAGACTTTAAATAATTTAATTTATTTATGACACAATGACGATGCAGTAATTACCATAATAGTGAAAAATTAAAATAATTGATATTATAAATATACAAATAAATATAATTTGAGACTTTTTATAAATTACACTAATTTTATAAGTTAATATGTCATGTTAGGAATGATTTAATTAAATTTTTTCTAAGTAATAATTCTGTTATGAGTTTCAAAAAAATCAACATTTGAATAGTGTCAAAATTGACATAAAAGAGTTTTTAAAAAAAAATATTATATTATTAATTGATATTAAATTCCTAAAAATCTAATGTTAGGCCAAGAGACTTATATCATGATAGGTGTATCATTATTGTACCACTTGTGGGTCGGTTGGATGTATATAGTATGTTTATTAACTATATATTATAAAAATACATAGTGACATGGTAAATGTCATACTAATTAACTAAGAGTTAAAACTAAAAGATAAGGTTAATATAGTTACCAAGACCTGTATAAATACTATTTGTTGAATGGTTTTTGATCTATACCCACCTTAAACTTTTAATAATCAACTTTTGAGCCATTAGAAACCGAATATTAATTTATTATAAATTAATATTTCTAGCATTTCCAAAGGTGCCCCTCACCCCTCTATAAAAGGGCACTCCTCCTTCTCATTACTTCACACCTTCAAAGCCTTTTGGATCGGCCAAACTCTGCCCAAATACTCTCCCAACTCCCCTCACTACAACCTAGAGGCCTTAGTTTGATCCAAAAGCCAACATAAGGAGCCCTTTTGATCAAATAAAAAGGAAGAACCCGAAGAAGAGGTAATGTTTTCACCACCCTTTTTCAAATTCATTTCTTATTCCACTTCTTCATTCATTGTTATTACCATTCTAAAATAATAAATCCAGTATCTTATATATACTGTGATGTTATTATAAATATAGTACAACCATATTCAGTATTATATCCACCCTTTGAATAACATGTCACCATACGTGCGTACGTACGGCTTACCATCTCCACGTCGTGGTGTAATTGTTATTCAATATATTATTATTTGGATGGGTATAATAATGATGTGTAACTCATGTAAATAATAAATATATCATAATAATGATTCTGTATATATGTTATACCATCCAATTATATATTATTTTAATATCAAAAGAATGATATTGTCGTTCGTGCGTACGTACGGACTACCGTCTCCACGAACACAATGAGATTCATTCTCTATCATATCCATTCAAGTATAATTATCATTTTATGAATTAAAAATAATTTTCAATGACATGGTATCATTCTGGATATGAATAATATACAACTTATCTATTACAAACATTTCTTACATAACAAAACATATAAAAGAAAACGAGTTATTTAACACCCGAAACAATGATAATACTAATATATTATTAACAAATCATTGTTGAAAGATCATATATGATATCATATTAAAGTATATGATTCTTGTATAATTTAATAACAATTATTTCACCATTATACTGGAGGTTAACCTACCCCAACCAAGGAAAATTACAAGGTAAGGGTTATTTCAGAATCTTTTCATTATCTGAGGATGTTTATACGTAATTATCTACTGGGATTTCGTTATCATCCACATCCATGTTTCTTCGAAATGTATTTCAAAAAGATTTTAATATTTTAAATAATATGGGTTAAAGTCATTTATACCCTTGTTTGACTTTTTATAAGAGGTTTATAAAGGATTCTTTTCGTCATTTTCCAAACAAGGTGCTTTTAACCTTTTCGAGAGAATTAAGGTAAGAATGTTTTTTTAACTTATACGGTGGGTGCGGTTATTTTCCGCCGTTATAAAATTTTCGTATATTCCCTTACTAGATGATAAGAATATTATCAAATAAAATGTTTTATTTTATAGATATATGACTCTTAAATGATTTCAAAAATAGAAAGAGATATTTCTCTAAAAAGTGTTTTGATTTCATCTATGTCAACATCCTTTGATGGATTTTATGCTTATTTTAGTTGATTTATTATGATACAAAACTTCTATATTGTATTGAAGGTTTTGTGATATTTTTGATTGTGGATGTGCTATTTTTATACCATTCATATTTTATGGTGAAAGTATTGACAATTTGTATGCTAGTTTTAATACAAATGTTTATGTTATGTTTAAACCTTTTCATATGGGAATGAATTGGACTTAATATGTGACGGGTGGATCCCGCTATAGCTCCTAGATGAATCGGTAGGTATCATGAGACAAACTAATGTCTTGTCACAAGGCCTTGGCAAAATCATATTTGTAGTCTTGGAACGAGGCCTTGGCTATGTGGTTATGATAGTCTGGCATTATGCATTCCATCATTATGAAAGTGGTAATTGATATTGCATGTGATTATTCGATTATTACAATATCCCTGTGAATATGTAAATGGCATTATTTTATTTTACTTTTTCCATACTATGTTGAAGTTCAAGTTTAAAAGGCTTTTGTTTTAGTTATAAATTGCCTTAAATGTTTATGCTTATTTTTGAAATTTTCCCCCATATTGTTATCCTTACTGGGCATTAGAGCTCACCCCTTTTTTATGTTTTATTTTTCCAAGGATGAGAAGAAGTAAGTTATGAATGACCTGCAGGGATAGTATGTTGGGATATGAGTGTGGATTATGGAGACTATTTTGTTGTAGTCATTTTTCACTTTATGATGTAATGTAAAACTTTATGAATATATCTAGTGTTTCCAAGGCTACTAAACCAATCGGTCTTTTGAGATTTGATCTTTCTTCTGATCATTCCAATGTAATTTAATAATGCACTGACTCTGGGTAACTAGGGTCGGGGCGTTTACAGTTGGTATCAGAGGAAGTTTATTACAAATCGTGGAAACTAGATTTAGATTAAATCTGATTAAAGCACGTAGACCTAAGATGAACTTTGGGTATTAGTATAGAAGAACTTCCTAGAATTTTGGTAATGAAGATATTTTGTGAGCTTTCCAAGCAATATATCCCTATCTGGATACGAGCAGGTAGAGGCGGCTCTGGCACAGATGTACCTAGGGGTAAAACCCGAAAACACCGCATTGTGATAGACTCGAACGGGAACTGGTGCACGACAATGGGCCTTGTTGCACTCTTGGTTACGGCACTCCCGGGGGATATGCTTAGGATAACTCTCCTTTTCGTTACAAATCATTATGAAGGGTTTATGAGTATATACATTCTCAAAGAAAACATTTTTATGATTATGGATTATATCCATAAATAGTTCAATTTATGTTAAGTGTTTAATAAGTATGGGATTATGTATTTTGATTTATAAACTGATCTAGTTTATGCCATTGTTAAGAAATGGTTCCTAGTGGAAGAAATGGAAACTGTATCAATGCACGCACTCCATGCAGGGATTTCCCTCCAGCTCAAGATAATTATAGTGGAGCTGGTGATGCAATTGGTGCTGATCAGCTAATCACCATACTGGGACAACTCACTCAGGTTATGAATAATAACCTTACCCATATGGAGCACCTGGATCCGCAGTATGGAGGATCAATTTTAGATCAATTCATGAGGCAACAACCACCAACATTCAATGGGATTACAAATCCATTAGTAACTGAGCAATGGATAAATTCCCTAGGTAAAATATTTTAGGCTTTGGGGATTAGTGAAAGGGAAAAAGTTATCATGGAAGTTTACTGACTCACTAGAGATGCGGATAAATGGTGGTCATTGATTCAAAACACGAAGGAAGATGACGAAGTATCAAATATGGAATGGAGGGAGTTCAAAGATTTGTTTTTAGAAAAATACTTTCCTCACGACCATCGAGCAGATATGGAAAGGCAATTTCTAAGTCTGAGAAAAAAGGAGGATGAGAATGTCACAAAGTGTGAGGCTAACTTTAAATGGTTAGCAAGGTATGCTGGAGATTATATTCATAACCCAAGAAGTAAGATTGATTGTTTCTTTGATGTGTTAAAACCATTTCTCCCTCGAGCATTAGTATCACAATCCTTTTCATCGTACGAAGACATTGCCTCATGTTCTATCAAGACCGAAAAGGAATTCTCTAAGTCTTATGACTTTAAAGTAATGCAAGAGAAGAAGAGACATGCTGATCAATATGGGAATGGAAATAAGGGGAAGAAGGGAAAGGTTGAATATCCATCATGTGGTAAATGTGGTTAGAAACACCCCAGTACTTGCTTGAAGGGAACGGGAGTCTATTACAAGTGTAGTGAAAAAGGCCACCAAGCTTGTGATTACAAGGGGAAGAAGGAAGCAACCAATGTTCAGTGCTACAATTGCAGGGAGATGGGGAATTATGCAAATGAATGTCCTAAGAGTCAGGATAACTTACCTTAGAAAAGGCCAAGGGATCACGGCCAAGCTTATGCGATCACTACTGCTGAGGTAGAACCTCCGAAAGACGTGGTGGCAGGTAATTTAAGGGTTTCCACAAGTTTAGCAAATGCATTATTTGATTCTGAATCATCACATTGTTTCATATCTTCCCAGTTTGCTAAGAAAATTAGATATTTCCAATTTGATTTAACTAGGGAGTTGTCAGTTAAAACTCCTAAGGGAAGTATCATTGCAACAATGTTTTGTGAATCAGTCCCCATTAGAGCACATAAATGTTCTTTATCTTCAGATCTCATCGTCATACCTATGATTTATTATGATATAATCCTTGGTATGGACTGGCTTTCGGACTATTATGCGAAGATTTATTCTAAGAATAAAGAGGTTACGATTCTTGATGATGATGATAAGGAACACCTTATCTTTAGAGCAGAATCGTCACCACCTAATTCTTATTTAGATCCGCCCACAGTTGCTCAACTAAATTCAATTATTTGGGAGGAAGAGAATGAAATAAATGTTGGTGAGGAAAGGAATGTTCAAATAGAGGATGTACCTGTTGTGAAAGAATTTATAGATGTATTTTCGGAAGATTTACCTGGACATCCTCCAGAACGAGAAGTTGAGATTTCCATTGATTTAATTCCAGGATCAAGGCCTATATCGAAGAATCCTTATATAATGGCCACTGTAGAATTAGTTGAACTAAAGGAACAACTAGAGTAATTGAGTAATAAGGGATTTATTCTCCCTAGTTTTTCTCCATGGGGAGCCCCTGTTCTTTTTGTTAAAAAGAAAGACAGATCTATGCGGTTATGTATCAACTACAGGGAGATCAATGCTATAACAATAAAGAACAAGTATCCACTACCACACATTGATGATTTATTTGACCAACTGCATGGAGCTCAATACTTTTCAAAGATTGACCTTCGATCTGGATACCATCAGTTGTGTGTGAAGAATGAAGTCAATCCGAAGACAGCATTTCAAACTAGGTACGGGCATTACGAGTTTACTGTAATGCATTTTGGATTGACTAATGCACCCTCTGTATTCATGGATCTGATGAATAGAGTTTTCAAGGAGTATCTCGATGAATTTGTGGTTGTATTTATTGATGATATCCTGTTATACTCCAAAACCTACGATGATCATGAAAATCACTTACACATTATCTTGACGACTATGAGAAGGCTTGAATTATATGGGAAGTTTAGCAAGTGTGAATTCTGGATTCAAGAGATTTATTTTCTTTTCCATATTGTCTCTAAATATGGAATCTATGTTGATCCTTCTAAGACCAAGGCAATCCACGAATGGCCAGAACCTATGAGTATAACTGAGGTACGTAGTTTTATTGGTTTGGCAGGTTATTATCGATGTTTCGTCCAGAAATTTACCCGATTGGCTAACCCATTAACGAAGCTCACACGTAAAGGGTTTTATTTTGTTTGGACAAAAGAGTATGAGGAATGATTCGATGAACTGAAGGAAAGATTAGTCAATGATCTTATATTGACTCTACCATCGGGGAATGATGGGTTCGTTATTTATAATGATGCATCGAAGAAAGGACTTCGTTGTGTCCTTATGCAGAATGATAGAGTTATTGCCTATGCATCACGAAAGTTGATAATTCATGAACAAAACTATCCTACTTATGATCTCGAGTTAGCAGTTGTGATATTTTCTTTGAAGATATGGAGGCACTACCTCTATGGTGAAAAATTTGAGATTTATACTGATCATTAGAGTTTGAAGTATATTTTCTCACAAAAAGAACTCAACATGAGGCAAAGGAGATGGCTTGAATTACTCATGGATTATGATTGCACGATACACTACCACCTGGGGAAGGCAAACAAGGTGGCAAATGCTTTGAGGAGAAAAGATCGTGGATTTTTGAACAATATGAGAATTGAATGGGATCCAGTTTTCATGGATCTAGTGAAGATGGACATGGGAATAACCATGGAAAGAGAAACATCAATGCTTTTTCAAATGGTTTCGAAACCATCATTACTAGAATGGAATAAGAGTTCTCAGACCGATGATGAAGAATTTCAAAAGAAGATTAAAGATGTGAATGATTGGAGATTGAGATACTTTATGTATGAAGATGGAATTTTGAAATCCGGGAAGAGACTTTGTGTTCCCGATATACCTGATCTAAAAAGAGAATTTCTGGATGATGCTCATAGTTCCAATTTCTCTATACATCCTGGGAGCACCAAAATGTATAGAGATTTGAAGGAACATTTATGGTGGGACAACATGAAGAGGGATATTTCTGATTTTGTGTCAAGATGTATGGTTTTTCAACAAGTGAAAGTTGGAAGGCAACAACCTAGAGGAGTCATGAAACCTCTTCCCATACCGGAGTGGAAATGGGACAATATTACGATGGACTTTGTCATGGGAATACCAAAGACACCTAGAAGGAACGATGTAATATGGGTTATTGTTGATCGTCTTACCGTGTCAGCACATTTTCTTGCTATAAGAGAAGATCTAACCCTGGAACGTCTAGCAAGAATATATATTAATGAAGTTGTGAGACTTCATGGAGTACCCCTATCGATTGTTTATGATCGTGATCCCTGTTTTACTTCAACATTCTGGAAAAGTCTTCAGAAATCCCTGGATACTGAACATCATTTGAGCACTGATTACCTCCCTCAGAGAGACGGAAAATCAGAACAAACTATTCAAACCATATAAGACATGTTGAGATCTTTCTCACTTGACTTTCATGGTATGTGGGATCAATATTTACCTCTGGTAGAATTTTCCTATAACAATAGCTCCCATTCGAGTATTCAGATGGCACCATATGAAGCGTTATACGGAAAGAGATGTCGTACACCAACCAGTTGGGATGATGTTCGTGAAAGAAAACTTGTAGGCCCAGAACTGGTGGAGGAAATGATGGAAAAGGTGAAGGTAAACCAAAATCACATCAAAGTAGCTCAAAGTAGGCAGAAGAGCTATGCCGATAATCGAAGGGAGGATTTGGAATTTCAAGTCGGTGATCATGTTTTCCCGAAGGTATGTCCATGGAAGGGAGTCATACATTTTGGTAAGAAAGGTAAATTGAGTCCAAGGTTCATCGGACCTTTCGAAATTCTAGAACGAATTAGGGGTGTAGCTTACCGATTGGCAATGCCGCCAAGTCTCTCCAAAGTTCATGATGTGTTCCACGTATCTCTGTTGAGGAAATACATGCCTGACCCAACGCATGTACTCACCTATGAGGAATTAGAACTGGAACCCGATCTGTCTTATTGTGAAGAGTCCATCAAGATTCTTGATACGAGAGAACAATTACTGAGAAACTGGACGACGCGTCTGGTAAAAGTTTTGTGGAGAAACCATAAGATGGAAGAGGCAACGTGGGAACCTGAGAACTTATGATGAAAAACCACCCGAGTCTTTTCATGTGGTAGTATTCTTGAAATTTTGAGGACGAATTTATTTGATGGAGGGGAGAATGTAACACCCCAAGCTTCTACGGTATGATTTTCTTTGAATAATGTGATAGCGTGTGTTGTACGCAACACCGAGTTCTAACACACACCACAACCGATCAAACTAGCCGTTATGAATAGTAATACCTAAGTTTTGAAATTATATATATTTTATATTTCAAAATGGACTTAATTTTTGGATTCGGTATATCGAATTTATCTTAAAGTGAAATTTTGGTAATTTTGGGATAACATTAATATTTTGATGAATAGTGAAAATTACTAAATTTTAATTAAAAACAACTTTTTTAATCAAAATATTTAATAGTTATAAATTATAAATTTGAGTGGTTTTAAAGTATATTTAGAATATATTTTTAAAAATTAATAAAATTTTGGTCATTGGACATAATTTTACAATTAAACCAGACATAAACAAGTGTCAATCTTTTGATAGTTATTATCTCTTAAAAACACGCTTTTTGTTTTAACAACGGGAATTAATTTTAAATTAATTTCTGCCACTT
The DNA here is from genome assembly GCA_963277665.1 of Viscum album. Classification (NCBI taxonomy): domain Eukaryota; kingdom Viridiplantae; phylum Streptophyta; class Magnoliopsida; order Santalales; family Viscaceae; genus Viscum; species Viscum album. The sequence goes on from OY728131.1 coordinate 1,113,704,033, forward strand.
CTGTGTTTTGAATTTGGAAAACTGGATTCCATATTTGGAATCAGGATGTTAAAATTGTGTAAATAGGTAACATTTATTTTTAGACATTTTGAATAACTATTTCGGTAAATATTTTATTTACCATGGTTAAGGGTAAATCCAGTAAATAAGGGTTAAAAAATAATTTTATAATAATACTAAATTACCCAAAAACGTGTCCTAGCCTTATTGGATGATACATGTTAGACCATAGGCATCTTTGGGTCGATTTGGGGACCCCATGGAGCCACTTGTAGGTGATAGGGACACTTAATTTTAATTAAGTTAAAATCAGTACAAAAATGACATAAGCATATATATTTTAGAAAAAAAAAATTAATTCGGATATATATGTTGGATTTTCGACTATAAATATACATTAGAAAGCTAAAAATATTTAATAAATAATTATATTTTATTTATAATTTTGAGACTTTATATATTTTAATTTATTTATGATACAATGATGATGCAGTAATTACCATAATAGTGAAAAATTAAAATAATTGATCTTATAAATACACAAATAAATATAATTTGAGACTTTTTATGAATTAAACTAACTTTATATGTTAATATAACATGTTAGGAATTATTTAATTAAATTTTTTCGTAGTAATCATTCTGTTATGGGTTTCACAAAAATCAACTATTGAATAGTGTCAAAATTGACATAAAAGAGTTTTTAAAACAAATATTATATTATTAATTGATATTAAATTCCTAAAAAAATAAAGTTTGGCCAAGAGACTTATATCATGATTTTTGTATCATTAATGGACCTCTTGGGGGTCGGTTGGATGTATATAGTAATTTTATTAACTATATATTATAAAAATACAAAGCGGCATGGTAAATGTCAAACTAATTAACTAAGAGTTAAAACTAAAAGATATGGTTTATATAGTGACCCAAACCTGTCTAAATTCTATTTCTTTAATTTTTTTCGACCTATCCCCACCTTAAAAAATGAATAATAAACTTTTTTTCCATTTAAAATCGAATATGAATTTATTATAAATTAATATTTCTAGCTTTTCCAAAGGTTCCCTTGACACCTCTTATAAAAGGGCACTCCTTCTCATTACATCACAACTTCAAAGCCTTTTGGTTCGGCCAAAATCTGCCCAAATACTCTACCAAAATCCCTCAATAAAACCGAGAGGCATTATTTTGATCAGAAAGCCAACCTAAGGATCCCTTTTGATCAAATCAAAAGGAAGAATCCGAAGAAGAGGTAATGTTTTCACCACCCTTTTTCAAATTCATTTCTTCTTCCACTTCGTCATTCATTGTTATTACCATTCTAAAATAATAAATCAATTATCTTATAAATACTTTGATGTTATTATAAATATGTTACAATAATATTCAGTATTCTATCCACCCTTTGAATAACATGTCACCATACGTGCGTATGTACAACTTACCGTCTCCACGTCATGGTGTAATTGTTATTCAATATATTATTATTTGGATGGGTATAATAATTATGTGTAACTCATGTAAATAATAAATATAACATAATAATTATTCTTTATATATGTTATACCATCCAATTATATATTATTTTAATATCAAAAGAATGATATTGTCGCTCATGCGTACGAACGTACTACAGTCTCCACGAACGCGATTAGATTCATTATCCATCATATCCATTCAAGTATAATTATCATTTGATGATTTAAAAATAATGTTTATGGACTTGATATCATTTTGGATATGAATAATATACAACCTATCCTTTACAAACATGTCTTATGTAACAAAACATATAAAAGAAAATGAGTAAGTTAACACTCGAAACAACGATAATAATAACAAATTATTAAAAAATCAATGTTAAAAGATCATATATGATATCATATTAATGTATATGATTATTGTATGATTTAATAACAATTATTTTACCATTATACAGGAGGTTAACCTACCCCAACCAAGGAAAAGTATAGGGTAAGGGTTATTTCGCAATCTCTTCATTATCCGAGGTTGTTTATACGTAATTATCTATTGAGATTTCTTTATCATCCACATCCATGTTTCTTCGAAATGTATTTCAAAAAGATTTTACTATTTAAAATAATATGGGTTAAAGTCATTTATACCCTTGTTTGACTTTTTATAAGAGTTTTATAAAGAAATCTTTCCGTCGTTTTATAAACAAGGTGCTTTAAACCGTTTTGACAGAATTAAGGTAAGAATGTTTTTAACTTATATGGCGGGTGCGGTTATTTTCCACCATTATAAAATCATCAAAGCTTCCCTTACAAGCTTATAAGAATATTATCAAATAAAATGTTTTATTTTATAGATATATGACTCTAAAATGAATTCAAAAATAAAAGAGATATTTCTCTAAAAATAGTTTTGATTTCATCTATGTCAACATCCTTTGATGGATTTTACACTTATTTATAGTTGATTTATTATTATACAAAACATCTATATTGTATTGAAGGTTTTGTGATATGTTTGATTGTGGATGTTCAATTTTTATACCATTCATAGTTTATGGTGAAAGTATTGACATTTTGTATGCTAGTTTTAATACAAATGTTTATGTTATGTTTAAACCTTTTCATATGGGAATGCATTGGACTTAATATGTGACGGGTGGAGCCCTCTATAGCTCCTCGATGCATCGGTAGGTCTCATGAGACAAACTAGTGTCTTGGCACATGGCCTTGGAAAAATATTATTTTTAGTCTTGGCACGAGGCCTTGGCTACGTGGTTATGATAAACTGGCATTATGAATTCCATCATTATGAAAGTGGTTATTGATATTTCATGGGATTATTCGATTAGTTGAATATCCATGTTAATAAGTAAATGGAATTATTTCATTTTACTTTTTCCAAACTATGTTGAAGCTCATGTTTAAAAGGCTTTTGTTTTAGTTTTACATTGCCTTAAATGTTTATGCTTATTTTTGAAAGTTTCCGAAATATTGTTATCCTTACTGGGCATTTGAGCTCACCCCTTTTTAATGTTTTATTTTTCCCAGGATGTGAATAAGTAAGTTATGAATGACCTGAAGGGATATTATGTGGGGATATGAGTGTGGAATATGGAGACTATGTTGTTGTAGAAGTTTTTCACTTTATGATGTAATGTAAAACTTTATGAATATATCTAGTGTTTCCAAGGCTACTAAACCAAACGGTCTTTCGATATATTATCTTTTTGTGATCATGCCAATGTAATGTAACAATGCATCGACTCTGGGTAACTAGGGTCAGGGCATTTCATGGGTTCTCTCAAAAAGTCAATTTTCCTATATTTAAAATTATAAAATCCTTTATGTTATACTAGTATATAGTATTATTTTGTAAAAAACCCTCATTATATTTTCCATTCATTATATCCATTTAAAGATGAATTTTTTTATTTAAAGCTATAAAATTTTGTTCCTCATACCCAAAATCTCTTGTTCCTTATTACGTTACCCAATAGTATATTAGTAATTCACAAATGTTTATCTTTTTTAAGATGAAAAAATATTAGTTCAATTGAAAATAATTTCCATTTAAATCTAAACAATTTATCTTGGTGTAATTAATTTTATTTTTATATTTCCTTCCCCTTATAATTTAGATTAATAAGGTACACACTTAGGTAGAATGTAATTTGATTAGAAGTTTATTTATCAAATTTAAATCCTATTCCTTTAGATGTTCAACATGGTTTTAATTGTTCATAAATAATGTAAATTTTTAAGCTACTTATAATGCTTTATAAGAGTTTCATTAAAATAATTAATGTGTATTTGAGTTTAACCTCTAAAAAAGGATACACAAAATTATTTTTAGAAATATGCTAAAAAAATCATAATGGATTTTTATGAACATTATAAGATAGTTTTGATACTTTTTCAAATATATTTAATAATAATTTCTTTTGATCAATCATAATTACTATTCATGTTTTTATTTTCCATTTATATAAAAATTGTATATCTATCCATTTCATTAAAACTAAACATATCACCCTAAATGTACTATGTCTAATCAATTTTATCATTTGATTAGGTTGTGTAATAATCGTAATTTTTTTAAAAATATAAAATATAAATCAATTTTTTACAATATTCTATAGTTACCATATCATGTTCATATATTTCAACCATTAGAATATTTGAATAAAAAACGTTATTCATCTAAATTTTATATCTAATATAATATGATGAAATATTACATGTATTATAACACATAATAGTACTCTTTGTGTCTAAATAATAAATATTCATTTTCCCATAGAATAATTACTTTATTTTTATATTTTTTTTAGATTTCATACTATATGGTCTAATATAACATATATAAACATATTCATAACAAATGACACCAAAATATTCAATATTTTTTAATTTTTACCAATCTATCATTCTGATTAGTATATCACAAAAATCTATTTCTAATGATCCTATTAATTTTTCCAGAAAATTGGGCAAGTCCATTCTGAGTGTCAAAATAACAAATTTTTCCTAAATGATCAGATTTATTATTTAATACATTAGATTTATAAGAATTAGAAAAACAATTAAAATAATCATAATTTTAATTACTAGAATGGGATATAAAAGGCTTTTTATTATTCATTTTTTTATATTTTAGTATGTCCCTTTAATATTCATTAACATTTCATCAATGTACTAATCATGTGATATTGAAATAATATAGAAATTTCTTTAATATCACAGAAAAATATCCTCTTATATTCAGATTTAATAGGAATAATATAAATATTCTTTTTAGTAAGATTATTATCCATTAATTAATTCTGAATAAAGGATTGAAAACTATACATAATATTTAAAAGATAATAATTCAATTGGGTCAATATTTTAGTAGGCGCAAATAATATACCTTATTGTTTACACTTAACATATCAGCTAGAGTTTCTAACACATTATATGATCCAAAATGGGTATCCAATAACTTCTTCCAGGTTGTATTCTCCATATCTCATGATGATATTAAATTATTGATATTTTTTTTCATTGAAAAAAACATAATATTCTACATTTTTTTATTTTACTAATATTTCAAATATTCATCTTCATTAAAACAGATAGCCACATTCTATTTAACTCTATAATTTCTAGTCATCATGAGATGCTTCCCTAAGATTTTGTTAATGATAATAGATTTCATTCATTCAAAATAATATGAATATTTTTTTTCATGTCATATAGGTGATATGGATTGATTTAAATTCTCAATATTTTATATTTAATGTACTTATAAAATAAATACTATATAATATTTATTCTCCAACAAACATACTGTGAGAAGGAATGATGAAAAATATTTATATAATGTAACTGTAAATATAAACTGATTCTAAATATTACAAATATTAAAAACTATTTAATTATCAATACCTAGTAGAAACATTCACATAAAACAATTATAATCTAAAAATATTAAGTTTAATTTTAAAAAAAAATATTGGGGCATTGGAAATTGTAGATAATATGAGTAATTAAATTCTATTGGATCTTATTTTTATAATGAATTTGAAATAAAACATTCCAATCAGGATATATATGATAATGTATAATAATGTATTAAAAACTAAAACTATCATAATAGTAATAACATAAGAAAAACTATGAAAAGACAACAAGATAATTTATAAAAATAATACATAGAGTGTTGAATCAAAATATTAAATTTCCTAAAAATGATTTTATAAAATATAACTTTTTTAACATTATTCTATAAGGATGTATCTAATTTTTTACCTTAGGTAATGATTATCATATAATTATTTGAAACTATATCTTAATATCATTATATGTGCACTATCTAATACCATCATGAGCTTCTCTACATTTTTATATCTTGAATAACTCAATCTAGTTGATCAGATGAGTAGTCCTAATATCACAAAAAATCATTGACATTAATGATCTGAGGCTCTTTCATTCTATCATCAAAATACCTTGACCTGTAGCTAGACTATGTACTTATGATGATGTAATTACAATCAATCTTTAAAAATCCATCAATCTATAAAATATGAAGTATAATAATTACTTGAGAATCAATGTTATTTTTATTTGGAAATCCTCACAAAATAGTAACACTTAGATGAATCTACAGAAAATAAATTCTAAAATGACCAGATACACTATCAAAGAAATAATCATTTTCACATCATTAATATGACCATCATAATTGAAATGATTATGTAATATGTTTTTTAAATGAATTTTCAGCCATATTTATAGAATTTTTTATAACATCCCCTAAAAATTTAATATCTATCTCTTTTGGATTAGTTGTAACTAAATATAAAACTTCAATATCATATTTTGACGAAATACTCTTATCTATTCATCTTTCTAAAGAGTCATTCATTCAACGATAATTTTTTTTCTGATGAATTAATTATTTCATAAATGTTCTAATCACTATATTTTAATATATTATATTATGATGTTAAGAATTCCATTTTTCATAAATTCAACTTTTCACACAGATTATTATTAAATAGAATTTTATGTGTAATAAAATTCATCTGAACTGTAATTTATTTGAAAAAAAGAAACAAGTGAGTAATTAACAAAACAAGTGATTTTAAGGTTTCATTCTAATTAGGAAATTAATTAATATAGACCAATGATTCCATCTGTTGGGTGTGATATTGGTAAAATGATAATTCATAGATTCCATATAAAATGGGAAATATTCTCTGATTATTTTAGTTAACTTATTCAATAATTTGTGGGTTAGAATTTTTTTGGGTAGTGGATCCAGCTTGGTTTTAGTGTCGACATGACCATAACATGATAATGTTAATGTATTTGGGCCATAAAGGTGGATTTGAGGTAGGTATTATTCATGTAAGGTGAATTAGGAGAAATATTCAATACAAGAACCATATTGGGTATGATATTTTAATAATCTTTATAATTACAGGTTGGTTAAATAAAATTAATAATAATTTATTGGCCTCATGGTGAGGGATGAGTGTTTTATACTGTGATGTAATAATTTTATTGACTTTTATGGAATTGTTATTTTGTTTGGATAACACATATAGGGAGTTCCTTGTTTATTATGGATGAATTATATAGTCATAAGGCCATCCTTTTTTGATAGATGTGTAGCACCCTCAGTTTCTGTTATGTAACAATTACTTAATTCTTTTTTGGATATAAAGTCAAGGGTGATAAATGAGAGAGTTAAGAGAACATGGAATGAATTTTTTAATCAAATGGGGAGTCGCACAAGCGGCGCTTGGTTTATTTAACCGTGCATCCTAACGATGCATAGTTGACACATTTTAGGTAGTGGATTTCACACGGTTGGAGCACAGTTCAGGAGACAATGCGAGGAGGTCGTTCGAGGGTCTACCGAGTTATTGTCTAATTCATAGTTAGAGTACGGTTTTTCAAACAGTGTGAAATAATCATGCATGTATTAAAATGAGATCCTAAAAAAGAGTATCTCAAAAGTTTTTTCCTCTAAATGGGTCATTGTTTCTCCTAAGAATCCATAACTCGGGTTCACTCTCACTTTTCACGACCCATCCCAACGGGGCTCGACCCGTGACTTCCCAAGCCCGGCTTCAATAGGCAAGGGGCTGGAGACTTGCGACGAGTAGGATATCAAAAAACATGGGAGGAATTAACCTAAGGTACCTATACACATGCATCCACATACACCTCCATGAAACAGTACAATGATATATAAAATTGAATAGTAAATGAATGCATACAACTATCCCAAACCAGAGTGAAACAGTAGTACAAAAAGGGAAAAATCGGGCCCACCTAATAAAAACTACAAAGGCATCCAACCAGCTCAGAAGAAGGGGTACGCTTCCAAAATCACCACCAGAATGCTCCTCGGCACAGCTCTGGTAAGACTCCACGGTCAGCAATTCTCAATCAACTCCCACTGCTCTGGGTCCTCCTGGGAATCCGTCGAAAGGCATGTGGTCTACACTAAAAAACTTCATGTGCATGCAAAGCCCATGCAGCGGTGAGTATAATAATACTTAGTAGGCACCCCAAAAACCCAAAACAAAAGAGATAAACTGAAAGTCAATAGTCCGCTCATTCCAGCCAGAGGGAACCTAGATGAGAGAGAATCTCTATGTCGTGACAATCCTCGGCTAAACACAACTAGTCAGATCAATCTAGGTGTATTCCCATACAAACACCTTGAACATCCACCTTGGGATATTCCCAAACATAAACCATTAATATCTTCATAGATATATGATCTTACATATACAAAAAAACCATATATACTCATCTCAAGAACCAAAACACATGAGGTACCGACCTCATAACTAGAAACTGTTCAAAACTAGGAGAGAACACTCCACGATCACCGTCATCCCAGATGACACTCGACCTAGAGATACACTCCATCGATTCCCACACAAACATCTCAGATGTTCACCTAAGAGAACACGCTCGTCTGATATCATCTCTGAGGATAACTCACTAAAAAACATAAACACCAATCTCCTTAGATAGGACATCGCTCCTAGGGTCTGCTAGGGGATACTATAACCCACAACGGTATAAAAAGATCTCACAAATTGGGGATCTGTCCCAGGGTATACTGGGGGATATCACCACACGATCTGGCATTCGAAAATCTCACAGATAGGGGATCACTCTCATGATCTGCTGGGGGATAACACAACCCAACCTGGCGCTCGACTAAAACATGCCACTCAGAAAGAGGTTCGTCCCCAGTGTCATGATAGTCACAGTGATACCGAAACCCTATCTGGTATATCTCGCATTTTAGGGGATTGAACTAATGATGCTGCAACCAAACAGAAACCACATGCTGAGTTGGGGATCATATATCCAATGATACTAAAACCCTAATATAGTCCTGATGCTGAGTAGGGGATTGTATAAGCGATGATGAGACAACCCTTCTGAGAACGGCCCACTGTTTAAGGGATCATATTCCTGATGATGCCACAAATCCCGTGGGGTTAACCTAAAAGATAGGGGATCACCTCCCCTAGATCAGTGGTCACATCTATACCAAGAAACCTATCTAGGAAAACAATGCTAGAGGATCCCGCTTCGGGCCCACTGAAGTGATGCCACAACTCTAACAGATTAAAAATCCCATCTAGATGATCAAAAACCTATACTAAGGTTTTGATTCCATGATAAACCTCGTAAGAATGATCTAATGGAGTACCCTCAACCATTGTTGGTCTGAACGTCACAATCCCAAGCGACCTACCACAACACCACACTGCGCACCTCCAAGGCTGATATCGAGGCCACCATCACGATGCACGCGAAAAAACATGCATGATAGGCTATTTTACTCACCCGAAACAGATAATTAGTGAAAAATACATTATTCACTGTAGGTATCCAATGTGGGGCCCACATCACGATCTGAAAACTCATCTAGGGGATTATACCACTGCGATCACGTTGGAAAAACACATGGGATCGACCACTCGATCATCCCAAATGGACACCCGGTGAAAAAGGTATTATCCACCAAATCCAGCTGATGTTGGGCCCACACTACGATCCCAACACTCATCAAGAAAATCACACCATTGTCATCCCCTTGGAAAACACACAGGATTGACTAGTTTTTTGTCCAAAATGGACACCCGGCGGAAAAGTTGTGTTTCTTTGTAAATTCCCACGAAACCAGCTCATAAAATTATCAATGTTAGCTCAAAAGGTCTGTATTGACCCAACGAACTTGTTTCCAAAAATTGATCATAAATTGGAGTTACGGTTTACATGTAACGGGGGTTTAAATAACCTACAAGAAAAATTTGGTCGGACCACCGCAAGGTCACCAGAAACCACCACCTACCTGACCAGACCGCCGTCGCCTGCCAGAATCCACCGTCACCAGAACACCGTGGCCGCTGCCGGACTGCTGCTGGAGTCAATGGAAAACCACCAAAACCATCAGAAATGTGCCGGAAATTTCTACGGGCCACCACAGTCAATCTGGTGGTCCACAATCCAATAAGAGACCTTATCTGGAATATTTTGTACGACACCTTTATAGTGCTTGCCTCCGCTCAAATATTTGTCACCGTTTCAGAATCACAAAAAGGTAACGCCACTTTTTCTCACCTATGCACTTCATCTGGTGCCCGAAACTCGAACTCGAGCACAAATCAGGACTCCTCATGTCGAGATTTTTACAAACATATGCCTTTCTCCTTGATTCGTTGATGATTTGGTGAGTTAAAAAGTTGATGGACGAAGAACGCGAAGAACAGACAGAGAACATGAATAACATGAAATCAAAAAATCAATCTGATAATGGGTATTTTTGGTTTGTCCATCAAGAGAGACTAGAAAAGTAGCAGAAGCGGAAACAAATAAAAAACGACAACAAAACCTCAATCTAGGAGATGCATACCCCTAATAATGTCATCTACCTCAAATTCGGATCTGTTGATGTGTTCCCTATGCCATGATCGATCAGTGTCTGACATTTTGTCATGATCCAATATCATTTTGACATGGAATTGCTAATAGCCAGAGCATTGATGTCCAAGAGGGTTAATGTGCTAACTCGGCTCCTTTCCTTAACTACCTATTTATATAAAACTCTCGTCAGACACAATATCCAAATCTATCATGCCCTCTCAACTGTGGTCACCTCGCGGGTAAACACAATGCTAAAAACACAATGACAGTATCATATTTCTGATCTGAGATTCCATTCATGAGTTATTCGAACTGACGACCATAACGAATCGTGACTACTTATTTATGAAAACACCCCAAGTGGCTTTTTCCAGAGCAGGCCGGCTGACGTAATGTTTACACCCCGCCTAGGGTAAATGTCACCTTACGGACGCAACTGTGCCCTCGAATTTGTTATCCAAGTTACTGTTTAAGTGAAAAATCATCCTATCCATGTGCATAGTATAAAAATACTTAATATTTTTATAAAATTAATTTCGAACACAATGGGCCTCGGAATCGCACTCCATCTTCACGCCTAGCTCTGGAATTATTCATAAGAATATTCCAAAGTATGATAGAGACAAAAATCGTGTCGCTGCATCTTCCCCACCTTAGAACCTTTCATCCCCAATAATCTATATGCACAATGAAAGAAACCAGACTCTCAACCGGGTCTCCCACACTAGCATGTTCGTCAACAAACACCCCTACCCAAACACATAAGTTAGAGGGACTCATCCACCATACCTCAACACTATCCTCCTTCGGCGGCACTGACTCGCCCAAACAATTTTCATCACATCACAAAAATGCATCTCGGTGGGGGATGGATCCCTCTTCCTTATGCATTCGAAGCATGCCGAACAACACACACACACACATGGTCTTACTAACGCCCTGATCAAATATTGAGCAATCAATGAAAAGGGAAGTGTTCCGCAAAACAGTGTCTACAAAAACTACTAGAGAAGTAGAAAGGGCACAGAGCATACCTCCATCCACCCGCAGAGCCTCTGGGTTATCAACTTCTAAGGCATGTAGCTATCCTCGCCCTTTCCCTCACACTCCTTGAGCTCGGTGTGGACCACCTGGGGGTGTTGGTGATGTCGTCTAATATCTCCTACCACCTCCCACTACTACACCAGCTTCGTCGCCTCGTTCGCTTCACTGCTGACCACCATACTCGAGATGCTGCCTCTGCCAAGGCGGTCTGTCAACTGACTCCCTCTCAGCAGCACGACGGGTCAAAAAATCTTTAATGAGAAGTCCCCGACCATCACAAGCGTATCTCCACATCTCCTACGCCTGACCAAAACTAGCCTAAGAGCCATGTTCCTCAGATCCTCCATCATGGGGTCGCCTCCAGAAACGTCCCATACCTCCGTGCCCATGAGTCTGTCATCGGCTAACTGATATCGATCTGAATGACAAAGTCTCAGATCTCATATGCCCAACCCGAACAATCAGGATCTGCTCTGCCAGAAATATCTCCACCACTAGGGTCCTCACCAGCACTCCATCATAGGTGGGTAGTCACAAGGAAACCTCACTTGCTCTAAGGTCCATGTGTAGGCCCTACTCGTAGGTATGAGCCCTAATGAACGGGTCCCGAAACATATCTACGGAGTAGCGCGACAGGTTTGTAAACCACACTGAGTACTTTGACAACATCATTCCCTCCTTCCGAATCTATAGAAGTTCCTGAATCTACACTGACCTCAGCATCACCAGATAGAACTCATCCCTGAGGAGACTCTCAAACTCTATCCATGTGAGTGTATCTTCGTCATGGGACTATGTTACTAGGCTCCCATATCACCCAACCGAACCATGCAGAATGATCACTTGTATGACCACCATCTGATCAGGAAGTGTCTTCACCAGGTAGAAAACTCATGTGACTGCCTCAAGCCAGTCTTTAGCTACACAGTGGTCCAGATTACCCCGGAACCACATAGGTTGCTCCCTCTCGAACTCATGCAGTGCACTCATCCTGCGAGCATCCTCATACTGCACTACCAGCAAAACCAGCTGCTCGACCGGTGGTGGCTCAACAGGTGGACCACCTAGAGGTGCAGCCTCAGTACCCGTGCCCTGATCTACAGTCTCTACACAGGGAGGATCTTCAGCACAACCATGATGTGTAACCTTCACTAGCTGTCGTCATGGAGGCATCCTGAATTACAATCAAGACACTCTATATTCAAAGAGTATATCAGGAGATCTGACTCAAGAAGAATATGGGAAACCAAAAACCTAGTCCTATATGTTGCAAGTACCCTTATGACCCTGCGAGTAGTCTCTAAATGTCCTGAGTCGAAAGGCATGTTATTAGAGTCCCAGTGAAAGGATTCGTCAGCCACTGCACCTACACTAGAGTCCCTGGCATGATATCCAAACATGAAACATCTTGACACAGTTACTATGCGACCCAAACAGAACTCACATCTAGACTAGCTATGCTCCAAAATCCCAAAGGTGGAACCTCCTCTAAAAACACTATGTCTCAACCTGACCCAATGGGGCTCGAGCTGTGACACCCCAAGCCAACCACTAACAAGCCAGGGGCTGGCGACTAGCACTGAGTAAGATATCACAAACATGGGAGGAATTAGCCTAAGGTACCTGTACACATGCACACACATACACCTCTATGAAATAGTATATTGATATATAAAACTGACTACTAAATGCATGCATTCAACTATCCCAAACCAGAGTGAAACAAAAGTAAAAAGAATGGGCAAAACATGGCCCACCAAAAGAAAACTACAAAGGCATACAACCTAATCAGAATAAGGGGTACGATGCCAAAAGAACCACCAGAAGGATCCTCGGCACAGCTCCGATAAGACTCCTTGGTCAGTCCCGCTCACTTAGCTCCACATGTTTCAGGTCCTCCTGGGACTCTGTCGAAAGTCATGTGGTCTTTAAAATACACCAACAACTGCAGAAAAATCCCATAAAATGGTGAGTGTAACAATACTCAGTAGGCAACCTAAAACCCAAAAACAAAATAGAGCAATAGAAAGGAAACAGTCCGCTCATCCCATCCAGAGGAAACCCAGATGAGAGAGAAACTCAAAATCGTGACCATCCTCAGCTAAAAACAACTAGTCATCTTAATCCAGGTGTATGGCCATACATACACCTTGAACATAAACTCATGTATATTCCCAAACTTATACCATGAATATACGCTCAGGTATACACTATTACGTATAACAAAAAAATAGATATACTTAGCTCACTCACTAAGCCACATGAGGTACTAACCACATCACTAGAAATGGTTCCCCACCAAGAGAGCACACTCCACAGTCACTATCTTTCCAGATATAAATCATCCGAGAGATACACTCCATCAGGTCTCACACAAACATCTCATATGCTCACCTGATAGATCATACTCGTCAGATATCGTTACGGAGGAATCCTCACTCAAAAAACATAAACACCAAACTCTTTAGATAGGGGATATCCCCTATGGTCCACTAGGGGATACCCGAACACACACCGGTATACGATGATCTCACAGATAGGGGAACACTCCCAGGGTCCGTTGGGGGAAACCACAACCCGATCTGAATTTGTAGATCTCACAGATAGTGCATCACACCCACGATCTGTTGGGGGACACCACTACCCGATCTGGCGCTCGACAGAAACACTTCACACAGATAGAAGATCATCAAATGTGTAATGATAGTCATGAAGATACCATAACCCTATCTGGTACATCTCATGGTGTAGTGGATCTAACTGATGATGCTACAACCATACAGAAACCATGTGTTGAGTAGGGGATCACATGACCAACGATACTGCAACCCTATTATAATCCCCATGCTGATTAGGGGATCATATACCAAATGATTCCACAACACTACATAGCATGACCCACTGCATAAGAGATCATACAGCCGATGATGACACAAACCCTACAGGGTTAACCTGTTAGATAGGGGATCACAACCCGTGGATAAGCAGTCACAGTGATACCAAGAACCCGATCTAGTTAAATGATGCTAGAGGATCCAGCTCCAGGAATACCGAAGGGATGCCATAACATTAATAGATTAAACATCCCATTGGGAGGATCAAAAAACTATACTACAGTTATGATGCCACATGAACCCTCGTATGAACGAACCAAGAGAGTACCCTCATCCAAAGTTGGTCCAAATGTCGCTAACTTGAGCAACCCAGAACAACCCCATACCGTGCTCCTCTGATGCCAATACCGATTCCACCATCGTAATCCACGCAGAAAAACACGCAGGATAGGTTGTTTACTTGCATAAAATGGACTACCAGTGAAAAAGTCACTATTCACCATAGGTAGCCCATGTGGGGCCCACACCATGATCCCAAAACCCATCAAGCGGATCATAGCTCATTGATCCCCTCAAAAAACACAAGGGATCGACTACATGATCATCCCAAATGGACTCCTAGTGAGAAAGGTAATATTCACGGAAGCCGGCCCATGTGGGACCCACACTATGATCCCAAAACACATCAAGAAGATCACACCATTGTGATCCCCTAAGAAAAACACATGGGATGGACAACTCGTTCATCCAAAATAGACACCCAGCTGAAAAGTCATGTTTCTCCATAAACGCCCAAAACCAGTCTCGTCAGTAGAGTAGTGCTTGCTATGGTGATTCTAGTAATACCATGACTCCTCAACTAGGGAAACCTCAGCATATAAACAAGGTGAAAAATATAGTTAATTATAAATTGTATGGATCTGAACAGATGATTGTCGATGATCAGGCTATTCCATCTACATTAAGAGGTACATTTCTTTTGAATTATACCTTTGTGCATGTGTTGTTACATACTGGTGCATCAAATTCGTTCATTGCTTCTCGAGCAGTAGACTTCGTATGTTTAAACTAGAAATGATTCCTTCTATTTTGAAACTACTTATTCCACTTGGTGAAAGAAAACGTTAGGACTTTGTGTGTATATCATGTGATATAATAATTGATGGCGTTGAGCTAAAATGGTACTTCTTGATGTTTGATATGGATGTCTATGATGTAATCCTGGGTATGGATTTGATGAGAATCTTCAAGGCTCAAATCAACTATTATCAGAGAACAGTTACCTGAATGACTAAGGACAGTATCGAGCGTCTCTTTAGACGAGAGAGGACTGCAAAGAAAGGTGCAAAGAACTTATTGTCACCATTTGTTGGAACGATATCTTATCGATTGGTAGTGTTGATGTTTGCATAAATGGAAGATATCATGTATGTAAACACCTGTAAATATCAAGGAAATTTGTTTCTAAATTTCTTTGAAATTTTATGAGTACGCAGTTTTTGACAGAACCTGATTTTGAGTCTCGGTGTGCCCGGAATCAATTTCTGAAGTTTAGCTTAGGTACATTCAGTGAACGAATGAGAGGTTTTTTCTATCTTTTGAATCGGTGCTCTGAATTGAATTTTGAGGGCACCGATAAATCCGCAGTTCCAGTAATTGATCAAGAGGACCATTAACAATGATTCATCTTTTCGGGAGGAGTTGATAAAAATGTGTGTATTAAATAAAAAGTAAAATAAAATTGTGGTGCAATTTTATTTCTTTTACTAAGTGGATATATCCTAGGTGTGGGAGTTGGGATGGGACACACTAGTAACTAAGTACCCATGAGAGGATTATGGTGAGTTGGGTCCCACAAGAGCCCAACCCTTCACATTCCCTAACTCCCTAACCCCCCCCCCCCCCTTATGTGTGTATCTCCTCTCTCTCATCCTCTTTAAACATTCCGACATTAGACCCAATTAATTAGAAAACTCATGTTTAATTAATTAAGTGAATTTTTCTGTCAATTTTGTAATTTGAAATGCATTCCTTGCTTTAATAAAATAATAGGAGTCTTATTTTATATTGGGGTAGGCTCGTTGTGTTGTGGATTGGAGCACAGATCTCAAGTTACTTTGGAAGAACATCAGCCTTCCGCGAAGAACATCACCCTTCGATGAAGAACGTCGTCACCACAAGGAGGGAAGATGTGTTATACCTTCCTCTATACGCAACTAGTGTGAGACGCCATCCCCTCCTTGGATGCACGCAAACGTTGTCTCCGAAACCTCACCCCGCGATGCCATCATCCGCGTCGCTGGGAAACGACATCATTAAATCGAAGTAGGGGTTATCTTCATTCATGTTTAATTTTAAACATTTTTTGTTGATTAATTTGGCCGCTTGTTACTGATGTAACGGGAGGAGATCGGATCGCACAAACTCGTACAATTTCTCCACATTGTTTTCTTGTTGATCAACGTTGATGATCTCGGCAAAGGCGGTGCGGTGTCGTCGCACCGTACGAGAATGAAGGGAACCATGACCGGAACGGGCCGTGGCGGTGGTGCACGGCGCCGCCACGCCATGACGGACAACACGAGGGTGGCCGCAACCAGAGTGAGTCGTGGTGGAGGGGTGCAACGCCGTCGTGCTACACAGGTTGAAGAAGGGTCGCGGCCTAAGTCCGCAGAGTTCTAGCAGGGGTGGCCGGACAACCGAGCACCAGTGCTCCGGGTGGCAGGACCCCTGTGGTTCCTGTGGTGGCTAAACCGGCTGGCCATAATGGCTGGCCATTTTCCAAAAAATCCATGGGTTTGAAACCCAGGGGCAGTGCATTGGGGGGACCCCTTAGGGTTCGCCGTTTTGGAATCAAGGGGGCGGCACCCCACTTTTCCCCTCACTCGGCCGCGAACCGAGCTGTGGAAGGCTTTCGAGCCGGTTCGGGCCATGACGAAATGGGCCGGACCCGGGTCGGGTCAACCCGGTTCGGGCTGACCCATGGGGTATCGACCAGGTTGGACCGGGCTCAAACCCCCAAGTTTCGGACCTGGTTCGTTCAAATGCCCCTATAGTGGTCTAAGGACCTCTGATCGACGCACCATCAATTGTGTTGGGATCCTTGGATCGAGATGGTTGTTTCAGTATATTATGATCCAGATTTCGGTAAATTTTGGGTATGGCTGGGTTGGTTCGAACCCAAAACCAATCAGGCCCTTGGAGCAAAAACGCATATAACTTAACGAATCGATGTCCAAATGACGTGTCATCGATCATGTTGAATTCCTCTTAGTGAGACGGTTCTTTTGCCTTACTTCTCTTGAGTTTTGGATGCCGCTGGAGTACAGTTGGATTGGTATTAACTTAAAAACCAACCGGACCTCTAGGACAAAAAAAGCCACTAACTCTCAGAACGGGCGTCCGATTGACGCGCCGTATGTCATTTTGAGTTCCTATTTAAAAGATATAACATTGTGATACATAAACTATGTACATCGTGATAGTTGATATATTGACCCTCTTGGTTCGTGGAGCAGATCCTCCCGGAATCGAGCGTGCTGTATGCGGGAACCCTATAGCTCACTGCAACCGCGATGAAGATGATGACTGTACTTGGATCCTACGTGCGTTCGGCAGAGAGGATGACTTTACTTGAATCCTACATGGGTTCCAGATCGAGGATGACTGTAATTTAATCCTCCGTGGGTTCGACAGTGATGACGACTCTACATGAATCTTATATGGGTTCGGTAGTGATGGTTACTAAATATAGATCCTTTGTGGGTTTGGCAGAGACGACTTCTATACATGGATCCTACCTGGGTTCGGAAGAGATAATGATTCAAAGATTACATCTTATCATCTCCACCCCTCTTCGTGAGTAGTATACCTTTGTGAGAAGAGTCTTGACATCCAATCATTATCATACATATGATTGAATTTCTTTCTTGTGTGGATTGGGTTGTGCTTTCCTATGTGGACTGTGTTGTACTTGGGCACGTGAGTTGGAGCCAAACTGGAAATGATGAATTAGGTATATTTATGGTCATATACGTAAGTAGTGATGGTTGATACTTCATGTTTGTATCATTCCTTTGTGGATTCTGGGAGAACTTCAGGGTCTCAAGGTCCCTACTGAGTATCGTACACTCACACATGCATGGGCTATGCCCACACTACATTTTTTTGGCTGCAAGGCGATGGACAGCGCTGATCATGGTTGAGGCTTGTGAAGCGGGATGGTACCCTGAGGTGTACTAATAGGCAGTACATACACAGAGCAGACGGTTGGACCCGAGGAGCTGAGGGGATCATCTGTACCCACCCTTCAGATGGGATAGCCGGAGGATGAATTAGTGGTTGCTGATTTACTTTACTACTGTTGTACTTTCTTTTCAGTTGTACTATACTTTTCAGTTGGGTTTGTATTCTGGCCCATTTACTTTTAATCACTTACTTTTATACTCAGTTCACTTAGTGTTTACTTCATCTGTCATACTCTATGTGTTTGTTTTCTTATATAAAGGCAATGTCTTCCCTTTTATCAGGATTTACGCCTTTTCTGCTAGTTGCCTACCCCTGGAATATGGAAGGTGGGCTTCGGGTAGTCACGTCATGGTCCCCGAGGACGGGTCGTGAAAAATAGGTATCAGAGGAGTCGGTTCTTCCGCAGAACTCAGGACTATGATAATTTCATCTGTGTGAAGCAATAGTGTTTAGGGTATTGATTGTGGTTATCAGTCCAGGGAGTCCAGTGTTGGTGTGGTGGCCGACGTATCCATACACCAGGGCCCTGACTTCTGATTTCTGACTCAATCCATGAATACATTGATTGAATGTGTGTTTCAAATGTTTTAATTGTGATTACTTTGTGTCAACTCACAAGGTATTCTCTATTAAAAGTGGCACACCTGTTTCTTTTCAGGATGGCCCCATGATGGAAGCCAGCTTGGGTTTCGAGCTTTGTGCAAGACGGCTACCAAACGAGTGACGAGGCCTCGGTGTAGGGCCCCATTACAACAGAGGAACCGGTGATATCTCCACCCACCGAGCCATCGATGCCACCAGCCCCAGCAGCTGAGAGTGCACGTAGCCTGAGTGCACTGCATGAGTTTCAGCGTCAGAGACCACCCAGCTTCCATCGGTATATGGACACTCAGGCAGCCGAGGATTGGCTAGAGGGTGTTGTTCGAGTCTTTATATTAGTGGGGATACCAGCTGACCTCATGGTGATCCTTGCGGCGAGTCTCCTGCACGCAGCAGCAGGTAGATGATGGAGCCTGATGCTCCAGGTGCACGACAAGGCATATCTTCTTTGGTCGTACATCGAGATCATCTTTCACATAGAGATTATTATTTCCACCCTCCTTGCGGTGCGCATTCAGGAGCTACTACAGCCGCGGCAGGGCAACATGACAGTGGCCCAGTACTCGGTGATATTTACTAATCTCTTACACTACTCCATAGACATGGTATGAGACCCATTCTTCTGGGCCTAGAACATCAAGCAAGAACTGAGGCATGAGATCCGGGCATCGATGATCTCCCTCAGTATTCTGACACACGAAGTAGTACTGGAGAGAGCCCTTCTTGTGAAGAGATTTCTTGCTGAGCCTACACCAGCAGTGAGACCTACGGCAGGGCGGCACATATCGGAGTCTTATGCAGTAGGTGGTAGATAGGTGACGCCGAGGTCCAAGTGGAACCGACCATCAGGTGGGCGACCTCAGGATACTTGTTCGGAGGTGTGGGGAACACATAGAAGAGCAAGTCATACGAGATCCATACAGTTCTATGCATGTGGCTGGCAGGACCACATGTCTTGTGACTTCCCGTCCCGCCATGCAGAGGAACAACAGATGGTTGAGGGACCACCCATGAAGAGGAAAAAGTTCAACCATGGCAGTCCGCAGGGAGTAGGTGGATGAGGTAGAGGAGCTAGTTGAGGAGCAGGTGGTGGACAACACTTTGGGGCTCCACCAACACCACCACCAGGAGCTCCACTCTGACCACAGGGAGCTGGCAGGAAGAGGCAGCCTCAGCCTTAGGAAGTGGAGGCCTACAACCACGGCACACCTGAGATGATTCGAGGTACTATCTGTGTATACTCCACCATGGTTGCAGTTATTATAGACATAGGAGCGAGTCATTCGTTCAATGCCATTGCCCTTGTTCGGAGCACAGAGATTCCGACAGAGCCATTGTCTAGATCATTATGGCTAGACACTCCTATGGGAGAAGACTTGATGATTACGCAATGGTGCTGGCAGTGCAAGCTTACTCTAGGAGGAAACAGCTTTGGCTGGGATCTTCTTGTAGCGGCATCGATGCCTTACGACGTCATCTTGGGCATGGGTTGGTTATCTATAGTCTATGCTCAGATCGATTGTATTAGGCACAAGGTGAGATGTGTCCACGCTGATGGCAGCTAGTTCTATATCACCGTAGAGAAGGGTGCCTTTATAGCACCGGATGGAATCACGCAGAGGAGAGGAGAACCGATCAACCATCATTTCGCTAGTCTAATCCTAGGAGCAGTTGATGTGCGGAGTCCGAGTTTTCCTTCTGTGGTGGATCAATATGAAGAATTTTTTCCTGACAATGTTCCAATACTACCTCCTCACATAGAGGTAGACTTCTATATTGACCTGTACCATGGGACATCCCTAATATCTACTCCCGCATATCAGATGGCTCTCGCTGAGCTTCGAGAGCTATGGGTACAGTTGGAGGACTTGCAGGGCTAGGGATTTATCCATCCTCGTGTTTCACCATAGGATTCCCTGATTTTGTTCTCCAAGAAGGTGGATGGGAGCTTACGACTGTGTGTCAACTACCGTCACATGAACCAGGTGACCATGATGAACAGGTATCCACTTCTGAGGATAGATGATCACTTTAATCAGCTCAAGGGAGCACGCTGGTTCTTGAAGATACACCTCAGGTCGGGTGATCATCAGCTCAGAGTACGAGATGAGGATGTGCAGAAGATAGCCTTCGATGTTGGTTTGGCCACTATGAGTTTTTGGTTATGCCTTTCTGCATAACCAACTCTCCAGAAGTGTTCATGAGTCTCCTGAACAGGATCTTCCAGCCATACCTCGATCGATTTGTCATAGTCTTCATCGATGACATATTCATTTGCTCAACTACTGAGGAGGGCACGCCACCACTTGCGGGTTGTACTGGATACACTCCGAGAGCACCAGCATTATGGTAATATCATGAAGTTTTAGTTATGGATTTGAGAGATACACTTCATGGGGAACATCATCTATTATGCGGGAGTTTCAGTGGATCCTGTGAAGATCAAGGTGTTGATAGCTTGGGAGCCACCAAGGAGCGTGAAGGAGGTGTGGAGTTTCCTAGGTATGGCTGGGTAATATTAGATATTTTTACCAAATGTCTCCATAGTTTCAACAACACTTTCGGCTTTGACGAAGAAGTGGACACCCTTCGTGTTGTCAGATATATGTCAGCAGAGCTTCCAGGAGCTGAGACAGAGATTGAATAGTGCACCCATCTTGAGGCTACTGGAGGAAGGCGTAGGGTACGTAGTATACTGTGATGCTTAAGGGACCAGAATCTGGTGTGTCCTGATGCAGGAGCAGGCAGTGATCGCTTATGTTTTAGGACATTTGAGGCAGCATGAGCAAAACTACGCAACCCATGACCTGGAGTTAATTGTAGTGGTCTTTGCCTTGAAAGTGTGGCAGCACAATCTGATGGGCGGGCGCTTTACAGTCTTCTCTGACCACCATAGTCTCAGGTACATCTTCTCGCAGAAGGACCTGAACCAGAGATAGCGGCGATGGCTCGAGTTCCTCTAGGACTATGACTTTGAGATAGTCTATACTCCTGTAAAGGGGAACGTAGTAGCTGATGCTCTCAGCATGAGGTCAGACATTAAGCTACTTGGAGAGGCCACGGAGTATATAGCCATGTTGCATATATCCTTCGTGGATAGAGATGAAGCAGCCTTTCTATAGTCCCTCACAGTCACTCCACCACTACTTCAGCGGCTCAGAGAGGCACAACATGAGGACATTGACTGTGAGGGATGCCATGCTTTGATATCCTCAGGGCTGGCACCCCATGTATTTTTTGAAGGCGGAGAGCACATCATCCTTTTCATAGGACATATCATGGTACCAGTTGCATTACAGGAGGAGGTTCTGAGAGAGTTTCAAACATTGCCAGTGGCGGTACATCTAATAGTAGTGAAGATGTACCAGGATCTCAGGCGACAACAGTGGTTTCCGGGTATGAAGAAGGCTATGGAAGAGTTATATTCAAGATTCCTCACCTGCCGGCATGTGAAGGCGGAGCACCAGGTACCAGTAGGATTGGTACAACCCTTAGAGGTCCCAGAGTGAAAGGGGTATGGAATATCTATAGATTTTATGACGGGACATCCACGTACTTCCAGAGGACACGATTCCATCTGGGTGATTGTCGACCGACTCACCAAGTCATCCTACGTCTTGCCCATCATGGAGTAGGGCTCAATAGAGAGCGTGGGATGCCTCTACGTTCATGAGATTGTACAGCTTCATGGTGTTCCATCTTCCATCATCTCCGATCAAGATTCTCGTTTTACTTCTATGCTTTGGAAGGGGTTTCAGGTGGCATTTGGGACGCAGTTACTCCTGAGCACCGCCATTCACCCTCAGACAGATGGCCAGATGGAGAGGACCACTCAGTCTCTCAAGGACATGCTCTGTGGATGTGTCATTGATATTGGTCATAGCTAGGAGGATCACCTACCCTTTGTGGAGTTTGCGTACAACAACATATACCACTACACCATCGGGATGGCACCATACGAGGCATTGTACGACCGACCTTGCAGATCAACTCTGTGCTGGGAAGACCCTAGGGAGTCAACACTTTTAGGACCAGAGATAGTCCAAGCCATGACAGAGAAGTTACAAATCATCCAGGAGCGTATGAGGACTCCTCAAAGCAAACAGAAGTCCTATGCTGACAGAAGGCAGAGACCACTAGAGTTCGAGGATGGCGACCACGTTTTCTTACGGGTCTCACCTCGACGTGGATTACGGAGAATTGGATGGGGTAGAAAGTTATCTCTTCACTTCATCGGACCATTCCAGGTTCTCAGCATGATATTCTAGATGGATTATCGCCTAGCTCTTCCACCTCAGTTTCATCGGGTGCACGACCTCTTCCACGTCTCTCATTTGGGGAGATACGTGCATGACCGGACGCATATCATTGATCATGGGGTGCTGGAAATTGATGAAGGGGCGACATTTGCGGAGGTTTTGGTGGATATCCAGGATCGAAAGGAGTGGGAATAACGTGGATTGATGATTCCTCTAGTGTGCATCAGGTGGTAGCGCGAGAACCTCCAGGAGAGAACTTGGGAGCGGGAGGATCAGATGTGTGCACACTAGACCCATTTGATTCCCTAGTTTATGATGTAGCTTTATGGGGACATAAAGCCCTGAGTTGGGATTAATTTACATACCCATAAATTTCAAGGAAATTTTTTTCTTAAATTCATTGAATTTTTCAAGTACAAATTTTTTGACGGCACCTGATTCCGAGGCCCGGTGTTCCCGGAATCAATTTCTGAAGTTTTTCTCGGGTACATTAAGTGAACGAATGAGTGAGTTTTTCTATCTTTTAAACCAGTTCATGGAATTGAAATTTGGGGGCACCGATGGAACCAAAACATCAGTAATTTCTTAAGAGGACCTTTACCTAAGAGGCGTCTTCTTGGGAGGAGTTGAAAAAAAGTGTGGATTAAATAAAAAGAAAAATAAAATTGTTTTATAATTTTATTTCTTTATCTATGTTGTAAAATCCTAGGTGTGGGAGTTGGGGTGGGACCCACTAGTTACTAACTACCCATAAGAGGATTAAGGAGAGGTGGGGCCCACACGAGCCCAACCCTTCAAATTCCTTAACTCCCTAACTCCCCCTTTATGTCAGTAACTCCTCTCTCTCACCCTCTTTAAACATGCCAACATAACACCCAATTAATTAGACAACTGAAGTTTAATTAATTAAGTGAAATTGTTTTTGAATTTTGTAATTTGAAATGCATTCCTTGAATTAATAAATAATAGGAGTCTTATTTTATTTGTGGGTTGGCTCGTTGTGTTGAGGATTGGAGGATAGAGCTCAAGTTCCTTTGGAAGAACTTCACCCTTCCACGAAGAATGTCACCCTTCGACGAAGAACTCCATCACCACAAGGAGAGATTAAGTGCCATACCTTTCTCTCTCCATAGCTAGTGTGAGATTCCTTCCCCTTTTTGGATGCACGCCAATTCTGTCTTCGAAACCTCAACCCGTAATGCCATCTTCCGCCTTGCTGGAAAATGACATCATTAAATCGAGGTAGGGGTTATCTTCATTCAAGTTTAATTTTAATGTTCTTAGTTGATTAATTTGGCCGCTTGTTACCAAAGTAACGGGAGGATATCAGACTGCACAAACGCGACCAATTTATCTTGTACATTTTCATTTTGATCAATGTCGATGATCGAGGTGAAGATGGTACGGTGCCATCGCACCGCGCGGGAATGAGGGGAACCGCGACCAGAGCGGGCTGTGACGGTGGTGTGCGGCACCGCCATGCCTCACTGGAGAACCCGAGGGAGGTCGCGGCTGGAGCGGGCATTGGGGGAGGGGTGTGGAACCGTCGCGCAGCACCGGTCGAAGAAGGGCCATGTCCTAAGGCTACGGCGGTCCAGTAGGGGCGGCCGGACAACCGGCCGACGACACTCTGGGAGGCGGGACCCCGATGGGTCCCATGGCGTCTCACCATGACATCCAAAATGGCCATCCGTTATCTAGAAAAAGTGGGGGTTTGAAACCCCCTGCCAGTGCATTGGGCGGACTCCTTAGGTTCTGCCGTTTCAGAATCAAGGGAGTGACACCCCCCTTTGCACCCCGCTCGGCTGCGGGCCAAGCGGCATCCGGATTCCGAGCCGGACCATAGGCTGCGCACCGCCATGGGCTGGGCCATGCCCAAATGGTCTGGACCCAGACTCATACCCGGGTCGGGTCGACCTGTTTCGGGCCGCCCCAGGGGGTATCAGGCCGGGTCGGACCGGGCCCAAACCCCCTTGTTTCAGACCCGGTTCATTCAAACACCCCTATCATGAGCTACGAACCATCGATCGATGCACCATCAGTTGCGTTGGGATCATTGGATCGAGATGGTCATTTCGTATATTACACTCTATCTTTCGGTAAAGTTTGGGTATGGCGGTGTTGGATCGAACCCGAAACCAATCGGTCCCTTGGAGTGGAAACACTTATAACTTAACGACCGGATGTCCGAATGATGTGCCGTCAATCACGTTGAATTCCTCTTAGTGAGGGGGTTCTTTTGGATTACTCATATTGAGGTTTGGATTCAGCTGGAGTACGGTTGGGTTGGTTATAACATAAAAACAAACTGAGCCCCTGGGATGAAAAAGCCAATATCTCTCAGACCGGGCATCTGATTGACGTGTCGTCTGTGACATTGAGTTCTTATGGATGAGAAGGAATGTTGTGATACATAAAAAATGGAATTCATGACAGTTGATGTATCAAACCTCTTGAATCGTGGAGCGGTCCCTCCCAGAATCAAGCGTGCTGTGTGCAGGAACCCTAAAGATGGCTGCGACTGCAACTATGATGACGACTGTACTTGGATCCTACATGGGTTCGGTAGCGAGGATGACTGTACATGGATCCTCTATGGCTTCTGCAGCGAGGATGGCTGTACATGGATCCTCCATGGGTTCGGTAGCGATGACGACTTTACTTGGATCCTACGTGGGTTCAGCAGCGATGGTTACTATACTTGGATCCTACATGGGTTCGGCAGCGACGACTTCTATACTTGGATCGTACGTGGGTTTGGAGGAGAGGACGATTCAGTGATTAAATCTAATCATCTCCACCCCTCTTCGTGAGTATTTTACCTATGTGAGAAGAGTCTTGACTTCCAATTATTATTATCTAAATGATTGACTTGCTTTCCTGTGTGGATTGGGTTGGGCTTTCCTATGGGGACCTGGTTATACATGGGCTCGTGAGTTGGAGCTGAACCAGAAATGATGAATTAGGTATATGTATGGTGATATACCTAAGTAGATATGGTTGATACTTCGTGTTTGTATCCTTCCTTTGTGGTTTATCCTTTGTGTATTCTAGGAGACCTTCTGGGGTCTCAGGGTCCCTACTAAGTATCATATACTCACCCCTGAAAAGTATAT
This sequence comes from Viscum album, assembly GCA_963277665.1. NCBI lineage: Eukaryota > Viridiplantae > Streptophyta > Magnoliopsida > Santalales > Viscaceae > Viscum > Viscum album. The sequence continues at coordinate 1,113,730,564 of OY728131.1, forward strand.
GGCCGCACTACATTGTGTTGGTTGAAAATGATGTACAACGCTGATCTTGGTTGAGGCTTGTGGAGCGGGACGGTACCCTGAGGTGGACTAACCGGAGAGATGTACACAGAGCGGACAACCAGACTCGAGGAGTTGAGGAGATCAACTGTACCCACCCTTCAGGTGGGATAGTCTGAGGAAGACTCAGTGGTTTCTGATTTACATTACTGCTACTGTAAATTCTTTTCAGTTTTACTATAATTTTCAATTTAGTTTTTATTCTGGCTGATTTAATTTCAGCTCTTACTTTTGTACTCAGTTTACTTAGTGTTTACTTCAGCTTGCGTACTCTCTGTGTTTATTTTCTTATATAAAGGAAATTCCTTCCATTTTATCGGTATTTATGCCTTTGGTGCTAGTCTCCATCCCCTGGCCTATGGATGGCGGGCTTGGGCTAGTCACGAAACGTCCCCCGATGATGGGTCCTGACAATGGAAATTAGTTTTCTAGCAGTTTTGGATCAATTTCCAGATGGCATTCCCAAGAAATTCTTAGGGTCACCACCTCAATGGGAAGTGTGGTTAATAATTGATCTCTTTATGGGGAAAAGACTTATTTCCCTTGCATCTTATATGATGGAAGCAATAGAGTTACGAGTATTGAATGTGTAGTTAGAGGATCTAGAAAGAAAGCGTTTCATTCGACCAAGTACGTATCCTTGGGTAGCACCGATTTAATTCGTGAATAAGGCTGATGTAACTCATCGGTTGTGTGTTGATTATCGTATTCTTAACCAAGATATGATAAAGAATATATATCCACTTCCACGCATTGATGATCTATTCGATCAATTAAGGGGATCTTAGTGGTTATAGATGATTGAATTGCGATTAGGATATCACCAATTGAATGTTTGGAAAGAGGATATTTTCAAGATAGCATTCAGAAGAAGATGTGCCCGCTATGAATATTTTGTCATGCCTTTCGTTCTAACAAATTCACCAACAGTCTTCATGGTATTAATGAATCAGATATTTCAACAATAGCTAGATTTTTTGTTGTGGTATTTGTCCATGAAATTTTTTTCATTTAAATGACAATGTATTTTCATGATGTGCATCTGGAAATAGTGTTACAAATCATGAGTGAACATTGTATTAATGCCAAATTATGAATGTGTGAGTTTTGGATATAGGAAGTACATTTTCATAGCGATTTCATTTCTGAGAAAGGAGTTCATGTAGATCCTGAAAAGATAGAAGTTTTTATCTCTTGGAAACCACTGAATAATGTGTTCGAGATACAATGTTTTCACGGCCTTTCTAGTTAGTACCAACAATTTGTGCATGATCTCTCATGATTAGATTCACCAATGACAGATATGAAAAAGATGAACACTCCATTACAATTAAAAAAAGATTATTAGAAGTCCTTCCAGCAACGGAATGTTTGACTTACTTCGGCACCAATCTTGAACATTCCAGAATCTGGAAAGGGGTATGTGGTTTATTGAGATGCTTCAGGTTCATGGTTGTTTTGTGTTCTCATGCAATGAGATCTCATGGTTGATTATGGTTTAAGGCAGTTGAGGGTGCTTGGGAATAATTACCAAACACATGATTTGGAGTTCGTTGTAGTCATCCATGATTTGAAAACATAGATACATTATCTCTTTGGTGATAAATTTATTGTGTTTATGGGTCAAAAAAATCATGAAACACATTTTCTCACAGTGAGATTTGAATCTGAGGAAATGGAGGTGGATAGAGTATCTCCTATTTTTTTGACATTGACTTGATGAAGGAATCATCAGATGAATGACATTTCATTTCAGTCTTAGTTGACATGCAAGAGGAATGTGAAGACCGTGGTGATGTTGCAGTTTTTTTTTCAGAAATGCTTGTTCCTGATTTATATAAATGATCATAGAAACACAAACATTTTATATAGAATTTCTAGTTGTATGTTCAAAACTCAATGGTGGGGAGACCATTGATGGCTTGAAATATGATGGGGGTTCTGTTTTTTGTTTTAGAGATCGAATGGTTGTACTTATGGTTTTTCATGAACAACTCCTTCATGCTTACCACAATTCAATATGGGCTTTACATCTATGTACACATAAGATGTATATGGAATTGAAGGCACAATTTTGGTGGAGCTGCATGAAATGGATTGTTTCCGAGTTCATCTCATGGTGCTTAACTTATCAGAAGGTTAAAGAAGAATATCAGAGACCAGTTGGTATGTTACAATCTTTTCTCACCCCATTGTGGTAATGGGATCAAATAGAAATGGATTTTGTAACAGGTCTTCCAAGAATGGTCCTGAAAAATAATTCCATTTGGGTGATAGTGAATCATTTAACCAAGTAGGCCCATTTCATCCCTATCTGTGAAACTCATATAGTGGATGATCTTTTAAAAATATATATCTGAGAAGTGGTATAAATTCATGGAGTAAATGTGTTTATAGTTTCATATAGAGATATGAGGTTGACATCTCGTTTCTGGAGATCATTATAGCAAGCCCTAGGAACTCTGTTGATAATGAGCACTACATTTCTTCCTTAAACTGATGAGTAATCCGAGCAGACAATACAAAAATTGGACATCATGTTTCATTCTTGTGTAATTTATTTTGGTGGCTAATGGGAGGATCATATTACTTTAGTGGAGTTATCGTACAATAATAGCTATCAAGACTTGATATACATGGCTCAATTTGAAGCGTTTTTTGGGCATCCTAGTTATTATCCACTATGCTTGGTGGAAACGGGTGAAACATCCCTAGTCGGGCCATGCCTTGTCCAAGAAACCAAAGAGAAATCCAGTTGATTAGAAAGAGGATGGAGATAGCTCAGAGTTGTCAGAAATCTTATGCAGATCACCATCAAAGACCTTTGCTGTTCGTTATAGGTGATCATATCTTCTGGAGGATCTCTCCAAGGATTGGACATCGTCGTTTTGGGAAGTATGGAAAGTTATCTCCAAGATTTATTGCCCCTTTTTAGATACTAAAATGGGTTGGAGAAGTGGAATATCAATTGGAATTACAAACAAATTTTAGTTCAGTGCATAATGTGTTCAATGTATCCCAGTTAAAAAAGTATCACCCTAACCCTCACCATGTGATCAGATGGGATAATGTTGTGCTGGAACAAGATGCATCACTGATACATATTCTAGTGAATATCATGGATATACAAGATAATTTCTTTAATGGTAAATGAATTAGCCTTGTGCATGTTTTATGGCAACATGGTTAGATTCGGGAAGAGAGATGGGAACGGGAGAAGGGAATAAAAGAGCAGTGGGTGGAACCTTTTTGGGCCAGCAAGGGATGTCTAAATTATGACAATGGGAAGACCAATGGTGGGTAGAATTTATTACCCCTTATTTATGGTATGTAACCCTTACATAATTCTATTTTTGGTTATAATGATAAGGGTGATGAATGAGAGTGTCAAGAGAACTTTGAATGACGTTTTGAGGTAAAGGGGAAGTCGCACGGTTGTCTGATGGTTTGTCTAACCGTACGACCAAACCATTCGTAGTTGACACTTTTGAGGTAGTGGCTCCAGCACGATTAGAGAATGGCTCGGGAGACTATGTGAGGAGGTCGTGCATGGTTCGTCTGAGGTAGTTCATAATGCATGGCTAGTGAACTGTTTGTCAAACTGTGGGAACTAACCATGCAAGCACTTAAATGAAATCCTAAAAAGGTGGATCTCACAAATGTTGGCCTTTGAATGTATACTTTTTCCTCTTATGTAGTCATAACTCAGGATCACTCTCCCTTGATGGTTGGAGAACCTCTCCTAAGCATTTCGGAGGCGATCGGAGGGCTTTCCTTGGAGAATTAAAGCCAGATTCTTGAGGAATGTGATCGTTTGTCAGCGTTCTTGATAGGTTTCTTAGATCTACTTCTTCTATTCACTTGGTTTCTTAGATCTATGCTCTTTATGAGTATATCTAAGTCTATGGATGCCAAATATAATGAGATTTGGTCTTTTTCTTTCACCGAAAAGAGATCTAAGGTAGGTTCATGAAGAATTAACTCGGATTTCTTTTGCATTCTTTGTTTGTTGTGGTTTTCATCAAAACCATCGAGGTAGGTGGCTTCTCTCTCGACAACTATTTATAGAATTTATTGGATTATATTCAAATTGGTTAATTAATTGTTATATTATTGGAAAATATTCATTTGTGATGATTTATGTGTTTTTTGAAATTGTGTGATCTTTGTGATTAGTTGTGAAAAAGGGGGTTTAATTTTAAATGATGATTTTATTTTAATGATTTTCTAGAATTTCTAAATGGTTGATGAAAAAGAGTTTTTTTATAGAAATTTTATTCAATAAATATGGAGTTTTATTGAAATTTTTTGGAGTTGAAATGGTTTGGAAATGAAATGGTTTTGATAGAAATATTTTCCAATAAAAATGTGTTTTTATTGAAAGGTTTATTTTAGTTTGATCGTTGGGAAAATGTGTTTTGTGTTCATATTGAATATATGGGGATTTTTTGAAATAGGACCTTGTTCTCAGTGCCAAAGGTTTAATGGAACATGGGAATTTCACAAACAGGGCCTGGTTGAAATGTGACCATGTGCTCGATGCCAAAGGATTAATGGAACAATAGAATCAATTACCTTGTGACGACTTGGTAGATTGACGAGAAACCACTCATGAGTAAGGAACTGTCCTAATGTAGAATGTGTGGTTGGTTTCATAGGATTGAGTAATGGTTGGGTATGCCGATATAGAGATAATGGGAAATGGTTGTCAAGATTATTTCATTATTTTTTTGGAAAAATATCTTGCTGGAAAATTGGTTTCAATTACACCTGTATGGTTTTTGGTAATTAATGGTTTTGGAAACATGTTTATATTTAGTTATAAACGAATTTTGAGATTTTTTTTTATATAAACCATTTTATATATTAGTTTCTAACTCTTCTATCCTATTAGGGTGAGTACGGAAGTCATTGGGGAAGACCTACTGAGTTTTATTCTAACCCCACCTTTGGGACATTAGTGCTTTTGAAGATTTTTTCTTTCGGGACATGGAAAAGGTAATGTTTCACACGTGTTTATAACTGCCCTGTGATGTTGGGATGTTCATAGATTTTGGAACTTGGATCATTTGGAGCATGGAGTCTTGGGGACTTTGGTGAGTCTTGTGTAGTTTATCTACTTTTTACACTGATATTTGTGTTATCCTTTCATTGTTGTTTACTTTGATGTGGTTTTGAGTGCATGGAGTTTTTGTGTTTATTTCATTTGATCATGCATCATATAGTGATTTTTTTATTATGGTTGGTTGGTTTATTGGTTTATTTCGTAATGTGTAAATCGTCCCCTGCTTTTATTTGAAATTCTTCATCATTTATTACCAGCCTTTGGCATATTGGGGATGTTGCCTATCACCTAAAAATGAATCGTTATACTCTCAAGACAATGAGAATTAGCAGGTCATTACAGGATGGTAGTTTTGATGTAATGGGAACCTACATTAATAATTCCACCATGAGCATTATATTTTTGCCACATAAAGTCTTGTTGTAGGGAGGATGCAATATGGTGGATGATTTGTGACATGATATGTTGGATGGTGTGATGGGAGTTCTGAAGGTTTTGAGGGAACAATGTTGTTGTTGGACCCATAGATATTAAATATTATAAAAGGTCAAGACTTTTATGTATGGGGTCTATGGTCTTTAATGTATTCTCGGTTACGTTTTCACAGATAATGGGCCATCAGGCCAAGATGACATGTTGTAAGGGTAATACGAAGTGGATTGATAAGGATATGAATGCAAATGTGATGTTTATGATGGAGGTTGAAGGCGATTCAATGTGGGGGGGGGGGTGAATGACAGACCATATAGGGGGAATCCCCACCATGAAGGCTTCGTTGTGTGGATTTAGATTTAGCATTCGTGGTGAGAGTCTTTCCATGAAATGTGAGTGCACTCAATGTAGATTTTGGACTCATTGATTCAACTTTTACTAATCATGTTTCAACATTTCATGAATAATAATTTCATCAAGTGGAGGGGGTGATGGTGTATTGTAATATCATATCCTCATAGGCCACATTGGGATTGAACCCTAGGTTTAAGAATCTCTCCATAAACACTATGTGTCTTTCCAAGACACTCCACATCCAAAAAAACTTTAATAGGGATAGAATCATCACTATTTAGTTAACAATAATCTTATTTTAGGTCAAATCATAATCTAATGTGATCCAATTTTTTAAAAATCCTCCCCATATTTTTTCCCTATAGATGCACCATAGTAAGGGGTGATTACTGTATGATTCCATGGTGATTGAGGTGAGATCTACCATCCTTCATATTTAATTCATCATTATATTACATTCCTACTAATTTAGGTTTCCCTATGATAGGGATGAAGGGTATGTATACCATATCATGGTGTAATTTAGAAGCTAGTATGAGGTATCCATTGGGATTTGGTAGAGGATATCCAAAGAGGTTGAAAGTGATTTTCATTTTTTTGTCTCGTTATTATATGATTCATTTTGTAATTAAATTTTCATTTTCATTTTTTTATACATTAATGAATAAAAATATATGATTTTGGTTTATTCTTATATCGAAGTTAGTACAAAAGTTAGGTCACATAAATTTTCTTAATGATGGGTTCATAAAATAATTCTTAGTATAAAATTCCAGGATTATACCCTGAGTTTTAGTAATGTAATAAATATATTTAATATGTTTAAATTACATATAATTTTATTATAGTTGGTATCAATGATCATTTTTTGAGGTTGATCATCCTGATATTATGTGACATCCATTCAAGCATATATGAGCTTAGTTAATGATGGATTATGTTATATTAAATGGAAATCCATGTATATAGAATGTGGTCACTAAACATATCCCTAATGATTATTAATTTTTATATGCTATGGGATATATAGTCTGACCATATATGGGAGATCATCCTAATGTTATATGTATGTTCATTTTCAGAAATTTGTATGAATAAAATTGAATTTTTAGGGTGCCTTATGGCCCCTTGAACAAAATATTGTAATCTATATTGGAAATGGATGTAAGGATACATATGCATGTATCTTATCTGAATTTAAGGTCCTATAGGGGTATGAATTAATTTAATGAAATGTTTTGGTCATTTGGAAATGTGACAGTAGTAATATAATTGTGATAGGGAGTGATAAGGTAATGTCAATTAGCCTAGATTTAGTCCCATGTAAATTGTTTTTTATTAAATGCTCTATGATATATGATTTGTGTATGTTGGTTGAGTATTCCTCCACCAATAGTATATGTGTTAATATGTTTGAGGATACTATGGAAATGTTTTTTTTATTTTTGGTTAGAGGACTAACCTCGATTGGTGATGAATTATGGTGGATGTTGTTCCAACCCATTATTTTCTTTATATACAATGTTTAATGTGATATTATTTTATTCCTGGAATGATCATTGACATTTTGGAGAATGTGAAAACCTTTTTGGGATGATCTTTAACACTACATATAGAAATATGTTCTAGAAAACAATATAGTGCTAATGGGATGTGATTTGGGATAAGGGTACTCTTATGGAACCATTTCATACTTATCTTATCAGTGAATTAATACATGTTGGTTAGCATGGTTGTATCACTTGAAACTCATAGTTATGGTTATAGGATCTATAATTCAGTGGATAACCATCAGATACTATTTCAATTTTGGGAATGTCGCTAACCCGCATGACTATGATATATTAATTGATTATATAGTGGGAAACATACCCCATTATATTGGTACATGTGATAGTTCTATGTAGGCTTCTCTTCACAAGATATGTATAGTGATATTAATGATAGACCATCTTACAATAATATGATTAGAGGTATTACATATAGGACACTATTACATAATGAAAATATTGATATCTGTGTGGCCCTCCAGTCCCCTACTAAATACAGTGATATTTGTGTGTACCATTTATTCTGATGATGATTATGTTATATGGTGATATTCATAAAATCCTAATACAGCCTATTAGTATGATAAATGTTTATATTTTTCTAGGTTTTTTACCACCTCTTTGATTTTCATATGGTGTGATACATGGGGGCGGGGGGTTATACTACATATGATAATATATTCAAATTCATTATAAGATAGAAGTATGGGTGGGAAAATATCATACAGTGAGAATGTATATGTGTCTTGATACGAGTCATCAGATGCTTGAAAAATAAGTTATGGTTTATCATTGGTGTCACATAATAACTAGACGATCGATAATGTGTAATGACCCGTAAATTTCAAGGAATTTTTTTTCATAAATTATTTGGGATTTTACGAGTACACAATTTCTAAAGGCCCCTGATTCCGAGGCACTGTGTGCCCGGAAACAATTTCCGAAGGTTATCTCGGGTACGTTCAGTGAACAAATGAGTGGGTTCTTCTAACTTTTGAACCGGTGCTCGGAATCGAAATCGGAGGGCACTAATGAAACCGTAGTGCCAGTTTTTGCTTAAGAAGACTTTTTCTTGAGTTGCGTTTTCTCGACAGGTGTTGTTAAATAAATGGATTAATTGAAGAGTGAAATAAAATATTTGTTACAATTTTATTTCTACTCTATGTAATTACAACCTTTGTGTGGAAGTTGGGGTGGGACCCCCTACATCCTAACTCTACATGATAGGATATTAGTGAGGTGGGCCCACATGAGCCCTACCCCTTCAATTTCACTAACTCCTCTAAACCTCCCCTATAAACTTATGTGACTCTCCATCACATTATTGTTTCCAACTTAGCACACCATTAATTTTGACAACTCAAAATTAAATAGGTGAATTCAAATTTTGAAGTTTTGAATTGTTGGCATAAGTAAATAAAATAAGGCAAAGCCTTATTTTATTTTTGTTTCAATTTTGATGTGCGAAGAAAAGGATAGAGCCCTTGTGTTGTTCCTTTGAAGAGATTCAACCATCCGCAAAGAAAAACACACTTCGTCAAAGAATTCCGACACTGCAAGAAGAGATCAATGCGTCGTTCCTTCTCCTCTTCGTAGCTGCTGTGAGACGTCATTTCCTCCTCGGATGTCCTCTGTCGACATATACGGAGCCAAACCCCATGACGCCGTTTTCCGCGACACTAGATTATGTGAACTACTTTGAGGTAGGGGTTGTTACATCGTTCAAGGATTATTATTTTGACGTTCTTCGTTATTTCTTGGACGCTTGTCATCAATATAAAAAGAGGAGGTCAGATCGCACGAACACGGCCGACCCTCATCCCCCTTTTTTGTTGGTCATCATTCTGGGTTGGAATGGGGGAGACATGGTGTCGTCGTACCGTATGGGGATGAGATAACTACGGACAGAACGGGCCGTGGCGAAGGAGTGTGGCGCCGTCGCGCTGTGCCGGTGAAGCCAAAGGTGGTCGTGGCCATGTGCGGGCCACGGCGGAGGGGCGAGGCACCGTCGCGCCGCGCCGGTCAGACAGGGTCCGTGGCCTAAGGCCACGACAGTGCAAAGGAGGGGGCCGGACTCCGCCGGCCGCTGGCACATTGGAAGGCGGGTCCCGTGGGGGGTCTTACAGCAGCTCACCGGCCAGCCAACAGGGCCGGCCGTTTTCGGGAATTCGGGGGGCGTAATGCCCGGTTTATTTAGGGAATACCCCAACAAAAATGGGGGGGGTGTTTAAAAATGAGGGAGGTGGAGGCTGCCCCCTCCACATCCAGATTGTCCTCAAGCCGAGCTGCGGCCCATGCTAGGCCAAACCGCCTGTGCCGGGCCAGACCGCCCGCCCAGGGCCGGACCGCCCGTGCCGGGGTGGGCCACCCGCGCTGGGCCGAGCCGCCATAATAGGCAGGGTCGTGGCAGCTGAGCAGGGCCGCGTCCTAATAGGCTGGACCTGGCACCGTGTCGAGTCGACCCGGATCAGGCCGACCCAGGGGTAATTGGGCCTGGTCAGACCGGGACCAAACCCCCTATTTTCGGATAGATCTGTTCAAACGCCCATAACATCAGATAAGGACCTCCGATCGACGAATAATAAATTTCATAGTGATACTTGGATAGATACAGTTGTTTCGGTATATTACACTCATAGTTTTAGTGAAATTTGGGTATGGCCGGGTTGGTTCGAACAGGAAACCAACCGGGCCCTCGTAGCAGAATCTCTTATAATTTGAGCTCTGGACGTCTGATTGATGTGCTATTGACATTGTTAGATTCCTCATAATGATATGGTTCTTTGGCATACTCTGCTCGAGGTTTGGATTAATTTGAAGTATGTTCGGGTTGGGTTTTTCTTAAAACCACCTGGTCCACTAGGACGAAAAATCAAATAACTCTCAGACCAGGCGTCAGATTGGCCTGCCGTCTGTCGCGTTGAGTTACATTTGATGAGGCGGAACATTGTGATAAATCTACTCTGGACATTGTGACAGTTGGTGTATCTAACCCTTGGCTCGTGGAGTGGACCCTCTGAGAATCTAGCTTGATGTGTCGGAAACCCTAGAGATGGATGCGACTACGACGACGATGATGACTGTACTTGAATACTATGTGGGTTCGTCAGCGATGACGACTATACTTGAATCCTACATGGGTTAGGCAGCGATGATAATGGTACTTGGATCCTCCGTGGGTTCGACAGCAACAACGACTGTACTGGAATCCTTCATGGGTTCGATGGTGATGACTACTGTTCTTGTATCCTGTGTGGGTCCTGCAGTATTTGACTCTGTACTGGTATCCTATGTGGGTCAGGAAGAGTAGATGTTCTTGTATCCTTTATGGGTCTGACACCTTAGTTAGTCCTGTATCCTAGGTGGGTCTAACAGCTTGGATGAATTAGTGGCTACATCTGATCATCTCTAACGCTTACGAGGTGTATACCTGTGTGAGTTGAGTCTTAACATACAATCATTATCATCGATATGATTGTTGTGATTTCCTGTGTGGATTGGGTTGTGAATTAATATGTGAAATGGGTTATGTTTACTTGAATGGACTGGGTTGTACTTGGGATCGTGTGCTGGAACCGAGCTGGAATTGACGACTTAGGTATATGTATGGGCATATACCAAAGTAGAGTTTATTATTACTTTGTTATTGTATCTTTCCTTTTTGGTTTATCCTTCGTGGATTCAAGGAGTCCTTCGGGGGTCTCAGGGTCCCTAATGAGTAGCGTATACTCACCCCTACACGTGTTATTCCCGCACTACGTTGTAGTGGATGCAGATGACGGACGGCGCTGATCGAGGTGGGAGCTCATAGAGGTGGACGGTACCTGGAGGTGGATCACTGAACGGGACGTACATGGAGCAGATGACTGGAGCCGAGGAGAAGATAAGACTATTTGTACCCACCATTCAGGTGGGATTTCTAGAGGACAACTCAGAGTTTCTGCATTTCTTTTCCACTGATATACATTCTTTTCAATTGTACTTTACTTTCAGTTGAGTTTGTATTCTAGCCCCTTTACTTTCCAGCACTTACTTTTGTACTCAGTTTACTTAGTGTTTACTTAGCTTGCGTACTCAGTGGTGATTGTTTAATTTATAAATGTGATGACTTCCCTTTCTATCGGGATTTGCACCTTTGATTCTAGTCGCCAGCCCCTGGCCTATGGAGGGTGGGTTTTGGGTAGTCACGACATGGGCCCCGAGGACGGTCGTGACATAAGGGTTATTTTCTCACACATTCATTCATTTTGAAAATAAATTTTGAATAACATATTGTGCATGAACTATATATTATAGTTATCTAAGAGACACTATTTGTGGTTTCCTATTATGTTATAGTTATATAATGTTCAAGAAGATGTCGAACATTTGTACATGATAATACTTAGTTCAATTATGTTCAATGATAAATTCAGAAACATGTTATGAATTTACCACTAACCAAGTTAAATAATATTCCTATATGAAATATATCAATCAATGAAACCTCCTACTTATAATATTAGAATTCCAATGAACATGTCCATTGGATACATAAGACAGAAATAAAACTCATGTTGTGTTAACACAATTCATGATAAGAATCACATCAATACCATTCTAAAACATACCAAATCTAGTTAACTAAATAATAATGTCAAGAAAGCACACCAGGGTGGTTATGTGTTGTAATATAGTGGAAAAAATATCCCTATTAAAGAACACTATACAAAAACCTATATTATAATGTTGAATAAAAAGTAAAAACTGAATAATACAATCAATAAAAAACTGGTAAATCCAAAAGGTATGATCTGAACAGACAAATAAATATTCATTTTACCAACTGTATCCACCTAACCATCCTACATCAAAAGAAACAATTAAAAGAAAACATGACATATTACTTTATTACATTCATACTAAAAATTAATTAAAAAACAAAATTTACAACCACCCAATGGTGAAAAGTAGTGTGTCGTTTTACAAACCAGTATGATACTACCATTGAATCTATCCAAAAAATAATATATATAATGATATACTCCTAGATTTTAAAGAAACATATTTATTTTCAAAAAAAATTCAAAAATATAATCCTTTTTGAAATAATACCATGGGTTATCAAAAAATCCAGTTATATTCTCGGAAAATGAGTTATGAAAATTATAAGTGATAATTAATTAGAGAATAATCAACATATCACATGTGTAATACATATGTAAAAATGTATGATAATAACCATGAAAAATACGTCTTTTGAAATACTATGACAAACAATTCTTGTATAATACATTATGTGAATAAAATAAAAGAATATAACCCTGACCAATCCTTCATGTGATAACATTTGAATAAATAATGATGCCCAATCCATTGTGTGATAATCCAATAAAAAATGAAAACAAATTATATCTGATCTATTTTTATAACTAATAAAAATGAAAATGATGCCCAAATATAGACCAATGATTGATCCAACTAGTATAATATCTAGATTCATTACATGCATAATATACTGAATGTAAATATCATATTTCATTTCACACACTAATAGTGACAAGTCAAATCCCAAAGCACCCACAATTAAAAGATGGGATATTTTTTTGTTAGAAGATATTATAAATCCACGCCCATGTTATTATAAAACATTTAAAAATCAAATCAAATCAACTTTGATTATGGAAAACTAAATTTTAGAAGAAAAACCTTATTCAATAATATTATCACTCTTGTAGTGTGCATAATCGATTTTAATTAAAACCCTCATTAACTATATTATTTCATTAAAAAATATAGTAAAATCAAAAATAATATCAATTCAATGAATAATAAAAAGTAATTTTTAAGAATAATAAGAAATAATTACAGTTTTAAATTTTTTTAAAATCACACATCTCCGAATATTGATAGATCATACAATCATAATAAAATGGATACCGAGGAAGATTATATTGGGTTCTTATGCTCTACGATCAATAGAAGACATTTGAATAACTCTATCAAATTGAATATATATGAACTTTATAGGATAAAAGGTTATAAAGTTACAAGGGGAAGAGAGGTATAGTAATTTTCTATCAAAGGTTGATGAAAGTACATCAAAACCTGAACATGCAATGAAAAATCATTCCGGAATGATTGATGAATGACAACAATACAATGGGTTAAGCCTCTAGATAACTGGGGAAGGATTAGGTTGAAATGAACTCAAATTAGTGGTGAAATTTGTATTTGAAAAGTGGTCTTGTGGGGTTTCCCATAAAAATATAGTGCATTAAAATTCTTTACACATGGTTTATCGGAAAGGCCAAACTTTTAAGAGTATCCATGCTCCATAAATATAAGCACTACAAGTAGATTGTGGTCAGGGCATAGGGTTTTTTTTATATAGTTAAATTAACCATGTGGAAATGGTACATAGTTCCTATATGTATGGGTTTATGGTCTATAGGTTCAGATAAATGGTTTGAGAAAACATAACACCACATTACATTAGTCCATCCTTTTATACACGATTTCCTAGTCCAAACCTCAAGTTTTTCTTTAACAAAACTCCAGTTTTACATAATATAAGGGACTTTTTTTCTTGAAAAAACAAAAATGACCCAAATGATATACCCAACCATTGAAATATGATAATAAGGATTAATAATTACATTTTGGAATTTTAAAAACATTATAGGTTTTTTGTAAATATCAATAGGAACATGAAAGACAACTAAGGATTAATTTGAAACCTATATAACAATGAAAACTAAATGGAATAATTATTAAGGGTGAATTTTGGTTTTAATAGATTATATTCCATGGGGAAAATGCTTCTAACAATGGAATAACTATTTATCATAGTAAAAGAATTTTTTTTGCATATTTAACAACAATAAAAAATTTCATAGAAATTTGTATTATTCTTGGATTATCGGGTTACTACTAGAGGTTTTTTGTAAAAATAAATTGGTTTTATATCCCACGTCATAATTTAACTCGAAAATTAGAATCATTTATCAAGATAAAATAATATATTATTTTATTAGAAAGTAAAAAAGAATAATAGTGATTGAATCAGCTTTTTCTTTACCAAATCAATATGTTGAATTTATCATCTATAATAATTATTCCTGGATGGGACATGATTTTTTCCATTTGTATTGTAATTAAGTAATTGTGTTTTATTCATGAAAAACAAATACTCATGAGTTATAATATAAAACATATGATAGATTAATAGCTACAATTATTTTTTATTTAAAAATTTATAGGAATAATTTATATAGATTAATGTCTTAAATATATATGAATCAAAAAGTATTGATGTATAAATTCACATTGAAAAAATTGAACATGAGATATATTAGGTGTATGGAACTAATAATGGATCAAAATTTCCCAATTTATTATCATCCAGGAAAGGAATGAAATATATGTGATTCCATAATTTAGGAAAAAAATGATCATTTTTTTATTTGGAAAATGACCATTTTTTAATGATTTGATATATTATGTCCTATATGTTGTGGATGAATGGACATCATATATGTTGTTAAATGATTTAGTAAAATAATATATTTATGAAAGAATAATGAATTCTCAGAAATATGGTATTATTTAATAGAAGAAGGTATAGTTGGGTTAGAAGGGACAGAATACTATATTTAATACAAACAAATGTGTTTTTATGATTTGGAAAATGATTATGTCTTTAATATGTTCCTTAGTTTAGCAATATATTTTTTAGTGAATATGATAGTTCTCTATTATTAAATCATCCTAGAAACACTATGATATATAGAGACCTTTAGAAGTATTATTTTATGGATGAAATGGAAAGAAATATTTTTGACTATACCATGAATTTTTTTACTTGTTAATAGGATGGTGTAGAATGATAAATAGTGGAGGTAACGATTCAACCTTTTAAATTCACATAGTAGAGAAGGTAAAATATATACATATATTTTGATTAATTGAATTTCCAATGAATTCTTATAATACAATATCATTTTGCTTGTTGTTGATCCATTAATTCTACAGACTTCATTTCTATTAGAGATATTAGGTAATTTGATCATATTTTTCAACTGTATAGTAATGATATATTATTTTTTTAGTATTTTATATCAATATTTTTAGATTGGGATTCCATGATCAAATTGATTTTTTATGTAAAATACTTCAAAAATATTTTTTTATTGAATTTAATTTCTGCACAACATTTCATACTTAATATGTTGGATTTTTGAGTGATAGATTAAGATCATGTAATATGTTATTTGGTATTATTAAATGGATTACTCGGGGATTTGGTATCATTATATTTCCTTGGTTTTGTTTTCTTATTACAATTGTTTGATTTTAGTCTATAGATGGATACTTTAGATGCAATATATATATTCTTGGGCCATACCCTAGATTTTTTGGAATGAGATACAAGAAATGAAGTCTATGTTATCATCATTTTGATGAATTAGATGATATATTGAAGTTTTTTTAACAATATATTTAGATGGCTCAGAGTAGACAGACTCTTTATAAGGATAACTAGAGAGAAATATATGATGGATTCATGTCATATTTTGCACCCCATTGAAAAAATATTTCACATAAAGGACAATATTTTCATATTCATGACCACAAATAGATTTTTCTTGAAAATGGTTATTTACGATGTTAATTTATAATGGAAAATACATATGGTGGATAAACAAGAATAAAATCATAAAATTCTATAAGGTAATGGGATCCCCACTTATCTGGTACATAAAATAAATTATGAAGAACAAATTAAAAAAATATAGAAGAAAATTAAAAAACCCATGTAATGATGTAAACAATAAATTTAATGCATATTAATACGAAATATATAGTTATATTCAATATAAATATATTAATATCTTTTAAATTTATAAAATACAATTGTTTTAATTAAATTATTTTCTTATATTGTTCTATTATAAATAATAATTTATAAATTATATAATTTATGATTTTAAATTTAATTTCATTTTTGGTGTTATAATATAAAAAATTGACCAAGGAATTTTTTTTATATCTCAAAATGTAATTTCATTTCAATGATTAATTAACAAAATGAATTATATTGTAAAAAAAGAACATTTTATTAAATAAATTAATTTATTTTAAAGCGCATTATATTTTGAATTTTATTTCATATATCAAAATTATTTTATATTAACATTTAATATACTATATCACATTTTAATCATCATTACATTGGATTTTAGTATACTTGTATTTTATGGGATTAATAATAGATTGTCTAAAACATTTTTATACTACATAATTTTTAACAATTTTTTATAATAAAAAAATTATAACGTGGAATCATTTAAATTAAAATTATATATATATAATGTCTTCAAAAATGAAACTAATTTCATAAAATGTGGATTACCTGTGATAGAGTTAAAATAAAATAATATTATTTTTGAAATTTTCATCTCTTGAAAACCACTTTTTCCATCACATCTTAGGGGTTTTTAATTAAATTTTGGAACATCATTGAATTTAATTTTTTAAAATGAATTCAATATTTTTAATCATCCTAAATTATATTATATAATAATTTCTTTTTTTATTGTTCCTAATGAATATTGAAAATAATAAAATTATTTTATTGTGATTATGTTTATAAAAGGATTATCTAGTGTTAAACTCAAATGGAAGGGGTTTAAAATTACCTAAAACATGTCTAAATTTTACTAGAAATTAATATTTATACCTTATATCTTGTATTACTATGTAATGGATCTCTTTAGATCCGTCTTTCTTTGGAAAAATGAAATTTCAAATTGTGTTCCAAAATATTGAAGTGTGTCTACTGCATAACAGACAAAATGCCACCACCTCCCCTATCATTCTCAAAAATTAATGTCCAATTATTTCATAAAATCCCAAAAATATTATATTAATTATTTATATCACCAAAAAATATGTCCTATTAATTTATTGTAAAGGATTTCTCTGAATGGTTTTGGTTCTAAACAAAATAGGTTGTCAAAATTAGAGGTATCCTCCTTAAGATGGTGTTCTTATTTAATTAAATCGTACAATTCCTTCAAATATTATTCAATTACGATGATATTCAAGAAAAAATTATATCCCATTAATTTATAGTTTATTATATTAACCAAATAACATAAATGCCTCTCATTTTCCATCAAATGGTAAATAAAACCTTAACTCATGTGTATGCTAGACTACTGCCTATCAAACTGATGTAATTTGTTTTTATTCATCGCTTATCATGGATTGTGATATGGATGTTTTAATATTATAAATATTATATTTTTAATATAATTATTCACCATGAGTTATTTTATTAGATGTAACCTATTTCATTCCATTTTGTGGTGGATGTGATTACATCACTCATGTGTACTATATACTATTGAATCATGAAGTGATGTTATTTATTTTTCTCTAAATAATTACATGGATGGAAAAAAGTATAATATTAATTAACACTATAGATATAAATGATATAATAATGATATTAATGACATTTTAATAATTCTTTAAATATAAATTTAAAGTTTACTTTTACAACATTTCACTGACTATTAAATGACAATGTCATTTTTGTTTATGGGTGGACTACTGCTTCCCCTATGATATTTGATTCATTTATTAAAAACTAGTAATATCAATGATATATTTTAGAATATTTAAATGTTTAATTTTGTATTTATTACAATATAATTATTCCTGAAAGTTAAAATATTTATTACATTCTTTCAATAATAATCATTGAAAAAAAAATGTTACTCATGCAGACGTATGTTAGGTTGTCACCATGATTGTAATTTAGTTCAATATAAATAACCATAATCAAGTATTTCCATTTAAACATTAAATAATGTATAAAAATGATAAGTATATCCTAATTATTATTCTTTATATGAAGTAATAATAAACCATTGAACCATATTAAACCTACCAAAGTCATCTTTGGCATATAAGTCAAATATTGTTGAATCATACAAAGTGAGATTAAATGACTAACTAATTGGGTATAAAATGGGAAGTGATAAAAAATTAATTATAATCATGAAAATGGTTCTTATTTATTTAAATATTTATCATATGTTTATTTTTTATGAATATAAAGAACATGCATTATGAGTTAGAAGAAGATTAAAGACTTTGTTTTAAGAAATCTTTTTTTAATGATTAATTTTCCAACTCTTCTTCCACTATGTAAATATATATATTTTTTTGGAGTTTTATATTATTTTAAAAAATATTTATAAATGAAATATTATTTTAAATAATATCTGGTGGAATATTTTAATGGGTTTTATACAAAATGATTTGATAACAAGAAAAATTGAATGTTCCATTTCAATGTAAATGATGACCATGAATTTTTCTTCCACCGTAACGTTATTATATTTTTATGTTCTTCTAATATAATTCGGGTTTACTTAAAAAAAGAACAACCCTTCCCATTATCTTGTTATTTTGGTAATGATAATGGTGTTTGTAATGAATAGTGTATTTTGATATCAATAGGCATTTTCATATGGTTCATAATGAATTTTTGAACTGTTTTATTCATGATATAGTCTTTGTACATTTTTTATAATGGGTTGAGACAGATTATAGAACATGTGTGAGAAATACATATCTTATACAATTATTTTTCATCCAATATAGATCTTGGGTGATCCCAAAATAACTTATAAAAATAATGTTTCCATATAACAATACAATGCATTGGAAAATTATTTTTTTCTGTATAATTATATTTGAAATAATCATAATAGTATTTCCAAATAATAAGGGTATTAAAAGGTTTATTTATGGTTTCTATGAGAGAATGTCTAATGAATCATAAATGAATTTTATATGATTTAGAAACAGTTTTATTGTAAATAAATTAATTCAATGGTATAATAATTAATTTTTAAAATAATTATAAATCCCATTTCAGGTAAATTGTTTTTTCTAAGAAATGGATTTTCATGGGACATTATTTATTTCACTACACTAATTATTTTCCCTTTTTTACCTCTTGTACTGATATTTTTATTCTAATAAAACATTTTTAAAATATTTTTACATGATTTGAAGAAGGGTTAGTGAGTTCAATATTACATGTTGAAATTTATGAATATTTTTTCCGTAAAAAATCATGTTTTATTTTCAATGATTCATGTTATGATAAAATGGATACAGACTACAAGTGAACAATTTTCTTCAAATGGTATTATAATTTATTAGTCATACCATAAGACTATAAGATTCTAAACCATAAAATAACCAAAAATTTTAGATATTGAATTATTGAATCTAAAACCAAGATTAGTAAGGTATATTGTTTTTTCGTTATTGAGAAATTCTTATTTTTTAATATTGATTTTGGGTGGTCAAAAATAAATATAAATTTTTTCATATAATTAACTTTTAATTAAATATAATATATTAATATATATATATATATAATTTAATAAGGATTTTATTTAATTACATTTTAATAATACATCAAAATTTAAAAATTATGATGATAAAATAAAAATATTTATTAATAAGTAAATGATAATTTTTTATGTTTTTAGCATGAAATGTTTTTCCATGAATTTCAATATTAATAAAGTGGAATCTATCAAAATAAAAAAATGAAAATGATCCCTTGTTCACAGAATGTGTTCTCATTCAATATATTATTAAAATTTTATATAATGTTATGTAGACACACAATATATAAAATTACAGTATTCATATTCATCAATGGATGAGGTTAAGATTGATTTAAGTAATAATCACATAAAAGAATACACTATTAAGGAGGATGGTGTAATATAGTTTTTCAATGCTCATTAAAAAAAGTGAATGTGATAATCCCAATACGTTATCCAAAAATGAAACAAATAATCATTATTATTTTTTAAATTCATTTTCTTCTAGTATTAATGTATCTATAGGATTAAACAACAATTTAGATTCTATTATGAATATGTATTGAATTCATGAATTTGATTTGATAAAAAATATTTCCTAATTTAATTTCACACTCTCAAACTAAGAATTAAATATAGAGGGATGAAAATTTAATTAAAATATTTATATTCACTATTAATGACTCTAAATTACTTCTAAATAAATTAGTAAAACCTTCCATTAAAAATGTTTTCCTCAATAAAGTAAAACCATAAAAAAATTATGTAATAAATAACATATTTAATGTTATGTAGATGTCAATAATATTTTCTTCCTTACTTCTGACACTATCATGTGTCACATTGTCAAATATAGACACTTAACCAAGATGATTTATCTTTAATTAATGTTATAATTCCTATTTAATTCATAATCATCTGAAAAAAATATTTTATTCATATAAATTTTTTTGAAATATAATTACTATTAATAACATAATAAATTAATTATATTATATTTATAGTAATATTGAAGAGCATATAATTTTATTTATTTATTTATTTATTTGAGATGTTCACAGTCAGGAATTTACCGAACCAATCATTAAGGGTTTAATTTTATATTAACTAAAATTCTTCATAATTGTTTGAACTAGTGGATATAGTTTCTTTGTCACTATCTATGCCCTTATATCGATATCAGTGAATCATACTCCAATACCAACATTGTAATCTGATAATGAATAATGTCCCTAAATATATAAGTGTAAGACATGTATATTAAAACCTTATATTACTATTTCCTTTATAATATAATCCATCAATCTCACAATATTTTATATTATAGGAGGCATAATATGTTTCATTATACATTCTAATTTATTTATCAATATTTAATTATATTAGATGCAATTTAATTCATATACCATGGTAAAATATATTGACAAGGCACATCCATCATATTATATGGGAAAATATATCTTTTCATATATCTATATGTTAAAAATCATGACTAGATCATTAATCTAATTTGATGAAACGAATGATGCACCTTATTTAATATACATCACCACACATATAAATAATCATTTTCATCTCATTATTGAATCTGCACGATCAAATTAGACACATTGGCATTCATATTATATTGAGATTCCAATTAAAATACTTATTGATAACAACATGAAATGAAACTAAAATAATTCGATGTTTTTATTAGTAGGGGTTTTCCTTTGATCTACTATAATTTATATCACAATGAGTGAACGTTATGAGAAAATTTATCAATTACATTGATCTCTTAAACCCAAATAGATAGACATCACTTATTTCTTATCAGTATGATTTATCTTGAACATATGAAACATGTTTTATAATTCTATAACAGAATCGTGAGGTTATCTTTAATTTGGGTGATGATATAACCATTGATAAAATAAATAATCCATATATATTACAATGAAAATAGTGTATGACTAATTAATAATACAATTATGGTATAATAATTATTTGAAACTCTTTATAAATATTATATGGTAATAGAAAATACTAATAACATTGGTACAAGGGAATGAAATTTCATGATACATCTATTAAACTAGAGACAACATGATAATAATAATAAAATTATCTCATTTGATATTCATGCATCAACTACATATTAACTCTAATACATGGTACTGAGACATAATAAAATATTGGCACACTCCATTCGGTGACTTTATACCTTGGAAATATATGATTTTTTAAATATATACTATGTATTCTTTTATAGATTATGACCCATCATTGCATCACCATATCAATATTACAATGACCATATTGATTATTATGAATATATGACATGGTCTTGGTATGACTAACATATTTTGAATAATATTCCATTTCATAATTCTTCTTTAGATGAATTAAAATTATAAATATAAAAATTTATGAAAAATTAGATACAATAATCATTAATATAATTTTATCTCCATTTATCTTAAATTAAACTGGATATTTTAATAACATACTTAATTTCCATATTTTATAAACCCATTAAAATCAACTTCCCATGAACTCCTATTTTCAATCATTTCCCCAATATATTCTCAGTTACTATTTTAGATAATATTTAGTGTTTCAAATTGAAGTTCACCTGGATCGATTATATATTTTTTCCAATATTCATTATTCATAAGAAATATTAAATTTTATAATATATTATATAATATGTTATATGTCTTATTGTTGAATAATATAATGTCTCCACTTAATAATAATAAATTCCCAATAAATTAATAACTCATTTGAAACATATTTTTGCCTTTTGAAATAAGGAACAATTTACATTTGAATATTTTTTTTCTAAAACCTGAAAATTTTTATACCATGAATTATTTTTTAAAATCCAATATATCAATACATGCTGAAAAAGTTTCAAAATACATTAGATTATGCATTATTTAATTCATAGATAGTAATTTTTAACACTATCATGACACAGTTAAAGAAAAATCTCGATTTTTATTATATTACTAACATATTGTTTTCGTAGACCTATTTTTCAACAACAATACTCATGTTGAAAAATTGAATAACAATCATCCAATGATTTGAACCATTATTTTTAATTTATAAAGGAATCATTATAGTGTTTATGTTATAAGATATATTATTTTTTACATAAACAGTTTTAATTATATAGGATATATATTATTCAAATGTTTTAAATTTTATATTCAACTACAAAATATAACAATCATGATACATTACATTGAAAATTTATTTTAAAAAGGTATTTCATTATAAATACTAGTAAAAATGTTTTCATATACTTCCAAATAATATTTTTGATAAACTAATAATATCCAATATCAATTTATTGATTTTTTCTTTAAATACACACTTAGACGATGTAGGAATTACCTAATATAGGGATTATACCAAAATAGAAGTATTAATTTTTCAGATCGAATGTATTTTTAAAAATTCATAGTCAAATAACCATTTGTCATATATTCCATTTTAATATTTTTTATATGAAAAATATTTATTTTTCTAGATAAATTAAATATGACCCAACATTTTGATTATTAAAAAATCACATTTTTTTTATGTATAATGTGTAACACGAACATTCCACTTCCACAAACCCCTTTTGAACATGTTTATACATGAAGTACATGATCATCATAATCATTGATTTTATCAAACAAAATCTTATATCAAGTCATTTAAAGTATATAAACAACCCTCTTATATTTGGTGATTCTAAAATTTATATCATAAGTATTTATTTGGTATCATTAGTTATCACTCTTGAATTCACATAAATGATATTTATATTTATTAATGTTAGTATATTTTTGGAAATAGTCTAACATAATTGTTTTCATCTATACACATGAATTTGCAATATAATGAATTAATTTATATTATTACCTTTATGATATTCTGTTTTTTATTTCAGTTTTTTCTATTTAGCTTTTACCATTTTTATTGATGTTTAATGTCAAAATTTTATAAAAGAAGATATAAATTAAATAATATAAAAATATTAAAATTCATCATAATAGTAAAGGTGTAATTTATAGTGTCACAATCACCATTACTCTAACATAATGCTTTTCTAAAAATGTGTGTTGTAATCTGATATAGATGATGTAGGTGACAAACTCAATCCATAGTTAGGAAGATATAATAAAACACTATAATATTTTTATACCTTATTTAATTATAGTATTTAGATATAAATGTTTTATTTGTATACTATATGAGATATTCATAATGACAAACATTTGTTATAAATGCAATTATAACTCTACCTAATGTGGGCACTTATTTTTTATTCTTCCACAAGTAGTTTCACATCAGCTTATAGTGACCTTGTATTACCCATTTGAGGAATATAACAACATGATAATTTAGCTCTTCCATTATATTTGGTTTCTTAGAGTGACAATGTGATTGTTTTTATAGATATTTACGTTCTATTTACTTTTTTTATATATATTTTTCTCATTAAATATCGGTAAATATGATTTTTCTTCATTTATATCCTTACAAATTTGGGGAACAATATATACATTTTCTTATAGTTATTTTTCATTATTATTTATAATAAATATATAAATTAAATAAGATATATAGGTTGATATGGTGATAGTATGAGATATATAAAAATATTTTTGTCTATCATTAATCATAACTACACTAATATATCATTGTATTATATGATCTTTAGAAAATGTGGACCATCCTAGATTTTATCCTCTATATTACATTTATATAGAGTATTAAAAATGAATAGTATATTGCTTCTTTTTCCCCACATAATATTCATGGAGAAAATATAACATGGTTTAGTTATCCATGTCATCATTTTACTTTTATAAATCACATGATATTGTTGTTTACATTGTGATTTGACCAAAAAACACACCGTCTATGTATCTTCTGTAAACATTATTGTAATCCTCACCTTATTCTTGAGGGATCTCACTAGATAGTCTATACTTCATCACATATGAGTTCCCTAATTGTTTTACTTTTATAAATAGGATCTTACACAACTCTGGGAAAATTATTCTGATTAAACAATTTTTTTGTCATATAATGATCATTGGGATTTTGGGTAACTGATTTTTATTTTTTTGATAAAATAAAACATTCACATATTATTAATTTTATCATTATTACTAATTATTAGGAAATTAACTATTTATTAATATTAAATTTCTCCCAAAATTTTAAAAAATCTAATATCACATTACGATAATATTCATAATATATAGTTTTTGGTATATTTTAGTGGGAAAAGATCCATAAAAACACTTTTAATAATCTAATATAATGTACCATTGATGGTAATTGAGTTAAAATGATGTATATTGGCTGGTCAACCATATTAGAACATGAATCACTGATTTATATAGTGGATTCACATATCTGATAAACACCTCAAATTTTATTCATTAACAGTTTTATCTAAAAATATAAAAATATAGTCAAAATAAATTTCTTAATATTAATTCGATATTATACCACACAACACTATATTTATAACACCCATAGAAAATGAAGTACCCTCAACTGTTGATAATGTGCTCCATTTACTAACATTTTATCAGGGCATTGGAGAAAAAAATTAAATATTAAGATTTGTTTTATGTTTTTTATGTTTTTTCTCCAATGATAATTAAAATATATTTGTATTATTAATTATATTTGATTAAATAACATGATAATGATTACAAAAAATATACATGAATATATTGAATCCAATCATCACATTGTCATTCATTTCATCTATTCATGTAAATTAACTATCCTTTAATAATGTGCATTATCCACTTATTGAAAAATTAATAAAAATTAATGAAAAATAAATTACCCCACTCATGATCAGAAGTGGTATATAATTAGTTTTCCCATTAGGAAATTTTTAGTTTAACCTATAAACATGGGTAATAGCATGGGTGTTGTGATATGTAAAATTTTAGATTCTAATATCTATCATGTATCCCAAATTATTCATGTTCATGCAAGTTATTTTCAAAAAAAACATTTGTGGGAAAAAATTATTATTTACATCATATAGCCACATGTTACGGAGGAGTATTTTGTATGGGTTATTAAATTTTATTACTAAAATGAATACATGAAGGACCTTATATAGTTAAAAATGTTATATTCATTGAAAATAAATTTTAAATGTAAATAAATAATTATGATGTTTGAAAGACTAATAGAAATAATTCTATTAGTAAATAACCATAAATATGTACATACTAGTATTTACATGATTTGAGGAAAGAAGATTACATGTTATATTATATGTAAAGAAAAATAATAAAAATTTAATGATAAACTACCAACATTAATTGTGAGGGAGTTCAATGGTTGAAACACCTATGTTGGGATCCCATTTCTCTTGTAATGAGTTGCCGATAAGAGAGAAATTCCCTCTACAAGTTCATGGGGTATCAAATATAGATTTTTTAACTATGTTAAAACTCTATAGTGTGAAATTTATAGAATTAAAATACAATTAATATGATAATATTTTTAAATGGAACCGTCTCTCAAGATGTGGTAATATTTATTTAATTTTCAAATAAAATTATAATCATTTAATTCTAATTCGGTTTCCTTAATTTTACATGGAATAATAAAGAAGCAAGGAGGCTTAAACTAGCTTGGATCGGCATATGTAGCTAAAAAGGTTTAATATATCATGACCTTGCTCCACTAATGTTGGTTTCGTCTACATTACTGTGGGTATCAATATAATATTGGGGTAATGGTCAGAAAAGGATTATCTTCATCATTTCATAACTAATTAAATTCGGTGAGATAATATTTTTATTATATATATATTGAGTATAAATGAAATTTTATTGGTTAATGTGTTACCCAATGTCAATGGAGGTGAAATATCATTATGATAGTGTAACCTTCATCCACCTTTTATTTTCTAAAAACAGTTTTTTAATAATTTAAATATTCCATGATTTTATCTTCCCTTATACATGATTCCATACTTATAAAAATTATCCCCATTTTCTTTTTCATATTTTTATATTGAAAACAAGAAATATTAGGAAAGTCATATCATATATATTCAACCTACTATTGATGTCATGAATGATTCATTATGATCCCATTATTTCACTCTTATCGAATAATAGAAAATTTGATAAATATATTCATTTACAATTTTAACTGAGTGCACTGATTGACGATGATGTACAAAAAGTAGAGTTACTTAATTAGAAACTGTGATTTTAAATTCCTTTTTAAAGTTGTACTTATTTGTCCATATATATTACATTATATTATTTTTAAACTTCAATATACTTTTTAAAGATAAATTAATCTTAATATAACTTAACAGAAATTACCCCCCTCAATTTATTTCTGTAATCCCCACATAATATTCTGTTCCATAAATAATTTTATTTTTTATTTCCATGAGACAAAAAAGAAAAAATTCATGAACCTACTTCAATCAGTAAATTAATTAACTAATTATTTGTCAATTTAATTTGATAGAATCATATTATTCTTATAATCTATCACTAAAAATTTGACAGAAAGCCAATGAAAGTTTCAAAAAATTTGAAAATTGTGCTTCATATTAATTTCCAAAAAATGTATTTTATTTCACTGGTGATAAATTTCATTTTTCCCATTATTCATTTATGATTTATAACATTTAAAAACATTTTCATTACATTATAACTGTTTTAGTTAACAATGTTTAAGTTTCATGAATATTATTTCATCAAATTGTTACTCACTCTTATGTCACATAATGAAATATATAAAATTAAAACATCTCATTTCTCAAAAAATATTTTAATTGAATCTAATTAAATTAAATTCCTCACAAATACAAATTTTCTAATGCTAATTTTTTTTTAAATTAAATAATTAGAAATAAAATGACTAATAAATTCAATTATAATTATAATAATAATTTTTAAAAAATAATAGATCTTTTAATTTAATTATTTGTGATTATTCACAACTATATATTTAACTAACAAAAAATGTGGGGAAATGATAGTTCTAAAATATAATTATTATAAATTTGGTGGACCAAATTGATGCACAATTTGTGTTACCCACAAGGAAATTATCTAAATATTAGTATGTATCAATCATAGACCAAGAGTGGTATCTAGAAACGCATCATGGTCCCAAATATATAATGATATGTCATAGATAAAACTCACTATTCGATATAATCTCTCTATCTCAGAATATATTATAAATTGGGAATTATATTTCATCCCATCATTTATTAATGATTTATTTATATATCTTTGATAGTATAGACTGAAATTAAATTTATCTATAATATAGAGAATGTTAATCAGTGAACTACCATCATAGAAAAATGGATAATGATATAATCTTATAAAATTTAAAAGTGAAAAATACTGTCTAGAACAATAAATCAATTCCATAAAACCATTGTGGATGTCAAAAAAATCTATATCACCATAAATATAAAATTTCATGGATTTCATGTTGAATTATGGTGTGGGGTAAAATCATACAATTTGATAAATAAATCATGTTAAAAGACTAATACACATGATCCTTTCTAGGAAAATCCAATGGAACCAAAATCATGTGGGGTTTGTGTAGGAAGGTTTGTCATAAAAATCATCTATACATGAGATGATGAATTATGAAATTAATTGGAATATGTCTAAATGAAAATGATCACCATGTTATTAAAAGTTAATCACAATCTATGTCAACTATTGTATTGTATATAGATTATTGGACATATGTTTATGATTACTATCATAGTGTCACATGGTTCTCATTGTATATGGAATACACTTTTACAAATTTCTATGAAAAATAAAACATTTAAATTACCCTGTAAATATGGAATGTAGATGTAATAATACTATTTTTGTAAGAAGAAATCATTCAAAAATCGTTGTATACATTATATTGTAATCTAAAATCATAAATCAAGTTATTTCATGGAGACCCACTTTTATACTTAAATATGTGTATGATTAAAAAAATACTATAATTTTTATATGTTAATAGTTTTTGAAAATTGATATGGGTAAAATTAAATATCATATTATATCAGTAGATATTTTAGGTCAATTTATTCTAAATTTTTATTAAAAAAATAAATATATTTCAGATACTTCAAATATTGTAGCATAGTGCACTCCATAATGTGGTTAATAGTAATGAATTGCGTTCTATAAATTATCATGTACTTTGGATTTTTTTGTGATATTCATTATTTTTTTTCAAGAGTACCCTAAAATGATAAAATATAATTAATTATTAATTTTTTATGTGATGAAATATTTTATTAATGAAAAATATCAATTTTATGTGATCGCATTTTTTGAATGTAATTTAATAATATAACAAAATATTTTTTAGTTATACTTATGATTATTCAACAATTTTACTAAATGAATTTATATAAATAAAAATATTATATATTTTAGAAAGAAATAATTTTATTTAAAATTTTATTTTTTTGGAAATTCTATTATATAATATCGAAGGAAATATAATTTTATAATTAGCTAGAAATAAATTATAAAAAAATAACATCTTATTATAATGGTTAGTTACACTATTTATGTAATTCTTTTTCTAGTGTTTACGTAATGATGTATATTGTTTTATTTGATGATTTAAAATATTTTTTTTAAAAAAATATTAACTATAATTAAGTCTTGTAAACAATTAAAAATCATTATGTATTATGATACTACAATAATTATTAATCTTTATATGGTTATAAAATATAATAATAAAATATATTTAATTGATTAAAATTTAAAAAATATATAAATGTATCTATATTTAATTAATAATGTGATATTACACAATTGTGTTTATTATTTTAATATTTTTACAGAAAATAAACAATCAATGCTAAAACCTAGGAGTTATCCCCATGTAATGACCTAAATTGGGTTTTATTGGTTTTGAATATAAGGCCTCGGCCTTAAACCTTACTTAATATTGAATTAAATGAATAATTCACATTGCACATCTTTTCAGGTTTAGAGTTTTAGAGAATTAGATCATAAATCAAGAATTACATTCCACATTAAAAAAAAGTGGTTACATAAAAGATATTATTCGTATTTTCCCATAAATGGAAACATATTTAAAATAAACCATGTATTATTTCTTGACACTTCCTTGACACTATCATCATATCATGCACCTTTCCCTTGACCAGTGAAAAACATTTCTGAAATATGCGATGAGCATAAAAAGCTCAGTAAGGAATATAAAAGTATGAAAAGAAAACATTAGTCCATGTATGAAATCATTCTGTACTCATAAAACATAATCATTTTAACATACCTCATCAAATCATGAATAAATCATAGAAATCATAAGGCATAAAGGCAACTTGAAGCATTCATAACATTCTTACATAGGGAGTAACCGTCTTGGTTACGTTTGGAATACCCATCACAGTATATTCCCTAAATATCTTCGGAAAAACCTTGATGTTTAACCCCTTCGCATTACCCAATGAATTGGAGAGCTATATCGGGATCACCCGCCCTTATTTTTTCACGGAACCACCCGTCTTCATAATAATGCCCAAGAACCATAACATAACCGTATCACATAAAACATGCATAAAGGAAACATAACATTTCTACTTTTCAGTCACAAAATATAAATACAACACATTGATATAAAAACATTATGAAAACCATTTTCAATACCAAAATAAAAGAAACGTAAAACATGGTATTTATTTTTCATTTAAAAAAAGGTATGGCTTGTAGAGGAAGATGAAACTCAAATAATGGTCACGACGGCGGAGAAGTTGTTGTCACCGCCAACATACGACAAAAAAATTCCCTTTTGTCATTTAGTAAAACCCTTCATATAAAAATATTCCTTTTGGATAAAATTAAAAGTAAAAGGGGTTTATACATTGTATTAAATAAGGTTGTGTATAAAAAAAATATGCCTCAATGAAAGGAGATTGAGTCGAAGTCCCATACAAAGATGATGTCCTTGGATTAAGGATAAATCAATTACAAAATTATGTTTGACACACGAATACACCAAAAATAAGTGGATATTAAGTGTAAAAAAATCAGATGTTATTCACACATATTTATATAACGACATATTCATGGAGTGCATGTTTATCCCATGGAATCAAAATTGGGTTAAGAAGTTCCCTTGCAAAAATTCGACAGCCTAACGGTGTCACATCAAAATTCAGAAAATTAGTTGATGAGAGATAAAAAGGGCATCTCATCACATGGACATAAAATTTACATCAATAAGGATATAGAAGAACATATCCAAATCTATCAAAATGTAGATTAAAAGACCCAACAAAAGAAGTCTTTTAAAAAGAGGAGGGTGAAAGGTTCACTTACGGAATTGGGTATCTTTCGAAACATAAACCCCATGAAAGAAAGAAAATACAACATTTATGTAAATACTCATAAAAGAAAGTATATTACACAAAGAGTAGAATAATGGTCAGTATATATACCACTCAATGGAAATTGTGGCAAATGTAGCATAAATTTCACGGGAATAAAAGTCAGATGAAAAATCCCTTACGAAAACTCACCAGCCTAACGGCGCCACTTAAAACATCCAAAAATGGATTTATGAGATCAAATAGGGTATCTCATAAAATTTACATAAAGATGAATATAAAATAATATCCCCCAAAATAACAAATATGTGCTTAAAATAAGTGACATAAAGGAGAGTACTTATAAATAAAGAGAGAGGTTGGATCTCTTACGAAAATTCAGCAGCCTAACGGCGCCAGTCAAAACATCCAAAATTGACTGATGAGAGAAAGTAGGGTCTCTCATCATATTAACATAAAAATTACAGTAATAGTAATATAAAAGAACATCCCAATCATAAGAATTATGAGTTTAAAGTGAATGACATAAAATAGTGTACTTAAAATGAAAGAGAGGGGTATGGTCCCTTACCTCGTGTCCGACATGACTCGATCATTCATTAATCTCATGAATAATAAAATTTGGTCAATTTATAATATCTTAAGGACCTTATTTAAATATTATTATTCAGTTCATACCACATATTATAATGTTATAATATTTGGTTTATAATGTGATTTCTTATCAGACGTTTTTTTCGATGTTTGGTACATGAGTAAAAATTGAACTTGTTGGAAAAGAATTTTCCATGTAGTTATAGGTACATCATATCAAAAATATTATTTCTGTTTTAAATATCATATATATCCAGTATATATTCATTTTATACTATTACATATCATTAGGAGATAAAAAAGTAAAAGCACCGTTCATGGAGATGGTGGGCCGTACGTACGCATTAACGCTACTTTCATTTTTTGACATATTAATTGAATTAAAACAAAATGAGAGATATATGTATATTATAATTACAGAATGATATACATAATTTATATGTAATATATTACATTTATATCCATTATATATATGTACTTATAACATTACATAACATTTGGAGATAAGAAATGAAATGTACTGTTCATGGAGACGGTAAGCCGTACGTATGCATGAACGCTACTTTCATTTCTTTTTTGTTTTTGTATTCAATGGAATGAAATAATAATGATATAAAGGTATATTATAATTCTATAAGGATATAATATGTAATACCATTAATTATATCCTTTATACGTCCCACATATGGCATTAATGAATCAAATCACTTTGATGGGGCGGTAGTCCGCACTTCTTAAAATGAAGATATCGCGTTTACCCATAAGGGAAACCATAAAGGTATGCCATAAATAAAAATACATAAGCTTAAAGAAAAAAAACATATCATATATCATATATAAATATAGTTACATCTTAATGTCCACCTTTGAAAGTGTTAAAAGAATATTGAACAATCATCATTTCGTGAGGCAGTAATTCGCCAGCCACAGAAACAGTATGTTCTTTAACAATTAGACGATGGAGTGTGAAAGTGTAGATCGAATCCTTCTTATATGAACACCCTAGTATATTAATGATACTGGTTTTGTAACAAAGAAGTAATAAAAAGAGTTTAGGGGTTTGGAGAAGCAAAATAAAACAAAATAACATAAGGGAAGACATTACCTTTAAATCGGGTAACTCTATTTGATTTGAGCTCAAAGGCTTCCTTGGAAAGGTTTCTGCCCAATGTGAGGCTTCAATGATGAATAGAGGGATGGGGAGAGATGAAATGGGCAGGGGTTGGCTGAGCCAAAGGCTTTAGAGGTGTGTGTAATGTGGTAGAGGTGAGATGCTTTTATAAGAGGAGACGAGGGGCACTCTTGGAATGTTATAAAATATTACTTTATTATAAAATTATTTTCGGATTTTAAAGGTCCCAAATAGATATATTTGGAGGATAAGGTGATAATGTTTCTAAATCCACACATCCAATAGGTTTTTGACATGTTTAAGACTTATATTTCACCCTATCTTCTCATTTTATTTAAATCCGTCATTTTTGAGGTAATCACTGCATCATCATCGTGTCATAAATAAATTAATTTATGTAATATCTAAAAATTATGAAAAAATATATAATTATGTAGGAAATATTTTTATATTTCTAATTGATATTTATAGTAAAAAATATGACTTATATAACCCCATTTAAAAATTGTTTTAGTAAAACAAAACATGTTTGTGACATTTTAATTTTAACTTTAAATAAAAAGGTATTAATGTCATTTTCCAACCAAAGTGGCTCCATGGGGTCCCAAGGTTGGGCCATGTATCATATTGGTCGTACATGACTCATCCAATAAAGCTAGAACATGTGTCAAGTTCATTTCATATTATTATAACATTATCTTTACCTTAAATAACACTAATTACCTCTAATCGCGATTAAAAACTTAAAAGTTACTATTCACCAAACAATTATTTTAATCCCATTGATCCAAATTTTACATCATAATGACAACCATGTATGTAGGATTTTTTAAATTCAAACCACAGAAGTGGTAATGTTTCATTTAAATGAAAAAACAGTTTTTAAACTACCACTTAGGGGTTTCACTATTCATCAAAAATTGGAGTTTTTTAGAAAAATACAAAAACATCACCCAAAGATATATTTGATATTCTGAATTCATAAATAATGTCTATTTTAAAAAATTAAAAACATATAATTAACATTAATTAATTTGATAATTAATTTCCGTTGTCAGATAAAATAGCGTGATTTTATGAAACAATATATATCAAAAGGTTGACACTCGTTTAAGTTCAATTTCAAAGTGAAATTAATTACAAAGATAACTATTGGATTAAATGGTAAAAATATATTCTAATTTAACTTTAAAACCAATTCAAAAGCTAATATAATCATATAAATAAATTAGATTAAAAATAGGTTTTGTATTTAAATACAACATTTTTCACTATTCATTAAAAAATGAACTTATTCGAACAAATACCAAAAATTTACAAAATGTAAATTTTGAAGTCCCGATTATAAAGAAGAATTTTATTTTTTCAAATACAACACACAAATTGTCAAGATGTTGATTTAAAAGAGGTTCTCCATCAAAAGGCGATTAATCGACCTTTTAAATAATATTAGAATGTTTACGCTTAAAATTGGATTCATTCGCATTTTTAATCCTATAACATTTACTATAAAAAGTAAAAATATTTGACAAACATATATAATAATTTTGTAGTTAGTTATATTGATTTCTATCATTACAATGGCTAGGTGTTAACTACCATTTAAAAATAAATTTTTTTATTAGAGTGAAATGTAAGATTTCAAAGGAACTCGTTGTTGCGTATTGGGTAAGCCATCGAACATAGAGTTCCCTTTAAATTAATATTAACATTTTATTCACAAATATGGTTAAATATAAAAATTCAATATTATTTATTTACCCCGGGTGTTACATCCTTCCCCCCTTTTGGGAATTGTATCCTCGCAATTTTAAAATTGGGCTCAGAAACATCATTGAAAATACCACATCAGAACAAGAGTCAGTAAAACAATCACTTTAAAATAAAGAAAGAGAAGTACAAATGTCACCCGAGTTAACCCATACTAGGATTCCATGTAGGAAAACTTTGATATGGAGGAAAAAACAATGGGTCATGTTTTGAGGGAGAGCGATAGTAAACATGTCTAAGAGAAAGTTAACCATAAGAAAATCACAAACTTGTGATGGGTTAAACGGTATTCGATTCCCCAGTAGGAAAAGTTAACAGACAAAATTTTTGTTTTAAGTTACTCCTCATTGAGGAATTTAATTTTGAGCTTAAATAAATCATAATGAAACATACTTACTAGTCACGTAGACTTTCAACTTTTACTAGATTCCTTAATCAAACTCATATTTTCTCCCAAAGACAAGTATTTAGGAAGTCTTTTTCCCATTAAGAGTACTATAATCAACTTCATAAGAATCACCTAATCTAAAAAAGAGAACAATATATTTCCCATGTCTTTAGACAAAAACAAAAAACAAAATTGTTAGTATGAGATCAGATAATCCACAAAATTATAATCCTTTATAAAAATAAAATCTATTCTTAATCTCCAAAAATTGTCCAAAAAAACCCAAAGTTCAATGAAGACGATTTGATAAACAATTGTCAATAAAATTATTCAAATAAACCAAACTAAGATTGAAACCCAAATTTTTGAAGGATTTAATCACATAGTCTTCTAAGATACAAATTAACTTTTATCTCCAAATAACATCATTTGCTCTTAAATTCTCATATTGAAAAGTAATTAACCTAATCACATATCCTCCATGATAGGTTAATCATTTCCATAGATAACCCAAAATAAACATACTCTTGATTATTAAAATCATCTAACTAAAAATAATTAGTTACACTAACCAGGGACTTCACGTAGTCTAGTGGTAGGCGATAAATACCATCCGCACTTTGGTTGTGGGTTCGATTCCCGTAGCTTTTTCTGACACAACAGGTTGTCACACAGTCTGCGTGTTGACCTTTATCCAAAACTATATAATTCTTAAAAAATTACCCAAAACAAGGGAAAATCATTAAAAATAATCATAACATATTTTAACCTCATGTTTATCTCACGCCTTTCATTTTCCATCATAACATACAATAACCCATAATTACCTCAAAGGTAAGGATCATATAAACTCTAATGGTTACATTTATAATTCTTACCTGAACTTCCACATCGATTGGTCATCTTGTACATAATGCATTACAGAACATACCAAGGTTCAAGTGGTTGATCATGACTCATTGATAGTTGGTTTAGAACAACCACGAGTTTCCTCATTGAATCCCCCATTTCATTTAGTCTCTTAATCAGAGAACCGCCACAGTTTCCATCAAACCTATTGTCACTTTGGTGCCTACTAGATAAAAACATTCATTAAAAATAGAAATTTCAGTGTGAGTATATCAACAAAACCATCATGTACTAATGAGGAAGATAAACACTAAGATATACTTATTCATTCACTTTATCTAAAACTTAGACTCTTTCTGAAATCCTAACCATTATTGTAATGTCACATATGATTAGAGAATACCCTAACCTCTAAAGTTATCTAAAAAGACCTTTGATACCAACTATAAGGCCCAGGACATAATCCTTACTAATATTGAATTAAATTAATAATTCACATTGAGGATCTTTTAAGGTTTAGAGTTTTAGAGAATTACATCATAAATCAAGAATTACATTCCACATTTAAACAAAGTGGTTATATAAAAGATAGTATTCGTTTTTCCCATCAACGGAAACATATTTAAAATAAATCAATGATTCTTTATCTACACTTCCTTGAAACTATCATCATATCATCCACCTTTCCCATGACCAGTGAAAAACATTTCAAAAACAAGGGATGAGCATAAAAAGCACAGTAAGGGATATAAAAGTACGAAAAGAAAACATTAGCCCATGTATGAAATCATAGTTTACGCATAAAACATAATCATTTTAACATAACTCATCATATCATGAATAAATAATAGAGATCATAAGGCATCAAGGTAACTTGAGGCTTCATAACATTCATGCGTAGGGAGTAACCCTCTTGGTTACGTTTGGAATACCCATAACAGTATATTCCCTAAATCTCTTCGGAGAAACCTTAATGTTTAATCCCTTCGCGTTACCCAACGCATTGGAGAGCTATATCTGGCTCACCTGCCCTTAGTTTATCACGGAACCACTCGTCTTCAAAATAATTTCCAAGAACCATAACATAATCGTATCACATAAAACATGCATAAAGGAAACATAACATTTCCATTTTTCAATCACAAGATATCAATACAACACATTTATATAAAAACATTATGAAAACCATTTTCAATAACAAATAAAATAAAAGTAAAACATGGTATTTATTTTTCATTTTAAAAAAAGGTATGGATTTTAGATGAAGCCGAAACTCAAATAATGGTCACGGCGGCGGAGAAGTTGTTGTCGCCACATATGTACGACAAAAACATTCCCTTTTGTCGTTTAGTAAAATGCTTTGTATAAAAAGATTCCTTTTGGATAAACTTAAAATTTAATGGGGTTTATATACCGTATAAAAGAAGGTTGTGTATAAAACAAAATATGCCTCAATGAAAGGAAATTGAGACGAAGTCCCATTCAAAGACGGTATCCTTGGATTAAGGAGAAATCAATTGCATAATTATGTGTGACAAACGAATACACCAAATATAAGTGGATATTATGTGTAAACAAATCAGAGGTTATTCACACATATTCATATAACGACATATTCAAGGAGTGCAAGTTTATCACTTAGAATCAAAATTGGGTTAAGAAGTTCGCTTGAAAAAATTCGACAGCCTAACGGCGTCACTTCAAAATTCAGAAAATGAGTTCACGAGAGATAAAAAGGGTATATCATCACTTGGACATAAAATTTAAATCAATAAGGATATATAAGAACATATCCCAACATAACAATATGTAAATTAAAAGACCCAACAAAAGAAGTATTTTAAAAAGAGGAGGGTGAAAGGTTCCCTTACTGACTTGGTTATCTTTCGAAACATACACCCCATGAAAGAAAGACTATAAAACATTGATGTAAATACTCATAAATGAATTTATATTACACAAAGAGTAGAATAATGGGAATTATATATACCACTCAATGGAAATGGTGGAAAATGTAGCATAAATCTCACGGGAATATAAGTGAGATGAAAAATCCCTTACGAAAACTCAGCAGCCTAACGACGCCACATAAAACTTCCAAAAATGTATTGATGAGATCAAATAGAGTCTCTCATAAAATGTACATCAAGAGTAACATAAAATAACAAACCCCAAAATAACAAATAGTATCTTAAAATAAGTGACATAAAGGAGAGTACTTAAAAATAAATAGAGAGGTTGGATCTCTTACGAAAATTCGGTATCCTAACGGTGCCACTCAAAACATCCAAAATTGATTGATGAGAGAAAGTAAGTTTTCTCATCATATGAAAATAAAAAGTAAATTAATATTAATATCAAAGAACATCCCAATCATAAGAAATATGAGCTTAAAAGTCATGACATAAAAGAGTGTACTTAAAAAGAAAGAGAGGGGTAGGATCCCATACCTCGTGTCTGACATGACTCGATCGTTTTTTAATCTCCTAAATAATAAAATTTGGTCAATTTCTAATTTCATAAGGACCTCCTTTAAATATTATTATTCAGTTCATATCACATATTATAATTTTATTATAATTGTTTAATAAAGTGAGTTCATATCAGATGTTTTTGTCGATGTTCGGTACATGAGTAAAAATTGAACTTGTTGGAAAAGAAATTTCCATGTAGTTATAGGTACATCATATCCAGAATAGTATTTATGTTTTAAATATCATATATATCCAGTATATATTAATTTTATACTATTATATAGCATTTGTAGATAAAAAATTAAAAGCACCGTTCATGGAGACGGTAGGCTGTACGTACGCATGAACGCTACTTTAATTTTTTGTCATATTAGTGGAATTAAAAAAATGAGAGATATATGTATATTATAATTCCATAATTATATCCATAATTTAGATGTAATATATTACATTTAAATTTATTATATATATGTACTTATAATAGTACATAACATTTGGAGATACGAAATGAAATGTACCGTTCATGGAGACGGTAAGCTGTACGTACGCATGAACACTACTTTCATTTAATTTTTTTTGTATTAAATGGAATGAAATAATAATGATATTAAATTATATTATAATTATTGTAGGATATAATATGTAATACCATTAATTCCATCCTTTATATGTCCCACATATGGCATTAATGACTCAAATCACTTTTAGGGGGCGGTAGTCCGCACTTCCTGAAATGAAGATATCGCGTTTACCCATAATGGAATCCAAAAAGTAATGCCATAAATGAAAAATACTGAATCTTAAGGAAAAATTAAACATATTATATATCATATATAAATATAGTGACATCTCAATGTCCACCATTGAAGGTGTTAAAAGTATATTGAACAATCATTGTTTCGTGAGACAATAATTCGCCATCCACAGAAAGAGTAAGTTCTTTAACCATTAGACAGAGGTGTGTGAAAGTTTAGTTAGAATACATCTTATAAAAATATCGTAGTATATTTATGTTACTGGTTTTGTTACAAAGAAATTAATAAAAAATAGTTTAGGGGTTTGGAGAAGAAAAATAAAACAAAAGAACAAAAGGGAAGACGTTACCTTTAAATCGGGTAACTCTCATTGATTTGAGCTCAAAGGCTTCCTTGGAATGGATTATGCCCAATGTGAGGCTTCAATGATGAAGAGAGGGATGTGGAAAGATTAAATGGGCAGGGTTTGGCAGATCCAAATGCTTGAGAGGTGTGTGTAATGTGGTAGAGGTGGGGGCCTTCAATAAGAGGATAGGAAGGGTACTCTTGTAATGTTATAAAATATTACTTTATTATAAAATGATTTTCGGATTTTAAAGGTCCAAAAAGGATATATTTCGAGGATAAGGTGATAAGGTTTCTAAATCCACCCATCCAATAGGTTTTTGACAAGTGTAATACTTAGATTTCACATTATCTTCTCATTTTATTTAAATCGTTCATTTATGAGGTAATCACTGCATCATCACGGTGTCATAAATAAATTAATTTATTTAATGTCTAATAAATTTAAATAAAATATCATGATGTAGGAAATATTTTTATATTTCTAATTAATATTTATAGTCAAAAATCTGGCTTATATAACACTATGTAAAAATTGTTTTAGTAAAACAACACATGTTTGTGACATTTTAATTTTAACTTTAAATAAAAAGGTATTAATGTCATTTTTCAACCAAAGTGGCTCCATGGGGTCCCCTAGTTAACTCATGGATTTTCAGGGTCGGCCATGACTCATCAAATAAGGGAAGAATATGTGGCAAGGTCATTTCATATTATTATAACATTATCTTTATCTTAAATTACACTAATTACCTCTAATCACGATTAAAAACTTAAGAGTTACTATTCAACAAAAAATTATTTTAATTCCATTGAACCACATTTTACATCCTAATGAAAAACATGTATGTCATATTTTTGAAATTAAAACCACAGATGTGGTAAAGTTTCATTTAAAAGAAAAAACAGTTTTTAAACTACCACTTAGTGGTTTCATTATTCATAAAAAATTGGAGTTTTTCAGAAAAATACTGAAACATCACTCTAAGATATATTTGATATTCCGAATTCAAAAATGATTTATATTTTACAAAATTCAAAATATATTTGTTTCATTAATTAATTTAATAGTTAATTCCCACTGTCAGAATAATGAGTGTGTTTTTATGAAACAATATATATCAATAGATTGACACTATTTTAAGTCCAATTTCAAAGTGAAATTAATTCCAAAGTCAACTATTGGATTACATGGTAAAAATATAATCTAATTTCTCTTTAAACCCAATTAATAAGATAATATAATAATATTAATAAATTAGATTAAAACAAGGTTTTGAATTAAAATACAACATTTTTTTACTATTCATTAAAAAAATGAACATTATCCGAAAAATACTAAAAATGTACACAAAGTAAACTTTGATGTCCCAATTCAAAAGATGAATTTTATTTTGTCAAATATAACACATAAAATTGTCAAAATTTGGATTTAAAGAGGTTCTCCATTATAAGGCGGTTAATCGACCTTTTAAAGAATATTAGAATGTTTACGTTTAAAATTGGATTCATTCACATTTTTAATCCTCCAACATTTATTGTAAAAATTAAAAATATTTGACAAACATATATAAACATTTTGCAGTTAGATCTGTTCAATCCTGTCATTACAACGGCTAGGTGTTAACTATCATTTAAAAATAAAATTATTTTATTATTAGAGTGCAACATAAGATTTCAAAGGAACTCGTTGTTGCGTATTGTGTAAGCCATCGAGCATAGCGTTCCCTTTAAATTAATATTAACATTTTATTCACAAATAGGGATAAATATTAAAATGCCATATTCTTTATTTACCTGGGGTGTTACATTGATAGAAAGATAATTTCATCTAATGAAGATGTTATTTAAAGAAAAAAATATATCAAAAAATAATATTATATTTTTTAGCTGGATTCCCTTTACTTAAATAAATACACACCTATTGATCATAGAGTTATTGGGCCTCTTGATGCCTGCACACACAATAAAATTTGTTCATATGTGAGATAAATGATCTCCCATGATGTTCCTCATAATTTTAACTCATATTAGATTATCATACATGTACCATGAGGTAAGAACATTGCCATATATTTTTAACATACTCCTATGAATAAAAAATAATTTCTTTAGTTATTTATGTTTTATTCACCATACTATAATACATGATTGAGCACACTCTCCAAGTCACAATATTATTCTATGTTCACTCCCATATTATC
This sequence comes from Viscum album, assembly GCA_963277665.1. Classification (NCBI taxonomy): domain Eukaryota; kingdom Viridiplantae; phylum Streptophyta; class Magnoliopsida; order Santalales; family Viscaceae; genus Viscum; species Viscum album. Next base: position 1,113,772,326 of record OY728131.1, read on the forward strand.
ATAGTCGACATAGTCTCCTAATTATCTATATTGTATCTCTATTAAAGACATATTAATATAAGGAGATATCAATATTTACCCAATGAATTAGAAAAAGATAATGCTCACTGCCATCAAATTATAAATATTATACACTTGACTATTATAAGATAATAAAAATTCATTATATCAGAACCCATGAAATGAATCATATTTCATAATGATTTCATCATAACTTAACTACTAGAAAAGAAATATGTTAAATAATAAGTTCATCATTTCAGTAATGCATAACCACTGAAAAAATAATTTCTTTTTATAATAATTGTATTATGGTATACCCCATTGAATATAAATGGGTATAAATAACTTATTTTCATTATAAAAATAAACCATTTCGCAATATAATAAGTATGGTATCCTTGGAAAATATCTCCAGCAAATCATAAGTGACATCAAATGATGTCTTCTTACATGTAAAATAATTTTTGAACAATAATAACTTGTAATGCTTCATGGGTAACATATCCTTTGTTCTACAATAACTTTTCCATTATTAATAATTTAAAAAAATTATTCAAATACATTTTTATGAAAATATCATTGATAAAATCAAGGATTCTTTAAGAAATATAATTGTAATGAAAATTATCTGAATTTGTTTTAAAACGTAAACATAATTATTTTACTAATAAACCATTTTTATAATTAAAAAATTCGGATATTTTTTAAGAGAAAATTATTTTTGAAGGAAAATGTTTCTTAAATAAATAGAGAAATAATGAAAATATTTCCTTGAAAATTATATCGAAATTTTGAATATATAAGGAGAGGTAAATGAATTGAAATCAAGTTCTCACTATAAATAAAATTATTAATTGAAAACCCATGGGTTCTTTCCCATATATATCATATGATTTAATCATTGGAATCACAATCAGTAAAAATATCAATAAACGATGAGATGATAACAAAAAACCAATACCACATTATTAAAATTTAATCACAAAACCCATAAAATAATAACATTAAATTAATATTATTGTGTCACTATAACTGATAAGATAATTATATTATCTGTTAATGGGGTTATATATAAATCTCATAATTGATATAACATATTTTCCAAAGAATTCCACATTACACAAAAATCCATTTTTTTTCTTTGGTAATATTTTTATCATAATCCAAACCAAAGAGTGACCCTTAAATTGTCACATAAATCACCCAAATATTTATGATAGTAATCATAAAGTAAAAATTTGGGAAACATTGTTGACACTCCTTTTTCGTCACACTATTTAATAAAATGGAACGGGAAATGTCTTAGCACAAATTGATTCATCCTTTGAAGAAAACATCGAAAATCAACAAAGGGATGAAAAATGATAACAATGTACATCTACCGCGCAAGTTCCTTCATTGTCGTGCAAGTCCACTTACGTGACGCCTAATGGTCGTTCAAGTGACTTGAATGCCCTAAAGGATAACCACTCTGGGTCTTCTCCTTCCTATAAATAGACCCTGTGGGCCCCCCATTTCAGGAGGAATTTTTTTCCAGAATTCAGATGTGAGCTTTCGGCGCCCTTGTCTCTTCTCAAAGCTTCTGAAACACTTCTAAGGTAATTTCCGACCTCCAACAGATGATCTAAAGAGGCGGAGGAATGTCTAAGTGTTAACACTCATCAACACTTGCACACCTGAGTGGACGGACCTTAAGGGAAGTTCCCACACTTGCGCTCCGCCTAACTCCTTCAATATAACTTGCACGCCACTCCTCTGGAAGAACCTCTAGAAGATTCTAAAGGCTTTAACCAAGAGTCGCTCAAGTATTACCCTGCTGGTTAAAAACCGCGCAAGTACCCATGTGTCGCACAGGTATACCTATGCGACCAGGACCTGCATGACCACGCAGTACCTGCGCACCTGCCAGGACTTGCACGCCCCAGCCATTTTGGGTGCCCTTATTGCCCATTTTTACCCCTCATAATTCATTCCACCTCTCTTATTCAAGATTTAGTCTTTAAGACACTCTTAAAAGCCATTTATGGCATGATTTCTTGATTTGAATTCCTTATCTGAAAGGAATTATGTGGAATATCTCTCAAAACATAGTGATTTACACATCTTTTTTTCACTAAATATTGAGATTTCATTCATTCAACCTAATCCTTTAAGATGAGAGAATCCAACACTGGGCTTCCTTTTCATGAATAAGTCTCAGTCATAATTCCTTTAACTTGGGAATCCTTTTTAAAAATAAGTCCAAGTCATTATTCCTTTAACCTGGGCTTCCTTTTCCAGAATAAGTCCTAGTCATAATTCCTTCAACCCTGGGCTTCCTTATCAAAAATATGTCCCAGTCATAATTTCTCTTAATCAGTCCTAATTTACCCTTGATCTGGGATTCTTTCTCAGGAGTAAAGCTCAATTATCAATCCTCTCCTAATTTGGGCCTCTTTTTCAAGAGTAAGCCCCAAGTTAGAGTATTCAAATCTCTATAAAGCACATATACCTTTATAGACCCTGTTCGTGGATTTCTTCCCTGAAGTAAATCCTAATCTTCATTTATCTAGGAAGTCATACATACATAAGTCCCACATTATTTCTTATGATTGCATCTTTCGTGGACCAATTTTCTAATTTTTACCAATACCTCTAGTTTATCACATCGAGCATGACTCACGTGATCTTAGAGTGTAAATGTAATTATGACATCCTTCTTTGATCCATCAATCATAAACATCATACTCCCTTACTCAAACTATGTGGGTTCTGATTCCTTTTCTAATCAAAGGATACGTAGGTAATCCATCTGCGGGATCGATCCCAACTCTGGAATAATACATGTCCTTATGAATTACAATAAACTTCAAGTGCCCCACTGAGTGGCTTTGAAACCATCATGGTCATCATAATGACCAAGAGACTTCTATATAAATGTGCTGAAGGATACCATTGCCCAAAAATCTCTAATAAACACAGATGATCATCTATTGATGAAGAACCTCGAATACATATAAAAGATTCTCTAAATTTCCTACATATTTGATCATTGATTGTCAGTTCTAAAGGAAAACATCATTTTATACTTGGTAATTTAATAAGGATTCACGAACATAACTTAAATATATAAAGAGAGGCCCGGAGTAGATAATAATTCCCCTTAAAAAGGTGTGATGAGTCCGGCCTTCCATCCTCATGACCAATGCAAATTCCTAAGCCTCATAAGTCCACAGACTAATGAGCGCCTACCTTTGGAAAGTTGGTCCAAATGGATGTGGAATCATTGGATGTTTCCGGTTCTACAAACAAACCCGTTAGAAACTGATCGGAATTGTTTAACCTTCCATCATGGATGTCATCCCCGAATTCCGAGGGAAACCAAAAATGGTGAACCCGACGTGAATCCTCAACCTAGTTAAAATGATGTTCTACGTATTTGTTAGGACCCTATTTAAAACTCAATGAGAGGTCAAAAAAAACAATCATTGACATATGTGCTCATCCAAAAGATTTAGTAGCTAAATTTATCTTGATTACGTCTATTATATCAAACATGCACTCTTTTCCAATATCTCTTGCATTTCCATAATGGCTGCTCTCAAATTCACACATGTGAATACTGCTGCTGCAAATTCCACTACTGTTATTCCTACTGGATCGTCATCCGCTTTGAGGATGACATCACCTACTCAGCGTCTTCAACGTTGGGTATCAAATGCACTGTTTAAGGAGTACCTTCAACACGGTACCATCCCATCTCTGTAGGATGCCCGAATAGCTCTCAAAGTGAATAATTCACACTGGTCGTCCGAAAAACAATGACCAGTGCTGAAGAATCAGGTGGTGCTGACTACCGCCTCCAACCATTTCGGGTCCTTATCCCTATAACGCAATCACCATTCGATCCCTTATTCTGAGGAAGTGAATGAGATGGTCCCTCAGGGCCTTAATTCAAGTAGACAGCAGTCCTTCCTGAGGTCTCCCACCAACAATCGCCGCCATACTCGTGTAGTAGTGCGCCCTCAACATGATGAGGGTACAGAATCCAGGCATTCGGCTCAAGATCCTCGATCCCGAGCAGGCAAGATGAACCTCCAGAGGCGGAATCTGGTCAACAATGAGAAGGTTTTCATCTATTCCATCTCCAGAGAAGTCCACCAAACTAACATGGTGGCAAGAAACGAGCGGGAACATACACCTGTTCGTTTTAATCTCGCTGTCCAGCAGACTTGTCTGGAAGCATCTCGTCAATCCCGCCAGGCAATTTCGGTGGAGTACTATAGGCAGGAACATACACCTGTTTATACATCATCAGTTAGTCAATAGACTCGTCTGACTACATATGATGGATATCGTCAACCACATTTGGTGAAGTGCAATAAGCAGGCACATACACCTACTAGTATTAATCAAGCCTACCAATAGTCTCTCTTGGTAGCACATGGAGAAGTTAGTCGGAAAGCTCCAGCAATAAACAGGAGGCAGACTCAACTTTCTGCCACCACACTTGAGTACTTTCAGGATTCACTGACAGGAAAAGGAGGACATGAGTATGCACATACACCTACTCCAAGCATGGAATGGATGTATATCCCTGTTCCTGCAGCTGAAGTCCCCAAGCATATTTTATCAATGGTGAAACAGCAGAAGCAAATTCCGGCTCATATTCTAGATGTTTGCCAGGATATTATAAAAGCTTCAGTAGAATCTCAGGGAAAGACACATAAATATATCCTTACCAGTGGAGTGACAAATCAACAATTCACTCCGGAGGAGACACACACATCTGTTCCAGTCCAAGAGGGTTGTGGGGCATACTTCCCCATATCCTACGGACAACAAAGTCAGGCACATACAACTGATTTGCGTAGATATCGTCATCCTAACCTGACCATCGTTCCTGATCGGGAACATATACCTTTTTAGAGCATCCACTTTCATCAACAAGTGGTTTCCAAAGCGAGTAAGAAGGCATCTAAGAAAAAGACCAGCCCAGCACTGCTAGGAGATCAATAGTCAATCTGTAACAAGGCCTTGCTCGATGCTGGATTTCTTGAAGCCCTCAAACAATTATCTGTTGTAATTCAAGATTCTAATCACTCATTTCCAAATAGTGGTAACATTAATTCCTAAGGACTTCAACAGACACTTTCTCATGAATGCATGCTTCGTGACAATTCGGTCGATCTTGAAGTTTCGTCTTCAGATGAGAGCCACATGAACCCGCGGTGCGGTCAAATGACCAAGGAGCAAGAGATCTCATCTTTTTCTATATCCCACCATGGTGGTCCTCCCCATGATGATGAATTTCACCGCGAAAGTCCTCTCCGCATTAGAGATGCACATTTCCCGGAAAATGCTCCAGTGGACCATGTAGTGCCGAGAAAGCCCTCTTATCTTGATGCACTTGAAAATGTGAAACCAGTCATGTCTGATGCTTCATCGCTAGTAGGTGAAATTCTTTCTCAATAAGAAGATATCCCAAGGTGTAGGTCATTTTCCGAACCACCCCTAAGTCATGCATCTTCTAGTTTGATCAATTATTTATCTACCAATCTTGTTGAATCCTATGAAGAAACAAGGAAACACCAACTCTGGTCAAAATAGGTAGAAGAATCTTCATTTCATGATAAAGAGGAAATGCTAAACATGAGAAAATAATTTGGAAAAGGTGAAGTACCAGTCATGTTTTGGCCTCTGGCTGACTTTCAGTATGACATTCCCAAGATGTTGATGAAAGATGGAAGCCATGATATTCATATAAACATTTGGAAAACTCTTTGTCAATTGAAGAAGAAAGTATTATCTTATGATGAATATGAAAATCATCTTAAGATAATAGAATGGTTAAAATGTCAGATTGATTTGGCATCTCTAGCAGTCTCTCGATATCTGAAGGCTGAAAAGCAGCAGAGAGCCCTTCAACGTTCATGCCTTGGCGCACTAAGAAGATTGCGTCAGTTAATTTCCAATTCCCCATCTTGTATTCATGTCATAGGATGGGGTGTTCATGGATCACTACATTTCACAGTGCTCTCTAGTCAGCAAAGCCCGCCAAAAATGGACTCATGCAATGTTATTACCCATGGCCCGCCATAGTCAATGGGCATTGTTTGTAATCAAAAGTTTGCTCATGAACAGGCATCAACTAGCTCCTCTCAAAATCAAGAATATAGATAACAAGTTGTTGAATTACTCCTATATCAAGCAAATGAGAATATTGATCAAGCCTCTCATATGGAGCAAGCACGTCATCAAGTGACAGAAGTTTCTAAAATCGTCCAATGGTCTTTTGAACCTGGTGATAAAAGTGGATTCAGGTTAATGCATCTAGCAAATTTCTAGATTAAGGTTCGCAAGATCAGGAGAGCTTTTAAGATAGTCTCAGACATAGCATGTCAAGAGCCACCCCATCTTGCCGGACTGGGGTCTATTCTAAACCAACCCTCGGAGTCAACAAATAGGATTCGAGGAGTTGATCGGGAACAGCAGGAACAACCCTAGTCCACCGGACTGTGGACTTTTTCAAATCATTGATCCCCTCCTCAGATAATGTCGGTCTCTTCTCGATTGGGAAAAAAATCCTCAAGTGGAACGAAGAGCCAAATTATCAGGATATTCCCTCCAAATTATGGTTCGTCAAGAAGTTCCTCTGGTATTGAATCAACAAAAGGCAATGTCTCATCAAAGACATGGAAGAATAAAATATCACAGAAATTCTGATAGAAGTGATGCGATGAGTTATGCATCAATCAATGTCATTAATGTCGTTGTTTTTGATCCACCAGATGAGGCTCACTCAGGGGACTCAGATGAAGAGGTTCCTGCTCAAGAAGATGTGTGCACCAATACAAATGAAGAAGGTGTGCGTACACGAAATCAAAGGATTACTCAAAACTAGGTAATCCTTCGAGTAACCCCCTTCCCCCTCTCCGAAAAGGATTCAACAAAGGGAGGGAAAAAATCTGGTTACATTTCCTTCCTCTGGAGAAGGCCAATCGCTCTCACTAGAGCTATGGTTTTCACAACAGGAGGAAGAAATGAAGAAATTAAGGAGGTTGAATACAGAACTACTACATAGTTGTATTCTTCTTAAGCGTGTTGGAGTCAGTCAGCCAAAGGAATTTGTTGTAGCTACTAAGATGGATCAGGAATATCCTCCTCTATCAGTACACAGTCACAGGTCTAATCCTACGGGTCAAGTAAAACAATAGTTGACAGTGCTACCATCAATTGGAGCACAAACCACCATATCTGTCCAAGCTCCAGTAATTGCACCTACCCAAGTCCAAGTTCAACCGGATGTTTCTCAAAAGTTAATAACTACCATTGACTCATTAACAGATCGTTTAGAAACTATGGAATGGAAACATGAGCAGATTAAACCAGAAAAGAAAGTTTACCCTAAATGGATAGATTCAATCTCTCCTCCATCTAGTTTTAGAAACCCTGTATTCGCTACTTTCAATGGATCAGGTGACCCGGAACAAAATTTGACACATTACGTGTCTTGTTGCGATCCTACGATGGGAACTCCGAGCAGAAAGAAGCAGTAAAACTCAGATTATTCATACGGACCTTGCAAGGTCCAGCCTTTGTCTGGTATACAAGCTTGCATTCCCAGTCAATTACCGGATGGGAGGATCTTCGCAAAAAAATCCTTCTTTAGTTCAGCTCAACTTTTCCAAACACGACAATTTTCGATCATAAAAACTGTAAGCAAAGGGATCATGAAAGTGTCTATGTTTTCATTGCTCACTGGAAGGGATTAACATATTCCTCTGAGCTTAGCACTCCCTCAATAGGAACTGTTTCCAATCTGCGTGGAAAATCTTCTTGATGAATTATGCACGCCGTTGATTCCGGTGAAATACATAGGAGGGTTTCGAGACCTTACTTCAATCACTCAGCAGATTGAAGATTCCCTTATATAGGCTAAGGATAAATCTCATGTAATTCCATCAGCTCTATGAAGGAGAATTGGTAATGTAGAAACTGCTACAATTATGCTAAAACAAGCACATGTACCTATTTCTACTTCAAAACATTCATATTCTAGAAGGGATCCACCTCCTGAACACCAACAATAAAGGACGTTTCATATAGATGATCAAAGAGATAAAAGACGAAAACAATTTTAGGATTTGAAGAGCAAAACATACTCTTTCCAAAATAAACATGTTACTGGTTACTTCATTTCAGCTCTGGGAAATAATCTGGTTCAATTGACAAGGCCCAAAAGGCCAAACAAGGAAGGAGATGATGACCGTCCCAATTATTTCCTCTTTCATCAAATGTTGGGGCATCCCATCCAGGAGTGTTTTGTCTTCAAAGACCTCCTGCAAAATATGGTCAACTCGGGACAAGTCAAATTGAAAGGGTCTTCAGCTCAGGTAGAATGTGTTACTGCTACAATTCCAAAGGAGGAAAGCGAATGGAAAGAAGTCAAAAGAAAAAATGCACAGAAGTATGAAGATTGGATGGTCAGAAGGAAAATCAAACGAACTCATGCTATTTTGCAAACACAATTAATGGAAACGATTGGGTCTTCTGCCATGAATGTTACGGGGAAACCCTCTTCATCAGAGGGAATGTCCTCAAGGAAACGACATAATTCAAAGAAGGAAAAAATAATCATATGAATATGAGTATTTGTCAAAGACTAAGTTGCCTTTGACTCTGGCAGACATCATTCCACCTACTTTAAAGCCATGGGCACCACCCCACCAAACGGCATAGCCTAAATTGGATAATGAGGTAGAGTCTTCATCAGAAGAAGAGTTAATCTTTGGTTTTGTTAATATGATTCAATTAATAGATCCATATGCCAGTCGCAGTTTCAATTTTGATGAGCTTGAATTCCCTGTATCAAACAAGGGAATCAGAGGAAGTTCCAGAGGTTCAGGAAACATGAAAAGACATGGATCTTTCAGAATCCACTACTCTGATTATACCCTTGCTAGAACTGTGTATGCAGAAGAAACTCATGGTAGAGCCCTTCAGCAAGCTCAGCAAGAACAATAAATTTCTACTACCAATAGTAAATTCAGTCCTGGAACAGTTATTTTGGAAGACCAATTGAAGGTTCCATCTTCCTACTCTCACCAATTAAATGGATCTAATCAGTCTAATATTCCAAAAACAAGGATGTTGATAACTCCTATCCCAATACAAGATGCATCAACTTCCAAAGCATCTGCTTCCAGGGTACCTGCTAAACCACATATTCATGTTGGGAAATGTAGACCTTTGGATCAAAAGTATGATGTATTGAAACACTTGGCCGATGTACCAGCCAAGTAATCAATTCTGGATACTTTGAATCTGTCAAAAGATTTTCAGGAAGCACTCATCGAGGCTTTGTCAGGTCCTCAAGAGTTTGGAACTGAAATTATTGTAGTTGAAGTCTATCACATAGAGAATAATCCTACAGAATGCCATGAAATAATATCTTTTACTGATGAAGATGATGATGAAGTTGTGCATGGGCATATTAGACCTTTGTACTTATCTGGAAAGGCCAATGGTGTAGACTTCTAAAGAGCATTCATTGATAATGGTTTAGGAGTCAACCTCATGCACATTAGTACACTTCGTCGATTGGGCCTCACAGAATCTGATTTATCTCCTTCTACCATGATGTTACAAGGATATGATAAAAATGAACAAGAAACAATGGGTGAAGTTACACTGATAACTCAGATTGGAGATCTTGTATCCAATTTGGATTTCATGGTTGTTGATCAAGACTCACCTTTAAACATCTTTCTTAAAAGACCCTGGCTACATCAGCATGCGACTATCCCTTCGCCAAACCATCCACGTCGCAAATACTATTTCGATGGTCAAGTTGAAACATTGTAAGGTGATAAGGCCCCATTAAAGAAATGTGAGTCTCAATACATTGAGGGGGAATTCCATCACATGAACGGAAGGGAGAAATCCACAACAAATTAAATTACCAAAGTTAATGCTCTATATGGTTTGGAGAAGATTCCAGTAAATCCATTTACACATGTGAGTACAGATTATGTGTTGCCTAAAAGTCAAATTGATAAGGTATACTCAAATCAAAATACTCTTATGGAATGATCTATAATTTCAATTACAATAATCGATCTAGACAACATGGGAGAAATTAGTAACCCACCAAGCAGTAATAAAAGCACAAATGGTGACGTCTTCATTTCATCTTCTGAAATCCAACAAGTCTATACTTCGCCAATTAGTCCCAAAGGAGATATAACAACAACAGAGGTGAATAATGATGATGATTATCAATCCATAATCTCCTCTTTATTACCCAAAGAAAACTCTTCATCATCAATAGGGTCGGAAATGGAAGCTTCCTCTTTAAAATGTACAAATTTTGACATATTTTCTGATCATGAAAATTAAACATTGTCATCTACTATGAAAGTAGAAATGGAAGAAATAACACATGATGAAGAAGAATAGGAAGATCTCAGAGATGCTCCTCCAGCATTTGAAGAGGGTATCTCTACCACTGTGGATAAACTCAGAGAAATAAATCTGGGTACAAAAGAAGATCCATGCCCCACTTTAATCAGTGCGGCCATGAAACTTGAATAGTAAGAGTTTTATATTTCTTTTCTGAAGAGAAATAGAGATATATTTTCTTGGAACTATACATAAATTCTCGGGCTTGATCCTGATGTTTCTACTCAACATTTGGGTTTACGAGATGAACATTGAGGATTTAAGCAAGCCGCGAGAAGAACACACCCATCTTATGCTTCTAAAATTGAAGCTGGAGTGGATAAGATTATCAAAACTAACTTCGTCAGAGAAGTTCAGTATCCCAAGTGGTTGGATAATATTATCCCGGTAAAGAAGAAGAACAGACAAATTATAGTTTGCATCGATTTCAGATATCTTAATCGGCATTGTCCTAAAGTTGATTTCCCAGTTCCGATTACAGAACATTTAATTGATGCAATAGCTGGCTATGAATTACTTTCCATCAGGGATGGATATTCTGGATATAATCAGATCCAAATGGACCCAGAAGATGAGGAATCCACAGCCTTCATAGCCCCTCAGGGTGTGTTTTGTTATCGGGTAATTCCCTTTGGCTTAAAGAATGCAGGTGCAACATATCAGTGCACCATGCATCGTATCTTCAAAACCTTCTTAGGGATGTTTGTTGAATTATTTGGAGATGATTTGATGGTTAAATCCAAACAACATTCTAATCACTTGGATTATTTGGAAGTCATATTCCGTAAGCTTCGACAACATAATTTGAAGATGAACCCCTTAAAATGTGCTTTTGGGGTAACCTCAGGAAAATTTCTCGGCTTTGTTGTATGCCATTGTGGTATTGATGTCGATCCTGAGAATACCAAGTGAATACTTGGTATTTCACCTCCTAAAAATTTGAAAGAATTAGGAGGACTTCAAGGACACCGATCTTATCTTCGGCGTTTCATCGCCAATTTGGCAGGGAAAAGTTTACCCTTTACCAAATTAATGAAGAAGGGAGTCACTTACCAGTGCACTGAAGAATGTCAAGAAGCATTGGATATTTTCATGAAATACCTATTGAGTCCACCGGTACTCATGCCACCTGTTGAAGGAAGACCACTTATCCTCTACGTGATAGCTCTAGAGAGATCATTGGGTGCCTTTCTTGCTCAAAAGTGTGATGCTGGGAATGAAAACATCCTCTACTAGCTCAGTCAAACTATGCTTGAAGAAGAAACCCGGTATTCATGTATTGAGAAGTGCTGCCTAGCATTAATCTTTGTAGTTCAGAAGGTGAGACACTACCTGCAACATCACAAGGTCCAATTGGTATCTCGCAATAACTTTCTCAAATTCATCCTTAGTTGTCCAATGCTTACAAGACATCTAGCAAGGTGGGAAGTTATTTTCCAACAATTCTACATTCATTATGTGTCTCAAAAGGTGATAAAGGACCATGCTCAAGATGATTTCCTGGATAAACACCCTTCAGTGGAATACACATCTTCAAATATTGAACTCCTTGATGAGGAAGTTTTCTCTATTCCATAATGTTCTCAATCATGGGAAATGTATTTTTATGGTGTTTCCAGAAGTCCAACAGGGAAGAAAATGGAAAATCCTAAATTCTACAATGATGGCTTAGGAATTGTGCTCATTTCTCTAGAAAAGGCAGTGTTTCCTTGTTCCTTCTTATTTTGGGAAGGTGGTACCAATAATGAAGCCGAATACCAAGCTCTTATCGCAGGCTTGGAATTAGTGCTTCAAGCACAAGTGAATCACTTAAAGGTTAAAGCTAATTAAGACCTGGTAATAAAACAAGTCAATGGGGATTATTCCATCAGAAAAGAAGAATTAATCCCTTTGTATGATTATGTTAGAGAGTTAATGGTGAAATTCCCTTCAGAACCGACATTTTCTTATGTCCTAAGATCACAAAATACTCAAGCTGATGCACTGGCTAATATAGCCACAGATCTGGCAGACCCAAATCGGAACGAGACAACTATCAATATTGCCCACCGTCGTGCAATTTTACCTTAAGTTCAAATGAGAATAGAGGAAATTAATGAAATTAGTCCCATTCCTGAACCATGTGGTCATACTACAATATGGATGTCACCTATCAGGGAATACCTTCAAAATGGAACACTTCCACCTGATAGAGCCGAGAAAGAACAAATCCAACGACGTGTGGTCAATTTTACTCTTTATGATAGTCCAGATCACCGTGAGAAAATTATCTACAAATGTGGTTTGATGGATTTCTCTTCAGATGCATTCATGGTGAATAGACAATGGCTATCATGAAATAAGTGCATGCAGGAGTCTGTGGTTCCTAGCAGTCTGGACATAGATTTTCTGATCAAATTCGAATGCTTGGATACTTTTGGCCTTCACTGATACAATATTGTGTTGATTTCAAAAAGAAGTGTCAGTCATGCCAAGTACATGACAACTTCATTCATCAACCTCTAGAGTTGCTTCATACAGCTAAATACTCATGGCCATTTTCCACATGGGGAATGGATGTGGTGGTATATGACAACCCTGCTTTTTATTACAACTTAAACATGCTTTATTACATAAAACTTCACGTGATACAATAAAGAATATTAATAGGTTTGGTGTCTTTGGGGCTTATGATCATTACATAAAAACTTTAAACTTGAAATACAACATCTTTATTGAAAACTTCCTTTACATGACCACTACATTCCTTCATACTTATCATTGTATGGGATAACCTGAGGACATGCATAAGAAAAGGGTGAGCTATAAAGCCCATTAAGGGAGTACACAATGAATAACATGAGGAGTAAAATACATGTTAGGAAATAGGAACATCAATAGAGAATAAGAGTAACATGAACATAAAGGCATGATAAAGCATGATAATCATAACATGTAAATGTGTCAATAACACTTAACATTGAATTAGCATGAGCCAAGGCTCACAGAACATGGAGCATGAGTAAATCCCCATTGAACTTGAAGCACGAGTAAACCCTAGTTGAACTTGAATTAGCATGATTCAACACTCATTGCACATGATGCATCATGATACTATACTTTACCCAATGCAGTGGAGCGCTATAAGGGCGCACCCTTCTTAAACATTTCATTTCATTCATAAGTGTGCCACATGGATCATAAAACATGGATTCTTAAAACATAATAATTTATTCCACGATAAAGGAATTTGGAATTCATACATGAAACATTATAATAAATATGTAAATGTGCATAAAGGTGAATACCCTTGATGCAGGAATGGGCATGGTATTCACTACAGAATGACATTGGCTTAGAAAATCGGTGTGATTTCGGCAGCGTAATGGCATGACGTAAGAATTCGTAAAAATGGTTAATGAGAGAGAAAGTGGTTACTCATCATATTTACATGTAATGGAAAGTAAGGAGGTCATATAGATACATGTCCCAACAATTGAAAAGTAATTTAGATTCATGATGCAAAAGTATTGCTTGAATGTAAAAGAAGAGAGAGAAGTTCCTTTTGGAATTTCGGCATAGTAACGGGTGTGCATTGGAGGCATTTAATGAGAGAGAAAGGGTTCTCCCATCATTAAAACAATAAGAGGGAAGTATGGGGGAGGTGCAAAACCATACCTCAACATTCATAATTGAAATTAAAAGGGAAATACAAGTTAAATAAAATTTAAAAAAATGAGAATGGAAGAAAAAACCCTTACTTGGAAGTGTGATCCCAAAGGCTAGAGAGAGGCTTGTGAGAGGCTTCTTGGGAGATTGGGGCACCTTGAGATGATTCTAGAGAGTGTAGGTCAGAGGTTGGACGAACTCCAAGGGCTTTGAGTGGGGAGGAAGTGGGATCTTGGGTGGTTTTATATAGGAAAGGTGAGAGAATTCTTTATTATTTAGGATTGGGACCCCTTATATTAAAATAATCCAAACCACAAACCATACCATGGTATTTTCCCATGGTTTCTGGAAAATGAAAGAGGAAAACAATATTTTACAAGTCCAAGGTACGAAATTATTAAAAAATTAGGGTTGCTTATGTGGAGGTGAGTCACACTCCCATTGAAATTAATTTAAAAAGGAAAAGTGTTGAATAAGTCTTGAGGGCTCCATTAATGCTTTGAAAAGTAAGTCTAACAAACCCAAAATCTCATTATTTTAATGATAAAACACATATTTTCCGAACATAAGGATTATGGTATTTTATTACATCACCATTGGGTCATTATGTTCTCATAAAACACATTATATATTTAAATGGTATTTAATTTTTACCCAAAAATTTGACTGTCTCAGAAAATTATGAAAAATTTACCGTTGGATATTTTCGACGTCCTGATTCCAAAAATAATATTTATTTTATCTAAATAACTTTCTAAATATGTGAATTTTCACTTTTAAAATAAAAACCGACATTTATAAATAATTCACGGGTTTTGACAGAAATGGCTTTCAAACCTTAATAAAAATTTTAATTGCATTCATAAAATTATAAGATCATTTATATTTATTAAAAATGATTTTAATACTAATAATAATATTTTATTAAAATATTATTTAATTCATAAATACTTTAATTTAATAAAATATAATTCTTAATTAAATAATAACTAAAAACACCATTTGTACTTTAAAAACTAATTACAATGTATCAAAAATGACTAGAAATTATATTCATTATTATATAAAAAAATAATGTACATGAACATAGTGATACTTATTTGTTACATAACCCCTTAAAATATCCTCATAAGACCTAAAGGTAATGTGTGCGATGGTGACAGTCTCTTGGGGCGGCTCAGATAATATCGCTCGAGTGGTAATCTCTATCAATTTCCACTTTTCCCGTAGACGGTCCCGTTCAAGCTTCACATAATGAAACTCAACTTGGGCTTAGTCAAGGGCGAAGCCCAAAGATGCCACCTCTTTTCCGAGCTCTGAAAAATGGGCTTCGTAAGGGGAATTCTACTGGATGAGGCCATCTCTTCCTTTGTTTGAGTAGAAATGGGTTCGTTAAAGCATTATATTTATACTACTCAGATCATCACTGTTCAACGGGTATAAAAGTAACAGTCACAAATCTTAACATAAAACTAATGAAGTTAACATCTTATAAAAACATTTATCATAAAGAAACATTTAACTGGATCAAGAGGGATTTTCCATTAATGAAACTTTGGGTCGTTACAATATTCCCCCCTTAAGAAATTTCACCCTAGAAATTTTCCTTTTCCCACACTAAAACAAATGTGGGTAACTCAGCTTCATCATATCCTCCGACTCCCAAGTTGCTTCTTCAAACTTGTGGTTTCTCCACAACACCTTGATGAGGGGCATTGTATTATTTCGAAGAAATTTTTCTCTACGATCTAAGATCTTCACTGGTTGCTCCTCATAAAAACATCATCTTCCAATTGTACTACCTCGGAAGAGAGTACATGTGAAGGGTCCGGTATGTACTTCCTTAAGAGGGATACATGAAAGACAACATGAACCTCGGCCATACTAGGTGGAAGTTCTAGTCGATAGGCCACAGCCCCAACACGATCGAGAATCTCGAAGGGGCCTATGTACCTTGGACTTAACTTCCCTTTCTTTCCAAACCTCACGACCTTCTTCCACGGAGATATGCATAAAAACACCATGTATCTGACTTTAAACTCAAGGTCTCGTCGACGATTATCTACATAACTCTTCTGTCGACTTTGGTCTGCCTTGATATGCAGCTGAATGGTTTTCACCTTCTCCACCATTTCTTCGACCATTTCCTGTCCAAGCAGCTTACGTTCACCGACCTCATCCCAACATGCTAGTGTTCTACAGCTTTTCCCATACATGGCATCATATGGTGCCATTTGGATTCTCGAGTGGAAACTATTATTATAAGAGAACTCAACCAGAGGAAGATGTTGATCCAATCCTCCTTTAAAGTCCATTGACCATGCTCTCAACATGTCCTCAAGTGTTTCGATAGTCCGCTCGGATTGGCCATCAGTTTGAGGATGATAGGCCATACTAAAGTTCAGTTCAGTATTCAGAGCATGTTGTAGACTCTTCCAAAACATAGAGGTGAATCTTGGATCTCGGTCAGACACAATAGATAGTGGTACTCCATGCAACCGTACCACATCCCTGATATATATCTATTCCAGTTGATCCAAAGATAAATCCTCTCAAATAGCAATGAAGTGTGCAGTCTTCGTAAGACGATCCCTAACAACCCAGATTTCATTGTTGCCTTTGGATGTTCTTGGAAGTCCGGTGACAAAGTCCATGGTGATGTTCTCCCATTTCCATTCTGGTATGGGCAATGGTTACATCATCCCCTTAGACTTCTTCCTCTCTGCTTTCACGTGCTGACTCACCAGGCACTTTGAAGTATATTCAGTGATCTCCTTCTTCATTTTATTCCACCAAATGTTTTCTCGGAGATCTCGATACATCTTTGTGCTCCCTGGGTGAATAGAGAAATTTGGACTATGTGCATCATACAAAAGTTCCTTCTTTAGCTCCGGACATGATGGAACACATATTTTTTTCCCAAACCACACAATTCCTTCTTCATTAACATTAAACTCCGAGGATTTCCCCTTTTTGATAGCTTCCACTTTTTCTTGAATTCCCACATCATCCTTTTGAGCATCCTTTAACCTTTCCAAAAGAGATGGTTGAGCAATAACATGTGAAAGGATTGATGATGTTCCCTTCTTTATGATTCCCACATCCATCTTCATCAAGTATAACAAGATTGGATCCTTCTCAATTCTCATCATTGATAGAATCGCTGGGTCCTCTCTACTTAGGGCATCTGCCACCTTGTTCTCTTTCCCAAGGTGGTAATGTATTGAATAGTCATAATCCTTGATGATCTCTATCCATCTTCTCTGGCGCATATTAAGCTCTTTCTATGTGAATATATATTTAAGACTCTTGTGGTCAGTATATATCTCACATTTCTCTCCATAGAGATAATGCCGCCAGATTTTCAAGTAAAAGATCACTGCCGCCAACTCCAGATCATGCATTGGATAGTTTCTCTCATGGATTTTCAACTGCCTTGAGGCATAGGATATCACTTTATCATTCTGCATCAGCACACATCCTAAGACCTTCTTCGAAGCATCACTGAATACCACAAAAAGCTCCCCACTTGTTGGTAAAGTGAGAACAGGTGTAGTGATAAGCCTTGTTTTCAACTCCTTGAAGCTTTCTTTGCATTCATCACTCCAAGAAAACGTTACTCCCTTTCGAGTTAGCTTGGTAAGAGGGTTGTACAATCGTGAGAAATTTCTCACAAATCATCGATAATATCCAGCTAGCCCCAAGAAGCTACGGATATCAGTTACCGATGTTTGCCTCGACCATCCCTCAAGTGCATCTATTTTGGAGCGGTCCACAGATATCCCATTGCTTGTGATGATATGGCCCACGAATGAGACCTCCTTCAACCAGAACTCACACTTTCTGTACTTGGCATAGAGCTTCTCCTTGCGCAAAGTCTCTAGTACAGTTCTTAAATGCTCCTCATGGTCCTCCTTGGTTTTGGAGTATATTAGAATATCATCTATAAAGACTACCACATATTTGTCTAGGTAATCTCTAAAGACTCTATTCATCAAGTCCATGATTATTTCTGGAGCATTGGTGAGTCTGAAAGGCATTACTATGAATTCATAGTGTCGGTACCTTGTACGAAAAGCAGTCTTGGGGATATCTTCCTTCTTCACCCTTACTTGATAATATCCCGACCGTAAGTCCACCTTGGAGAAGTATTGTTCTCCACGCAGCTGATCCAACAAGTTATCGATTCTTGGGAGAGGATACTTGTTCTTTATCGTGATTTTGTAAACTTCATGATAATCAATGCAAAGCCACATTGACCCATCCTTCTTCTTGACGAAGAGGACTGGTGCACCCCATAGTGATGCACTTGGGCGTATAAACCATTTATCCAGATTCTCTTGTAGTTGTTTTTCATCTCTTCATGCTCAACAACAGATATTCTATATGGAGTCTTGGATATTGGTAGCACCCCAGGTATAAGTTCAATTGAGAACTCAACATCTCTTCTTGTAGGAAGACTAGGAAGTTCCTCGGGAAACACTTCATCGAATTCCCTCACAATAGGCATTTCTTCAAGGGTGGTTTCTACTTGGACTCAATCATCGGTGCCAGATATTCATCCTCATAAGGCAGTAATATCTATGCTTGAGATGATGGAGCTAAATGAGATTCATCTTCCTCCTGACACTTGTAAAGAATCGAGGGTCGATTCTCCATATGGAGTGTGATTTCCCTCTCCCGACAATTTATGTTGGATCTATATAAGGAAAGCCAATCCATGCCAAGAATTGCATCAAATTCCACCAAAGGGAGTATGATGAGGTTTGCCGGGAAATTCTATCTACAGATTATAACAGGGGGACTTATACTCATGGGATGAAATGATTGCCCCAATTGCCATACTCACTGACATCTTTACTTCCATGATTTATGGTGGTGAAGGGATTGTTCTACTAAACTTTTTGAGATATAAAAGAATGCGTAGAACCTAAATCAAAAAGTACGTTCGCTATTCATGAATGAATAACTACCGTACCTATCACCACTTCGTTGTCAGGGTTCACTTCGGCAGAAGTGATGGCAAAAGCTCTTCCTTGTTGTCTTGGAGGTTGCTGGTTGCCTCTTATAACCCTCAGATTAGGGCACTGATTTGCAAAATGACCTTTTTCTTTTAATTTTTAGCATTGAACAACGCGTTGGGGTTCGAACGGAGCGTTCCTCTCCTCTGTCGTAGCTGCGGGTCCTTCTTGCCGACAGTTAACATCTAGGTTCCCTTCTCTTCCACACCTGAACCATTTTCTCATCCCCTTAAGGTAATATCCAGGGTGCTTCTTTCCGCACTTTTGGCATGTGGGATGCTGGAACTTCTTAGCGCCATTGGATTTATCCATCGGCCCACCAGCACTGAAGTCCACCTTACGCGTCTTGTCTCCATGATACCCCTGTTATTCTACGATCTCCATTTCATCCTTGAGGGAACATCAGACAATTTCTTCATAGCTGTCGAAGTGACGGATCGCTAATTCTTTCTGCAAGCTAGGCTTCAGCCCACCAAAGAAGCGGTGAGCCTTGCATTCGGGGGGTAACGATAAAGCCGGAAGCGTATCGTGCAAGCCTTGTGAAGTTTGCCTCATATGCTCCCACAGATTCTTCATCATTATGCTTGAGGGAAAGGAAGTCCCTTTCCATCTTAAGACGGAGGGTGTGCGGAAAATATTTATCGAAAAACATCTTCCGGAATTCCTTCCATTCCAAAGCTTTGATCTCCTCCTCAGACTTCATATTTTTGATAAACGTCCACCATTGATCAGCTTCAACCTCCATTCAATAAGCCTCCAGGAGAACCTTATCTTGTTCAGAACATTGAAGGATAGAGAAGATCTTTTCAATGGAGTTGATCCATTGCTCAGTGATCGTGCGATCAGATGATCCACTAAAAGTAGGAGGCCTTTGTCTCATGAAGCTCTCGATAGCGACTTGTTCTTTCTTAGGGGGGGGGGGAGGTTGAATGTTCCTATTGACCCATGTTTCTATTCAAAGCTTGAGTTAGCGGAGAGAGAAGCGTGACGAAGTTCGCGATTCCCGCTCCCATTGGATTGGGCATCTCATTAGTACAATCATCACACTGATCTTCACAATGGTTGTCAGCCTGAGTTCTCCTATTACCGGCCATTGGCTGGAATAAAAGGAAAGTTAGGGGTAACACATAAAGGTTAATCCAAAGACAAAAGGTGATGACTTATAAATAATCTTTAATCTCTTTAACTCATGAGTCTATAGGATTCAATCCAGGATTTTCATGATCTTCCTTATAACATATATTCTTAGGGGAATTTTTCCCTTAATAAGGGTTCATACTACGATTGTGAATTTATCAAATCATATCCCCCGAGAGTGTCATAACCAAGAGTGCAGCAAGGCCTGTTGTCATGCACCAGTTCCCGTTCGAGTCTAGCTCAAAGTGGTGTTTTCGGGTTTTACCCCTAGGATACATCTGTGCCAGAGCTGCCTCTACCTGATCGTATCCAGACAAGGATGTATTTGTTTGATAAACCACTTACTTAGTATTTACCAAAACTTAGGGATGTTTTTATTATACTTAGTCTTGTATCTAAGGCCTTACTAGGGTTTCCTAATCCCAAAATTAACTAAACTTATCCTTTGATACCAACTATGACAACCCTTCTTTTTATTACAACTTAAACATGCTTTATTACATAAAACATCACTTGATAAAACAAAGAAGATCGAGAGGTTTAGTGTCTTTGGGGATTAGGATCATTACATAAAAACATTAAACTTGAGATACAACATCTTTATTGAAAACTTCTTTTACATGACCAGTTCATTCCTTCGTACATAGCATTGCATGGGATAACCTAAGGACATGCATAAGAAAAGGGTGAGCTATAAAGCCCAGTAAGGGAGTACAAAATTAATAACATGAGGAGTAAAATACATGTTAGTAAATAAGAACATCAATAGAGCATAAGAGTAACATGAACATAAAGGCATAATAAAGCATGATAATCATAACATGGAAATGTGGAAACAACACTTAACATTGAATTAGCATGAGCCAAGGCTCATTGCACATGGAGCATGAGTAAACCCTCATTGCCCTTGAAGAACAAGTAAACCCTCTTTTCAATTGAATTAGCATGAGTCAACACTCATTGCACATGAAGTATCATGATACTATACTTTACCCAATGCATTGGAGCGCTATAAGGGCGCACCCTTCTTAAACATTTCATTTCATGCATAAGTGTGCCACATGGATCATAAAACATGGATTCATAAAACATAATCATTTATTCCATGATAAAGGAATGTGGGATTAATACATGAATCTTTATAATCAATAAGGAAATGTGCATAATGTTGAATACCTTTGATGGAGAAATGGGCATGGTATTCACTACATAATGACATTGGCTTAAAAAATCGGTGTGATTTCGGTAGCGTAACAACATGATGTAAGAATTCGTAAAAATGGTTGATGAGAGAGAAAGGGGTTACTCATCATATTTACATGTAATGTACAGTAAATAGGTCATATATATACATGTCCCAAAAATTGAAAAGGAATTTAGATTCATGATGCAAAAGTATTGCTTGAATGTAAAAGAAGAGAGAGAAGTTCCTTTCGGAATTTCGGCATAGTAACGGGTGTGCATGGGAGGAATTTAATGAGAGAGAAAGGGTTATCCCATCATTCAAACAATAAGAGGGCCGTATGGGGAAGGTGAGAAACCATACCCAAACATTCATAATTGAAATTAAAAGGGCAATACAACTTAAAGAAAATTGACAAAAATGAGAGAGGAAGAAAAAACCCTTACTTGGAAGTGTGCTTCCAAAGGATATAGAGAGGCTTCTGAGAGGCTTCATGGGAGCTTGGGGCACCTTGATAGGATTATAGAGAGAGTAGGGCAGAGTTTGGACGAACTACAAGGGCATTGAGTGAGGATGAAGTGGGAGCTTGGGTGGGTTTATATAGGAATGGTGAGAGAATTCTTTATTATTTAGGTTTGGGACCCCTTATATTAAAATAATCCAAACCACAATCCATCCCATGGTATTTGCCCGTGGTTTATGGAAAAGGAAAGAGAAAAACAATATTTTACAAGCCCAAGGTCCGAACTTATTAAAAAATTAGGGTTGCTTATGTGGGGGTGAGTCACACTCCCATGGAAATTAATTTAAAAAGGCAAAGTGTTAAATAAGTCTTGAGGGCTCCATTATTGCTTTGAAAAGTAAGTCAAAAAAACCCAAAACCTCATTATTTTAATGATAAAACACATATTGTCCGAACATAAGGATTATGGTATTTTATTACATCACCATTGGGTCATTATGATGTCATAAAAAACATTAATATTTAAATAGTATTTAATTTTTACCCAAAAACTTGTCTGTCTTAGACAATTATGAAAAATTCACCGTTAGATAATATCGACGTCCTGATTCCAAAAATAATATTTATTTTATCTAAATAATTTTCTAAATATGTGAATTTTAACTTTTAAAATAAAAACCGACATTTATAAATAATTCACGGGTTTTGACAGAAATGGCTTTCAAACCTTAATAAAAACTTTAATTCCATTCATAAAATTATAAGATCATTTATATTTAATAAAAATTAATTTAATATTAATAATAATATTTTATTAAAATATTATTTAATTCAAAAATCCTTTAATTTAATAAAATATAATTCTTAATAAAATAATAACTAAAAACACCATTTGTACTTTAAAAACTAATTACAATGTATCAAAAATGACTAGAAATTATATTCATTATTATATACAAAAATAATGTACATGAAAATGGTGCTACTTATTTTTTAGATAACCCCTTCAAATAGCCACATACGACCTAAGGGTAAGGTGTGCGATGGTGACCGACTCTTGGGGCGGCTCGGATAACATCGCTCGAGTGGTAATCTATATCAACTTCCACTTTTCCCGTAGACGGTCCCGTTCAAGCTTGACATAATGAAGCTCGGCATGGGCTTGGTCAAGGGCGAAGCCGAAAGACGCCACCTCTTTTCCGAGTTCTGACAAATGGGCTTCGTAAGGGGCAATTCTACTGGATGAGGCCATCGCTTCCTTTGTCTGAGTAGAAATGGGTTCGTTAAAGACATATATTTATACTACTCAGATGATCACTGTTCAACATCTATAAAAGTAACGGTCACAAATCGTAATGTAAAACTAAAGAAGTTTACATCTTATAAAAATATTTTTCATAAAGAAACATTTAACTGGATTAAGAGGGATTTTCCATTAATGAAACTTTGGGTCGTTACATGGGACCTTACCCTTCGGCTATGACCAAGCAGTTTAAGTACATTCTTACTACTACTGACTTCTTTTCAAAATGGGTAGAGGCAATACCTCTCAAGGAAGTCAGTTCTATATTCATTGTTATCTTCATCATGTCTAACATCATTTCCAGATTTGGTGTCCCACATACCATATTGACGGACAATGGCGCCAACATCTGTTCATCCTAGGGGAAGAAATTGTGTCAAGAATACAACATCAAATCCAACCATTCATCTCAGTATCATGCAGTGGAAAATGTCCAGATATAAGCCTTCAACAAGAATATTTAAAATATACTGCAAAAGATGGTGGATAAATAAAATAAGTCATGGCCTGATAAACTCTGTCATGATTTATGGTCTTATCGGACTACCACCCGAACTGCAACTCGATCAACTCCATATTCATTGGTATATGGAATGGAATCAGTCTTGCCAATTGAAGTTCATTTACACTCGGTCAGAGTATCCATTTGCGATTAGTCATCTACAGATGAGTAATCTCAAAAGTGATTGAATGAATTGGAACAGTTAGATGATAAAAGATTGTACACTTTGCACCACTTGGAAGTCTATCAGAATCGAATAGAATTAGCTTTTAACAAAAAAAGTTCATCTTCGTTCATTCACTCAGGTAGAATTGGTATTAGTTCTTAGAACTCCAATGATACCAGGAAAGAAACCTCCCAAGCTTGACCAAAATGGGAAGGACCTTACTCATTACATAATGTTTACTCTAATGGAGCTTATTCATTAATCTCAATAGATGGAGAACTCATTACTACTCTAACTAATGCCAGATTATTGAAGAAGTATTTTGTATAAACACAAAATATATCCTAACTGGTCCAGTATGACCTTAAACTACACCATGGTCCAATATTACCTTAAACTGCACCATGGTCCAGTATGACCTTAAACTACACCACCGTCTAGAAAGATGTTAAACTTTATGCATGATGGTACAGTATGACCTTAAACTGCACCATGGTCCAGTATGACCTTAAACTACACCATCAACGGTCAATGCATATGACCCTAAACTATTTTGGCTTTCGTCCAACATGATGTTAAACTATGTAAAAAAGTACCTAATTTGTCCTAACTACATGACATTAAACTGCACTGTACCCCTTCCTTCATGCATGACGTTAAACTATGAAAAGTTCATAATCTGTCCAACAAGACATTAAATGGTGTCCCCTTCATCGTACTTGCTATATGACGTTAAACTATACAGCAACGGTCCATACATATGACCATAAACTATTTTTATTATTTTCGTCTCACATGATGTTAAACTGTAACGTCCTAACTACAGGATGCTAAATTGTACATAAGTCCCTTATATCCAGCATGACATTAAACTACACCATTCACGGTCCATGCATATGACCCTAAACTATTCGCACTACCGTCCAACATGATGTTAAACTGTATTGTCCCCATCGTCCTAACTAAATGATGCTAAACTGTATAGAAAATTCTTTAATATGTCCTACATGACATTAAACTGTACTTTGTCCCTACTACATGACATTAAATTACGCAGCACCAATATCTCTAACCATAAGACCTTAAAACTGTATAGTACCTTCATATGTCCTACATGACATTAAATTGTGCATCGTTAGGGTTGTTGCTACCTCTTGTTTCTCACACCGTGTATGACTCACGTCATCTTAGAGAAAACCTCAACCATAACACTCTATCTGGGCTACTAACCATGTGTAAGTCCCAACAACATCATTTTTCATTTTTTAGGTTGTTGTCCTCAAGAACAACTTGATCATTAACTAATTATTTAATTGAACTACACGGACTTTGATCCTTGCCTTCTAGGATGGGTACGTGGGAAACATCCCAAGGTTTATGCCCAAAATCAATCTCTTCACATCGGTTCACCTCCATCTCATACAATGTTGATTCGTGAAACTGCCCTTAGAATCAATATCTTTATATTTGATTCACTTTATTCCTTGTTATACGATGTTAAACTATACAACACTTGTGTCCAATATGAAAATAAACTACAATATTCTTTGATATCCCCACTTGATAGGGAACCATTATTTACATTGATTTTTCTATCATGTTTCATTTCAAAAGTCTACGTGCATACATGGAAATGCCTAAACCTTTTATCTTGGGTTAAACCATCATTATACTAAAGTCCCCTTTCACACTTCACATGTACGAACCAAATTTTTACAGAGGGTATTTATAGAACTATGTGGGCTTGATTCCCATCCATATAAGATACGTAGGAACGTTCGAGTGTCCCTCTAATCCAGCCCGATGTCTTTTGGGCCTCACCCCAAATTTCACTTTTAGTCCCTTGGCTGAAAAGTCCCCATGAAAACACACACTGGGTATTTATTATTATGGTCTGAGCTCTATGACCCTAAACTAAGATCTCTCATACTTTTGTCATGCACGAAGTTAAACTGTTTTTCAAGAACTACATAGGGATTGATTCCAATCCTTATGGGATACGTAGTGAAGTCCAAAATTTGAATTCAGGACCCAGCCACAACATGATTATGGTTAGCATTGATCTTTGTATCTCTGTAGACATTGAACAATACCCATCTTTTTGTGTCATAATCCTAACCTTATATATATTCATATCTTCATAACCCTTTCCTTGACTTTAAATCACAAAAATGTCAAATTTCTGATAGTTCTTTTACCTGACTATGCAGCATGTGCCCTTAGGCAGCCTTGCATAAATAGTCTCCAAAACAGATTTGTCAGCCCAAAGATACTATTATTTGACTATGCATCCAATTCCCTTAGGTGGCCCTGTATAATTCAACCCCCTAACAGGTTTGTTAAATAATGGTAACATCATTCTTGATAAGAAACCCTCTTTTGTCCTTATTGGTCTTAAAAGATAGTATGTAGGGATCCACAAGAATAGAAATCCTTAACATATTTGTCCCATATTCCTTTTCATGATCTGAAGGTATTCAAGTTTATGGTTTATAGTCTCTTTCGCTACGTTTGGGTCAGACCTTCGTAGAAGTGATATCCATCCAGTTCTCCGATAATATTCTTCCAAAATATCTTCTTCATATTCAATTACCTGTTTCCATAAAACAAATTCTATACATTGGAAAATTTGAATCTCCATAAACCTTCACTAGCTTTTAGCATTAGAATGGTAAATTTCTGAGAGTTCTTTTGCTTGAATATGCAGAATGTGCCCTTAGGCGGCCTTGCATAAACAGTCTAAATAATAGACTTGTCAACCGAATGATGCTATTTATTTGACTATGCAGCCAATGCCCTTAGGTGGCCCTGTATAATTCAACCCCATAACGGGTTTGTTAAATGATAGTAACTTCATTCTTGGAAACTCCTTATTCTGATGCCCTTTAGCTCTTTTTCATATCATTCCTCAGATTCAAGTATTCTTAAGCCATAGTTTACATATTTTCTCTCATACATGAGTATGGTAATATGTTTTCAAATAAATTTTCAAAGAATTGAGTCAACTCTAATACATTTGGTCAAAGCTATTTCGAACTTAAACATTATCCCCTTTATGTCTGGCGTGCATGACTTTAAACTGCCCACAAAAGACAAATGAACTATGAATAAAAATCAAGTTCCAGCTCACTAAATATACATTTTGTATGATTTAGGTAATATTGAGCAATTAAAAGATTCAATGTTTGTAGGGTTATTTATATTAATCCTAGTAAAAATAAAACTATTCTAACTAGGCCCATTCTCTTAAGTAAAATATAAAGCATGTAACAAAAGAATGCAAGTACAAATGATTGAAGATGAAAGTGTTTTTCATCGATACACAGGAGATAGAAGGACATCCACAGACTGGAGTCTCTTCACTTTTTCAAGAATTACAAAAGGATTTCAACAAAACTCTTCATTTGATTTACTGCATCCCGATATTCATCAGCAACCACCTGGAATTCATTCATTCAACAGGATACAATAAGATATGCAGTGATACCAGCTCTTCTTGGAACAATTGTAAAAGGATGTTCTTGAGTGCGGTTTGATAAAATTTTCTACTGATCAAATAGTGACTCTGTTTCTGTCCAAGAGAATTGGAAGATGGATACATGGATTTGATAATGGATCATTGGAAGTAAAGGTCCATTTGGAGAGAGTACTCTTTTCAGATATTGCTCTAATGTCATGTTTTTCTTCTCTCCACCAACTGGCAGCAGAAAACATTTCATCCCATGGGTTTTCGATTTTCATATCTACAATGAAATGGCATGGAGGAAAAATTTTAAAGTTCACATGAATGTTGTTGCTCTTAATACACAACATAACCAAAATAGAGAAGTAGCAGTGCAGCTGTATTTCAGGTGTATAGTTCATTGCATCTGGAACATTGATTCCTTGCAGATGACCATGACCATACAGAGATAGGTAGATTCTCTGTGGGAAATTAAGATGATATTTCTTCAAGTACTTAGCCAAATTTGGGAGAGTGATGTCGCAGATATCATAGTAATCATGGCCAACAATGTTCATCATGTCATCAATCCACATTCTAGCCAGTTCATCAACCATTCCAATTCCCGTGGAGCCATTGATTTTCCACAAAAGTTGAATAAATTAACTTTTAAGAGAGTTTATTTTTCATAAAATTTGTGAAGTAAATTATAAAAATGGATAAGGCATTAAGGTGCGAAAGTCTAAACATGGCACGCAAGTATGGATGTGCCGTACAAGTATTTGGCGTGCAAGTATCACAA
The DNA here is from genome assembly GCA_963277665.1 of Viscum album. Taxonomy (NCBI): domain Eukaryota; kingdom Viridiplantae; phylum Streptophyta; class Magnoliopsida; order Santalales; family Viscaceae; genus Viscum; species Viscum album. The sequence continues at coordinate 1,113,800,439 of OY728131.1, forward strand.
TGCAAGTCCAAATACCTTGACAGCAGTGTGCCATCAAGGAAACACTGGATGACAGAGCAACCTGCACGGTTAAGGTGACCTGCGTGGTGAGAGCTCGAATGGTTTGAAATCTGGAAATCTGGATGCTTTGTACAGAAGTGAGGCCCCTTATTTATAGACGCGGCCAGAACCCTGCGTGTCGTACCCTGGGAGACTAAAGTTCATACCCCTGCGCACCAGACCTAGCGCGCCAAAAGCTAATTTTCACTCCCATACTTTTACACCGCCTTTCCTTTCATTTTCTGCTTTTCCTCAGAGTTACCTCCTCATTTCTTTCGAATCCAACTCTGAGGGGGGGAATTTTATTGATGATCCATTTTAGTCACATTTTTTAAACAAATGGAAAGGGAAATGTCTTAGCAAAAATTGGTTCATCCTTTGAAAAAAACATCAAAAATCCACAAAGGGATGAAAAGGATAACAATGTACATCTGCCACGCAAGTTCCTTCATTGTCGCACAAGTCCTCTTGCGCGACGCCTAATGGTCACACAAGTGACTTGCGCACCCAAAAGGATAACCGCTCGGGGTCTTCTCCTGCCTATAAATAGACCTATGGGCCCCCCATTTCGGGATGAAATTTTTCCAGAATTCAGATTTGAGCTCCCGACGCCCTAGACTCTTCTCAAAGCTTCCGAAACACTTCTTTTGTAATTTATGACCTAGAACGGAAGATCTAAAGATGTGGAGGAAGGTCTAAGTGTTGAAACTCATCAACACGTGTGTGCCTGAGTGGCCGGGCCTTAAAGGAAGTGGATACACTTGCGCACTGCCTAACTCCTTCAATATAACTTGCATTCCACTCCTCTGGAAGAACCTCAAGAGGATTCCAAAGGCTTTAACCAACAGTCGCTCATGTATTACCCTGCTGGTTAAAAACAGTGCAAGTACCCATGTATCGCGCAGGTATACCTGCGCGACCAGGACTTGCGTGCCCACGCAGTACCTGCGCACCTGCCAGGACTTGCGCACCCCTACCTTTTTGGGCGCCCTTCTTGCCCATTTTTACCACTCTTAAGACATTCCACCTCTCTTATTCATGATTTAGTCTTCAAGACACTCTTTAAATCCATTTATGGCATGATTTCTTGATTTGACTTCTTTATCTGAAAGAAATTCTGTGGAATAGCTCTCAAAACATAGTGATTTACACATCTTTATGTCACTAAAGATTGATATTTCCTTCATTTAACCTCATCCTTTAAGATGAAAGAATCCAACACTGGGCTTCCTTTTCAGGAATAAGTCCCAGTCATAATTCCTTTAACGTGGGCTTCCTTTTTAGGAATAAGTCCCTGTCATAATTCCTTCAACTCTGGGCTTCCTTTTCCAGAATAATTCCCATTCATAATTCCTTCAACCCTGGGCTTCCTTTTCAGGAATAAGTCCCAGTGATAATTCCCCAAATTATGGGCATCTTATTTAGGAGTAAGTCCCAAGTCCCCTAATTTTTCATGTCTCTTAACCTGGGCCTCCTTCTCAGGAGTAAGCCCAAGTCTTAATTTCTCTTAATCCGTCCTAATTTACCCTTGATCTGGGATTCATTCTCAGGTGTAAATCCCAATTTTCAATCCTCTCCTAATTTGGGCCTATTTTTCAGGAGTAAGCCCCAAGTTAGAGTATTCAAATCTCCATGAAGAACATATACCTTTATGGACCATGTTCCTAGATTTCTTCCCTAATGTAAATCCTAATCTTCATTTATCTGGCCAGTCATACATACATAATTCCCACATTATTTCTTATGATTGCATGTTTCATGGCCCAATTGTATAATTTTTACCAATACCTCTTGTTTCTCACACCGATAATGACTCATGTGAGCTTAGAGTGTAAAAGTAATTAGGAAATCCTTCTTTGAGCCATCAATCATAATCATCATACTCCCTTACTCGAACTACGTGGGTTCTGATTCCTTTTCTAAACAAAGGACACGTAGGTAGCCCATCTGCGGGTTCGATCACAACTCTGGAATAATACATGTCCTTCTAAATGACAATAAACTTCAAGTGCCCCACTAAGTGGCTTTAAAACTAGCATGGTCATCATAATGACCAAGAGACTTCTATATAAATGTGCCGAAGGATACCATTGACCATGAATCTCTAATAAATACAGATGATTCTCTATCGATGAAGAACCTCGAATACTTATAAAAGATTCTCTAAATTTCATACATATTTGATCATTTATTATCAGATCTAAATGAAAAGATCATTTTATACTTGGTAATGTAATAAGGATTCATGAACATATCTTAAATCTATAAAGAGAGTCCCAGAGTAGATTATAATTCCCCTCAAAAAGGCGTGGTGAGTCCGACCTCCCATCCTCTCGACCAATGCAAATTCCTAAGCCTCATCAGTCTATAAACTAATGAGTTCCTACCTTTGGAATATAGGTCCAAATGGATGTGGAATCATTACATGTTTCCGGTTCTACGAACAAACCCGTTAGAAACCGATCAGAACGTTTGAACCTTCCATCAAGGAGGTCATCCCCGAATTTTGAGGGAAACAAACATACACTACAAAGTAATGTAACATGTTTGGAATATGGATTTTGTGTCGTATAAAGTGAATGTAAGATGGAAATATCATACCTTGATCCTTGACATCTACTGTTGACATCAAATACTATAGTATAATAAATTTATGATTATAATAAATTTATTTATTAAAAATAAATACGTATATCATACTATATTTTATCTACATAGGAATTTTTATTACACATTTATTAACAATTCCATGTAAAAGTCATGTTTATGGAAATATCTACTTTGGTTTTCATATATGTTATTCTTTGTTATTATTATCCTGTTAAGTTTATCATGGATACATATACCCCAAAAATGTAACCACATTATAAATATCCTATAATTTTCCTTAAATGTATACAGTGTAATGCATAAATCAAAGATATATAAATCAAAATACATCATTTCTGGAGATGGTAGCCCATATCAAATCATGAAGGTTTTATCCATTTTCTTGATATATTTAATTAAACACATTTAAATTATAAATTTAAATTACAAAAAAAATTACACAAATATATCAAATATTTTATTTTATACCATCATTATTATCTATTATGTAATGCGTGAACGAATCATGCCACAATATGATGTAGTAGTACATCATACACAGTAGTGATATTTTCATATTCCCATTGAATGAACATTAAGATGTTATTTGTTATATAAAAATAAAATAATTATAATAATATCATAAATATCAAATATAAAACAAAATACACTATTATTTAAATAATTTAGTTATGCTGATTGAAGTATAATAATATTAGTTTGTGATGAGAGACTCTTTCATACACACCAGTGATGATTTTATATCCCATTTTGTGGAAGTGGATACGGTTTTATGTCATCTACATAATAAAAAATCACATTATTATATTTATTATAATTATTATCATTTATATTAATATTTTATGAGAATTTTTTGATGTGGCATAAGAATTAAAATAAAAATACTCATTGAAGAACAAGACCTCTACTTTTGCTAACCTCCTTAGGTTTTCTCAAAAATCATTCATAGAATGGATTAATGATGTAAATATGGCTTCTAGAATGAGAGAACATTAATAAAAAAGATATTTGGATGGTTCTTGACTGAATAAAATTGATTTGGATGTGTGATGATGAGAGGAAAGTTGGTGAACATTTATAAGTGTGGGGAGAGGAACACATGTATTTTTAGTAGAGAAAAAGTTGTACCCACATTTTTTCATAATTAAAGAGAATATAAAATATACTATTCTCAATCATTATACAAGATAAAGTGTAAATATTTTCATAAAACATGGTTTATAAATGCTTTGGTCATCTATAACCCATATCATTTTAGTTTAATGTACTATTAAACCATGTTTTAAATTCACTATGGAAATCATTTTTTAATGTTTTTATAGTTCATTATGATAAGAAATAAATTATATAGTATTAGATATTATAAATTATATTAATTAAAAATATGTATACCAAATTTATAAATTTATTTCACATAAGTGGAAAATTAAATTTATTATTAAACCTGTAGAGTTGATGAGACAATGGTTTTATAACGAATAAATGTTTCTAATATTTAAATGATTTTTTATCATACATCGATATGAAAATGATTGAAATGTACTAAACTAGATTAATTTATTTATAATCGAACATATTTTACATTTGTAGCAATTTTCTTTTAAAAAATGAATCCTTATAAATTATTCAAATCAAATTGAAATTTTCAATATTAACCCATATTTTCTACTATTAAATGAAAAATAAAAATATTTATTAATAGTCCAAAAAATTCACCCAACGATAATTATGGAATTATGATTAAAATAATGAAATTAATTTTATGAAATTAATTTTTTATAAATTTCTGTACATAATTTTTCTTTGCCCAAAAAATTAATGAAATAATTTTTTCCAGAAAAAGTAATCTCAAAACATATAAATACATTAAAAAACTATGTCAATATTTATATTTATGTATTCATAATGTAATTTTTTTTTAAATATTACAAAAAAAATATTTTTTTGAAATTCATTACTCCATGCATAATGGCTATGTAATAATTCTCATATTTAAATAATAATATTAATTATTTTTATTGGTTCAATAAAAATCAATGTTACATATAACTTATGAAATTAAAAAGTAATATAAAAAAATGATGTTTTAAATAATACCACCCTCATAAATTGAATTTCTCCCTCTAAATTACATCACACTAATAAACAGATGATGGTACATCTTCCTCATTATATCTAAATGTTCCCATGTAGAATTATTTGTCTACTAGTTTCATGAAAAAATCTTCGACTAAGATAGTGGTATTTTTTTGTTAATCATTATTTTTAGGATACATAAAAATATATGAATTTGTATTAATAAGAAATATCATGCTCTAAAGATATAAAACCAAAGTTCAGTACATGTGAAGGGTCGTGTATGCACTTCGTTTTGAGTGATAATGAAAAACATTCTGAAATTGAGGGGGTTATGGTGGATGTTGCAAAAGATAAGCTACCATATTGATACTATACATAATTTCAAGGGGACCAATATGCCTTGGAATTATTTATTATCTATTTCAAAGTATATTTACATTTCTAAATTGAGAAAATCATAAAAATACCGTTTCACCAATATGAAATTTTATATCGCATAAAAAATTATCAGTAAATTTTGTGTATCAACATTTTCCTTCCATTAATTGTTGTTTAATGGTCAATACTTCTCTTAAATTTCCTCATATGTTTTTATTCCAAATTGTTATATTTGTTCCAATTAATTCCAACCAATTGGATATCTTCACTACATTCCATATTGGTATTCATAAGGATCCATCTGAATGGTCATGTCAAATATATTATTATAAGAATCGTTATCTAGATAAAGGTGTTTATCCTGAACAACATTAAAATACATTTGAAAAGATCCAAACATATACTTTTGGTATTGAATTATTCTCCTTAATTGGACATCTTTTATTGATTATACACATTTTAGAAACTAATGTCTATATCTAGATCTTGATAATGACTTCTCTATAATAGTGAGGTTACCCAAAAATCATGACCAAATACAATTGAAAGTTGAAATACATGAAACCTTACCACAAAAAACTGTATATAATGAAAATAAGATGTAAATAGAAATTGTACATGATGGAAATTAATTTTGATGACATTTTAAAGTGATTGGATACTAAAAAATATTATTATTCACTTTCTATGTATTTGGTAGTCTGGTGACTAAATAGAGGGTGATGTTTTCCAATTTAAATTATAGAATAGGTAATGGATGAAACATACTCATAGAAATTTTATGCTCGGCCTTATAATTATGACACACCAAGCACTAAGATACAAAGCATGTGATATCCCTCTTCATGGCATCCCCCCATAAAATCTTTTCAAAACTGTACACATTATCATAAAGATAGGAAAAATTTAGAATGAAAAACTATGAGCCCCCTAAAACAATACCTTATATAAATATTTTATGCATGCAACACATACTTAGCTTTTGAAACATATCTTTCTTTAATGACATTGTTTAAACATATGAATATTTATAACTTTCATTTATTGCTCAATATATACCTTCCATGTCACTTTAATCATCACATGTATAGATAGTTGAATTATTAAATTGTTCATGATATTATATATCCCCTTACATCAGGATTTCCTTATCTATCCTTTGATAATCCCGAAAATTTGGATCTTTTATGATATCTATCAACAATTTACTTGGATTTCCCTATTAATTAAACGCATCATCCACCTTGGTCTCTTTCCAAAGGTGGTTACGTCTTGAGTAGTCGTATTCTTTATTTAGTACTACTGTTCTTCTCAAGAACATATTCAAATAAATATATATATTAATATATTATTTAATTTTTTTTATCATTGTATATATCACTAATTTCTCTTCAATTATTAATCATCACCATCATTAATGACAAAATACCTCAGCTAACTAAAAATCATGAGTTTAGTAATTTTATCACAAACCACAAATTTTTTTATTAATAAGCTATATTTATTTCATTCTAAATATTAACTCATCCCAAATCATTCATGGATGCATAACTATATAATAAAAACCATTCTATACAACATGGGGATGTATAAACAGGTGATATGACTAATCTTCACTTCAGTTCTTTGAAATTTTTCTCACATTCGTTTTTCCAATGATACTTGGATCCCTTATGAGATAACATTGTATGTCAATTAGATAGTCATTAGAAATTATCCAAAAAAAGTGATAATATCTATAAAAACAATGGAATCAATGTATCTCAATTACTATGGTTCGGCTCGCCCAATATTTAATGTCTTCCATCATTTATGGATCTACCAATATACCCTATTCACATATTATATTTCCCATAAATGAATCATTTTTTATCAAAAAATAACATTTTTCATTTTCCACATCACTTGAAATTAAAAAAACATGGTAACCTATATCATCACCATAGAGGATTATTTTTATGAGGGATATCCTCCTACCATGGAACCCCTAATTATATATGCATCTAAATTATAATTACACAATATACATGGTGACTCTTAGATATTCTCTATTTCAGTTATCTATATTTTTTCTATCCTCCTAAAAATTTTATTGTTTCACAAAATTTTTTAATTAGGATCCCTTTACATATATGTGCATTTAAGTGATTACAACCCATATGGATATAGTCTGATTTGATTTTCCCTACACACTATAAAATCCTCAGCATTTGAACATTAACTCTTAATATTTTGCCTTCGATTACAATATTTTCTATTCAAGATATTTCCACAAAAATTAGTGATGGGGTTTTCCAAAATTCTATGATATAGATATTGTCTCATCTTTAGTCAATGTTCTAGGACATTAAACATTGATCCGGGAATTCAAAGGTTACACACATCCTCATGGGTGCTCAAAACCCCCTTTAATGGTTTTCAATATCACCAAAGGTTGTTAGGAAATCCATGGACCATATGATCAATGATATATAATGTAAAGCTATAGTAATATACTTTTTCAATTCTCTATAATGTTTAATGATGTTTCAAATAATCTTTTTACCCAATATTAATCTTCATAGTATTGTCTTCATTGAGTAAAATTGGACTTTGAAATATGTTGAAACCCTATCAGATGGGTTTTCCAATTTTGTTGTTGGTCTCCAACCATATCACCCTCTAAAAATACATTTGGATTGATTCCCACATTACAATAAATATTGTGATTTATGGATTCATCATTCTAGGGCCAGCAATATACATTTTGATAATTCACTATTACTATTTTTGAATAAAATTTTGTTAATTCATAATTGGCTTTAGGCATCCTTTTAATCGAGAGCACCCATTTTTTTCTTCTAGACATTTCTATGTGTTGGTTAGACACATAGACAATTATTTTCACCTAGATTTACAAGTGTGTTGATTCTTGTTATATGATCTATTTTGTAAAACATTAATCTCTTATCTAGGTCCCACCCACCTGTATCATTTATCCTCAATATTATCAAGGAACACAATACTTGTTTAATATGTATCCTTTTTTTCATTCAAATAATGGTGGTTTTTACTTTAATTGAAGTGGTATAAGACAAATTCAATAAAATTAATTCCTCTTAGGTATTTCGTACATCACGATATTAAATTTTTTACTCTCCCTTTGAGGTTTAATATATTGGAAAATGTATTTACTATTAATGTTAGGATTGTTACATCAATGCCGTATATGTGACCTCATCAATGGTCTAAGATCAAGGAGTTTAAATTTGGAACATCACATATCTTGAAGTTATGGAACCTTAAATCTCAACATCCCATGGGTCCATAAATAATTAACATTGAATATTTAGCTTTTTCCCTTTAGTTTGTTTATATTAGTACATGATATTACATATTCATTATAGGGTTTTATCATCCATCATCATATATGGACTACTATCTTGACGGTCTAATATCCTTGACCTTAAATTTATAGTATTCCCTAGTGAATTTTGTGACACCCAAACCCTATCAATTAAAAGTCGAGCATGAATGAATAAAAATTAGAAAATGAAAGACCCAAAAATTATCACCTTGTAAATAACCCATGAAGAGAGTCCTAGGAAAAATTAATGTATTCATTCACTAAGTCATAAAATGTTATTTCTTGGAAAAAATTTAATAAAAATTGAAAGGTCACAAATCTTATTGGACTTATCATCCTTCCCCATCAAAATCATGGTTTCCTGCAAAACCAACTGGCTTGAGAAAATGTTATAGGAAATCACTATCTAAACTTCCCCTCTCATTAATTTTTTTATGAATTTAAATATACCTAAATCTTGTCTATTTTATATGATGTAAAACTAATTTTTCCAAGACACTAATGGAATTACTTGAAATTTTCTCTTTAGTTGTCCAACTATCAATGCATTAATTTTTGTTCAAACCGTATGATGATTTTCTATAATGTAATTATAAGGAACCATCATTAAATATTACATAAAACTGATTTAAAAGATGAATTGACATTGAGGATATTTTTAGGTTTAGAGTTTTAGATAAAAAAGTCTTTACTGTTACATTATATGTCAAATATTACAAAGTAGACACTTTTACTCAGTATCCATTTTCTTCATAAAATTATACATCATAAAAATGAAACTTTTATACTTCCATATTTTAGATAGCATTACTTTTACTTGATCCAATCATTGACCCTATTCATCTTTATGTTGTGGGGAAAAATTTTAAAAACATTGGATTTTCATTAAAAGCATAGTAAGGGTTATAATATAGAGAAATAAATCATTAGTTCATCTAAACATACAAGACATAAGATCATTAACATACCTCACAAAATAATATGATTTATGAATAAAACATAGAAATAATAAATCATAAATGTAACTTGTAGCATCCAAATCATACATACATTATAATTATCACAAATACATAGGGATTTACATTGGAAAAAACATCACAAAATATTCCCTAATTCAATTTGGAGAAACATTAACATTTTCGTCTGTCACATTACCCAATGCATTTAAGAGCTATCTCGGGCTCACCTGCCCAAGGTTTACCACTGAACAACCCATATACGTAAAAAATGCCCAAAAAAATAAAATTTTAATAAGACATAAAATAAGAATAAATGAAATGTACCATTTCCAAATTGGAATCACAATATATCATTTAAATATGTTGACATAGTCAATGATTTATGAAACCAATTTCAAAACCATTTAAACAATTGAATAAATTGTATTTTGTTTTAATGTTCTCCATAAAACATTGAAATGTTTAGAAGAATTTACATTTTAAATAATTAATGTCCATATAAAAATATCCTTAAATCTATTTTGAAAACATGTCAATTAATGAGAAATATTTAGAACAATAAATCATTAATGCTTTTAAAACGATGTTTTAATTAAAGAGTCTCATAACACATGAGAAATACCAAACTAAAAAAATTAATGATTAACATAATAAAAAATTTCATTTTAATAAGGAGATTCATGATATAAAATTTCAAAGGATAGTATATATACCATATAAAATTTAGTTGATTCATAAAATCAAATAGGTCTAAATGGAATGTAAATTGAGTCGAAATACCCTTCAAAGATTATATCCTTAGATTAAAGATAAAACAATGAAATAATTATTTAAGAAACATAAAAATACACAAAATATATGTGGCTAAATATTTTAAAAAATCAGTGGAGATTCACACATATTCATAGCATGATATAATGATGAAGTTGAAAATTAACCCGATGAATAGAAATTGGGTTAAGATGTTCCCATATGAAAATTAAGCAGCCTAACAAAGTCAATTAAAAATTTCAAAAATGTGTTGACAAGAGTGTAAAGGCTATCACATCAATTGGATATAAAATTTATAGAATTAAGTATATAGAAGAACATATCCCAACATAATAAAACGTAAATTTAAAAGGAATAATAGAAAAGTAGTCTTTGACTAAAAGAGGACGATGAACGGTTCCTTTACCGATTTGGTAACATAAGTAAATTACACCTCATGAAAGAAGGATCATAAAAAAAGATGTAAACACACATTAAATAATTTATATTAAATAATTAATAAAATAATTTATAGGAAACACATCAAACAAAAGGAAACAATGGAAAATATAGAATGAATCTTATAAGAATAAAAAGTAATATGAAACAACCTTACCTCATCTTCGACATGACCCATATTTTCCACATTCTTCCTGATTAATAAATAGAAGTAAATTTATACTTTATTAAGAACATTTTTAATGTTTATTATATATTTATATATCACATACTACTTAGTTATAATAATTAGTTAATTATTTGAGTTCATATTGAACATTTTGTAGATGTTCAGAACTTGGGTCAAAAATGAACTTGTATTAATAACAAGTTCTCTATGTGGTAAAAAGTACATTAAATCCCGAATTATATTAATTATTTAGATATCATATATATCATATATATCTAGTATATATATTAATTTATAATTGTTCATAACATTTGGGTATAATAATTGAAATGCACCATTAATGGAGACAGTAAGCCATACATACACATAAACGCTACTTTGATTCCTATTTCATATTTAATAGAATGAAAACATATTGATACATGGTTATATTATAATTATAGTATATTATAAAATTTCTTATATGTTACCTAATTTCCTTAACATCATTTTTTATACGTCCCATGAATGGTATGAATGAGTCATAATACTCAGAGGGGGCAGTAGTCCACCCTTCCTCAAATGAAATTAGCGTATTTAAGAATTATGGAAGCGATAAATGTATTCTATAAATTAAATTTATAGAAGAATTGAGAAAATATAAAAAATATATATATCACATATAAAGATAGTTCCTTCATAATGTACACCATTAGAGGAGGTGAGAGATAATTGAACAATCATCATTTCATGAGGCAGTAGTTCGTTGTCCACAGAAATAGTATGTTCTAAATATTTTAGATGAAAGTGTTTGCAAGTGTAGTTTGAATAATTATGAAAAAACCTAGTACATTGAGAATACTATTTTAGTTATTTAAATTGTGAATAATAAGATTGTCAAAAATGAAGAAGTAAAATAAAATAAGAGAACTGGAGGAAAGACATTACCTTTAAATCGGGTAACTCACTTTGGATTGAACCAACAGGTTTTATTGAAGTGTATTATTCCAAATCTAAGGATTATAGGAAAAAGAGAGGGATTTTGGTAGATTACTTGGGAAGAATTTGTATGTTCTAATGGGCTTGAGATGTGTGGGGAATAGATTAGAGGTGGTGTCCTTTTATAAGAGGGAGGATGGGAACTTTAATAAAGTATAAAATTATTATTTTATTAATAACATAATTTAGGTTTTCAAAAGGTCCAGAAATCATTAAATTATAATATATGGTGATTATTATTTGAAATTGGTTCAAAAAAAATTATTCATGTTTTGGATTCATTTTCATTCTTATCATTTTTCATTAACAATTAGTTAACTAATTTATCTCTAACCATGTATTCTTGAATATTCATACTATATTGTTAGTATAGTTATCATAAAATTTAAAAAGAACCTAAAGTGGATCATTAATGATATTTTCAAACTTATATATATTTTATGGATTTTGATATCATTTAATAATATAATATATGTTTTGAAACACATTTATTTCAATTTATATATTATTAATATCACGGCTTTCTAAAAAATCCAATCCAACTTGATTATTTCAAAAAACCATAAATAATAAAAATATAAGAAGTCATACTCACCCCCAAAATACTTTAATGTTATCAAAAGATTCAGATTTTATTAATTTTAATATTTATAATCTCATTTAATTAAATCCTTCATTAATGAGGTAATCATTACATCATCATTATGTCATTAATAAATTTATTTACTGTATCTATAAATGATAAAAATATAATACCATGATGTTGGAAATCATATAATATTCTTAATGACTATTTATAGTCAAATATTTTAATTATATAACCCGACATTATAATTGTTTTAATAAAAAAATACATTTTTATGATATTTTCTTACATTAGAAAAAGAACATAATGTAATTATATTACCAAAGTGGATTCCAAAGGTGAAAAGTTATTCCCAAGGATTGTATTGGTCAGCCATGACTGATACAATAGGGTTAAGAAAAGGGTTATGGAAATTTTATATGATTATAATATTATTTTTACCTAGAATTAACCTACCTTCCTTTAACTGTGGTGAATAATAAAAATTACTAATCACGAAAAATTATTTTCATACTATTGAACAACTTTTTACGTTATACTGAAAACCATGTAGGTCCTATTTTTAGAATTAAATTCACATAAGCTGTAAAATTTCATTTGATTGAAAATGTTGGGTTTTTATCTTCTTGGCAGTGTTTTTCTCTATTCATCAAATATTGAACATTTTTAGAAAAATTCAAAAAATTCACATAAATATAATTTTGATATTCCAAATTAAAAAATGAAGTCTATTTTAACAAATTAAAAATATTAAAGTTTAATTATTTAATTTAAAATTATTTTCTATTGTAAAAACTTGAAATCATGTTTTTGAGAAGTAAAAAACTATCAAAAGATTGATCTTTGTTTAAGTTCAATTTAAATGTGAAATTACATACAATGAAAAAAATTCAGTTTAATGGTAAAAATATAATCTGATTACAATTTATAATCAATTAAAATAACAATCTAACTATATAAATAAATTAGATGAAAAGGCTGTTCTAAATTTAAATGCAATATTTTTCAATATTTATTAAAAAATAAATTTTATCAGAAATATACCACAAATTTACAAAAAGAAAATTTTGATATCCCAATTTTTAAGAAATAGTTTTATTGTATAATGAAACATATAAAATTAACATAAACTAGATTTAAAAAGGGTTCACTGTCAAAAGGCGATAACTCAACTTTTTAAAAATATTTTTGTTTTTAATACTTAAAATTGGATTCACTCTTATTTTAAGCCTCTAAAACATATTGGATTAATGAAAAACATTTATCAAACATTTATAATCATAATATGGTTACTTATGTTCTTCTCACCAATAAAACGGCTAGGATTTAACTATCATTTAAAATAATTATATTATTATATTATTTCACAGTATAACTCAAAATTGGGTGATATGTATGATTTCAAAAAAAAATGTTGTTGTCTATCGAGTAATCTATCATACATAGCATCCCCATGAATGTAAAATTAATATTTAATTCAGAAATTTTTATAAATATGAAAATGGAATTTTTTTATTTACGTGGGATGTTACATCCTTTGCCCCTTTTAGAAATTGAATCCTCACAATTTTAAAATTGTGCATGGAATCTTCATTGAATTTCCCATATCAGAAGAAGAGTCTATAAAACTATCACTTTAACAAAATGAAAAAGAATTAAAAAAGTTCACATGAGATAACCCATACTTGGATTCCATGAAAACATGGATATGGAGGGGATAATATTTTTCATTTTCTAATGGAGATTGATTGAAAACATGATGAGGAGAAAGTAAACGATCTAAAAACCATAAATATTTGATGGGTTAAACTGAATTTGGTTCCCCAAAATGAAATGAAAATGGAAAATGTTTTTGCATTAGGTTGTTTTTTTTAAATTTGATGAATTTATTTATGATATTGACTATGTACACAAGGAAATATACTTAAATTTCAAGTAAAATTTCATCCTTTTACATGTTTCTAACAAAAAACTTGACTTTTCTCCAAACGATGAGTACTCAAGATGACTTGGACACATATAAGGTGCTATAATAATCTTCTAGAGAGACGCATAATCCAAAAATGATGAACAATATACTTGCCTTATAATTAGACACTAACCAAAACCAAAAATGTTAAAAAGGATCATTTAATACATAAAATGATAATACTTTATAAAAATACATAGTACTCCTAATCTCCAAAATGCAACAAACAGTACCCAATGTTCAATAAGAACCATTATATACACAATTTTCCTTTAAATTCTTCAATATAATCCTGTCTAATATTGTAACCCAATATTCATAATGTTTTTATCACATAGTCATCCACAAAAATCATAACACTTATCACCAAATAACATTGAATACTCTTAAAGTCTTATACTGAAGGGTAATTAATTTATTCACACATTATCTATCATAGGCTAATCATTTCCATAAATAACCCAAATTGACACATTTCTACAATAAAAACATATATCCATCCGAAATAATATTTTAACAAATAATCCAAAATAAATCCCATAGTAGTCTATTTTCCTTAGTCATATAGTGTTTTCCCAAGAGAGATCAACATCCAAAAAACCCATTTTAACTTAATCACCATCTCATTTTTAAAAAATAATGATATCCATTTTATAAAACATAAGATCCCAAAATCAAATTAGTATTGATCCATAATATAATTTAACTAAAAATAATAAGTCATACTAACTAGGGACTTCACAGAGTCTAGTGGTTGGTGAAAAATCCCAAATTCATATTGGTTGTGTGTTTGATTCCAGAAGCATTATCCGACACGATAGGTTGTCACACGGACTGCATGTTTTATTTTATGAAAAACTATATAATTTTATAACATTCCAAAAGTTGTGTTAAATTATTCCAAAATAATCATGACATATTTTAGCCACTATATTTATCACTACTGCTCCCATTTCATTCGATTACATATTCTAAAAACCATCAATGTTTTCATCACATCCATTGTATCATGGTTTCCTACTAGGTCGATCTATTTACTAAATTCCAAAATGGAAGAGTTAGTATATCAGTAAAATAATCATATAGTAACTAATGGGGAGGGTCAACACTAAGATATAATTATTCATTTTATCTTAAAATCATTAGATTTATAAAAAATTACTATGATCCTTTATAATATTCTAACCATTATGGTTATGTCACTTATGAAAAAATAACACCCTGACCTCTAAAGTAATCTAATCTGACTCCGAATACCAACTATAATGACACATCCTTAAACATTACAAAACCTGTAGTTAAATCATGAATTAAAATTGATGATGTTTTCAGTTTCAGAGTTATAGAGTATTAGGTCTTAAATATTACATTACATCTCAACTATTACAAAGTATACACTTCTACTCAGTATCCATTTTCATTATAAAAAAAATTCATAAGGAAAGAAAAATATATAGTTCCATGTTTTAGAAAGAATGACATTTCCTTGATCCCATACTTGACCTAATTCATCATTAAGTCATGTGAAAACATTTAAATTATATGGGATATGCATAAAAATATCCGTAAGTGTTATAAAATAAAGAAAGAAATCATTTTTCCATCAATACATACAAAACAAAGGATCTTTAACATTCATCACAAAATCATAATATTTATGAATAACAAATAGAAATAATAAATCATAAAGGTAACTTGTGAAATCCAAATCATACTAACATTATCATTTTGGAATATATATATATAGGGAGTTACATTTGAATACACATCATAGTATATTCCCCAAATCGATTCGGAGAAACATTAACATTTGCCTCCATCAGATTACTCAGAACATTGGAGAGCAATCTCATGCTCACCTTCCATATGTTTATCATGGAACCACCCTTATACATAAAAATTCCCAATAACCATAACATATACATAACATATAAAACATGAATGAAGGAAGGAAAACAATTCCTCATTGAAATCTCAAGATATAATTTCAAGACAATTACATAAACAATATATTATCAATCAATTTTTTATACCATTTAAAACATTTAATAATGATATTTTTGAATTAAAGTGCCCCATACCACTTCGAATGTTTTAAAGTCATTCACATTTTTAATCAGTAATTTCCAAATAAATGAATTTTGAAATACATTTTGAATACAAGGATGTTAATGAAAATTTTTTATGAGAATAAATATTTAAAACTTTTAAAACATTGTTTTAGATAAAGATTCTCCTAACACTTGAGATAAACATGACTAAAAATAATTACAGAATAACATCCAAAAAAACATATAATATTAGTAGAATAATGAGATTCATGATATCATATTTAAAATGGTAGCATATACATCATATAAAATTGAATTGGTTTATAACAACAAATATGTATCAATGGAATATAAATTGCGATGATATCACTTGAAAATTTAGAATCATTAGATTAAAGATAAATCAATGAAATAATGATATGAGATAAATATAAATACAACGAATATAAGAGGATATTAATTTTAAAATAATTAGAGTACATTCACTCATATTCATAGCTTGACGTGATCAAGATGTAGAAAATTAACCCCCAAAAAGGAAATAGGGTTAAGAAGTTCCCTTACGAAAATCTTGAAGCCTAACAACATCTCATAAAAATTAAAAAAATGAGTTGATGAGACATAAAATGATCACTAATAAATTGTAAAAATGTATTGAAATAATGATATATAAGAACATATCCTTGCAAAAGAAAATGTAAATTTAAAATATAACATAAATGTGGTATTTGACTAAAAGAGGACAGTGAAAGGTTCCCTAACCGATTTGGTAAATTATGAAAAATACAACACAATAATATAGGATAATACAATAAATATTTAAACACACATGAATTAAAGTAAATTACACAATGAATACAATCATGTGTAGTACATACACCACACAAAAAGAAATTGTGGAAAATATATCAGGAATCTCACAAGAATAATATGTGAGATGAAAACCTATTACCTCATATCCGACTTGAATTGTATGTTACTTTTTCTTCCTGAATAATAATAATAATATAATTTATTCATTAATAAGAAACTTTTATATTTTTATTATTCTATTTATGTCACTTATTACAATTCTATAGCAATTAGTTAATTATTTGAGTTTATATAAAACATTTTGTCGATGTTCAAAAGCTAAGTAAAAAAAGGACTAGTTATAATTACAAGTGGTCTATGTGGTAAAATGACCATTTTATCAAAAATGATAGTCATGAATTACATGTCATAAATATCATAAATATCCTCTATATATATGTTTTAATAATAGTACATAACTTTTGGAGATAAGACTTGAAATGCACTGTTCATAGAGATGGTAATACGTATGTACACATGAACGCTACATTAATTTATCTTTCATATTTAATGGAATTAAAACATAATGATACATGGGTTTATTATAATTCCATTATAGTATAATATATTATATATTTTACATATGTTCACTAAAACCATCCTTTAAACGTTCCATATATGGTATGAACGAGTCATATCACTTGGAGGGGTGGTAGTCTGCACTTCCTGAAATCAAATTATTATATTTTCTCAATATGGAAACCATAAATGTTTGAAATAAAATAAAAATACAGAAGAATAGATACAATATAAATATAATATGTTTCACATATAAATACAGTTCTATCATAATGACCACCATGAAAGGCGGTAGAATATAATTAAACAATCGTCGTTTCGTGAGGTAGTAGTTAATCGTCCACAGAAATAATATTTTCTAAATCTATTATATGTAGGTGAGTGTAAGTTTAGATTGAATATATATCATAACAAAAACCATGTATATTGAGTATAATAATGTTTTTAAGTAAACAAAGAATAAGAAGATCAAATGGATTGAATTTGTAAAATAAAAGAAGAGAACTTGAAGGAAGATGTTACCTTTAAATCAGGTAACTCCATTTGGTTTGAACCAAAAGGATTTATTGAAGATCCTTCTACCTAAGAACATTTTTCTTATTGAGTCAATAAGTAAGAAAATTATTCTTTTGATCCTGATTTTTTTTCCTGAGATGTATCTGCTCGGAAAACCATTGATTAAGCATTTAGGTGCTAAATGGTCCCATAAATAGTAGGTATAATAAAAACTTTATGTATTGTCTATCCTATATCCATGTGATAAAATTCATATCCACCAATAAAGAAATAATGTTCTTAGTTATAGATTCAATAAGAATAAATAATTTTACACTTCATGAATTACTGGTTTTCTAGAAATTACCAACCAATAAATGGTGTATAAGGTAAACCACCATGTCAAACCCCTACTTCCCGAAGTATATGATATATCATCTATCCCATAATGTGACTATATTTAACTAGGATACTAATTTCAATAAGTTTATCAATGAATTTTGATGAACTGGTGAGTTATTTTTAGTGATATATTATCCTATGTAATCCATATCATTGGGAGAGGACTCATACATAGGTTAAAG
The DNA here is from genome assembly GCA_963277665.1 of Viscum album. Lineage (NCBI taxonomy): Eukaryota > Viridiplantae > Streptophyta > Magnoliopsida > Santalales > Viscaceae > Viscum > Viscum album. The sequence goes on from OY728131.1 coordinate 1,113,819,262, forward strand.
CAAAATAGATATAGTAGTGGGTTTATCCTACAGTATATTCTCTAAAGGAATGGAATCTATTTTGAGATGGTGGACATGATCAGTTACCCTATATTCCACTTATGAATTCTCTATTACTAAGAAACTAATTTTTACTCCCACTAATGATGAATCCTTTCTAGTTGGAGACCTCACCACTAGGAACAATGTTTATAATGACTTATTTTCACTATAATACGCCTCTCTCTCAGTTTTATATTTTTTGGATCACCGTCTAGATTTTGGAAAACTACTAATATGGCTATATATTCCATCAGCAGTGCAACAAGTTTACAATTCCCTGTTGGAACATTATAACCTCATACTATTAGAATAGAATATTTTCTATAGACATCAACATGCTTATCGACCATTTACCTAGATAGAGCGTCCCTAAATTTACCATGTAATGTTTTATTTTTAGATCCACATTAGCACTAACAGGTGGGACATAATGTTTCTTCTTATTTATTGATAGATACAACACACCTATTGATAATGATTTTCTAACATGATATACTAGATCTAAAATGGTTCATTTGATACATTTTACAAATCGTATATAGAATTAAAATATAAAAATGTTGATATGGAAATTAACCATCTATTCCATAAAAGTTTCTTACTTATAGGTTTACCAGGATGCTACACCCCACTGGCATGTGCATCTTCAAGAGATGGAATTGTCCCTAATTCATGGACTCCTAAGGCATTCACACCATCACTCCACCATGTTTCGTGACTGATATGTTGTTTTATTATTTCCATTTCATCTATTATTACTGAATCCCGCCTGAATAAAAAATTTATATAGTTATGGTCGACTATTCATAACATTCTTGTGTTAATAAGGTTAATGAATTTATCTATTATCTCAACAATTCATCAAAACTAGAATTTGTTATTATTTCATAAACCACCCAAAAAGAATATTGGTTCACATTTTATCCCAAATATACCTATAAATAGAATTCCACATACACTATATCTCTAGATGAATGGGTGTCTATATAATATTTTAGGGGATGAATCATTTGTATCACTATAACCAAATCGACTAGAGGTTATACTTATCCATGAGATTAAATTAACCTCTATATATTTGTAATTTATTCCTTTATATTTGTCTATTAAGGAAATAACTCTTCCCCGGTAGACCTAAGGATAGGGAGGGATATCATAGATCCCTCAGTTTCTCCAACATCTATCAGTCATCGATGTACACCAACAAATTCTTCTATCTCAGCCAAGTAATAGGGATGATCCTAACCAACGACTGCTCCACCATGTGGTGAATATGCTTTCCTAGAGTCGTATTTAGATTATTATTCAACCACAATGGGGAATTTCCATACAAATATATTTTCATTCTTGGAACACTCCCAATCATAGATTCACTTACTACTGGGGCCTCACCTTTAAGATAAATGGGGGACACTAGAGATCCTTCCAAAGAAAAACATCTCTTATAAGAGTTCCCCTCCATGTCTGATATTCATCTCTAGGTGATATGCATATGATTCATTAATTCCATTAATTTCAAACTATTGATTCCACTTTTATATATATTCCCTCATCATTGACCTTGAGTATGATGTTTCTCAACTTTTAGAATATGTTTGGAGAAATAAAATTATGGAATCATATGAAGGATGAATTTTATTTCCCCCAACAACATTTACTGGTGATCATATGTTATATATATTAGATAAATGTTGGGAAACAGTCATAATAATCCTAATTGTGCACCTATAGTGTAATACAACAATAATAAAAGAATTAGATGAAAAATGTATAAGAGTTTTAGTGCTAGTAGATAATAACCTAATCAATATGAATGATGTGTACCCCATATCAAAAGGAAAAATTGTTTAATGAAACACCAAGATTCCATGAAACGTTTTCATGATCACCATCATTAGGTAGAGGAAGGAAATGAAAATTAATTAACCTGGCACTCTAATTTTCACCATCACCCTAATATTCTTGAGCAGTCGAGGCTGACACCTAATGATGTTTATTAGTGATGGTTGGAATTTAGTGCATAATGGTATGATCTGATTCATATAATCATAGACTCCAATGTGGGACTCAACACACCTATATAGAAATATGAATAGACCACAAACATATTTAGGGTCTTCCTATTATTATTGTGTATTCACAACTACTCTAGCATCAAAAAAAAATACATTGATGTGTGGTCCCATTTCCATCATCGATTCCATGGGGAATGTTCTATTATCCACGCCCATGTGTTTATTAAGGAATAATTGAATCCATGAATTGGAAATCCCTCTATTAATTCAATCGGTGTGAATTCTACATCCTATTATCTCAAGATGTATCCTCTACTAATATTAGACACCGACAAGATTAACAATTGTTATTTGGGTATTCATTATTATTGGTTTTTTGGGAATTAATATTTTTTTCACTGAATTTTACGTTGGAATATGATCAATTTATGGTTAATCTAAATCATTAATAGCACATTAAGATGGAACCAAAATTCTATAACTCAATACATTATATTAACACAATAAATCCCTTGCAAGATTTGTAATTTTTTAATAATCCAAAAAAATTTCTACATAATGGAATTAATATTAAATAATTAATGTAATGGGGATCCCACTAATGTGGATGATATCTCACATGCTGATTTCAATGTCCCATAATGAACATGGACCAAGATTGTTTTTATGACCACTGTGTCAAAAACACGGGTACCATGTATATGTGGTAATAGATATTCAAATGGGAGTTCTAAAATTATTTATATATCCACAAAATTATAATATTTTCCTTGAAATATTCTCATGTATGGTGGACTAAGATTGATCAGCCATATTCATCAATAATGTTTCCTACAAAATGACGAACCAATTCTTCTATACAACCAAGTTGACTATATTTTAGTCCCACATTTAGGGTGTCTATTAACAGAGATTTGGATGATTTATTATTTGGTTACTTCACAATGATCAATTTTATTTAGTTATATATTGTGTTTTCCATGTATGGGTTGTTTTACGTTTTGACACGAACAACATTAGACATGTTCCAAAAAATATAACTTAGAGAACTTATAAATCGAGAGTATAGGGAATCAAGATTTATATTAGCGATTATAAATACATACTACATGTTTAGGTTTTACAGTAGATAAATTTTTTATAGATGTTTTTATTTTTTATATTATAATTTCATCTGGATTATTGTATCATGATTAGAAAAGGAGAAAATTCTTGATCTAATGTGAATGTTCTAATATATATCTCTCTATCATGCTCTAGAAATATAAAACCACTCTAGAGTAATTTAATGGGATTCAATTATAATTTTATAAGTCTATATCAAAACACTTTATTGAAAAAAACACACCATAGGTAACTCACCTCATGAATCATCACTCATCAAATGAATATTTAGTAAGATTTTATTGTAGTAAATTGTTTTGAAATAACAAGATATTTATTATTCGTTGGATGTTCAAAAAAGTATGAGGATCATGAAATGTGATAAACTATCAAATATATCAAATGATACTAATGATCCCTTATGATCCTATCTATGTATTTATATATGTTAATATTATTATTGTCATATGATCATATTGATCAAAATTAACATGTTATTTTTTTCATATTCATCATTGAATTTGATCTTTTTCTCCCATCAGCTCTAATTCCGAGTGTAGGAGTTTTTGTACCCACAAAACATTACTATGTAAAAAAATTAATTATATAAACTCAAATACAATTTAATAATATTTATATATAAAAATATATAGATATAATAATAATTTCAAATGAAGAGAGTTCATAAATCCAATAAATCATTTTTCAAAGTATTGGATATAATCATTTCAAATATATTAATGTCTTCTCAAATTAATAAAAACATACATTTTTGAACTCACATAACCAATTAATGAATAAGATTCTTGCATGTGATGATCTCTATGGTGCCTCAGAACCACACTACCTGATCTTGTACTAACAGTATATTCAATACAAACCATATTTTTATTCTTATAGAAATGAAATAATATAAAAATTTACGTATTACAATTATTAAAATAATAATTTTTATAATAACCACACAATTCCATGAGTGGATGTATTACTTCCATTCAGAATTATTTTTATAAGATATATATTTTATGACATATGAGAAAATTTTATTTTATCAGACCCAAATAAAAGTACTATCAAACCCATAAAAGGTTATAATAATCTTCATAACCTTGAAAAGAGATCCTATGATATGGGTATTATCAATATATTGTTAATTTAAAACATATAATCTTTTTCCATGTTATAGATCCTAAGCATATGAGAATACATGGGTATTACAGAATTTTTTTTTGAAAATAACATGGATCGTTAATGTTTTCCATAAACTCTCTTTTAAACCCATGATGAATGTATTAAAATAATAAGTATAGTGGGATAGTAGTATTAGTTACCAAAAATGATCCATATATGATATTCAATGACATATGAGATAAACATATGGTGTAAATAGGGGAATAATACATTGTAATATTATGAAAAATATTAAGAGAATCGTATCCGGACAAAGAATTATTAAAAAAGATAAGTGTGATAATTTATACTCCTAATCATGTGAAGAAAGTAATATGTGTACATTTTTACACACCGTTAGTCGAAGAACATATATATGATCATGTCAATAGACCATAATATGATAAATCTATATGTGATCATGTCTATGACCCCATGTGTTAACAAATATAAATGTGATCATGTCAACGAACAAGATTGTTATATAATTAGATATAATATCATATACAATTCACCATATGGTTATATAACACCCCACCCATCAATAATACATAAATATTCATTCTAATTTAAAATATAAAGTCATCTTATTACAATGAACCCATTAAAATAAAAATAGATTTCATGAATTTTCATATAGTAAAAAAATGACCATAGGAATATAAGAGATTGTTTTCCAAAATTCATCCATCAAAAAATATTATTATTTATAGGGTCATTATTAAGAATAAATTATTGTAATACATCATTTATATATAAATTTATAAATTTAAATGAAATAGTATAATTGGTTTAATAAAATTATATTAACTTTAGAAAATATATGAAGTATCATTCACATCAAAAAATATTTTTAGTAATGGAGGAGTGATTTTTTTAAAATAATTTAATTTTACTGTGATATTTTAATTTTGGAACCATAAATAGGCATAAAATAATGTAAGGTAAATTTTCAGTGGAAGATAAAAATAAGGAAAATAGATGAAAAACAAATTTATAATGATAAATTTTATTTAAATCTCATAATAATAATAGTAAAATAAAAATTCTTTTAGAAAAGGGGATGAAATATATGTGATTATTACAAGAGAAAAAACATAATTTTTTTTCAACTAAGAAGTATTAGTAGTAGTAGTATTTCATTTTTTTATTCACAAAGAAAACTCAATGGAAACAAGATCCCTGAAGGGGGATGGAAATGGTGATGCCCGAGAGAATCCCCCATCACAAAGGAGGCAAATTCTGAATGGAGGGAGACGGGAGAATTATAGAGAATGAGAGGATTGCCCTGTCTCCCCAAGCAGGAAAGGGAGTCCGCCGTGAAATTGGCCTCCCTCCATCTGTGAGACAAACGCTCCCCATGTGTGGTTTCCAATCTGCACCTTCTGATAATATATGTGAGTTCCCACGGAACCCCACACATCCCTTTCATGATCATCATGGGGGTATCTGAGTCTGTTTTGATTTCGGACACTGCCAACTTCTTTCTTCTACACACCGACAGCCCTGAAGCCAAAGCATGAACTTCCGCGCCCAGATAATTTCCAGGCCCATAAAAGGCACTGATGGCGATGATAGCCGATCCGGAGGAATCCCGCAGAACGCCTCCCCCCCTCACGATCCCTCTCATGCATGAACCATCAACGTTAAGATTGAGACCCGAAACCGGAGGGTTCCATTTATCCCACTGACCAGTCCCCTATCTCAGAAGATAGGGGCAATTCAGGAGGCTGTTAACTGCAGCAGACGTCACTCCACCTCTGATCTGAGTAGCGAGCTCAAAGATGAGGGACTTGAGGCTAGTCTGGAAGAACAACAACGAACAACTTTCACCTCTTTGAACCTGGTTGTGCGCCTCCCAAAGCACCCAACACATAGCCACAAGGACGATCGTTCTAACCATCCGCTCCTGATCAGAAGACCCCGTGCCAGAAAACCAGCACTCCACATAATCCTGTAACGGGAACTCTCCAGCGTCTCTGCATGGATTATACGTGAACATGGACCAAAGATGAAGTTCCCACTGACATTGAATGAACAGATGTTTCTAAGATTCGCATGTGTGAATGGTGCAACAGAAGAACCTAGAGGCCAAAGACACGCTCCGGAGTTGGATGTTGTCCTCCGTAGGTAATGATCTGTTTCTGATTCTCTAGAGCAAGAAATTCATCCTAATGGGAATATCTTTTCACTAGAGTGCTGGAGCCCAAGAATTTGTGGTTCTAACTTTCTGAACGATATTCCTGAAACGTTGTGAGGTAAACCTCCCTGAGCTAGAGGCAAAGAAGCAACATCTATCGGGTTCCTCACTCATGACAATATTCTCGAACACAGACATCTGGTTAGCGTTCAAATAGCCATTGATCAAGTCAAAATCCTCACATGCACTACTGCAGGTGATATCCGGAGAAGGACAGTCAGGGTAACGTAGGGGCTCCCCTGACCAATTGGTATCCCAAATGCTGATCCTCCCAACACCAATGATCCACCTCTCATGACCTGACAACGTGTCAATGAGGGAAAACATGCACCTTGCCAGTCTCGTGGAACTGTAGATACCTCGAGCTTCAAGCCCCGGGTAACGTGCTTTGAAGAATTTTTTCCACAACGAATCCCCGACGATAATATCCCAAGTGAGTCGTGCCTCAAGACTTTGAAGTGTACCCTGTATATCCCGGAGGCTAACACCTCCTACCTCCACTATTCTGGACAACCGTTTCCAGGAGGCCCAGTGAGACCTTCCCTCCTCCTTGGCATCCTATAGGAAGGAGTTGAGAATAATTTCCATCCTCTCCACTGTACCCTTAGGAGGGTAGATCACCGAGAAAACATGCATGGGAATGGACGTGAGGACACTGTTAATCAACGTAATCCATCCGCCAAAGGAGAGAAGATTATTTTTTCAATTGTAGATTTTGCCCAGGATACGATCAAGGATCGCAGAGAAGTGTTCCTTCTTGACGCAACCACAAAAGATCAGAACCCCAAGTTAGAAAATGGGAAACAGCCGCCTACAACAACCCAGAATCTTTTGAAACTCCTTAAACCTTGAAGCTGGGCATTTGTCAGAAGTGAAGAAATGGCTTCTAGCAGGGTTGAGGCTTTGCCCGCTCCATCTACCGTAGGATGATAAGGAATCCATTAGAAACTTCAAAGAACTCTTCCTACCATTGATCAAAATCCGAATATCATCCGCAAATATAAGATGAGAAATGGTAACACTATTCCTTACCTGGAAGGGAAGCATGCGACCTTTGTCCATTCCATTCTTCAATCTTCTTGAGAGTGCATCATGGGTGATAACAAAAAGAAGCGGGGACAAGGGGTCCCCCTGGCGAACACCACGGACGGTCTTGAAGAAACCAAAGGTTTTTCCCATCAAAGCAATGGAAAGCCATGGAGAAGAATAACAACTGAAGAAAATATCGTAAAAACCTCAATGAACCCAAATTTCCTCATGACCCATATGATGAAGCTCGACTCCAACATGTCATACGCCATGTTCATATATACTTGGAAGATGATATTATGACTAACCGATTTTCTGTTAATGTCCTGAACCAACTCATTAGCAATGCCAACCGCTCCCTGAATGTTCCTTCCCTTGATGAAGTCGTGCTGCTCCATTGAGATAAGGTGCGGGAGACCCTTATCCAGCCTACTAACAAAGACAGAGACAAGGATTTTATAAGCAACGTTGCAAAAAAAAATAGGCCTGTACTGGTTAACAAGAGTGGGGTTCCTGATTTTTGGAATAAGAGCCAGTCTAGAGGCGAAAATGCCCCTAACGAGCTGGTCACCCCTAAAGAAGTACTGGACCGACTCCACAAAAAGATGCCCAACAATCTCCCAGGTGAATGAAATTCATCATGGAAGTATCAATGAATTAAAAATTCAATTTTCCAAAGGGAGGAAGGTAAAATATAATATAAGACCATTTTTTGTGGAAGAACTCAGAAATGGAATAAATAAGATCAAGAGGAAATACCATAAATCAGATAAATATGTTATGAGTTATCTATATCCATTACATCTAAATGGCATATTAATGAAAAAAATCTATAAGATTACCTAAGTATTAAATTTGAATATAATTAAATAATTTAATTTAAGTTGTTATATATCCAATTTTAGATGTAATCACCATTAAATGAAATTATGTGAAAAAGAAAAACATGTCAAGAAAATTGTAAATTGATGGAAATCACCCTTACAAATATTAAAATTTAAGAAGTATGTATCATCTGAAAAAGGTTCTATGTGGTAGACATATAAATAATATGACTTGAAATAGTAATGTAAACATTATAAAATCAAATGGTATTACATTATCATCTTATAACATTATTTTTTAAGGAAAATAATCATAACATAATGAAGGGATAAAAATTATTACCATTAATACCTCTTATCCAACCATGCTCTATCCTACCATATAAAAAAATACATTAATAAACCATTTTTTAGAATATTAATTCATAAAAACATATATAATCCTCAATAAAACATTTTATATATATTTTATGTTCATCAATTAATGTAAATCGTGATAATTTTATTGTAAGTACTAGTTCTCTAATGGTGGTTTCAAATATAATTTATTAATTAAATGTTCATCATTAAAATATAATTATATTTACTTTAATATATTCTTTATATTAATTTATAAATTTTAAATTTATTTTTCATGATTATTTGATTTATGATTTACAATGATGTTGTTGATGAAGAAAATTTTTTGCATATTTTAACAAGTAAAATTGTTGTGTAATAATAATTAGTTAAATATTAATAAAACCGTTCCATACCCATAATAAAAGATAATTTCTCTTTGATTTATAATGAAATAATAATTTAAGATTTAATATTCATCCACAATAGTAAATTATATAATTTTTCATGTTGTTTGTTAAGCCATCCCAAATAGTAAAAGGGTATAAATTGTTGTTGGGTATAGTCTAGGGTGTTATTATTTTTTAATTATATTATAATAAAAAATTAAAACATTTCAATTTAGTTTATTTTAATTTTTTCAATAATTTTGCAGCTATTTTCATAAATAAATAAATAGTAGGTGAAGAATGAAATATTTCACTTCTATAGATGAGGTAATACACTTGTATACACTGATGTCACATTTATTTTTAATATAGAGTTTGGAATGTATTGTTTGGATTATTCATTAACAATTTAATTATATTATAATTAAATTATTAATAATTTATATTGAATTTTATAAACATCCATATACATCAGTGATAAAAAAAATAATTTTTTTTCATAAAGTCTGTAGTCTCTTCCTAGGAATGACGAAGACTTCATTTTTTCAATAGTTTTATAAAAATATAGAAAATTGTAATTACATTAATATGATATCATATTAAAAAATTTAATAATACCTATTTTATCCACATTTGTGTTATATAATACATTTTATATGGTTGAATAAGAAACGTATTAAGAGACCTTTGTTTAGAATAATATATATACCTTTGGATGTTCACCAATGGGTAATAACATGAGGAACACAAGATTCATGTTTTGATAAGAAAAAAAATTCTAGGACATTGGGTAGAGTGTAATAAAGAACAAGGAAGAAATTTTATGATCTAATTTATTATAATTACTGGTTATATAGTGTGTATGTGAGATCCTTTTAAATGTAATGAAAAATGGATTTTTTAAATATAACTCCACTCTGTAAAAAAAGAATATTTTCACTTGGATAGTTGGGAAAACGTGATAATATAATTAATTGGGTAGAGTTAAGTCTATGAATTATTCTGTCATTCCATTGAACACATTTTTTTAAAAAAAATTATATCTTAATCTTTTGGATTTTTTATTATTCCCAATTTTTTTTTACCATGGTGTTTTATTTTTAACAATTTTAATTTAATTTTAGTGATAAAATATTAAAAATTAGTTTATTAAAAATTGGAACCTACTGATTCCATATATGAAATCAATTTTATGGAAATTTTTTTTATATGTATGAAAAATTAATATGAAAATTGCCCATTATAATGCAGAAAAATACATTTTTAAGAAAAAAGAATATTTTTAATTATAAAAATATTGTTTCTAAAATAATTATCAATTTTTTAGTTATATTAAATAAATTGGTTTGTTATTAACCCTATAATATTTATGTTTATTTCATAGAAATCCAAAATTAAATTCCACTATCTCTACACTTAAATAAGTGAATGAAGCTTAAAATAATATTATTTTATATTAAAATATTAATTATGTTTCAAAAATTATAAGAAGGGGTTTTTAAATTGGAAAATATTTCATTAAAATGATTTCATTGAATTTATAAATAATTTTTTATATATAAAATTATTTATTAAAATTTTGTAGTATTCTTAAATTATGTCATGTCATTAATGTTACATTATTTTCAAAATTGTCATTCTTCATTATTCACCCGAAAATTAAAACATTTAGAATAAATCACAAAAACAAATTCATATTTATTATTCAAATTCATATATAAAAATAATGATTATTTTTTAAAAATAAATGGGATATATTAATTTGTTTATATATATAAATAAATTTTTTAAAAAACTACTGTTTTTGAAAATATCTTTATATTTATATTGAATATTATTTAATATAAATTTATATTTTTAAATAATATTAATATATTTTTAGATATGTAATAATATTTCTAAAGTGGTAAATTTTATTTATTAGATTAAATAATAAAACTATAAAGAAATATTTATTTGAGAACGAATATTTTTATAATATTAAATCATATTATTTTTCATCCTCTAAATATAGGAAGTTATAAATGAGTAATATATTTTTATTTAATTTTTGGTATTTTTATTAAAATAATTTTTTTAATAAAATTCATATAATTTGTGATGATTGATTTTAACTTAGTGTTTCATGTGGAGGAACTCTCTAACCCATTTAATTTATTTATAAGAATTATGTATAGTAAAATCATGGTGTGTTACAATATTAATTGAATTATCTTAATTGATTCATTTATTGAATTGGATTTGGTTTTATATTCATTTAATGATACTCACATCAATTTAGAATATATTTTTTATTAGAGGAACAAGCTACATGAGACTCATTATTTCATATTTTACTCATCTTCCATGAAGACCATACCATGGATATCCAGGAAGACAACATGGGGTCAAGACCTCAGTCTCTTGTGATGTTATATTTTGTGAAATTTTATAGTTTCATGAACCTCATACCTAATGCCTTTATATAATTCCTCCATTCACCAATCATTGTTTTTCAAGGTTTTAGTGCTTATACACAACACTTCCACTTGAATTGGAAATACCAATAAACTTATATACCCACAACTAGGGTTAAGTACCCCTACTCTAATGCCCTCTATATTATCCCTAGAATTGGAAATTAATTTTATTTCTCTCTCTTAATAATAGTAACTCTTAAAAATAGTAACATAATATAGAGAATATTTTGCGAAGAATAAATTGCAATTTCAAATAGTTATTTCTCTTGAAGAAAAAAATTATTTTAATCCCTATCCATGTTCTATGCGCTCTTAAGAAGCAAATTGGGCCTCTTATTGTGTAATACCCAATTATGAAACCACCATGGTAAACCTCCCAAGTCCCCTAAATACAACATATTCTCCCTATGGGGTTCTTAACGTGGTATCTCCACTCTCTCCCTGATGATTCACAATTCAAAACATGAATTTCCTCGACATAATATATTACACCACAACATAGGTAATGTGATGAAAATAATATTCACTATGTGATAAAGAAAGGATTCCTTGTATAATGTTCATTGAATGACTCGTGTAAAGGCAATGATATTATACATGTTATTCACGCTTCAAAAGGGTTAAAGACCAAAATATCTCTCATTATCACTCGTTTCACAATACAACCTCCCATACTGCATGAAATTAAATTTCATGTCACTGTTATAAGGACCTTGCTTTAAATATTACATAATATGGAATTAAATAAATAATTCACATTGATTATATTTTTAGGATTAGATTTTTAGAGAGTTAGGCCATATCTATTACATTAAATTTAAAAAAATACAAAGTATAAACTTACACTCAGTATCCATTTTTTCATAAAATAAAAACTCAAAAATACATGTCTAGTTTCATGTTTTAGACATCATGTCATTTCCTTCATCCCATCCTAGACCCTATTTAACTTTAGGTCCCATGAAAAACATTTCAAAACATGGGTGAGGCATAAAAATCTCACTCTGGGTAGTAAAATAAGTAATGAAAACATTAAACCATCAATAAATACAAATCAATGAAACCATACTTTTCAATTATAACTTACATTAGGAAATAATAAGATTTATGCATAACCCATAGAAATCATAAATCATAAAGATAAATTGTGGCTTCCATATAATACTTACATTTTCTCTATCATAGCTATGTAGAGAGTAACATTGGAATACACATCACAGTATATTCCCTAAATATCTGAGGAATCACATTAACATTCATCTCTGTCATGTTACCCAATGCATTGGAGAGCTATCTCGGGATCACCTGACCTTGGTTTATCACATAACCACCTATATATGTAAACAATTCCCAATAACCATTACAAATTCATAACACATAAAACAAGCTTGATGTAATGAAAACACATCCACATTGTAATTACAATATATCATTTCATGATATTGACAAAATCAATGTTTTATCAAACCATTTTTAAAATTATTTAATATATTTTATACATGGTTTTTCGAATCAAAGTGTCCCATATCACTTTAAATATTTTGAAAAAAAATAAATTTAAAATCATTCACGTCCTTATAAATAAATCCTTAAAAACACTTTTAGAACATGGAAATTAATGTGAATTATCTTGAAGAATAAATAATTAAAACATTTAAAATGATATTTTAGATAAAGAGTTCCTTCCCAAATTAGAGACTCTAGAATGAAAATAATTGAGGAATAAAATTAATGAAAATGTTATAATATCGTGAAAATAAAGGGATCCATGAAATAATGTTTCAAAGGATAGTATTAACACCATATACATTTGAATTGGTTTATAACAAAAATGATGTCTCAATGGAATGTCAATTGAGACGAAATCGCTTATAAAAATTGTTTCATTAGATTAAGGATAAATAAATTATATAATAATGTGATACATATATATATACACTCAATATGATTGGATATTTAGATTAAATCAATAATTGGAAATTCACACATGTACTTCTAAAAACAAAACCAATGACTTCGATGTTTAACTTAATGAATCGAAATTGAGTTATGATTTCCCTAATCAATTTCATATCGATGACTTGAGAATTTATAAATGAAATGATTATGTGAATAAACAGTATATACACACATAGGGGAGTTTAAATTGAAATATAAAAAAATAAATAGTGATTCCACTCATAATCATAGAATGATGTAATTATGAATTTGATGATTAACCCAAGGAATGGAAATTGGGATAATAATTTCCCTTGCAGAGTTGGTAACAAAGGAATCATACACCACAAGAAAGAAGGATCATACAATGAAGATGTAAATAACCATAAATTAAATTATATTACACAAAGAATACAATCACAGTAAGTACATACACTAAACAAAAGGAAATAGTGGAAATCATAGCTTGAATCTCAGGGGAGTAAAAAGTTAGATGAAAACCCCATACCACATTGTAAACAATCGAGTCCTATGTCCAAAACATAATAGACACCAAATTAATCATAGGATACAATGAATATAAATAGAATCTGGTTAACATAAATCAAATGTTAGTACACAATACACCTCATGTAATAAATAATTGGTGAACAATGCAAATCTAACAAAATTGAAATTGAGATAAGAAACCTCTTACCTCGTGTCTGACATGACTTTTTTGTTCTCTGTTCCTCTTGTAGAATAAAATTAAGTAATTTTATACTTTATTATTAACCATTTTTATGATTATTATTCCTTTTATATCACTTATTACCTTTCAATAACATTTCGTTAATTATTTTAGTTTATATTGGGAATTTTGTCGATTTTCAGAACATTAGTCAAAAATGAACTTTCTATTATTACAAATTTTCCATGTCGTAAAAATTCCAGGATCACAAGAAAAATATTCATGATTTAAATATAATATATATCGAGTATATATATTTATTTATAATAGTACATAACATTTGGATATAAGAAATGAAATTCACCATTCATGGAGATGGTAAGTCGTACGTACGCATGAATGGAAATTTCATTTCTATTTCATGTTTAATGGAATGAAAACATAATGAGAAATAAGTATATTATAATTTATGTATAATATAATATATAATTTTATTATCTACATCCTTTATATGTTCCACGTATGGCATGAACGAGTCATATAACATTGAGGGGGCAATGGTCTACACTTCCTCAAATTAAATTATTGTCTATTCCAATTATGGAAACCATAATGGTATGATATAAAAGGAATGAAACGAAGAATTGAAACAATAAGCATATAATATATATCACATGTAAATACATTTCAATTATAATGGCCACTATGAGAGGCTGTATGAGATAATTGAATAATCATCGTTTCGTGAGTCAGTAGTTCACTATCACAAGAAACATTATATATTTTTAACCATTAGATAGAGGTGTGTGTAATTTTAGTTCAAATTATTTTCACAACAACAACATAGTATATTTAGGATAATGTTTTTTTATAAAAATAGAATAAAAAGTGTTTAGGGGTTAGATAAGTAAAATAAAACAAAAGAACTTAAGAGAAGACATTACATTTAAATCGGGTATCTCTTTTTTGTTTAAACCAAATGGATTATTTAAATTGCCTTCCCCATTATGAAAGTATTCTAAGAGTAGTATATGGATGTAGGGAGAACTAATGGGTAGAGGTTGGACAATCTATGTGTATTTTGATCTATGAGTAATGGGTTAAAATGAGGTCTTCTATAAGGGGAGGAGGGGCTCTTAAAGAATGTTTAAAAATATTATTTTATTATATAAATATTTGTAATTTATAAAGTTTCAAAACATATCAAAGGCAAAAAAAATAGAAATGTTCAGAATAAAGTAATCCAATAAGAATTGGATAGTTTTTGGATATTGTTTTAATCTTTATAACATTATTTATTTAAATCATCAATTAATGAGGCTAACATTGCATCATTATTATGTCATAAATATTTTTACCTATATGATGTCTAAAAATTATAAAAAAATATCATGATGTAGGAAATATATTATCTTTAAAAATAATATTTATAGTTGTAGCGATAAATTATATAACCCCCTGTATTAATTGATTTACTAAATGATATATTTGTGTGTCATTTTTGTCTTTAATTTAAATTATTTAATATAATTTCTCATTGTCACTCCCATGTGGCTCCATGTGGCCCAAAATAGACCCAAGGATTAACATGGTAAGAAATTTATCATCCTATAATATTAGGACACATATTAGGATAAATTAGTATTATTATAACTATATTTGTTTACCCTTATTTTCTAGATTTATCCTTTGACAATGGTAAAAAAAGTGTTACTAAAGTAAATATTCAAAATATCTAAAAATGAATGTTACCTATTTACACAATTTGGACTTCTTGATTCCAAATTTGGAAACCATTTTTCTATATTAAAAACACATAAGTTTCCGAATTTAATATAAAATTAATTCCCACTCTCAAAACAAAAATCATATTTTTATGAAATAATATCCATCAAAAGATTGTCACATATTTATGTCCAATTTCAGTGTGAAATTACATCCAACAACAAAAATTGGATGAAATGGTAAAAGAAAAATATATTAACACATTTAAACCATTTAATAATATTATCTATCATTAAACCGATATTATATTGAAAAATAGTTTTGAATTAAAATACAATATTTTGCACTATTTATTAAAAAATTAATTTTATCAAAAAAATACCAAAAATTTACCCAAAGTAAATTTTAATGTCCTGATTCTAATGAATAATTTTATTTTGTCAAATAGAACAATTAAAAGTTACCAAATATATATTTAAAGAGGGTTCTCCATCAAAAGGTGGTAAATCGACCATTTAATGAATATTGGAGTATTTAAGCTTCAAATTAGATTCTTTCTTATTTTAAGCATCTATAATTTATAGGGTATATGTAAAAACATATAAAAAATGTATATTCATATTGTAGATAGTTCTGTCCATTCTTGGAAATACAGCTGATAGGCGTGAACTACCATTTAAAATAACATTATATTATTATTTTTTCTGTATGACTCAACATTGTGTGCAACATAAAATATTAAAGAAACCTATTCTTACGAATTAGGTACGCAATCAAACATATCATCCCCATTAATTTTCTATTCATATATCATTCAAATATTTTTATAAATACAAAAATGTTATATTCTTTATTTTCCTGGGATGTAACATCCTTCCCCCCTTTTGGGAATTTCTACCTCTCAATTTTCAAATTGGACATGGAATCTTCATTGAATGTCCCACATTAGAAAAAGTGTCAAAAAAATATAACTTTTAAAGAATGAAAGAGAAATACAAAGGTCGCCTGAGATAACCCATAATAAGATTCCATGTTACCACCCGACCCTACCCGGGATCGAGCTGCAACTACCCCAAGCCCGCCTCCGTATGCCAGGGGCTGGGGACTAGCGCCGAAGGCACAACAACTCGGGGAGGCCTTTTCCTAATTACTTGTATAGACACATGCAACACACTCAATGCAATAGTGCAGAGTAAAAGAGAAGATAAGTAATGAAAAGTGCAACTACTATATATATACCCCAAATGTGCATCGACCCTTAAACAGTACAAGTAATGTGCTGAAAAGGAAAAAGGGGAAAACACATGCCCAACCAAAAAAGGGGCCACAACCCAGTAACAGGTAAACAAAAAGAAACTGCTAACAGGTCTCCCACCTCGAACCCGGCTACAACCACAGTACGTGGTCCCAGCTCCAGAACTCTTAAGCTCCTCTAAAGTCACAACCAACCTGTCAGTCGTCTGCAAGGGCACACCATGTGCGGGCAAAGCCCAAGCAGGGGTGAGTATAAAAAAAATACATAGTAGGATACCCCGAAGGCTCGAGGTAGCAAAAAAGGAGGTAACAAAGGGTGGGAAGTAGATCCGATAGGGGAAAGAAAAGGAGTACAATAGAGAGTGCAATAAAGAGTACAATAGAGAGTCCAGCTCAACCCAACAACAGGATAGAAGGTAGACTCATCGAAGAACAAGGATTTGGAAACTGCGAGATGATAAACTTCACGTCGAGTCTTCGTTGCCTATAGCAGGAGAGTAGACCCTTCCATCCATGAGAAGCTAGACACGGAAAGCACATGGTATACCCCATGCGTCTTCACATCTTCTGGAAGGAGAGTAACCAATCCAAAGAAGTGGATACCAGAAACAAGGTATATAAATATCTGTATGCTCAACAAGAAACCCCAACAAGATCGTAATGGGATCTCCATCCCATAGCTCAGCCCAAGAAAGTGAGTTTCCAACAGCCCCAGAAGTAAACACCATCGCTGCCCAGCATGCCGCACATCTGTCCCGAACTACAAGTCAAGGGGCTCAAACCACCACACCACGACACTATCTGCTTTGGGCAGCACTGACTCGCCCACATGGTTTTCGGTCGCCTCAAAAGGACGTGTCTCGGTGGGGGAATGTGCCCCGCATACTTTAGAGTACCAGGTTAAGTCAAACCACACCTCATCAATGCCCTGTAGTCGAGAGGTCTCCTCAAAGAAAAGTTTCTTCCATCACTGACCCATACAACCAAGGGTCCCACTCCAGTAATCATGGAGGAACGCCATAGAGTATCCTAGTAAAAAGGACTGAGTCTTGAATGTCAACGAGTGTCCCACTACCCAGCCTTGCTGGAGGGTAAACCCTAATACATCATCAGGTGACCCATTACCCAGCCCTGCTGGAGGGTAGACCTGGAATAAGCCGTCAGGTGACCCACTGCCCAGCCTTGCTGGAGGGTAGACTTGGAATAACTCGACGGGTGACACACTACCCAGCCCTGTTGGAGGGTAAACCGAGAACAAGATGACGGTCAACCCATTGTCCATCCCTGCTGGAGGGTAGACCCTCAAGAGTCTTCGGGTGACCCACTTCCTAGTCTCTGCTAGAGGGTTTACCCTGAACAAGTCGACAGGCGACCCACTGCTCAACCCTACTGGAGGGTAGACTTGAAACAAGATGACGAGCGTCCCACTGCCAAGCCCTGCTGGAGGGTAGAACCTCAAGAGTCTTCGGGTGACCCACTGCCTAGTCTCTGCTAGAGGGTATACCCTGAACAAGTCGATAGGGGACCCACTTCCCAACCCTGGTGGAGGGTAAACCCGGAACTGCTCTGGCCATCCCTACTCTGTGGTACACCACTGACTAACCGATCACTGAGTGGGTACCACACAACAACTCAACTCCAGAACAACTCACCCAAAAGAGGTTCAGCGCATGTTCCATCACTGGGTGTCACTAGAACCGCTACTGGTCGATCCATCGAGAACGAAACTCGGGGGAGACCACTCAACCCTGCTAGTCAAACAAATGAGCATAAAGGGACCCTCTACGTCACGAGAGGTCAATGTACACAATGTAGAACACGGCACAGACATGGGGCCCACACAACGTGTGGCCGCACGTCAACCCCAACTAAGCGCACAAAAATCTCAGGTACAAACCACATGTACCTCCAAGCGCTCCCGTATTCTCCCAGAGCATACCTCATTTTCAGCCCAAGGGCTATCGTGCACACGAAACCCAACGTCAACACGAAGGCATGACGTAACCTCTCCAACATGCTGCCTCAACGACTGAGGTACAGCAAACCACATCTTTTGAAACACCAACCTCACTCTCCCAGTAGTGCACGTGATCACATGCCAAGGGTCCACTACAAACACAGTTGAAGGACCGCCATCGGGGCACCTTTCATTTTTCCACATTTAATAAGATAGTGTAAGAGGCTCCGCCCACTTGAATAGATTACACCGTTGTAATCCTTGTGGAATGACATGCGAGATAGACTACATACACGCCTCAAATAGATATTTGATGGAAAATTCTCCAACACCGCCTCACGCCCGAACGGTGTCCCATGATCGCGATCCTCAGCCCCAAAAACAGTCGGGTGCCTCGCACCAATGCGATCCTCTCAGGAAAACACATCAAAAGCACTACTCACATGAGTGCAATGGATATCCGGGGAAAAAGGTGCATTCCGGCGCACCGGACAAGAGTGGTGCTTCGTGGGACCGACAACCCGGTCCCGAAACACAACGAATGGATCACACCATTGCGATCCTCTAGAAAAAGCACACAAGATGGACTATTCACTTTTCCAAAATGGTCGCACGATGATAAAGATGGAAAATCACCATCGACGCCCAAACGACCCTCGTGGGCCCTGCACCATCGTCCCGAATTAGAGCGGGTGGATTGCACCATTGCAATCCCCAGAGAAAATCATCCAGAATCAACTATTCACAAACCCCAAATGGACACCCGCTGAAAAAGTTATGAAACGCTGAGTACAGCTCAAAAGACGGGCTCTGGGGCCCATGCCTCAACTTCGCTATCAATGCCTAAAACCACCCTGGAATGCTTCGCTCCGGCGCCAGGGTCCGAACGCCACAGACGACACTCAAAACGGAAATCAGACGCGTCCGTGCCATCCAAAATAAGAACCCCTGGGATGACGTTAATCCCCTCGATGTACATGTCGCGCCACTAAGGCCCCCATCTTGTGAATTAAATTTTTTTGTTACCATCACAAAATGTCCCCCTCGATCCTAGGATCGTGTCTCTGTAGATGGAATGCAAAACGGATGCTCGTAGCTCAAAACACGGGTGTCTAAAGGTCTAAGGGGATTACCCCTGGGACGGACCGGCCCGGTCCGGCCGGTCCACCCCGCTCGGGTCGGCCCGCTCAGGCCGGCCCGTTGAGCTGCGGCCCAGGTGAACCCATGGGCCATGGTGTAACGACCCAAAATTTCATTAATTGAAAATCCCTCTTGATCCAGTTAAATGTTTCTTTATGAAAAATGTTTTTATAAGATATCAACTTTTTTTTTACTTTAAGATTTGTGACCGTTACTTTTATAGCCGTTGAGCAGTGATCATCTGGGTAGTTTAAATATAAGGCTTTAACGAACCAATTTTCTACTCAGACAAAGGAAGCGATGGCCTCATCCAGTAGAATTTCCCCTTACGAAGCCCATTTTTCGGAGCTCGGAAAGGAGGTGGCGTCTTTGGGCTTTGCCCTTGACCAAGCCCAAGCTAAGCTTCATCAAGTCAAGCTCGAACGTGATCGTCTACGGGAAAAATGGAAGTTGATAGAGATTACCACTCGAGCGATGTTATCCGAGCCACCCCAAGAGTCGGTCACCATCGCACACCTTACCCTTAGGTCATATGTGGCTATTTTAAGGGGTTATTGTAATGCCCCGACCCCAGTTACCCAGAGTCGGTGCATTATTACATAACATTGGCATGATCACAAGAAAGATCAAATCTCGAAAGACCGATTGGTTTAGTAGCCTTGGAAACACTAGATATATTCATAAGTTTTACATTACATCATAAAATTAAAAACTACTATAATAACATGATGTCGCCATAATCCACACTCATATCCCCACATAATATCCCTGCAGGTCATTCATAATTTACTTCTTCACTTCCTGGGAAAAATAAAACATATAAAAGGGGTGAGCTCAAATGCCCAGTAAGGATAACAATATAGCGGAAACTTTCATAAATAAGAATAAAATTTAAGGCAATGTATAACTAAAACAAAAGCCTTTTAAATATGAACTTTCAACATGGTATGGCATAAATAAAATGAAATAATTCCATTTACTTATTCACATGGATATTCTACTAATCGAATAATCACATGCAAAAATCAATAACCACTTTCATAATGTTGGAATGCATAATGCCAGACTATCATAACCACATAGCCAAGGCCTCGTGCCAAGACTACAAATAAGATTTTGTCAAGGCCTTGTGCCAAGACACTAGTTTGTCTCATGAGACCTACCGATGCATCGAGGAGCTATAGCGGGCTCCACCCGTCACATATTAAGTCCAATGCATTCCCATATGAAAAGGTTTAAACATAACATAAACATTCGTATTAAAACTAGCATACGAAATGTCAATACTTTCACCATAAACTATGAATGGTATAAAAATATCACATACACAGTCAAACATATCACAAAACCTTCAATACAATATAGAAGTTTTGTATCATAATAAATCAACTTCAAATAATCTTAAAATCCATCAAAGGATGTTGACATAGATGAAATCAAAATTCTTTTTAAAGAAATATCTCCTTTTATTTTGAAATAATTTAAGATCCATATAAAATAAAACATTTTCTTTGAAAATATTCTTATAATCTTGTAAGGGAAGCTTTGAAGATTTTATAACGGCGGAAAATAGGCGCACCCGCCGTATAAGTTAAAAAAACATTCTTACCTTAATTCTGTCGAAAAGGTTAAAAAGGACCTTGTTTTGAAAACGACCAAAATATTCCTTTATAAACCACTTATAAAAGTCAAAAAGGGTATAAATGACTTTAACTCATATTCTAGTAAATAGTAAAAATGTTTTGAAATATATTTTTAAGAAACATGGATGTGGATGATAAAGAGATCCCAGTAGATTATTACGTATAAACAACCTCGGATAATGAAGAGATTGTGAAATAACCCTTACCTTGTACTTTTCCTTGGTTGGGGTAGGTTAACCTCCTGTATAATGGTGAAATAATTGTTATTAAATTATACAAGAATCATATACATTAATATGATATCATATATGATCTTTTAATATTGATTTGATAATAATATCTTAGTATTATCATTATATCGGGTGTTAACTTACTTGTTTTCTTTTATATGTTTTGTTACTTAAGACATTTTTGTAAAGGATAGGTTGTAAATTATTCATATCCAGAATGATATCAAGTCCTTAAACATCATTTTTAAATCATCAAATGATAATTATACTTGAATGGATACGATGGAGAATGAATCTCATCGTGTTCGTGGAGACGGTAGTCCGTACGTACGCACGAGCGACAATATCATTCTTTTGATATTAAAATAATATATAAATGGATGGTATATCATATATACAGAATCTTTAACATGTTATATTTATTATTTACATGAGTTACACATCATTATTATACCCATCCAAATAATATTATATTGAATAACAATTACACCACGACGTGGAGACGGTAAGCCGTACGTACGCACGTATGGTGACATGTTATTCAAAGGGTGGATAGAATACTGAATATGGTTGTACCATATTTATAATAACATCACAGTATATGTGAGGTACTGGAGTTATTATTTTAGAATGGTAAGAACAAAGGAAGAAGAATTGGAAGAAGAAATGAACTTGGAGAAGGGTGGTGAAATCATTACCTCTTCTTCGGGTTCTTCCTTTTGATTTGATCAAAAGTGCTCCTTAGGTTGGCTTTCTGATCAAACTAAGGCCTATAGGTTGTAGTGAGGGATTTTGGGAGATTATTTGGGCAGAGTTTGGCCGAACCAAAAGGCTTTGAAGGTGTGAAGAAATGAGAAGGATGAGTGCCCTTTTATAAGAGGGGTGAGGGGCACCTTTGGAAAAGCTAGAAATATTAATTTATAATAAATTCATATTCGGTTTCTAATGGCTCCAAAGTTGATTATTAAAAGGTTAAGGTGTGGATAGGTCGAAAACCACTCAACCAATAGAATTTAGACAGGTTTGGGTACTTATATTAACCTTATCTTTAAGTATTAACTCTAAGTTAATTAGTTTCACTTTTACAATGTCTCTTTGTATTTTTATATAATATGGTTAATAAACTTACTATATACATCCAAGAGACCCCCAAGTGGTACATTAATGATGAACCTATCATGATATAAGTCTCTTGGCCGAACCTTAGATTTTTAAGAATTTAATATCAATTAATAATATAATATTTGTTTTAAGAACTCTTTTATGTCAATTCTTACACTATTCAATAGTTGATTTTTGTGAAACTCATAACAGATTTATTACTTCGAACAAAGTCAATTAAAGCAATCCTAATATATCATATTATCCTAGAAAATTAGTTTAATTCATTAAAAGTTTCATATTATATTTATTTGGGTATTTAAAATATCAATTATTTTAATTTTTCACTATTATAGTAATTACTGCATCATCATTGTGTCATAAATAAAATAAATTATTTAATGTCTAAAAATTATAAATAAAATATCATTATGTAGGAAATATTTTTAGCTTTCTAATGAATCTTTATAATCTAAAATCCAACATATATAACCCTATGTAACAATTGTTTTTCTAAAAGATATATGCTTGTGTCATTTTTGTATTCATTTTAACTTAATTAAAATAAAGTGTCATTATCACTTACAAGTGGATCCATGGGGTCCCAAAATCGACCCAAAGATGCCCATGGTCGACCATGTATCAACCAATAGGGTTAAGATACGTTTTAGGGTAATTTAGTATTATTATAATATTATTTTTTAACCCTTATTTACCGGATTTACCCTTAACCATGGTAAATAAAATATTTACCGCAGTAATTATTCAAAATGTCTAAAAATAAACGTTACCCATTTACACAATTTGAACATCCTGATTCCAAATATGGAATCCATTTTCCCAAATTCAAAACACAGAAGTGGCAGAAATTAATTTAAAATTAATTCCCGCTGTCAAAACAAAAAGCGTGTTTTTAAGAGATAATAACTATCAAAAGATTGACACTAGTTTATGTTCGGTTTAATTGTAAAATTATGTCCAATGACCAACATTATATTAAATGGTAAAAATATATTCTAAATATACTTTAAAACCACTCAAATTCATAGTTTATCACTATTAATTATTTTGATTAAAAAAGTTGTTTTTAATTAAAATTTAGTAATTTTCACTATTCATCAAAATATGAAAGTTATCCGAAATGTACCAAATTTTCACCTTAGGCTAAATTCGATATGCCGAATCCAAAAATGAATTCCATTTTCAAATATAAAATATATATAATTTCAAAAAGTAGGTATTACTATTCATAATGGCTAGTTTGATTAGTTATGGTGTGTTATAACTCGGTGTTGCGTACAACACACGCTATCACATTATTCAAAGAGAAGCGTACCGTTGAAGCTTGGGGTGTTACATTCTCCCCTCCTTAAAATAATTGTGTCCACACAATTTCTAGGGTATTACTGCATAAAAAGACTCGGGTGGTTCTTCATCATAAGTTCCTCGGGTTCCCACGTTGCCTCTTCCATCTTATGGTTTCTCCAAAAAACTTTTACCAGACGCGTCGTCCGGTTTCTCAGCACTTGTTCTCTCGTATCAAGAATCTTGATGGGCTCTTCGCAATAAGACAGATCAGGTTCCAGTTCTAATTCCTCATAGGTGAGTACATGCGTCGGATCAGGCATGTATTTCCTCAATAGAGATACGTGGAACACATCGTGAACTTTGGAGAGACTTGGCAGCATTGCCAATCGGTAAGCTACAACCCCAATTCGTTCTAGAATTTCGAAAGGACCGATGTACCTGGGACTCAATTTACCTTTCAAACCAAAACGTATGACTCCCTTCCACGGAGATACCTTCAGGAAAACATGATCACCGACTTGAAATTACAAATCCTTCCTTCGATTATCAGCATAGCTCTTCCGCATACTTTGAGCTGCTTTGATGTGATTTAGGATTACTTTAACCTTTTCCACCGTTTCCTCCACCAGTTCTGGGCCTACAAGTTTTCTTTCACCAACATCATCCCAACAGGTTGGTGTACGACATCTCTTTCCATATAACGCTTCATATGGTGCCATCTGAATACTCGAATGGAAGCTATTGTTATAGGAAAATTCTACCAGAGGTAAATATTGATCCCACATACCCTGAAAGTCAAGTGAGCAAGATCTCAACATGTCTTCTAAGGTTTGAATAGTCCGTTCTGATTGTCCGTCTGTCTGAGGGTGGTATGCAGTGCTCAAATGAAGTTCAGTATCTAGGGATTTCTGAAGACTTTTCCAGAATCTTGAAGTAAAATGGGGATCACGATCAGAAACAATCGATAGGGGTACTCCATGAAGTCTCACAACATCATTAATATATAGTCTTGCTAGACGTTCCAGGGGTAGATCTTCTCTTATAGCAAGAAAATGTGCTGACTTGGTAAGATGATCAACAATAACCCATATTGCATCGTTCCTTCTAGGAGTCTTTGGTAGCCCCATGATAAAGTCCATCGTAACATTGTCTCATTTCCACTCCGGTATGGGAAGAGGTTGCATGACTCCTCCAGGCTGTTGCCTTCCAGCTTTCACTTGTTGACAAACCATACATCTTAACACAAAATCAGCAATCTCCCTCTTCATGTTGTCCCACCAAAAATGTTCCTTCAAATCACTATACATTTTGGTGCTCCCAGGGTGTATAGAGAAATTGGAACTATGAGCATCATCCAGCAATGCCCTTTTTAGATCAGGTATATTGGGAACACAAAGTCTCTTCCCGAATTTCAAAATTCCATCTTCATACACAAAGTCTCTCAATCTCCCATCATTCACAGCTTTAATCTTCTTTTGGAATTCTTCATCATCGGTCTGAGAAATCTTAATCCTTTCTAGTAAAGATGGTTTGGCAACCATTTGAAAAAGCATTGATGTTTCACCTTCCCTGGTTATTCCCATGTCCATCTTCACTGGATCCATGAAAATTGGATCCCTTTCAATTCTCATATTGTTCAAAACTCCATGGTCTTTTCTACTCAAAGCATCTGCCACCTTTTTTGCCTTCCCTGGGTGGTAGTGTATCGTACAATCATAATCCTTGAGTAATTCAAGCCATCTCCTTTGCCTCATGTTGAGTTCTTTTTGTGAGAAAATATACTTCAAACTCTTGTGATCAGTATAAATCTCACATTTTTCACCATAGAGGTAGTGCCTCCATATCTTCAAAGTAAAGATCACTGCTGCTAACTCGAGATCATGAGTTGGATAGTTTTGTTCATGAATTTTCAACTGTCGTGATTCATAGGCAATAACTCTATCATTCTGCATAAGGACACAGCCAAGTCCTTTCTTCGATGCATCACTATAAATAACGAACCCATCATTCCCCGATGGTAGAGTCAATATAGGAGCATTGAATAATCTTCTCTTCAGTTCTTCGAAACATTCTTCACACTCTTTTGTCCAAACAAATTTAACCCCTTTACGTGTGAGCTTCGTTAATGGGTTATCCAATCGGGCAAAATTCTGGACGAAACGTCGATAATAATCTGCCAAACCAATAAAACTAAGTACCTCAGTTATACTCGTAGGTGCTGGCCATTCTTGGATTGCCTTGGTCTTAGAAGGATCAACAGAGATTCCATCTTTAGAGACAATATGGCCATGAAAAGAAATCTCCTGAAGCCAGAATTCACACTTGCTAAACTTCCCATATAATTCATGCCTCCTCAGAGTCTTCAAGATAATGCGCAAGTGATTTTCATGATCTTCGTAGGTTTTCGAGTATACCAAGATATCATCAATAAATACCACCACAAATTCATCGAGATACTCCTTGAAAACTCTATTCATTAGATCCATGAATACAGAGGGTGCATTAGTTAATCCAAACGGCATTACAGTAAACTCGTAATGCCCGCACCTGGTTCAAAATGCTGTTTTCGGAATGTCTTCCTTCTTCACACACAACTGATGGTAACCAGATCGAAGGTCAATCTTTGAAAAAGTATTGAGCTCCATGCAGTTGGTCAAATAAATCATCAATACGAGGTAGGGTATACTTGTTCTTTATCGTTATAGCATTGATCTCCCTGTAGTCGATACATAACCTCATAGATCCATCTTTCTTTTTAACAAAAAGAATAGGGGCTCCCCATGGAGAAACACTAGGGCGAATAAATCCCTTATTACTCAATTCCTCTAGTTGTTTCTTTAGTTCGACTAACTCTACAGTGGCCATTCTATAAGGGGTATTCGATATAGGCCTTGATCCAGGAATCAAATCAATAGAAAACTCAACTTCTCGTTCTGGAGGATGTCCAGGTAAATCTTCTGGAAATACATCTACAAATTCTTTCACAACAGGTACATCCTCTATTTAACATTCCTTTCCTCACCCGCAGTTATTTCATTCTCTTCCTCCCCAATAATTTAATTTAGTTGATCTATTGAGGGTGGATCTAAATAAGAATTAGGTGGTGACGATTCTGCTCTAAAAATAAGGTGTTCCTTATCATTATCATCAAGAATCGTAACCTCTTTCTTCTTACAATAAATTTTCGCATCATAGTCCGAAAGCCAGTCCATACCGAGGATTATATCAAACTCAATCATAGGTATGACGATGAGATCAGCAGATAAAGAAAATTTATGTGCTCTAATGGGGACTGATTCACAAAACATTGGTGCAACGATACTTCCCTTAGGAGTTTTAACTGACAACTCCCTTATTAAATCAAATTGGAAATATCTAATTTTCTTAGAAAACTGGGAAGATATGAAACAATGCGATGATCCAGAATCAAATAATGCATTTGCTAAACTTGAGGAAACCATTAAATTACCTGTCACCACGTCTTTCGGAGCTTCTACCTCAGCAGTAGTGATAGCATAAGCCTGGCCTTGATCCCTTGGCCATTTCTGAGGTAAGTTCTCCTGACGCTTAGGGCATGCATTTGCATAATTCCCCATCTCCCTGCAATTGTAGAATTGAACGTTGGTAGCTTCCTTCTTCCCCTTGCAATCATGAGCTTGGTGGCCTTTTTCACCACACATGTAACAGACTCCCATTCCCTTCAAGCAAGTACCGGGGTGTTTCTTCCCACATTTACCACATGATGGATATTAAACCTTTCCTTTCTTCCCCTTATTTCCATTCCCAGATTGATCAGCAAGTCTCTTCTTCTCTTGCTTTGCTTTAAAGTCATAAGACTTAGAGAATTCCTTTTCGGTCTTGATAGCACATGAGACAATGTCTTCGTACGATGAAAAGGATTGTGAGACTAATGCTCGATGGAGAAATGGTTTTAACCCATCAAAGAAACGATCAATCTTACTTCTTGGGTTGCGAATATAATCTCCAGCATACCTCGCTAACCTTGTAAAGTTAGCCTCATACTTTGTGACATTCTCATCCTCCTTCTGTCTCAGACTCAGAAATTGCCTTTCCATATCTGCTCGATGGTCGCGAGGGAAGTATTTTTCTAAAAACAGATCTTTGAACTCCCTCCATTCCATATTTGATACTTCATCATCTTCCTTCATGTTCTAAATCAATGACCACCATTGATCAGCATCTCCAGTGAGGCGGTAAACTGCCATGATAACTTTTTCCCTTTCACTGCTCCCCAAAGCCTGAAATATTTTCTCTAGGGAAAATATCCATTGCTCAGCTACTAAGGGATTTGTATTCCCATTGAACGTTGGTGGTTGTTGCCTCATGAATCGATCTAACATTGATCCTCCATGCTGCGGATCAGGGTGCTCCATACGGGTAAGGTTATTATTCATAACCTGAGTAAGTTGTCCCAGTATGGTGATTAGCTGATCAGCACCAGTTGCATCACCAGCCCCACAATAATTATCTTGAGCAGGAGGGCAATCCCTACATGGAGTGCGTGCATTGATACGGTTTCCATTTCTTCCACTAGGCGCCATTTCTAAATAATGGCATAAACTAGATCAGTTTATGAATCAAAATACATAATCCCATTCTTATAAAACACTTAACATAAATGGAACTATTTATGGATATAATCCATAATCATAAGAATGTTTTCTTTGAGGAAGTATATACTCATAATCCCTTAAAAATGATTTGTATAGAAAATGAGAGTTATCCTAAGCATATCCCCCGGGAGTGTCGTAACCAAGAGTGCAGCAAGGCCCGTTGTCGTGCACCAGTTCCCGTTCGAGTCTAGCTCAAAGCAGTGTTTTCGGGTTTTACCCCTAGGTACATCTGTGCCAGAGCCGCCTCTACCTGCTCGTATCCAGACAGGGATGTATTGCTTGGAAAACTCACAAAATCTCTACAATACCAAAATTCTAGGAAGTTCTTCTATACTAATCCTCAAAGTTCATCTTAGGTCTACGTGCTCTAATCAGATTTTATCTAAATCTAGCTTCCAAGGTTTGTACTAAACTTCCTCTGATACCAACTGTAACGCCCCGACCCCAGTTACCCAGAGTCGGTGCATTATTACATAACATTGGCATGATCACAAGAAAGATCAAATCTTGAAAGACCGATTGGTTTAGTAGCCTTGGAAACACTAGATATATTCATAAGTTTTACATTACATCATTAAATGAAAAACTACTATAATAACATGATGTCTCCATAATCCACACTCATATCCCCACATAATATCCCTGTAGGTCATTCATAATTTACTTCTTCACTTCCTGGGAAAAATAAAACATAGAAAAGGGGTGAGCTCAAATTCCCAGTAAGGATAACAATATAGCGGAAACTTTCATAAATAAGAATAAACATTTAAGGCAATGTATAACTAAAACAAAAGCCTTTTAAATATGAACTTTCAACATGGTATGGCATAAATAAAATGAAATAATTCCATTTACTTATTCACATGGATATTCTACTAATCGAATAATCACATGCAAAAATCAATAACCACTTTCATAATGTTGGAATGTATAATGCCAGACTATCATAACCACATAGCGAAGGCCTCGTGCCAAGACTACAAATAAGATTTTGTCAAGGCCTTGTGCCAAGACACTAGTTTGTCTCATGAGACCTACCGATGCATCGAGGAGCTATAGCGGGCTCCACCCGTCACATATTAAGTCCAATGCATTCCCATATGAAAAGGTTTAAACATAACATAAACATTCGTATTAAAACTAGCATACGAAATGTCAATACTTTCACTATAAACTATGAATAGTATAAAAATAGCACATCCACAGTCAAACATATCACAAAACCTTCAATACAATATAGAAGTTTTGTATCATAATAAATCAACTTCAAATAATCTTAAAATCCATCAAAGGATGTTGACATAGATGAAATCAAAATTCTTTTTAAAGAAATATCTCCTTTTATTTTGAAATAATTTAAGATCCATATAAAATAAAACATTTTCTTTGAAAATATTCTTATAATCTTGTAAGGGAAGCTTTGAAGATTTTATAACGGCGGAAAATAGCCGCACCCGCCGTATAAGTTAAAAAAACATTCTTACCTTAATTCTGTCGAAAAGGTTAAAAAGGACCTTGTTTTGAAAACGACCAAAATATTCCTTTATAAACCACTTATAAAAGTCAAAAAGGGTATAAATGACTTTAACTCATATTCTAGTAAATAGTAAAAATGTTTTGAAATACATTTTTAAGAAACATGGATGTGGATTATAAAGAGATCACAGTAGATTATTACGTATAAACAACCTCGGATAATGAAGAGATTGTGAAATAGCCCTTACCTTGTACTTTTCCTTGGTTGGGGTAGGTTAACCTCCTGTATAATGGTGAAATAATTGTTATTAAATTATACAAGAATCATATACATTAATATGATATCATATATGATCTTTTAATATTGATTTGATAATAATATCTTAGTATTATCATTATATCGGGTGTTAACTTACTTGTTTTCTTTTATATGTTTTGATACGTAAGACATGTTTGTAAAGGATAGGATGTATATTATTCATATCCAGAATGATATCAAGTCCTTAAACATCATTTTTAAATCATCAAATGATAATTATTCTTGAATGGATACGATGGAGAATGAATCTCATCGCGTTCGTGGAGACGGTAGTCCGTACGTACGCACGAGCGACAATATCATTATTTTGATATTAAAATAATATATAAATGGATGGTATATCATATATACAGAATAATTAACATGTTATATTTATTATTTACATGAGTTACACATCATTATTATACCCATACAAATAATATTATATTGAATAACAATTACACCACGACGTGGAGACGGTAAGCCGTACGTACGCACGTATGGTGACATGTTATTCAAAGGGTGGATAGAATACTGAATATGGTTGTACCATATTTATAATAACATAACAGTATATGTGAGATACTGGATTTATTATTTCAGAATGGTAAGAACAAAGGAAGAAGAAGTGGAAGAAGAAATGAACTTGGAGAAGGGTGGTGAAATCATTACCTCTTCTTCGGGTTCTTCCTTTTAATTTGATCAAAAGGGCTCCTTTGGATGGATTTCTGATCAAACTAAGGCCTATAGGTTGTAGTGAGGGATTTTGGGAGTGTATTTGGGCTGAGTTTGGCCGAACCAAAAGGCTTTGAAGGTGTGAAGAAATGAGAAGGAGGAGTGCCCTTTTATAAGAGGGGTGAGGGGCACCTTTGGAAAAGCTAGAAATATTAATTTGTAATAAATTCATATTCGGTTTATAATGGCTCCAAAGTTGATTATTCAAAGGTTAAGGTGGGGATAGGTCGAAAACCACTCAACCAATAGAATTTAGACAGGTTTGGGTACTTATATTAACCTTATCTTTAAGTATTAACTCTAAGTTAATTAGTTTCACTTTTACAATGTCTCTTTGTATTTTTATATAATATGGTTAATAAACTTACTATATACATCCAAGAGACCCCCAAGTGGTACATTAATGATGAACCTATCATGATATAAGTCTCTTGGCAGAACTTTAGATTTTTAGGAATTTAATATCAATTAATAATATAATATTTGTTTTAAGAACTCTTTTATGTCAATTTTAACACTATTCAATAGTTGATTTTTGTGAAACTCATAAAAGATTTATTACTTCGAACAAAGTCAATTAAATCAATCCTAATATATCATATTATCCTAGAAAATTAGTTTAATTCATTAAAAGTTTAATATTATATTTATTTGGGTATTTATAATATCAATTATTTTAATTTTTCACTATTATAGTAATTACTGCATCATCATTGTGTCATAAATAAAATAAATTATTTAATGTCTAAAAATTATAAATAAAATATAATTATGTAGGAAATCTGTTTATATTTCTAATTAATATTTATAATCTAAAATCCAACATATATAACCCTATGTAACAATTGTTTTTCTAAAAGATATATGCTTGTGTCATTTTTGTATTCATTTTAACTTAATTAAAATAAAGTGTCATTATCACTTACAAGTGGATCCATGGGGTCCCAAAATCGACCCAAAGATGCCCATGGTCGACCATGTATCAACAAATTGGGTTAAGACACATTTTAGGGTAATTTAGTATTATTATAATATTATTTGTTAACCCTTATTTACCGGATTTACCCTTAACCATGGTAAATAAAATATTTACCGCAGTAATTATTCAAAATGTCTAAAAATAAAAGTTACCCATTTACACAATTTGAACATCCTGATTCCAAATATGTAATCCATTTTCCTAAATTCAAAACACAGAAGTGGCAGAAATTAATTTAAAATTAATTCCCTCTGTCAAAACAAAAAGCGTGTTTTTAAGAGATAATAACTATCAAAAGATTGACACTTGTTTATGTTCGGTTTAATTGTAAAATTATGTCCAATGACCAAAATTATATTAAATGGTAAAAAAATATTCTAAATAAACTTTAAAATCACTCAAATTCATAATTTATCACTATTAATTATTTTGATTAAAAAAGTTGTTTTTAATTAAAATTTAGTAATTTTCACTATTAATCAAAATATGAAAGTTATCTGAAATGTACCAAAATTTCACCTTAGGCTAAATTCGATATTCCGAATCCAAAAATGAAGTCCATTTTCAAATATAAAATATATATAATTTCAAAAAGTAGGTATTACTATTCATAACGGCTAGTTTGATTAGTTATGGTGTGTTAGAACTCGGTGTTGCGTACAACACACGCTATCACATTATTCAAAGAGAAGCGTACCGTAGAAGCTTGGGGTGTTACAGTTATGTAACAAATAAGTAGCACCATGTTCTTGTACATTATTTTTGTATATAATAATGAATATAATTTCTAGTCATTTTTGATGCATTGTAATTAGTTTTTAAAGTACAAATGGTGTTTTTAGTTATTATTTAATTAAGAATTATATTTTAATAAATTAAAAGATTTTTGAATTAAATAATATTTTAATAAAATATTATTATTAATATTAAATAAATTTTTATTAAATATAAATGATCTTATAATTTTATGAATGCAATTAAAATGTTTATTAAGGTTTGAAAGCCATTTCTGTCAAAACCCGTGAATTTTTTATAAATGTCGGTTTTTATTTTAAAAGTGAAAATTCATATATTTAGAAAATTATTTAGATAAAATAAATATTATTTTTGGAATCAGGACGTCGAAATTATCCAACGGTGAATTTTTCATAATTTTCTGAGACAGTCAAATTTTTGGGTAAAAATTAAATACCATTTAAATATATAATGTGTTTTATGACATCATAATGACCCAATGGTGATGTAATAAAATACCATAATCCTTATTTTCGGCCAATATGTGTTTTATCATTAAAATAATGAGGTTTTGGGTTTGTTTGACTCACTTTTCAAAGCATTAATGGAGCCCTCAAGACTTATTCAACACTTTGCCTTTTTAAATTAATTTCCATGGGAGTGTGACTCACCTCCACATAAGAAACCCTAATTTTTTAATAAGTTCGGACCTTGGCCTTGTAAAATATTGTTTTCCTCTTTCCTTTTCCCGAAACCAGGGAAAATACCATGGGATGGTTTGTGGTTTGGATTATTTTTATATAAGGGGTCCCAAACCTAAATAATAAAGAATTCTCTCACCTTTCCTATATAAACCCACCCAAGCTCCCACTTCCTCCTCAATCAAAGACCTTGAAGTTCGTCCAACCTCTTCCCTACTCTCTCTAGAATCCTCTCAAGGTTCCCCAAGCTCCCAAGAAGCCTCTCACAAGCCTCTCTCTTGCCTTTGGAAGCACACTTCCAAGTAAGGGGTTTTCTTCCTTTCTCATTTTTTTGTC
This sequence comes from Viscum album, assembly GCA_963277665.1. Taxonomy (NCBI): domain Eukaryota; kingdom Viridiplantae; phylum Streptophyta; class Magnoliopsida; order Santalales; family Viscaceae; genus Viscum; species Viscum album. The sequence continues at coordinate 1,113,853,693 of OY728131.1, forward strand.
AATTTTCATTAAGTTGTATTTCCCTTTTTATTTCAATTATGAATGTTGGGGTATGGTTTCGCACCTCCCCCATACTTCCCTCTTATTGTTTTAATTATGGGATAACCCTTTCTCTCTCATTAAATGCCTCCCATGTACACCCGTTACTATGCCGAAATTCCGAAAGGAACTTCTCTCTCTTCTTTTACATTCAAGCAATACTTTTGTATCATGAATCTAAATTCCATTTCTATTGTTGGGACATGTATATATATGATCTACTTACTGTCCATTACATGTAAATATGATGAGGAACCCCTTTCTCTCTCATCAACCTTTTTTATGAATTCTTATGTCACGCTGTTACGCTGCCGAAATCGCACCGATTTTCTAAGCCAATGTCTTTGTGTAGTGAATACCATGCCCATTTCTCCATCAAGGGTATTCACCTTTATGCACATATACATATTGATTGTAAAGTTTCATGTATGAATTACACATTCCTTTATCATGGAAGAAATGATCATGTTTTATGAATCCATGTTTTATGATCCATGTGGCACACTTATGCATGAAATGAAATGTTTAAGAAGGGTGCGCCCTTTATAGCGCTCCAATGCATTGGGTAAAGTATAGTATCATGATACGTCATGTGCAATGAGTGTTTAATCATGCTAATTCAATTGTAATGTGGGTTTACTCGTGCTTCAAGTGCAATGAGGGTTTACTCATGCTCCATGTGCAATGAGCCTTGGCTCATGCTAATTCAATGTTAAGTGTTGTTGCCACATTTCCATGTTATGATTATCATGCTTTATCATGCCTTTATGTTCATGTCTCTCTTATGCTCTGTTGATATGCCTATTTCCTAACATGTATTGTACTCCTCATGTTATTCATTGTGTACTCCCTTACTAGGCTTTATAGCTCACCCTTTTCTTATGCATGTCCTCAGGTTATCCCATGCAATGCTAAGTACGAAGGAATGTAGTGGTCATGTAAAGGAAGTTTTCAATAAGGATGTTGTATTTCAAGTTTAAAGTTTTTATGTAATGATCCTAAGCCCCAAAGACACTAAACCTCTCGATCTTCTTTGTTGTATCAAGTGATGTTTTATGTAATAAAGCATGTTTAAGTTGTAATAAAAAGCAGGGTTGTCATAGTTGGTATCAGAGGATAGGTTTAGTTATTTTTGGGATTAGGAAACCCTAGTAAAGCCTTAGATACAAGACTAATCATAATAAAAACATCCCTAAGTTTTGGTAAATACTAAGTAAGTGTTTTATCAAACAAATACATCCCTGTCTGGATACGAGCAGGTAGAGGCGGCTCTGGCACAGATGTATCCTAGGGGTAAAACCCGAAAACACCGCTTTGAGCTAGACTCGAACGGGAACTGGTGCACGACAACGGGCCTTGCTGCACTCTTGGTTACAATACTCCCGGGGGATATGTTTTGATAAATTCACAATCTTAGTATGAACCCTTATTAAGGGAAAAATGCCCCTAAGAATATATGTTAGAAGGAAGATCATGAAAAGCCTGGATTGAATCCTATAGACTCATGAGTTGAAGAGATTAAAGTTTATTTATAAGTCATCAACTTTTGTCTTTGGATTACCCTTTATGTGTTACCCCTAACTTTCCTTTTATTCCAGCCAATGGTCGGTAATAGGAGAACTCGGGCTAACAACCGTTGTGAAGATCAGTGTGATGATTGTACTTATGAGATTCCCAATCCAATGGGAGAGGGAATCACGAACTTTGTCACGCTTCTCTCTCATCTAACTCAAGTTTTGAATAGAAACACTGGTCAAGAGGAACGTTCAACCCCCCCCTAAGAAAGAACAAGTCGCTATTGAAAGCTTCATGAGACAAAGGCCTCCTACATTTAGTGGATCATCCGATCCCACGATTGCTGAACAATGGATCAACTCCATTGAAAAGATATTCTCCATCCTCCAATGCTCTGAAAAAGAGAAGGTTCTCCTGGAGTCTTATCGTATGGAGGGTGAAGCTGATCAATGGTGGACATTGATCAAAAATACGAAGCCTGAGGAGGAGATCGAGGCTTTGGAATGGAAGGTATTCCGGAAGATGTTTTTCGATAAATATTTTCCACGCACCCTCCGTCTTAAGATGGAAAGGGACTTCCTTTCCCTCAAGCAGAAAGATAAGGAATATGTGGGAGCGTACGAGGAAAACTTCACAAGGCTTGCACGATACGCTTCCGGCTTTGTCGTTACCCCCGAATGCAAGGTTGAACGCTTCTTTGGTGGGCTGAAGCCTAGCTTGCGGAAAGCATTAGCGATCCGTGACATCGACAGCTATGAGGAAATTGTCCGATGTGCCCTCAAGGTTGAAATGGAGATCAGAGAATCACAGGGGTATCATGGGGACAAGAAGCGGAAGGTGGACTTCAATGCTGGTGGCCCGATGGATAAATCCAACGGCGCTAAGAAATTCCAGCACCCCACTTGCCAAAAGTGTGGAAAGAAGCACCCTGGAAATTGCCTTAGGGGGACAAGAAAATGCTTCAAGTGTGGAAAAGAAGGGCACCTAGATGTTAACTGTCAGCAAGAAGGACCCACGGCTGCGACGGAGGGGAGGAACGCTCCGTTCGAACCTCAACGCGTTGTTCAATGCTTCAAATGCAAAGAACCGGGTCATTTTGCAAATCAGTGCCCTAATCCAAGGGTTATCGGAGGCAATCAACAACCTCCAAGACAGCAAGGAAGAGCTTTTGCCATCACTTCTGCCGAAGTGAACCCCGAAAACGAAGTGGTGACAGGTACGCTAGTTATTCATTCAAGAATAGCGAACGTACTTTTTGATTCAGGTTCTACGCATTCTTTTATATCTCAAAAGTTTAGTAGAACAATCCCTGCACCACCACAAATCATGGAAGTAAAGATGTCGGTGAGTATGGAAAATGGGGCAATCATTGCATCCCATGAGTATAAGTCCTCCCCTGTTATAATCTGTGGATTTAATTTCCCGGAGAACCTCGTCATACTCCCTTTGGTGGAATTTGATGCAATTCTTGGCATGGATTGTCTTTCCTTATATAGAGCCAACATAAATTGTCGGGAGAGGGAAATCACACTCCATATGGAGAATCGACCCCCGATTCTTTACAAGTGTCAGGAGGAAGATTAATCTCCTTTAGCTCCATCATCTCAAGCATGGATATTACTGCCTTATGAGCACGCATATCTGGCTCAGATGATTGAGTCCAAGGAAGAAACCACCCTTGAAGAAATGCCTATTGTGAGGGAATTCACTGAAGTATTTCCCGAGGAACTTCCTGGTCTTCCTCCAAGAAGAGATGTTGAGTTCTCAATTGAACTTATACCTGGGGCGTTACCAATATCCAAGACTCCATATAGAATGGCTGTGGTTGAGCTTGAAGAACTGAAGAAACAACTACAGGAGAATCTGGATAAAGGGTTTATACGCCCAAGTGCATCACCATGGGGTGCACCAGTCCTCTTCGTCAAGAAGAAGGATGGGTCAATGCGGCTTTGCATCGATTATCGTGAACTTAACAAAATCACGATAAAGAACAAGTATCCTCTCCCAAGAATCGATGACTTGTTTGATCAGCTTCGTGGAGCACAATACTTCTCCAAGTTTGACTTGCGGTCGGGATATTATCAAGTAAGGGTGAAGAACGAAGATATCCCCAAGACTGCTTTTCGTACAAGGTACGGGCACTATGAATTCCTAGTAATGCCTTTTGGACTCACCAATGCTCCAGCAATATTCATGGACTTGATGAATAGAGTCTTTAGAGATTACCTAGATAAATTTGTGGTAGTCTTTATAGATTATATTCTAATATACTCCAAAACCAAGGAGGACCATGAGGAGCATTTAAGAACTGTACTGGAGACTTTGTGCAAGGAGAAGCTCTATGCCAAGTACAGCAAGTGTGAGTTCTGGTTTAAGGAGGTCTCATTCTTGGTCCATATCATCACAAGAAATGGGATATCTGTGGACCCCTCCAAAACAGATGCAATTGAGGGATGGCCGAGGCCAACATCGGTAACTGATATCCGTAGCTTCTTGGGGTTAGCTGGATATTATCGACGATTTGTGAGAAACTTCTCACGATTGTCCAACCCTCTTTCCAAGCTAACTCGAAAGGGAGTAAAGTTTTCATGGAGTGATGAATGCGAAGAAAGCTTCAAGGAGTTGAAAAGGAGGCTTATCACTGCACCTGTGCTCACTTTACCCACAAGTGGGGAGATTTTTGTGGTATTCAGTGATGCTTCGAAGAAGGGCTTAGGATGTGTGCTGATGCAGAATGATAAAGTGATATCCTATGCCTCAAGACAGTTGAAAATCCATGAGCGAAACTATCCAACGCATGATCTGGAGTTGGCGGCGGTGATCTTTGCCTTGAAAATCTGGCAGCATTATCTCTATGGAGAGAAATGTGAGATATATACTGACCACAAGAGTCTTAAATATATATTCACACAGAAAGAGCTTAATATGCGCCAGAGAAGATGGATAGAGATCATAAAGGATTATGACTGTTCAATACATTACCACCCTGGGAAGGCGAACAAGGTGGCGGATGCCCTAAGTAGAAAGGATCCAGCAATTCTATCAATGATGAGAACTGAGAAGGATCCAATCTTCTTAGACTTGATGAAGATGGACGTGGGAATCATAAAGAAGGGAACATCATCAATCCTTTCACAAATGATTGCTCAACCATCTCTTTTGGAAAGGTTAAAGGATGCTCAAAAGGATGATGCGAGAATCCAAGAAAAAGTGGAAGCTATCAAAAAGGGAAAATCCTCAGAGTTTAATGTTAATGAAGAAGGAATTGTGCGGTTTGGGAAAAGACTATGTGTCCCATCAAGTTCGGAGCTGAAGAAGGAACTTTTGGATGATGCACATAGTTCAAATTTCTCTATTCACCCAGGGAGCACAAAGATGTATCTAGATCTCCGAGAAAACTTTTGGTGGGATAATATGAAGAAGGAGATCGCCGAATATACATCAAAGTGACTGGTGTGTCAGCAAGTGAAGGCAGAGAGGCAGAAGTCTAAGGGGATGATGCAACCATTGCCCATACCAGAATGGAAATGGGAGAACATCACCATGGACTTTGTCACTGGACTTCCAAGGACATCCAAAAGCAACAATGCAATCTGGGTTATTGTGGATCGTCTTACAAAGACTGCACACTTCATTGCTATTTGAGAGGATTTCTCTTTGGATCAACTGGCACGGATATATATCAGGGAAGTGGTACGGTTGCATGGAGTACCACTATCTATTGTGTCTGACCGAGATCCAAGATTTACCTCTAAGTTTTGGAAGAGTCTTCAACATGCTCTGAATACTGAACTGAACTTCAGTACGGCCTATCATCCTCAAACTGATAGCCAATCCGAGCGGACTATCCAAACACTTGAAGATATGTTGAGAGCGTGCTCAATGGACTTTAAAGGAGGATGGGATCAACATCTTCCTCTAGTTGAGTTCTCTTATAATAATAGTTTCCACTCGAGCATCCAAATGGCACCATATGAAGCCCTGTATGGGAAGAGGTGTAGAACACCGGCATGTTAGGATGAGTCCGGTGAACGTAAGCTGCTTGGACCAGAAATGGTCGAAGAAATGGTGGAGAAGGTGAAAACCATTCAGCAGCATATCAAGGCAGCCCAGAGTCGGCAGAAGAGTTATGTAGATAATCGTCGACGAGACCTCGAGTTTAAAGTCGGAGACATGGTGTTTTTACGCATATCTCCATGGAAGAAGGTCATGAGGTTTGGAAAGAAAGGGAAGTTAAGTCCAAGGTACATCGGCCCCTTCGAGATTCATGATCGTGTTGGGGCTGTGGCCTATCGACTAGCACTTCCACCTAACATGGCCAAGGTGCATGATGTCTTCCATGTATCCCTCTTAAGGAAGTACATACCAGACCCTTCACATGTACTCTCTTCCGAGGTGGTACAATTAGAAGACGATCTTTCTTATGAGGAGCAACCAGTGAAGATCTTAGATCGTAGAGAAAAAGTTCTACGAAATAAGACAATTCCCCTCGTCAAGGTGTTGTGGAGAAACCACAAGTTTGAAGAAGCAACTTGGGAGTCGGAGGATATGATGAAGCTAAGTTACCCACATTTGTTTTAGTGTGGGAATAGTAAAATTTCGAGGGTGAAATTTCTTAAGGGGGGAATGTTGTAACGACCCAAAATTTCATTAATGGAAAATACCTCTTGATCCAGTTAAATGATTCTTTATGAAAAATGTTTTTATAATATATCAACTTTTTTTTTACTTTAAGATTTGTGACCATTACTTTTATAGCCGTTGAGCAGTGATCATCTGGGTAGTTTAAATATAAGGCTTTAACGAACCAATTTTCTACTCAGACAAAGGAAGCGATGGCCTCATCCAGTAGAATTGCCCCTTACGAAGCCCATTTGTCGGAGCTCAGAAAGGAGGTGGCGTCTTTGGGCTTTGCCCTTGACCAAGCCCAAGCTGAGCTTCATCAAGTCAAGCTCGAACGTGATCGTCTACGGGAAAAATGGAAGTTGATAGAGATTACCACTCGAGCGATGTTATCCGAGCAACCCCAAGAGTCGGTCACCATCGCACACCTTACCCTTAGGTCTTATGCGGCTATTTTAAGAGGTTATGTAACAAATAAGTAGCACCATGTTCTTGTACATTATTTTTTTATATAATAATGAATATAATTTCTAGTCATTTTTGATGCATTGTAATTAGTTTTTAAAGTACAAATGGTGTTTTTAGTTATTATTTAATTAAGAATTATATTTTATTAAATTAAAGGATTTTTGAATTAAATAATATTTTAATAAAATATTATTATTAATATTAAATAAATTTTTATTAAATATAAATGATCTTATAATTTTATGAATGCAATTAAAATTTTTATTATGGTTTGAAAGCCATTTCTGTCAAAACCCGTGAATTTTTTATAAATGTCGGTTTTTATTTTAAAAGTGAAAATTCACATAATTAGAAAATTATTTAGATAAAATAAATATTATTTTTGGAATCAGGACGTCGAAATTATCCAACGGTGAATTTTTCATAATTTTCTCAGACAGTCAAATTTTTGGGTAAAAATTAAATACCATTTAAATATATAATGTGTTTTATGACATCATAATGACCCAATGGTGATGTAATAAAATACCATAATCCTTATGTTCGGCCAATATGTGTTTTATCATTAAAATAATGAGGTTTTGGGTTTGTTTGACTCACTTTTCAAAGCATTAATGGAGCCCTCAAGACTTATTCAACACTTTGCCTTTTTAAATTAATTTCCATGGGAGTGTGACTCACCTCCACATAAGAAACCCTAATTTTTTAATAAGTTCGGACCTTGGCCTTGTAAAATATTGTTTTCCTCTTTCCTTTTCCAGAAACCATGGGCAAATACCATGGGATGTTTTGTGGTTGGGATTATTTTAATATAAGGGGTCCCAAACCTAAATAATAAAGAATTATCTCACCTTTCCTATATAAACCCACCCAAGCTCCCACTTCCTCCTCACTCAAATCCCTTGAAGTTCGTCCAACCTCTGCCCTACTCTCTCTAGAATCCTCTCAAGGTGCCCCAAGCTCCCAAGAAGCCTCTCACAAGCCTCTCTCTAGCCTTTGGAAGCACACTTCCAAGTAAGGGGTTTTCTTCCTTTCTCATTTTTTTGTCAATTTTCTTTAAGTTGTATTTCCCTTTTTATTTCAATTATGAATGTTGGGGTATGGTTTCGCACCTCCCCCATACTTCCCTATTATTGTTTTAATTATGGGAGAACCCTTTCTCTCTCATTAAATGCCTCCCATGTACACCCGTTACTATGCCGAAATTCCGAAAGGAACTTCTCTCTCTTCTTTTACATTCAAGTAATACTTTTGTATCATGAATCTAAATTCCATTTCTATTGTTGGGACATGTATATATATGATCTCCTTACTATAAATTACATGTAAATATGATGAGGAACCCTTTTCTCTATCATCAACCTTTTTTATGAATTCTTATGTCACGCCGTTACGCTGCCGAAATCACACCGATTTTCTAAGCCAATGTCTTTGTGTAGTGAATACCATGCCCATTTCTCCATCAAGGGTATTCACCTTTATGCACATATACATATTGATTGTAAAGTTTCATGTATGAATTCCACATTCCTTTATCGTGGAAGAAATGATCATGTTTTATGAATCCATGTTTTATGATCCATGTGGCACACTTATGCATGAAATGAAATGTTTAAGAAGGGTGCGCCCTTTATAGAGCTCCAATGCATTGGGTAAAGTATAGTATCATGATACGTTATGTGCAATGAGTGTTTACTCATCATAATTCAAGTGCAACGAGGGTTTACTCATGCTTCAAGTGCAATGAGGGTTTACTCATGCTCCATGTGCAATGAGCCTTGGCTCATGCTAATTCAATGTTAAGTGTTGTTGCCACATTTCCATGTTATGATTATCATGCTTTATCATGCCTTTATGTTCATGTCTCTCTTATGCTCTATTGATATGCCTATTGCCTAACATGTATTGTACTCCTCATGTTATTCATTCTATACTCCCTTACTGGGCTTTATAGCTTACCCTTTTCTTATGCATGTCCTCAGGTTATCCCATGCAATGCTAAGTACGAAGGAATGTAGTGGTCATGTAAAGAAAGTTTTCAATAAGGATGTTGTATTTCAAGTTTAAAGTTTTTATGTAATGATCCTAAGCCCCAAAGACACTAAACCTCTCGATCTTCTTTGTTGTATCAAGTGAATTTTTATGTAATAAAGCATGTTTAAGTTGTAATAAAAAGCCGGGTTGTCATACATGGAATGCGGCCCACCGCCTCCCGCGAGTTTCTCGCCCCGCGTGTCGCGCGAGCGCCTCCTCCACCGACCTGTCGACACGGCCTGTCGCGTCCACGCAGTGACCCGAATCATGCGGGTCTCAGTCTCCCCGCGGGGTTGCATGCCTGCGACCCCGACCGTCCCCTCTCGCTGACGCCGCGGCCGGCGCCCTCAGCTGGTCTGCCACCGCTGCCCCACACCGGTGAGATTCTGCCCAGCCGGCCTTCCGTTGCACCCGCCGCCGCGTCGTCGTCCTGGAGCTCGGCGGACCACCACGTCGCCGCCGCTGGAAACCGCCGGAGCACCGTGCCGGCCAGAGAACCCCAAAAACCCGTGAATCTTTACCGGACCGCTGCTGAGGTCTCAGAGGTCGGATTTCGAATCCGAAACTGGCGACGGAAATCTCAGATATCGTACTTTGCGATCTTGGGTGTCGATCAACAATCAAATAAGAGTTCGACGCTATAAATTAAGGTCAAAGATTGTGGGAAATAAAACAAAACAAAAATGACTCCTACCTCTTTGGCTATGCCTAGAGATTCACGGGGAGTACGCCGCCGCACCGCTACCTTGCCGTAGTTACCACTCTTGAGGTACCTCTTCGGAGTGCTTCACCAGAGCTGGAGGAGAGGGGAGGGTTTGAAGTAAAAGAAGAAGAAGAAGAGGGGAGATGATGCGTTTAAGTAGAAAATACATAAATTCCCGCCCAATATCCCCAACCCCGAAATTTTGGTGTGGTCGAGATTAAGGCTCCCCTAGGATAAAAACCACTCTCTGAGGACAACTGCGGTCTCAGAATTTTAATCCATGGCCTCGTTCAAAAGTTTCAACAACTGTGCACGAGGCCGCCAAATTATGAAAACACCCCTGGGGCCATTTGTCACAGAATGGCCGCGCCCGCAAAACTTACACCCCTCCTAGGGTAAACGACACGTTCGTAACTCAACGGTTCCCTCGTTTTTCTAATCTGAGCTATAGGTTAATAGATACTTGAGTTTCACCAGTAAATGAATAAATTAATTATTTTATTTATCCGTTCTACTTTCTGAAACTGAGCGAGCGGTCCAAACGTCCCACGTCGACATGCTTTATTTCATTCCTAGGGTAAAAACCCCATTCCGGACCCATCTGTACACTCAGATCATTGATCCGGATCAATGTTTAGGAGTTATCTCATTTATTTGGCGTGCCTAGTGTGAACACACTGAAAATTTAATTCCGGCCACTCCAGGGCACGGAATCGCACGTCGTCTGAAGGAGCTACTCTGGAATAATATCAAGAACATTCCAATGTCCTTTGTAACCAAAAACAGGGTTCTTAAATCATTACCTCCTTCAAGATTTTCTTCCCAGAAAAGAAAAACTAGGGAGAAACATAGGGTACTAAGCCCACACCTGGCTTCCCATACCCAGAAGGACCATCGCACAGTTCAGCTGCACCGCACACAGACCAAGGGATTTGATCTGTTAACGTGAGGTCGACCTTTTCCGATGTCACGCATAGGAGCACGCACACCTCTTCTCGAGTGAGTCATGTGGGAGACGTCATGCACCCAAACCAGCCTATAGGGTTAGGGAAAGGTGGTAGGGAACCTCTCCATCCCTTCTTACAGTCTCAAACGGGCCGAAGGACCTCGAGGGTAGCTCACCTCCCTGACAGAACCCCTACATCGCACGCCACGACTAGAATCACCGCCCGCACCTGGAACAAGGCCCGGTGATTCCCTCCTTCAAAATATCCATATGGTGAAAAACTCAAGGATATGTGGTCACACAAGATTTCACAGTCGATGTCTCGAAACCAAAACTCTCTTACACGCTCGGAAAGCGATGGAGTCGACACCATCGACTAATGAAAAAGGGCCTACACCTTTTTTCATACCAACACAGGGTTACACCGGTGGCCCGCGTCACCCTGGTAACACCTAATGCAATGAGCAGGGAAAAAATCTTCTGACACACAGAGTCTAAAAATTCTACCGCAAAAAGTAGAAGAGCTGTAGAGCGTACCTATAATCACCTCATGCACTGCAGGATCGTACACATCCAAAGATCGTAGTTGTTCGTGGTCCCTAATGTCAGCTCCCGGATCATAACGTGGACCACCTAGTGGTGATGGGAAGACCCCGTAAGGTCATCCCCCACTACCATCTCCTCCTGCTCCTCTGCTAGCACCACATCTCTGGGTACTACTCTGATCACGACGATTCCCCTGCCATGGTGGTGCGCCAGCTTCCAGTCCTAAGCTCTTAGCATCTCGGGTCGGTTATTCTCGTGCCAAGTGATCTCGCATGTCACAAGAATAACATCGAATCTCTCTGGGATGCACTGGTGCCCTCCGACACCACCGTGGTGTATGACCACGCCCCTGAGTCCGATTTTCAGAAGGCCACTTGCGTCGGTGTTCTGCTTGTAGACGCCCGCTATCTATGGCAGACGTCTCGACTCCAACATGCCTACTGCCACCACCAACTCTAGAATGTGACATGAAGCTCTCTGTCACCAGCGCCTGCTCTAGTACCCCGGCATTTTTTGAAATTCCCAAGGGTACTATGATAGCATGAATATCTCTGCGGAGACCCTGCTCAAACTTTTGCACTCAAAAGTTATCGTCATGGACCAAGTCCGGGTGAAAGCGTGAATGGTCTACAAAACTAGTGGTGTACTCAGCCTCTGTCATCCCTCCCTACTGAAACTGCAGCAGCTCTTGAATCTGAACAAAGTGTAAGCATGGGGGAAAACTCCTCACGAAACAAGAACCGGAAGTCTCCCCATGAAAGCGACGACTCGTCAAGAAACTGAGTCACCAAACTCCACCAACACCGAGCTGCCCCACAAAAAGGTTGGCTTCCAAAGACACCCTCTGATCTGTCAGCGTCTGCACAAGACTGAATAGGCGAACCATTATATCGAGCGAAACCTCTGCTGCCTGAGGGTCTGGCTCACCACTGAACCTCAGCAGTCTCTGCCGCTGGAACTCACAGAGCGCGCTCAACCTGCGCTCAAGCTCAGCCTGCTCTGCTGAAACTGTCTGCTGCTCAACAGGTGGGGGTGCTTCTACCAGCCCACTCGGAGAAAGGGGCTCACATTATGGGTCCTGGATTGTGGCCTCGTAGCTCACAGGGTCGTCGTCACACATCAAAGCTGGTATCTTGGCTAACTGTCTTCGCGGTGACATCCTGAATATTACCAAGGAGTGACGCGATCATATGAGCATAATGTATACACCCACAACAACGATGGAAAGATGACTCATGAAGGACAGTCAAAGAATCAATCCTATGTGATTAAAGAACCAATATTCCCTAAAACAAGTATCTCAGCATTCCGAGTCAACAACCTAGTTATCAAGGTCCTGGTGAATGGATACGTCGGCCGCCGCACCATCACCGGACTCCCTGGACTGAGAGCTGCTCTCGAGACACATTTACACTGTAGCCCTAAATCCCAACCAATTCCTTTTATTTTAGGGACGTCCGAACAGTGTCCCGAGGAGCAAAAAACCTCTGATACCACTTTTTCACGACCCGACCCAACCCGTGGTAGAGCCGCAAGTACCACAGCCCGCCTCAATAGGTCAGGGGCTGGCGACCAGTGCCAAAGGCACAACAACTCGGGGAGGCCTTTTCCTAAGTAGTTGTACACACACACGCAACACACTCAATGAAACAGTGAAGAGTAAATGAAAAGATAATTAATGAAATGGGAAACTACCATATATATACCAAATATGTTCATCGACCTGTAAATAGAACAAGTAAAGTGATGAATAGTAAAAAGGGGAAAAACACACACCTAACAAGAAAAGGGGCCAAAACCCGGCAATAGGTAAACAAAAAGAAACAGCTGACGGGTCTACCACCTGGAACCTGGCTACGACCACCGCATGCGGTCCTAGCTCCCCAGCTCCCGAACTCCTAAGCTCATCTAAAGTCACAACCAACCTGTCCATCGTATGTATGGGCACACCAAGTGAGGGAAAATCCCAAGCAGGTGTGAGTATAATGAAAATTCTCAGTAGGATACCCCGAAGACTCGAGGGAGAAACATAAGAGGTACCAAAGGGTGAGCAGTTGATCAAATAGGGGAATGAAAAGGAGTATAATAGAGAGTGAATTAAAAAGTACCACAGAGAGTTCCACTCATACCAACATGCGTAAAGAAGGTAGACTCATCCAGGCACAAGGAGCTGGAAACGGTGATAAGATAAACATCCCGTCAAGTCTTCGCTACCTATAGAAGGAGTGTAGACTCATACAACAATGAGAAGATAGACATGGAAAGCATGTGGCATAACCCGCGTGTCTTTGCCTTTCCTAGAAGGAGAGTAACCAAACCCAAGAAGTGGGTTCCAAAAACAAGGTATATAAATATATGTATGATCAACAAGAAACCCCATCAAGATCGTAAAGGGATCTCCATCTCGTAGCTCAGCCCATGAAAGTGATTCGCCAACATCCCCAGAAGTAAACACCAACGATGCCCAACATCCTTCACGTCTGCCCCAAACTACATGTTAAGGGGCTCAAACCACTGCACCTCGACACTATCCTCTTTGGGCGGCACTGACTCACCCGCACGATTTTTGGTCGCATCACAAGGATGCGTCTCGGTTGGGGAAAGCACCCCTCATACATGAGAGTTTAGGGTTAAGTCAAACCACACCATGTCAGTTCCCCATAGTCGAGAGGTCCCCTCAATGTCAAGGTCATTCAATCACTGACTTGTACAACCAAGGTTCCCTCTCCGGTAATCACGGAGTAAAGCCCAAGACTAGCCTAGTAGAAAGGACTGAGTCTGGAATGTCAACGATTGTCCCATTACCCAGCCCTACTGGAGGGTAATTCAGAATATGATATCGGGTGACCCACTGCCCATCCCTGGTGGAGGGTAAACCCTAATACATCATTAGGTGGCCCACTGCCCAGCCCTGCTGGAGGGTAGACCTGAAATAAGCCGTCAGGTGACCCACTGCCCAGCCTTGCTATAGGGTAGTCCTGGAATAAGTCGACGGGTGACCCACTACCCAGCCCTGCTGAAGGAAAAACCCGGAACAAGATGACGGGCGACCCACTTCCCATCCCTGTTGGAGGGTTGACCCTCAAGAGTCATCAGGTGACCCACTGCCTAGTCTCGGCCAGAGGGTAAACCCCAAACCAGTCGACAGGTGACCCACTACCCAGCCCGACTATAGGTTAAACCTGAAACAAGACTACGGGGGACCAACTGGCCACCCCTGCTGGAGGGTAGACCCTCAAGAGTCATCGGGTGACCCACTGCCTATTCTCTGCTAGAGGGTAAACCCTGATAAGTCGATGAGTAACCCACTGCCCATCCCTACTGGAGGGTAAACCCAGAATTTCTCTGTCCATCCCTACTGGGTGCTACAACACTGGCCAACCGAGCACTAATTGGGTACCACACAACCACTCAACTCCAGAACAACTCCCCCAAAATAGGTTCAGTGCATTTTCCATCACTATGTCTCACTAGCACCGCTACCGGTCGATCCATCGAGAATGAAACCAGGGGGAGACCACTCAACCCCGCTGGTCAAACAAACGAGTAAAGAGGGACCCTCTACGTCGAGAGAGGTCAAAGTACGCCAAGTAGAACACGACACGCACACGGGGCCCACACGACATGTGGCCCCATGTCAACCCGAACGATGTTCACAAACATATCATGTACGAACCACAAGTACCTCCAAGTTCTCTCGTATAATCCTAGAGCATACCTCATTTTCAGCCCAAGGGCAATCGTGCACATGACACCCATAGTCAACGCGAAGGCGTGACCTAACATCTCCAACTTTCTGCCTCAACGACTGAGGTACATCAAACCACATCTCTTTAAACACCAACCTCACTTTCCATGGAGTTCATGCAATCACACGCCAAGGGTCCGCTACAAAGACGATAGAAGGACCGCCACCGGGGCACCTTTCATATTTCCACATTTAATAAGATTGTGTAAGAGGATCCACCCACCTGAACAGATTACACCATTGTAATACTCGTAGGAAGACATGCAAGATAGACTACTTACTCGCCTCAAACAGATATCCGACGGAAAAGTTTCCAAAACTGCCTCACGCCCGAACGACGTCCCGTGATCCCAAGCCTCGACCCCGAAAACAGTCAGGCGCACCGCACCAATGAGATCCCCTCAAGAAAACACGTCAAAAGAACTACTCACATGATTGCAATGGATATCCAGAAAAAAGGAGCATTCTGGTGCACCGCACACGAGTGGTGCTTCGTGGGATCTGCAACCCAGTCCTGAAACACAACGATCAGATCACATCGTTGCGATCCTATCAAAAAAGCATACAAGATGGACTATTCATTTGTCCAAAGCAGTCGCTAAGTGATGAAGATGGAAAATCACCGTCGACGCCCAAACGGCCCTCGGGGGCCCCGCACCATCGTCCCAAATTAGAGCTGGCGGATTGCACCATTTTAATCCCCAGGGAAAATCATCCATAATCAACTATTAACACGCCCCGAATGGATGGCCGCTGAAAATGTTATGAAACGCTACGTACAGCTCAAAACACGGGCCGTGGGGCCCGTGCCTCAACTTCTACCTCAACACCTGAAACCACTCTAGAATGCTTTTCCCTAGTGCTAGGGTCCCAACGCCGCAGACGGCGCTCAAAACGGACGTCAGACGTGTCCCTGCTGTCCAAAATAAGAACCCCTAGGATGACGTCAACCCCCTCGATGTACGTGTCGTGCCACCGAGGCCCCCGTCTCGGGAATTAAAAATTTCAAAAACAATATCTAAATTATCCCCTCGATCCCAGGATCACGTCACCGCAGACGGCATTCAAAACGGACGCCCATAGATCAAAATACGGGAATCCAATGGTCTTAGGGGGTTACCCCTGGGCTGGAAAGGCCCGCTCGGGCTGGCGCGTTGAGCCGCGGCCCGACCGAACCATCGAGTCACAACATGCAGCCCGCCACATCCCGCGAGGTGCTCGCCCGTGCGCTGCATGGGCACCTCCTCTACGGACTGGACGACATGGCCAGCCACGTCCACACAGAGACTCGCATCATGCGGGTCTCGGTCTGCCCACGTGGTCGCGCGCCAGCGACCCTGATCATCCCCTCTCGTCGGCGCCGCGGCCGGCGCCCTCAGCAGGTCCGCCTGCACCGCCCCACAACGGCGATATGCCGCCCAGCTGGGCGGATGGTTGGCCGGCCGTCTGCCGCACCCACTTCCATGCCGCCATCTCGGAGCTCGCCGGCCCACCGCGCTGCCGCCGCTGGAAACCGCCGGACCACCGTGCCGGCCAGAGAACCGCAAAAACCAGCGAATCTTCACTGGATCGTTGCGGAGGCCGCGAAGGTCAGATTTCGAATCCAAAACAAGCATTGGAAATCTCGGATATCGTACTACGCGATCAAGGGCATCGATCGACGATCATATAACAGTTTGAGGCTATAAATTAAACTCAAATATTGCGGGAAATAAAATGAAACAAAAACGACTCCTACCTCTTGGGCGATGCCCGGAGCTTCACGGGGAGTCTACCGCCGCACCACTGCCTTACCGGAGTTGTCTCTCTAGAGGTTCTTTACTGGAGTGCTTCGTTGGAGCTGGAGGATAGGGGAGGGTTTGAGGTCGAAGGAGAAGAATAAGAGGGGAGGGGATACGTTTATGTAGAAAATACTTAAACGCCCGCCCGATAGCCCCGAACCCGAAATTTCGGTGGGGCCTGGATTAAGTACCCCCGAGGCTAAAAACCACACTCCACGAACATCGACGGTCTCAGAATATTAATCTGAGGCCCCGTTCAAAAGTTGCAACAACCGCGCCCGAGGCCGCCAAATTACGAAAACACCCCTGGGGCCATTTTTTACAGACAGACCGCGCCCGCAAAACATACACCCCTCCTAGGGTAAACGAAATGTTTTGACCTCAATGGTGGCCTCAATTTTCCAATCAGATCCACCGTTTAAGATATAATTGGGTTTCACCATTAAACGAATAACTTAATTATTTACTTTATCTATTCCACGTTCTGGAACTGAGTGAGGGGTCCAAATATCCCACACCGACATGCTTTATGTCATTGCTAGGGTAAACACCCTATATCAGACCCATCCATACACTCAGATATCTGATATGGATCACCGTTTAGGAGTTATCTCATTTATATGGTGTGCCCAGTGGGAACGCAATGAAAATTTAATTCCGGCCACTCTGGGGCTTGGAATCGCACGCCGTCTGAAGGAGCTGCACTGGAATAATATCCAGAACATTCCAAAGTTCTTTTGTAGCCAAAAACAGGGTTCTTACATTCCATGTAAGAAAACATGTATATAGAAGAGAAACAAACCATCAAGGTTTGATGGAGAGTGTTACAAAACATTATTTTGAGAATGTTAACCACCAGAAAATCCCAAACATTTGATGGGTTAAAAGGTCATTGATTCTCGTGTAAGAAAAGTTAACATAAAATATTTTTTTGGATACCTTTCATAAAGATGATGAATTTATTTTAGAGAGTGAATATGAACATAATGAGACATACTTACTTTTCATGTATACTTCCATCCATTATTTGATTTCTTCCTCCAACTCATTTTTTCTCAAAAAGATGAGAATTCATTATGACTTTTTCTCATTGAAAGTGCTATAATAAACTTCTATAGAATAAAATAATCAACAAAAGGTGAACTATATTTTTACCATGTTTTTAGATATTAACCAAAACAAAAATAATTTGTACCAGACCAGATAATCCATAAAAAAAGATAATATTTTACAAAAAATAAAAAAACTCTTAATCTACAAAATTTGTCAAAAAATACCCAAAATTCAATAATGACCATTCAATAAACAATTTTCCATAAAATTCTTAAAAGTTATTTAAACTAATATTGAACCAAATTATCAGAAGGATTTATTCACATAGCCTTCCAAGATAAATTTTCACATTTATCTCCAAATAACATCAATTACATATAATGTCTCATACAATAATGTAATTAAACTAATGACATATTTTCCATGATATTTTAGTCATCTTCATAAATAAACCAAATCATCATATGCCTACAATAATAACATATATTCATCCAAAATAAAATTTCAACCATTACACCACAAATTAGATCCTATAGTAATCTATTTACTTTAAGCATATCATGTTTCCAAAAGGGCCAACATATTCTAAAATAACATTTATCACTTAACCAAAAAATCATTTTTCTATATTAAGGATATCCATTTTATAAAACATAATTTCCAAATGTAAACTTATTCTTGATCCATAAAATTATTTAGCATAAAAGAATAAGCCATATAGAATAAGGAATTCATGTAGAACAGTGGTTTGCGATGCACCATTGTCATCCTTCGGTAGTGGGATTGATTCCTTAATCCTTTCCAGATGTTACGAGTTGTCACCAGTCTTCTGGGTTATCCTTATTAAAAAACTCAAAAATAACCCTATCATGTTTTAACATCAATGGTTTTCATATACCTTTCATTTTAATCCCAACACATTAAGACCTAAACATCTGATATATTGTCATTTTTTTCTCCTCCACATTATAAAATATAACAATTACCATTAGATAGGACATCATAAATTTATCATGGGGTTTACATGGTTTCATCATCACCGGGTTCACATAGGTAGATGGTCCATGTTTTGTAAACTATGATTTAGTGATCCTTCAAAAATCATTGGCATCCCTCATCCAAATACACCTTGTAAAACATTGGACATATGGGTCTTTGTAGAAAAATAGTTTCTGAAAATTAACATGTATGACATATAATATCAAAACATAAGATAAAACATGATTTTTTTAAAACAGTCAGACCAAATTTGATTATAAAATTTCCATCAATGGTCCTTTTAAAATACCTTAAGTTAGTGCTGAGAGACTATATTTTAAATGACAAAATACATAGATTATATAAGGGTCTCCTTCTTCAGCACTTTTTTCAAAATCAAAATATGCATCAAAATCATGGGATAAGGTGAAATATCTGAAAATTCCATTACAAAATATACCATTCTGGAAAATATGTGATTATTGTAAGATTAGGATTTCATTAAATTCAACCCATGATCCACAATAATATAGAGGAATAGTGGAGGTGTTTTATATCTCCAATTTTTTTTACAAGTGAGTTGTATGATAGAAAATAATTCACTATCATCTGAACATGAATTTTTAATAATTATTTGAAGCATGCCATCCGGAAGTGATATTAATATAGTTTGAGATCCTCATACTTAAATTTGTATCCAAAATTCATTGATAAATTTTTTTATAAAACATATATTTAACTAAAATTATATACATAATGACTAACCATTTTTTTAATGAAAACTCAAAACACTAATGTTTTTGAAACTGACCTCTAATACCGAAAATAAGGACCTGGACTTCAAAAAATACATAATCTAGTATTAAATGAATAATTCACATTGTAGATCATTTCAGGTTTAGAGGTTTAGATAATTAGTGCATATCGGTTACATTAAATTTCAAAAAAAATAAAATGTTGACACTTCTACTTAGTATCATTTTTTTCAAAAAATAAAATCATAAAAAAACATGTCTAGTTTCATGTTTTAGGCGTCATGACTTTTACTTGTTCCCATCCTTGACCCTATTCAATTTATGTCATGTGAAAAACATTTCAAAACATAGGGTGAGCATAAAAATCCTAACAAGGGTTATAAAATAAGGAATGAAAACATTAACATCACAATAAATACAGATCAATTAAACCATACTTGTCAATCATAACATACCTCCTGGAATTGAAAGATTTGTGAATAACACATAGAAATCATAAATCATAAAGTAAAATTGTGGAATTAATATCATACATATATTGTAGCTATCATAGGTTCATAGGGAGTTACATTAGAATACTCATCACAGTATATTCCCTAAATCACTTATGAAATACAATAATGTATACCTCCATCGCGTAACCCATTGCATTGAAGAGCTATCTCTGGCTCACCCACCCTAGGTTTATCACAGAACAACATGTTTACATAAACAATGATCAATAACCATAACATATTAATAACACATAAAACAAGTAGAAATGAAAGATAACATTTCTATATTTCAATCACAATATATCATTTCAAGATATTTACATAATCAATGACATATCAAAAAATTTCAAAACCATTTAATTCATTAAATAATGAGATATTTGAATCAATGTTTCCCATTCCACTTTGATAATTTTGAAATAAATTTTAATTTCAAAACAATCAATTCCATATAAATAAATCCTTAAAACAATTTTATAACACGGACATTAATGAGAATGATTAAGAAGAATAAATCATTAAAACATTACAATTTTATTTTATAAAGAGTTCCTAACCAAATGAGAGAAGATTGAATATAAATAATTTTGGAATAAAATTAATCAAAATATTATAATATCATGAAAATAAATGGATTCGATATATTTTATTCCAATAGACAGTATTAACACCATATAAAATTGAATTGGTTCATAACGACAATGAAGTCTCAATAGAATGTAAATTTAGGTGAATTACCTTATGGAAACTGTATCTTAAAATTATGGAATAATCAATCACATAATAATGTGAGACAAATATAAATACACTCAATATGATGGCATATTTAGTGAATATCAATCATAGGAAATTCACAGAAGTTATTTTTATAACAATACCAATTACTTTGATGTTGAACTCAATGAATAAAAATTTATTTAATATTACCCTTATCTAGTACATATCGATGACTATAGAATTTATCAATGGAGTGATTATGTGTATCAAAATTATATAAAGACATAAGGGTGTGTAAATTACAACATAAATAAATAAATGGAGATTCCACACATAATCATAACATGACATAATTAAGTATAAGAAGATTAACCCAAGTAATATAAATTCAGTTAAAAAGTTCCCGTACGGATTTGGTAACATACGAAACGTACCCCACCTAAAAGTAAGAACAGAAAATTAAGATGTCAATTCACATAAATTAAATTATATTAGAAAAATAATACAATCATTATATGTATATAAACCATAGAAAAAATAGTGTCAAACATAGATTGAATCTCATGGGAATAAAAAGTGAGATAAAAACCCCTTACCACATTATAATCAATCAAGTTGTCTGACATAAAGTTTATAACCCCCTAATGAAAAAACATGAATATTAATAGAATCAGGATAAAATATATCAAATGGAAGTACATAATACACCACATGCAATAAATTAGTGGTGAACAATGGAAATATCACGGAATTTAAAGTGAGATATGAAACACCTTACCCTGTGTACGACATGACTCATTTGATCCTTGTTCATCCAAAATAATTAACATAAGTTAATTTATAATTTATTAAGAAACATTTTAATTTATATTATTACTTATATTTCACTTATTACTTTGCCAAAACACTTAGTTAATTATTTGAGTACATATTGGACATTTTGTCGATGTTCGGAACATGAGTCAAAAAATGAACTTGTTATAATTACAAATTGTCCATGTCATAAAAATACCATAATCTCTATAATAATATTCATTATTTAAAAATCATATATATCATATATATCCAGTATATATGTGTTTATAATAGTACATTAGATTTGGACATAAGAAATGAAATGCTTCATTCAGGAACACAGTAAGTCGTACATACACATAGACAATAATTTCATTTCTATTTCATATTTAATGGATTGAAAATGATATGATAAATATGTATATTATAATTCACGTATAATAAAATATGTAATTTAATAATCTCCATACCTTATACATTCCACATATTGCAAGAACGAGTCATATCACCTTGAGGGGCGGTAGTCCACACTTTCTCAAATGAAATTATCCACTTTACCCATTAATGAATCCTTAACCGTATGATATAAATGTGAATTACGGAAAAATAGAAACAATATAAATATAATATATGCCACATATAAATATATTTCCATCATAATGGACACTGTGAGAGGGGGTAGGAGATATTTGAACAATCATCGTTTCGTAAAGTAGTTGTTCACCGTCCACCGAAACAATATGTAATTTTAAACAGTAGATAAAAGTGTATGTAAGTGTAGATTAAATACATTTCATAAAAAAACCTAGTATATTAAAGGTAATAGGTTTTTATAAAATAAATGAATAAAAAGTGTTTAGGGCGTTGGAGAAGTAAAATAAAACAAAATATCATAAGGGAAGATGTTACCTTTAAATCTGATGTCTCCTTTTGATTTGGACCAAAAGGTTTAATTGAATTTCCTTATTTCTATTAGCTGTGTTATAGGAGGACCAGAGGGATGTTGGGAGCTTAATTAAGTAGAGTTTGGATGAGGCAAGGGTCTTGAAAAGTTTGATCAATGAGATATATATGAAGGATTTTTATAAGGGGGAGGATGGGGTCTTTTGAAAAGTTTAAAATATTATTTTATTATAAAATGATTTTTTGTGTCTATAGGACCAAAATATATTATTTTATATGATAAGATGAATAATGTTTGACATAAAATCATACTATAAGAATTATACAGGTTTGTATATTGTTTTAATCTTTATAACATTATTTATTTAAATCATTAAATAAGAAGGTAAAGACCTCATCATTATTATGTCGTGAATATTTTTATTTATATGATGCCTAAAAATTAAAAAAAATATCATGATGTAGGAAATATTTTTATACTTCAAATCATTTTTTATTGTCGAAGAGATAACTTATATAACCCCATGTGATACATGATTTACGAAAAGATATATGTATGTTCCATTTTGTCTTTACTTTAAATTAAGTATTATAATGTGTCATTATCATTTCCATGTGGCACCATGGGGTCCCAAATTCAACACAAGGATTCCCATGACCGGAAATTTATCATGAAATAGGATTGGGACACATGTTAAGGTAATTTAATATTATTATTATAATATTTTGATACCCTTATTTACTATATTTACCTTTTAACCGGGGTAAATAAATTTTTTACTGAATAAATATTCAAAATGTATAAAAATAAAAGTTAAATATTTACACAATATGGACTCCTGATTCTAAATATTGAATCCATTTTTCAAAATTCAATACCTAAAAGTAAAAAATAGTAATTTTAAATTAATTTCAACTATTAAAAAATCATGTCTTTAAGAAACAATATCTATCGAATGATGGATAATTAATTATGTCTAATTTCAAAGTGAAATTACTTTCTATGACCAAAATTTGATTAAATGTTAAAAACAGGATATAATTACACTATGAAAACAATTAATAAGATAATATTTAATTATTAATAAATTAGATTAAAATACAGTTTTGAATTAAAAAACAGTATTTTTAACAATTCATTTAAAATGAATTTTATCTGAAAAATACCAAAAATTTACCCAAAGTAAATTTTGATGTCTTGATAATTAATATAATTTTATTTTTTCAAATATAACTTTTATGAGTGACAAAAAATATATTCAAATATGGTTCTCTATCAAAAGGTGGTCAATCGACCTTTTAATGAATATTACAGTATTTAGGCTTAATATTGGATTCCTTCTTATTTATAGCCACAAATATTTATTGGGTAAATGTTAAAACATTTTAAAAACATGTATATATATTGTTGTTAGTTCATTCAATTACCTCCAATATAAAGGCTAGGAATTAACTACTGTTTAAAATAATATTATATTACTATTTTTTAGTATGACTCAGCATTGTGTGTAACATACGATTTCAATGAAACTCGTTGTTGTGTATCAGGTACGCAATCAAAAATATCGTCCCATTTTAAGAAAAATTAATATTCAATTCATAAATTTTAATAAATATGAAAATTTTATATTCTTTATTTTCTTGATATGTTACAACTGTATTCTCACATGACCCTAAAATGGTCACCTAAATCAATTTTGTTATCTATTTCTTCAAAGAATATATATATAGGATTACTCATTGAGGTTAAATAATGACACCATCATCCAACAATACCACCCATGAGAGTTTGTATCCCTAAATCCGGATCATCATCCTATAGTGTTACTCACCTCTCCCCATCCAACCAAAGACTATTCAATACTATAATATGTTGGTCACCCTAAATCGATGTAAAACATACTCCCAACCATACACGATGACTGTATATGGATCCATCCACACTGTATTGGAATATGTAATTGGATCATGCATGAAGAGCATACATGGATTCATATCTGTTTTAAAATAATCTATGACTCATTCTTTTAAGATGAACCCAAGAGGTATTATTCAGTGATCCTAGTAAAACTCATCTTAATGCATTAGAAATCTATCCCGAGGTGAACAGACTAAGAAACATCATGTGATGGGAATGTTATACCTTATTTGATGAATATGAGAGTCCATTGTGATGGTCATGGGATATCTCAAAATATTTTATAGGTGATGATAATGTTTTTTAACTAATATTAAAGTAAAAAGATGCCACACGTGGCAATCAAGATATGACTTGTGTGAATAGAATAAGAATCTAATATAATATTAATGGGTTCTATACATCTTCCCATTGAAACTGAACATTTGATTTTTACCTTGAGTAAGGGTAATAATATTTCTCTATTGACGATCCAAAGATGATTTTGGTGATGAATATTTTTTTCATTATATTACCTTTTGAGAATACATTTTGACTGTACCATGTGAAACCTTTGGTTTCGTTAAAATGTTGTTTTAGGAAATAATCCTAGGATAACATATAGTATTACGAAAAAATTCCCTCTTTCGAATATCAAATGATTCCTTGTATAAGGAAAATTAGATTTCCTATATGAATAAATTACAATTCCCTTATGAACCATTGGGTGGATTATATTTATTGTGTCCCTATATATCCATTAATAACAAAAGGAATCATCCTATAAAATAAAATCTTTTCTCCTAGATAAGGAAACTAGTGATCTGATTAACCAATGTCCACCTAAAGAGGGTTCTAGGAATGGGATTCATGTTCATGTGTTAAATATTTTATTGATAAATATACTAGGGAATAATCTCCTTGGTGGAATCAACGTATGGTTTATCATCACATCATTTAATATGAAATATGGATCCAAAAAAATTAATCAACATGGAGAAAGTGCACCATCCATATTGAAGTTGGAATGCTGGACTGAAGGATTTAGAATTTCAATTACATAGATTAAGAATAATGGTATTTGTGGAAGGAATCATATAAAACACATTCAATATTAGAAAATGTTCTTTACGTATTTGTTAAACAACTGACATGAAGAGAGTTATATGATATTAAAATTTTATGATATGAATCAATATCAATAAAATATTTCTGGTAATATTTTATATTAATGGAATATTTATGTTATGGTTATGGTTGTATATGTTTAACAATGTAAATTAATTATTGTTTTATTGTGACTAATAGTAATAGTTATATTACTTAAAAAAATTCATCCCGGATTCTTTTCCCATGAACCATACCTAGAACATCCATAAGATAAAAATGGTATTGGATAAATTAATAGATCAAAATAATTAAACTACATTCAATAATATTGTAATATTTAAATGTTTAACAAATAAATAGGATTGATATTTCCTCGTGGAAACATCCATCAAATTGTGAAACATAAGAAAATCAGGTGAAGAAACTAAACAATAACATTATATTATGTGGGTATAGAATAATTATTTTTGAATATTATAAAAGTTAATAAATATTATTTCTATTATAAAATTATTTAATAATTTTTTAATTTATATTATAAATAATATTAAATTACGTTCATGGATTTGAGGAGTATTATAATTTGTTCTCCACTTTAGTTTCCATTCCCTAAGATTTGTTCCATATTCATAACCTATCTTATATTTTGTGTACTATTAACATACTCAAAAAATACATTATTTACTACCATATCTTTTAGGACTATATCTAGTTCAGGGTATTTATTGCAATAGTGGAATTGGATAACCCTTAAATGCATGTGTTATATATCTACACCACCTCTGACGATGATGTTGATGGAAGTTAAAGAATGTCATTATTTGAATGAGGACATAAATAGTTCATTTATTGGTTAAGAAAAAAGTTGATCAATAAAATCAACATGATCATTCATGAAATATTTAGTCACCTTGTTTCA
Organism: Viscum album; assembly: GCA_963277665.1. Lineage (NCBI taxonomy): Eukaryota > Viridiplantae > Streptophyta > Magnoliopsida > Santalales > Viscaceae > Viscum > Viscum album. The sequence goes on from OY728131.1 coordinate 1,113,879,717, forward strand.
TCAGTTGCCATATCCTCTACTAAATTTTCACCATCATCTTCACAACCCATTACGTATCAATGAATCACCAACAACTATATATTGAATTGTTTAAAAACTTAACAATATTTATTATAGTTCTCACCCTCAATAAATTTCATCCCCATTCATTTAGAGGATTTTCTAGGAAATATTTGACTCAACAAAAATTATTAAATGTATAATAGTATAATTCCATTATTAAAAATATCATTTACAGGACCAATTTGTAGAGTTGAGAGCTGAAAACACCAATTGGATACATTAGTAACCGTTAAATTATATAATCTAGTAAATTTAATATTCTCATTTATAAAGAATAATATTTGAGGCACCATCATTGATTTTTTTATTATGATGTCCATAGAAGAATAAAAGCATACCTCAAGACTAATAAATTGTAGAATCTGGATGTAATGTTCTTTAGTGTGTCCACATAGCCCATCTTGAAATATAATTTTCCTTTTCACATCAATAGGCATCAAAATCATAACCACATAGAGCCAATTGTGGAAATAGTCTTCTAGATATCATCCATAAACCATTATCATGACTTGCTAGGTCATCCATCATTCATTTCTAGGAGTGGACTGATGGGTGAAAAATGATTCCCTTATTCAAAAGTATGATGTTTTGATGAAACTCACAAATAGTAATTATTCTCTCTCACCCCTTTAATTTCAATTACTTCCAATGTATCATTATAAAGATATCATTGTTTCATTTTAGATACATATGTAGTGTAAAAATGATGTGGGTGTTCTTTCCGTTTATCATGAATAATAACCCAAACTAAAGAACAATAAGACTATTATATCCATCACTGGGGAAGAGGGTGAATTATTCATCTAAGGTAATTATATATGTCATAACATATCATGTTAATTCAATGGTAGAAAATTAAATTGGTGCATTGTTGACATTAGAAAAAGAACCATTCTAACCACAACTTATTAGATCTACATGTTAGGGTATATGATAAAATATTTATCCCCATCAACCCAAAAAATTCAATGATACACAATAATTGAGAAGAGAACACATGGAGAAATATATATGATGACCTAGATTGGAGAAATGGTTTCAGATATATAGTTAATGATTGTCTCAGAAGGAACCACTTTCAACACCTCAATTGGGTGAAACATGATCCACATGTATTTTTCATCCCTTCATCATATCACACCATTTCAAAATATAAAATGGTTCTTAATATGGATGAATATACTAACAAAAAATGTGACTTCCACAAAATAAATCTCAAAAACTGAAAGATGGAGGAGGAGAAACTCTATATTGAAGAGACTGTGAATTTCAATACACACAATGAATAGAATCCTTTGAAGTAAAATCCCTAGGATGAATTGATGAATATTTTAATTATTCCCATAAAAAATTGAAGGTGAATACTCTAAAACTTGGGATCCATTTCACTATAATCCCAAAAAGGACTGCACAAATATATATTCTTTATCAAATGTATGATAGGTTCTTTTAAGTCCCAAGGATTTTACTGTCACATACTTGATGATCTACCATATTATAGATAATTATTGTCACTATCATATATAATGAGTATTGAGATTAACCAATCAGAAGTGAACTAACCAAAATATCATTAATATCAAGGGTGGTTATTGGTGGTTACGAAATCATGGATTTAGAGACTTAACCCCTATAACCATATTTTCTATACAACTAGAGGTATGGATATAATCTCCTTGATATTTCCTCCCTGTAGTAGAAAATGACACACCACCATAACATTTTTGGGCCTAGGAGTCATATCCTCCCAAACCTCCTCAAAATTTTCATAAATATGACATGTATGAGGATCTAGATTCCATTGACGGGGGCTCAATGTTATATTAAACGTGTTGATACATGTGATCCTTAGAATGAAGTAAAATATGAAGATGACATTGGTTTGTTTTTTTATGTCTCTCAATTAATAATTTTATTATTTCTTATTTTTGGAATAAAACAATAAATTATTTATGTATAATAACATAGAGATTAAAGGAAATGGTCCTTAGGTTTTCATAACCATCCTTGACACCCCATAAATGGTTTTTTATTCTAGTAGGCACCCATAAATATGAATCCCAACCATGTTTACTTGATAAATGTAAAATATTAAAAGTTGTCTAAAGAAAAATTCATTTTCGTTTACATCGGTCTAATATTATAGCCAACATCAATGAAGTTAGGAAAAATAAATTGGTAAATTAGTGTTTGAATCTAATTTAGGGATATAACCCACTATTTCATGATGGATGACCTCCCAATCTATGTCACAATGTTATTTATTAATGGAAATAACATTATTAAATAGGATTCTACTAGGGATGTGTAATTTGGATAATATCATATCATTGTGTCTTCTAAAAAGGAATAATCTCAAATATTTAGTTGATTTCCAGGAACATATTAATATATATTGATTCAATTTTGATTTATTAATCATGATAAACCTTCTATTATTCAAGTTATTATATCTTCGTGTGTCACTTCGAATAATTGTGATGTGTAATGTAGATGACATCGTCTCTAAATCCCAATAATTCCATGATCTCAATAATGTTTTGAGAAAGTGTTTGACATAATCTGCCCCCAACACCTATGGGTAAACCCATTGAAATGTACAATCAGGATTACCTATCTTATATTTATTAGCATCATAATTTGATTATTTAGACTCATGTTTTACCTGTTAAATATTATGGAAAACATTGATATACTTCTTCCACATTCCATGAATTACAAGGATTCTATGGATTCCAAGAATACATGTTCATATTTCATTCTAATATTAATGGAAAATATATTTCCTTATATAATTTGGTGAAGAAGGGAATATCCTATCAGTGGGGTGATGAATTCCAGACCATGTTTGATTTCATAAAGTGGTATCTTATGTGCCCCATAATTATTATTTCATCCCTAACAGAGATACCATTTCCTCTTTATTTAACCAACTTGTAATGATACAACGATGACCACCTATCTCGTAATGATATTCATTGAAAATATATATGTCTCTAATTTCTCAATCACATGTGTCATGACACAGAAAATAAATACTATTAAATTAATAACAATTGTATTTCCATAGAAATCCATGTTTAGAATATTATTCACTGTTTATGAAATCATGAGGTCAATATAACATAAAACCATTACCCACTGAAGTAAATCCTCTAGCATCCCATGATGTATCGATGATTGGAATGGCGGGACATTAACCTACAATAGTTTAACATCAGGTTCATAACATAATTTGATGTCCAGCACTAAACATAGGTAGAGATCATTATTTCACTACTAGACACTATGGAATTTTTCATGGACATCAACTTCAAGAATAATTAAATCCTTTGAGTTTATCAAGAAATTTTGTTCTTATATATTCAACTAAATTGTTCCTCCCAAAGCTTCATAAGAAGTCGAATCAAAAACCATATCCTCAATAGTGTTAGAATTGTAGATTTACTCATCACACCCTCTACATGCCTCATTACATACTCATTCCTCCTCTTATATGAAACCTCTAATAACGAGGCAATGTATTTTTACCACATCATTGGCCTTGATATATCACTCAAGGTTGTGGTTTTGTGGTTATACTTGAATGGTATCTTTTACATAATTATCATTAAAATAAGTGGAGACTATGTTGTTAGACAAATTGTTTTAATTTCATTCATTAATAGTACCCATGAGTTGATGGATAAATTTACCCTTGATTAATATGTTACTAATGAACCCATGCAAAGTAATTATTGACCAAAATATATGGTATTATTGACTGAACACTTGTTATCCAAAATGATGAATGTAGTTAGGTAAATAAAATATTCGCACCCCCCATGTAGGTCTATAAATCAGTCTTGGGATTGAATTAAAATGAAATTCCATGACCCAAATTATATAGTATTCCCAACATGGATCATTTCTATCTACAAAGTATGGAAAGATAAAATCCTCAAGCATTCAATGAATTTCGTCATATATGATGAACCCAACTCAAATAAGGAGACAATAATGAACATATTTGTGGAATTTATTCTATTATACATTAATGAAATTGAAATCTTTTAAGTTTTATAGGTGATAAATCTTAGTTCATGTGACAATCACATGTCTGGATTAAATCTCTATTATTATATCTAATTATATGGAATGTTTTATATCACCTTTTTTTGTGAATTTATGCAATTCACCAAGAAGTTTCTCGTTTTTTAGATTCATTCAATATTCTTCCATCATCCATGAGTTCCTCCAAATGATAAAATATATTCTATCCTTTTTAGGTGTGGGGACTTAATAACATGGGTATCTACCACTATTGATAGCCCAGTGGTGAATGTTTACCCTTATTTCCCCAAATTTCATTCTATAGTGGGATGTGGTGATTCCCCTCATTGATATCAATACCAAATCCACGATCTTGTTTTTTAATTTCCACATCATCTTAAATTTTGGGATCCCTCACACCATTATCATTTATATGAGTAATAATATAGAAGAATCTAATCAAGAATATATATACACCAATATCTATAGCTAGTTAATCCATACTTCTCACTACCCTGAATGATCAATTGAGCGTATATTTTCATTCATAAAATCAACCCTCAAACATTTTGATGATGATGGAGGACAATAAAAATTATGGAATCCCTAAAAATGTACATATTTTCCTTAGTGAATATTGTATGATGACTCTGAAATCCACCGAAGACACTACATACTAACTGGTGTATAGAACTAATGTTGTGTTGCATACTGATGTTCAATATTCATCAGCATTAATAACCTACTATATTAGCTCATATCAAAAAATTTATCAAGTTCATTTTTCTGATTTGGAATCCATAAATAAGATTAGGTACCAATGAAATCACAACTATTAAATTCCATTAAACAATGTGTCAAAAGAATTCAACAAGAAGGATAATTTATACTCCATCGTCCAAGGTGAATTGGTGTTCTAACTAATAAAATTGATGATACGCTAAACCATCCACTAAGGAAGGTTCCATTTTTATATCCCGATAACTCATTAAAAAAGTTTTATTCAAATAATTTGTAATCCTTATCACTAGGTATGGGGAGATCATAACACCATCTTTTTAAGCAGGATTTCTCAAAAAATAAATTGTATAAAATTCACAACAATTCATATATACCATGATATATTAAGATAAACTAAATATAATTACATAATCACAATATGTTGTAAACATTCCAAGTAAAATTATGATCTTCATGACATTAAACCATATAAGATAATTCTATTTATTAAAAATATATACTGCATGGAATAAAAAAACATTATAGACCCTTTGTTTTAGGGAATATGGTCCAAGATGCCTGACATTAAACTATGTGGAAGGACATACACACTATGGGACATTAAACGTCATTATCAATATCCAAAATTAATGATAATAATCACCCCAAATTTGGTCATAGTTATATAGAAGTAATCTACACATGAATTTTTATTCTATTCAATTCATAAACTATTGAATAAAAGGATTATCATAACATGAGCTGAAATCCACCACCTTTTCAGTTCGTCTCCCACTACAGCAATCATGTGAACAATATATATCTCCACTCATATTTCATGGGATATATAGGGATGAATGGATCTCTTATCCAAGGTCTATCCACTATTTCCTCATTGGAATACCAATTTTATCACCCTACTATAATGATTGATATCATCTTTTATGTTTTTTGTTAACAGATTTTGTTTAGATGATTCTCCTATATAGATATAGGTTTAATCCTATCTTTCACAAACACGATATACATTATTGTTAACACTAAAAAACATTGAACTCAGAGTTTTGATTCTACCTCAACATACACCTAATTATTATTAACACAATGGGTCTTCATAGATTTGGATCTCGATCACTCTTAATGTCTACCTAGTTACCTATTTAGTTAACCCAAAATTCCATAATGACCCACCTCCCATATGAATTAAATAACCATTGTAATTTTGGAATCAACCTGATAGGTACCATTTTTTCCATACATAGTTAAGGACCAAACATAATTTTTTATTCCCACAAACACGCAGCGAGGAACTAGAAACTAAATTTGTAAAACTAGATCAATAGTATTCTTCAAGTGTCTTTTCATTCGACATTTTGAGTTAGATCCTAGAAGGCACAATTAAAATTTCATACATTTTATTTTATTTATGGAAAATTTAAATTTCCTTCAAAATTACCCCATGTTTATATGCGTACATCGACAAAAAAAGTTGATCACACTGTTCCTTTCAAAATATTACCTCACATTTTGTAATATGTATCTAGTGGTAACAATATTACTATGAACAAAATCCTTCCTTCTATATTTTTTACTTAAATTTTAAATATATAATCATCTTTTACTTTTTTTATCCCAAACTGAGAATGTATCACATGAGAAAATATATTTTAGTGATGATAATTTGACCACATTAATAAAGAAAAATATATTTGTGGGATGGGATCCACTTTATTATTTGAAGAATGAATTTAAACTACAAAACTATTTAATCAATTTATGGAATGTCATCATATAACTTGGATTCTAATTTATATTGAGTTTTATTCTTCCCTTCTTTTTGCATAAATATTCTAACTCTATTCAAGTCCTAATATCATGTCATCAAAAAATAGAATTACCTTTAGTCAAATAATCATTAATATAAACTATTTATACACTTTTTTGAGTTTTTCTATGTTTAAATAGGTCTTCTATTTTATTTTTGGAAAAACATATATTTTGTCATTATATGTACTACCCTCCCATAGTGTGATATTCATGAATATAAACATAATAAAATTAACACATTATACCAAGTTTTATTTCATTAAACTACATAGTACGTCCTCCTTAGAATATGATATTATTCAATGTGTATAATATCCATTTCATATGAAATTTAATAATGTTGAAAATAAACAACAATTTTATTTAAATGACATAATACTCAAGATAGTAACATGAGTGGATTCAAATTTTTTGATTGTGTATCATGCCCCACCACACATATGAACCATGTGGATATTGATTCTAATTTCATGTTATAATTAATAACTCATAGTTTCAATATATTTTGTCCAATGGTAGTTTCCTTATAATGTAAATTTTGTCTTGGTTCTTGATAGTTTATTTGGGTTCTCTATGCTCGTGGGTACATTGAGGTGTTTAAACCCCCATATGGAGATAAATTTATTTTTATGGCCTTAAATACTAGATAATCCAGATTTCGTGAAGAATGAACCAAAATTATATGATTTTTACACCATATTTTTCTTTTATGTCCTCAGGATCCCAAATTCACGTTGGGTTTTGTCTTCTCCCAATGCTACTGAGACTGCCTCATCTTTAGTCCAAGCCCCAAGAACCTAATATATGGTCATCCTTCTTGAGGTCACATACATCCGATTTGGTTCTCAAATCCATAAAATCAGGTATCCCCATTCTACTTTCTCATATGATATAACTTTCTATATATCATTAAATATATACAAACTAAATTTTTTTAAATGAAACTTCCCCAATAGTATGACATTATACTCTATTTCCAATTAATTTTTCTGGATGATTCTAAACAGTATTTTCTAGTAAAAATTTCCTGAAATTAAACTATTCAATATAAAACATCATTCATATAATGGATTCCACATTTTTGTGATAATATCTAGCCATTCCACCATTTATTACATCATGTGGATAGATTCCCACCATATTTGATATGCAGTGATTTATGTATTTATCATTTTCCGACCAAGAAGGAACATTGTTCTCATTCCAACATAACTCATGTTGAAGTTACTTTTGTAATTTTCAATCATGTTTGAGATGATATTTTCATCGATATAAATTTTTATTCCCTTTATTATATTCTATATGGATTTTATACGGATATTAATTTTTATTTCCTAAGAAGTACTTGTGGATTGATTCCCATTACATGAATTTTTTATTGCAACATGAATAACTTATCTAGTTTTCGTCTGAATGTCTCACATTTTCATCCACATTGTCGTGTAACTATATACTTCTTCAAGGGCTCTCATTTCCCTCCCATGTCACATGGTGTTGATTATACTAAATGTAGCTATTATAATCTATATGAACCTAAAATTATATCCCCACATGTGGTCCCTATATCATGACTCTAAATTCTATGTCCCATATAAGTATTTCTATATTGGAAAAGGGATTTCTAATTCATATCAGTTTTCTTTTCCAAATACATATAGATGAACTCACTATTGTTTTGATTTATTGTAAATTACACTGTAAACTACACCTACATCATAATCTTATAACCTAAAATATAGAATATCACTGGTCCATACATCACAACCTTACAATGCATGATTTTTTCCTTGGGACTAGTTCATAATAATATATTTCATTATCAATTCATGATGGGATCACATATTCCTACTTTTTATATGTTCTAAATCATACCTTGTATATAATCCATCACCTAAAATTTTTATCATTATCTATCTAATGTTTTAACAATCTATACACTATTAATTAATAGTCAAATAAGGATGAATCTAAATTACACCAAAAATTAGGGGAAAAGGATCATCAGTTAAAAAACCCATAAATAGATTCCTATAGGAAGTGAATACTTAATTCACTAATTCATAATCTTTTATGAATTGAGATAATATTAATGTCTGAATAGAAACTGTACAATGATCATGTGGCATGTTATCTTTCTCTAATGAGATGATATTTACACACAGTATACCCTTTAGAATATGAAAAAATTATAGAAAATTACCTTCACCATTTTCCTTTTTAGTCCTAACTATATGAAATTAAAATAAATATAATAATTTCCTTGTTATATGATGACACACATCTTTTAATTGGACATTGTTAAAATACCTTCAATGTAATTCCATAGTACTACTAGAATGAAGTTTGATAAATAATGTGAAAAAATTTCAAGTATTTTATATCATGTAATTGGGTCACAAATTCACATCATTTTTTAATTATATTTATATTTTGAAATCCTTATATATGGTGAAAGAATCATTAACATAAAATATATAAATCACCCGAGAAAATTTACATTATAGATTTAGTATTTCAAATTCACAAGAGGATTATTTCATTTAATCTAGGAATATAGATTCTCCATCTGGTTTCAAGGATCATAACCTCAATTTTTCTAACTTTTCCACTGAAGATCCTCTATATAAATATTTTTACCACCAATTAAGATCACATTTGATATTTTCCTTATTTCATGTAGACTATCTCCCCATCATTTCTTGCTCTACAACCTCAAATTACAATCACTACATTTTTTCATGTAAGATAAATTTAAACACTATAGCAATAGGGAACAACCACTGTGACAAAAATACATATTGAAATTTTTCACTATTATTTAACAGGTTATAAAATATATTAAACATGGTAGAAACCATAAATATTTTTTAGACATACTAGTTTCTTTATAAGACAAATATATATATATATATATATATATATATATATATTCTGATTCAGACGTATAGAAAATTTTCAATTTTGAGGCCTAATGTTCCTAGAAATAAATTTATATAATTAATAAATATATTTTATATTATACGAGTGAATATTCATAAATAAAATAAGATAACCCATAAATAGAATTTAACATAAAAAATCAGATATAATGGTTGAGTCTGGAATGCAAAATTTACCCTAAGAGAAACAAAATTTGGTCAGCATAGGGAATTCAGATATCTATCATGTTGTTAGTGAATTCACATGTTGAATTAATTAAATTAATTAAACAAATAATTTAATTTATCCAAAATAAAATTTATATAAAACCATTTATATGGTGATTCATCTATTGCATGTAGCATAAATCATAGGAGTATACTAGATTTTTCTTCCCCCTTCCATTGGGGAATCGGATTTTGAAGAGTAATAATCCATTTATCAGAGAAGTTCATGATGTAGTGAGTTAAAAAAACATCTTCCTATCATTGGTGAGCTTGTTCATTATAGAATTAAGTTCCAATTTCTAGGTGGGTGCCATTAGTTCATGGATTTCTAGACTATTGATTAAATTTATTGACTAGGATCCTCCCTATTATGATCTACATTTATTATTGTTCATTGAATCAACCTTTTAACTGAATTATGTTTGTTATGAATCTATTTCCTATCCTTGGAGAAATCCCATTGTGATCATTTTCCATGAACTCTTGAAATAAATAAATAAACTTTTTTATTGTTCCTTTGTCCCACTAATTATTCCAATAATTCACCTATCTGCCTACGAGGAATCAAATAAACTTTTTTTTGGGACCAATCTGGATCAGACCCCCATGTTCTCTAAGGAATCATCTATGAGGGACATATAAAAAAATTAGTTATGTTTTCAGTTGTATTTCTTGTCATAGGATATCAATTGGATTACATGAATTCAAATCATTAATTATAGAGAAACTAAAGGTGTGAGGTGCATATTATGAACCCCAACAGGTTGAAGAGACATATTTCTATCTATCAAATGGTTTTAAAAAATCAATCAGGACTAGATCCACTTTTTTTAGATAATGGAATTGATGTATATGATGTGGCATAGTCAAATAAGATGATGTTAATATGGATATTTATTATTTCAAAAACAAGACTACATGCCATGTATCATTATGAAAACATGATGTGTATCCCATATATTTTGGCATATAGGGGTTTTTAAATTTATAAGTATGAAATTCCATGTTCACTCCCTACACACAGTGTACCTCTTCCCATAGTGGATTTTCCATGTGGTTAGGCACACAACCCGGAAAAAAACATGTGCCCAAGTACACATGCATAACAAGAGACATGTGTGGCACACAGGATGAAGAAACAAACCATATATCAATGTAATGATACATAACATTACTATACAGAGGAAAAAATGGTTTAAAAACATGTAATTTTATTATCTAGGACATTCTATATACCCATACATGGGAAGTGATTTGTGTACCACCTAGGACATGATTGGGTGATGGAGTTTGACCACATGTCATGTGTGTCCTCTGACCAGTTGCGTACATCATATTATATTTATAGGATATAACTAACCCCAGGTAACATTCATATGGTCTCAGATTCTGGAATTCATGATCCCAATCTTATGTGTATTTCCACATAGAACATTATGGATCCATATATTGTTTCTTTAATAATATGATTTGAGATGTTTTGGGAATGACACATATTCTGGTGACACTCGACCACAACAGTGATCATGTAAAGTATGAATAATGACCTATAGATTATAATCCCACATTGGCAAGGGTTCATGTCCTAAATCTACCCAGTGAAACCCCAATCATATACATCATGGTTCCCTGAGGCACAATATTGGACAACCCCTAGGAATTAGGTTACATGTCCTTGGCCTATAGAGTGGAACCCCATCCATCATCATGGGTTCTACTCCTCTATCTACAGAATGGAATAAATTCCTTTAATTGTGCGGGTCCTCATTACATTGTAGGGGAACCCCTATGATTCTTCTGTGTGTGGGTACTCAAGGGATACCCAATGATTGGAACCCCCAGGATAAAGTAGGGAACAATTCTTCTACAAATATATTGTTCCCTATCAACTATATGGCATAGTAGCAGTGCATGGGCCTTCACATGGTTATTTCGTGGAAGATATGTGATATGTGTGTAATTATTAATGTACAATTGAAATAAATGGAGATTCTTTTACTAGTTATGGTGTGGAGATAGAGATCCCCCATTACCTCTTATTCGGGATTAATTTTTCTGAAAATATATAAATATATATATATATATATTGTATACATATTATTCGATTTAGTCACTCTCGTATAATGGGTTGTGAAAATGTCAATGGATGTTTACCTATATTTGGTTTCTATATTTTCGTAGTTGTATGTGGTTACACTCTTATTATGTGTCTGAAGGGTATGAAATTTGGTGAATATAAGCACCATATTAATCACATTTAGTTTTGATGAGGATACTATTTGTATGCTTTGAGTAAATTGTTTCTTTTTTTACTACATACTATGTAACTATTTATATTTTTTCTCACACATATTCCATTTTTAGCAATCATGGAATCTTACAGGGTATGTATATAATCACCAATCCATGGTATTTTTCTACATGTTTTGTGTCTTATGAAGATGACAGAAAGGTCAGAAGTGACATCATTGGAGCATAGGGATACATGATAACATTGACTCTGTACAGTGGTTGTGGATTGGTGATTATGAGATTTGATCTCTTAGTAGTTTACTTTCCAATTTTTTTGAGATATATTTTGGGTTGAAAATTTATTGTTCCCTATTGATTCTTTTACTACCCTATTCATCTACAACATAGAGGTTTGGAATGATTGATTTATTTGGAAGATGTTGAATATTTCTATTAATATTAATCTAAACTGCTTCATTGAGTTGGTAAGGTGTGTGTGTAAATGTACATTAGTAAATGACTGCCCTTTTAGGATATGACATCATCACTAGCTTCCCCACACCGAAAATATGGAGGTGGTCATAGTTTAGTGACCACTTGATCCATAGTTAGGGATGAGTCATAAAGAATTGGTATCAAAGCTAATCATTCATTGGAATGCTGTTTGGAGTAGTCCCCTTGTACTTTTTGGTAGGGACTTAGGAAACCGTTACAATGTCTCTTGAGTGTGTCCCTTAGGCCAATGAATTTTTGATGGTGGAGGTAATTACATATCCATTATCTAGGACCATGAATACATTCTTGTCGATGTGGTATACTGATAAATAAGTAGCATGGACTAGTGGCACATGGATCATAATTGATTTTGTTTCTGACCATCCTTCTTGAGTTATATACACTATATGTGTATGTATGTGTGAGTGATCAGCTGACTATGATACATCCTATTGTAATGATTGGGATTCCATCATGACGATAGACATCTAGGATGGATGTTTTGAATTTTTATGACAATATGATAAGTCATGAGACCGCTATTTTTTGTAAATACCATGAGCTTATTCATTTAGGTTGATTGGTAAAATCACCTCCAACTATTGTGTAGTAGGTCATCCCAGTAAAGTAGGATGAGGAATTCGGAAATCATAGTGCACATTTCATGTATTATCACTAGAGTCCGTTAAGGTTCCACAATGAACTAGATACCTATGTATCAGAATATTTTTTAGGTTTGGTGGTCCAAATCATCATGTTTTTCTAGAAACTGATAGATAATATGTTTCCTCTAGAAACTATCATTTTCAATGGATCAGCTAGGCATTGGGGAGTGTTGGTAACTATATTTTTGATGAGTCAAAACTCTAATGGCTCTAGTTCTAGTATCAATTTAGTGAAGAGTAAAACCCTCCAACTTACACAAAATCATGCTTTATTTGAAAATAATGTTTCACATGTGGGGTATGTTAGTGTGTTATTACGTAGAATGGTTCAAATAAAATACACAATAGTCTCTAAAAATTATTATGTATGGATACTTACGAGCACTGCATTTTAAGTAGGGGCTCTATGGAGAGATATTTTTCGGTCTTGTGTCCTTGTACATTCCCAACGATGTCAGGGTGATAGTGTGGGAACTAGGGATTGATAATTTCATTTTATAAGGACTTAAAGTAGCAGGAGATGGTAGTGGATGTCACATATCATAGTCATATACAGTGTCTAGTAGGCATAAGATGAAATGATCTCTATTTTAGGGAATTATCCATGGTGATAATTAGGTATGTGACTAGGTGTAACATAGAGGACCATGTACTCCTTTATAGGGGAGGTGATATTCCTATGATGAGAGAGATTACAAGGCATGAAAATTCCATTCTACAAATACCCATGTATGAATGAATATAGTTGACATACCACCACAACAAATTTACTATTGTGATGAAGGATCTTCCAAGAGAGTGAAGGGTGGCCCAAAATGAGACTGAGCTGAAAGATGAGTAATATAATATTTTGGTGGTGGATATATCTATAATAACCTTCCACTACCACACCCACATTTCCCAAAAAAGTTATAGGGTTATAACAGAAATGGATGCAAACAACTAACGACTTAGGAGGTTTTCGAACCCATAAAAATTAGATGGTCATTGGTATGATATTTTTATTTCATTATCATAATTCCCTATAATTTAACAGTATTTATAATCATTATTTAATATATATATATATATATATATATATATCATTTTGATGATGGTGAAATATATCCTAGTCGAGGCTTTAGTTCAACTTCTTTTTCATTAGGTTCATATATGGGACACTTATTCTGTATCATTTATGTTTCTGTAGAGTGATCTATCACATGGTAGGGAGAGGTTCATATAGGAAATTTGGTTATCACATTGGAGCCCTATAATGTCATATTGGGTATCAAATGGTTTTCCATGGATTGACCCCATATTTAATGCCACTAAAGATGTTCTATATTCCTTTACACTGATGGGATGATATTAAACATTATATGTGAGAGATATCTCTTGGATGAGTGCGTAGTTTCTATGAACAAGAGGATACATACCATCACTCATTAGTCATAGACCATGGAAGATGGTTTATTAGGATATTCTAGCGTCTATATTATTTCATTATGGATGAATAAATGGAAATCATCCTAGAGGATATTCTGGGACTACCTATAATGTGGGATAAATAGTATTTTATCAACATGAATCTTGGGATCACTCTAATATCATGTGTGGCCAATAATATTTTCCATACTGAGTTATAAGAATTTTGGATGTAGTTGGAGGACCTTTTAGAGATGAGTTACACCAGGACCAGTGGTTCCCTTTATGAAAAAATATTTTCTTTAAATGGGGATGGGATTTTTTGGTAGATTTATGTACATGAGATAACTCACTTTCAAGTGTTACCTGGATGATTTTCTCTGATCGTGATGTTCAGTTTATATCATGATTGTGGAGAGTCCATATATAGGCATTTATTACTGAGATATCAGTGATTAAAACATTTTACCCCTAAAATAATGTGAAGACAAAGAATAATATTTTGTTATATAATAATAAGATGATGTTTTGCATGATGAACTCTGGCTAGAGCTGGGAGGATCACTTGAAATCGGTAGAGATTACATAAAACAATAGTTACTACTATAATATCGTCATATAAATGTTAAAGGACATATATATGAGACCATTAAGCTCACCCTTGTGCTAAAGGATATCATCGAGACGCATCTATGTGTCTAGATTTGTTACAAGTGAAGATAGTGAAGGTTTAGTTCATTCATGAGAAGATAAACATTTATCAGAATTTGTAGAAATATTAGGAAGAGAGACGTAATATTCACTTGAAGTTTGAGAATAAAGTTCAAGTTATCCAATGTTTTTCCTCCATGTAAATGATTTTGATTTTTTGGTTAGGCATTCAATCCATCAATGAGGTTCAATAGGTTATTCAAGATCATTTCGAGGACTGTTGTGTTTGCATCCACCACTCCCTATCCAAACAGTTGGAGCAGGAGCATGACATCTTTCATTTGACAAAGTTTAGTATATATGTGTATGAAACCATGCACATCATCAATTGTGATGAGATTGATATTGACGATGTTGAAACTATTGCAGATAATTCTATGAAAATTAAGATTGATATAAGAGGACCCTATGTAGATGGACCATCCACATATTTTTTTTATTGTGATAACAAAAAATGTGTAGGAGATCTCATGGGAGCTGGAGATCTAGATTCAACAACAATATCCCATTTTTTTAATTTTTTTAAAGGTACAAAAATATTGATGGAGTGAATGATGTACATACTCAATTATTCCTTTGAAGACTTTAAATTATTTTTGCATGAATTTTTTTATATATATATATTAAGAGGTTTGATGTTTTAGGTCCCTATGTGCCTGAAATTTATATTACTAAATTATTAAATTTATTCTGGGTAACACACAAGTATTTTATTACAAAATATCAGTTGAATATTAAATATGATCTCAGATAAAAAATATAGTTCTACAATTTTTCACATAATGTGATTCTTACCTAAGACATGACTTAAAAGATGTTAGTTCAAGGTATTCAAATAACAGCCCCGTTTTTGATGAGTTCATTTGATAAAATAATTAATATATTTTAACTAGTATATTAATTTTACCATAAAAAAATGGTTATAAATCCACATATATGGTTAATATAGAAGGGTTTTCCAAATAAACCATAACAATATTCTAGTGATTTTTTCCTCCATTTGGAAGTTCAACATCTGGTAATGATGAGTCTCTGGAACGATGTAGATCGGGACAAAAAGAATGAAATAACTATTTCATTTCATTGAATAGAATGTTATTCAATGAATGAAATTCCAATCTAATTGTAGGACCCATATATTTTTTTATTTATCCCTAGTTTCATATATTTAATGAGAAATATCATCCATATTATGTTTTGTTCCATTTTTTTTATCCTTGAATGTGCCTATATATTGAATTAAAATTTTAATGCATTTTTTAATCCCAAATATAGTCTATTGATATTTTGTACACGAATTCATTGAAATTATCATTAATAATTTCTTTATTATGTTTTTATCTGAAAAATTAATTTTGTTCTATGTTGATATTCAAATGAGGTATCTATTCTGCTTTGCCTGCTGGGACGGGGCTCGATCAAACCCATGGATTCTTGATACGTTTTTGAGAATGTGATAGATAGATTAATCCAAGATTATTTTAGTAATATTTTTCATCGGGGGAAATTTTATGTGGACAAACATCTAAACGATCAACTTTGGAGAATCCATAGTACTGTGATGTATATGAAGAATGTAACGCCCTGACTGCAGTTACCCAGAGTCGGTGCATTATTTTAATACATCGGCATGATTAAATGGAATAATGTATCTAATGACCTATCAGTTTAACAGTCTTGGAAAATAGATTACATACATGAATGTTACATTACAGTTTATAACATACAAAACAACATAAATAATCCTTTATAGATTCCATTATTCCCTTGGATTAAACCTGAAGATCAATCACAATACACTTCTTGGAATCCTGGGAAAAATTAAACATAGAAAGGGGTGAGCTCAGATGCTCAGTAAGGATAACAATACAGCAGAAACTTTCATAAATAAGCATAAACATTTAAGGAAAGATATAACTAAAACAAAATCCTTTTAAACTTGAACTTCATCATAATATGGAAAAAATAAAATGAAGGAATAAAATTTACATATTCACATGGATATTCTACTAGTCGAATATTCACATGAAATATCACCAACCACTTTCATAATGGTGGAATTCATAATTAAAGACTATCATAACCACATAGTCAAGGCCTTGTGCCAAGACTATAAATAATATTTTTTCAAGGCCTTGTGCCAAGACACCAGTTTGTCTCATGAGACCTACCGATCCATCGATGAGCTATAGCGGGCTCCACCTATCACTTACTAAGTCCAATGCATTCTTCATACGAATAGGTTTAAACATAAAATAAACATTTGTATTAAAACTAGCATATGAGATGTCAGTATTTTCCCCATAAACCATGAATGATATAAAAATAACACATCCACAGTCAAACATATCACAAATCATTCAATACAATATGGAATTTTTTTATCATAATAAATCAACTTCAAATAAGTGTAAAATCCATAAAAGGATGTTTACATAAATGAAATAAAAATATTTGGGAGAAATATCTCTTTTTTTAAATCATTGAAAAGTCCCACATTTATAAAGGAAGTAATTTAAAAGTGATTTTTAAATCAGAGTGTCCCATAGCACTTTGAAACATTTGAAAAGAAATATCATTTCAAAACATTCATGTCCATATAAATAAATCCTTAAAATCATTTTGAAAACCTGGAAATTAATTAAAAATATTTAGAAAGATAAATCATTAAAACATTTAAAATAATGATCATGATAAAGAGTACCTTTCAAAAATTCTTAAAATATTCATTTTGAAATCATTTAAAAGTCACATAATTATAAAATAAAACACGTACTTTCTAAATATTCTTATAAGATTTTAAGGTAAGATTTGACAATTTTATAATGGTGGAAAATAGCTGCACCCGCTGTATATGTTTAAAAAAGGCATTTTTACTTTAATTTTATCGAAAATGATAAAAGGAGTTGTTTGGAAAAATATGGAAAGATTCATTTATAAAAATCTTATAAAAAGTCAAACAAGGGAACAAATTAAAATAACCCATAGTCTGTAAAAGATTATGAATGATTTGAAATACATTCTTAAGAAACATGGATGTGGATGATAATGTGGTCCCAGTAGATAATTACGTATAAACAACCTCGGATAATGAAGAGATTTTGAAATAAACACTTACCAATTTGGTAACTTATGAAACATACACTCCATGAAAGAGGTATCATAAAATGAATATGAAAATACACATAAATTAATATGTATTACAAAAAGAATAAAATTATGCGCACTACATATGCCACACAAAAGGTAATAGAGGCAATATGACACGAATCTCACGGAAAGAAGGAGTGAGATGAAAACCATTTACCTTGCACTTTTCTTTAGTCGCGGGTATGATTAACCTCATGTATGAAGATCATATTATGATATTAAAGTATACCAAAACCATATTATTATTTATGATATCATACATGATTCATTAATTACTTTATAATACCCATATAATAATAGTTTCTATTTTAAAATAACATTTCATGTAATAATCGCTTTCTTTATCATAGGTGTTTTAACTTCTTACTCTTGATTGTATCACTTAGACAAAGATTTAAATACTTACAGAATATGTAACATGATATATATTATATATATTTAGAATATAAATATGTATAATAAACATATATATGAAATGAAAATCACCATTTACGGAGACGGTAGTCCGTACGTACGCATAAAGGCTTTTTCTATTTTCATATCGTATTGAACGGAACTAAGTGAATAATATATATATAAGTAAATATATATATATAAATATATATATCTCCAGTTGAATTATTATTTTATATATTACAAACATATTAGTAATATATATTTTTATAATCGTCAATTAATGATTATCGTGGAAATGAATCTCATCCCGTCGTGGAGACGGTAATTCGTACGTACGCACAAGCGACAATATAATTTCCTTAATGGTGTGGAATTGGATGTTATATTAATTTTACTGAGACACTAGAATTTTATTTTAATTATTTATATACATATTACTCATCATTATATCCATCCAAATAACATAGTGTTGTATAACAAATTACACCACGACGTGGAGACGGTAAGACTTACGTATGCACATATGGTGACATGTCATTCAAAGGATGTGTTGAATTCTGTATATGGTTGTACCATATTTATAATAAAATCATAGTATATAGAGGATATTGGAGTTATAATTATAGAATGGATATAACAAAGAAATAATAAGTTGAAGAAGAAAGGAACTTGAAAGAGGGTGGTGAAAACATTACCTCTTCTTCGGGTTCTTTCTTTTGATTTCATAAAAAGGGATCCTTAGTTTGGCTTTCTTATTAAAGTAAGGCCACTAGGTTTAAGTGAGGGAAGTATAGAGGATAATATTGTAGGGGTTGTCTGATCCAAAAGGACTAGAAGGTATGAAGAATTGGTTAGAAGTGGTCTCCTTCTATAGTGGGAAGGGGATCTTCAGGAAAAACTTTAAGTATAATTTATAATAATTTCACATTCGGTTTCTAATGGCTCCAAAATGGATTATTCAAAGTTTAAGGTGGGTATGGGTCGAAATACTTTCATCTAATAGATTTTAAACAGGTTTGGGTGACTAAATTAACCTTACCATTTATATCTAACTCTTAGTGAAATAGTTTTACATTTACCATGTCACTTTGTATTTGTATATTATATGGTTAATAAACATACTATATACATCCTAGAGACCCACAAGTTGTCCATTAATGATACACCTATCATTATATAAGTCCTTTGGCATAAGAATAGTTTTTTAGGAATAGAATATCAATTAATAATATAATATTTATTTTGAAAACTGAATTATGTCAATTTTGACAATATTTAATAATAGAAAGTCATAAAAACATTATTAATTCAAAAAAAATTCTTTTAAGAAATACTAAAATGTAATATTAACCAATAAAATTCTTGGATGGCATCAAAACATTAAAATTTATTTTTATTTTAAAATTTATAATACTAATTATTTGATTCTTTCATTAATAAGGAAAATACTACATCATTATTGTGTCATATATAAATTTAAATATTAAATGTCTAAAAATAATAAATAAAATACCATTATGTAGGAAATATTTTCATCTTTATAATTAATATTTATAGTGAAAATATAACAAATATAACGCTATTTCAAAATTGTTTTTCTAAAAGATATATGCTTATGCCATTTTTGTATTTACTTTAACTTTATCAATATAAAGTGTCATTATCACTTACAAGTGGATCAATGGGGTCCCAAAATCGACTCGATGATGTCCATGGTCGTAAATTAACAACCAATAGGGTTAGGACACGTTTTAGGGTAATTTAATATTATTATAATATTATTTTGATTACCCTTATTTACCGGATTTACCCTTTAACCATGGTAAATAAAATATTTACCATTGTAATTATTCAAAATGTCTAAAAATAAGAGTTAAATATTAACAAAATTTGGGCATGATGATTACAAATATGGAATCCATTTTTCCAATTTCAAAACATAGAAGTGTCAGAAATTATTTTCAAATTAATTTCTGTTGTCAAAACAAAAAGCGTGTTTTTAAGAAACAATAACTATCAAAAGATTGAAACTTTTTTATGTCCGGTTTAAATGTAAAAATATGTCTAATGAACATCATTGGATTAAATAGTAAAAATATATTCTAAATATAATTTAAAAATGCTCAAATTCATAATTTATCCATATTAATTATTTTGATTAAAATAGTTGTTTTTAATTAATATTTAGTAATTTTCACTATTCATCAGAATATCAAAGTTATCAGAAAAGTACCAAAAATTTACCCTAAGATAATTTCAATATTTTGAATCCAAAAAATAATTTCATTTTGAAAGATAAAATGTATAACATTTCAAAAATTGTGTATTACTATTCATGACGGCTAGTTTGATTGGTCGTGGTGTGTGTTAGAACTCAACGTTGCGTACAACACACACTACTGTATTATTCAAAGAGAAGCATATCGTGGAAGCTTGGGGTGTTAAATTCTCCCGTCCTTCAATAAAATGCATCCTTGCAATTTGAAATTATTTTTCAAAATTAAATGGTTGAAAATAGAAAATATCTTTGGGAAAACCCACAACAGAAATTAGGATAATAAAATATAGTCCTAATAAGAGGATAAGGGAAATGGTAGTGTCACCAAAAAATTATGATCTCTATTAGGAGAACATTGGTGACAATTAGAGACATATAATTGAAAGAAAATGTAAATATTTATAGGTAGTGATTGAGGTCATCAATCACAAACAAGTGTAAAATTGAGGGCCTTAAATTCATCAATCTATGATGACTTAAAATTCCATCGGTTAAACAAAACATATGGTATTAGGATAACACATTTTTGGTTTTAAGATCCCTTCACTAAATTATAAGAATTAATTTATTCATAGAATAAGAGAACAAGAAAATATATACTTGCCAAGTAGAGTCCCATCCTTTACCTAATTTCTACCACAAACTCATCATTCACTCTAAAAGATAATAGAACTTAAAAATTATATTCTATTTATACTATATTTATAGGGTTAAAAAAATGAATTTATAATTCAGCTACCTGAATTTTTTTTAAAAAAGACTACATTATTCAATCCCGGACATCACGTGGGTCAGTGGTCGGTGATACACCCTTGTCGCCATTTGGTTGTGGGTTCAAGTCTCACATCCTTTCCGAACACGACGGGTTGCCACCCGACCTCTGGGTTGTCCTTTTATAGAAATAAAAAATAATAACAAACTAGAATTATAATAAATTCTTCTGTCCAAAATCACAGTCCAAAATTTATAAGGAAGGTAAACCCAATGAAGAACATTTTTGCTGTTTAATAACATGTGAACACCTTCATCATGTATTCTTTTAAAACACTGCATCATCATGAATTTCCATAAAACCTTATTGATTATATTCATGATCCCTTATTCCATATAGAATACTGGAGATACACTTTTTATAAAAAATTGTTATAAACTCCAACAATGATGGAACATATAATCATTAATCTATTTCAAGGTAGTCAAGAATATCTAATATAATTAATCCATATCAATAATTTATTATTTAAAAATCACTACCTTGGTATTAGAACCATATTATGGTTTATCTTTCTCTCAAACATATTGTAACTTCCCGGTTCTGGAAGCCACACAGAGGCCCCCCGTACCCGGTTGGTCACAACGCCTCAAGCGCATTTCCCAAAACACCAGAGGAAGCCAACTAGTAGCGAGGGCCTTGGGTGTGATAGTGGGGAAAATATGCCATCATTGGAAGAGTACATAGCAGAAGAAAAATAAACATGCAATAGTGGAAGCGGTAATAAACAACAATATAACAGCAAAAGTCTAAATCAATAACTGGAGCACAAATGAATATAAAAGAAATGATTCATGATACCTAACTAGAAAAGAATCCAAACAAGTCAAAATTTTGGAAAACAGTACAGTACCAAAAAAGTACAAAAGAAAAGTAAACTGCTCCTCAACATCGCAAGCCAAAGCTTGGTCCCATTCCCTCCTGCTCCAAGAAATCATGTTCCAGAAGTCGAAGGGTGTTTGACCTTGTCTATAGCTACAATAACATAGTCTGCATGGGCCCAAAAGCATGGCCCATACAAGGTGTGAGATAAAATCTCAGTAGGTATTCACATGAAGATTTGTGCCTAACAGTCAGTGAGTATATGGCAGGTAAAAGTACAATAAGAAGTAAACATCAACAACAAGAAGTAGGCAGTAAATAGTAATCAGTAAAATAAAAAGATACATAGAAGCAATCAATCCACAACAAATAAAAAGCAGTGAAACAAATAGATAAAAAGGCGAAAACCCTCTGGGATGTACTCGCAACCATCCCCTCTGGTCCTATACAAGTAGTACCACAACCCTATGGGTAGTGCACTCAGACGAACCCCTATGGCATGGTTATTAAAATTTAGGAGACTCTCTGGGAATGATCACTCGGTCAATTACCCTTATAGTCAATGGTAGTTAGGTACTCTCTTGAGGAAGATCACATGGTCTAACCCTCTTAGATTTAAGGTCTAGAGACTCTCTGAGGAAGCTATCTCGATCAATTCATCCTATAGCCTCAGGTATAACACAGACTCTCTGAGGAAGCTCACTCAGTCAATTCGTCCACTAGCCTGGGAAGGTTCTTAAAGAGATTAAAACAAGGTAAGACTCTCTGAGGATGCTCACTCGGTCTACCCTCCTCTAATATATAGAATCCAAGACACTCTGGGAGTTCACTCGTTCCATCCCCTCTGTAGTCTGTAATATCTCAGACTCTATGGGAAGCCCACTTGGTCTATCCCTTATATTCTATAGCACCAGGTTCTCACAGCCCCATGCCAGTCAGTGTATAATATTGCTATAAGGAAAAAAGTACACCTATAGAGCTACTTTTCTCACCAATGTACACCTATAGAGATAATTACTTAAACAATATACAAGGAAACAAGCATGTCATGAGTTTCACTTCAACCTATAACCGCGAGGCATGAAAACAGGTGTAGCATCCAAAGGCAAAAGAGACCCAAAGGTCATAAACAGAACAAAGGAAGGGAGAAAACATTCTGGAACAACAATTTATCCTCTAAAACGGTCAAATTACCTCAACACAAGCATACAAGAAAAGCCGGAAAACAACGAAGGAAAAAAGGGGGTAATATGCAATACCCTGTTGATGGGTATCAGTGGTAATTCTCACATAAACTCAGTGACATTGAACGGTAAGGCACAATCCACCTACCTTGATCCTAAGAGATTGATATACTTTCACCACGACGGTTGATTCTCCCTAGAATGCCGTAGATCTGAGAAAATGCACAAAAAGTTCATTCTTAGATAACTTGAGAAGGATGATGAATTGGAAAAACAATGCTCAAGCTGAAGGAAGAACTCACCATTGCGCATTCATCTCAATTGAAAGAGCTAGAATCGGATAACAGATGGTGGCTTGGGAATCTAGATAAGTTTCACGGTTGTACGACATCTCTCGGTCGAACCAGACCTAGAAGAAGACAATTATGGCCATTAGGCGCGACCCCTGTCCGTTTAGTGAAAAAAAAGAAAGGTACACGATGTGTATTTTTGAAGTACACGGTGGGTAGTAGGGTTTTCCGTACTCCGCCAAAATCAGCCTCCACATCACCCCTACATACCATGTGTGTGGTCCAGACATGGCCAGCACACGGTTTTGAGCAGGAAAACAGTACACAGCGTGTACTAAGATAGTACACGGCGTGTACTTCAAAAATTTCTAGAAACTCCATTTTTCTCAAAAACTCCAGAAAAAGAAAAAATATACCTGAACCAAAGATCCGGGTTTTTAAAAACTTCCCCCCTTAAAGAAACATGTCCCTAAATTTCCCTAGATGGGCGTAGAAGAAGAAACCTCGAACAGCTCCGACCACTATGATCAATCCTCGGCCACCCACTCCCAAGTCTTGTCATGTACTCGCCTGTGCTTCCATATCACTTGTACCAGAGAAACTGACCTTCCTCGGAGAACCTTCGTACTGCGATCGAAAATCCGAATAGGATGCTCCTCAATTGATGCATCTACTTCAAGCTCAACCTCTTCATGATTAAAGACATGAGACAGGTCTGAAAAGTATTGTTGGAGTTGAGAGACATGGAAGACATCGTTCATAGCCCGGTACCTCTAAGTTAGTTATAACTGATAGTCAGGCAACCCAACACTCTCTAATACCAAAAACGGCGTGACGTACCACAATGAAAGATTACCCTATCTCCATATCCTCTTGTGTCTCAACCTGGGTGCGACACGCAAGAAAACCTGATCTCCAACCTTGACCTCCATAGATCTTCTCCGCTGATCAGCATTAGACTTCTGTCGATACAGTGTTGTAGCCATCCTCTTCCGAATCAGCTCTAGCTGCTCAGAGGTCTCCTGAACAAGATGAGGTCCCAGCAAAGCTGCCTCTCCTGCCTCCAGCCAGCATTAGGGTGACCGGAATGGCCTACAGTACAGTGCCTCGTATGGTGCCATCTGATGGTCTCCTGAAAACTATTATTGTAGTTGAACTCCACAAGAGGTATATGCTTCTCCCTAGAACCGACAAAGTCTAGAATGCAATCTTGGAGCATATCCTCAAGCACCTGGATCCTCTGCTCAGACTGGCCATCAGTTTGGGGATGGTATGCTATTCTCAAAAGTACATGTGTACCCAAAGCCTTATGATGTCCCTTCCAGAACCAAGAGGTAAAGTGCACATCCATGTCTGAAACAATGGAGTTTGGAACTCCATTTAGAAGTACAATATCTTGGATGTACAGTCATCCCATATCATCATCACTGAAAATTTCCTTGATCAGCATGAAGTTTGCAACCTTCGTAAGCCTGTCAACAATGACCCAAAGAGCATCAGTTCCGCAAGGTGACCTCGATATCCCAGTCACGAAGTCCATCATGCCATCATTCCACTTCCACTCCGGAATGGGTAACTTTTGTAAAAGCATTGTTGGTCTCGGATGCCCTGCTTTCACTTACTAACAAGTAGAACATCTCATGACAAAACCAGTAACATCTCTATTCATACATGGTCACCATTATAGGCGATAAGTATCCAGATACATCTTGGTGATTCCAGAATGAACAGCCCAAACTGAGAAATGAAAATTCCGCATCAGCTCCCCACGTATGTCTGCTGGCACCCATATGGGTCCCTGGGAATGAAAGACCTCATCCTCTCCCACTGTCCATCCAGGAAGAGGTTTCCCTCCTGAAACACTCTCCCGCAGAACTAAGGCCTCCATATATGATAGCTTCCTCATTCATACTCGATCAATAAGTGTAGAGTTAACAACAACAAATGAAATAAAAGTCTCTCCCTGCCTATCGTGCACCTCCAGATGCATATTAGAGAATAGATCCATAAGCTTCCACTCACTGCTAGCCTCCTGAACTGCCTGAATTTGAGTTTGTCTGCACAACGCATCTACCACGGCACTGCCCTTTCCCAACGTATAGGTGAGCTCAAAGTCAAATGAATGATGTTACTTGACCCACCTGCACTGTCTCAGATTCAGATCACGCGGAGTGAAGATATATTTGAGACTCTTGTGGACAGTACAAACCAAAAAGTGTTATCCCAGATGATAGTGTCTCCAACAGCGTAAGGCATGAACAACTACTGCCAACTCCAGATCATGTGTGGGGTAGTTTATCTCATGTGGCCTCAACTACCGAGACCCCGTATGCAACGAATCCTTCTCCCTGCATAATCACATCTCCAAGCCCGATACCCAAAGCATCACATTATACAGTATAGACCATTCCCGGCTCCGGAAATACTATTATTGGTCCTGACGTCATCCTCCCTTTCAGCTCTGGAATGGTTGACTCACAAGAATATGACCATAAAAACTTAGCCCCCTTCATGGTCAAACCTGTCAACGGTTCTTCTAGGTGCGAGAAGTCCTGAATGAAGCGTCTGTAGTACCCATCCAGAACTAGAAAACACTGTACCTCCAAAACGTTTTCAGATGCTCCTTGGAATCTATAGCTCTCACATTCTCTGGATCCACGAATACACCATCCTCTGAGATGACGTGACCCAATAAGTGAATCTGATCCATCAAAAAGTGGAACTTCGAGAGATTAGCATACAGTCGATGCTCT
Source organism: Viscum album (assembly GCA_963277665.1). NCBI lineage: Eukaryota > Viridiplantae > Streptophyta > Magnoliopsida > Santalales > Viscaceae > Viscum > Viscum album. The sequence goes on from OY728131.1 coordinate 1,113,906,660, forward strand.
CTCAGTGTACTCATAACTATCTCAAGATGTGTGGCATTGTCATGTTGAGTGTGAGAGTATGTAACACCCCGATATTTTATGAAAAATATTCTTTTTAATTTCATTAATGTCTTGTGTTGTACGCTGCACCAAAAGGAACATGCACAACACACATCCTTGACTTTCCTTTCATTACACGCAATCACGACCTTCCTCGATAGCGTGTCTAGTACGCAATAACGAGTTTCACTAAACAACGATATGCTATTAAAATATTATTAAAACTAGCTGTTACGAATAGTAATAACCACCTTTTAAAATTTCGAAATTTTATCTCTCAAAATGGATTTCATTTTTGGATTCGGAGTATAGAATTTAGCCTAAGGTGAATTTTTGGTACTTTTCGGATAACATTCATATTTTGATGAATAGTGAAAATTACTAAATTTCAATTAAAAACAACTTTTTTAATCAAAATAATTAATAGTAATAAATTATGAATTAGAGTGGTTTTAAAGTATATTTAGAATATATTTTTACCATTTAATACAATGTTTCTCATTGGACATAATTTCCCAATTAAACTGAACATAAACAAGTACCAATCTTTTGATAGTTATTATATCTTAAAAACACGCTTTTTGTTTTGACAGCGGGAATTAAATTTAAATTAATTTCTGCCATTTCTGTGTTTTGAATTTGGAAAAATGAATTCCATATTTGGAATCAGGATGTTAAAATTTTGTAAATAGGTAACTTTTATTTATATACATTTTGAATAATTACTTCGGTAAATATTTTATTTACCATGGTTAAACGGTAAATCCGCTAAATAAGGGTTAACAAATAATATTATAATACAAAAAATACCCTAAAACGTGTGATAACCTTATTGGTTGATAAATGTTCGACCATGGTCATCATTGGGTCAATTTTTGGACCCCATGGTGCCACTTGTAAGTGATAGGGACACTTTATTTTAATTAAGTTAAAATGAATTCAAAAATGACAGAAGCATATATCTTTTAGAAAAAAAAAATTGCATAGGGTTATATATGTTGGATTTTCGATTGTAAATATTAATTAGAAATCTAAAAATATTTCCTACATAATAAAAGTTTATTTATAAGTTTTAGACATTAAATAATTTAATTTAGTTATGACACAATGATGATGCAGTAATTGCCATAATAGTGAAAAAATAACATAATTGATATTATAAATACCCAAATAAATATAATTTGAGACTTTTAATGAATTAAACTAATTTTCTAGGTTAATAAGACATGTTAGTAATGATTTAATTAACTTTTTTAGAAGTAATAATTCTGTTATGAGTTTCACAAAAATCAACTATTGAATAGTGTCAAAATTGACATAAAATAGTTTTTAAAACAAATATTATATTATTGATTGTTATTTTATTCATAAAAATATAAGGTTCGACCCAGATACTTATATCAAGATAGGATTATCATTAATGGATCACTTGGGGGTCCTTTGGATGCATATGGTATGTTTATTAACTATATAATATAAAAATACAAAGTGACATGGTAAATGTCAATCTAAATGACTAAGAGTTAAAACTAAATGATAAGGTTAGTATAATGAGCTAAACATGTCTAAATTCTATTTGATGAGATTATTTCGACCCATCCATAACTTAACTTCTAAATAAATCAATTTGGAGATATTTAATACCGAATTTGGCTTTATAATATAATAATATTTTTAGTTATTCCAAATGTGCCCCTCTCCTCCCTTATAAAAGGGCACCTCCTCCCCCTCTTCCTCACACCACTTTGAGCCTTCAAGCTCGGCCAAACCCTGAAAAATTCTCTTATACACTTCCCTAGAAATATCCTAGAGGTCTTGGAATTCTTCAAAGACAAATTTTGGTGCCCTAAGAAGAGGACTCAAAGAGGCGCTTCAAAGAAGAGTTAATGTCTGTTACCGATTCTTTCAACTTTATTTCTTATTCCATTTATTCTTATTAGGTTGTTTCATTATGAAGTAATAACATCAGTATCACTCATATACTGATATGTTATTATAAGTATGAAACAACCCTATTTCACCATCTATCCATCCTACGGAAAACGAAATCACCACGCGTGCGTACGTATGGAATACCGTCTCCACGCCGTGGTGTAATCTATTTTCCACCACCACCTTACATGAATGGGTATAATGGTGTAAATAATAACTATATATGATTATTTTAAAGTGATATTGATTCTGAAATAGTATACATACACTCCAATACAGTCCCACGATCATGAGAACGATATCATCGCTCGTGCGTACGTACGGACTACCGTCTCCACGACGCGATGAGATTCATTCTCCATGTTAACCATTCATGAATGATTATAAAGTATATATAATTAGTAATCATGAAATATATGACATAATAATGATACTGGATACATTTGTATGTATATGTATGTCATCTACTTAAATCCATTCAACTTAATTAGGAAACAAATACAGCGTTCATGCATACGTACGACCTACCGTCTCCATGAACAGTGTATTTCTTTCCATTTACTGATTTATTATATTTATATGTATATTATGAATATATATATAAATCATGTTATATATTCTGTAATTAAGTAATCATGATCGAAGTAATCATATGAATAATTACAAGTCAAAACACGGACGACAAATGAAACAATTTTACCCAAAACACTCTTTAACATTGAATTTACAAAAGAATGGGTAATATAAAGTCATATGTGAACCATATATGATACCACAACAATGAGTATGATTCTGGAATAAGTCAATGACATTATTTAAATCATTATACAGGAGGTTTAGACACTTAGGAAGCAAATCGGACCTAAGGTAAGGGAAAATATCACAATCTCATTTTATCTGAGATTGTTTATACTTTGGTATTTACTGGGGTATATGTTATCATACACATCCATGTTTCCTCAATATGTAATATTGTTCCATCCACCTACAATTTTTTAAATCCAATTTGACCCTTCGGTGAGTTTTTAGTAAGAGATATGAAAGGAATCTTTTGTTGTTTTTCGTATGAGGTACTTTTTGACTTTTCCGACAAAAGTACGGGAAGAATGTTTTTTTAACTTATACGACATGAATGGATTTTTAAAACATTATTTCCAAGAAGCGTACTTTACATGTTTTCATGTTTATTTTTAATCAACTTCTTTTAGTTTAAAATTGTATGACTTGTTAAAGAAAGGAATTTGTTTTTGAAGTATAAAGGATATTTTCCTCAAGAATGGAGTTCAAGTTCTTTATCTAGATTATTCTCCATCTAAGATAATATAGGGTTCTGTTTCTATCCCAATTATTACATTGATTTGATTATGTTGTGATGGAATATTTTTATGAATTCTGTTATTTTATATGAATTGTTTTATGATGTCATGTTGTTTAATAATCCCATTTTTACTACATGGGTTATGCGATGATGTATGATTTATGATTTTGTGGCACACATAATAATGGTATCATTATGAGATGGGTGGGACCTATATCTCCCTCCACTGTATTGGGTATCAATTTTATATCTCATGAGATAGACATGGCTGGAACGGCAGGTTAAACCGGTGCAGTAAAACAGGACTAAAAAGAGGAATGAACTCGGTTCATAAATGGACTTTGTCCACTAAGATAGTCTTGGAAATGAGTCTTGACTAATAAGAAATGATTATCTATGATTATATGTCTATTCCACAATGTTTCATGTTTTATGTTATGATTATTGGGATTACATTTCACTACTATGATTTATCCCATGTTATGATATTATGATCTCTTTTGCAGGTTAAGATTTCTAAAATTTTATGTTCTTGTGAATATGATGTGATTGATATTTCTTTTTTTTACCCTTACTGAGAATTTGAGCTCACCCTTTAATGTTTTATTTTCCCCAGGATATAAAGAATGTTTTTAGGTAAGAAAAAAAATGGGGAAGATCTTTATGGGAGATGTTGAAGATCTTTCACCATGATTAGAAGATTACATTCCGAGTTTCCAAAGACACTAAACTATTACGGTCCTTATGTGTGTGTTTTTGTTATGTACTAAGTATTCCGCGAAAGTAATGTAATGTCCATGTACTTCAAGCTTTGGGTCTCTATAGTTTGTATCAGAGGAAAGGATTAGTCAACCTTTGGAAAATAGGATGCGATAACTTTAGTGAGATCCCTAGAGATATTTCTAAGGTATGTATAGGGATGTCCCTAAGGTTAAGTATAAGTATAGGTTATAGTACTATAATTATGGTAACCTAATATGTTAGATATTGAAGGTACTCCTTCTTTATTGTGTTGTTTTCCCTAGCAGGATTTTTTCCTCTCACACAATTCTTTTTGGGTTTTAGACGATGGCTGGAACCCGAAGGAACCGTGTTGATCAATGCAATGGAAAATGCAATGATTTTCCTCCTGAACAAACATTTGTTATGGGAGATGGAGTGAAAAATCTAATTTCTATACTTACACAAGCTATGAATCATTCTGGACTTCCAAATTAGCAGAGAAGGGAACAATATTCTGTTGAGTCCATCATGAGGCAATGTCCACCTTCTTTCAGTGGGTATTCTGATCCAATAGTTGATTAACAATGGATCAGTACCACTGAAAAGATATTATTAGTTCTTCAATGTTCTGAACATGCTAAAGTCATCTTAGCAGTATATTGTTTGGAAGGCGAAGCTGATCAATGGTGGAATCTTATCAAGAATACGAGGCAAAGAGATGAAATTGAGTCCATGGAATGGGACGAGTTCAGGAACATATTTTTCAATAAGTACTTCCCTCTTATTCTTCGAACAAAGATGGAGAAGGAGTTTCTTGAACTAAAGCAAAAGGATGATGAGTCTGTTAGTATATACGAAGCGGATTTTACAAGGCTTGCAAGGTATGCATCTGGATTTATCATCGAACCTGAAAGTAAAGTTGATCGACTCTTCAGTGTCTTAAATCCAAATCTTCTAAGGGAATTAGCTATAAGAGACTTCAGTAGCTATGATGAAATTGTGTGTTGTGCTATCAAGTTAGAAATGGAAGTTGGTGTTACTTATCCATCTCATAGTTTTGACAAGAAACGAAAGATGGAGTTCAAGGAAAAATCTCAGAATAATGGTGAAAAGAAGATGAATGTTTCCTTATGCTCAATGTGTGGAAAGAAGAATGGTGGAGATTTTCTTAAAGGGACAAGTAAACGTTTCAAATGTGTAAAGGAAGGACATTGGGCAATTGAATGCCGCAATGATAGGAAGAAGATGTCTAATGATGAAAAAAAGGAATGGATACACAGAATGAACCTACTACACTTCAATGCTTCAAGTGAAAGGAAATGGGGAATTATGCTAATAAATGCCCTAATCCAAGGGTTAGTGATGATCTACATGAGCAACCACTTAAAGCAAAGGACAAAGGGAATTCACATGCGATCACCATTGGCGATGTTGAATATGACAATGATGTGGTGGAATGATTAAGTGTTTATGTAATGGGATTCCAAAATAATGTTGCATATAGTATCGTGGAATATTGGAATATTTATGTATTGGTCTATTGTGGTTTTAAATAATTTTATGGTACCAGTAACCATGTAAAGTGATTGAGATATTTTTGGAAAAAATATGATATGCGCATAATGAAGGGATAAGGAAAAAATGAAATGTTTGACAGTATTCGTAATCTCATGACTGATATAAGGAAATTGTTAAATCATGGTTTGAGGTTTTGGTATGTGAAAAGTGTTAACTTTTGACAGCACTCATGTTTTCACTAAGATTTAATGGGTATTCATTTTTCAAAAGAATATATTATTAAGGCCTTCGAAAGTTTGGAATGTGACCAACAAGACATATCTCATGATATATGGGGATCAACAATTGTACTAACATTCTAGTTGTATGAACTCTTTGGTAATAGTTTTCACTATAATATGATATTACAGAGCATTATTTTGGATAAGCCAAAATATTGGAATGGATTAGGTTAGACAAGGATAGAAGGTTTTTCGATATTATTTATGGGATGTTATATTAATGTAGTTTTATAAAAAGGACAACCTGCAGGATGGGCGATAGCCCGTCGTGTCGGACAAGGCTGTGGGAATCGAACCCACAACCGAAGTGTGACTGGCCTTTATTGTCTACCAGTGACCTATAGGAAGTCCCTGTTTAGTAGAAACTAGTTTTATTATATTATGCAGTATGATATATGAAGTATAAGTCCATTTTAGGAACCATATATGATTAATCTCACTATAGATGGACTTATATATTTTTTTTGTAACTTTTCTAACCTTTTGTTTGAGACAGATGGAATGACCCACCTTTCTATCACATAATCAGCTAACACATCACGAATGATAAATTCAACTTTATTTCTTTAATAGGTGAAGTGGAAATTTTCCAAAGAATGACGAACAGTGAGACTATACCAAAATCAAAAAAGTATTTCTTCTAATTCCAATTTCATCAACTTGAGGGAAATGATCTTGAAAACTAAAAAAAAATTCCTAGTGCTCTTATATCTGATGAATCATATGGTACCATAGATCGTCACAAATTTATGGCTTTGTGATTGATGGCTTTTTCATAGCCATGTTCTCTACCACTCCCCATCAGAACATGATGGTTAGATTTTTCTTCCATATCCATATTTTCACCTAGGTGGAAACCCAGTGATTAATTAATTTGGGTTACTATTACGTTTCATACTTTTGTTTTTAAAGATTGGTTTTGGTATTACTTTTTACGATGTGGGTTTCTATTAAATAAATTTTCGAATAGTAAACCACTTTAACCCCGACGAATTTCGAGGGCGAAATTCATTTTTAGGAGGGTAGAATGTAACACCCCGAATTTTATGAAAAATATTCTTTTTAATTTCATTAATTTCTTATCTTGTACGCTACACCAAAATGAGCTTTCACAACATGCATCCTTGACTTGACTGGCATTACACACAATTGCGACCTTCCTCGGTAGCGTGTGTAGTACGCAATACTGGGTTTCATTAAACAACGATATGCTATTAAAATATTATTAAAGCTAGAAGTTATGAATAGTAATAACCACCTTTTAAAATTTTATAAATTTTATCTCTCAAAATGGATTTCATTTTTTGATTTGAAGTATCAAATTTAGCCTAAGGTGAAATTTTGGTACTTTTCGGATAACTTTTATATTTTGATGAATAGTGAAAATTACTAAATTTTTCTTAAAAACAACTTTTTTAATCAAAATAATTAATAGTGATAAACTATGAATTTGAGTGGTTTTAAAGTATATTTAGAATATATTTTTACCATTTAATACAATTTTGGTCATTGGGCATAATTTCCCAATTAAACCAAACATAAACAAGTATCAATCTTTTGATAGTTATTATATCTTAAAAACACATTTTTTTTTGACAGCGGGAATTAATTTTAAATTAATTTCTGCCACTTATGTGTTTTGAATTTGGAAAAATGGATTCCATATTTGGAATCAGGATGGTCAAATTGTTTAAATAGGTAACTTTTATTTTTAGTCATTTTGAATAATTACTTCGGTAAATATTTTATTTACCATGGTTAAAGGGTAAATCCGGTAAATAAGGGTTAACAAATAATATTATAATACGAAAATTACCCTAAAACGTGTTATAACCTTATTGGTTGATAAATTCTCAACCATGGGAATCTTTGGATCAGTTTTGGGACCCCATGGTGCCACTTGTAAGTGATAGGGACACATTATTTTAATTATGTTAAAATGAATACAAAAATGACAGAAGCATATATCTTTTAGAAAACCAATTTTTACATAGGGTTATATATGTTGGATTTTCGATTGAAAATATTAATTAGAAAGATAAAACGATTTCCTACATAATGATATTTTATTTATAATTTTTAGACATTAAATAATTTAATTTATTTTTGACACAATGATGATGCAGTAACTACCATAATAGTGAAATATTAACCTAATTGATATTATAAATATCCAAATAAATATAATTTGAGACTTTTAATGAATTAAAATAATTTTCTATGTTAATAGTACATGTTAGTAATGATTGAATTCACTTTTTGAGAAGTAATAATTTTGTTATGAGTTTCAAAAAAATCAACTATTGAATAGTGTCAAAATTGACATAAAATAGTTTTAAAACAAATATTATATTATTGATTGTTATTTTATTCATAAAAATCTACGCTTCGGCCAAGATACTTATATCATGATATTTGTATCATTAATGGACCACTTTGGGGTCTCTTGGATGTATATGGTAAGTTTATTAACTATATAATATAAAAATACAAAGTGACATGGTAAATGTCAACCTAATTGAATAAGAGTTAAATCTAAAAGATAAGGTTAGTATAATGACCTAAACATGTCTAAATTCTATTGTATGAGACTATTTGGACCCATACACACCTTATATTAGAAATAAATTAATTTTGAGCTATTTAAAACCTAATTTGGCTTTACAATAAAATAATATTTTTAGTTATTCCAAAGGTGCCCCTCTCCTCCCTTATAAAAAGGCACCTCCTACCCCTCTTCCTCACACCACTTTGAGCCTTCAAGCTCGGCAAACCCCTGAAAAATTATATTCTCCACTTCCCTAGAAACATCCTAGAGGTCCTGGTCTTCTTCAAAGACCAAATTTTGTGCCCTAAGAAGAGGACTCAAAGAGGCGCTTCAAAAAAGAGGTAATGTCCGTTACCGATTCTTTCAACTTTATTTCTTCTTCCAATTATTCTTCTTAGGTTGTTTCATTATAAATTAATAACATCAGTATAACTCATATACTGATATGTTATTATATGTATGAAACAACCCTATTTCACCATCTATCCATCCTACAGAAAATGAAATCATCGCGCGTGCGTACGTACGGAATACCGTATACACGCCATGGTGTAATCTATTTTCCACCACCACCTTACTTGGATGGGTATAATGGTGTAAATAATAACTATATATGATTATTTTAAAGTGATATTGATTATGAAATAGTATAAATACACTCCAATACAGTCCCACGATCATGAGAACGATATCATCGATCGTGCGTACGTACGGACTACCGTCTCCACGACGCGATGAGATTCATTCCCCACGTTAACCATTCATGAATGATTATAATGTATATATAATAAGTAATAATGAAATATATGAAATAATAATGATACTGTATTTATGTATATATATATATGTATGTCATTTACTTAATTCCATTCAACTCAATAAGGAAACAAAAACATCGTTCATGAGTACGTACGGCCTACCATCTCCATGAACGGTGTATTTCTTTCCATTTAATGATTTATTATATATATATATGTATATTATGAATATGTATATAAATCATTTTTTATATTCTATAATTAATTAATCATTGTCTATGTAATCATATGAATAATTACAAGTCAAAACACGGACGACAAATGAAACAACTTTACCCAAAACGCTCTTTAACATTGAATTTACAAAAGAACAGGTAATATAAAGTCATAAGTGAACCATATATGATACCATAACAATGATTATGATTCTGGAATAAGTCAATGACATTATATAAATCATTATATAGGAGGTTCGTAAACTTACAAAGCAAATCAGACCTAAGGTAAGGAAGAATATCACAATCTCATTTTATCCGAGATTGTTTATACTTTGGTATTTACTGGGGTATATTTTATCATCCACATCCATGTTTCCTCAATATGTAATATTTTTCCATTTACATACAATTGTTTAAATCCAATTTTACACTTCGGTGAGTTTTTAGTAAATGATATGAAAGGAATCTTTTGTCATTTTTCATACGAGGTATTTTTTGACTTTTCCGACAAAAGTACGCGAAGAATGCTTTTTAACTTATACGGCATGAATGGATTTTTAAAAAATTATTTCCAAGAAGCTACCTTTACAAGTTTTCAAGTTTATTTTTAATCATATTCTTTTAGTTTAAAATTGTATGATATGTTAAAGAAAGGAAAATGTTTTTGAAGTAGAAAGGATATTTTCCTCAAGAATGGAGTTCAAGTGCTTTATCAAAATTATTTTCCATCTAAGATAATATAGGGTTATGTTTCTATCACTATTATTACATTGATTTGATTATGATGTGATGGATTTATTTTTATGAATTCCTTTATTTTATATGAATTGTTTTATGATGTCATGTTGTTTAAGAATCCCATTTTTACTACATGGGTTATGCTATGATGTATGATTTATGATTTTGTGGCACACATAAGAATGGTATCATTATGAGATGGGTGGGACCTATATCTCCCTCCAATGTATTGGGTAAATATTTTATATCTCATGAGATAGACATGGCTGGAATGGCAGGTTAAACAGGTTTAGTTAAACAGGACTAAAACGAGGGATGAACTCGGTTCAGTAATGGACTTTGTCCACTAAGATAGTCTTGGAAATGAGTCTTGACTTATAAGAAATGATTCTCTATGATTATGGGTGTATGCCACAAAGATTCATGTTTTTTGTTATGATTATTGGGATTACATTTCACTACTATGATTTATCCCATGTTATGATATTATGATCTCTTTTGCAGGTTAAGATTTCCAAAATGTTTTGTTCTTATGATTATGGTGTGATTGATATTTCTTTTGTTTACCCTTACTGATCATTTGAGCTCACCCTTAAATGATTTATTTTCCCCAGGATATAAAGAACGGTTTTAGGTAAGAAAAAAAGGGGGAATATCATTATGGGAGATGTTGAAGATCTTTCACCATGATTAGAAGATTACATTCTGAGTTTCCAAAGACACTAAACTATTACGGTCCTTGTGTGTGTGTGTTTGTTATGTACTAAGTATTCCACAAAAGTAATGTAATGTCCATGTACATCATGCTTAGGGTCTCTACAGAGTACAACAAGATATCATCCATGAAGACCACGAAAAATGAGTCCAAGTACGGATGGAACACTCGTTTCATCAGAGCCATGAAACTGCAGGTGCATTCTTGAGACCAAACGGCATGACTGTATACTCGAAAAGACCATACCTGATCCAGAATGCTGTCAAAAGTTTATCTAATGGTTTAACACACAACTGATGATTGCTGGACCTCATGTCGAACTTCTAGAACACCCGAGCTCCTTGAAGGTGATCAAAGAGGTCATCGATCCTCGGCAAGGGATGTCGGTTCTTTACCGTCAACTGGTTCAGCTTCCGATAATCCACACAAATCCAAAGGGTACTATCTTCCTTCTTCGCAAATAAGAATGGCGATCAACAAGGAGAGGTACTGAGTAAGATAAAACCCTTTTCTTGCGAATCCTCCAACAGATTCTTGAGCTCTTGCAACTCAGGTGTACTCATCCTATAAGGTGGAATGGACACCGATGCCACTCCTGCCATGAGCTCGATCGAGAAGTCTACCTCGCGCTCCAGTGGTAAACCAGAAAAAGTATTCTGGAAATACATCCCTGAAATGATCCACCACTGGTGGAATGTCTAACTCTGAAGACCCCTAGTCATCTAGATAAAGACTAAAAATATGGGATGTAACTTTCACTAGCCCATGATGCTCTGGTCTAGCACTACCCACCTGGAAATCCCACTCAAATCTATGAAGGAAAAATCTGCCCTCTGGTGATACAATACTCACCCTGCGGTGATAGCAATCAACGACTTCCTGGAAAGGAACTAACCAGTCCATACTGAGAATGATGTCATATCCCGTCATCTCTAGAACATGAGGTCCCATAAGAAATGACACCCCGCAACCTCAAGAGGGCACTCACTGCACTAAAGTACCCTAGATTTCCTCTTTACCAACTGTGTGTCAAGAGTCAACAAGTCGGTAGACAAAAAGATACAGAGCCCAAGGCTCTCCACGGTTGCAACAGAGATAAAGCTATGTGATGCACCAATATCAAAAAGAGAAGATGAAAAAAACTGAGGCTACTAAGATTTTACCTCAAGTTGTAGAAGAGTCGGGATCCTGCTCTTGATTGGTCTACTCCACGGCAAAATACTGGCCTACACCACGGCCCTGCTCCCCCAGCTGACCGCTCTGAGCTGATTTACTCTGCTGTTGCTGATGACCTAGTGACTGACCACCACGACCCTGACCTCCACCTCGGCCTAATGGTCCAGAAATACTCCAGTTCCTGGATAGGTGGGAAACTGGTGATGCATCTCCAGAATGTGGGGACATAGAGGAACCCCTACCAATAGCAGAAGATGAGAATATGTGACAGAAATGCTAAAGATAGACCATCCTGCCGCAAGAACAGCACTCCATCAGATCCCTCTAGCACTAAGGCCTAGTATGTCCACTCCAACCACACTGATAGTATACAACCTGGCTGCCAGAAGACACATCCTGCAAACCCCGATCTCCTCGAGAAGACACTCTGAGATGCTTCCTACTGTCCATAGGAGGAACACCAACTCTAGATGGCAAACCTCCCTGGCTCACTACTCTAGAATCCCTCATATTTCTTTCAGTGATCAGCGCCTGGTTGATGATGGAGGATATAGAAGTCAACTGAAATATATTCATCTGGGAACAGATCTCCTACCTGAGACCATCGTTAATCATCCTAGCAAGAAACAACTCATCACCTTCTGGGATCGGTGTGAAATGATGCATCTCAGTGAAACGATATGAGTACTCCATAACAGAAAGTGTACCCTGCTATAGACTCATAAACTCCCATGCTCGATTGGCCCTCAGGGTCTCCAGATAGATGTATTCCTAGAAGGTGCTTCAAAACTCATCCCAAGCCATATCCTGCTAACGCCCTGACCGTGAGATCACCTCCCACAACCTCTTGGAAGTTTCCCAGAGCTTGTAAGTAGTTATCTTTACCCTTTTCTCTGTAGGGATCTCTAGGTGCTCATAGATGGTCAGTGTTGCCTCTATCCATGACCTTGCAACCTAGGGTCCTCCATCCCCTGAAAAAGTAGGATGATGCTGCTACTGGAAAACCATCGTCTACTCAGCCATCGACGGGGTAGGAGGCGGCTCTCCCTGAAAGGTCTGCATCATCCTCAAGAAATCCCACATGAATAGTGCATCGGTGCCTACAACAGGTATAACTGTTGTTTCCAAGGCTAGCACAACATGAGGATCTCCAGGAGGTCCTTGATCAGCCATATCCGGTGTCTGATCACTGTCTGGCAACTGACGCAGAACCGGAGGACGTCTCGAAGGCATAGCTCTGAAAGATCAAAACCACATCTTAGATACGGATTAACAAATTTTGAAAACACAGGAGCACAAAACGAGAACAGGGGAAGAAACTATCATGTTTTAAAAAACAGGACTACACGACATGTATAAAAACAACACAGTGTGTCTACTTAATCCATTATCATGGGCGTGTACACCTGCTCGAAAGGTCGTGTAACACCCCAAACTACACGAGGTGTTGTTTCCACACACAGCGTGTACTTGAAATCTAAATCCATTCCTGAGTCTCCTTACACTGCTAACCCAAATGGTTCAAACTAACCCCAGACTACACGGCGTGTTCCCTAGGGACACAGCGTGTACTAGACACTACCTCGGCGGCCCGTGTTGTTAGTTACACAGCCGTCTACACAGCTGGCCCTTACATGGCATGTTCCAAAAAAACACGGCGTGTATATGAGAAGGTGACATCATCCTGTGTGGTTCGTGAAACGGCTGGGTACCTGGGGAAAACTACACGACGTGTTCCGAAAGCAACACGTTGTGTCTTAGAGAAGGTCATGCCAACCTTTGTTGTTCATGACATGGCCGGGTACCTGGACATAACTACACGGCGTGTTCTTTTACAATGCGACCTGTTCTACTCGAGCTTCCCTGGCCCGTGTTGTTAGTGACACGCCCGGGTACACGGTTCTCACCTACACGGCATGCACCTACTGTACAGAGCGTTTTCCTGAAGTTATTTTCACAACACCATGTTCCTACACACACACCTAGTAACACGGCCTAAAAACTACCTGGTGTGTAACCAGAAAGTTCACACCGTGTATTCTGGGTTTTTCTGGGCAGTAGCTCAAAAACTCTACATAAGCCTAGAAACATGGAAAACCAATAAAAGAGGTGCCAAATTCCAATCCATGAGGGCCCATACATCCCGCAAATCAATTATTGGAATCCCATATAGTCATGTACTAGAGAAAACAATATCATGATCCACAAATTTCCGATTCAAGAGGGCCTATGACTCCTCAAGAATCAAAACATGGCGTTAATTTAAACAAAGTAGAATACAAAAATCCTCTAACATGTAAAAAGAGATTCTATCAAGCATCTATCACAACTGCATGCACAATCTACACAAAGCCTATCACAACAACACGCAATCGCTAATGCACCCTAAATGGCTTGTCATGAATGCATGGCATGTGATTTCAAGAAGTTAAAATATGATTCATGAGATGTCATACCCTTTTCTGATCGGGTAACGACATAAATAAAACCGTAATATCAAAATAATAACAATACAAATCATGTGAATCACTCTAGGTGAAATCGTATCAATCGTAACATCTCATGACCAGAAAACTGCAATAAACAATGCAGTATGGATTTTCCCTATACATGGGTTAGCTACTCCCGGGAACGACTTTTTACCTAGTACTGAATCTGTCCTATCACTGGATAAGTCTCCAAATGGTAATGCAATAGAAAATAATTCCTCTAATACCAATTTGTATCATCCAGGTTCCGAAAGCCGCCTAGAGGCACCCCGTACCCAGTTAGTCACATGGCCTCAAGAACATTTCCCCAAATGCCAGAGGCTATTGACTAGCAGTGAGGGCCTTTGGTGAGATAGTGTGGGAACTATGCCCTCATTGGAAGAGTACACAGTGGAAGAAAAATAAACATTCAATATCAGAAGTAGTAATATCCAACAATATAACAGTTGAAGATTAAATAAAAAACTGGACGACATATGTATATATATGAAATGATTCATGATACATAACTAGGAAAGCAGCCAAACAAGTCACAATGCTGGAAAAGACTATAGTACTAAAATAAGTACAAAAGAAAAGTAAACATCTCCTCAGCATCACAAGCCAAACCATGGTCCCATTCTCTCCTTCTCCAAGAAATCAAGTTCCAGAAGTCGAAAGAAGCTTTCCCTTGTCTATATCTGCAACAATATAGTATTCTTGGGCCAAAAAGCAAGGCCAAAAAAATGTGTGAGGTAATATCATAGTAGGAATTCACACGAAGATCTGTTCCTAACAGTTAGTGAGTATATGGAATGTAAAAGTAAAATAAGCAGTAAACAGCAACAGCAAAAAGTAAGCTGTAAACAGTAAATCAGGATGATACATAGCAGCAATCAATCCACAACAAATCAATAGTAGTGAAACAAACAACTAAAAAGCCATAAAACCTCTGGTACGTACTCGAAACCATCCCCTCTGGTCCTATCCAAGAAGTAACTCAACCCTCTAGGAAGTTCACTTCGCCTAACCCCTCTGGCATGGTCATACAAATTTATGAGTCTCTCTGGGAAATCTCACTTGGTCAATTCCCCTTTTAGTCTAGGGTATTCAGGGAATCTCTTGAGAAAGATCACACGGTCTAACCCTCTTAGCCCCAAGGTCTAGAGACTCTCTGAAGAAGTTATCTTGGTCAATTCATCCTATAGCCTCAGGTATACCACAGACTCTCTGAGGATGCTCACTCGGTCAATTCCTCTTCTAGACTGGGAAGGTTCTTAAAGAGATTCAAACAAGGCAAGACACTCTGAGGAAGATCACTCGGTCTAACCTCCTATAGTCTATAAAATCCAAGACTCTCTGGGAGCTCTCTTGGTCCATCCCATCTATAGTCTATAATATCTATGACTCTCTGGGAAGCTCACTCGGTCTATCCTTTATAGTCTATAGCTTGAGGTTTTCTCAGCCCAATGCCAGTCAGTGCATAATAATGATATAAGGACAAAGTAAACCTATAGTGCTACTTGGTTCACCAAAGTAAACCTATAGAGCTACTTAGATAAACAGCCTAAAAGGAAAAAATCATGTCAGGAGTTTCACATCAACCTATCACCACGAGGCATGAAATCAGGTGTAGTAGCAAAACGCAAACAAAACCCAAAGGTTGTAAACAGAATAAAGCAAGGGAAAAAACATCCATCCACATGAAATTATCCTCTAACATGGTACAATTAACTCTACAAAAGCATACAAGCAAGGCAGGAAAACAACAAAGGCAAAAAGGGGGTAACACGCAATACCCCGTTCATGGGTATCGGTGGAAATTCACACATAATCTCAGAGAATTTGAACGGTAAGGCACAAACCACCTACCTTGATCCAAGGAGATTGATATACATGAACTACGATGGCTGATTCTCCCTAGAATGTCATAGATCTGACAAAATACACAAAACATTTAACCTTAGATAACATGAGAAGGAGGAAAAATTGGAAAAAAAATGCTCATGCAGATGGAAGAACTAAACGCTGCACTTTCAATGCAATCGACAGAGCTTGAATCTGAGAATGGATGGAGGATCGGGAATCTGGAGATGTTTTGCGGTCGTACGACATCTCTCAGTCGAACCAAACCTAGAAGAAAACGATTGTGGCGATTAGGTGCGACCCCGGTCCGTTTAGTGAAAAAAAGAAAAGTACACGACATGTAGTGGGTTTTTCCATACTCTCCCAAAATCAGCCACCACGTCACCCCTACACACCGTGTGTGTGGTCCAGACATGGCCTGCACATGGTTTCGAGCGGGAAAAGAGTACACAACATGTGCTTAGAAAGTACACGGCGTGTACTGAAAAAATTTCCAGAAACTCCATTTTTCTCAACAACTCCAGAAAAAGGAAAAACATACCTGAAACGAAGGTCCGGGTTCTTACACATATATTTTCCAAAAATATAACCTACTATTGAGTCACTCTTCCTGGTTCCACACAATCTCAAGTCCTTAACGAAATAGTATTACAGTACAGTCCATATATTCTCCATAATTATTATAACCAGTACATTGTTGATACAAAACTAAAATGACATATTTCTCTAATAACAACATAAAAACTATATTCATTTTTCCTCATTAGTGGTAGTATCAAAACATGATTATTATCCAATAGCATCTTTTGGGGCATACTCTGATGATTTGGACATTGGTTCGTGTAGTGTCCCACCTCCATGTAGATGAAGCATTGTACATTTAAAACCTTTTTCTTACCATTGCAGTTACGTACATGGTGTCCCTTTTCTCCACACTTATAACAAACTCCCATTCCCTTCAGGAAAGTTCCAGGGTGTTTCTTCCCACATTTATCACATATGGGAAAATTCTTCCTTTCCCTCATCCCTTTATCCATCTTTCTCTCTTCCATACTTTTCTTCTCTTGCATCCCTTCAAAGCCATAGAACTCGTATAATTCTTTACTTATCTTATTAACATATGCTACTATTTCTCCATATGTTTAGAATACATGGGAGACTATTTCCTTTCTATATATTGGCTTAATACTGTGAAAGATATTATCATTCATTCTCTTTGGATCATACGTATTGCTGGAGTTCACATTCCTTCTACTGGGCGCCATTTATATACAATAGCATAAACTAGGTCAGTTTATGAATTTCAATGAATAATTCCAAAATTGTAAAATAGATAAATTAAATTGAATGGTTTATGGATATAATCAATAATCATACGGATGTTTTCATTGAGGAATTATATACTCATGAACCCTTCATAATGATTTGTAAACAAAATGAGAATTATCCTAAGCATAACCCCCAGGAGTGTCGTAACCAATAGCGCTGGAAGGCCCATTGTCGCGCAATCGTTCCCATTAGAGTCTAGCTCAAAGCGTTGTTTTTGGGGTTTACCCATAGGTACATCTGTGCTAGAGCCGCCTCTACCTGCTGATATCTGAATAGGGATTTATTTCTCGGAAAACCCAAAAATCTCTACAACAAAAAAATTCTAGGAAATTCTTCTATAATAATCCTCAAAGTATATCTTAGGGCTATGTGCTCTAATCAGAGCTTATCTAAATCTACAATCCATGGTTATTGCTAAACTTCCTCTAATACCAACTGTAACACTGTGACCACAGTTACCCAGAGTCGGTGCATTATTTTAATACATTGGAATGATTAAAAAGAATCATGTCCTGAAGGACAAATCAGTTTAGTGGTATGGGAAAGTATATTGCATACATGAATGTTACATTACCTTTTATAACATACAAAACAACATAAATAATCCTTTATGGACGTCATTATTCCCTTGGCATAACCCTGCATATCAATCACAGTACACTTCTTGTAATCCTGGGAAATATAACACATAGAAAGGGGTGATCTCGGATGCTCAGTAAGGATAACAATACAAAGAAACTTTCATAAATAAGCATAAACATTTAAGGCAATGTATAACTAAAACAAAATCCTTTTAAACTTGAACTTCAACATACTATGTAAAAAATAAAAAGAAGGAATTTTATTTACATATTCACAAGTATATTATACTAGTCGAATAATCACATGCAATATCACTAACAACTTTCAAAATGATGGAATGCATAATGTCAAACTATCATAACCACATAGTCAAGGCCTTGTGCCAAAAATACAAATAATATTTTGTCAAGGCCTTGTGCCAAGACACTAGTTTGTCTCATGAGACCTACCATTTCATCGAGGAGATATAGCAGGCTCCACCTGTCATTTACTAACTCCAATTCATTCCTCATATGAACAGGTTTAAACATAACATAAACATTCGTATTAAAACTAGCATACGAAATGTCAATACTCTATCCATAAACCATGAATGGTATAAAAATAACACATCCACAGTCAAACATAACACAAAACCTTAAATACAATATGGATGTTTTGTATCATAATAAATCAAATTAATATATGTTTAAAATCCATCAAAGGATGTTGACATAAATGAAATCAAAACTATTTGAGAGAAATATCTCTTTTTTGAAATCATTGAAAAATCCCACATTTATAAAGGATGAAATTTAAAGAGATTTTTGAATCAAAGTGTCCCATACCACTTTGATACTTTTGAAAAAAAATATCATTTCAAAACATTCATGTCCATATAAATAAAAACTTAAAATAATTTTGAAAACATGGAAATTAATTTAAAATATTTAGAATGATAAATCATTAAAACATTTAAAATATGATATTGATAAAGAGTACCTTTAACAAATTCTTAAAATATTCATTTTGAAATAATTTAAAAGTCACAAATGTATAAAATAAATCATTTAATTTTGAAATATTCTTATAAGCTTTTAAGGTAAGCTTAGACAATTTTATAACAGTGGAAAATAGTTGCACCTACCTTATATGTTTAAAAAAAGACAGTCTTACCTTAATTTTATCGAAAATGTTAAAATGACCTTTTTTGGAAAAAGACAGAAAGATTCCATTATAAACATCTTATAAAAAGTCAAAGAAGGGAGTAAATTAAATTAACCCATAGTCTGTAAAATAGTATGAATGATTTGAAATACATTTTTAAGAAACATGGATGTGGATGATAAAGAGGTCCCAATAGATAATTACGTATAAACAAGCATGGATAATGAAGAGATTGTGAAATAAACACTCACCAATTTGTTAACATATGAAACATACACCCTATGAAAGTGGTATAAAACAATGAATATGTAAGTACACATAAATTAATGTGTATTACAAAAATAATACAATTATGGGTAGTACATACGCCACACAAAAGGTGATAGAGGCATTAAGGCATGAATCTCACGGGAATAAAGGAGTGGGATGAAAACCTCGTACGTAGAACATTACTTTAGTCGAGGGTATGTATAACCTCCTGTATGAAGATCGTAGTAAGTTATTAAATTATAAAAAACCATATTAATATTTATGATATCATACATGATTAATTAATGACTTTATAATACCCATTTAATAATAGTTTCCATTTTAAATTAACATTTCGGGTAATAATCACATTATTAATCATAGGTGTTTTAACTTGTTACTCTTGATTGTATCAATTAGACCAAGATTTGAATACATCCAAAATTTAAAACATGATTTATATATCATATATATTTAGAATATAAATATGTATAATAGATATATATATGAAATGAAAAACACCTTTTATGGAGATGGTAGTCCGTACGTACGCATAAACGTTGTTTCCATTTTCATATCATATTGGACGGAACTAAATGATTAAGATATAAATAAGTACATATACATATATATATATATAAATATATATCTCCCGTATAATTTTTATTGTATATATTACATACTTATTAGTAATATATATTTTTATAAACGTAGAGGAATGGTTATCGTGGAAATGAATCTAATAGTGTCGTGGGGATGATAATTCGTACGTACGCACGAGCGACAATATAATTTCTTTAAAGGCATGGAATTGTATGGTATATTAATTTTACAGAGACATTAGCATGTTATTTTCATTATTTTTATACATATAACTCATCATTATATCCATCCAAATAACATTGTGTTGAAGAACAAATTACACCACGACGTGAAGATGGTAAGCCGTACGTACGCACATATAGTGACATGTCATTCAAAGGATGGATAGAATAATGAATATAGTTGTACCATATTTATAATAAAATAATAGTATATAGAAGATACTATAGGTATTATTTTAGAATAGAAATAACAAATAATGAATAAGTTGAAGAAGAATGTAACTTGAAAGAGGATGGTGAAAATATTACCTCTTCTTCGGGTTCTTTCTTTTGATTTGATCAAAAGGGATCCTTAGGTTGGATTTATGACTAAAGAAAGGACACCAGGTTTAAGTGAGGGATGTCAATGGGATAATTGTGTAGGGTTTTTCTGATCCAAAAGGCTTTTAAGGTATGAAGAATTGGTTATAAGTGGTCTCCTTTTATAAGGGGGAGAGGGGCTCTTTAAGAAAATCCTAAAGTATAATTTATAATAATTTCATATTCAGTTTCTAATGGATCCAAAATAGATTATTGAAAGTATAAAGTGGGTATGGGTCAAAATCCTTTCATACAATATATTTTAGATGGGTTTGGGTCAATATATTAACCTTATCATTTATATTTAACTCTTAGTTAAATAGTTTTCATTTACCATGTCACATTGTATTTTTATATTAAATGTTTAATAAACATACTATATACTTCCAAGAGACCCCCAAATGGTCCATTAATGAGACACCTATCATTATATAAGTCCTTCGTCTGAACCTTTGTTTTTTAGGAATAGAATATCAATTAATAATATAGTATTTGTTTTAAAAACTAATTTATGTCAATTTTGACAATATTTAATAATTGTTTTTTGTTAAAGTCTTAACAACTTTATTAATTCAAAAAATTGCATTTGAGAAATCCTAAAATTTAATATTAACCAATAAACCTCATGTAAGACATCAAAACTTTCAAATTATTTTTAATTTAACATTTATAATATTAATTATTTGATTCTTTAATTAATAAGGAAAATACTGCATCATTATTGTGTCGTAAATAAATTTAATTATTCAATGTCTAAAAATTATAAAAATATTCCATTATGTAGGAAATATTTTTATCTTCCTAATTAATATTTATAGTAAAAAATATAACATATATAACCCTATGTAAATTTTTTTTTCTAAAAGATATATGCTTATATAATTTTTGAATTTACATTAACTTTATTAATATAAAGTGTCATTATAACTTACAATTGGATCCATGGGGTCCCAAAATCAGCTGAAATATTCTCATGGTTGGACATGTATCAAACAATATGATTAGGACACTTTTTAGGGTAATTTAATATTATTATATGATTATTTTTTTACCCTTATTTACCGGATTTACCCTTTAACCACGGTAAATAAAATATTTACCATAGTAATTATTCGAAATGTCTAAAAATAAGAGTTACCTATTTGTTAAATTTTGGAATATTGATTCCAAATATGGAATCCATTTTTCAAAATTCAAAATAGAGAAGTGTCAAAAATTAATTTTAAATTAATACCCATTGTCAAAACAAAAAGCGTGTTTTTAAGATATAATAACTATCAAAAGATTGACACTTTTTTAAGTTCAGTTTAAATGTGAAATTATGTTCAATGAACAATATTGGATTAAATTGTAAAAATATATTCTAAATATACTTTAAAACCGCTAAAATTTATAATTTATCACTATTAATTATTTCGATTAAAATTGTTGTTTTTAATTAAAATTTAGTAATATTCATTATTCATCAAAATATGAAAGTTTTCAGAAAAGTACCAAAAATTTACCCTAAAGTAATTTTGATATTCTAAATCCAAAAAATAATTCCATTTTGAAAGATAAAATGTAAAAAATTTCAAAAAGTGGGTATTACTATTCATAACGGCTAGTTTGATTGGTTGTGGTGTCTGTTAGAACTCGAAGTTGCGTACAACGCATGCTACAGTATTATTCAAAGAGAAAAATACCATGGAAACATGGGGTGTAAAAAAGGACACCAATAGGTTGATGAAACCAATTTCTGAACACAAAATGGCTGAAAATAATGAATCAAATCAATATCAACATATATTTGACAAATGATAGACTATATTTAATATGAGGAAGTTTGATCTGACGTGTCGAACACTAATAATATTTTTTTTTTAAACACATCTACATAGTATGTATCAAGATAAACACAATACATGTTTCTTATAAGAATTGATTACATTTTTCTGGAAATTTATTAGGAAGATACTTCATGTATACTTCTTATATATTTTTTACCTCTTCCCAAGGTGGATGATCCTTATCGTAGGGAGAATATCTAGGAACATGGAATTTGATAGAGTACATGGGAATTACCTGAAAAACATGTGACACGCCATATTAAGCAGCATGTTCTTTAATAAAGTGCACAAATATGGCATGAGTACATGAACATCACCAAGATGAACGGATAGGGACCCCATGTGGCTTAATAATTTTGTGTTTCCCTACACGGGAAATTAGTTGTGTACCCCAGATACAAGACCACGTAAGTCATTTGGAAAACACACCAAGTGGTTTATCTCGGACACCATGTATCCCTTATCAAATTTTAAAGATACATCTAACTATCATATCCCATTCATTTGGACACATATTTTTTCCCATATGTATGATATATTGTGTATTTCTTTCATTTTGAATGAATTGTTACCCTTCATTGTGGATTTCACTATAAAAATTTTATTGTATATATCATGAAGCATATTTAGGTGAATCCTACAAATGATTTTGAATAAGGAGTTGATCACCAGTTTCCTATAGAGTGGAACCCCCATTGAATTTGTCATGGGTCCTCTATATACTAAGTAGAACCCCCTATCAAAAAGGGATAAGTCCTCACAAATATATTGTGGAACCCCCATGATGAATCAATGTGTGTACATTAATCTATGTAGTGGACCCCCCCCCCCCCCACACACACACACCATCAGCATGGGTGTGTGTCCTCTCTAAATTGGGATGAACCCCCTATTTTCTAGGGAATGGGTTCACATGACTCCAGATTTTATCCCCCATGATTAAAATGTGAATCGTTCATTTATGGATAACTATATATTGACCCCCACACTATCATGGTAAGGTGAATTTCCATTACTTGGAGTATATAACCCATGAAATGTGAAACACATTAATGTGGTGTGGGCCTTCATACAATTACTTTGTGGAAGATACGTGATATACCAAGAAACATTTATGGGCTTTTAAAACAGATAATGACTATTTTCATGGTCTTGGCTATGAGATGGGGATCCTCTTTCTCTCTCTTTTGGTTTTCAATTTTATGAGAATATATATATATAAGAATATAAATATATATATTTATACCATTGGATATGTTTAATCACCGGACATGGGTTTCGAAGACACTTGGAGTAGTCCACCTTCTTTATTTGCATATCTTTATGTGGTTGGATGAGGATAATAACTTACTACGGATGACAAAGACTAGATGAGTAGTCCATAAACACCCAATGTTGAGATCCATGTGTTTGTACTAGGTTACTCTTTCTCTTACATTGGATTTATATATTCAATGTTTACTATATATAGTCATTATATTTATATTATGTATCTTACTACTTAAACTTTCATCTTTCATGATGTCCTACTTGATATGTATACACTCACTCCTACATGGATATCTTCAACATGTGTGATGTATTATCATGATGATGGATAGGTTGGAAGTAAATTTATAATATCAAGGTGATACATGGTGATTTTCACCGAGTTTGGTGGTCATGGATTGGGAAATAAGAGATGGGATAAATAATTTGTGTACTATTTAGTTTTCTAGTTTGGGACATAATTATAGTTAGGTGGGTATTTTCCACCTATATTTTACATTTTTCACTGATGTGTTCTTATACACCATAGAGGTTTTTCATGTTTGATTTATATTGTAGTAGTTTATTCATATTTTATTATACATCTTCAGTTCTACATTGAGTATTCTAGGTTTTTGTTTATAAGTTATTTAGGATAAAGAATGCTATTTAGGATATTTTTTTAATATTTGTCACCACCATTTGGACCATGGATCCATTTTTTGGTTTGTTTCTTCCTCAGGCCTGGTTAGGGTTGGTTCATGATATATAACTAACATTCTCATTTGATAAACATTAATTCTTGATTTGTTACATAATACAAACATAATACACCCGAGAAGATCAATAAGACTAGTGTATTTTGTAATTAGGTACAATACATAACAAGTTAAAAATAAGGAATTCATATTATTTATTTAAAAAATACTTAACATATTTATAATACTCACTAAAGAGTAAAAATTTATGGGATAACCTGGGGATATAAGTAATAATGGGGTGAGATTTAATGTCCAGTAAGGGAATAAAACATTAATTACCTGTATAAAATAATACATGTTATATATTCCACACAAAAATGGGTCATAAAAGGATTTGGAATCATAAAACCTAACAATGTTAATTTATATATCTTGATATTCATAAAAAGAACATGGGTAGTATGAAAAACACATCAAACACTGATTAATAAACATAGGTCAAGGATAATATCCAAGAAATCATGATTGAAAAATTACAATAATGTAATTACGTTTACTCCCATTCCAATAATTATGTCTTGTGATACTAAAAATTACCCAACACGTTGGAGCACTATATAATTTTGAGTTCACCTATCAAATTCAATTCATTCTTATGGTTATATGAGACATATAGATAAAAAAATTGAATTCATCCCTGATAATATTTTATTCCATGATCAATTAGTGTTTAATACGTAAATGTTATAACAATATCCAATAATTATATGTGTATGAATGTGAACAACATTGATAGGATATGGGTATTTAATTCACTAAAAAACTATTTTGTCATGTAAAATCATTGTCAAATTTAGATGGTATAATAGAAAAACTAAAAAAAATCATAAATGGGTTGATGATTGAGAAAAGGTAATATAATAGTTTTTAAATAAAATGAGAAGTAAGAGGGCCATGGAAATGAATATCTCAAAATTAGGAATTGGATATAGAAGTCATAAGATGTTAACAAAAATATTAACAAAGAAGAGATTGTGAGGATCCATTACCATGAGTGAGTCACTCGAAATGCCTTATAGGTGATCCTAGAGACCATGGGTGGATCTTAGGTAGGATTGTATAAATATTTTATGTGATATAATGAATTTCTGTAATGATAAATGGCTTCTTGGGACGGTTTATATAGAAAATGATTAGGATATTTTTTAGTATCTTCTCAAACAAAGGTTTTGGACTATATATAATAAAATAACCATAGAAACAAACCATTACATGATTTTTCCATGTATTTATTCCAAATAGATTTGGTTTAAAATTTATAAAAATTCCAAGGTCCAAAATTAATAAAATGATACGGATATGATGTGGAAGTGAGTCACACTCTTATTCAATGCTTTTTAAAATCCTAAAATATATTATAAGTTCTATTGTATTTATAATATCATTAAAATATTAATAATGTAGACATAAAATAGAATTATTTTATATTTAATGAATATATTTGATAATGGAAATAATTTATAACATTTATTACATCTCTTTTTGGTCATTATGATGTCATTATACACCCTATATATTTATATGGTACTTAGTTTTTACCCGTTAATTTGACTGCCTCAGAAAATTATAAAAAACTCATCAATGGATAATTTATACATTATTATTCAAAAAAAATATTTATTTTAAACTAATTATTTTATAAACAAGATAACTTTTACTTTTAAAATATAATTGGCATATACTGAGAAATCATGGATTTTTTTGTCAATAACTGTTTTAAAATCCTTATATATATAACATTTGACTTCCTAAATATTATATATTCCTTTATATTTAGTAAATATTATTTTATAATAATATTTCATTAAAATAATATTTATTTTAAAATTCCATTATTTCATTAAAATAAATCTATTAATTTAATATGAATATTACACAAAATTTTACATTCAATTTTATTGAATCTAATTCAATATAATTTTCAATGAAATTATAAAAAGAATATAAAAATGTTATTATATTGAAAATAAAATAAAAATATTAATGTTATTAATTTTATTGATCTATATACCATTAATAAACCAGCAAAGGACCTAATGGTAATGTGTGGGCCAGTGAAACAATCATGTGGGGGGGTTCTGCATAAATTGTATGGTACATGGTATCGATGAGATTTAACTTCTCATGTAAATGGACTATCTCTTGCTTAGGTTTTTCGATATCACCACAGTCATGGACAAGGGAAAATACTAGAGACTTTATCTCCCATATAATCTTTTATATTTGGGCATTGTAGGCTATGATTTTATAGGTTGAGGCCATCATTTATTTTTTCTTTTTCAACATGATTCATTAAATCCATATATTTATAATAATCATATGATAATTATTAATCATTATTAATATAAATGGTAATGATACCTATTTGTATTTTGAAATCCTTAGAATTTTTAAAAAATAAAATAAAGTAATCTATTTTCCAGGACCATATTTCATAATAATATATTTAATTTAAATCTTATGTTGAATTTTTTTATAAATTTTCGGTCATTACAATCATTCCCCACTCATAAAATTTGATATCTAATTGTTTTCCCAAACCAAAATAGATGATTGTAATTTTTTTAATTAGTTACTCTAGTTCATATGTTTTCATTTCAAACATTTGGTTTCATTGAATAACTTTTACCAAGTATAATATCTTATAACATATATAATTTTATCAACAATTTTTGATATCTAGTAGGTTCTCCACATATGTTAAATAAATCTCCAAAAATAACACCTCTAGATTGAGCACAAGTTAGGGTTATGATATGTACTTTCTCAAGAGGGTTACATGGAATATATAATGTACATGGGATAGGTTAGGTGGTAGTGCTAGTTGATAATCTACCGCTCAAACACGATCAAGGAACTAAAAGTGTATAATGTATCTTGGACTCACCTTCCCCTTCTACCTAAATATCATGAAATTATTCCGTGGAGATATTAAAAGGAATATAATGTTTCCATTGTTAATATCAAGGTTTATTTGAAAAATATTTCCATAGATATTTTGTTCACTATTATAAGGACTGAGGTTCTACTAAATGATCATAACATTTTCTACTATTTCGTATGCCATTTTAGCACATATTACTCTGAATTCCACAAAATCATCCCAACATTTAAGTGTCATAACCATCATCTAATTTAAGGATTCACCTTGTGGAATTTTGATACTTGAGTGGAAAATGATATTGTATGAGAACAAGGAAAGAGAAAGATGTTAATACCCACCACCATTGATGACAATTTAGCATTCTCTCAACATGTTCTCAACTTTCTACAAGGCCTACTTAGATTTGCCTTCAAAATGATGGACATAATCTATGAGGAATTCTACATAGAATTTATAGCATGTTAGAGACTCATCCAGATCATATATGTGGAACTTGGATCTCAACAAGATACAATCGATAGTGTTGTTTCATGAATCTAGAACAATTCTCTAATGTATATCATTACATGTTGATTTAGTGATAAATACTATTTAATTTTAATTAAGTAATATGTATTCAAAATATTATCATACATAACCTAGAATGAATTATTTCTTCTATATTTCTTTAGATGAATATTGAAAAATTATATGGTGATGTTTTTCAATTTCAATGAAGGCATGTGTAATATTTGCATCATCCACTTGTATGTTTTCCCTTACTCTTTAAATTTATTTCAAATTAGTCATCATGATGTATATTCTTTGACAAACTTCTTCATATTTTCCCTACATTAGTGCTATCCTTGATCATGATAAATTTTAATTTTTCTTGGATTGAGGGAGAAGGTCAAGCTAGGCATATCATCAAAAGATCATTCATTAACTGAGGATTTGATGGTGCATATAGTATTAACAAAATTCTCAAATCTCCTTCATCATTATTATTTACCTAAAATATTTTTCCACTATTATATTTTCCACTTTCATTAGAATCCTACAACATCACTTTTAGAATACTTAACCCTCTCCTAAAGTGATTTTTCAACAAACATTAATTAAAGGATTAAGGATGTTCCTTCTTATTTTTATTTCCTTATTAATCCTTTTCAAATATAAAAATATCATATTATTAACAATTCACATCATTTATTAAATTAATTGATCCTTTATTTATAGTCAATATTTCACATTATTCACTTTCCTAGGATTGTATATAACTGCGTATCCTGAGTTCTTGTGAGATCTAACTGTCATCATTGGAACATACTTTTCCCTTTCTGGATGAATATATACTTAGTTATTTTATGATCTGTGTATATTTTATAATTCTCAAAAGATATATAATTAAACCATATTTTATCATCGTTGATCATTGTATCCAACACCAAATCACGCATTAGGTAGTTATGTTCAGGAACTTTCAACTGCCTTGAATAATAGTTTAGGAATTTTCCATTCATTATTAACACGCATCCCAATATCTTCTTCAAATAATCACTGAATACTATAAAAAATTCTCCAAAATAAGCTATTGTGAGAATATGGGTAACGATAAACCTTCTTTTTAGCTCCATGATGACATCTTCATATTAATTACTCTATGAAAATGTGGCACCCTTCCATGTTATATTAGATTGAGGGTCCCAAATTCTAGATAAATTTCTCACAAATAAAAGATAATACCCAACTAATCCAAGGAAACTACAGATATCTATAATTGACAGTTTCCTTGAATATAATTATTTTTTTTGCCTTTTATTGGTCTACATAAATCCCATTTCATTTGATGATATACACTGAGAATGATAATTCCTTCACCAATAACTCACATTTTTTGTACAAGACATAAATCAATCCTTTTCATATTGTTTTTGTCACACTTCTCAGATACATAAAATGAACCTCCTTTGTTTTAGATAATAATAGAATATAATCAATAATAATTCCCATTAATTTATCATGGAAATATTTAAAAACAAATTTCATCCTGTTCATCAAAATTTTTTGATCATGATTGAGTCTGAATAAAATTTCTCTAAACTCGAAGAAATTTTACTATATAATAAGTGATATATTTTGGATATCCTTCTTCTTCAACATAACATTGTAATATCTACACCAAGGATCCAACATGGAGATTTATTGTTACCCATGATGTTGATCAAACAATTCATCAGTCTATGGAACGAGATACTTGTTTTTTTGGGGTTATTTTTGATCACACAATAATCAATAGAAATGTTCATTAACACATCGTTATTCTTGACCAAGAGGACTGGTTGATATAATGATAAATCAATTTGGCATAAAAACCCATTGTCTATATTCTCTATTAGTTAATTATTTATGCAATCAATTTACAAAAAATATCTTCTATATATTTTCTTGGATAATAGAAACACCCAATGTATAAGATCAATTAATATTATAACCTCTCGTCAAATAGGAAGACATGGAAATTCATCAAGAAACACATCTGATTATTCCCTCACAACATTAATGCCATCAAAGATGTAAATTTAAAAACACTCAATCATTTTATATAGATATGATTTCTCATTGGGAAATAATATCTATTCTTGATATGTCAGTTCTATTGAAGATTCATCATCACCTTTTCACTTGTATAGAATCTATGGTTGATTCGAAATACAAAGAGTTATTTACATATGAGGAAAATTTCTATTTTATCTATATAAAGAAATCTAATACATACCAATAAATAAATAAAATTCAACAAAAGGTGTATTAAAATGTTCACTATGTGGATCATTAAAAAAAATTTGATAGGGGAGAAGTTATATACTCCAGATAGATTAATTTTACATATTTTACATTTTCATCAATTTCTTAAATTCATTCATTTATAGAAGTTTTTGAATAGTTATACTGAAAAGTCTAGATTTTAAGGAATTCATAGATATAAAATAAAAATATTTGTTTTATATCCTTGAATGAATTATTAGAATACATTTCCCCACATTATTATTGAGATCTAGCTCAGTTGTTGTGATGGAAAAATTATCCCATTTTTGCTTTTGTAGGTTGATGGTTATCTCAAAAAATCCTTGGCATTTTGGATAAGTTTATAAAGATACATAGTTTAATATAGTGGAAGAAATTAAAAATAAATTGAGGGATTATGAGAGAATTCATCTTCTTCGCTGAATTAGTCAGTTCTCATATTGAAAATGCCTAGCTATGAGTCCTTCTATCAACCAAATCATTTATTAATCACACTTGGGAAATTTTTATAGTTCTTAGTTCCATAACATTGAAAAGTGGGATGTTGAAATTTATTTCCAACATTATACATCTCAATTGTGAAAACAGAGATAATCTTCAATTTCCACATCATATCCATATTAAACCCTTGAGATTCACCGATATACATTTTGACATTGAGGGCACATCAAAAAATTTCCTCATAAAAATTAAAGTATTTCATCATGATGTATTTTTTTAGATTTAGTTTTATCTCACCAATGTGGTGGTCAACCTTTTATTTGAGTGTACCATCAAATTTAGAGGTTTATTTTGAATGCCTTTTAAATTTGGCCTCACACACCTTGATAGAATAGTCATTAGTTTTCATGAATGCAATGAAATCCATTTCTAATTTATATCCAAATGTATGTGCATAATGTTTATCAAAAAACATTTAACAAAATTTCTTCCACCCAATCACTTTGATTTCTTCCACATGGTTCATATTCTTGATCAATGTGCACCAAATATTATCTTCTCCTACCATATATTAAATAGAAAGGATATCATTGTTTTTTAGGACATTGAAGGATAGAAAAGATATTCTCAATTTAATTGATCCATTTTTCAATGATTATAAGATCTTATGATCCATTGAAAATGTTATTCCTAATTACATGATGAACTTAATTGTAGCTTGATCATTATTTGGATGATTTGGGTTCTCCTCCTTATACAAGTTTCTAATGAGAACATAAATCATCTAGGAGAGCATCACCACAAATATCATGGGTAGAATTCCCATTGTGTTGGGCATCTCATTGGGGTTATCATCACATTGCCCGTTACATTTGTTGTTTACCAAATTTTTCATATTTGTGACCATTGTCAACAATAATTGTAAACATAGGGACAAAAAATTTTAATTAATTTAAAACATAATAGGTCATCCAATTATAGTAATGGGATGACATATTAAGTACATGTACTTCCTTAACATATGAATTTATAGTCTTAAATATTTGTTACCCAAGATATATTTCCTAACATGTATTCTTGTGTTTATTTTTGTTTCTATAATAATGGATCATAATAAGGTTTTGAATTTACATAATAATATTGCCCAAGAGTGAAAAAAACACTATAAAACAAGTACCATAATTATGTACCAATTCTTGGTTCTGTCTAGCTCAACACAGTGTTAGTAGGTTTTAGACATATAATCATATTGAGTGGATCCACATCCAATTTTAATATCACGAGAGGGAGGTATTTTTGGATAAACAAATTTATCTTTACTTACGAGATTTTAAGAAAGTATTCATATAATTAGTCATATACATAAGTATTCTACTAGAGTTATTATATTCTTAATACCTAAAAAAATAAACTAGTTATTCACTAATGTTTTTATAATCCTAATCCATAAAATAAAAATAATCCACTGATGCCAACTATAACAGACCTATTATTTATTACACATTATTTCATGATTTTTTATATAAAATAACAAAATATAAAGCCTGGAATCGTAATAATTTTTCCCCTTTTTTAATTGGTTAAATTACAATTAAAATTAAATGAAGGAAAAAATAATCATTATTGAAAACCTCATTAACATTTTCATAATATTCCATCATACTTGTATTGTATGGGATAACCAAAAGATATCAACAAAAATAGATTACCTATAGAGCCCGATAATGGAATAAACATGGCATAACATGAATTTTATTAGAAAATCTATAAAATAGTAATATAAAATGGTCAAAAATGGAAGAGTAATCACAAACAGAAACATTGTGACATGATATTAAATGATAATAATAATGGAAACATGGTAACTATGCAAAAACCCTAAAATCATTATCATTAACATAGGACAATGATAATTTGTAAGACATCATGATTAAAAGATAACTATAATGGAATCACATTTAATCCATATACCAACATGATATCCCATTAGACTAACAATTAGAAAATGAATTGGAGCACTATAAAATTTATGGCACTCTCATCACATTCATTTCAATATATTGATTATGGGTTCCAAATAAATATCACAACATGGATTCATTGATCTTCATATTTTATTCCATTATCATGGGATGTGGAATAAATACATTAAATTCATGTGTCATATATTTATAAGTTTATAATGTGTAACACCATTTATATAAAATGGGTATAGTTTTCACTACAAAATTGATTTGACATGGAAAATCGTTGTTTAATTTTGGTTTAATAACGATGTCACTTAAAAAATTCATAAAATGGTTTGATGAGAAAGCAAGGGTACAATACAGTTTTTTAATAAAATGTGATGTAATAGGGATTTCTAGATATATATCAAGTAAATATTAATTTGAATTATAAGGCATAATATAATAATGAATCATGAATAAAAAGTTAAGGTGATGATCCCTTATAATGAGACTTTGACATCAAATGCATGGAAGTTCCTTATTGGGATCATGGGGGAACATGAGAGTACTATTGGGAGAGTTGGGAGGATGGTGGATGGGATCCATGTATTTTAAAGGGAAAAAATGGGTTCTTGGTGGGTTTATATTGGTAATGATTTGGGAATTCATTATTATTTTTCAAACATAGGTTTTGGACTCTATATAATAATATAACCATAAAAACAAAAAATCACCAGTTTTTTCCAAATAATTCTTCTAAAAAATGTGACTTTTAATAATTTTAGAAGACAAATATCCCAACATAAAAAAATAAATCCATTGATTATGTGGAAGTGAGAAAACTCTTAATGAAATTATTTTCAAACATTAAAATATATTATATTTTTTAGCAGATTAGTAATGTATATCAAAATTATTTGAATAAACATCAAACCAAATTATTTTGAAGATGTAATATATTTAATGTTTTGTATATGCATTATACTATTTATTATATCAACATCAAATCATTATTATTTCATAATACCCATTGTATATTTGTATGATATTTAATTTTTACCAGAAAATTCGATTGTCTTAGAAAAATATAAAAAATTCACCATTTGATAATTAAAATTATTTGACTGATTAAATAATATTTATTTTACCCAAATATTCTTCCAAATACTAAAATATTCACTTTTAATTAAAAATAAACATTTATTGAGAAATGATTTGTTTTTTATTAAAATATTTTTCGAACCCTTATAAAAATTACACTTGTCTTCGTAATCATATTATTATAATTATATATAAAAATATTATTTAATAATAATATTATATACATATATTATTTATTTCAAAAATTCATTATTTAGTAAAAATAAATTCTATAATTGAAATTTAATGTTACATAAAAATATACATTTCTTTTTATTGAATGAAAATCAAAATCATTTATAAAGTAATGATAAAATTAAAATTTTCACATTATTCTATAAAAAAATACAATAAACATATTTATATTATTATGGTCATGATTAATATCCATTTAATACCCATGTAAATTCCATAAGAGAATGGAGTCTTATGGTGACACATTGATGTGGTGGTTTGACATACATTTTTTTGGACATGATCTCGATGAGCTTGAACTGATCCCATAAACGGTTTCGCTCTTACATATGAAGTTTGATCATATCTTAGTATTATTTAGGGGAATGGAATAGATATTCTATCTCTCATAATAATAGATAAATGCATCTCATTGGGTGATATAATACTAGATGAGTCCATACATCCTTCTTCTCTGTTAATTGGATTTGTAAGAATCATTTCTTTATGATATCATATAATCACTAGAAAATGGATATATTATCTAAATTAATAATGCCTAGTGGCCTTTTTAATCCAATAGTATATAGTAATACCCAATAATTTGAGGTGTTTTTTAACCATAATACATAAAAATACATTTAATAAAAATCATTAGTGGATTTTTATTTTTAATGGTTCGAGAAGATTCATGACAGATATGCTTAATGCCTGATAAAATATTCTCAATGAGATGAGGATGCTAGTTTAACAGTTTACTCAATAATTTATCTTTTTTCTACCATGTGATTTCTATGACCCAATTAATCATTCATTTTGTAATATTCTCTATTATGGTGAAGACACAATAATCAATATCCCTACATACCCTTTTGGATATAATCACTGGAGGTATATTGGTTGTAACATGATGTGTCCCATGATAGAAATACATAGAAAATAGTATCTATTTATTATTATTCATCAACTATTAATGATATGATATTTAATACTAAATCCAATTTTTTTCAATTATAATATTTTCCTTATATATGGATACCAAATCAAATTTAAATTTAGAAGGCCCAACTTACCTCTATCTACCAAATTTTATCAAGAGGACTATTGAAAACCATGGTGCTTCTATTTAAATCCATTTTATATATTGTATTGATGGACCAACCCAACAGAATCATATCCACCATGTATTCCCATCAACATGGGATATCTTAGTTGTGATGAAACATTTTTACCCAAACAAATCCATCTAGTTAGAAATATTCTAAAACAACATTAAATATCGAATTCTAATTTTTTCTGACACAGTGCATGAATTAGATGTTTTTAGTATATATTTGGATTGGTGTCTTCATTATCATGATTGAGCCACATATTTTTAATCACCACCATTCAATGACAAAAAAATTCTAATTGATTTTAAAATACTAAATAAATCCTCGTGATGATATCCCGACTACATGTGATAAAATAACATGATCCCTTATTCCTCACCCATGAGGTCATCCCCTATCTGGTGCTGGCCTCTATCCCCATTGAAAAATTCTATTACAAATCATAAACTAGACACTCTACAAAACAATGTGTGGTTTTTAATATTCATATGATATATTTAATTACTCTTATATATTCTCTCTCATTATTTTCATAAATCCTCAATTTGCACCTTAATAATCCAAGTTACCAGTTCCAATAATGAATTCCCTTTGCTCAACTGACATTGAGATAAATCATTTATCCTCCATGATGGGCCATGCTACATGACCATAAACTATTATCCCCATGGTCAATTTTTAATAAAATTAAACACGTTCCACAATATTGTTTGAGAATCATGGATTTAAGATACATGTGCCACTACGATGGGTTTTTAGTTTGAATTGATTCTCCTATATCATGTCATGTGCTTCCTTGGATACCTCTCTATAAATAAAACAATAGGATTCGGTCCTGATAGTTTAATATTATACTCTACATCCCTACTTGATCTACGGTACTTGACCTTAAATGGAATAAAATCATGGTCCATGCTACAAGAACGTAAAAGAAAAACCCAATACAATCCTTGAAATTATCCATTAAAACACAATCCATCCTCCACACCTAGTCAAATCTATGAGATACTAAATTAAAAATTCATGTTTTCACCCACGATCCTCTCCATAAATAATTGTTGAATAATTTTTTTCTATCTCAGCTGACTTGAAATTGATTTTTTTCCATTTGCATGAATTCACATAATATGTCAGGTATATTATATCAACATTCCTTATTAACAATAATGTGGACATAAGTTGGTAGGAACAATACAAGAGCATCACAATTGAAAAATAATCACATTGTGTCGCATGATTTCGATCAATATTGCTTTTCACTTCAACATAGGCTCTCATACAGTGATTTCAAATTTTTCTAATGGACTACATCACATCTATAATACACATCCTAGAGTAACATTCTCATTTTCTCTGATCAAACTTCCATGTTTTGTAGAAACAACTCTATAATGTCCCACCTCTCATCTAGGATACAATTTTTAGTAAATTAATATTAATATAAATTGTATTATATCTCTTTTTTTTAATATTATCACCAATAGTCCTCCATATATATTACTCTATATGTTGATCTAGTCACAAGATGTCACAATTTTCCTCTCACTTCTTTCCATTTTCATGAGTGGAATTCATTCACATTGGTGTTCAACGCAAATGTATCTTTTACATCAATAAATCATTCAACCTATTAAATAATACCAACCCAGTTCCCCCATATTCATGTGATACATTGGTGGATGATTCTACATTCCAACCCTAGCCTATCCACCATTTTCTAGAAATTTCATCTGATCAATTGATATTATAATAATTTATTTTTTACCCATCCTGACATAAAAAGTGTGGGATTATATATATTTTAGTTAATTAGTTTATAAATATGATAATAATGGGTAATAAAAACTAAAAAATGTGTTAAGAAAATAGATGTTATTATTTATTGATAATAAATATAAAGAGGGTCATCTATGTATTATAGTCTCTCTTATATTATAAAAAATATATCTATTATACTTCTACAAGAACAATTTATCTCCCAACATTGGCTCTTTTTAATAATGATTCAATGTGTTTTCACCACCTTGGTAGATCTACTAGATCTTATTCATCCAATAGATTAGATTCATTAACCAACATCAGCATTATCTCCTTCACTCTTCTACAAACTTCAAGGATTCATCTATTATCAAATATTACTCATCTATATCTTCTGAATGTGGAAGATATATGTGGTTAATGGTTTGTTATCTATTTGATAAAATTTTTATTTTCATTCATGAATCATATTATATCTGACATATCTCACTCTTACCCCTAGAATGGATTTAATATTTCTTATAATGGACAAAAACCATGCAGTATTGAAACTATTGCAAATCAATATTTCCTAGTATTATAGAATGTACCAAAATAATATGTGGCATACATGGTAGTCCATCACTCTTACTCCTAGTTACAACAACAAAAGGATTTATGATCTGTTTCTTTTAATCATCTATCCATATGGAAAAAAGTGTTGAAGTTCCATATGTTCCTCCATAAACTATGATAAATCATCTTATTATCCATAGTGATATATGATCTTCAGTCATTCATATCATTGCGGGTCGAAGCATACATAGGGGAAAACCTCAACATTCTTCTTCTAGGTTCATACTATTTTATTCTCTCCAATTTAATGGGATCTATACAAATTGGGTGGTAAAAATTAGTAACATTTTCTCTAAAGGGGAACACTACATCAATTTCCCATGAAATTTCCACTTTAACTATCTCATCCTCTCTAGTTGAAGACATCACCAATTGGACCCATGTTTATAGTGACTTGTTATGACTATTGGAACCCTCCCTACCATTATAATATCAGTTGTATTTCCTTCAAGGGTTATGGGAACTACATGTATGACAATTAATTCCATCGGTTGAGGGTAATGTTTATCTTGAACAGTATTAACCTCAGTTACACTTACTATTGGAACTAAACTTAATTCATATACATCACTATAAATATCCACCTCATCTATATTTAGGGATTCCCTTAATCTACTAATGGGAAGTATTTTTTTAGACTATGTGATAATAATAATAACCTCATCCATTTTCTCCACATTCATTAATGGATGTAGCACACTCAAGTTAGATGATTTCACACCATGAGGGTTTTAACATACAATTGAGAGTTTGATACATTAATCACCATGTATATAATTTTCAAAAATAAAATGGAGTATATATATAAATTTAACTTATGATCCCCATAGAGAATGACATAATAACTCATCCAGATTATACACTTCATCGGTGAGTGATGCTTCATAAACTGTTACTATCACTGCTTATTTAATAGCCAATATTTTCTCATACTCCCTCCATAAGGTCATTGATTAATTTTTTCTAAGATATCCCCTTATACTATGCAAATTGAATCCAATATCAATATATAATGTTATATTGTAATGATTGGGTATGTATAATACTCATATGTTAATAAGGTAAATGAATTTATCTTATCCTGCATGAGTTCTTCTAAAGCATAATTCATATGAGTTTCAGGTCCATTATCAGAAGACTTTTGATTCTTGGTGGCTCCCCGAGATGCATAATCATTGAATTCCCCCTAAACCACATCTCTAGTTGACCAATCCTATGAGAAATCTATAATGGTATAAATTTATAGTTTTACACTAACACAATAAATTAGTGGATTCTCTCAGTATTAGAAGTCGATCACCCTCTATATCATAGCGACATATTCTCTTAAATCGATCAAGTTCAAAAAAACTCATCACTTGTAGGCTTATGTATCGGGATGTATATCTTCTTTCCATGAGTTATACCATAATCTCATTGTCAATGCTTTATAAAATTAAACTACCTATCATGCCATCCTTGTTATATGATGTTGAACTGCTTGTTTGAGGTTTTGACTGCTATAACATTGAAGGAATACCTTAGTAGCCCCAACATCATGACCTTAATATATATGAACATCATTAAAGGATTTACTATAATGGAACTGGGTATCCAAATCACAATAGGTTTTTCAATCAATTTTGTATAGACAACTCCACCTATGATACCGGTATAATTAATATTAATAGTATCAGTCCCAGTATAACATGTATATTATAGCCTTGGTATTTCAAATTCACATAGGGATTGTTTATATTAAGTTTGGAAAACTATCACCCTTTTGGGTATGAGCATCATGACCTCAAATTTCCTTCCTTTTTAATTCAAAATAATATTTATCAGAATTTGGAAAACAAATTAATGTAGTTTTTTATATTTTCATTTTTTACAATCATACTATATCTCTCATAGTAAAGGATATATAACATAATACTTGTAGCACACCCTTGGTTCATGAAAGATTATTTTGTACTTTATTTTATCAATTACTATGTTGGTCCAACCAAAATCACTATCCAACATTTCCAATCTTTTTTATAGGATAATCACATAATCAATATTGGTAGAGCACATTGATATTACCGATGCATGAAAGAAATATTTAATGTGATTAGACCCCCACATAATCCCTTATCCTTCTCTCTAAATTATGTTCCCCTAGGGTTTTAATTTCCCAATCAGACAATAATGCCTGAATGGGTTCCGATAATATAAATAGACAATGCTAAAATTTCATATATCCTATTTAATGAAAATTACTATGTCGATATATTGCACTAAAATAATAGGACCATTGTTTAAAATACATGATCAATGATCCTTTTTTTCATTCACTCTTGGTGATATGGATGCAGAGTCTTTATTTAAAATATGTTCAATCATTATCCTAATATTATCTATCGAGAACCATTCAATTATAATTCAATAATGTGTAATTTATATTTATAAACTCCATTTTTCTCAAGAGGTATCTTTAAACCCTTAGTATTACACATTGATATCTTTTACTATACTTTATGGGTAAACTGTTCCAATGGAATCCTATCCACCGTGTATGAAAATATTTTTGGTTTCTATGAATGGTTAAAAAATCATTAAAACCCAAACCAATTAATTTTATTTTCATTATAATGTGACATGATTACTTCTCCAATGTACATTGTTTATCACCACTCTCAATACTCACATAGATGTAGGGGTGTTCTCGATTAGTTTCAATTTTATTGTGATTTAGATGAATCTATTTCATCCTCTCCATAAAATGATATATTTTTTAAAAAATTAACCTCATTTTAAATAAATGTTCATGCTTAAATCCAAATTTCATGACATTATACACCATGATAAATTGTTCCTCATCCAAGAGGATAACCACAATTCAATTTTCCTCTCAACCATAATGGACGCTTAAATTTCCTTTCATCTACTGCACCATTTACAGAAATATTATTGTCTTGATTATCAGGGTATGAGAAATTTAGGGATTCCTAGATATTTTTTCACAAAACTATCCAAAATCATCATTTCTATAAACCATCATTTTATTTCATAGTTTCACTACAAGATACCATTTTAATCAACTTGAACTGAAAAGATACATTTCTCTACAAAGAATGTCCATGCTACTTGGCCACAAAATATTATACCCTTTTTCTATTTTGTAATTCCTTAAATGCTAGTATTCTCTCAATATTAGTATCCTGGATTTAATATATTTGAGGCACTGCTAATGATTTATGTGTAGCGTTGTGTCTTCCAATTCATTTCATGTATTTCCTTAGCTTTCTCAATACATAGGACACCGTAATAATTGGTGGTGAAAATATGAGATTAAACTCTTGTTACATATTTGGTCTTGGTTACATGGCCATAAAATTATTAAGATCATTTTCTAGGTATCACGATCATAAATGGAAAACCTCATATAGTCCAATACAAGATTCATTAAACCATAATCCCCCCACCCACTAGAAAAATTTATTTTATTGTAAATTATGAAGCCTTTGGATCACCATCGATCCCCTCCTTAATGAAATATAAAATATTATTTTTATGTCTCTCAACCGAGTTTTATAAAATTTTATTTTATCAGAATGCATTCCCTCAATCAGTTTGGTATTTCCTAACATTGTTCCTGATTTACAATTATTTAGTTCTATGTTTGAAATATTCTTGATAATCATAGTACTTCACAAATACTCTTTACAAATAATCATTTGTAAGGAATAATTTCATTACATCCATCGAGGATATCCTATTGTGGTGTCACAATGTTCAAAAGGCCTAATTCCCAATTAGTGTACAATATCATGAGGAAATATTGAATGAATTTTCAGGACACATCAAATTGATTATGATTTTAAGGTTGATTTTTAGTACATGGTAGACCCTATGTAATATCTCAAGGAGCGTTGATAGGTTTAATGTAAGAATTATTTAAAAATTTACTAAAATAGGGGGTGATTTTGTAAATAGTTTATTTAAAATAACCTACCATAAAGAGATTAATAGTTGAAAAACCTAGTGAATTATGAAAAATATGAGACAAATTGGTCATTTTGACTACTCTACACACATTTATGGTTCATTTTTTATCGATATTAATTTAAGTTTGGATTAATTCATTGTTAAAATTAATTTGAATCCCAATTAATTCAAAAGCATTTATTTTATTGCTTGAAGAACCAATCTGTGACATATAAATCATATTATCTAGGTCCATAATATATGAATTAATTAAGATATTCATAAGTAGATCTAAATAACGTGATTGTGGGTTTAAAAATGATTTTTTTGTAGTCCAATCAGAACAACATAGGTCACGCTCTCAAAACCTCAAACCGATTCATTATAATTTAAGTGAAAATCAATACCATGCATGAAAAAAAATATTCAAATATGAAATAATTTATGATACATGATCATAAAGGTCTTAACACCCATATTACAGTAAACCAATAACTAATATATTCACTAGAACTCCATTGAAATGTGTGTATCTCCCTCACAAAAAACACCAACTGTTTAGCTCGACATCAAGAGGAGTAGGATATTATGTTGGAACTCCTTACTCATTTTTTATCCCCCAATGAGGATCGAGGACTCTAGAACATCTAGGATTAAGAGTATACTCTTCTTGGACTACAATATTTTATAGCATTACATCTAGTTAAAACTTGAAAATGAGGTGCACATGGTTCTTTTTTATATCCCAAATAGGACATGGTTTTGAGCAATCTGTTTTTGAGATACCACATGTATATCAGTTTTGAACTAGTATAAATACATATAACAACTTGAAAAAAGATAAGGGTTATTTTAAGGCATCCTAAATTTCTCCATGTTAAATTTGGAGACCATTAGACAACTGGATTGGGAGATATCTCAAAATACTAGATTTTTTTTTAATTCTGTTAGATTATGTCCCCTAGACATAATGGATCATATGGCCCATCCAAAGGAATAATTGGGATTATTCTTCTTGATATGAGTTGAATCCCATGTTGTTTTAGTGTGTAATACAAAGTTTAAGCCCATATAGAGGCTCTAAATTCTCATAATGTTCAAAATATTGGACTTATGTCCTTGGGATGCAATGTCGTTTTGAATATTCCCTTCTAGATCATCCCTATAGCCTCCAAATAACCTCCTTATACAATGAAGTTATCGAAAAAATTAACATTTCCCTTTTTTATTAATGATATAAAAAATTAATCTAACATGAAGTGATACATGAAATTATTTCAATAAATTCCAATACCAAACAAGTTTAGCATCATTTTGTAAGGTTGAAAAAGAAACAATGAATCACACTGTAATCAAATATCATCATCATCTCTGAATAGACTTCCTCACCTTTACGAAAGTAATCATCAAAGGACCACAACTTGTCTAGGGAATTTTATTTGACATTTCATATTCAACAATATAATATCATATTTTAGCTTTTTAATGAAGTCCATGGTAATACTATCCTAATATTTATACATAATTTTTCGATTCAGACTCATGAAGTCATAATTTACCACTCAACACATTCCCTCTCCTTGAGTAGAATTCTATAACTTTGGGGTTATAGACGTATGTATCATTCGTGATATTAATGAATCAAACTCATAAAACCATACAATCATAGTTCCCACATATTCATGGGACCTATTGGTGGTTGATGATCCAATCCATCCAATAACCTATACAGCATTGTCAAGAAGTCTCATGGGATAATACAATCTTATACTTATATCTTCTCAAGAACTCCAAACATTACTAGTGTGTGATTAAATATTTTTCGTTGATTATTTTTTTACCATTATCATAATTCAGAATCTAAATGAAGAAATTTATCATGAAATGTTAAATTATTATTCCATGGTAAAATAAGATGATCAAGGACATCAAATATTGAATCATTTACATTTAAAAAAATTATCTACTATTTTAATTTATGAGTTATCGATTGATCAGGTTTGGATAGAATTTTCCATGATGATTCAGTGATTTTTCATCACTGGGATACCTCCACAAAATCCACCTCAAACCAAGGACGAACCACATCAACCATTATCTTCATCCTCCCTCTCTCATTTTAAAACTCTTATGTTTGAGATCTTTCCTGAGCTGACTAATAATATTCTGACAATTGTTGAGATTCCAAGTGGTTAAATGACCCATTTCATGTAGAGAAAATGTCCAACTTATGGTATTCCCCCTCCGACATTGGGGATTTCTCTTTATTGGAAACCCAAAGATACTTATTGTTCAAAGATATGGAATCAAACCATGTAGCGTTAATTATTTTTTAGTACAAGAATTCCTAGATTTAATGAAATTTAAGAACCATTACATGGTGTAGAAGGTATACCACCACACCAACCCCGATGTTCACCACTGAATGAATAAAAGATATCAATCATCCTATCACCAAATATGATATAAAGAGTGTGAATATGTTTTAGATTTTCCTCCTTAGGTTGTTCCAAATAACCATTTACTATTCACCGATATATGATTAGATTCATCGATTTCTTTTATGGTTGAAATCATATATAGGGGTAATCATTTTTGGTCAGCTAGTGGGATCATCCTATAATTTTATATCTTAAGGTTTGGGCTCTATTCCAAGAGGGAGGAATAGATAGGTAACCCCTTCTTCCATGGTTGGATTCTCTAATACAACAACCCCAATAATTTCTTCCTCTGCTGACACATAATCCCATGTTGGAGACTTTTAAACAAGGACCAACGTTTAAACTAATTTATTTTCATCCTAATATCTAGCCCTTTTACTAATATATTGTTAGACTCACCTTCTAGATAAATGTTCACTACCTTCATAACCTTATGTTTCACTTGATGCATGAAATGTTTATCTTTCCTAGTAGGCCCATGATATCCTCATATTATTAATAGATAATTACTTTCATAGAAATAAATATCATTAGACACTTAATCAACTTATGGGATGACCCTTGTGGTAAAATGGAGTTTTTTTGGAACCAGAACACCACTAAAATGTGCCCCAGTCATGTTCATTATATCCATTGATAGATGCACAACACCCCTAGATAAATATTTTCCATCTTAATTTGTTGGATCTAAAATTGTTTTTTCCTGAAATTAAAAACATATTACTTAAAATAATGATATTATACCTAATATGTGGAAATAAACCTTACAATCCACATAGAGGATGACTTGTGGGCTCCATAGTTGTTACAATAGACTAGAGAGTGCATCATTAGTAGCCGACACACTCCCTTATTTATGGACACCAAAGGATTTCCTATCATCCCTATTATGAGTTAGATGAATTATTTGATTTTCTAAGATCTACCCTACCTCTATGTCTAACAGATATTTTGTGAATATAAAATGAAATAGCCATGACTATGTCCCAACAGTAGTTATACATAAACAAAAAAAATTG
Organism: Viscum album; assembly: GCA_963277665.1. Lineage (NCBI taxonomy): Eukaryota > Viridiplantae > Streptophyta > Magnoliopsida > Santalales > Viscaceae > Viscum > Viscum album. The sequence continues at coordinate 1,113,951,554 of OY728131.1, forward strand.
AATATATCTTATCGCACATCAATCCTTCTTAATACTCTGTATATGTGGCAGATTCACCCTCCTCATAATACTAATAATTCATAGTGCTTCCCTAACATTACAAGACATCATTTTTACACTACACTACATCTCTATCCAAACTGTGCTAAATGAAATCATTGATGTGTAGTATTTCTAGGATAATAATCACCTAATATGTTAGAAGATATTCATATCCCTATGAGTAGGTCACCATCTAGAAATTGATTATATACTCATGAACCACCATCTATAAGGGATGAATCTAATCCGTTGTTGGACCAAGGATAGGGAGGTATATTTAAATTCACTTATTTTTCTAAAAATCTATCAGTCAATGAGAAACTATAGTATTTTTCCCTCTCTCATATGTGTAAAAAAGGTATAATCCTCTATATTAACCATTATGTGGTTCATATTCTTCCCTAGAAAAATAATTTTACATTAAGGGACATAAAAATAGTTTTCCCATGAAGCCTTCATCTCTAAGATTATCCCCCTATTGGTGCTTCTCCCTAAGGTGATGAGGGGGCCATTAGAGCTCATTTCATAGCTATTACAACCTCTATTGGAGCTCCAAAAGTTAGTTAGAGTTCTTCCCTATGTAAAATAAGACTCTTTATTATCATAAATAAATTCCACACAATTGGTTCATATTGGATGACTGGATGACTAAATATTTACATCAGGTCTTTAACATCACTATTTTGTTATTATATTTAGTGAAATCATATTTGGTATTTATAGACACCGTACTTTTTCATAAATTAAAATTACATCACTTTTTGGTTAAATTTCATAATTGAGATATATTTATAGGATTCAAATTCATAGTGTCTTGGGAACATTAGTCTCACATTATGTAAGTGTGACCTCTGAATATTGAATACTTATTAGTATTTGAGAAAGATACAATCCTACAAAAATATAAAATTGAACTCTCTCCCCTCACAACACCACACCTCTAAGTCCATTTGGAATGAAAAATAACATACCAAATTACATCCAAAATTGTCTCTTATTCTCTTGGAAGAAATATTAGGATATAAATAAAACTTATGATTTAATTTTTTTGGCATTGCAAATGAGGATACCCAAATAAGAGGTAATATTATTTAATGGGTGCTTTTTTATTTATTTTTCCCCCTCATCAAATTCAAATTATACAATTAATATAAAAGAAATTTTCATTATTTTACATAATAATGTATTTTCATGTAAAATTCATGACCTACAACCATCTCCACTTCAATGAAATTGTTTATGAAATCATATTTCATCTGTACGGTGGACTACCACCTCATGAACAATTGGAATTTGTTTTCCCATTTAAAAAATATCAATTAGGTATGATTACGAATTTGAGTGTATATGTGATATATATTAAAACATTATAACTTTTGATTCAATATATCATATATAACATTTTACATTCCATTCCATATAGGATATGATAATTTTGAATTTGTGTAGGACAAACTACTACCTCACGAAGCGATGTGATTCATCATTCAGAAATCACTTACATGGAAGACAATAAGGGTGAATATATGCCATATATACAACATTATAGTAAAATTAATAAAAATTTATCATTATTATATAATAAAATATCATTTTCTTCATAAAATGTTCACACATTGTAATATAATTCAATAATTCTTATACATGTGGATTATCACCTTCATGTAGCAATGTGACTCTCTTTTTATCACCATAAAAAATGAATTATATTTATAATTATATTTTAAAAAATAATATGGTATTTATTATAATACAATAATAATGTATATATATTATATTGCATACCCTCTTTCCTTATAGATCATTAATAAATGGAAACATTACACATTTGTATGTACAGTCTACTGTCACCCTAATCATTACATATATCTTTTCTCAAAAAAATATTTCATGATTGGTATTATAAATAATTTTATTTTTAAAATATTATAATTATATCGTTATTATTATAGATTTTATAAAATTAAATTCAATGTAAGAGTAATGAAAATAATAAATCGAAAGATATTTGAAAATAAATGTAGTTATTACATGAAATGAGATATTAACGTGTGATTGTTAATCATTATGTACTAAAACGAAATAGGTAAATCATATATGGTCAAATATATAAAAATATTTCTCACTATAATATTTATATGAAAAATATATTTATTATATATGAGGTTTGAACATGTATAATATATGTCGATAATTAATGTACATGATTTTTGTCTCACTTTTAACATCTTTGGACACATGCCATATTCACCAACTATTTACAATATTTTCTGTAGATACAAGCTGTAAATTTTTTGTCATGAATAATTTCTTAAATATTATGGTTATTTATATATCCATGTTATGATCTCCCATTAATGGGCATTACAGCACAAAATTAGACTGATCGGTTATGGAATTTTCCTCAATTTTCTTTCATTGGGAGATCAATTATGCAATGAAAATATATTCTCGAATGAGTGGTATATACAATCCAATGAAATTTTATACATTTAATATAAATATTTTTTGGGCATTACAATTTTAATTTTTCTCGTATTCATTCATTGAGATTATGATTCGTAATTACAAAAATGGGAAGTGTCTTATGTAATAATCTCAACCATTATCGAGACAGTCCATTATTATGATTTCAAATGATGAAAATTATGATAAACATCAAAACAATATCATTTTTATTTACATATCCTGTGGTAATATAAGGAGAAATAATGTTCTCTTTATTTTCCTCTCATTAAGAAATAAATGGTTCAATAAAAAATTTTATGATAAATAAACTTAATGATCAAAAGTCAATTTTCTTCCAAAACCAAGTTTTCTAAAAATGTTTTCAAATTGAAATTTATAATTTTTCAATTGATTTATTAAATTTTTTTAACCAATGCTTGTAATTTATTAAAAAATATTTTGGATGTTACTTTCACGTGATTTTCACAAAAAAATACAATTTGGATTTGATGGTAAATGTGTAATGAATCTTGATTTTGTTGTGCACATTATAAGAAATATTTTTAAATTTCATTACCACGCAGTATAACAAGAATTACTTATAGGTTTTAAATGATACATTCAATGAAAATTATTTCCATAATAATTGGGTTTTAAAAAATTTTAATGTGAAAATGATTTTGAAATTGCTTCATATAATTAAAAATATTTTTTATGGAGAATGGATATTTTTCAAAATAATTTTTTTAAATAATATTTATATAGTCTGATATATATTTTTTCATGTGTATTTAAAAAAAATTGATTATTAAAATATTTTTTACATTTTAGTTTTAAGAAGTGTTTTTCAATAAAGGTTTATTTTCCATTTGAAATTATCCACATATTTTTTCTTTCATATTCATTTTTCTTATAACATGATATCATTTGATGTAACTTATCGTTTATAGGTGATATGATCCTATTATTCCATTATTGTTATTTTTTTGATTGGTTATTTTTAATAATGGAAATATGTTTATGAAAACCATTTCTCCAATATGGGTCAAACCATGAAGAAATGATTATGAAGCTCACTTCCTTTTTCCGAGTTTATGAATTGATTAAAGGATTAAATGATTTTTAATGTAATTTCAAAATCATAGGTTATGTTATGATGAAATGTTAAAGATACCCATTTAATTTCAAGTGTTTCTATATGATTTTTTTTCTTGTGGAGCACATTTTATTATTATAATATGATGATGATAGTTCCCTTATAACAATGTATAGTGGTAATGTTCAATACAAAAATAGTGGTTAAATTATAATCAAAGATATTTTCGACCTATATGCAACTTTTTTTCATTGGATAATGATTAATATCTCATGATATCGATATGAGTATAATGGGATGTGATCCTAGTTCAGTACTATGAGTTTTTATCTTTAAGGGTCTTGAGAGTGATCTATGAATAATATGATGAGTTAGGGAGTGAAACCACTTAACTCTGAGGAATGGTTGGCCATTATTGATGGTTATATTTCCCAAACAGGAGCTATATTTTCCCATGATGTTTCTTTAATGGGTTAGGAAATGAGGCTTCACTACTATAGGAATTATTTTTTTGAATATGTGTAATATGTATCACTTTCTTATAAAAATGTTAATATCCCATACCTCATGTTATTTTTTTCATTATGATTCAAATCTTTTGAATGATAAATCATTATTCCATGACAGATTATTGTGATCATTGATACATAATGTAAGGTTTTAAATTCTTATCCTCACGTTTTCATACACTTTTGTTCATGTTATTCATTCATGTCTCCATTTTTAACGCTTTAATGAGCATATGTGTTCACCCTTTTTTAATATTCCCTCCCCCAGCTTATGAATAATGGGTTTGGGTATGTAATATCTATAATGAGTGGTACATTGAATGATCTTTCTATGATATGTTTAATATCAATAACCAAATTAGAAGATTAGGTACCTTTTCTCCAAAAAATGCTAAATATTATTTTCCTCAGCTGTATGTTTTTGTAATGTATTTAATATTCATATTTTACTATGCAGTATTTATGTATGAAATTACTTGCTTAAAAAAGTATTAATATAGTCCATTTTCACTATCTGTTAATGATAACCAGATTGAATGGCCAACATTCAAAATTACTATGATCCCCATAGTGGATTGAAAAATAATCAATCTCTAGAATGTGATACATATTTTCTATGGTGATTGTCATGGCCCCCTCCCCACAAGGTATACCCCTCCTGGCCCGGCAATGTGATAAGGGAGATAGGGACTCCTGAGTCCCACCTCTAGTAGGCCACATAATGGCTATTAGCATTGAGGGTATAATATACACACAAATGGGGATCAAATAATGAATCTTAAAATTGATAAGGTCTCAAAACTCCTCCCATGAGATCACAAAATCCTCGGGATCACCATGGAAGAAGAACCACCACATCCTTACTACTCCACCTACCTTCATTACAAATAAAGAGACCATTTGATACTTATGTGAACAGATCGAACTGAAGGTTATCTTGACTTCCTCCAACAAGAATTTTGTGACTTCATCTAAAATGGATATATCATACTTCTGTAAACTCTGGCATAGAAACTCATGGAGTGTCCTCCTCCAATTGTTGTCGTCGTTAAACTCCACCATACAACGATTTTATGGGGCATCTTGTAGGACAACTTCTACATGAAACTAATAGGAACATCAAGCCGGAGCCATAACAGTAAAATAGAAAACAATTATAGCTCCTTAACCTAGACTCTGGATTACTCAACATTAATTAATTAATTTTTTTCATTTATTCATTTTATTTTAACATATACTATGGTCTGTCCATTCAAATATTGAATCAAAGAAGATTAGTGCATGATCCTTTCCTAGTACTCTACCCCTGCAACTAGTATCACCTCTTTTAGTATCCACTGTAAACTTAAAGGTCTGTGTATCATATCATAGGGGGGCCTAAACACCTATGTTCTAGCCTCTCTCCATTGTTTACCTCACTTACTATACAAAACATACCATGTTTTCCTACCTACCCAAGCCACCTCACCTATTCCTAACACCAAACTCCATCATATCACTCAACCAGACCACTAATACAATTTATTTAGGAACCCCCATGGTGTTCCCCTCATAGGATGGAAATGTGAGGTGGGAGATAGAGACCATTGATTACATCCTCTAGTAGGCCCCAGGTTGGTGACTCGCAACAACTGTACAGTAAACACCCAAATGGGATGTATTACCCACTAAGAGAACACAACTGAAAGAGGTATATAAGATTTAAATTAACCAACTCAAAATAATTCAACAAAATATAATAAATAGAAAGTACACATATATAATTTCATGAAAAAACTACTACAAATGAAAGGGAAAATAGAATGTTCAAAATGAAATTAAAAATAGTGACAACCACGAAGCCCGAACTGCTCTTACAATGAAATGATAGTACTAACCAGCCTAATCTCCAACCTTCTACATGAGTACTGATTAAAAAATGATTATATATACATATGGTGAGAAAAACAGTATACTCATTAGGATCCTCCCTGAAACCTCTGATGCAATAGTAACGAAATCTTGATGAAGCGCACTGATCAACAAGTTATACTAACCCATCACTGAAACAGGTATACTAAGTTCCGATCCACACAATGGATACTCTCACAAGGTATCTCATATAAGTGTATATAATATAATAAAGAATATAAATTGTAACACACTACCACTTCCCCACTATTTTTCCGATATTCCTTAACATCGCTAATCCTAAGAATATCTCCCAAAAAATTCTTTCCAACAGACACCTGGGTGCAGCACCACAACATGCACCTCATGCACAAAAACCACCACATCCACATATACAAAGTAACCAGATAGTTTTCTGATGCCAGAAAATCTTTCATAATATGTATCATATGTTCTGTATTAACCATCAAGCAATTATATCCCATAAAATGTGTAAGGATCCTCAAGCTATCATATGTTATTATCATTACACTTATTGTAGTCAACAAAAAACTATACCAAGAATATATGTGTGGGAATAAACACAATCTATTACATCCCTATACACAAATATATGTTGAAAACTAACTGCTCTGCCTATTAGCACATGTGTCTACCAAGAGAAGAGAGTGGGGCCAAAGGTGGTTGTCACCTTCTATCATCCCACTGAAATTTTTGGGAAAATACCCCCCAGGGCTCCAAATACCCAAGGTGTCAGTCCCCCTAACTGATTGGGTGGGTAGAGTATATAAACACAAAAAGTCCCTGAAATAATAAAGCTCCCAACCACACCATAAAAAAACATGTCTTAGAATCTACTACATCTAATGTCTCTTAGACTCCTGGCTTCCATTGTTCTATCTAGGTATCCTATATGCACACAACTATTTATAGAGATAAATTAGATTACATTATCCCATTTTATCTATTTTTCTTTATATCAATTAATTCTTCAAACATTAATTAACGATGAAAAATTCCACATTATATTTCATTAGAATCACACACAAAGTGTATTGTTCCTTTAAATGAGAACCTCAATTGTGCGTCCCAGAAAACTCCTACCCCATGGGTTAATCCACAATCACTCAATAATTTATTATCATCATTATTACATTCCCATATTCCTGGTCATTCTTGAATAAATTTATAAGATACTAAACACAAGGGGTAACAACTCGGTGAGTAAATGACATACATGTTATGTTTTTTAACCAATAGTAGTGGCGTTAACACATCCTCCTTTGAGAAACTAAACATGGAATGCATGTTGCATTCCCGATGTGTCATAAACCCTTTTGGAAGGAATTTAAGGAAGATCATATACATTTGAGAAGTGGGGAATGTAATATTGATATGAAAAGAACAAGATTCCCTGGAAAACCAAACATACCCACCCAACTGGTTTCAGCATATTTTGTGTTATCCCCGACAGCCACATGCATGAACCAATGCATCTCGCCACTCTAGGTGTCAACTTATACCACAACCAATTGGCCTCCCTTCCCCCACATATCACAACATCATTCAAAACTCACATCCAACACTAGTAGTAGGTAAAAAACATCATATAAACTAGTATCTTGGCCCTTAAACAAGGCATATAACCTTCAATCATAATGAGCTTTCAAGGCACCAAAAAACGAGGCACTCGACCTTACAAGAAAGAGAGAGACTGAAAACCCTACCATGATTTATCTTTTATGAAAATAGAAGATTATTTTAACCATCTATAATTTACTAATTTAGCATTTTTAGGTTCCACATAGGGGAAACCGAGGCAGTAAGCTATAAAAAATAATCAATTATGCTTACTCCAACATTTTGATTAACAAAAAATTACAACTACAACAATAAAATTCAATTAAATTCCTCTTTGTCATTGAATAATAATTACAATTAATCCCTATATTACCTTCTTTACCAATTTTCATCATGAACTACATCATAAAAAAGGAAATAATTGATATCACACTATCTAGAAATACATCAGGTGATTACATATGATTGATACAAATAGATTTATCCGGTTTTAATATTTATTATTTCAATTCCATTATGGTCGAGTGGATAAATCATGCTAACACTATGAATGCATGTAAAGTAATAATGAAGAAATCAATACTGTACTTCAAAAGGTTATTGAGATTTTCTATACGATAACAATCCTTACAATGTAACATGATCACCTCCCCATGAAAAATTATATCTATGAAGGATCGATGCATGTTTCTTGCACCAGAATTGGGGGTTTGCATGCTGTAGGAAGAATCACCATGGGGAGATGATAAGAGAATTATGGTTTGATCACACCACTCTTATGGGATTAAGGAAATCATTGAGCAGATAACACAATAAAATAAGAATTCAGAACAATGGAGGAAGATATTTGGTTTATTAAAAAGATTTACGAAGCATTGGTTTAAGATACATTGGATTTTCCATTAAAAGCGGATTGCATTATACCACAAATGTTGACCATTTAAAGGCATCCCAAGCGTAAGATAAAAATAAATATAGGAGTTTTGGGCTCGGAATTATCCATATATCCTTTAAAACTATTCCATGAGTGCATTTAATGTTATTGAAAATGTTTAATGGGTGAAAAGTATGAATATGGAATCATTTTACACATTTCGATGCTGGAAACACTATACACCTACCGATGCTGGAATCATTGTAAACCTACCAATGCTTGAAACAATGCATTCCTACCGATGCTAGAAGCACTTTACCCCTACCAATGCGAATTTTATTTTACAAATACCTTTGCTAAAAACATCGTACAACTACCGATACTAGAAACAATATTCACATATTGATGTTGGAAACATTGTTCACCATACTGGAAATTTAGAAATGATTCATGGATAAGTCATCTAGACCACCCAGAAAACCCCAAACACCATATTTCATCAATGGAATGGGCTGAAGAAGTTTGATTCATTGCAATGATCTTTTCCATATCAAATTAATCGATTAAAATACACAGTAATCCTACATTTGTCTGAAAAAGGAGCATTGACATACACCAAGGTAGTATAGTAGGGAGTATGAACCCTTTTTCACATATTCTATTACAAAATATTATATTACTCCAACAGTTTGATCAGGGCCATAGATTATGGGAATTACAAAAATGATTTGATCTATATATAATTTATATTTATATATTTTCCTCATAATATGGGGTAATTTAGGTAAATCACTAGCAAAAACATTATTGTATTCTCACAAAATGGTAATATGCACATGGTTGATAAATTAATATGAATCCATTATTTGGGAAATGTATACTTTTTCATAGTGTATCCTCACCCACACTATTGGGGGACTTTAAAAATAATACTCAGAATCTCCATTTCATTTTTATAGAAGCATGGTATTCCTCAAAATATGAAACAAATTTTTTTAACTAGAAGTTTTTGTGTGCTTAATAAAAAATGATCCAATCCCTACCGACTATATTATTAAATTCCAAAATGATATGTATTCATGTTTTACTATAATATTATTCAAAAATATGCTAAAATGATTTTATCCTTAAAATTGGGATTCAAAAATCACACCATTGGGTGTTTGGAAAGATATATCTATATTAGGGTATCTGCAATTCAATCAAACATTTCAAGAACAAAAGATATATATAATTAAATAATGGAAACTGAAATCAAATAAAAAATTTCCTTTATTAAGTGAATATTAATTATATATTGTAGGAATTCATTTGTATTATCCGTATTTGAAATAGTGGTGGAATATGCTATTCTATTCTTATTTGTATTTGGTGGTTGATGATACTGAATACCCCATTGACTTGTGGTTTAGTACATAAGCTTTCACAGTGATCTTCATCCATATAATTAATGAAATTAGGCATTTTTGTTTCATTGTGAGGTTCCTTACATTCTTCCATCATATTGGATGTCGTCGTCATGTTTCTTTAACATTAATGAACTTCAGGGAATTAGCTCCCACACTTGATGATTTTCTATATATTATTGAGTAAATTCCCAGGATGTTTCTAACCAATTTTTTGACATGTGGGTGCTTGGAATATATATCATCTCCGTTCACCTAATCCACAAAATTGAAACTCTATTCATATATTCTTTACCCCAGGTCCAAATTTCAGGTCTTCAAACACCATCACTAGTATGACAGAACATGATAAAATTATTTTTAACTCTTAATTTATTTGATAAAAATATCATTTCGGTTTTTTGGTTAAAATCCACTAAACAATATACATGTTTTACAATAATTTATTATAAAAAATCACATGGTTTATATTTCAAGTCTTGTGATTTTTACATCATAATTCATGATTGGCTCAACTTCCTTTTCCATGAACACTATGAATTATCTCTCCATTGTTCATTGATATGTAAAAGGTAATAATTCTAAATAAATATTATCAGAATGTCATCCCACTCATACAATTCCATTTAATCCATTAGAATGGTTTTATTTATCAACAACCACCATAGATGTTAATATCCATCATAATGAGATATGACCAAATTAACTTTCTCTTCATGATAGATTTGAATAGAAACAATGTTCTCAATTGATTTATCAAACAATATTGTGAAAAGTGTAACTAAAGGAACACTAAATGTCATGTTGTTTCCTAAATAATTTACTCAATAGGTATATTTTTATTATTTGGTGAATTTGGATGGTCCACATTGTTCATAAAATTATTCATTGTCTATGATTCATGTGTAAGTATTAATGTAATGAATAAAACTCCACCTCCCCTGTAATTGGTCTTACCTTTATAAATGATTAGATTTTTCCCTCAAATTGTTTTTCAAAAGGTTCAACCAATAACAATATTTTTTAAAAAAATAGATTGGTTTTTAAAAAATTATTTCAAAAACAAAAAGTAAATAATTTTTCTTTTTCAAAATTAACAATAAAGGCATATCGTGTGGGATCTATATTTTAATAATTTTGGGAAACAATTTTTATAATATTTTTTAATCTTATGTATACATTTACTTACATTATACTCTAATGTTTTAAAAAAAATCACTCATTAACTAAATAATGATTTGATACAATCCTTAATTAACCATCATTATCAAATAATCCTATTACATAATTGTTAATATTATCAAAATAATCCAGTTTAAAATATAATATATAAATTTTTAAAGACTTCGAAGTTATGGATCATATCAAATCTGTACATAACAAAACATAACAGTTTATTTAAATCATTTTTGTTTGTCTTATATGGGATAAAATTTATCTTTTTACATATAATTACATTAGTATATACATTATATTATAGGGGTGAGATAAAATCCCATTATGAAGATGTATAAGGGACATGAATCAATAGAACATATGTGACCAAATAATCATCATAATGTCATAAACAATGGATCGTTATCATAGTCATGAAGGAAGGATTTTATAAAAGATTCCAATTTGGAATATGTACAAAAATTAATCATCATGTCATAGTGGTCAAATACCACACAAATTTATGAACAGTGTAAGCATCATGATCATGAATAAAAATGTGAATAAAAAATAACTTCCTTATTGTGAAAATAGATAGACACTTTTTCATGAATATTTCACATAAATCTTATTGGAAACATCAAATTATAAAATTTATTAGAGAAAAAATTTATAGTCCCACCTAAAACATTATAATATTCCTATAATCATGCATGCCATATATAACATATAAAAATTATAGGCACAAAACAACCATATGAAATGAATGTGATCAATATGGGATTCATAATGACTAATTTCAATAATAAACATTGGGGTTCCCAAATGAAAATTGGAGATCTACATTAGAATAAATGTGTATTTTTTTATACGAACCAACACATGAGTAGTTAGTATTTTTTTTGGAAAATGATTATTGGAAAATAATATTATATATATTAAAAATTTTGGTAGAGACATATAAATTGAGAAAATAATCAAAAAATAGTGAAACGATATTTAAGAAACGTTACAATAATCTCTAAACTAAAATGGACGTTAAATAGGGGTAACCTAATAAAAATGAGTTGTGTTCCAGAACATACTTATCATATATCCCAGTTTTTTTGACTATTTTCTGCCACATAAATTAAAAAAATCGTTTATTAATAAATTTATACAAATTTTAATGATTTTTATTTTACCATGATGTATAAAAAATATTATTTTTTTATTATTCATCATTTCATTTGTTAAAGGGAACTCATTTTGATATTATGTAACACAAAAAAAATACCATTTCTAATTTGATATAATAATATTTATTAACGTAATATATTTATAAGAAGAATGAATTGAATTTTTTTAAAAAAATAAATAAATATAATTTAATATATAAATTATTTTATTTAACCACCGTAAATTTAGTGATATGGAAGTAATTTTGAAATGTAATCAATGTTTAAAAACCAACTATTTGTGAAAATATGGTCCAATGAAAGCAAAAAGAGAGTAAAAATATTAATAGATAAATAAATAATTATTATTTTATATTAACATAATTAATATAATGTTAAAATACTATATAATAAATTTTATATGAGTTCTTTTAAATGGTATTGATTCATAGAGTAGGAGAAGAAGAAGATTCTAATTAGAGGGGATGAAATTATGCCCTCAACATGATGATTATTATGTTTCACAACACTAGAATTCACTGAGGGTTTGAGTTTCATTACTCCATATTTTCCGCGTGGATTATATGAGTAATAAAGGAGACGGTTTGGGGCGATATTTTATTTTTCTTGTGAAAAAGGATTGGTATTCAATGGGGATCTAGAGGTGTTAGTTATACATATGGAGATGTTTTTTATGATAAAATATTGAATAAAATTCTACATTCAAGGTAATCCATGTAATAGTGAAATTATTAAAATAAAATTATTTTGTAAATATAATATAATGTATTTAATAATTTAATTGTTGTTATAATTTGAATTTTTATAGTTTCTTATAATGTAATGTGAATGAAAATAGAAAAAATGTTACTTTACAGAATCACTTTGGACATTAGGTTTTCAAAAAGGTTTTTTAGATTTAGAAATAAATTTGATTATAAGTTATTGAATTATTTGTGATTTTAAATATTATTTTGTTAAACCTAACATTATATAAATTATTAGGTCAATATTATTTTATGAAAGATTTCATTTTATGAATGAATAATTATAGAAAAGATTATTTTTAATTTTCAACTGAAAATTTGTGTATTTCAGAACATTTTCTATAAATTTCATTTGTATATTTCCAACTTGAGGATTTTGTAAATGAAATTAATTTTTATCAGTATTAATTTTTATCCTAATAATAATTAATTTTTTTAAAAAAAAATATATTTTTAAAATTTTATGTTATAAAAGAGTTTGTTAAAAATGTTATTATATATTCTCTGAATTTTTTAATACTGAAATAAATTTTCTGAAATTATAATAATAAAATTTAATTATATTAATCCTTATAAAATTTTTTTATATGAAAATTTATTTTTTGGATTTCAGATAACTATTCCAGTTGATAGGTTAATTATAAGGCCCCAGCCTTAAACCTTACTTAATCTTGAGTTATTACAAGATTACACATTGAGGATCTTTTCAGGTTTGGAGTTTTAGAGAATTAGAACATGAAACTTGCATTACATTCCACATTTAAACAAAGTGGTTACATAAAACAAAATATTCATTCTTCCCATCAACGGAAACATATTTAAAATAAAACACGGATTCTTTCTTGACACATCCTTGACACTATCATCACATCATGTACCTTTCCCTTGACCTGTGAAAAAAATTTCAAAAACATGGGATGAGCATAAAAAGCTCAGTAAGGGTTATAAAAATATGGAAAGGAAACATGAGTTCATATATACATAAGAATTAAATCATACTTTACCCATAAAACATAGGCACTTTAACATACCTCATCAAACCATGAATAAATCATAGAAATCATAAGACATAGAGGTAACTTGAGGCATTCATAACATTCTTACGTAGGGAGTAACCCTCTTGGTAACGTTTTGGAATACCCATCACAGTATATTCCCTAAATCTCTTTGGAGAAACCTTAACGTTTCACTCCTTCAGGTTACCCAATGCATTGGAGAGCTATATCGGGCTCACCCGCCCTTAGTTTATCACGAAACCACGCGTTTTTATAACAATTCCCAAGAACCATAACATAAATGTATCACATAAAACATGCATAAAGGAAACATAACATTTTCACATTTCAATCACAATATAACATTTTAGTATATATAAATAATGAATCAATTCAAAAAGAAACCATTTCCAAAACCATTTAAAACATTTAATAAAGAGATTTTTGAATCAAAGTGTCCCATACCATGTTGAAGATTTTAAAATTTTAAACCATTAATATCCATATAAATATATCCTTAAATCCATTTTTAAATCATGTATATTAATAAGAACAAATAATTAAAACATTTAAAGCGATATTTTGGTTAAAGGGGTTCTACCAAAAATTAGAGACACTTGAATATAATAATTGAGGAATAACATTTAGTCAGAACTTTATAATATCATGAGAATAAAAGGATTCATGATATAATATTCCAAAGGATAGTATATACACCATATATGAGTGAATTGGTGCATAACAACAATGAAGTCTCAATGGAGATGTAAAATGTGATGAAATCCCTTATAAAGAAGGTATCCTTAAATTAAGGATAAATCAATCTCAAAATTATGTGTGACAAATATAAATACACCCAATATAATTGGATATTATGTGTAAAACAATAGAAGGTCATTCACACATATTCAAAGGATGACATATTCAATAACTAAATGTTGAACCCAAAGAAATCGAAATTGGGTTAAAAAGTTCCCTTGGTAAAATTCGACAGCCTAACGGCGTCACTTCAAGAATTCAGAAAATGAGTTGATGAGAGATAAAAAGGGAATCTATTAACTTGGAAATAAAATATACATCAATCAGGATATATAAGAACATATCCCAACATAATAGTATGTGAATTAAAAGACATAAAAAATGAAGTCTTTTAAAAAGAGGAGGGTGAAAGGTTCCCTTACCGACTTGGGTAACTTTCGAAAAGTACACCCCATCGAAGAAGTGTCATACAAGGAATATGTAAATACCAATAAATGGAATTATATTAAAAAATTATTGTAATAATGGTCAGTACATAAACCACACAAAGGAAATTGTGGAAAATGTATCATAAATCTCACAGGAATAAAAGTGAGATGAAAAATCTCTTACGAAAACTCGGCAGCCTAACGGCGCCACTTAAAACATCCAAAATGGAATGATGAGAGGGAATAGGGTCTATCATCAAATCAAAATAAAGTTTACAGAAAGAGGAATATAAAATAGCATCCCCCAACATAACAAAGAGGAGCTTAAAAGAAGTGACATAAAGGAGAGTACTTAAAAAGAAAGAAAGAGGTTAGATCTCTTACAAAAATTCGGCAGCCTAACGGCGCCACTCAAAACATCCAAAATGGATTGATGAGAGAGAATAGGGTCTCTCATAATATGTACATAAAAATTACAGTAATAGTAATATAAAATAACATCCCAATCACAAGAAATATTAGCTTTAATGGAATGACAAAAAAGAGTGAACTTAAAAATAATGAGAGGAGTAGGATCCCTTACCTCGGGTCCGACTTGACTCGATCATTATTTAACGTCCTGAATAATAAACTTGAGTTAATTTACACTTTATTAAGAACCTTTTTCTAGTTCATTATTACTTTTATATCACTTATTTTCATGTTATAAACATTATGTAATCATTTATGTTAATAATGTTTGTCTTGTCGATATTTGGTTCTTAAGTCGAAAGTGGACTTCTTACAATTACATGTTGTTCGTGTGGTCAAAGGTTCTTTATATCCAGAATGAAACTCCTTATTTGGATGGAATATATATCATATATATCCTTCATATACATGTATTTATAATATTACATAATCATTTAGAGGTAAGAAATGAAATGCACCGTTCATGGAGACGGTAAGCCGTACGTATGCAAGAACGCTACTTTCATTTCTTTGTCATTTTAATGGAATTAAAAATAAATGAGAGGTATGTATATATTAATTCCAGAATTATATTAATCATTTAGATGTATCATTAATCATATATATCCATTATATACATGTACTTATAATAGTACATTACATTTGAGATAAGAAATGAAATTCACTATTCATGGAGACGGTAAGCTGTACGTACGCATGAACACTACTTTCATTTCTATCTCATACTTTAATGAAATGAAATAATAATGATATATAGGTATATTATAATTCCAGTATAACATCATATATAATAACATTAAATCTATCCTTTACATGTTCCACGAATGGCATTAACGAATCACATCACTTTGAGGGGGCGGTAGTCCGCACTTCCTAAAATGAAGATATCGTGTATACCCATAATGGAAGCCATAAAGGTAATCCACAAATGAAAAATACAGAAGCTTAAGTAAAACATAAACATATTATATATCATATATAAATATATTGACATCTTAATGGCCACCTATGAAGGTGTTATATGAGTGTTGAACAATCATCGTTTCGTGAGGCATAAATTCGCCATCCACGGAAACAATATGTTATTTAACCATTAGATGTAGGTGTGTGTAAGTGTAGCTCGAATCCTTATTATAAAAAAATCCTAGTATATTTATGATACTGGAGTTGTTACAAAAGATATTAATAAAAAGAGTTTAGGGGTTGGAGAGGCAAAATAAAACAAAAGGACTCAAGTGAACACATTACCTTAAAATCGGGTAACTCCCTTTGGTTTGAGCTCAAAGGCTTCCTTGGGAAGACTTATTCCCAAAGTGAGGCTTCAAGGAGTACGATAGGAAAGTGTAGAGGAAAAATGGGCAGGGGTTGGCCGAGCCAAAGCCTTTGGGAGTGTGGGTAAGGAGGTAGAGGTGGGGGCCTTTTATAAGAGGAGAGGAGGGGAACTCTTGGAAAGTAAAGAAAAGTCACTTTATTTTAAAATGGAATTCGGACTTAAGAGGTCCCAAATTGCTTTATTTAGAGGCTAAGGTGATAAGGGTTCGAAACACACTCATACAATAGGTTTTGGACATGTGTAGGTCTTAGATATTACATTATCTTTCCATTTTATTTAAATCGTTAAATAATGAGGTCATCGATGCATCATCATGATGTCATAAATATTTTAATTTATTTAATGTTTGAAAATTATTACAAAAAGACTATCATGTAGGAAATATTTTTATATTTATAAGGAATATTTATAGTCAAAAATATGACTTGTATAACCCCATGTAAAATTTTTTTTAGTAAAACATCTCATGTGTGTGTCATTTTTACTTTGACTTTAAATAAAAAGATATTAATGTCATTTTCCAACCAAAGTGGCTCCATGGGTTCCCCAAGTTTACCCATGGATTGACTTGGTCGGCCATGACACTTCCAATAAGGGTAGGACAAGTGTCTAGGTATTTTCATTTTATTATAATATCATTTTTTCCTTAAATTGCACTAATTACCTCTAATCGCGATTAAAAACATAATAAATTACTATTCACCAAAAAATTATTTGTATCCCATTGAACCACATTTTACATCTTAATGACAACCATGTATGTCGTATTTTTTAAATTAAAAACACAAAGATGGCAATATATCATTTAAATTGAAAAATCAGTTTTTTATAAGTACCACTTAGTGGTTTCACTATTCATCAAAAATTGAAGTTTTTCAGAAAATTCCCAAAACTTCACCCTAAGATATATTTGATATTCCGAATTCAAAAATGAAGTCTATTTTACAAAATTCAAAACATATAATTCACATTAATTAATTTAATAATTAATTCCCACTGTCATGAAAAATAGAATGTTTTTATGAAACAATAAGTATCAAAAGATTGACACTAGTTTAAGTCCGATTTTAAAGTGATATTAATTCCAATGACCAGTATTGGATTTAATGGTAAAAATATAATCTAATTTCACTTTAAAACCATTTAAAAATATAATCTATTCATATAAATAAATTAGATTAAAAAGAGATTTTGAATTAAAATACAACATTTTACACTATTCCTTAAAAAAAGAACTTTATCGGAAAGATACCAAAAATTTACACAAAGTAAATTTTGATGTCCCGATTCTAAAAAAGAGTTTTATTTGGTCCAATAGAATTTATAAGAGTGAACAAAACTATATTTAATGACGGTTCGCCATCAAAAGGTGATAAGTGAACGTTTAGTGAAAACTATGGCATATACGCCTAAAATTGAATTCTTTCCGTATTTTAAGCCTTTATCTTTTATTGGATAAATGTAAAAACATTTAAAAACATATATAATCATATTTTAGTTATTTCTATCCATTCCTGCCAATACAATGGCTACATGTTAACTTCCATTTAAATAATATTATTTTATTATTAGAGTGAAACGTAAGATTCTCAAGAAACTCATTGTTGCGTGTTGGGTATGCCATCGAGCATAGCGTCCCCTTTAAAGTCATATTAATATTTTATTCAAAAATATGGATAAATATGAAAATGTCATATTCTTTATTTTCCTGGGGTGTTACATCGTTCCCCCCTTTTGGGAATTTCGTCCTCGCAATTTTAAAATTGGGCTTGGAAACATCCTTGAAAGTCCCACATCGGAAGAAGAGTTGGTAAAACAATCACTTTAAAATAAAGAACGATAAGTACAAAGGTCACCTGAGTTAACCCATACTAGGATTCCAAGTATGAAAACATGGACATGGAGGAGAAAACATAGGGTCATGTTCTGATGAAGAGTGACAGAAAACATGTTTAGGAGAAAGTTAACCATGAGAAAATCACTAACTTGTGATGGGTTAAACGGTATTCGATTCCCCAGTAGGAAAAGTTAATAGACAACGTTTTTGTTTTAAGATACTTTTTATTGGGGAATTTATTCATAAGGAAACATAATCACTTATCATGTTGACATTCAACTTTTAATAGATTCCTTACACAAACTCATATTATCTTCAAAAGGCGAGTATTTAGGAAGACTTTTTCACATTAAGAGTACTATAATAAACTTTTAGAGAATCACCTAATCCACAAAAGAGAACTATATACTTCCCATGTCTTTAGACTTTATCCAAAACCAAAACCAAAAAGGCAAGTACAAGATTAGATAATTCAGAAAAGGATAACCCTTCATAAAAACAAAATCTATTCTTCACCTATATAATTTGTCCAACAAAACCCAAAGTTCAACGAGGGCCATTAGATAAACAATTTTCCCATTAAATTCTTTAAAGTAAACCAATCTAAGATTGAAACCCAAATATTTGAAGAATTTAGTCACATAGTCTTCCAAGTTAAATCATAACATTTGTCTCCAAACAACATCAGTTGCTCCTAAAGTCTCGTATTTAAAAGTAATTAACCTAATCACATATCCTCCGTGATAGGTTAATAATTTTCATAAATAACCCAAAATCAACTTACTCTTAATTCATAAAATCATATAACTAGAATGAATCAATCAAACTAACCTGGGACTTCACGTAGCCCAGTGGTAGGCGATAAATACCTGTCGCACTTTGGTTGTGGTTTCGATTCCCGCAGTATTGTCCGACGCGACGGGTTGTCACACAGTCTGTGTGTTGTCCTTTTTCCAAAACTATATAATTCTCAAAACATTTCCCAAAACCAGATAAAATCTTCAAAAATAAAGATAACATATTTTAACTTCAAGTTTGTCTCATGCCTTTCATTTTCCATCATAACATATAATTACCCATAATTACATCAAAAGTAAGGATCATATAAACCCTAATGGTTACCTTTTTAATTATTACCTGAACTTCCACATCGATTGGTCATCTCATACATGATGCATTATAGAACATACCAAGGTTCACGTGGTTGATCATGACTCCTTGATAGTTGGTTTAGAACAACCACGAGTTTACTCATTGAATATCCCATTTCATCGAGTCTCTTAATCAGAGAACCACCACAGTTTCCTTCAAACCAATTGTCACTTTGGTGCCTGCGAGATCCATCCATTCACTAAAAACAGAAATGTTAGTGTGAGTATGTCAAAAAAATCATCATGTAATAATGAGGAAGGTAAACACTAAGATATACTTACTCATTCAATTTATCTAAAACTAGGACTCTTTCTGAAATCCTAAGCATTATGGTAATGTCACTTATGCTTAGAGAATACCCTAACCTCTAAAGTTATCTAAACCGACCTCTGATACCAACTATAAGGCCCCAACCATAAACCTTACTTAATCTTGAGTTATTACAAGATTACACATTGAAGATCTTTTCAGGTTTAGAGTTTTCGAGAATTAGATCATGAAACTTTCATTACATTCCACATTTAATCAAAGTGGTTACATAAAAGACAATATTCATTCTTCCCATCAATGGAAACATATTTAAAATAAAACATGGATTATTTCTTGACACATCCTTGACACTATCATCACATAATGTACCTTTCCCTTGACCTATGAAAAACATTTCAAAAACATGGGATGAGCATAAAAAGCTCAGTAAGGGTTATAAAAATATGGAAAGGAAACATGAGTTCATATATACATAAGAATGAAATCATAGTTTACCCATAAAACCTAGTCACTTTAACATACCTCATCAAACCATGAATAAATCATAGAAATCATAAGACATAAAGGTAACTTGATGCATTCATAACATTCTTACGTAGGGAGTAACCCTCTTGGTTACATTTTTGAATACCCATCACAGTATATTCCTTAAATCTCTTCAGAGAAACCTTAACGTTTCACTCCATCGCGTTACCCAATGCATTAGAGAGCTATATCGGGCTCACCCACCCTTAGTTTATCACAGAACCACCCGTTTTCATAACAATGCCCAAGAACCATAACATTAATGTATCACATAAAACATTCATAAAGGAAACATAACATTTCCACATTTCAGTCTCAATATAACATTTTAGTATATAGAAATAATGAATCCATTCAAAAAGAAACCAGTTCCAAAACCATTTAAAACATTTAATAAAGAGATTTTTGAATCAAAGTGTCCCATACCACGTTGAAGATTTTAAAATTCTAAACCATTAATATCCATATAAATAAATCCTTAAAACCATTTTTAAAACATGGATATTAATAAGAACAAATAATTAAAACATTTAAAGCGATATTTTGGTTAAAGGGGTTCTACCAAATATTAGAGACACTTGAATACAATAATTAAGGAATAAAATTTAGTTAGAACTTTATAATATCATGATAATAAATGGATTCATGATATAATATTCCAAAGGACAGTATATACACCATATATGAGTGAATTGATACATAACAACAATGAAGTCTCAATAGAGATATAAAATGTGTTGAAATCCCTTATAAAGTAGGTATCCTTAAATTAAGGATAAATCAATCTCAAAATTATGTGTGACAAATATAAATGCACCCAATATAATTGGATATTAAGTGTAAAACAATAAAATTTCATTCACACATATTCAAATGATGACATATTCAATAACTACATGTTGAACCAAAAGAAATCGAAATTGCGTTAAAAAGTTCCCTTGGTAAAATTCGACAGCCTAACGGCGTCACTTCAAGAATTCAGAAAATGAGTTGATGAGAGATAAAAAGGGAATATCTTCACTTGGAAATAAAATTTACATCAATCAGGATATATAAGAACATATCCCAACATAATATAATGTGAATTAAAAGACATAACAAATGAAGTCTTTTAAAAAGAGGAGGGTGAAAGGTTCCCTTACCGACTTGGGTAACTTTCGAAAAGTACACCCCATCGAAGAAGTGTCATACAATGAATATGTAAATACCTGTAAATGGAATTATATTACAAAAGGATTGTAATAATGGTCATTACATAAACCACTCAATGGAAATTGTGTCAAATGTAGCATAAATCTCACGGGAATAAAAGTGAGATGAAAAATCTCTTACGAAAACTCGACAGCCTAACGGCGCCACTTAAAACATCCAAAATGGATTGATGAGAGGGAATAGGGTCTCTCATCAAATAAACATAATGTTTACAGAAAGATGAATATAAAAGAACATCCCCCAACATAACAAAGAGGAGCTTAAAAGAAGTGACATAAAGGAGAGTACTTAAAAAGAAAGAGAGAGGTTAGATCTCTTACGAAAATTTGGCAGCCTAACAGCACAACTCAAAACATCCAAAATGGATTGATGAGAGAGAATAGGGTCTCTCATCATATGTAAATAAAAATTACAGTAATAGTAATATAAAATAACATCCCAATCACAAGAAAAATGATCTTTAAAGGAATGACATAAAAGAGTGTACTTAAAAAGAATGAGAGGAGTAGGATCCCTTACCTCGGGTCCGACTTGACTCGATCATTCTCTAACCTCCTGAATAATAAACTAGAGTTAATTTACACTTTATTAATAACCCTTTTCTAGTTCATTATTCCTTTTAGATCACTTATTTTCATGTTATCAACATTATGTAATCATTTAAGTTAATAATGTTTGTTTTGTCGATATTTGGTTCTTAAGTCGAAAGTTGACTTCTTACAATTACATGTTGTTTGTGTGGTCAAAGGTTCTTTATATCCAGAATGACACTCCTGATTTGGATAGAATATATATCTTATATATCCAGCATATACATTTATTTATAATATTACATAATCATTTAGAGGTAAGAAATGAAATGCACCGTTCATGGAGACGGTAAGCCGTACGTACGCAAGAACGCTACTTTCATTTCTTTGTCATATTAATGGAATTAAAACTAAATGAGAGGTATGTATATTTCAATTCCAGAATTATATTCATCTTTTCGATGTATAATTAATCATATATATCCATTATATACATGTACTTATAATAGTACATTACATTTGGGGATAAGAAATGAAATGCACCGTTCATGGAGACGGTAAGTTGTACGTACGCATGAATGCTACTTTCATTTCTATCTCATTATTTAATGGAATGAAATAATAATGATATATAGGTATATTATAATTCCAGTATAACATCATATATAATAACATTAAATCCATCCTTTATACAACCCACGAATGGCATTAACGAATCACATCACTTTGAGGGGGCGGTAGTCCGCACTTCCTAAAATGAAGATATCGTGTATACACATAATGGAAGCCATAGAGGTAAGCCACAAATGAAAAATACAGAAGATTAAGTAAAACATAAACATATTATATATCATATATAAATATAGTGACATCTTAATGGCCACCTTTGAAGGTGTTATATGAGTGTTGAACAATCATTGTTTCGTGAGGCAGAAATTCGCCATCCACGGAAACAGTATGTTCTTTAACCATTAGATGTAGGTGTGTGTAAGTGTAGCTCGAATCCTTATTATAAAAACATCCTAGTATATTTAAGATACTGGAGTTGTTACAAAAGAAATTAATAAAAAGAGTTTAGGGGGTTGGAGAGGCAAAATAAAACAAAAGGACTCAAGTGAACACATTACCTTAAAATCGGGTAACTCCCTTTGGTTTGAGTTCAAAGGCTTCCTTGGGAAGACTTATTCCCAAAGTGAGGCTTCAAGGAGTAATATAGGGAAGTGTAGAGAAAAAATGGGCAGGGGTTTGCCGAGCCAAAGGCTTTGGGAGTGTGGGTAATGAGGTAGAGGTGGGGGCCTTTTATAAGAGGAGAGGAGCGGAACTCTTGGAAAGTAAAGAAAAGTCACTTTATTTTAAAATGGTATTAGAACTTAAGAGGTCCCACATTGCTTTATTTCGAGACTAAGGTGATAAGGGTTCGAAATACACTCATCTAATAGGTTTTGGACATGTGTAGGTCTTAGATATTACATTATCTTTCCATTTTATTTAAATCGTAAAATAATGAGGTCATCGCTGCATCATCATGATGTCATAACTATTTTAATTTATTTAATTTCTAAAAATTATAACAAAACTAATATGATGTAGGAAATATTTTTATATTTCTAAGGAATATTTATAGTCAAAAATATTACTTTTATAACCCCATGTAATAATTGTATTAGTAAAACATTTCATGTGTGTGTCATTTTTTACTTTTACTTTAAATAAAAAGATATTAATGTCATTTTCCAACCAAAGTGGATCCATGGGTTCCCCAAGTTGAACCATGGCTTTTCATGGTCGGCCATGACACATCCAATAAGGTTAGGACATGTGTCTAGGTATTTTCATTTTATTATAATATCATTTTTGCCTTAAATTGCACTAATTACCTCTAATCGCGATTAAAAACTTAATAAGTTACTATTCACCAAAAAATTGTTTTTATCCCATTGAACCACATTTTACTTATTAATTACAACCATTTATGTCTTATTTTTGAAATTAAAAACACAAAGATGGCAAAATTTCATTTAAATGGAAAAATCAGTTTTTTATAAGTACAACTTAGTGGTTTCACTATTCATCAAAAATTGAAGTTTTTCAATAAATTCCCAAAAATTCACCCTAAGATATATTTGATATTCCATATTCAAAAATGACGTCTATTTTACAAAATTCAAAACATATAATTCACATTAATTAATTTAATAATTAATTCCCGCTGTCATGACAAATAGCATGTTTTTATGAAACAATAAGTATCAAAAGATTGACACTAGTTTAAGTCCGATTTTAAAGTGAAATTAATTCCAACGACCACTATTGGATTTAATGGTAAAAATATAATCTAATTTCACTTTAAAAACAATTAAAAAGATAATCTAATCATATAAATAAATTAGATTAAAAAGAGGTTTTGAATTAAAATACAACATTTTACACAATTCATTAAAAAAAGAACTTTATCGGAAAGATACCAAAAATTTACACAAAGTAAATTTTGATGTCCCGATTCTAAAGATGAGTTTTATTTGGTCCAATAGAATTTATAATAGTGAAAAAAACTATATTTAATGACGGTTCGCCATCAAAAGGTGATAAGTGAACCTTTAGTGAAAACTAGGGCATATACGCCTAAAATTGAATTCTTTCCGTATTTTAAGCCATTATCTTTTATTGGATAAATGTAAAAAAAATTAAAAACATATATAATCATATATTAGTTATTTATATCCATTCCCTCCAATACAACGGCTACATGTTAACTTCCATTTAAAATAATATTATTTTATTATTAGAGTGCAACGTAAGATTCCCAAGAAACTCATTATTGCGTGTTGGGTACACCATCAAGCATAGCGTCCCCTTTAAAGTCATATTAATATTTTATTCACAAATATGGATAAATATGAAAATTTCATGTTCTTTATTTACCTGGGGTGTTACATCCTTTCCCCCTTTTGGGAATTGCATCCTCGCAATTTTAGAATTGGGCTTGGAAACATCCTTGAAAGTCCCACATCGGATGAAGAGTTGGTAAAACAATCACTTTAAAATAAAGAAAGATAAGTAAAAAGGTCACCTGAGTTAACCCAAACTAGGATTCCATGTATGAAAACATGGGCATGGAGGAGAAAACATAGGGTCAGGTTCTGATGAAGAGTGATAGAAAACATGTTTAGGAGAAAGATAACCATGAGAAAATTACTAACTTGTGATGGGTTAAACGGTATTCGATTCCCCGGTTGGAAAAGTTAATAGACAACATTTTTGTTTTAAGATACTTTTAATTGGGGAATTTATTCATAAGGAAACATAATCACTTATCATGTTGACTTTCAACTTCTATTAGATTCCTTACACAAACACATATTTTCTCCAAAAGGCAAGTATTTAGGAAGACTTGTTCACATTAAGAGTACTATAATCAACTTTTAGAGAATCATCTAATCCACAAAAGATAACTATATACTTCCCATGTCTTTAATCTTTAACCAAAACCAAAACCAATAAGGCTAGTACAAGATCAGATAATCCAGAAAAGGATAACCCTTTGTAAAAAGAAAATCTATTCTTGACCTCCATAATTTGTCAAACAAGACCCAAAGTTCAACGAGGACCATTAGATAAGCAATTTGTCCATAAAATTCTTTAAATTAAACAAATCTAAGATTGAAACCCAAATATTTGAAGGATTTAGTAACATAGTCTTCCAAGTTAAATCGTAACATTTGTCTCCAAACAACATCAGTTGCTCCTAAAGTCTTGTATTTAAAAGTAATTAACCTAATCACATATCCTCCATGATAGGTTAATCATTTTCATAAATAGCCCAAAATAAAATTACTCTTAATTAATAATATCATATAACTAGAAATAATTAGTCAAACAAACCAGGGACTTCAGGTAGTCCAGTGGTAGGCGATAAATACCAGTCGCACTTTGGTTGTGGGTTCGATTCCCGCAGCATTGTCTAACGCGACGGGTTGTCACACGGTCTGTGTGTTGTCCTTTTTCCAAAACTATATAATTCTCAAATATTTCCCAAAACGAGATAAAATATTCGAAAATAAACATAACATATTTTAACCTCAAGTTTGTATCATGCCTTTCATTTTCCATCATAACATATAATAACCCATAATTACATCAAAAGTAAGGATCATATAAACCCTAATGGTTACCTTTTTAATTATTACCTGAACTTCCACATCGATTGGTCATCTCGTACATGATGCATTATAGAACATACCAAGGTTCATGTGGTTGATCATGACTCCTTGATAGTTGGTTTAGAACAACCACGAGTTTCCTCATTGAATACCCCATTTCATCGAGTCTCTTAATCAGAGAACCACCACAGTTTCCTTCAAACCAATTGTCACTTTGGTGCCTGCGAGATCTAGCCATTCACTAAAAACAGAAATGTTAGTGTGAGTATATCAACAAAACCATCATGTACTAATGAGGAAGGTAAACATTAAGATATAATTACTCATTAAATTTATCTAAAACTAGGAATCTTTGTGAAATCCTAACCATTATGGTAATGTCACTTATGCTTAGAGAATACCCTAACCTCTAAAGTTATCTAAACCGACCTCTGATACCAACTATAAGGCCCCAACCATAAACCTTACTTAATCTTGAGTTATTACAAGATTACACATTGAGGATCTTTTCAGGTTTGGAGTTTTAGAGAATTAGATAATGAAACTTGCATTACATTCCACATTTAAACAAAGTGGTTACATAAAAGACAATATTCATTCTTCCCATCAACAGAAACATATTTAAAATAAAACACGGATTCTTTCATTACACATTCTTGACACAATCATCACATCATTTACCTTTCCCTTGACCTATGAAAAAAATTTCAAAAACTTGGGATGAGCATAAAAAGCTCAGTAAGGGTTAGAAAAATATGGAAAGGAGACATGAGTTCATATATACATAAGAATGAAATCATACTTTACCCATAAAACATAGGCACTTTAACATACCTCATCAAACCATGAATAAATCCTAGAAATCATAAGACATAAAGGTAACTTGAGGCATTCATAACATTCTTACGTAGGGAGTAACCCTCTTGGTTACGTTTTGGAATACCCATCACAGTATATTCCCTAAATCTCTTCAGAGAAACCTTAATGTTTCACTCCTTTGCGTTACCCAATGCATTGGAGAGCTATATCGGGATCACCCGCCCTTAGTTTATCACGGAACCACCTGTTTTCATTACAATGCCCATGAACCATAACATAAATGTATCACATAAAACATGCATAAAGGAAACATAACATTTCCACATTTCAATCACAATATAACATTTTAGTATATAGAAATAATTAATCCATTCAAAAAGAAACCATTTCCAAAACCATTTAAAACATTTAATAAAGAGATTTTTGAATAAAAGTGTCTCATACCATGTCGAAGCTTTTAAAATTTTAAACCATTAATACCATATAAATAAATCCTTAAAACCATTTTGAAAACATGGAT
Source organism: Viscum album (assembly GCA_963277665.1). Lineage (NCBI taxonomy): Eukaryota > Viridiplantae > Streptophyta > Magnoliopsida > Santalales > Viscaceae > Viscum > Viscum album. The sequence continues at coordinate 1,113,979,490 of OY728131.1, forward strand.
ATTAATAAGAACAAATAATTAAAACATTTAAAGTGATATTTTGGTTAAAGGGGTTCTACCAAATATTAGAGACACTTGAATACAATAATTGAGGAATAACATTTTGTCAGAACATTATAATATCATGAGAATAAATGGATTCATGATATAATATTCCAAAGGACAGTATATATACCATATATGACTGAATTGATGCATAAAAACAATGAAGTCTCAATAGAGATGTAAAATGTGATGAAATCCCTTATAAAGAAGGTATCCTTAAATTAAGGAAAAATCAAACTCAAAATTATGTGTGACAAATATAAATACACCCAATATAATTGGATATTAAGTGTAAAACAATGAAAGTTCATTCACTCATATTCAAATGATGACATATTCAATAACTACATGTTGAACCAAAAGAAATCGAAATTAAGTTAAAAAGTTCCCTTGGTAAAATTCGACAGCCTAACGGCGTCACTTCGAGAATTCAGAAAATGAGTTGATGAGAGATAAAAAGGAAATATCTTCACTTGGAAATAAAATTTACATCAATCAGGATATATAAGAACATATCCAAACATAATAGAGTGTGAATTAAAAGACATAACAAATGAAGTCTTTTAAAAAGAGGAGGGTGAAAGGTTCCCTTACCGACTTGGGTAACTTTCGAAAAGTACACCCCATCGAAGAAGTGTCATACAATGAATATGTAAATACCGGTAAATGGAATTATATTACAAAAGGAGTGTAGTAATGGTCAGTACATAAACCACTCAAAGGAAATTGTGGCAAATGTAGCATAAATCTCACGGGAATAAAAGTGAGATGAAAAATCTCTTATGAAAACTCGGTAGCCTAACGGCGCCACTTAAAACTTCCAAAATGGATTGGTGAGAGGGAATAGGGTCTCTCATCAAATCAACATAAATTTTAGAGAAAGAGGAATATAAAAGAACATCCCCCAACATAACAAAGAGGATCTTAAAATAAGTTACATAAAAGAGAGTACTTAAAAATAAAGAGAGAGGTTAGATCTCTTACGAAAATTCGGCAGCCTAACGGCGCCACTCAAAACATCCAAAATGGATTGATGAGAGAGAATAGGGTCTCTCATCATAAGTACATAAAAATTACAGTATGAGTAATATAAAAGAACATCCCAATCACAAGAAATATGAGCTTTAAAAGAATGACATAAAAGAGTGTACTTAAAAATAATGAGAGGAGTAGGATCCCTTACCTCGGGTCCGACTTGACTCGATCATTCTTTAACGTCCTGAATAATAAACTTCTGTTAATTTACAATTTATTAAGAACCTTTTTCTAGTTCATTATTCCATTTAGATCAATTATTGTCATGTTATAATCATTATTTAATCATTTCAGTTAATAATGTTTGTTTTGTCGATATTTGGTTCTTAAGTCGAAAGTGGACTTCTTACAATTACATGTTGTTCGTGTGGTCAAAGGTTCTTTATATCCAGAATGACACTACTGATTTGGATAGAATATATATCATATATATCCAGAATATACATGTATTTATAATATTAAATAATCATTTAGAGGTAATAAATGAAATGCACCGTTCATGGAGACGGTAAGCCGTACGTACGCAAGAACACTACTTTCATTTCTTTGTCATATTAATGGAATTAAAACTAAATAGGAGGTATGTATATTTTAATTCCAGAATTATATTCATAATTTAAATGTATCATTCATCATATATATCCATTATATACATGTACATATAATAGTACATTACATTTGGGGATAAGAAATGAAATGCACCGTTCATGGAGACGGTAAGCCGTACGTACGCATGAACGCTACATTCATTTCAATCTCATACTTTAATGGAATGAAATAATAATGATATATAGGTATATTATAATTCCAGTATAACATCATATATAATAACATTAAATCCATCCTTTATACGTCCCACGTATGGCATTAACGAATCACATCACTTTGAGGGGGCGGTAGTCCGCACATCCTAAAATGAAGATATCGCGTATACCCATAATGGAAGAAATAAAGGTAAGCCACAAATGAAAAATACATAATCTTAAGTAAAACATAAACATATTATATATCATATATAAATATAGTGACATCTTAATGGCCACCATTGAAGGTGTTATATGAGTGTTGAACAATCATCGTTTCGTGAGGCAGAAATTCGCCATCCACGGAAACAGTATGTTCTTTAACCATTAGATGTAGGTTTGTGTAAGTGTAGCTCTAATACATATTATAAAAACATCCTAGTATATTGAAGATACTAGAGTTGTTAAAAAATAAATGATTAAAAATAGTTTAGGGGTTGGAGAGGCAAAATAAAACAAAAGGACTCAAGTGAACACATTACCTTAATATCGGGTAACACCCTTTGGTTTGAGCTCAAAGTCTTCCTTGGGAAGACTTCTGCACAAAGTGAGGCTTCAAAGAGTAAGATAGGGAAGTGTAGAGACAAAATTAATAGGGTTTGGCCGAGCCCAAGGCTTTGGGAGTGTGGGTAAGGAGGTAGAGGTGGGGGCCTTTTATAAGAGGAGAGGAGGGGCACTCTTGGAAAGTAAAGAAAAGTCACTTTATTATAAAATGGTATTCGGACATAAGAGGTCCCACATTGATGTATTTCGAGGATAAGGTGATAAGTGTTCAAAATCCACTCATCCAATAGGTTTTGGACATGTTTAGGTCTTAGATATTAAATTATCTTTCCATTTTATTTAAATCGTTAAATAATGAGGTCATCGCTGCATCATCATGATGTCATAAATATTTTAATTTATTTAATGTCTAAAAATTATAACACAAATACAATGACGTAGTAAATCGTTTTAGATTTCTAATTAATATTTATAGTCAAAAATATGACTTGTATAACCCCATTTATAAAATATTTTAGTAAAACATATCAATTGTGTATCATTTTTACTTTAACTTTAAATAAAAAGATATTAATGACATTTTCCAACCAAAGAGCCTCCATGGGGTCCCCAAGTTGACCCATGGATTTTCATGGTCGGCCATGACACATCCAATAAGGGGAGGACATGGGTCTAGGTATTTTCATTTTATTATAATATCATTTTTGCCTTAAATTTCACTAATTACCTCTAATCACGATTAAAAAATTAATTAGTTACTATTCACCAAAAAATTATTTTTATCCCATTGAACCACATTTTACTTCTTAATGAAAACCATGTATGTCGGATTTTTTAAATTCAAAACACAAAGATGGCAAAATTTAATTTAAATGAAAAAATCAGTTTTTTATAAGTACCACTTAGTGGTTTCACTATTCATCAAAAATTGAAGTTTTTTAGAAAATTCCCAAAAATTCCCCCTAAGATATATTTGATATTCCGAATTCAAAAATGAAGTCTATTTTAAAAAATTCAAAACATATAAGTCACATTAATTAATATAATAATTAATTCCTGCTGTCATGACAAATAGCGTGTTTTTATGAAACAATAAGTATCAAAAGATTGACACTAGTTTTAGTCCGATTTTAAGGTGAAATTAATTCCAACAACCAATATTGGATTTAATGGTAAAAATATATTCTAATTTCACTTGAAAACCAATTAAAAAGATAATATATTCATATAAATAAATTAGATTAAAAAGTGGTTTTGAATTAAAATACAACATTTTACACTATTCATTAAAAAAAGAACTTTATCGGAAAGATATCAAAAATTTACACAAAGTAAATTTTGATGTCCCGATTATAAAGAAGAGTTTTATTTGGTCCAATAGAATGTATAATAGTAAACAAAACTATATTTAATGACAGTTCTCCATCAAAAGGTGATAAGTGAACCTTTAGTGAAAACTAGGGCATATACGCATAAAATTGAATTCTTTCCGTATTTTAAGCCTTTATCTTTTATTGGATAAATGTAAAAACATTTAAAAACATATATAATCATATTTTAGTTATTTATATCCATTCCCGCCAATACAATGGCTACATGTTAACTGCCATTTAAAATAATATTATTTTATTATTAGAGTGCAACGTAAGATTCCCAAGAAACTAGTTGTTACGTGTTGGGTACGCCATCGAGCATAGCGTCCCCTTTAAAGTCATATTAATATTTTATTCACAAATATGGATAAATATGAAAATTTCATATTCTTTATTTACCAGGGGTGTTACATTAATATTCCCAATAGTTATGTTTCTAATCTAATGGTCACATTATGATTCCAGTAATCACAATACCTCTTACAAATATATATTAAAAATATAATTAATTGTTCATATAAATCCATTTCAAGTTTCTGTAATTCCACTTTATATGTTTCTGATTTTTTTAATAATATTTTATTTCTTTAGTATTTCATTATTCTTGGGATGTAAGATTCTAGTCGATCGTAGTGATCCATATTTTTCAATTTTAGTATTTATAATTTCTATTTCTGTAATCATGTAATAATTATAATTTTAATGGATTTAGTAATTAAATAATGTAACATTTTTTATTAAAGAATTAATTTTTTTTCACAATTTGATCTATCTTTATATAAATGTATAATGTCATACAACACTCATTTTTTATAGAAAAAAATTACCATTTAAAAGGCTATTTTATTATAGGAACCACCTAGTGGAACAATATTAATCATACCCATAACATAAATATTTGGAAATATTCATGATATACTTTGGTAATTAAGGGTTACGTTCATATGAAACATCACCGTAAACTAGTAGTGTGATCCACTGATGATAGATAAACTATTGAGAAAATTGATAAGTGTTTAAACTATAATAGAAAATGACTATTTCTATGTGAATAATGATTAACCAAACATAAAAGTATAAAAGGTATAGTAGATCATTGATGTATCCTTGTATCATATCCATGATCACCCTGATTAGAGAGGGAATGTAATATAAAATGAAATATCAGGACCCCCCCCCCAAATATTCATGATCACCCTATCTTAGTCGACATATGAAGTCCAACATGTAATGCTATTTTATAGTAATTTTCAAAGTATTGTTTCTGTAGATATGATTATATTTATATATTCATAATCTCCCATGTAGGTTTCAACCAACACATATAGAAATTTGTATAGGAAACACCCATATTGGGGGCCTTCCTCTGGATGATTTGGTTTAGTACATATTTTATCATCACATGAAAAATGGAAAATATGTTTCTATAGTGTCTAATTCTATGTTTCTCTTCCATAGTGGTGGTTCTAGTCGGCAATCCAATTTGAGCATCATTGAATGGTATAAATAATCAAATAACCATGGCCCCTATGAATGCAGTTGGTACAATAGCTGGGCTATATTCCCTCATGTTATAGCCATGATATTGATAATGTCTCCCTAATAAGGTTAACCATTATGATATTAGTATTCAATGAGGTATATTTGTTTATAGTTTCTAAATTATACATGGAAATTGACCATGGGGAATTTTTTGTGTATTTTTAAACCAATTCATCCTCAACATATCATCATTGAAGAAAAAAATAAGTCACTTAATTCCTTATACTAATCCTAATAAATCCCATGAATGAATTTATATTTTCTCATGATCCTCATAGATGTTATCTACGTGAATTAAATCATTATAAATCCACATAATGATGGGGAACCTACAAATTGGTAGAGATCCAATAATCTAATTTCAGCACCCCATAATAAACGTGTAATGATTTTTAATTAGGAAAACAATAGCTCTTTCAAATCGAGAAACCTATATGTGGGGGGATAGACATTGAACAGGGAGGTACACTCTTCTTCATATGTCTTGACCCTTTTATGTTATTCTTTAAATCCATTAAATTTTCATATTCTCAGTATGAACAGGACTATTAGTCAATGAATTGTACTATGATTGGAAAATTTAATTCCTATATTCACCCAAGGTGATTATCATCTAGGCAGTATTTTAATATTTTTGCGAACTAAGGCCTTAATGCATCATTAGTTGGATACTCTCATTTTAACATTTTTATTTGGGACATATATTGTGCATTCCATTAATGGTTTTTTGACCCTTATGAAAAAAATAATATTAGATAGGATCCACCAAACATACCTCCGAGAAATCCATAACTGTCACCTAATGGAAACACCAATGATATTGGAGATTGTTATATATTCCTAGGATAATGTTATAAAAAATAAACCTTATTATATATTGTGTTCAATTATAATCTGAAAAAGGTTATTATGATCAATCATAGTCTAGATGGTTGATTAGATGTCAAGGTTCTATTATATATCTATTTTTAATAATCCAATAACTTAGACATCATCAATATATATTTGAGGTTTATTTATAAAAAGTATCTAAAGGTATTTAAAAAAATATGTTTTCAAAATTTATTCTTTAGGTTTTTCATATTATTAAACATCACTCACTGAATGAATATTCCTATAAATTTTCTAATTGAAAAATGAGTCGAGATAACAATAAGGGCTCAATTCATACATTCTATAAAAAATTATTTCTTTCATGAGATGAGATAAAATGTTCTATATTTTAGGATAAACTCATTGTTCTTATAGGTACCAGAATCCTTTGAGTTTGTTTGGGGTTGGATATAGTTACAAGAACTCTAGGGTATAAATCAATATTTTTTTAGCTTTTTTCCCATAATTTTAACATCCTCTTCCCATCGGCTAGAATCCCATGGGAGATTTTTTTGGCACTAAAAAAATATAAAGTATGGAATAAAAAACTTCCAATAAGATAAATTCAATGATGATTAGAAAAAAAATAATAAGTAATGTTATAGAGGTATCAAATTTTAATTTTCTAGGAACAAAAGTGAAAATTCCATAAAATGTAATGTTATTCAAGAATTTTTAAAATATATGAATGCTCACCCAAGATGAGTCATAGGATTATAAATATCCAATAATATCAAAAATTATAAGATCCATCCTTTATAAATCTAGTAAAAATCTCCCAACTCCCACAACATAGACAATTTCAAACTCATCTAACAAAGGAAAAAAAAGGATTTATCCAAGCGATAATCTCTAAAGCACCCTAGTCTCTCGCACCTACATTTGTTGGTAATAAAATATTCATTATATAAAATATTTCAATAATTAGTCATATGACTCAAACTAAATTTACATATATTTTATTAATTTATATAATAATTATTATAAAATTCAAAAAATCCCAAAAAAATCTTCAACGTCATTGTGGTTCGACTTTATAAGGAACATATTTTAAGATTCATGTGAAACATTATAAACATTAAAACAACATCAGATCTCTTTCAAAACATAAAATTTTTTATAAAAATATTTATAACCTATATAAATGAAACCCCATAAATGGATGAGGATAATTTCTCAGTAAGAGAAAAAATATAAACATTTTATCAAGGGTTAGATCATAAGAATATGTGAATACCTGAGTTGGGGTGGAATATATTATTAAAAGAACATTGAATTGTAATATTTTTTTAAAAACAAAATATGAAAACATGAAAACATAATAGAATAAATTTATTTCATTTAAAAATATATTGAGATACTAAATATCATTCATGTATGATAATTAAATAAACATGACATAAAAATATGGTATTATCATATGTATAATAAATAATAATTTTATGAAAAATGTTTTAAGAAAAGAATCCACAAACAGATATTTAATCAAATAAATATGTGATAAAGTCCTTCTATAATGATGAAAATTTTCATATACATTTTGATTTAAAAAACAATAATTTTAAAAAAAAATATTTGTTCATGTGAATGGACCACCAAGTCAAAAAAAATTATGTGAACATGCCCATGAACCATCATGTGAAAAAATCAATATGTGATCATGTACCTACACACACATATTATCTCATGAGATATAAAAACTTAATAAATATGACATAAGGTGGTAGAGAACCCCAATAACTAAAAATTCAATCATTTTTTCTCCAATTGCATTAAATATTTTATCACATAAAAAAATACTAATTGAAAAATATATTATCGTAAATTTTAATAATGTATCAGAAAAAATGATCGTAAATAATAATATTTGTATGCCTGAAATTCAATCACCATTAATCTAATAATTTTTTTGATCATTTATTTGGAGATTCAAGAAAAATAATTTTACTGTGAAGTAAATATCATACAAATAAATAGAATAATGGACAGGGAATCCTAAAATCATTAATAAATTTTTTTTATCTTTATCATCAATGATAATTTTACTATCACTTTTAAAATTAATTTTTGTAATTACGGAGTAAAAAATTACAAATTAATTTTTTTATAATGTTCTTTTAATAGGTTAACCTTTAAAAAAGTGTCAAAATTATCCCGTGGAAATCTGGAGTGGAAGATAAGACAAGGAAACCTAGAATGAAATCCATTTAAATATATTAAAATAAATTTGATGAAATCCCACATATTTTATTTATTATACATTCCATTTAAAATACAAAAAAAATTGTGATGATCTAAAGAGTTAAAAATTAATTTTCTCCACCATATAAATGATAATAGTAGTGTAACTAAAAAACATTTACATAGAATAAAATTTAAATACATGGGATGGATATCAAATACTCTCTAGATACTTATAATTATATGATAATGTTATACATCATGTAAATTGAATTCAGGTTAAAATAAAATATTCCCTACTTAGGGAGTTAAAATGAAATATAATACAATATTATTTTGGAATAAAGATTTCATGGAAGAAATAAGTTCATGAAGAAATATCATAACTCAAATAAGACATTATGAGTTATCAATATCCTTTATATCGTAGAAAATAATTTAATAGAAACCTATTCAAATACATGTATTGAAATTTAACTTCAAAAACCATGAATATATATATTTTGTGAAAATATTTCTCACACTTGTATTGTAAACATCATTAACTTTTAATAGTTTTTATAAATAAAACGTTTCTCCAAGATGGTAAAATGAGATGAAACACCCATACATAGATCAATACTCTTGAAATATTTAACATTTGATAAGGGTTTGTTATGATAGAAGTATAAATACCCAAAAAATTAGTAATTTAATCATCATACCATCATAGTCCAGAAGATATCGAATGTATAATAATAATGTTAATTAAGAATATTTGTAACATAATTAATGAAGAAAACACTTACATATAATCATATTTAGTTAAACATTATATATCCTACATTTTAAATAATATTAACTATCTTAATCAACTATTATTGAACATAATTATTACCTATAAACTTTTATAAAATTGAAATATATTATTTAGTGATTTTTTATTTTCATTAATAAATGTCATTAGTTTCCATTATATAATAATTATTATTTTTGTAATGGAGGTCTTAACGATTAATAATAAAATAAATATTCATAATTACAAGATATATATTGGTACTTTATAAGATGTTTTAGTATTAGTATCAATGATTAAATTTCATATGATTAAATTTTATTTTTGACCCTCAATTATGTTGTTGATAAAGTGTTGGTTTCCAAATTTATTAACAAAAAATGGTTGTATAATAATAATAAGTTAAATATTGATATAAAATTTCTAAAAGAATTATAAATATTATTTTATAATTATGATAGAATAAATAAGTGGATGGGTTTCAGTAGTCATCCATTATAAAAATTTAGAGTATTTTTCAAATATGTGGTTAAACCGACCCAATCAAGAATATTTTATAATCTACTAGTTGGAATGGTTAATAGTGTTATTAATTTTGATTAATGTATTTATTTTAAATTTTTAATAAAATTAATTACTTGTTTATAAATTTTTGAATCATATTTGTTAATATTTTGATACCGAAGTAATAGTTAGAAGAAAAATGAAATACATCACTTCTCTAGTGGTGGTAATCCATAAGTACGCATGAGTGGTGGGTTGGTGTTCAATATATGAGAAGAAATACAGTGGTTGGTTTCTATGTAATGAATAATAAAATTGATATAATAACAAATGAATAATTTAAATTGAAATGATTAAATATTCAATATATTTAGTGATGAAAAATCAAGAACACTATTCTTCACACTTTCATGATGACGAATACATTCTTCAAATATTTTTTGGGAAGGTAAAAAAAGGATAATTATGTATTATAATAAAATATTATTTTAATAATAATACTTTTTAATTTAAAATTTATGATGTATAATATGTTTTATGCAGTAGAACAATAAAATGATTAATATGGTTCTTTTTGAAAACATTACCTCTCCCATTTGATGTTCTCACATGGGTAATAACATAAGGAACCAAAAAACATATATTTTCAAAATAAAATGGATTATAACACCAAAGTGTTAGTGAAATGGACATTGTGTAAAAGTTATAATTTATCTAAAAAAATGTTTATTTGAGAAATGGGTTGTAGGTGAGCTCACTTTCTAGGTACAAGAAATTGATTTTCTGTAAAAAAAACTATCTTCAATATAAATAGTGATGATTTACATGGAAGGAAATGTAGTGGAAATAATTTTTAGGGGACTAATTAATTTCATTAATCCTCCATACATTAATTTTAATACACGTTATAATAATTTACTATGTTATATGTTTTTGGATTTTTCTTTTTTACCAATTTTTAACCATGGAATTGAATGTTAAAAACTTCAATATAATTTTAGTTAAAATAAAATAATTAATAAATATTTTTAACTATTGAATGAAATTTTAAAATTAATTTTCTCAAACGAAATATCAATATATTTCAAAAATTATTATTATTATTGTTGAATGTAGTGCATATGTGATGACCCAGACCCCCCCCCCCCTTGGTCCCTTCCTTTGACAAAATCCGGATCCTTAAGGGGTTCCGATCGGTGCGACCGATCGGTGTGACCGATCGGCGGAACCGGCTGACATCACCCGGCCTTGCCAAGTTGTTCCAGTAACGCTCCTTTTTCGCAAATAGGGTTTTAAACCCTATTCTGCCTCGTTTAAAAAAAAGAAATGTCTTAAAGACCCGAAACGCGCACAAAATTTTTAATTAAATACTGAATCGACTCGTGAGTCGGTTTAAACCACACAACACCTTTAATGATGAGTCAAGCCGCGTGGTCAACCCACGACTTCCATGTCTTACGCGGTTCAACGTTTTTATCTCAACCGCCCCCGACTCTTATAAATTAAGGGTTAGGCCGTGGTTTCTCCTTCCTCGATCGTGGCTCTTCTGGTGCATCGGGTGCGCCGCGTCGTTATCCGTGAAGTTCCGCCTCCCCCCCTGACATAAGCGTTGGTCGTCTATCAGCAAGTAGGGAATTTCTCTCGTCTCTCACTTTTGTGTATCATACGGGGTGGGCGTTATTTTGTTCTTATGGAATTGGTAGAACCGAACCTTAATGAAGATAATGAACGAAGTTCTAAAGAAAAAAGGGGAAGGGGTTGTGATCGTTGTTTATGCTTTATCCTGTGATCATCCTTTTTAGTTGTGCTGGTTTATGTTTTTCTGAAAATTGAGGCCGTTGGTGGTCGTTGTATGTGCACTGATGAATCCCCTCGTGATGTTTTAAATGGGTTGCTAAAATTGTGAACTCCTGCTGTGATATTATTTAATCACGTATACCCGGCTGAATAAGTTGGAAGCACCAGGATAAACCCTACTATGTTAACTCTAGGTTAGAACACACAGGTTTGAAATCACGGAGTGTGTTAAGTCCTTTTAATCTGATATTACCCAGTGGTTGTGTGAATTTGGGGATGGGATTCCCTGTTGGTATGGTTTCGGTGGTTGTGAGTTTGAGACCGGGTGGGTACTCGTTTATATCACAAATTGGGGAGAGATCCTCTGTTGACAGAACCGGGTGTGAGTGTTTTGGTTGATCCATGCTTTTGACGCTTTCCTTGGTTATCCTTATGGTAGTTGCCCAGTAGTGCTTAAAATTAATTGAACATTTTAACTGAACGTGAAACAAGAATGGGACAAATGGTTTTTTGTGGGAAAGGGTCGTGAACTGTGACTCGGACGCAGTGGTGTTGTGTTTTGTAGGTTGGCTAGGAAAACCTAAGCTTTGGGTGAGTGTTTGTTACCTATATCTATACTTGTAGCTTTGTGTTTCTTATTCGCGCCCCACCCAAGTTGAGCACTCAGTGCCGAACACCCCCATTTATGGGGGAAGGGTGTTTTTCCCAACACTATCCTTAGTGGCTGGTTATTAGCTCCTTTTCTGCTCCATTTCCCAGATGGCCCAAGTACCTTCGGGCAGGCTATGATGGCATGTGGTCCATTATTATCCCAAGAACCTTCGGGCAGGGTAGTACTGTGATTGGCCAGGTGTGTGTGGCAGGTGGTTTCCAAAGTGTCTTCGGGATGAGGCCCAGGTGTGTGTGGGCGGGATTTCGGCAGTGGGACTGCGTGTGGTTGTGGCCCAGGTTTGTGCGGGCGGGATTTCGGCAGTGGGACTGCGTGTGGTTGTGGGCCAGGTGTGTGCGGGCGGGTGTGGTAGTTGGACTGCGGTGAGAATGGCGGGATTGGTCCGATGCGTAGGATGTCTCAATAACCAGTGGGAAAGTGGCGTGGGGTACCCAAACATCGATGTGCTCTGATTATATATATTACTTGACTTGCATTATTTTGGGAGCGTGCCTTAGTGAGGCCTGGGGTGGTTAGTTTACCTTGAATAGGCGTTTGGTTTGCTCCTTTCTCACGGGACTTTAGCACGTTCCCCCACTTGTGCACGAGAGTCTTGGTTTTCTCTACTGAGTGTACTTGTATGCTCACCCTACGTTTACTTTTAGGTTTCCAGGAGGACAACCAGGGTTGTGCGGGACCCTACTAGTCGGACAGTTGGAGTTTTTGCTGTTGTCGTACCTTTGTTTTCTTTTGGTATTGTACTTTGAGCCTCTTTTTGTACTTGCACCTTGTTGTAAACTATTTAAACATGCATGGGGGCCTTGTTTGGGATTATTTATTTACACCTGTTTCTTTCCCTTCCTGGGTGGTTGACTTATCCTATTTCCCGATCCTAAATAATAAAAAGGGTAATGCCTCCTATATTTGTGAAAACGCATACCCTTGGTGCTAGTCGCCACCCCGGGGCCTACTGGATGCGGGACTCGGGGGGTCATTATCTCTCCTACAACTTAAGGAAGGAGGGGCCTAGCAATCATCTGACCCTTCCCTCCTTTTGGTGATGGCGGGTCGTGACAGAATGGTATCAGAGGAAGGTTAGAGAGGTAGGATGGAGTCTGGAGTTAGGCACAGTGAGGATTGCATGGGATGGTAAGGCAACAGCGTTGGGTGACCTTGGTGCGTGAATTAGGCCAGGGAAGACCGGCTAGGACACGGGATTTTAGGGCCCCCCGTGATCCGATGCAAGGACACTAGGCCTACCGAACGACCAAGTGAGACCACACTGATTGCAGGGTAGAGACCCTAGGAAAGGTACATGCATCATAAATGACTTGTGTTCTTATGTTTCTGGGATATATTGGGAATTAAGAATAAATTTAAAAATTTAAGAAGTTTTTCATTTTATTATGCACTACTTGGGCTTAGGCATTCCTTGTTTACCTTATAGCTATGGCACCTGGGAGGTGACCACGTGTGGTACAGGAGATCGAGGCCCCGGGGACTACTTTATCCGATCGGCAGAGAGCTGATCGAGAGGAAGAGGGCGACCAGTGGAAAAAGACTCTTCGGGCCTTCCAGCGACAGGCCCTTGAGAAGTATGAGGGCAGCACCTCTGATATGAAGACGGAAGTCTGGTTAGAGGAGCTAGTTATAGCCTTCGGCCTGATTCGGGCCCCGACCGAGTACTGGGTTCCTCTGGCTATTAGCCAGATGCGAGGAGCGGCACGTCAGTGGTGGATGCTTCACCTAGGGAATAGGAAAGAGTCTGAGGTTTCCTGGGCGGATTTCGAGAAGGGGTTCCGGGCAGAGTTCCTCTCCTCGACAATGAAGGCGGAGAAGAGGCAGGACCTACTCTCCCTCCAGCAGGGGAGCATGTCCGTGAGGGAACTTGGAATCAAGTTCAAGGACCTCCTATGTTTTGCTCCGGAACTCTTTCCCGATGAGGAGTCTCGGGCAAGACGTTTGGAGGAGGCGCTCCGACCCTCCCTCCAGTATGCAGTTACCCCCTTTACCCTTCCGACATACTTTGAGGTCCAGAAGAAGGCCGAAGAGGTGGAAAGGATGCATGCTCTGGGCGGAGTGTCACGAGAAGGGATCCAGCTGGGACCATCGAAGGGGAAGGCCGTCAGCACCAGGCCTCCAGCATCGGGACCCTCCAGGTTCCGACCCACAGGGAGCAGACCGCAGCAGTGTCAGTTTCGATCCCCTGGCCCACGTTCTTTCCTTTCAGGCTCGGGACCACGACTCTTCATCTACGGGAGCCCTGGACATCTCCGGAGTCAGTACCCCGATCGGGTGCAGTACAGCAGTGGCAGTCATCCCCAGCACCCGCCACAGCAGCAGTTTCCAGCCAGACCATTCCGGCAGCAGCAGCAGGGACAGCGAGATCCCGCTCCTCCGCAGGCAGACATAGGAGGATGAGGCCGACCTCAGGGCATTCCCCAGGGACCTCGACCAGGGCGTGGTCGGGGAGGTGGCCGACAGCCGAGGGGCAGGGGAGCTGGGCGTGGACAGTTACACGCCGCAGAGGCGACAGTTCCAATAGGGCCAGAGGTTGTTCGAGGTACGATCAATGTGTTTAGCACTCTTGCTTATGCTTTGTTCGATACTGGAGCTTCGCACTCCTTTGTTGCACCCAGTCTAGCTCGTGCCTTGGGTCTAGATACCGAGATACTTCCAGTGCCCCTGGTATTGAGCACACCAGTTGGAGTTCAGACCGACTTCCTGTTCGTTTGTCGGGGATGTAGACTGATGTTAGGGCCACATCAGTCGGTTAGGGATCTCCTTCTGCTACAGATTCAGCCGTACGATCTCTTCCTAGACATCGACTGGCTATTTTCTGTGTGCGTCGTCATCGACTGTTTCCAATGAAGGGTGGTGTTCTCAGGTTTGGACGGCCAGCGTGTTACCTTCACCAGCGAGCGGAGCTGTCCGAAGGGAAACAGGAGGGAGGAACCTCTCCTCTCCTTGTTGACCGAGCTGACAGTGGAATCAGTAGATGCTGAGATGGTGGAAGTGCCAAAGATCGTCCGCGAGTTTATGGACATCTTTCTTGAGGAGGTGATGACTCTACCCCCTCGACGCGATATCGAGTTCGGGATAGACCTACAACCCGACGCTCGTCCGATCTCGATGGAACCTTATCGGATGGCACCTTCGGAGCTACGAGAGTTGCGGATACAGATTGACGATCTGATGAAGAGGGGTTATGTCCGTCCGAGTGTGTCACCATGGGGTGCTCCAGTCTTGTTCGCAAGGAAGGCGGATGGTGGCCTCAGGTTGTGCATCGACTACAGGAGGCTGGATCTGGTAACGATCAAGAATCGCTACCCTCTTCCGAGGATAGATGATCTTTTTGACCAACTGAGGGGGGCAGGATGGTTCTTGAAGACCGACCTACGGTCTGGATACCACCAGCTGAGGGTGAAGGATAGCGACGTCCCGAAGACGGCGTTCAGGTGCAGGTATGGGCACTTCGAGTTCGTGGTCATGCCCTTTGGCGTTACGAACGCCCCGGCCGTGTTCATGGGGCTTATGAACTCCATATTTCGGGAGTACCTGGATCGGTTTGTGGTGGTATTCATCGACGATATCCTGATCTATTCAAGGTTAGAAAAGGACCATGCAGAGCACCTGAAGACAGTTTTGGAAGTCCTCCGACAGCACCAGCTTTACGGGAAGTTGTCAAAGTGCAAGTTCTGGACACGAGAAGTGCACTTACTCGGGCACGTAGTGTCTGAGCAGGGGGTAGCAGTCGACCCATCAAAGGTTGAGGCAGTTGTTTCTTGGGCAGCACCCAAGAATGTGGAGGAAGTCTGGAGTTTCCTCGGACTAGCAGGTTACTACCGGAGATTCGTACCCAACTTTTCCCGAGTAGCAGCCCCTTTGACGGCTTTGACCAAGAAGGACCAGGTTTTCGTGTGGAGCAAGCAATGTGAGTCGTCCTTCAGCTACCTAAAAGAAAAGCTGGTTAGTGCCCCAGTGTTGAGATTACCAGAAGAAGGGATGGCCTATGAAGTATTTTGTGATGCTTCAGGACATGGCCTCGGATGCGTGTTGATGCAGCAACAAGGGGTGATCTCTTATGGGTCCAGGAAACTACGCCCCCATGAGCGTAACTACGCCACCCATGAACTGGAGCTTGCAGCGGTCGTTTTTGCGCTAAAGTTATGGCGGCACTACCTCATCGGTGAATTCTTTGTGGTCTTCACAGATCACAAAAGCTTAAAGTATATCTTCTCCCAGCGAGACTTGATCTTGCGAAAACAGAGATGGGTGGAGTTCCTCCAGGACTACGACTTTGAAATCTCTTATACTGAGGGCATGGGCAATGTGGTGGCCGATGCCTTGAGTAGGAGGACGCAGAAGGATGCGGTCTGAGAGTCAGCAAATGCCTGGAAGGCAATGGAGGAATTGGCTTCCTTACACCTAGATGCGAAGATGGATAGTGGTAGAGGCTGCCTATATCAGATGATAGTGCAGTCATCTCTGTTTCGACAAGTGGATGAGTCTTAGTGGGGAGACCCCGAGTGCAAAGTGATGCGTGATCGGGTTGACCAGGGCGATGCTCCAAGAGAAAGGACAGAGGACGGTCAGCACCAGATGCTTTTCCAGAAAAGGTTGTTTGTTCCAAGAGTGATGCGTGGCAAGGTTCCCAGTGAGTTCCACAACTCACCCCTAGCGGTGCACCCAGGAGTTACAAAGATGTACCAGGGGCTGAAAAGGCAGTTCTGGTGGCCCAGAGTTAAGCGAGCAGTGGCAGAATTTGTGGCTAAATTCTTAGTATGTCAGCAAGTGAAGGCTGAACACCGGGTTCCAGGCGGCCTACTGCAGCCTTTAGCTGTTCCTGAGTGGAAGTGGGATGACATATCAATTGATTTCGTCACGGGACTACCCAAGGTCCAAGGAGGGTGCGACGCCATCTGGGTGGTGGTGGACAGGTTGACGAAATCTGCTCACTTTCTGGAAATTAGGGAGTCAAGTACTGTGGATGATTTGGCATGAAAGTACGTGAATGAGGTGGTGTGGTTGCATGGAGTTCCGAGGTCTATAGTCTCGGATAGGGATGCACTGTTTACCTCGCGAATCTGGAGAGGATTGCAGCATGCGTTTGGCACCCGGTTACGCCTTAGCACTTCTTTCCATCCCCAGACAGATGGACAAACGGAGCGCACCATCTAGAACTTGGAGGATATGCTACGGGCATGTGTTCTGGACTCAGGAAAGTCATGGGTGCGATACCTGCCTCTAGTAGAGTTTTCCTACAATAATAGCTACCACTCTACCATTGGTATGGCCCCGTTTGAGGATTTGTAAGGGAGGCCATGCCGTTCACCTGTGTGTTGGACCGAAGTAGGAGAGGTAGGTATCCTTGGCCCGGAGGTGGTGCAGAACACGACAGAGAAGATTCAGCTCATACGGGAAAGGATGAAGGCGGCCCAGGACCGACAAAAGTCATATGCTGATACCAGGAGAAGGCCCTTGGAGTTTGAGGTTGGGGACCACGTGTTCCTGAAGGTCTCCCCGCGGCGTGGGAAACGGAGGTTCGGCAAGGGGGGTAAGCTTTCCCCCAGATTCGTCAGACCCTTCGAAGGGTTGCGGCGGGTCGGCAAAGTGGCTTATCAGCTAGCGTTACCTCCACCACTGCTAAGGATACATGATGTCTTTCATGTATCCCAGCTCCGTCGTTATCTGCACGATGATTCACACGTCCTTGATTGGGGTGAACTGGACATCGAGGACGACGTAAACTTTGTGGAAAAACAAGTGATGATCGAGGATCGCAAGGAGAAGGTGCTTCGTGGGCGAGCCATTCCCTTGGTTCGTGTGTTGTGGAGACATGGCGGGCTCGAAGAGAGTACGTGGGAGAGGGAAGCACAGATGCGTGCCCAATACCCCGGGTTGTTTTAAGCTTTGTTCCTTTTGTACCTGTTGTGGTAGAACGTTTGACTTTTGGCTATGAAATGTACTGGTTTATTTCCTCTGTTGTGTGTGAAAAGCCCCGGCTAAAGGGAAGAGGGATCCCGACCCCTAATCAAGACGCATTATGGTTGATTCGATTAAACCCGTGCGGGCGAGTCAGTGCCGCCCAAAGCGGTTAATATCTTGACATGGGGGAGAGAAACTCCCCAAACCCACATGACCGGGCAGTTTGGCGTGGTATGTTGCTTGGTTATTGACAGGGGAGTGTTTTTAGTTTGCAGGGGTTCACTCCTAAGAGGTATCTTTCGAAGATGGTTGTTCGGACCCGCTATTTACTTCTGGTTTGTTTTGATTCTCGAGGACGAGAATCGTTTAAGAGGTATTTGATGTGATGACCCAGACCCCCCCCCCCCCCTTGGTCCCTTACTTTTCCAAAATCCGGATCCTTAAGGGGTGCCGATCGGTGCGACCGATCGGCGAAACCGGCCGACGTCACCCGGCCTTGCCAAGTTGTTCCAGTAACGCTCCTTTTTCGCAAATAGGGTTTTAAACCCTATTCTTCCTCGTTTAAAAAAAATGTCTTAAAGACCCGAAACACGCACAAAAGTTTTAATTAAATACTGAATCGACTCATGAGTCAGTTTAAACCACCCAACACCTTTAATGATGAGTCAAGTCGTGTGGTCAACCCACGACTTCCACGTCTTACGCGGTTCAGCGTTTTTATCTCAACCGCCCCCGGCTCTTATAAATTAAGGGTTAGGCCGTGGTTTCTCATTCCTCGATCGTGGCTCTTCTGGTGCATCGGGCGCGCCGCGTCGTTATCCGTGAAGTTCCGCCTCCCCCCTGACATAAGCGTTGGTCGTCTATCAACAAGTAGGTAATTTCTCTCGTCTCTCACTTTTGTGTATCATACGGGGTGGGCGTTATTTTGTTCCTATGGAATTGGTTGAACCGAACCATAATGAAGATAATGAACGAAGTTCTAAAGAAATAAGGGGAAGGGGTTGTGATCGTTGTTTATGCTTTATCTTGTGATCATCCTTTTTAGTTGTGCTGGTTTATGTTTTTCTGAAAATTGAGGCCGTTGGTGGTCGTTGTATGTGCACTGATGAATCCCCTCATGATGTTTTAAATGGGTTGCTGAAATTGTGAACTCCTGCTGTGAAATTGGTTAATCACGTATACCCGGCTGAATAAGTTGGAAGCACCAGGATAAACCCTACTATGTTAACTCTAGGTTAGAACACACAGGTTTGAAATCACGGAGTGTGTTAAGTCCTTTTAATCTGAAATTACTCGGTGGTTGTGTGAATTTGGGGATGGGATTCCCTGTTGGTATGGTTTTGGTGGTTGTGAGTTTGAGACCGGGTGGGTACTCGTTTATATCACAAATTGGGGAGAGATCCTCTGTTGAAAGAACCGGGTGTGAGTGTTTTGGTTGATCCATGCTTTTGACTCTTTCCTTGGTTATGCTTATGGTAGTAGCCCAGTAGTGCTTAAAATTAATTGAACATTTTAATTGAACGTGAAACAAGAATGGGACAAATTGTTTTTTGTGGGCAAGGGTCGTGAACTATGACTCAGACGCAGTGGTGTTGTGTTCTGTAGGTTGGCTAGGAAAACCTAAGCTTTGGGTGAGTGTTTGTTACCTATATCTATACTTGTAGCTTTGTGTTTCTTATTCGCGCCCCACCCAAGTTGAGCACTCAGTGCCGAACACCCCCATTTATGGGGGAAGGGTGTTTTTCCCTACACTATCCTTAGTGGCTGGTTATTAGCTCCTTTTCTGCTCCCTTTCCCGGATGGCCCAAGTACCTTCGGGCAGGCTATGATGGCCTGAGGTCCATTATTAGCCCAAGAACCTTCGGGCAGGGTAGTACTGTGGTTGACCAGGTGTGTGCGGCAGGTGGTTTCCCAAGTGTCTTCGGGATGAGGCCCAGGTGTGTGCGGGCGGGATTTCGGCAGTGGGACTGCGTGTGGTTGTGGCCCAGGTTTGTGCGGGAGGGTGTGGTAGTGGGACTGCGGTGAGAATGGCGGGATTGGTCCGATGCGTAGGATGTCTCAATAACCAGTGGGAAAGTGGCGCGGGGTACCCAAACATCGATGTGATCTGATTATATATATTACTTGACTTCCGTTATTTGGGGAGCATGCCTTTGTGAGGCCTGGGGTGGTTAGTTTACCTTGAATAGGCGTTTGGTTTGCTCATTTCTCACGGGACTTTAGCACGTTCCCCCACTTGTGCACGAGAGTCTTGGTTTTCTCTACTGAGTGTACTTGTATGCTCACCCTACGTTTACTTTCAGGTTTCCAGGAGGACTACCAGGGCTGTGCGGGAACCTACTAGTCGGACAGTTGGAGTTGTTGCTGTTGTCGTACCTTTTTTTTCTTTTGGTATTGTACTTTGAGCCTCTTTTTGTACTTGCACCTTGTTGTAAACTGTTTAAACATGCATGGGGGCCTTGTTTGGGATTATTTATTTACACCTGTTTCTTTCCCTTTCTGGGTGGTTGACTTATCCTATTTCCCGATCCTAAATAATAAAAATGGTAATGCCTCCCATATTTGTGAAAACCCATACCCTTGGTGCTAGTCGCCACCCCAGGGCCTACTGGAGGCGGGACTCGGGGGACATTATCTCTCCTACAACTTAAGGAAGGAGGGGCCTGACAATCTGCTGACCCTTCCCTCCTTTTGGTGAAGGCGGGTCGTGACAGCATAAAACCCCTTTTTTAGAAAAGGTGTATTTTCAAACATAAATGTTTTGTTTATTAATTAATTTTTAATGTTATTAATTTATATGAAATGAATTTTTTTATTATTTACCTATTAATATATAAATTTATTTCAATGAAACTAAAGCTAAATTCCACTATCCAGATATATTATTAAAAGACACTAGCCAAAAATAATCGTTTGTTTGAGTAAAATGTTTCCCAAAGGTGAAAACCATGTATTAAAGACTAATTATTATATTTATAAATTATATATTAAATTTCATAGGTTATTATTTATTATATAATGAAAGATATATTTAATTTTATGTTATTCTATTACTATAGAAATGTTATATAGGGATAGTATATTCAAAATTTGCTTTCCTTAATATTAACCATAAAATTTATACATTTTTTAAAAAACAATAAAATCCAATGTAAACTAATTTTGAGAAGTTGATATAAAAAATAACTTCAATTATATAAAAATAAAATGTCTATTTTTTAAATATATTTTTAACTAAAAATTGCTTTTATTGGAAATTCATGTCTTTAATTACTCTTAATAAAATATCATTAAAATTTCTAATTCATGTAGTATTTTTTCTATTATATAATATATAATTTTATTTTAAAAGTTTCATATTAAATTTACTATTATAAAATATAAAAAACTAAATAAATATTTATTTGAGAAATAATTTCTTTAATATAAAATCACATTATGTATTTATACTCTAAATACAAAATTTTATCAATGATTTGTATGTTTTTTATTTAATTAATTACATATTATTTTTACAATTTTCTCAATAAAATTCTTATAATATTTAATGGATCATTTTAGATTAGTGTTTCATGAAGAGTAATATTTTGAAATAATATTTTTATTTATAGGAATGATATACATTATAATATTGTGGTGTTAATATCCAAGAGAATTTTATTACATGAGTCCTTCAATGTCTTGGTAGGTGTATAGGATATATATATTTACCTCAAATCCATTACAATAATATGTCTCAGTAGAGGAACATAATATACAGAACAAAAAATATTAGAATCCTCATTATCTAAGAACCTCATTCTATAGATATCAAGAAGGAAAAAATGTTTTATAGACCCTTGTCTTGCACACATATCCATTTTTTAAATTTATATTTTAATCAAAACACATACAAAGAACAACTATTGTATTCCTCCTATCAAAATTCATTGTTTTGTGAATTTTTTGTTTTCATAGACCCCACATCAACTCGAATCGGGCATACCCCTAAGACATCTATATGCAAAACTAATGTGAAGTAAAATTCTTCCCTAGCAAACTATAATAAGAAAGGGATGATAAACAACCATCCATTTTTTCATATGTAATGGAACTGTAGTCCTCATATAATTTATTCATTGAATTATCTGGGAATCATTCATACGATTTGACCATAATAATTGGATGTATAGTTAAATATTTGTTTATGCCCTTAATTGGTTCTACTAGCTCATGATCAACACTATGGGCATATCATTTTTCCCTAATTATGGAAACATTAATGCAAACCTCACCAGTCACCTTTATTATACATATTCCCCATATGTGTTGCTTAATGTGGAAACCCCATATTTCTATCATTATTTCCCCATTCATAAGATGAATGTCCTTGGCATAAAACATTACATTGAAACATACCCAAAGTGATAAAACAAATAATTTTCTATATAGATATATGGAATTCCCCTCATAAAAAATTAATATTCTCTTCATTTGAGTCTTATCATGTGACAAGAATGAGTATCCTTATATTATGAGAAAATGAAGTTGATGTGACAGGCTTAGGATAACATTGTTAATACCTTTCTGATGAATCTACTATTCAAACCATATATTCAAATAATATAATACTTATAATAATGATAATCATATGCCTTATGTGATGTGTCTTAGTATCCTTATGTATAATGTGATGTATGATCATGTCATGAGAATGATCAAGTTTTTTATAATATATGGTTCTCAGAAGAATCAATCCTAGGATGTATGATAATATTAGTACATATTTCCTTGAATGGAGTGAACATTATGTCTTGTGTGTGGAATTTGATATTACATATGTGGAAAATAGAGAATTCTATAATGATTGTTCCTAATAAAGATATTTACAAATACATAATAAACCAAATCATAACTACAAAATTCAAATAACTAATCTCATCCAAAAGAATGTATTCTCCCAGATAATGTATAAAGTTATTTGATTCAATGATTTAAATTTTAATATGGTTCCATAAATGGTATCCATGTTCATGTATGAAGTCTATGGGAGACATCCATACTCTGAAAAAAATATGGAGGAATCCATGTAAGGAAGGGCCAACATCCCACAATCTCATTCCAAAGAAAGATATGACATTAATAACCTTTATAGTGAAAGGTTTACTACCTTTAGAAATAAGTAATGGGATATTGAAGGATAAAAAATTTCCATGGAATATCATGAGGACGATTTTCCATATTGAAGACATCATAAAACACTCGTTCATTTTTATAACATGTTCTTGTCTCGATTAGTTCAACCACCAACATTAATGATGTTATATCATAGTCACATTTTTCAAACATGAATGACTATCAATAAATTAATAATATTAATATTCCATATCAATTTCTAATTAATGTTATGAAAATGGTTCTGGAAGGTTAAATAATAAAAAATAATGACAACTATATTATTACTCATTAACATCGATAAATTAATTGAAACAAGTTGATTATAGGTTGTATTCTCATGACCAATTCCAATAACATCCTAATAATAATCATTGAAGTACTTAAATAATTATTACACAATGATTCAAATTCAAATGAAAAAATGGGAAATATGGAATTTTTATTGAAGAAAGGGGACCAACATGTTGATTATAAAACTTGTACATTCTTTAAAATATACTAACATCTCCTGAAGAAAATAAAAAATCAATAAATAATATATGTTTAATAAATATTTATAATATAATAGTATAAACTAAATATAAATATTAATTGGGTTATATAATAATTTATTAATATAGTTATTTATAGTATATACATTTTAAAACACATTCCAGAATGTTTGGAGTAATAGTATGGGGTTTTCATCTCAATGTCCTTTCATTTAGATTTTCCATAATAAACACATTTATTATATTTTATGGTGTATGTACATCATCATGGATTAAATTTATCATTATTTTTCTGAAAATATATTAAATTATAAATTTTTAATGCTTTTTCTCATTAAATTCATTTTTTCAAATGATACCATTGATATAAATATTTCATTACAGTATCACTGTCAATAATAGATTATATATGTATGAACCTCAATATCTATTTTTTTTATAATTATCCCATAAAATAAATTCATTTTATTTTGAACTATTTTTTTCAAAATTTTACATTTATATATACTATTTCATAACTTATTTGTATATAATTCATTCATAAATATATTATTTTTAGAGTTTAAGATACATTTCTTTTTGGATAATAATATTTCTACTACATGCATGTAATCCCTATAATGTATTATGGATATTTGTAAATCTACATATTTGACGAACTAAATTATTTTTCATTTAAAATGACTTTATCTATAAAATAAATTATCTTTTATTATTTTTATGAGAAAAATTTTACAACACTTCCATTATTTAGAATGATGAGAAAATAAACTGTTTTTATAAAATATCAATATAATCTTATTTTATGTACATGTAATTTGGTTTCCATTAATAACATTCCTCTATTTGTTTTCATGGTTTCCCAATGAAATTTCCCTTCCATTTTTTTATAAATTATTTTAATTTAAAATTAATTTATTAAATGTAATGGTTGACTATTTCTAATATTCCACCCAATTTGATAATTCTCAGAAAATATTAATTTCATTATATGAAAACATCCATTGATTTATATTATAATTAATATGGTATATTCCCTATTGATTTCATCTACACCAATTATCTTCATTGTTTATAATATATATTTATAGAAATTTCAATGAAACTAATTCTATTTCCGTTGGTATACTATCTTATAATGGAAAAATAAATATTTTTGTGTTCATATGGTAGGCATATGTGGGGTTTATTACTATAAAAATGGTGGGGGAATTATATTCATTCATAAATTTGGGTGAGGATTTATATTTCATGATAAAATTAACTATCATGATTATGAATAGTTTTATTGTTAATATAATTTATGTACATGATTTTAATTATTTTCTCAAACTAGATAATGATTGTGCATGATTTTGATTGGATGTATTCATATGATAATTAATAGACATGAATGTTTTTCTATGATTATAATATATAACATTGAAGTAGTTATTATCATCCATATCAATGTGATATAGTGTGATTACGAAGTGATTTGAAAAGTTTACAAGATAATATGGGGACAAGATTACAATTTTCTAAGATCACTGGATAACAATTGTCATAATTCTAATTAGTTATGTTCATGATTTATTGATTTTCGATGTTATGCACATACCGCATGCCTATTTTATTTTTAAGGGATAACAATTGATGTAAAAAATATTATTATTATAAATCTATGGTAGATATATGATTAATTAAGGGTATATGTCCTCATATGATACATTTTGGAAAAATATTATGATTCAATTTTGTTTGTAATTAAATGATTCTCCCTTGAACATGTTTTATCATATTCTAATGATTTATAAAATTATAAATCATTGGTATATTTTTTTTCCTATTATAATGATTTTGAGATAACACCTCTTTAGTTATTCAATAACCTAGAAATCAATAATGGTATTAAGAATGGTCATCGTAGAAGGATAGCCTCAGGGAACGATATTTTTGGGGGACATTGATGAAATAATAAAACACTTTTTTTCAATATGTCCAAAGTAGATGAATTTTTGGATTCTAGAATTTAATATTAATTTATATATATTCATTATTTTATAAAAATAATCTTAAATATGTATCTTTAATAGTCTTTTCATTTTATATTTTTATAAAATAATGTGTGATGTTTTTTTCTTATATCAGATTTATGAGTGATGTTCTTTCTCGACTCATAAAATAAATTACTCATAACAGTGGTCATTACATGATAATTATAATTTATCATCACAATATAATATGATAATATATTTCATTATCATGAATTTATGAATCCAAAATAAATAATTTATTAAAAAAAATAAACTTGAATTCTATATTTGTTGTCCTAATCAAAATGTATTACTATCTTTACATTTCTCCATAGGTGTTGAGTCTACCTAGTGAATTAGTTTTCTTTTTTATAAAAAAAATGTATTGTACTGTAGTTTTATGTCTAGAATGAAGGTTATCAGGAATGGTATTAGATGAAAATAATAATAATGAGAAGGAAAGTGTTATCAAGTATTTAATTATTGTGTGTGATGAATTATCGTTTTCAAAAAAGAACCGCCCAAATAAAATGGACATAGAAATAACTTTTTATTAATTATAATTTTTATTATTTCTTGTAAGCAAAATTAGGATTAGATGAAAAATATATATATATATATAACTAAGGGACATTTATAAAGATGGATGATGAGTTTTCAGTTTTCTCTTTATGTGTTGTTTTTCTTATTCTACTCTGATTTTTGTATTAGAAAATGAATTAAAATAGGATTGGAAAAAATGGCCCATACTCCACCCAAAACTACCCATGTATACTATTATTTGAGTTATTTATCTTATAACAGTGGTAGGTGGTTGAGGATGAATGTAGAATTTTTTTTGTAGGTCAGCACTAGTACAATGTATGAATTCCACATGTGTTGGAAAAGTCAATTTGTGTTATTATCATTTATCATGGATGTAATTAATGAGCCAAAAATTTGACTTTATATATTTTTCTATCAATAAATATTTTATTTTTATGGGTATTATGTATGGAATAAATCTTGGATAATATTTTATTTAAATAAACCAAGCATGAGGTAAATGTAATAGTTCTCATATAAGGAATTATTATGAGTGATTAATTTTGAATATTAAATGAGGATTAAAGAACTAACTTTTCAGTGGATGAATAATGAAAATAATGAAAATTAATTTTATTTCAAAAATTAAAAAAAAAATAGAGATGATTAAAATAAATGTTTATATTGTTAAGTGAAGAAAAATAATTTATGAGTAGAGTCTTGGGAGTATTTCCATATATGATGTGGTAATTATATTACTCATACAACAGTATTTGGAAATTATATTTAAAGGGAATGGAATTTTCTTCCCAATAATTAATACATTATTTCCAAATAAGATAGCTATAAGAAAATGATGAACATGAATAAAGGTTTTCTTATAAGTAAGGTATCTAGAGAGCCTATATAGGTCACCATGGGTTGGGGGTTCACTAGGAAAATGTAGAATAAATATCCACCCTTTGGAGTGGCACAATGGAATGATTAGTCAGGGTGCATATAATGTACATTACGGGCGCTAATGTGAAAACCTCTAAATATTCAATATCCCATATGTGTTGAGTTTTGATGAAATATATTGAAATTTACATACAATACATAATTATTGTACATGTTTCATGCCTTGTTTTTGTAACTAATCCATATTAGTCATATTACGTGAGAAAGCAGTATCATAATTCACATATTATAGTTGTTCCATGATGAAATTATACAAAACCACCATATGAAAATAAATATTCTTGAATCCTGAAGAATCAAAGAATCAATAATATGAATTCAGTGGAATTTAATTGATATGATGTGTTTGGTA
Organism: Viscum album; assembly: GCA_963277665.1. NCBI lineage: Eukaryota > Viridiplantae > Streptophyta > Magnoliopsida > Santalales > Viscaceae > Viscum > Viscum album. Next base: position 1,114,006,999 of record OY728131.1, read on the forward strand.
GTTTTTAATCTTCAAACAATGATCATTAGGAATATTAAATATCTAAATTTATTAATAATATAATTGATGTATGTGTAAAATGATGAATAAAGTGATTTGTGAGGTTTTTATAGAGGTTCATGTATTTATGAAACAATGAGGATGTGTGTTGATTTAAGATAGAGGACTTGGTGATGTATTATAGTGGTGAATGTAAAGAGTTAATATAATAATTTTTTTATTTATAATAATACATATATCACAAATAATTTAAGTAATACTTTATAATATACCTATTCTGATTTCATAATAAATTTTTTTATTATTATTTTATAGCCATTTTATATGACAAGTTTGTTCATACAACTATAATTGGGTTCACAAAGGATTTTCTTGTTCATATGCCATTTATGTTGAATAATAATTTAAAGTATCTATTAGGGATTTTAAAAATTATATTAAATTTTATTGGTGTATTTAAATTATTAGAATGTTATACTGTTACCTATAAATCTATAAAACTTACATATTTTTTTAATTTGTCAATTTTTATTCTAAATATAATTTTGATGATGCATTGGTGGTAATTTTTATTGTTTAATCATTATACTGAATCAAAGGGTTAATATTCTTACTAATATTGAGGAATAAATCCATAGTTAGATACATCTATATAACGAATGTGTTTCCATATTGTACGTTCATGAATATATAGTTGAATAATTTTAACTAGTTTATAGTGAAGATATTATGAAGTGTTAAATATGTAAAATCTTTATTCTTAATGAAGATTTAATAAATATCCCATGGTCAGGATTCATCCTATTAAAAGATGAAAAAAATGTAATTTATGTATATAATTGATTTTCTATATTCAAAATTCTGATATAATACTCCCACAATTCGTGAGAAGAATATTTAATGTCAATAAATAGTATATATATCCTTTGACAATGGAAATCAGGATGAAATATTATCTATCCTAGAAGGAAATGATGAGAATCCCAATAAAGGACCATGAAATAACAGATATTGGAAGAAAATAAAAATATAAAGGATCTAATTATATCCATATATCCTATAAGTATATTTATTATATAGGTTACTAGTGTTGTTAATACTATTGACTATCCTTGTCTCATAGATGTTGAATAATGAAGAAAACCTTATTGTCGATTTTCAGAGAGATATTGGGATGATACAGTCAGACGAGGGACCATGGATTCCTACATATATCATCCCAGTAAAATAAGATCAATCTTTGATTTGATGATATCCCATTCATTTTTATATAGATAAATTTGAATAAAAAATGGGTGACATTTTATAATGACAAAAGAGGACCATTAAAGAACAAGTAGTTCATGTATACAGAATTCATTAGTCAATATGTGGAATAGAATGATATATTCTTGGAGAAATTAGATGATACCATACCAAAAATTGTTTCATACATTACATGAACTTGTAATCATCAAAAATTATATTGATAACAACAGATCTATGTCGACCTATGTTTAAAAATAATGGATTTTTTTTAAAATCATGGTGGAATAATTGAAATTACAATGTGATGTTATTCTAGTTTTATTTTGTATTTTATAAAGGGTTGAGGATTGATATATAATATATATAAATATATATTATAATAAAGATATTGGTTCATGTAACTATTCATGATTATATATAGAAAATGGCAGCACATGAAAAAAAAAATTGGTACAATAATACACCCACCCCCAATTCTCTGGCATTATCAAATGGTCACTTCAAGTGGAATAAAAACTTTTCAAGTCATGATATGATTGAATATGATATTTTTACCAAATTATAAGATGTGTATATTTTAGGTAATTTTTATGATTCCTCAAATAGTGGAAAATAATGTTCCTTCTTGAAAGTGTAACATGGAAGTCTCAGCAAGTACTTTAAGGAAAAGAAATATAATTAAAGGAAAATCATAAAATATTTTTAATTTATAATAATATTCAATTATTATGTGGAATGTGATATAGTGGTAATTGTAAATTTATAAAATATGTTGATGGTGATAATTTTGATGAAACTATATAATGATTTATAGATTTTGAGGAGGATAAAACTATTAAAACTATTGACTAATATTACTCTCAAATGTAAAGGTGTGTAAAGAAAATACTTATTCAACTAATAAAATATATAATTAGTTTTTTACATATAGAAGAAAGTGTATAGATAGAAGAAAAAGTAAAATAAATAGATATGAAAATAGAAGGTGATTCATGAAGTGTAATGTTATTTGAGAAATCGTATAATAAACTGAGCAATAAATTATAATTAATATTAAAAAAATTTATGTTATTAAGGAAACTTTTAAATAAATAAAGAGTGAGAATGAAATGATATAAATTAGTCATTATTAATTAATCCATAGAATCATAAATTTTAATTAAACCACAGTAAATTGAATGCATGAACATTTGAATATTAAAGAAAAAACAAATTATCAAAATCCATAAATATTTAAAATAGTTTTGAAAAACACATGTGTAATAGATTGAAATGTTAAATAAATTATATCAAGAAATCACAAGGATAGATGATGAAGAAAATAATACCCTCAAAAGGATGATTCTTTAATAGGGTATGAAATTTAAAAATCATAATCCAAAATATTCCGAAAGATTTTAAACTATTGGGAATAATGAATAATCCAAAAAAGAATCAGTGGAAAATTTATTATTAGAAGTAACTAATTCCAGTAGATAAATAATTATAAATCAAACATCTAATTAGTTAACAAAAAATTCCTTGGAAAAAGTACCATCCCAATGGAAATATTATGTTTCTAATAAAAGTATTATCTTGAGTAGTGTACGTTTAAATTGAATAATTATACAACATTTGATTATTAAAATTAATATAATAATATATATATATATATGTAAATGACGTATTAAGGAATGTGTAAAAAAACTTATTTCCCATAAAAATAAAAACTATTATAGAAAAATTCAAAATATTGTCCTTATTTCAATTATTCAAATTATTAACAACATGTAGTTCAGAAACGAAAATAATGTTGCATATGGTACTTTTGTATTTGTAACAATTATTATAAAAAATTATTGGATTAAAGGTATTACGTTAATATTTATATAGATCAATTATTTAATAATATATGGGACGAAATATTGAGTTGAATCTATATCAAAATACAATATATTGAAATAAATAAATTTCCAATACTTTAGAAATTTTAAGCAATATGTATGGAACCAAGACTCCATGTGGTCAATAGATAAATACTTATTTCACAAAAATAAATAAGAATATAAAAAATATGAAAAATATGACTAATAAAACTAATAAATATTAATGATAAAATATTCCAAATGAATTTTCTGATATATATGAATCATAATAGTCCTAAAAGTAAGAAAAATACATAGCTAATAAAAACATTTGTAATAAAAAGAATTATTGTTATGTTCAAAACATAATTATGAATTCAATGATTTTAGGTAAACAAAAAATAATGTGTAGTTTAATTTATTCGTAAAATATGAATCAATATGGATTAATCCAAAAAATTCCATATATATATATATGAATGAAATAAAGACAAATAATAATAATATATCAATCAAATAATGTTAATAGAAAAATGATTTGAAAAAACCCCAACAAGTATACATGTTGAAATTCCAAAAAAATACAAGTTAACTTCCATAGAATGATTCGTTATAGGGCCATCTGATATGGGAAAATTTTAGATTGAGGAATAAAAAAGTGAAATCAATTTCTATTGGGACTGAAATAATTCCTCATTAAAAATTCATATATATTGATATATATACTATGATTGATGAAAAAAATTGAAAACATATTTAATGTGAAATATGTATATGAATATATCTAAATATTTCATAAACATGATTCTATAAAAATATAAATATTTAATATAGATGATGGTTACACTTAGTGTGGAATTAGACTTAATGTTTTATGAAAATATAATCATCCCAATCAAATTTTAAAATATTGATAAACTCCATGATACTCAAATACAAAAGAATATATTTTTAAAACATATATTTAAGCATGAATAATACATTTATAGATTAGAGGAATGAATTAACATATATGCCTATAATTTATTAGCCTTATTTTTTACATTAAATAATTAAGGGTACCACATTTTTCCTTTTCGTTATGTGTTTTATTAGAGTTCATTAAATGTAGGAATGTAAATGTGTAAATTGTTTTTTGGGTATAACTATGTGAGATATTCATGTTATAAAATATTGATATAAATTTGAAATATTACATTTCAGATCACTCTCCTCATGGAATATCATTAAGCCAATGTACGGAAGAGGATCACATTAATAAAAATGTTTTAGAGTATTCTTGAGCAAATAAATGGGGAAAATTTTAATGATAGTTATCCAAAAAGCATCAGTGTCCAGAAAATATATTCTTCATTTTGGATATTAAAAATAGTATTTTGAAAATGTGTATTCTCATTCTATATTATTATTGGTTACAAAAATAAAATAAAAACACTAAGTTTGATAAGTTTAATATTAATCCATGATAAAAATATGATATTTGATGAAGAATCAAGGATTATTTACAATATAAAAACTATATATTTTTTTAAAATATTAACCTATTTATTGATGTTAGTATAAAAAATAAAGATGAAAATTACCCTGGAAATAAATATATGAATTAGAATCATTAAATTTTATCAAAAATTTATGTGAAATTCTTTTTAATGATATTTGGTAATCTATTTCATGGTGTTTCATTTAATAAAAATTAATTGATAACATTTAAATGCAAATAAAGAACTCTTATTTTCTATAATGATGATGAATTGTATCATTATATAGTGTAATGATTGATGGATTGTTAATTATGTAAATTGATACGAACTTCTCTTGTTCACATTTTGTTCATTTAATGATAGGGTGAGAAAAAATGAATGGTTATTTTGGGAGTCTATAAAATGAAAGATATTATTTATATAAGACATGAATGGAATGACACATAAGATAATTGAGACATAGATAAATGGAGTAACATGTATTAAATTATTACATTATGTAATTAAAAATTTGAAAACAGTTATATCTTGGGTTTTTATATGAATTTCCAACCATTTTTATTGTTAAAATATTTCTTATGTTATATCATAGATTCATGATAAGGTCATCCATGTGGTATAGTTGGGTTGTTTTATAGAATGAAGCAGAAAGAGTGTTACCGGTTCGATGAAAGCCATGATTATGATGTGTAAATAGATTACCCGAAATGTTTCAATGCAGGGAATAAAAATGAATGGGTAGGCCAATTCATGATGTGTAAAGGGTTTTTTCAAATGGGGAAGATCCCAAGAATTACATGATGTGTAATTAATTTACAAACCATGTAAATATCAGAGTCTATTTTTTCAATTAAATAGTAGGGGACTGTTTGTTTTACAAAATCCACACCCTCACTTCATTTCATATGCAACAAAACACTAAGTATCCATAACCTATTTTTTGGTGTGGTATTGTGATTAATAATACATTTCATCTACCTCCAGTCTTGTTATATCCCTTCTTGAATTTTCATCAATGATCTTGTAAGATTATTCATTTATATTATTATCAACAATGTTATTTTTTTCATGCTGGTATGCCATATTTTTTGGTTTTTCTACCATTAGTCCTTTTTCAACTAGTCTAGAATAAATTAGATATTGATACTGTATGAGTGTTCTAGTACAGACCAATGGTAGGTTGTCTATACCTTCCCCTCAATAATCATTGTTTAATGATTATTATTCACATTGTTCCAAATTCTACAATTTCAAACATTACCATGTAAATTATTAAAAAATATATAATTAATTAATTTGAACCTATTAGTTTTTTCATTGACTACTATTTTATGGTTGGATTCCATTTAGACTAAAACTATTCCACTAGTGAAAAGTTCCTTTATTTTCCTCTATTGTATACCACCTCTCTAGGTTAGTCTGAGAACACCACTGAGATAGGAATCTTCAGTAGATTAAATTAATTGAATGAAATAATTATGAAAAGGTCATTCCTCCTTTTCCATGTGATTACATGACGTTATATGATGAAATTATTTTGAAATAAAATTATTGATATTAGTTTTTTGAACACATGAAATTTTAAATTTTATGAATTGGTTAATGAATCAGTTCATGAATTAAGTGTGGTGGTATATTCATTTTATGGGTTCCTTGGATCATAATTCCATAGGCTTTCATTGAAATATCAACTCCATGTGTTTTTTTATTAAAGGGAGTTCCTAGGACTTGTTTACTCCTTGTATATAGATTATATTGAGTTCCATAAACAAAACCACCCCATGGTTATGGTTTTGTTGGACATTCATTGGACATTCTATACTAAATATCCCCTTGAATCCCACCAAAGTATTCACTATGTTTCCATTATGATGCTTTTGGGACTCAGTGAGGATTGCCTGGTCTTATATAACATTGATTCAAACCTATGTTGTATAACTTTGTTTTAAATATCATTAGATAATGGGGATGTTATACATTAGATTACATGGTACTAGAAAATGTGTATATTGTGCACTAAATTTCATGGTGTATGTTGATGTTGATATTTTATCCTTGATTACATGGCACGGGTTGATTTTGATGTAATATGATGGATTTGATTCCATGGTCATTGTGGTCGTTTCTATTGATTCAGATGTCCCTAGTACGAGAATATTATTTTAATGGTTAGAATACATTGTATAACAACTATTTATTTATGATATACATATGCCTTTATTGATAGGATAATGAATATTTTTTATAGAGACTTGTTTTTTATTAGATCACACTTTACCATCCATACAACTAAAAATGTGATATTATGCACACTTTTTTCTATATTACACATACATGATTTTTTAAAGAAGATATTGGTGGTGTCTTATTGAGTGTTTTATAATACAATGTTTGGAAATTCATTGCATACCTAGAGAGGCTTCAGGGATGCATGTAAGGACCAATGGAAGATTCCTTAGTTTGATGGTTGATTGGTCTATACTTCTGAATAGGGGATCACATTATCACACTATGATTGTGATGCATGACGGGATAGTTCTTTATATATTTTTTACATTTGGATACATATACAATACTAGATGTATGTATACCTACTTTTCGACTTTTTAGGTAAATTACACATCATTATGTATATGATAATCCCTTTCGAATTATATATATATATTACTACCTTTTATTTTTATCTTCTTTTTTGTTATATATATGATTACCCTATTGAATAATATATTTAAACTTCTTAATTACACTCTGATTTTAGGTAATAGTCTCCCCAAAGACACTCATGAGGCCTTTTCTCAATTCAGTATCCCCTCTGTAAAAGGGGAAGTACACATCATGTCACGTGGCCCACTAGTTTGGGGAACTATTAGTGGATTCTAGATTGGTTCCTTGCAAAGTGGTATCAAAGTTCCTTTTCATTCCAATTTTCTTCACTATTTTGAGACTATATAAAGGAGATTAGGAATGTATTGGAATATGGTATTCAGCTATACTAGGGTGTATCTTTCCCATGTACTGTAAAAGGTAAAATTTCATAGGTGGATAAATTATTGTTTATATATTTTCTATTATAGCTCATTTGATTCCAGTATTGGCTGATTCTCTTGAAATGTGATCTTACTAATGATTTGATTGGGGATTCTATATTACCACTGCCTGATGGGTCGAGGGTATTCCATTTTTCATCATTTAGTTTCTTTTTAGATTTCACATTCCATGAATTATATAATGCTGTATAGGATGCATTGATAAACAACCTGAAAATGAAGCAATATTCTATGGGTGATTTTATTATTTTTGAAATATAGTTTGTGAAAGGGATTTCGAAAAATAGTTGGAAATTAGAGATCATTTCATAATTTAAATTGTGTTTTCTTCCTTAGGATTCAATAGTCATCCTATACAGAAAACTATGGAATGTTGAGTCCTGAACCATTGATCTCAAATGCTAAAACATGCTATTGATTTGATTAAAAGAAAATAATATAATGGTTCTAGATGATTATGTTCCATTATTGATTCGATGTGGTGACATTTTTTGATCAAAAAACCAAGGAAATTTGAGAATAAATATTAATTGAAATTCAATGTAAATAATTAATATATAGAACATGGAAATTACATGGATTTTGAATGGGAAGTAGGCAGTGTATTAAGGGTTGTTTATTCTATTAATTTTTACCAATTTAATGATTTTAGAGTAAGAATAGTTAAATGGATTGATAAAAGGAATTATATGAGCTATCATATAATTTATCATTGATCAGATCAGGTGAAATAATTCTTGAGTCATGTTATTGGAATCATAGAGATATTCCACCATGATAACATCCTTTTGGTTTCTAGAAGGGTGTAATTGACCATTATATAATGTTAGTGGCACATAAGAAACTTTTAGATCCTTGTATAGTTCATATTATGTAGACAAAGGTTGTATCAAATATGGGTGTTGACTCCCATTACTATGAGTGATTCCTAGACATTATGTCAATCGTTCTAGGAGCCCTAAAGCTCTACACCTCTATTGAACAGCTAACAAGTGTGTTCCAGTTGCTCTATTCATCGATATATTTAGGGTGTGGTTTTCAACATGAAGCTATTATGTGGAATGATATTGTGTGGTATATTTTTTAGAATTTGGAGACACCTCTTTATATGAGAGTGAAGCGGGAGACATATACGATTCGGGAATAATAAAAGTTGTCGTGGGAAGTTTTGAACTATGTGGATACAAATTATGATATAGTTTAGAGGGATTTCAGATCATGTTTTAATTTATAATTCTTTCAAATGACACCAATAGATTAAAGGGACTATAATGATGTGCGTCTAGAGTAGGTCACAATGACTATTATTGAGTATTCATTCGAATTTACATGTCTTGATAATTTTACTCAAATTTATCTTGTTGATGATCTATCGAGGGATGGATTCTGTTAGTAATGTCTCATGAATTTTCTTTTGACATAGTTTAAAGTTTTTGATTGATTACTATATTAGAGTTACTAAACCTATATTTTATTACCGAGTGGGACATAAGGGGGTATGGGGGTGCGGAGGAAGGATGTTTTTCCTATCATCTTGATGGTCTATCTTCTAGTTATAAGAATCACCATTTTGAGGCATCTTATGAGGGGATTACATTCCATTTTTTTAGTTTTTTGTAGCTATTTATTATTTTATCAATGTGTTAAATTTGATAATATGAGGGATTAGGGAGATATTGACCCAATTGAGTAGTGAGCTTATAGATGTATGCCCATGTATAGTGTTTTTGTAAGACCTTCACTCCACCAGTTAATTAGAGTGGATTGACTCGGAAATCAGTTTTTAGGGTTGGATTCATATATCTATATATTATTAGGGTCTCTATTAGTTATATTAATTTAGGATGAGATTGTTTTCATGGAGGAGGCATCCAGGAACCAGTAGTACTTAGACAGTAGAGTGGGCATTATCTTGGTGGTGAGGTTAATTTATAGGGCTCAATTTCAGGATAGATACACTATGTATAAACTAAACCTCATGAGAAGAATCTTATACCATCTATGATGAGAAGTAGGATTTTAGTTTCCTCTAGAATTCTATTTTACAACATAGATTAAATTTTATTATATTTTCGGAGTGGCTCGAGCTTGTTGTTCAATTTTCTGATGGTATTATGACCTTCTATTATTAGTTGATGATCATAATGGAGGGAGAAATCTATTACAGGGTGCAATTTCTTTATTATGATTTGTGTCTCTTCCTATGGGATATTATTTTCCTCTATATGATAGGGGTTTACCACATATTCATAATGGACTAGCTAGTTACTTATAAAGTCCTTCTTATAACCAAAAGATGAACATCACAACAATAGATCGAGATTTGTTTTATTCACAATGGTGAATGGGATGTCCAGGGTAGCTAAGATTGACCAGATTATTGTGGGCTAGGAGGGATGAAAACCTAAATAACTTGTTTATATTTGGATTATCATGTATCACATTTGTAAAATTTTCCTCCAAGGTATTATCATTTAAAATAATTCTTCACAAATAAATATTCATAGTTTCCATTTTAATATAGAAGAGAATTAATCTATCAATATAGTTATAGGTGATGTTCCAATATCCATTACCCCATACTAAATGGATGTTACTATGTTACATGAGACCAAAAAATAAAAAAGTATTTTCAATTCAATGGGTTTATTCAACCCAGTGTTTCACTATGGGGTTAACAAGTTATTTTTATGAAAAAATTGTACGGAACACTCAGTTTATGTATGAATTACCAAAAATGGAACTAGATGATGGATAAGAACTGATATTACATTCCATTTATAGATGATCTCTTGGAACATCACTAAAGAAATCATTTTTTCCTAACAAAAATTGAGGCTGATATATCACTAGGTTCATTCTCTACCAATAGTGAAAAATCTTATTTTTATATAGAATAGATAGTCTATATGAGTATCTGGTAATATTGTTAAGTCTCATGGAAAGATAATTAGTTTTTGTGACACCAGTGATCCATGTTTTCTACCATTTCTATATATTTTTTCTTATGGTATTCATGGATGATTCTGTATTTTAATATCACATCCTACAAGGCCATTTCAAAAACTACTATCATTTAATAAACTGATAGGGAAGAATTTATATGATAATATCACAATGTTTCCCCTCTTGTTAGATAAAATTAACTTCTACGGTAAAATTATCTTATAGACAGAAGTATCAGTTGACCCATAGTAGGTAAGGGGTGTTTTTTGTTGGAGAATCCCAAAAATGTATTTGACATCAAATGTTTCTTAGGGTTTTTTGGATTCTACAAGCATCTAATATAGGTATTCACATGCATATAATCACTTCATACTGTCTTGAAAACAATGGGTTAAAGTTTGTATAGTCATTAACTTATGAGATGGAATTTTTGAATTTGAAAGGGAGACTAACCTCAACATCGGTCCTAATTCAGCCAGAGATGGTTTGGAGTCATAATATATAATTTAATGCTACCTGGTTTAGGGAAGGAGAAATTAGGATCTTTCTAGATTTAGTCAGGGTGTAAATTTCTCATTTGCTAAGTCCACCCAAGAGGAAATAACAGATTCATAATATATGTTTAGTTACAATTGACCATTATTTATGTTTTTGAAAAAATTATTTAATAGGTGGAAATGTGTTCTTTTATACGGTCCAAAAAACCTCATGTATGTATTTAAATATTGTGAATTGAATTTGAGGTAGTGATGGGGGTTTATTAAATATAGTATTTTGCATTTGATCCCTCCAATACACATGGAACGCTAAATGCAGTTATTAATTCATGAAGGGGGAATAAAAATACATGATGTTTTGGAGGATAGTGATGTGTATAATCTACTGTCTTTGTTTTTATAGATTCTATTGGATGTGTAGAATGGTCATAGAAATATATTTCTCTCATCGGTAGTTAGGACTTGTACTGTTTAATCATTAGTGTTGATGGGAACTCTATTTTATTTTTAGGGCCTAGTCATAAGGGAGAAGTATGAAAGTTGAGGACCAGCATCCATTTTTTACCATGGAATAGGAATAAATTTTATATATTTATGTTTTTCGTTGGGTTCTAGAAGACATAAAAAGTAACAGATGTCGGAGTTTCATTCCACTCTTTGTGTAGTACATTCTAGTGTTACCTAGATGAACAATGATTAATATAACCATTATTGGTGTCTATGAATAATTTTAGAGGTATATGGTGTTTTAATGAGGTATAATTATATGTTATGGAAGTACATAATAGACCAACTAGGATTTTATAGTTGTTAATAATTTCTGAGTGGAAATGATATGATGTTGAGATGGATTTAATGACTGAGTAACTCATTTTTCATTGAGGTAGTGATGTTCTATGGGTTGTTGTGGAATGGATGCTAAATTGTTCTTATTTCCAACCGGTCATGGATAAATTATCAGCAGATGATCTTGGGAGATTACATATCTATGGGATAGTTTATCATCATTGGGTCCCTCATAATATAGTATCTGATAGGGATGCATAGTTTATATATCAATTCTGGAAGATTCTTGATAGGGATTTGGGTATAAAATTTCTTATGAGCATGGAATTCCTCCCATATACTGTTGGATAGTAAGATCACATGATATTTGTTCTATAGAAAATTCATAAATCATGAATCCAATATTTTGGGGGCTCCTAGGAAAAGAATATACCACAAGTTGAATTCCACAACAATAATAGCTATCATGAATACAGATGATTCGTATGAGGATTTTTACAGTATTTTATGTCGATAACCATTGTGACTAATATAGGAAGGAGAGTAATTATTTGTTGGACTATGTATCATTAAATAGATTTCATAGAAGTTTCATTTGATCATAATTTTTATGGATACTTAATAGTCTATATTGAAATCATATGATGATTTCCATAGATGACCTATGGAGTTTAAGGTCGGGGATCTGGTATTTTTATGCATCCCACCAAAGTTGGGACAAAGGCAAATTTACTGATAGGGAAATATATCACCATTATATTCTTAGCCCTTTGAGATTATGGAGGGAGTCTGTTCGGTGGACAATTTTTTGTAGTTAAATCTGAATAATCGAGCCACACATTATGTATTCCATGTATCATAGCTATGGAATTTTCATCAGCCCCATCTCATACTATGTAGGTAGGTGATGTTGAGCTTCCAGTTGATGTGTTCGTTGAGGAAAATCTTGTTTGTTTAATTGATTGGTGAAAAAATTTCCTTTTTTTTAGGATCAGTTCCTCTAGTATGGGTTCCAAGGCATCATGGCCATTTACATAATGAGTATTGGGAGGGGGGAGAAAACTCACTTGCTCAGTGTCTCATTTTTTTCTCATTATGTTATAAAAACCAATATAAGGGAAATTCAGGGATATATTCCATTTTTGGTTAATATTATAATATTCCATGTTATTATATTAGGTGATAGACTATTTTTGGTTAAAATATTATGTACATTCTATTTTTTCTAAGACCATATAGTCGGTCTAGTAACACCCTCATTATTTGGTAATTAAAACATTATTCGATTAAATTATGTATTAAAAGTTCATTGGATTTGTATGAAATGGTTTGGAGGAGTTTTGGAATGTATTTTTTAGATTTTATTTATTTTCATGGTTTGAGAATATATAGTAGAATCCATGAAACACCACAATGGAACCATTCAAATTAAAACATTAGGAACTATGTAGGCATATGGTTGGAACGTTGTTAGGAAAAACATTGTGGTCACTAAGGAGAATCCATGAAATGTGGAAAATATAAATAAGGAATATTTGGGGAAATATATCTCTAACAATTCAAGCTAACTGGGCATAGGGTTTTTCGAGGTAGTGGGTTGTGCACTACTTTCCAAACATTGTGACAAGATTGTGAAACATTAAAAATTATTTAGAAATTTTTTGTATCTAATAACATCACCTTATAAGAAAATCATTAATTAATAATAGAATACTCAGTCTATTTACTCATTCTCAAATTTTTTTTGAGACATTTCCATTTAATCTGGGAGTGATTTGATGGAGAATTTTGGTTATTTATAGTCTAGACTCCTTGGTAAGTGATCATTCTTTGTGGGATTCCTATCATTATTGTTATTCACCCATTTGGATTCATTTTTATAGACCTTTATAGAAATATACATGTTTATTAATTCAAATCATGTTGATATTTTTTTCATTTTGTTGATAGGGATCAAGATAATAGGTGATTTTTTACGATATAAACCATTTTTTATAAGTAATTTTTTCTTTTAATCATTTATACATATGTTTTCATGGCTGGTTTCTTCATTTATGAATGATCACATTAAAATATTCAGGAATAAATTCAATTTGTTTTGATTTTATTTGATTGAAATGTGAAATTGTTCAGAAATGGTTGTTAGAAATACCATTTAGTGATAGTTTTAGTAATTTTATAATTTAAATTTTTTTGAAAGTGAAATTGTAAAATGATTTTAAAATGATGAATTTAAAATGGTTGCTGGTTATGATTCATAGATAATTGGTTAGAAAATGTGTCAAATAAATATATTATTTTACATAAATTATTTTTATAATTTTTTGTCCGGGTTATTTGTATAATTTTTTTGCATGAGTTCATATGAATATGGGGTAGTTAAGGGTGTGAAATTTCTGCAATCAAAATTTATACTAACAATGGTATGATTTTCCCCAAATAAATGGCTCACCATTTGATGGCTTCATAAAATTTAGACTCACTACATGATAGAATATGTAAGTCCATTTTTTAAACTAGTATGATTGTGTGGATGGGTGGATATTTACAATGTAATGGGTTATGCCAAATTTGGATTTGAGAAATGGTTTTAAAGTGTGGTTGGGATGATTTTCACAAAAAAGGCTTTTGTCTGGATAACTATTATTATGCATTTATATAAACTATATTCAATATTTTTATATTAAATGTTTTACATAGACATTATAACATGATCAATCTAGGTGCAATAGGTATAGAATTCATTTGAGGACATCCTAATGAGTTTTCTACTCACCAACTAATTGGGAATATAATGCATTTTTATATGTTTTTAATTGAGAAATGGGTAATGTTATGGAATATTGTTTTTATATTGATACATCATGATACCTTGGTCATTGATTATGGATTTGGACATTCCAGTAAATTAAGAGTTTTGAATTTTATTTCCTTTTTTAGTGGATGTTTTTGGATCCACTTTACACTATGATATGGTTAATGGTTTTGTTTTGATAAATTTTTTTCTTGTAATTACATATAATTATATTACATTGTTCTCATTTACTATATTGTGGTTAATTCTTATTTTATTCTTGGCTTTGATATTTTAAATTCAATGGTAAAATCACCCCAATCATTTTATGAAGCACTTGGAATTTTTTTCAGACTTTTGTGTATGGTGGATGTTCTCTAAGGCCCTGTAATGTATCAGAATCTTCTAAATCCAATGGTAGAGGAGAAGGATTTTACCAATGGTACTAGTCTTGGTCAGTATATCATTCATTTTATGGAATAAGGGCATTGTTTTTTCAGTTTTGAAGTTGGAATGTCATTAATAAAATTTCCATGGGATGTGATGATAGAAATGGGTATCATTTTTGAAACATGAAATGTTTATTATAAGAAGGTGTAGCTAACCAATTTATAATGAACTTCATCTTATAATGGATTTATGGATCATGAGCTCTTTGAGAAACATCTAGGAGTTGTAATATCATCATGGGTTTCTCTGATTAGATTTCCATGACATAATATGATAGAAATTTACTCCTACTAAGAGTGAATAATACATTTTGAGTAATAATTTATGATTTGGGTGAAAAAGTGATTATTTTTTAAAATAGTTTAAAATGGTTTGATTTTCAATTATCACAATGGAATTTTAGAAAATAATTTGAATGTTGATTTTTTAAAATTTTTTGAATTATGTATTTTTATATGGTGATCTGGTAAATTTTATATTTCTAATCTATCTGTTACATTAGAGTGGGATGTAGTGGAGTTTTATTTTGGGTATAGAAAATTGCATTTGAAAGGCGTAAAAGAAACCTACTAGAAGTGGTTGTTGGGAATGTGACTAGAGTAGAGCCATTGGTGAACCAACCACATTTTCAGAGTATTGTCAACGATTTTTAATGTATAAATAGATGGAATATAGGGGAAGTGAAAATGTAAATTGGATAATTACATTCTTCTCCTAAATAAAAATCCACCAATCATTCCAGGTGATTTAGAACAACAATAACATGTGTTGTGGAGGAATAAGATGAATCGGATCTTCAATTTCATTGGCACACCAATGGAGATGAAAGTCAATTTTGATATATATATAATCATCTAGCATGCTAGTGGTGGGATTTACTTATTCATGCTAAATTATTCTAAGGGATTTTAGCAGATGATCTTGCAAATTTTTTCAACAAAAAATTCCATATTCATATGTTCTGTATTATTAAAAAACATATGTTTCTAGGTATAATCATGAGAAGCTCACAGTGAACAACTAATCTGCTAGATTTACGAATTTAGCCATTTTAACAATTGATGTTGTTGTATTTGAATCCTTGATGTCTGGTATTATTGAATCAAAGATAAGTCTAGAGATTCAACCTTAGATTATGTTCATTGAATAATGGATTATATATCATTGGTCAATATAGTGATAGTTTATGAAAGGTTAATCATTTGGAACATTTAGTGGATGATTCATGCCGATACCTTTGGGAAATTCTTGAAAATATAATAAAAGGAATATGAACAATAAGGAAATATATTTCCATTGTAAGAGTATGACTCAGATTGATATTTCATGATCAGTGAGTCATCCTTTTAAATCCAAGAGTATGATGTATTGCATTCTGTGTGGATATTTTGATCACGTGAATGGAGATTTTATATCACCACATAGAGCAGGACAAGATTTCCACCCTATGGGGAATCGTCGTTTCTATTTATGTAGTTCTCCATGATTGGGTGTTAGAGATATATATAATGTTTTTTACACATCGTATTCATGAACTGGTAGAGTGAAGAAAAATAATTCTCATCAATAGTTCAAATATATCTATGGATATTCGGGGAATATCATTACTCCTCAGGATGTGAAATATCTAAATGGTTAAAAATAAAAATGTTCAATGAGTAAGAAATTGTATTGATATAATCATGTAATTATGGACGATCAATCTCCTCCATCAATAGTGAATGGTATGATTAATTTAAAATCTACCCATATACTTGATTTTTTTTATATGGTATCATAACATTTGGGTATTTATTCTCATGATTTTATCTTTAAGTATTACATGATGAGATCATGACTTCTATTTTAAAACATAAAACTCCCCTTGGGAAATGTGAATGTCAAACCATTATGTGTAAAGGATTTTATATAATGATTGATGGTGTTGAATTGATTTAGGATTTCACAGTTCCTAATATGGATATCTATGACCTAATTCGAAGAATGGATAGGTCGACAAAGATTAAATCTCAAATTTATTCTTATAATTGAATGGTTAGTTTTATAACTGATTATGGAATTAAATATCTCTTTAGTGGGGATCAGAATGTAAAGCAGGATACATCAGGATCGTTGGACCCAGTGGTTTGAACTATATCAAACTAGTTGGGATCTTTTACATTAGTAATGATGGATAAGAACAGAGAAAGATGTTTTATAGAAATTTATGATCATTTATAGATGTTTTCCTGATATTTTTTTATGGTTTACAACCATATTAGAAGAAATTTTTTTGATTTATCTCTATTTAAGGACTGTTCCAATATAACTTCCATATTTTTGATGAGAACTAAATAATTTATGGAATTTAAATCCTTAATGGATGAGATTGAATATAATGTGTTCAATTAAAATAGTACATCTCCAGGGGAAGAACTAGTAATTTTTTTAAAAGGTTTTTGGAACAATAATCCTTTCTGTGGATTATAATTATCTTAACCATGATACTATTATGAATTATAATCCTCTTCCACTAATATACGACATAGTGAATCTATTAACATGAGAACAATTGTTCTCTAAAATTGAATTTTGATTAGGATATTAGCAATTATAGTTTCAGAAGGATGATAATCTCAAAAGAACATTTATTAGTAGATATAATAATTTTGAGTATGTCGGTATACCTTTTGGTATTAGGAATACACCTACCGTTTTTATGGATTTGATGTGTTAGATATTACAAAGTTTTTTGGATTCTTTTCAGTGGTTTTTCTAGATGACATATTTTTATATTTGTGAATAAGTTACGGGAAAGGAAATCCCTTGGTGATTGGATTGAGTATCTTGTGGGACCATCTTTTTTAATGAAAAACATTCAATGTGTGATTTCTAGATAAAACAGGTGTGTTCCCATCCCCATGTAATGACCAAAATCTCTGTTTATGTGGTTAAATAAAATATTTAGTTTTTGATATCTTAACAAATACTGATGATTTTATTTGATATATATATTATTCTTGGCATAACAACTTATTATTTGTGAGTTGTTCATGAAATTTATTGAATAGATTCTCCAATGATATATTTGACAAGGAAAAATGATCCATTTAAGTGGAATGATGAATGTAATAAGTCATTTCACGATATTAAATTATGCTATATATTTTAACCAGTACTTTTATTTCTCAAAACTAGACAATTGTACGTGGTGTATTGTGATGATAAACGATTAGAGGTGGGATATTCTCTAATACAGAGAGATCATATTTTTTCTTTTGGATCATAGGATGTATGTCTTCCATGTAATAACTACAAGTTCTGTAATTACCTATTGTAGTTCATGATTTGATTGGTTGGAATCACTACCTATTTATTATAAAATTTATGGTGTTTGTAGATGATAAGTGTTTGGAACAGAATTTCTAAAAAATTTATTTGAAAATGTGATAAATAATATTTATGTAGTGTCTTCAATATTTTTATTTTAAAATAATTTATACATTGGGTAATTAATATTTGGTCGGGTATTAATTATAAATTAATTCCTATAGATAGGTAGAAACAATGGGTCTATATCAGTGGAAGTTGATGTTCATGATAATATATGTGAACATGGATTACAATGACCGAGGATGTGTTATACGGTTATTACTGGTTTCTTTGGTTCCAGATTTGTTTGAAGCAGTTACATTGGCACAAATATCCAATTCCTGGTGTTTTTTAATGAGGTCAAAACTCAATGGTTATAAAAATATTGAGGTATTAAAGATCGATGGATTTTCAGTTTTTTTTTTCCGATATGGGATGGTGGTACATATGGATTTTTATGAACAACCTTTATATTTTTACAACCCATGGAGATGATCTATTCATCATTTAATAAAAAATATGTATAAGGAATTGAAACCATAATTATGGTGGGATTGGAATGAAAAAAATAATGGATGAGTTTGTTATGAGATTCATCACTTATTAGTTGATTATCGAAGTGAATGAATTACTATCAGGTATATTACAGTATTTAACTACTCTTATTTAGAAATAAGTCAAGATAAATATATATTTCATAATTAACCCCCATAGAATAAATCGGAAACACGATTCCATATGGGTGATAGTGTATCAACTCACAAAGACATCCCATTTAATCTCTATAGAAGAATATCATATGGTGGAGGACATATCAAAATCCAATAACTAAGAATTGGTAGATGCATGGAATACCTGTTTCGATTGTATAAATCCTAGATCTAAGGTTATTGTCTCATTTGTAGAAATCCATATAGCAAGACCATGGTTCCTAGTTAACTTTGAGAATGATGTAATATCCAAAAAAATGATGGAAAATCATGATGATTGATAAAATCACTAAAATACAAGATTCATACACTTCTGATTAATTAAACTATTTTTTTGGTGGTTCTTATACTATTAGTGGAGTTCTAATCCAACTATAGTTATTCGTAATCGATACTAATGGATTGATTTGAAGGATTTTTTGGGATCATTGTCATTCTGTACTATGTTGGGTAGACAAAACATGACACTTCCTTTTTTGGAATAAAGGTATTTAAAAAAATATACTTCATAGTTTAAATATCCATGGTATCTAACCATGAGAGTGGTTTTTATAGGAAGTGGTTGGTCCATGGGTGTCATAGGGTATTCTAAACTACACGACTAAACCATTCAATGATAAAAATTAGATCCATATTTTTTGAATATAATATTAGTCAACACTTATACCACTAATTTTTTCATTACCCTACCATAATTTTATTTCCACTTCATTCCAAGGTACTTGATACCTTTTTCTTTGATCATGGAGCAATATGTTGTAGAATCATTGAGCGTTAATGGCTGGATTCCTTGGTAAGTTATCCTTCATTTTATTTTCATTAACTAATTTTCTTCATCCGTATCATTGATTTAAAAATATATTTATTTGGGGGTACATCAGTTTTTTTTATGTCATTCACGTTTAGATAATTATTTTTATTGATAGTAAACAATACAAAAGACAGGTTTTGGAATCTTTAAGAAATGTTTTTTGAATAATTGGTTATGTTCTTCATTTTCTCTTATGTTTTCATGGTAGGTGTAACATTTATTTTATATTATTAGATCATTAAGGATTGATCTAATATTGATTTACATTATTTGTTTAATATTTGAAATTTTTGTTCAAGGATTGTTGAAAACCATATTTAGTGATGTATTGTTGAATTTTAGAAATTTTTTGTTTTATCAAAACTGAAATTGTTAAATGATTATAAATTTATTCTTATAAAATTTTTTTACAGTTTTTATCAATGAATGATTTGTTTTAAAATGATTTCAATAAAATTATTTTCATATTACTATTTTTGTATAATTGGTTTGGATGTTGTTTATCCTAAATTGTTGGTTTTTATTCATATGAATTCAAGGAAGATAAGGGTATCACATTTCCCCAATAAAAAGTGGTAAAAATAATAAAATGAACATTTTATCTTTGAAATTTTTTACAATGTGACATCATTTTGTTAGGATGAATCACCAACCATGTCTATATTGAAGTCCATTGTTGCAGGAATATGTGAATGTGTGGATTTTTTTATATTTTGAAATAAATTTTTTTTGTCCGATTTGGATTTGAAAAAAAATTTGAAATAATTGTTTTCCTTTTTTATATGGTAATAAATTTTGTTAAGAAATATATTTTTAGACTCTTATAAAAATATTTTTAAATTGTTTTATATAAATCAGTTTATATAATTTTTATAATTTGATCAACAATAGTGGAATTAGATGGGATGCAATTTAGGGAAATCCAATGAATTATTTTACAAACCCCCTTCATGGGAACTTTGGTGAATTTTTTGATTTTTTATATTCAATCATTCGAAAAAAGAATGGTATATAGTATATTTAGTGATGTATCTGGATACCATGTGAATTGATTGTGGTTTTTATGTTTGGATCAAATTGGGAGTTGTGGAGTTTATGTTTTTGGTTTTCTATGACTTTTTTTGTCGTTTTTCTTGGAATTCTGATATATGTGATGGACATAATTTTTTAATATTGTGTGTTGGTATGACATTGAGTTATATTACATTGATCTAATTCATCCTATAGTTGTTGTTTGGATATTGTAATCTATTTTTTTTATTTTAAATTGGAAAATTATCACCCAAATATTTATGAATCCCATGGAATTTATCTCTAGCCATTTGTTTTTTGGTGATGTCACCTAATTACTACTAATTAATCCCCCAAATCTCATGAAAATGGTTGAGTTGTTGGATGTTACAAAGATCATCATCCAATTGAGTTTTTTGAAGGAAATGGTTAAGAATGATATATGTTGGCTGCATTCTCATTACACGATGTGTTATTGGAATATATAATCTTTATTCACTATATGACACGTAATGTACTAGTAATGACAAATCATTATGCGTAAATAGTTTTTACCTAGCGTAATATCCCAAACAGTACACAATATTTTATTTATTTACACACCATGTAAATTTTTGTAATCAGTTTTGAAAATAACCGGAATGGGGCTCCTTTTTCGAAAGAATCCTTACTCTCCTTTATATACATACATAAGGGAACCCATGGAAGAAAATAACTCAGAAAAGATTGGGTTTTACAAGAAAACCACCATTTATTCCACAATCAATCATGTCAGATATTTGATGGTATTATTTTCATTCATCATGTGTCATTGATTATTTGTATTTATATAATCGGTTTTATTTTTGTGCAAGATGATATTCCCTATTTATCGAGTTTTCATCCGTTCATCCTTTATATCCTGATCTTCACCAAATTAGATACCAATATAGGATGATTGTTCTACTAAATAACTACATAAGGTGTTCTATAACATTTGATAATGGATCATTATTTTACATGTTTTGATTCAATTATTCCACATTCTTAACTGTCCATCATTTGAAATGGAATAAAATAAATGATTAAATCGAATTAATGATAACATATTATGTTTCTCAATGAGTTCAATTTTATGGGTCAAGTACATTTAGCTTGAACATATGACTCCCATGTGTGGGAACTATTTTTTCAAAATGTTTCCCCCCCCCGCTGGCTGAGTGTGAGCTCACTAATGATTTTGGGGGACTTTCATAATTGAATAAATTAAATTAAATTTTTACGAGATGGTTTTTCCTCAATTTACTTGTTATCATGTGATGTTAAATTATTAAATTGTATAGGTGGAAATTTTGGTAATGAGTCTGATGGAATTAGGAAATATGAATGTTTATGAAATTATTAACAAATCAGTCGATGATTTGATTATGGTAGTGGATTCCATGGATGAGAAACTTGGATCTTGATTACATTGGATTCCATGGAATTTTATAATCCATGGTTCTTGGTTATGATAGAGGATTACATGGACCTGTGTACTCATTTGACATACTCTTTGGACTCCACCCAAGTCATTATCTAGTTTTTATTAAGATTCTCATGGGACACAATGAGGATTCCTTAGTCTAATATTACCTTGATGCAACCCTTTATTGTATGACACTAGATTGAAAAGTATAGGATAATGTGTTTTTTATACATTGTAATACATGTAACAGGCCAATGTATATGTTATACACCTGTTTTACTGAATGCAAATATTTTCTTCCAAATTTCAATAGTTGGTTTAAGGGTTCTTGGTACCCGAAAAAACAGTCCCCAAAAAACCAGATTTCAAATTTTAAATTCAAACCAAACCACTGTCCTTAAACCACAATGAGCCATACCTCGAGCCTTGAACCCATAATCACACGTTTCCATCACTGCATCACCAACACTGCATGTTGAATGCCATCACTGCATTACCATAAATTTTCATCACGTGCATCCAACACTACAGGTTGCCGGTGAGACCATCGGAAGCATCGTCTACAGAACCTCCTCCGCAGAACACCACCATTCATCATCACCACCACAAAACCAACAGCGCCGGCGAGAAACAACCACCAACATCGACGTAGTAAGTTCAAACACCATTACAAAAATTGAAAACACTAGAATAATGAACGAAATGGGAACTGTCTCCTAGGTTCCACACCCGACTCAGAACCACCATGAAAACAATACATCAGAAATAAGAACCACAAAAATATTATCATCACCACCACACAACAAAAAATAATGCCGCATATCATATGGAAGAAATGAATCTGCGCAAAGAGAACCCAGTCCGCTACCGTACACACCGAAGCAACAAGCAACACCAAAATAAAGCCTCATGCCTGAATGAAATAACCTCCTTAGAGAAAAAAACATCAGCAGCCACGCAGGTCCTGGCGCGACCGAACAACATCATCAGCAAAGCCATAAAAAACAACAAAGGATGAAGCAAAGCCTATCAACGCCTTCAGAATCTCACCCTATGACCAGATCTACCCAAAGAACAATCACCGGACAAGGAACATGGTGGAAACCCCGTAACGCAGCACAGATCATGCACCTTGGGGCATCATCACACCTCTGAAAGAGAAGAGGTCGAGAAATGATGCGAACAACCGAGGATGATGAGGAGACCACGCTATCTAAGAGCAGTAACACCATGATCACACCGAGCTGAGTGTCATGACCCAACCCAACTCGGGCTCGAGCCGCAACTACCCCAAGCCCACCTCCATAGGCCAGGGGCTGCCGAGCAGCGCCGATGGAAAAATAACTCGGGGAGGCCTTTGCCTAAGAACCTTTACACACACACACGCAGCACACTCAATGAAACAGTGCAGAGTAAAAGTAAAGACAAGAAAAGTAAAGGGAAAATGATATATATAAACCACAGTGTGCATCGACCTCTAACAGTAAAAAGTACATTCCTGAAAAGGAAAAAGTGGCAAAACACGCGCCCAACCAGAAAAGGTTCCACAACCCGGCAACAGGTAAACAAAAAGGAAACAGCTGATGGGTCACCCACCTGGAACCCAACCATAACCTCTACACGCGGTCCAAGCTCCCAAGCTCATACCCTCCACCGAAGTCACACTCCACCTGTCCGTCATCTGCAAGGGCACACCAAGTGCAGGAAAAGCCCAAGCAGGGGTGAGTATAAAAATACTCAGTAGGATACCCCGAAGGCTCGATGGAGCAACAAAGGAGGTACCGAAGGGTGATCAGTAGAGCGAACATGAAAAAGTAAAGGAGCACAACAGAGAGGGCAGTAAGGAGTACTATAAAGAGTCCAGCTCAACCCAACCAGAGGAAAGAAGGTAGACTCGTCCAGGAACAAAGAGCTGGAAATGGTGAGAAGATGAACTTCCCGTCGAATCTTCGCTACCTATAGTAGGAGAGTAGACTCATCCAACCCTGAGAAGCTAGACACGAAAAGCACATGGAATACCCCGCATGTCTTTGACTCTCTTGGAGGGCGAGTAACCAAGCCCAAGAAGTGGGTACTCAAACAAGGTATATACATATCCTTATGCTCAGCAAGAAGCCCGAACAACGTCGTAAGGGGTTCTCCATCCCGTAGCTTAGCCCAAGAAAAGAGTAGCCAACAGTACCAAAAGTAAACTCCATCGATGCCCAGCATCCTGCACGACTGCCCCGAACCGCAAGCCAAGGGGCTCAATCACCACATCTCGACACTATCCGCTTTGGGTGGAACTGACTCGCCCGCACGGTTTTAGGTCGCATCACAAAGAAACGTCTCATTTGGGGAAAGCACTCCTCGTACTTGAATGTTCTGGGGGAAAGTCAACCACAGCTCGTCACTGCCCCGCAGTCGAGAGGTCTGCTCAAAGTCGACAGGTGACCCCCTGCCCAGCCCCGCTGGAGGGTCCCTAGAAGTCAACGGGTTCCCACTACAGGGAGACCTGGAAAGTCGATGGGTGCCACACTACCCAGTCCCGTAACAGGTTGATTCACTGGAGGGAGACCCAGCTAAAGTCGGCGACGGGACCACTGCCCAGCCTAACTGGAGGTAACCCGGCATCGGGGACTACTGCTCAGCCCTGCTGGAGGTAAGCCCGACATCAGAGACCACTGCACAGCCTAGCTGGAGGTAAGCCCGGCATCGGGGACCACTGCCCAGCCCAGCGGGAGGTAAGCCCGGTATCGGGGACCACAACACAGCCCAGCTGGAGGTAATCCCGGTATCGGGGACCACTGCACAGCCCCGCTGGATGTAAGCCCGGCACTGCTCTGGCCATCCATGCTGGATGTTACTGCTTGGTGAACATCGATGTACTAGTCATCCCTACTGGATGGTAACCCACTGACGAGCCCTGCTTGAAACAACCTCAACCCTGCTAGAAACAATCTCAACCCTGCTGGAACAACCTCCTGGGTAGAGGATCGGTTCCCGCGTAACGTGTTTGTCACACGGAAACCACAATCTCTACCAGGGAACACGGAGTAACGGGAGAAACTCCCCATGCCTCACAAGGCGATCCTGCTCCCATCCGCTGAGTCACTATCGAAGAGGACCGATACATCTCATCCCAGAATGTGGGGAAAACACCCACGCTATATGAACACCCGTAGTCGCTGACAGTGTCGCAGTCCAGTGAAAGGGAACAGTACTGAAACCCCTCACAGCTGAAGAAGAAGAGGAACCAAACCATCTCTACCTGCCAAACCATTGATAAGAAGACCAGGGGGAGACCACTCAACCCTGCTAGTCAGACAAAAGAGCACCAGGCCAGGGGAAACTCCGCCCTGCTGGCCAAACAAACGTGCACATAGCCAGGGGAAAACTCCACCCTGCTAGTCAAACAAACGAGCGCAGAGGGACCCTCTACGTCGCGAGAGGTCAAGAACGAAAAGAAGATCACGACACACATGTGGGGCCCACATGACGTGTGGCCCCAAGTCAACCCCAACTGAGCGCACAAACATCCTCAGGTACAAACAACCACATGCACCTCCAAACTCTCCCGTATACTCCCGAAGTATACCTCATTCCAGCCCAAAGGCTATCGTGCACATGGCACCCAACGTCAACGCGAAGGCGTGATGTAACAACTCTACTTCAAAGGCCCAGGCACGAACAACCACATCTCGTGAACCATTTTTATCACTCTCCCAAGAGTGCGCGATCACACGCCAAGGGTCCACTACAAACAAGGTAGGACGAACCGCCCCTGGAGCACCTCTCATGCTCCACATTTAACAAGATCACGCAAGAGGCTCCGCACAACTAAACGGATCACACCGTTATGATCCTCGCGGAAAAACATGCGAGATCGACTACTTACTCGCCTCCAACGGATATCCGACGAAGAAGTCACCAACACCGCCTCACGCCCGAACGACGTTCTGTGATCCCGAGCCTCAGCCCCGAAAACAGTCGGGCGCATCACACCATTGTGATCCCCTCGGGAAAACACGTCAAAAGCACAACTCACTTGAGTGAAAAGGATATCCGGAGAAAAAGGTGCATCCCGGCGCACCGCACACGAGCGGTGCCACGTGGGACCTGCATCCTGGTCCCGAAACTCAACGAACGGATCGCACCGTTGCGATCCTCTCAAAAAATACACGAAATGGACTATTCACTTGTCCAAAATGATCGCCCGGTGATAAAGCTTGAAATCACCGTCAACTCCTGAAACGGCCCTCGCGGGGCCTGCATCATCATGTGGAATTACAGCGGGCAAACTACGTCAATGTGATTCCCTCGGAAAAACACCCAACATCGACTGCTCGCACACCCCGAACGGTCATCCGAGGAAAAAGTCGATAAAAGCTGTGTGCAGCTCAAAAGACGGGCCGTGGGGCCCATGCCTCAACTTCAGACTCAACGCCTGAAACCACACGGGAAACCTCCGCCTTGACTCTAGGGTTCCAATGCCACTGACGGCGCTCAAAATGGACGTCGGACGCGTCCGCGCCGTCCAAAACAAGATTCCTGGAAAGACGTCGAACCATTTAATGACGTGTCGCGCCTCCACGACCCCTCGTTTCGGGAATTAAAAAATCATGATACCATCTCAAAATGACCATCTCGTCAATACGGTTCCACCTCCGTAGACGGTGTGTCAATCGGACGCACCGTTTAAGAGTTATGGCCCCCCGAATGCAAGGGGGCCTACCCGGGCTGGTCCACCCTGGCCGGCCCGGTCTGAGCCGCCGGCCCGCTGGCCGCGGCCCGCCTCAAACCGCCGGACCTGAGCGGGTCCGGACCTCCTCTTCCGACCGACCAAATGGCCGGTCTCCTGTTGCAGCGCAGGACCCGCCTCATGTGGGTCCTTGCCTCCTTTGAAACGGACCGGTCGAAGCCGGTCCTCGTTGACCCAAGGAAGACCCGCACACGGGTCTTTCCTCCTCCGTCGGACGCGCCCAGCGCGCCGGCCTCCTCCGCGGCCACTCCGCCTGACGTTGCTCCCTCACCCTACCTAGAATCTGTGCTCGCCCGGTCCTGCGCCGAACCCCCCACACCGCCGACCGCCGAAGCCACCCACGCGCTGCGTCCTCCGCCGAGCCGCGCCGCCGCTCGAACCCGCCGGAACCCGAAAACCCGCGATCTTCTTCAGATGATTTCGGACGCCCCCGAGCTCGGAATTCGATTCCGAAAGAAGCGACAGAGAGAAAAAATTGTGTACTACGCGTCCATGGTATTTTTTTGAAGTTTTAACAGCATATCGACAGGATTAACCAGGCTTGAAGTAGGTGCGGGAAAACAAAATGAAACGACACATCCTACCTCGCTGGGCTTCGCCCGGAGCTTCGCGTCGATCCACCGGAGCCGCACCTTGCCGGAGAGGAGGAGAAGAGGAGAAATCCCTTTGGTTGCTACCTTACACCAGAGAATGAACAAGGGAGGAATATGGGAGGGGGTTATGGCTTTAAGTAGGAAAAATAATTAATTAAAACATTAATTAATTAAAACTCCCAAAATAACCCGCATCCGAAACACCCAACGGGGTCAAGGTTAAGCCTCCCCTAGGGTAAAAACCACCTCATGAGCACAACGGTGGTCTCATAATTTTAATCTGAGACCCCGTTACAAAATTATAAAATTTAACGTCTGAAGCCGCTAAATTACGAAAACGCCCCTGGGGCCATTTTTCACAATCGGCCCGCGCCCGTGAAACTTACACCCCTCCTAGGGTAAACGGCACAATCCGAACTCAACGGTGCACTCGGTTTTCCGGTCCGAGCCACCGTTTAAAAGATACTTGTGGTTCTCCATTCAACGAATAAATTAATTAATTAATTTATCCGTTTAACATTCCGGGAGCGGGAGAGGGGTCCAAACATCCCGTGCTGACATGTTTTATGTAGTTCCTAGGGTGAAAAATCCATTCCATACCCATCCTTACACTCGGATCCCAGATTCGGAACTCCGTTTAGGAGTTATCTCATTTATTTATCATTTCCAGTGTGAATGCACTGAAAATTTAATTCAGGCCACTCCGGGGCTCGGAATCGCACGCCGTATGAAGGAGATGCCCTGGAATATTATCAAGAATATTCCAAAGTCTTTCTCAGTAAAAACTAGAATCTTACATCATTCCCTCCTTCAAGATTTTCGTCCCCGAAAAGCATAACTAGGGAGCAACACAGGGTAATAAACCCACACCTGGCTTTCCCATACCTAGAAGAACCCACACACATCTCTGCGTCACCGCACACAGACCAAAGGATTGATATGTCCATGCTAGGTCGCCCCATGCCGACGTCGTTCACCCACTCCAGACATTGGGGTTAGGGCAAGGTGGTAGGGTACCTCTCCATCCCTTTGCACGGTCTCAAACGGTCCGAAGGCTCTCGGGGGTAGCTCACCTCCCCGAACAAACCTCTACGTCGCATGCCGCAACTGGAATCACCACCCGCACGTGAAACAAGGCCCGATGATTCAGCCCTTCATAATATCCATATGGTTGAACACCCAAGGATATCTGGTCATGCAAGGTTCCACAGTCTATGCTCTCTTACACGCTCATAAGGCGAAGGAGTCAACACCATCGA
Source organism: Viscum album (assembly GCA_963277665.1). NCBI lineage: Eukaryota > Viridiplantae > Streptophyta > Magnoliopsida > Santalales > Viscaceae > Viscum > Viscum album. The sequence goes on from OY728131.1 coordinate 1,114,036,015, forward strand.
CTAAAGGAAAAGGCCTCATGCCTTTTTCCTTACCAACACAGGGTTACAACTGACGCCCTGTGTCACCCTGGTAACACCACAAACAAGGAGAAGGGAGAAAATCCTTTCACACGCAGATCATAACAATTATACTGCAAAAAGTAGAAGAGTCGCAAGGGGTACCTCTCGCCATCCCATGCTCTGCAGGATCGTAGACATCCAAATCTCACGGCTACCTGCGGTCCCAACCGTCAGCTCCCGGAGCCTGACGTGGACCACCTAGTGGTGATGGGGAGATCTCGTAACATCGTCCCCCACATCTAGCTCCTCCCGCTCCTCTGCTAGCACCACCTCTTTGGCCACTACTCCAATCACGGCGCTGCCTCTACCGTGGTGGTGCGCCTGCTTCCTGCCCGAAGCTCTCAGCAACTCGGGTCAGGCGGTCTCATGCCATGTGACCTCGCCCATCACACGCATAGCACCGGCACTCTCTAGGCTGCCCTGGTTCCCTCCGGTGCCACTGTGGTGTACGACCACGACCAGGGATCCACTCACGGAAGGGAATCCTCGGATGAGGCCTTGTGCCTTTTCACCACAGTGGTATATGACCACGTCTCCAAAACCGGCTGTGGGAAGGCCACTTGCGTCGAGGTCCTTCTTGCCGAAAACCACTAGCCGCGGCATACATCTCTGCTCTAACGTGCGTACTGCCACCACCAACACTAGAACGCGACAGGAATCCCTCCATCAGCAGCGCCTCCTCTAGCATCCCGACATAGGTGGAAATTCCTAAGGGTACTATGACAGCAAGAATCTCTCAGAGGAGACCCTGCTCAAACTTCCACGCTCGGAGTTTGTCGTCATGGACCAAGTCCGGGTAAAAGCGTGCATGGTCTGCTAAACTAGCCGCGTACTCGGCCACCGTCATCCCTCCCTGTTGAAACTGCAGGAGCTCCGGAATCCAAACGGAGCGCAAGCAGGCGGGGAAAAACACCTCAAGAAACAAAAACTGGAAGTAGCCCCACGAAAGCAACGACTCGTCAAGACGCTGAGTAACCAGACTCCACCAACACCAAACTACTCCACGAAAAAGGGTGGCTACCAAAGCCACTCTCTGATCTGTCGGCGTCTGCACAAGCCTGAAAAGGCAAACCACTACCTCGAGCCAAACCTATGCTGCCTAAGGGTCTGGATCACCACTGAACCTCAGTGGTCACTGCCGCTGAACTCATGGAGCATGCTCAACCTGCGCTCAAGCTCAGCCTGCTCTGCTGAAACTGCCTGCTGCTCAACAGGTGGGGGTGTTGCTACTGCCCACCCGGAGAAAGGGGCTCGCATGATGGGTCATGGAATGTGGCCTCATAGCTCACAGGGTCGTCGTTAGGAACCAAAGCTCGTATCATGGATAGTTGTCCTCACGGAGACATCCTGAAAATTATCAATGAGTTTCGCGGTCAGATGAGAATATATTTATATACCAATAACAACAATGATGGGGAGCTGACTCAAGAAGGAAAGTCAAGACTCAATCCTATGTGATGCACAAACAAATTTTCCCTTCAACAAGTTTCTCATCATGCCGAGTCGACAAGCGGGTTATCAAGGTCCTGGTGAATGGATACGTCGGCCGCCGCACCATCACTGGACTCCCTGGCCTGAGAGCCGCTCTCGAGACACGTTAACACTATTTCCCTAAAACCCAACCAATTCCTCTTTTAGGGACGTCCGAACAGCATCCCAAGGAACGAACCACCTCTGATACCACTTTGTCACGACCCGACCCTTCCCGGGATTGAGCCGCAACTACCCCAAGCCCGCCTCCATAGGCCAGGGGCTGGCGACTAGCGCCAAAGGCACAATAACTCGGGGAGGCCTTTACCTAAGCACCTGTACACACACACGCGCAGTACAGTCAATGTAATAGTGCAAAGTAAAAGTAAAGGCAACCAAAGTAAAGGGAAACTGCTATATATAAACCACAGTGTGCATCGACCTCTAACAGTACAAAGTAAAGTTCTGAAAAGGAAAAAGGGGCAAAACACACGCCCAACCAGAAAAGGTGCCACAACCCGGCAACAGGTAAACAAAAAGGAAACAGTTGACGGGTCTCCCACCTGGAACCCGGCCATGACCACCACACGTGGTCCAAGCTCCCAAGCTCCTACGCTCCACCAAAGTCACGCTCCACCTGTCCGTCGTCTGCAAGGGCACACCAAGTGCGGGCAAAGCCCAAGAAGGGGTGAGTATAAAAATAGTCAGTAGGATACCCCAAAGGCTCAAGGGAGCAACAACAAAGGTACCAAAGGGTGAGAAGTAGAGCGAACAGGAAAAAGTAAAGGAGCACAACAGAGAGGGCAGTAAGGAGTACTGTAAAGAGTCCAGCTCAACCCAATAAGAGGAAAGAAGGTAGACTCGTCCATGCACAAGGAGCTGGAAACGGTGAGAAGATGAACTTCCCGTAGACTCTTCACTACCTATAGACGGAGAGTAGACTCATCCAACCACGAGAAGCTAGACACGGAAAGCACGTGGCATACCCCGCACGTCTTCGCCTCTCTTGGAAGGAGATTAACCAAGCCCAAGAAGTGGGTACTCGAACAAGGTATATACATATCTGTATGCTCAGCAAGAAGCCCGAAAAACATTGTAAGGGGATCTCCATCCCATAGCTTAGCCCAGGAAAAGAGTAGCCAACAGTCCCAGAAGTAAACTCCATCGATGCTCAGCATCCCGCACATCTGCCCCGAACCGCAAGCCAAGGGGCTCAATCACCACAACTCAACACTATCCTCTTTGGGTGGCACTGACTCACCCGCACGGTTTTAGGTCGCGTCACAAGGACGCGTCTCGGTGGGGGAAAGCACTCCTCATACTTGAATGTTCTGGGGGAACGTCATCCAGAGCTCGTCACTGCCCCACAGTCGAGAGGTCTGCTCAAAGCCGACAGGCAACCCCCTACCCAGCCCCGCTGGAGCGTCCCCGGAAGTCAACGGGTGCCCACTACAGGGAGACACAGAAAGTCGACGGGTGCCACACTGGCTAGTCCCATAACAGGGTAATCCACTGGAGGGAGACTCGGCTAATGTCGGTTACGGGACCACTGCCCAGCCCAACTGGAGGTAACCCGGCATCGGGGACTACGGCCCAGCCCAGCTGGCGGAAAGCCCGACATCGGAGACCACGGCCCAGCCCAGCTGGAGGTAAGCCCGACATCGGGGACCACTGCATAGCCCAACTGGAGGTATGCCCGGCATCAGGGACCACTACCGAGCCCAACTGGAGGTAAGCCCGGCATCAGGGACCACTTCACAGCCCCGCTGGAGGTAAGCCCGACACTATTATGGCCATCCCTACTGGATGGTACTGCTCGGTGAACACTGTTGTACTGGCCATCCCTACTAGCAGGTAACCCACTAACGAGCCCTTCTCGAAACAACCTCAGCCCTGCTAGAAACAACCTCAGCCCTGCTGGAACAACCTTCGGGGTAGAGGATCGGTGCCTGCGTAAAGTTTTGGTCACACTTAAACCAAAAGCTCTACCAGGGAACACATAGCAACGGGAGAAACTCCCTGGGCCTCACAGGAGATACCACTCCCATCCACTGAGTCACTGTCGATGCAGAACGAGACATCTCATCCCAGAAAGTGGGGAAAACACCCACGTTGTACGAACACCCATAGTCGCAGACGGTGTCACATTCCGGTGAAAGGGAATAGTACTGCAACCCCTCACAACTGAAGAAGCAGAGGAACCAAACCAGCTCTACGGCCAAACCATTGAGAATAAGACCATGTGGAGACCACTCAACCCTGCTAGTCAGACAAAAGAGCACTAGGCCTGGGGAAACTCCGCCCTACAGGCCAAACAAACTTGCACAAAGCCAGGGGAAAACTCCACCCTGATGGTCAAACAAACGAGCGTAGAGGGTCCCCCTACGTCGCGAGAGGTCAAGAACGCAAAGCAGATCACGACACGCACGTGGGGCCCACACGATGTGTGGCCCCAAGTCAACCCCAACTGAGCGAACAAATATGCTCAGGTACAAACAACCACACGCACCTCCAAGCGCTCCTGTATACTCCCGGAGTATACCTCATTCCAGCCCAAAGGCTATCGTGCACATGGCACCCAGCGTCAACGTGAAGGCATGACGTAACAACTCCACTTCAAAGGCCCAGGCATGGCCAGCCACATATCATGAACCATTTGTATCACTCTCCCAAGAGTGTGCGATCACACACCAAGGGTCCGCTACAAACAAGGTAGGACGAACCGCCAAAGGAGCACCTCTCATGCTCTACATTTAACAAGATCATGCATGAGGCTCCACACAACCAAATGGATCACACCGTTATGATCCTCGCGGAAAAACACGCGAGATCGACTACTTACTCACCTTCAACGGATATCCGACGAAAAAGTCACCAACACCGCCTCACGCCCGAACGACGTCCCTTGATCCTGAGCCTCGGCCCCGAAAACAGTCGGGCACATTGCACCATTGTGATCCCCTAGGTAAAAAATGCCAAAAGCACTACTCACTTGGGTGCAATGGATATCCGGAGAAAAAGGTGCATTCCGGCGCACCGGACACGAGCGGTGCCACGTGGGACCCACATCCTGGTCCCGAAACTCAATGAACGGGTCGCACCATTGCGATCCTCTAGAAATAGTACACGAAATGGACTATTCACTTATCCAAAATGATCACCCGGTGATAAATATGGAAATCACCGTCAACTCCCGAAACGGTTGTTTCTGGCGCTTTCTCCAGGGCAAGCACATTCGTCTATGGGGAGGACGCGCTTCTTGTTGCCCCACATTCCCTCTTTCCAAAGGCGGGTGGCATCTGTTCCTTGTTCAGGGACGTCTGCTCCTTGATCAAAACCGGGATGAAGGGATATCGGTTCTTCCTTCCATGGATTCCTCCTCGGAGCTCATTACCTAGTCTGGGTCTCCCTCATATATTTAAGACGGGTTCATGAAGCTCATTCCCGGTGCCATATCTACAAGGAAACCAGTTAATTACACTGCTTCCGTCAAGACGCTCCAAGGGGTCTTGTCGGGGAAGCAACCTTCGGTGAGGAGAATGTTCACGTAGGGGCGTCGTCGGCATGTCTGTCATTGGTCCCTCATCACAGGGCTTCTCAAGTGCGCGGAAGCACGAGGCATCCCACATCGAACGCGGGGAATGTGTACCATCTGAGTTTTTCCTCAGCTTTTCATGTTCAAAACGGGGTATGTCGCGAGTTTAAATTCTTGCGGAGATGGGTTGGGTTGAATGATCCCAAGGGGGGAACACCGATGCAGGGGCCAACACGTGGGCGGCTTCCCGGGTGTCATGGAGTGGGATGGGGTGGCATGACCTCGCCGGGATGTGGCGACCCGGGTAAAGTTCATGATGGATGGTGGAGTGAGACACGTGGATTACGTTATGAGACGACCCAAGAGGGGGTATACAGTTTAACACCATGCGGGACGGAATACAGTTTAACGTCATGCGGGACGGGATACAGTTTAACATCATGTGGGACGTGATATAGTTTAACGTCATGCGGAACGGAATACAGTTTAACGTCATGTGGGATGGGTAGTTTGGGGAGTATGATCTGAGGCGGCCCAAGGTGGTCGGGGAACCGACATGGAGAGGTCGGGACGACTGGGTAGTGGGCTTGAACCTCGTGGAGGATTCCTACGTACCGTGAGTTAGCACGGATCAAAGTCCACGTAGTTCGCTGAGATAGGGCTTACGCTCTGGGGATGCCCATAGAGGATGTCATGGTCGATCCACACTCTAAGCCCACTTGATTCATGCTCGGTGTGGGAAACAAGAGGCAGCAGGGACCAGACGATCATGTCGCAAAGGGTGCGTCGGTGAGAAGAGGAATGGGGCTTACGCGTTCAGCGGCCAAAAAAGGAAACATGGGCTTAGGCATGGTTAGTGGCCCTTGGTGTCGGGGCTTACTCCAGGGTGGAGGACCGTGGTGCGACAAAGCATAGTGGGAAAAGGACTCCACTGGCCTTGGCAGGGGGGAAGTACGGAGATGCATGGGTGTAATCATCCGTTGAGAGGCTAGGGGCTTATGCTCTGAGGCAGCCCTTCCCCCGCGGACAAACGCCGCTCCGACAAGGAGGATCTCATTCCATGTGAGAAAGAGTCCATTCCCGTGGAAACGAGTGGGCGTAATGAATGTCCGAGCTGGGGGGACCCTGCGTGCGAAGCATGGGGTCGGACCACAGTTTAACGTCTTGTGTTAATGATGAGGTGCTTAGCCGTTTAATGTCCTACAGCTTCGACGAGGTGGGTTTTCTCCACACCCCTAGGGCTTACATTCCCAATGCCCTCTACCCCTTCTGGGAGGTAAGGCATCGTCAAGGCCATGGTGAATGGGGGACGCAGGGCAAACCATAGGGAGGTCCACGTTAGCGTGGCTATGCGAAGAAGTAATAACCGTTAGAGCGCCTATGCGGAGAAGCATAAGGCAAAGAAACGCAATGGGAAACACGGCCCAAGGGACCATGAGGTTACTTTTCACGAGCCTGGAAGCTGTACGGGAAAGCAACGCATGGCGCGCATGCGTGGCAGGGGAGACATTAGGTTCCGGTTTAGGGGGCAGCCAAGGGGCATCAAGGTAAGGGGTCCTGGGCTTTGCGCGCAAAAAGGAAGGTTTGTGCGCAAAACTCCGGGATGGCGCGCAATTGGAGCAAGCGAATTGTGCGTGGAGAGGGAATTAAGAGCAGGGTTTTGCATGCACAATAGGGTATTGCGTGCACGAGACACAGATTGCGCGCAAGGCTGGAACCTTGGGGAGGGGGCAAATTCACAGAAGCTGGTGGAGTTGCGCGCAAATGCGAACTCCGGGGAAAGGTTGCACGAAATGAGGGTTTTACCTGGAAGTCATCTTACACGCGGGGGGAGCCGAATTTCACGCATGGGAGTCGCTTCGGATTCCTCAACCCCCAAACCGTTCGGGGTCACATTCTATTTATAGGAAACCTCCGGCGCGGAATCCAGGCGGTGCGCGAAATTCTTCGCGCCAAGCGCAGCCGGAGCGCAAAAAACTCATAGCGCATAACCGGAGCGGGAAAAGATTGCACACCTCACCGGCTCAATTCCGTGAAACCCAGTGATTCTATGCGCACAGAACAATTTTTCGCGCGGATCCTCTATTTCGCGCACCATATCCCGGGCCTCGGGATCGGGCCTATGATTCCGAATATGATTTCTCTTCATCATTTCGAAACTTCCTCCGAGAGTTACGGTCTTTTTTCGGCATCATCAAATGCCCCCCCTTGGAATTGGATCGGTGAGAGGTCACAACGATCGGATTCCAAGGGAAACGCTGAAACGCCGAAGTGCTGAGCCTCCTGGTCCACGTGCGCGCAAAATTCCTATAGGGCATGCAAATCCTACGGACGCACAGGGAATCCTCTTCCAGCGTGGTGCAGAACCCGAGCCTCACCTATAAAAAGGGGCGTTGGGTCCCCGATCCGTACTTCCACCTTTTTCGCACGATAAGCTTATCGCTCTCGTGTGCGAAATCGCTTCTGCAACTGCGCGTAATACCGCACTGGCAGTGCAAAATTCCATCCGATATTCAGCCGTGATTTTGCACCTGTTCGGGCTTTTCCGCGCATCGCGTGCAAATTGCGCGCTCATCACCAGGATTTCGCATCACTCCTTCAAATTTCGTGCCGAGCTCTCTGATTCAGCGCACTGCATCCTGATTTCTCCCAACTCTTGAAAGATTTAAGATGGCTGCAAACTGAGTTGATGAGGGGGAAGCCGCTGCCCGTAGGACAGAAATGGTGGCGAACGAGGAGGTTTATGGTTCCAAGGTGATTGTCTCCAACAATCGGACCTTGTTCAATCTGCTGACTCCGGCCCAGAAGACATATCCCTTGTCGGACAACCTCCTGCTCTAGAAATTTGGCATCCTGGTGGAGGTTCCATTGCCGGGCTTCGAAGTAGACACACCGCGGTCTTGCGTGACTCGGGAGGACGAACATCTTCGCTACAACATCACCAAAAACGACCATCCTTCTAGGGAAACAAGACATATGGATGTATATGTCCTGAACCCAAGGAATAGAACCATCACCGGGGACAAGCCTATGGCAGAGGATTCTCCGGCCCTCTATGCGAGCACTTTCCGTCAGAGCATCACAGATGACACCAAGGGCTGGCTGAATGATTGGGACCTGGAGTCTGGGGGCAACTTCACCAGCGAATGGGCCTGGGTGTTCTGGGTTCTCCATACCTGTGACCAGTTCGGGGACGAACTGCGGTATATCGGCCTGTTCGAGGTGGTATGGACATCGCAGTTCCACTTCCACCGCCAGCCTGAACTTGGACCGGAGCTATTCACCTGGTGGTCTCCTGAAACCAACATGTTCCACCGTCATCATGGAGAAGTCGGCGTCAATCTCTGGGACGTTCACTGCATCAGAGGTATCCCACTGGAGGGTTACCAATATGACGAGTGCGTTCCTCCAAAGAACACCTGGGGAGAAAGGTCACGGACGCCTATGCTGATGTGGCACCTACTGCAGCTGGCCAAGGAGAGGCTGGGGGTCAAGGACTTCCTGAAGGACTTCACCTACAAGGGCTGGTTCAACCTGTTCCTTGAGAAGGATCTCGCCGCCATGATGTCGGGACCGGGAAAACGGTGCCCAACCGCGACTCAGAGGAGAAAGGACGGGTCATACTGGAAGACCCTAGAGGTGGGTCAATACCAATCATGGGGCTACCCCGTCATTGAGGCCAGAGACCCGAACGTCCGGTATGCCGGGTTCCTTGCCGCCTTCTTGAGCGGGTGGCACCTGCCGGTGCGGGATGTGAGGATGGGCGTTCGTCTAGCGACTTTGGTGATGGTGGGCTCCATGGCCACCAAAAAACGGTTCAACTCGGGCGTCCCCATGCTGGCCAAGATGTATACCATCATGTGGTGCATCTCATGAGGGGGGTCGCCTCGAAGAGTATGTGGTCCCTTCCAGATCTTCCATGGCTAGGTGGCGGCTCATCTTGGCGAGTATACTTTCCCAAACGTCGTCCGTCCTCCGGGCAATGGCTTGAGACCGTCCTTTCTAAACATCGCAGGGGTGGCGCCACTGACGCTCAATGAGGATGGCGTGAGGATATACATCGGCAACCATTCAAACTTCAACTTCAGCCTGTTTCCGACCCCAGTAGGGAAGATGGTGGACAACGGGCGAGGCTCTCTGGAATAGCTGGAATACTTCCAGAGAATTCGGGGTGGGGTGCTCGTGGCTCGGATCGACGAGAAGGTGATGTGCGATCCTTACGTGCCATCCAGATTCGCCAGGCAGTTCGGGTGCCTCCAACGAATGCCGAAGAAGGTATTCACGACTGTCTGGCATGAGAAGAATCCATGTGTCCTACGCCAGATGTGGTTGATGTTTACCACTTTTGGCTCTGGCGATGTCATTACTCTTCCTCCCACCGGGGTCGATGCCAGCCTAACAACCAAGTACGCTGAACACTGGACCATTGCCTACTCTGAGGGGCTATTACGCAAGCACGTCTGGCAACTCGAGGTTACTCGCGCAAAAACCGGGTGACGGGATAGAAGGCACAGTGCCATCGAAAGGGGGGAACCAGGGACGCATCAGGAAGGGAGGCCTGCGCAGGCCGTGACTTCGGCAGCGGGAACATCACATGGTGCTGCCAAGTCCTCGTTACCCACAAGGGGGTAACATGAGGCATCCAGGGAACTTCTCGGGAAGCAGATAAGATATCTGCTCTAACCTTCCCAAGATGAAATTCTCCCGGCACTGTGGTCGGCCTGGATGACCTTGTGGCAATCGTTGAGCATCGAAGCCATTTGGTAGAAGATAATGCAAAATGAGATCCAACTGCCAGAGGTCGGGCTTGTTCGAATTACCGAACAAGTAAAATTCCATCGGCGACATGCTTATCTGACGGCCATGGATGCATTCGCACGCCAAAGGGGGAGGCGTGCGGAGCCACCTTTCCTAGTGAAAGTGATGCTCGGCCAGGAGCAAGATCTGCAAGCAATGACGCCGAGAGAAGGTGACAATGACGAGGAGCCGGAGGGGGAGGAGGAAACTGGAGAGGACGAAGGCGAGGGAGAAGACGAAGAAGAGGATCCTGAAAGTGAGGGGACACAAGGGGCGACCTACCAAGGGAGTCTCTGAGAGAGCGGTGATATTGCCGACTCTGATCTCGACATAACTGAGATTCTCGAGGTTTTTCTCTGTCTTCATTCGTTTCCCTCTTTCATCCATTCTACTTTCCAACTTCTAACTTAGTTCCCCATCCTACTCAGAAGCAGCTGGGCATTGGGCGGGCGTCCCCACCAGAGGAGGGAGGAGAGGAACCAGTGGGACATGATGGGGATCCGACACCCATCATTGAATTAACAAGTGCAGAGGGGTCACCCCTTACAGTGGCTCCTACAGCGGCCAAAACATTGGGGACCGATGCTCTGGAATCCTGTAAGTATCACGCTTCACTACTGGTGCTTGGTGTCAAAAGACCCCGTCTGACCAACGTATGCCTTGAACAGTGATCTCAACACTGGAGGCACGTTAGGCTGCGGAGCCCAGGCCATCCGCGAGTGGACCAGCGGCGGACATACCACCTCGCTCGGAACATGCTTTCTGCACTGAGTCGGCCCCGACATTTGATGAGCAGGGGAGGAGGACATCAGCGGCGCTGTTCCTCAGACGATGTCGGAAGCTTGTGGAGGCATCATTGCCACTGGGGCAAGGGAAGAAGGTCTCCCTGACGGCGAGGATTCTATTCCTCACAAAGGCTTCCCTGTGGCAGATCCTACTACCGATCTGCTGGCAGCCTTCCCAATATACCAACCCGCTGACCCTGAAGAGATAGACGACTCAGACTCAAAGGTCGCCGAGGAGAGCCAGATGACACGGCGCAAAGGGTGGAAGTGTATCAAGCGCTTCCTCAGGAATCCCCAGTCGGATTGGCTGAGGCGGATGGGATCCCTTCAGATCTGGTTGCGCTTCCTGTGCACCGGAGGGGCTAACGCTCAGCGCCTTCATCTGACGGTCCATGACTACATGGCCGAGAAGATACGTGAGAGCAGCTGGCGCACCGACATTTCCCAGTGCCAGGAGGGATTGGTGAGCGCTCAAGTGCTGCTGAGAGCGGAGCAGGAAGTCCGGCACCTCGAAGGGTAGGCGGCAGATAAGGAGGCCTTTATCGCAACATGCTCTGAGCTCGTGGAGAAACTGACGGCCCAGCTGGCTGACGCATAGGAACAACTGGTGGAGGCAAGTCACCAGATGACCGTACATCAAACCGAGCGGGCGCAGGCACAATTTAGGGCTGGCGAGCTACGCTCTATGGTGCCCGACTAGGATAGAGTCTTCAAGGAGCGAGAAGCAGTACTGGAGGCTACCTGCCAGAGGGTAGCAACGCTGGAAAGATTGCATCAGCACGTTGATCCCTAAGGGCTTGTTTTGTCCATCTCATGAACTTTCTGCTTGTACAGGTCATCGTCTCAATACAATATATGGGCAAATCCACTCATTCGTACCATTGGTTTAATGCGCTCAACCATAGTTTCGAAAAGAATAACAACTCATCCCTAGGCTCCTGTGGGTCGTTCCCAACGCAAGAAGCAGAAGATGCTTGTACCATCATTTCGTTCAACTGTGGGGCATTGACCAAGCTTCAGGCGTCCAAATTTGGGCCTGGACATTTGAGGAGACCCCGAGCTGATTGATGTGTCGACTCCGCAATGTGCTCTAACACACGAGTGGGGCGATGCCGGGGCATTGAAATCCATCCAAACACTGGGGGATGGAGAGGAAGGGTGAATCACGCTGCCCCAATTAGGAACCCAATGGGGCGCAACCATGGAGGATAACTGTCAACCGTGGCGGAAACACGAAATACATATCATGTTGGCCTGGAATAGGGAAAATAAATGAGGGTTGATCGCTGACCATATTTGCGACACGGGGCCTGACTCAAATATCGCCTGTCAGTTTTTCGGAACGTTGGCCCAGGACAATAGGTGGACCATAGGTATGTCATCCATACTGTTAGGGGGTCCCTTCAAACATGACCAGTCCTCCATAACTTTGGCATAGGATAGTATGTGGACCATAGTTCGAGCATCCGTACTGTTAGGGGGTCCCGTCAAACATGACCAGTCCTCCAGAACGTTGGCCCAGGACAGTAGGTGGACCATAGGTCGAGCATCCATTCTGTTAGGGGGTCCCGTAAAACATGTAAGGAAATGAGGATCCAAATAAGGGGGAACGCAAAGCGTGGAAGGTGGAGTGGTGGTTTGTTCGAACATAGTCCAACACTCTCTAAATTGTGCCACCATGGCGAAGGCACATTAGGCTGACATACCGACCTGATCACAGGTCGTCCCAATTTCCAGGCAGGACCTCTCTCACAAGAGAACTGCTGCTTCCCATTGTTATCATGGGGCATCCCGGAACTGCTCGGGGTAGATGTCCCAATTACACCACCTCCCATGGAGTTGGGCCGAGGGGCTGACAATAAGGAAGGATGGGGTTCAGTAATCCATAGGGCTGGACACAAGACGAAATGTCCGGGTGGTCCTATGTATCTCATTAGGATGATAATCAAGCCACAAATAGTTCTTGAAACACAGTTTAACGTCATGTTGGATGAAATACAGTTTAACATCATGCGGGATGAAATACAGTTTAATGTCATGCGGGACGGAATATAGTTTAACGTCATGTGGGACGGAATACAGTTTAACGCCATCTGGGACGGAATACAGTTTAACGTCATGCGGGATGGAATACAGTTTAACATCATGCGGGACGGAATACGGATCTTAGTTTTAGGTCTTAGAACTCGGACCATGAGGATCTTAGTTTTAGGTCTTAGAACTCAGACCATGAGGATCTTAGTTTTAGGTCTTAGAGATCAGACCATGGAGATCTTAGTTTTAGGTCTTAGATCTTGGACCATGGAGATCTTAGTTTTAGGTCTTATAGCTCAGTCCATGAAGTGGGAAAAGAGAGAAACAGACACATGGCAAGGAAGCTACAAAACCCGACGTGAACGAGGAACTAAGCCCTACTTACCATGTGCTCTTCAGGGAAATGCTCGAGTCGAGGGACCAAACACGAAGGTAGGATGGACCCGCGGGGGAGTGCCCCAGGCATTCCTACGTATCTCATAAGGATGAGAATCAAGCCATATGTAGTTCTGAAATGGTGACATGGTAAGATACCAGTGCCAGGGGAAAAGGGGAGTGCGGGCATGGCCCTTGCACTAAAAGAAGCGGAATTGGATAAATCTTGTTTGTCATTTAAGGTGAGTGTGTGTTTTTTTGTTGTGAAGCGACATGCCTAGAGTAGTAGGCCGTGCTCTCTCCACAATAATCAAGCTGTGATAGGCATTGAAAAATGGCATGGCATAAGACCAATACCCAACGTGACGTCCTCTACAACGAGGTCATCACAATGCAGTGCCATTTTCTGTCTTGCGGCCAGGACGATAATGTCATAGTTTAGGGTCGTGTGATAGGACCAGCAACACAGTTTAAGGTCATATGGTTTGGACCAACAACATAGTTTAAGATCGTATGGTTTGGACCAGTACATAGTTTAAGGTCGTATGTTTTGGACCAACAACATAGTTTAAGGTCGTATGGTTTGGACCAGCACATAGTTTAAGGTGGTATGGTTTTGACCAGCACACAGTTTAAGGTCTTATGGTTTGGACCAACAACACAGTTTAAGGTCATATGGTTTGGACCAACAACATAGTTTAAGGTCATATGGTTTGGACCAACAACAGAGTTTAAGGTTATATGGTTTGGACCAACAACACAGTTTAAGGTCATATGGTTTGGACCAACACAAAGTTTAAGGTCGTATGGTTTAGACCATCACATAGTTTAAGGTCGTATGGTTTAGACCAACAAAACAGTTTAAGGTCATATGGTTTGGACCATCCGAGAGAGGAGCCTCGGGCCAAAGAGGCCTACGAGGGTTCAACAATCAGGAGGGGGACAGGAGATGCTAGATCCCAGCTGTGCTGGGCCCAAAATGCAATGTCCGGGCGACTCCTCGTTTCCCATGGGGATGAGGGTCAAGCAATACACAACCTGTAAAGAAGAGACCCAAGCACTTAGTCTAGCGCTCAGATCGCGTGAGCCCCGAGAGACACCGTTACGCAGCTCGGTCTGCCTGATGTGCGGGGGTGTACTGAGGGTTAGTACAAGGAGTGTCAAGATTCCACCTTAACACGGTGGGGAGGACATTACATGAACCATGACACCAATATTCAGGGCCCGGGGAACCGGCGTGACGACTGAGGAGTATTTTTGACCTTGTTCGCAACACAGCATCCTGTCGTGTCAGCCATGGGGACTGAAAAATGAGCATCAACCGATGACCATGTTCACAACACGAGGTTTTTATCAATTTGTTATCCGAAAAACCTTGGGGGCGTTGGCCCATGACGGTAGGAGATCCCTTGGGTGTTGTATCCAGGCCGTTCTTGGGGGCCCCTCCGGGTGTGAAGGATGACGGGGGCCCGAATGAAGGGGAACACGAAGCATGGAAAGTGGATGGAACTTGCCTAAGTCAAATCTGGCACTCCAAGTTCTAGACCAAGGGGCCTTGAGCACATCAGCAGACCACTGGAAAGGGTCAGAGGGCTCAGTCTGAGAGCAGCCAAAAGATGGCGGATCCCTAGGAGAAAGAGGGGGCGTAATGCCAAACACCATGGGGACCGGGAGATCGTGGGATCTCCTAAGAGATGGGGTTGAACCTGACATCTAGGTGTTTAGGTGGTCCTACGTATCCCATAAGGATGGGAATCAAGCCACACATAGTTCTTGAAATACAGTTTAACGTCATGTTGGACGAAACATGGATCTTAGTTTTAGGTCTTAGAGCTCGGACCAAGAGGATCTTAGTTTTAGGTCTTAGAACTCGGACAATGAGGATCTTATTTTTAGGTCTTAGAACTCAGACCATGACGATCTTAGTTTTAGGTCTTAGAACTCAGACCATGAGGTTCTTAGTTTTAGGTCTTAGAACTCGGACCATGAGGATCATAGTTTTAGGTCTTAGAACTCGGACCACGGAGGAACTTAGTATTAGGTCTTAGAACTCGGACCATGAGGAGCTTAGTTTTAGGTCTTAGAACTCGGACCATGAGGATCTTAGTTTTAGGTTATAGAACTCGGACCATGAGGATCTTAGTTTTAGGTCATAGAACTCTGACCATGGAGCACAGATGTAGGGAAAAGTGTAGTTTAAGGTCGTGCTAGACCATACAGTTTAAGGTCATGCAGGACCAGCAATAGGTTATGAAAATTACTTCATGAGGAACCTGGCGTTGGTGGGAGTAGTGATACGCTCACCATCCATAGTCACCAGGGAATATGGGCCATTGGGATAGACCTTGTGGACAACCAAAGGCCCCTCCCACTTGGGCTCCAACTTGGGTGGTTTCCTGCCGGGAATCATTGGCGCTCTAAGAGCCAGCACCAAGTCACCTTGCAGGAAGGAGCGGAGGCGAACCTTCTTATCGAAAGATCAAGCCATACTACCCCGATGCCTTTCTAGGTTATGTAAAGCGCAAAGCCTACTTTCGTCCAGCGCTTCCAATTCGGATAGATGGATCTCAGCAACTCTGTCTGGCGCTTGCTGGTTGTAGACTGTCGTGCGCAATGAGGTCAGCTGGACCTCGATGGGAAGGACGGCCTCAGCTTCGTATACCAGGGAATATGTAGTCACTTGGGTGGAATTGCGAGTCATCGTCCTATAAGCCTAGAGGGCATTGGGGGGATTTTCTGGACAACTTTTCTTGTTCTGACCAACCATTTTTTGCAAAATGTTAGAGAGGGTTTTGTTAAACGCCTCAATCTGTCCATTCGCCTGTGCATGATAGAGGGAGGTGTGGTTAGAGCGAATGTTGTACTTGGCGTACAATCTCTTCAGCTCGGCCGCTCGGAAGTTAGTTCTTTTATCCGTGAGGATAGAGTGAGGTATTCCAAACCAGTGAATGATATTGGAGCTCACGGAGTCGGCGATAGAACCAGCCTTGACTTCCCTGAGCGGGGCTGCCTCTGCCCACTTTGAGAAGAAATCTGTGGCGGTTAAGATGAACCAGCACTGGCAGGCCGTCACCGGCAGGTAATGCCCTACGAAATCCAACCCCCAGACTGTAAAGGGAAAAGAATACTTGGTTGTATGGAGAGGCTCCGATGGCCATTTCACAATGTTAGCATGAACTTGGCACGCATGACACCTCTTGGCATACTCGATGCAGTCGTGGATCGGGGAGGGCCAGAAGTATCCCAGTCTCCGTATCTGGTGGGACAGCTTCGACCCGGCCTGGTGGGCGCCACAAGAACCAACATGCACTTCCTGCATGACCTGTGGGATCTCCACTCCTTGAAGACAACGGAGGAGAACACCGTCAAACCCACACCGGTAAAGGATCAGCTCACGGCTGGGACCGCTCTGAAGGGTGAAATGCGGCGCGCAGCGCCATATTCATTCCCGCTCCTCTCGGTCTGTCAGAAGATTTATCGTGCCTGAGATATTCAACCAAGGGTGTCCTTCACTCTAGAAATGTCGTGATCAACACGCTTGAAGCCCCGGGGGGTCCTGACGCGGGGGCACCAGTGGTTAGATGGTTCACTCGCGGTCCACGGTCGTACTCTGGGATAACAGGAGCAATGACTCTTCGGTGTTCCATGTGGATGATTAGGTCATCCTGTTCGAGCTCCGCGAGTGATGCGGACAGGCTGGCCAAAGAATCTGCTCGACTGTTCTGCGACCAGGGAACATGAACGACATCTGGTCTGGAGGGGAACTTATCCATTAGATGGAGGGTGCACTCCATCAACGACATGAGTTCCAGCTTCCAAACAGCGTAGTCACCGTTGACCTGCTTGATGACTAGCTCAGAGTCCCCTTTTACATACAGGTGGGGTACGTTAACCTCTAGATCCAACTCGAGGCCAGTGATGAGGGCATGATATTCTGCCTCATTTTCGGTATAGCCTTCTAACAACAAGAACGAATATTGCAAAACGGCTTACTCCGGGGTGATGAAGACGATACTCATGCCCACTCTGTTAAGCCTAAGATCGTTGAGCCTTCTACCGGTAGGGCTTCGGGAGGCGACGTCAAACTGCATCTTCCAGCATGGGGTGGTGTGATCGACTGAGAGGATTGCCTCATCAAGAAATCCCAAATCTAGTGGTTAGTCCGCAGAGGTTGGGTGGGCAGCTAAGAAGTCCGCCAACACCTGTCCTTTGACGGCCTTCTGAGGTACGAACCTAATGTCGAACTGCTGGAGGATTACCGCCCAGCGTGCCAATCGGCCGGTCAACATTGGCCGGCTCATGATGTATTTCAACAGGTCTACCCGAGAGACCAGCTATACCTTGTGGAGCTGCAAGTAGTGCCGCAGTTTCTGTACGTCAATTATGAGCACCAGAGAGCTCTTATCGATGAGAGAATATCTAATTTCCACGTCGAGGATCATGTGGCTGAGGTAGTAGAGGCTATTCTCTGTTCCCCCGTTGTTCTTCTGGGCGAGAAGGGCGCCGAGGGATCGCTCTAGGGCGGTCACGTAAAGGACCAGAGGCTTTCCGGGAACCGGTGGCATCAGGACCAGAGGTTGAAGCAAATACTACTTGATTTCAACAAAAGCGGTCTGACACACTTCATCCCACCCATAGGTGGCGCCTTTCTTCATGAGTCGAGAAAAGGGCTTACACCTGCCGGCCAGATCCACAATGAATCGGCGTATATAGTCTAAGTGGCCTTGGAGGCCTCAAAGCTCCCGAATATTATTTGGGGGAGGAATCTAACTGATGGCCTTGATCTTCTCGAGGTCGATATCGATACCTTGATACCTGACGATGAAGCCAAGAATCTTTCCGGAGGTGACCCCGAAGGCACACTTCAACGGGTTCATCTTTAAGTGGCGAGAACGGAAGAAAACTGAACACTTTCTCATGGTCTTTGAGATGTTCTTGGCACTGATGAGATTTAACCACCATGTCATCTACGTAGCACTCCACCAGCATCCCGAGGATCAGCTTGAATATGTCGTTCATAGCCCGTTGATAGGTGGCACCCTCATTCTTTAGGCCGAAGGGCATAACCCGATAGCAGAAAGTGCCCTGGGGGGCCCTGAAGGCAGTGAACTCTTCATCCTCGGGGACCATCTAGATCTGTTTATACCCGGAGTACCCATCCATGAAGGAGAGGGCTTGGAACCTGACCATTGCGTCGATCAACAGCTCTGTCACGGGAAGGGGAAAGCCATACTTCAGACAGTGGAGATTAAGATCGCGGAAGTCGATGTAGACCCTGATCTTCCCGTTCTTCTTCCTGACGGGCACAATGTTCGCTAGCCACCTGCGGTACTGGACTTCCTTGACGAAGTTGGCCTTAATGATCTTATCAACTTCAACCTCAACCATGGCACCATGAAAGGGGTGCATTTTTCATGGAGGCTGCTTGAACCCACGATGGTTTGTTGGGAGGCCAAGGCGGTGGACGACTACCTGGGGATTTAGTCTCAGCATCTCGTCATAACTCCAGGAAAACACATCACGGTGTTGTATGAGGAAGTCTATGTACTGTTTCCGTTCCTCGGGAGGCATAGTGTCGCAGTCCAAGGTGGGTCTCGGGTCCACCTCACTACCAAGGTTCACCTGTACTAGCTCGTCGACCGTGGCGGAGACGCCCTCCTCAAAGGCAGGAGGAGCATCTTCCATGTCTTCTTCTCCGCTTGTGGAAGGATTGTCCATGAGGGGAGCCGTTTTGGTGCTGCTGGACCCTGATGGGGAGCTGGCACCGGCTTGGGCGGCAGAGGTCGTCACGACGGGAGACTCATGCACCGTAGAGACCATGGTGACGAATGTGGTTGATCCAATCCCAGCCGGCCTGCGGACCAAGGGGCCACGCTTTATGACATCAAAGCAGTGGCAACGTGTTGGCTTGACCCGGTCGATTCCGGCTTGGGAAAATAGGCACGTATGACGTACTTCCATTTCCATGCGCCCAGCGTCCCGATATCGTACCGGGGTAGGAGGCTTGGGGATCACCAGAGCCTAGCTGGTGTAAGTGTACGAGGTGATTTCCCGCCGTCACATAGACCCAGGAATATGCCTTTCTCTTGTACCCGAGACAACAGAGGACTCTCCCATATCGGGAGTCGTGGCCTCCAACCGATGGATTGGGAAGAGATATGCGTCATCCAAACCAGCTCAGGGTTTACTCGCGACAACGGCGGGCTCAACCTCACCTGCCAGGATTTGATTGTCCTTGCTCTTGTAATAGTCAGCGTCCAGGTAACGAGCATCACAAGAGGCAAGCAGAGACGCATCTCCTTGGAGCACACCTACTCGACCCTTAAGGGAGTATTTGAGGCACTGATGGTATGATGAGGGAACCGCTGCGTGAAGATGGAGCCACAGTCTGCCCATCAATGTGTTGTAGGCAGTGTCCTGAGACACAACCATGAATTCAGTATTGACAATTAAGCCGCTGAACTGGGTCTTCAGACGAATCATGCCGAGTGGAGTTTGCTCGGTCCTGTCATACCCCTGGATTCTGAGGTCAGAGGGAGTTAAATCATCCTTGGACAACCCTAGTTTTCGCAGTGTCTGAGTTGGGATCATGTTAATCCCAGAACTCTTGTCGACAAGATAGAGACGGATCTCCACGCCATTGAATTGGTCGGTGATGTACAGCGGGCGGATGTTCCCCTGTATGGGAGAGTCTTCATCTTCACCGGAGAATGAGATAACCGCCTAACATTCTGCGTCCTCAATCACTTTGGTGTGGAAGGCTTCTACGGCCGCGACTTCCACTTCAAACTGGAGGGGGCTCCTTAGAACATCGGCGAGCGCCTCACGCATTCCAGATGACAGGAGAAGGGCGTAAAGGATGGAAAGCCTTGCCGGAATGCCGACCAGATGCTTCAGGAAATCATACATTCACGCCAAACGCGAGATTCTGCTTACAGGATGTCGCTATGCGATTGGGGGCATGACGGGCCCTGCTGGTAGGACCAGTGACTGACTGGTACTAGGCACGTCCCGCTTTTCACCAGCTGAAGCCCGGAAGGTGGCAATCACGCTAGGACCGGGAGGCCGTAGTCGGCCAGTGGCAGGGCTGGGCCGGCTGCGACGCGGGCAAGGCGGTTCCGCCCGATCCAGCAACACAAAGAGTGGTGGAAGCGAACATGTTGTCACCGGTGAGGGAGCCGCGAGTGATGCTCTCTATACCGGTCCTGCTGCCTGGTCTCGGTAGCGTGCACGACCTGATTGGAGGTGATGACTGTCGTGCCCCGGCCATTCACGTAGGCATGGCCCCGTCAACGTTGGCGACAGCTGGGGACATTGGGGAGGTCCACCTGGCGCTCCCCAAAAATGGGAGCCAAAAAGGGATTTACCAACTCTACGATGCTAACCGAAGCGTACCCCGGGCTTCCGGGGAGGTTCACCTGGCACTCCTCACCGTCGGGAGCCAAAAAGGGATTTACCAACTCTACGGTGTTAACCGAAGAGTACCCAGGGCTTCTGGGGAGGTCCACCTGGCGCTCCTCACCATCGGGAGCCAAAAAAGGATTTACCAACTCTACAATGTTAACCGAAGCGTACCCCGGGTTCTCGGGGAGTTTCACATGGCGCTCCTCACCGTCGGTATCCAAAAAGGGATTTAATAACTATACGGTGTTAACCAAAGCGTACCCCGGGTTCTCTGGGAGGTCCACCTAGCGTTCCTCACCGTCGGGAGCCAAAAAGGGATTTACCAACTCTACGGTGTTAACCGAAGCGTACCCCGGGCTTCCGGGGAGGTCCACATGGGGCTCCTCAACGTCGGGAGCCAAAAAGGGATTTACAACTCTACTGTTTTAACCAAAGAATACCCCAGGATTCCGGGGAGTTTCACCTGGCGCTCCTCACCGTCGGGAGCCAAAAACAGATTTACCAACTCTATGGTGTTAACCAAAGCATACCCCGGGCTCTCACTCGATGAGTCGTCCACTACCGGACGGAGTCTTGGAGGGATCCCCATTTCTGGGGGCATGAAATCGCCAAGCGTGTGAGAAGATGACGACAATGGAAGTGCGCATTCCTTCTCCTTGCGCCACCGCCTGCTCTTCTGGGAAAAAGTAGGCTGGGACGACGATGCCAAATTTGTGCTCGTAGACTCCGAGGGCTCTGGATGATCCAGGCGGGCACAGATGATTCCATGGGCACAGGCGACTGTCCTGCGGGCTATCCTGTCATTATACTTCGGGGACCCATGGTCGGAAACCTATTCCCACTCATCCCCATTGTCTCTACTACCATCTGATCCCACGAAGACACCTGCCACCTGTGCCGGGGCTGGGCCCAACCTGAATATGTTGTTGTCGATCTGGTCTTGGAGCCCGTCCATGAACACATAGAATTGCTGGATGGTGTGTCCCAGGATCCTGTGATAAGGGCAGTAGTTAGGGTGATCCGTGAGACACGCCTCTTCTAGATTTCGGCACTCAGGCAGTCGCGCGATCCTCTACTCCAAGGCACTAAGGAAATAACCGGGGACCTGGGCCTCGCCAAACGAGTAAGCCTGATTCCTTCTGTATGGAAAGGGGACTCTTGGGGGCTGACCATGGCCAGGGGCCGGAGGATTAGGCCGAGGAGGCGGAGCCGGATTACCTCTCCTAGGTGGTGGCGGTGCATTACGCGGAGGTGCCTACCGATTTTGAGGCAGTCGCTGCTGGGCCGGAGGCAGTGGGGGTGGATCCCAATGAGCCTACTGAGCTGGCCTCACTGGAAGCAACTCTAGCTGTTTGGGGGCCTCTATCTGCGCCACAGCAGTGGGCTCAGCACTGGCAGCTCTCCTTGTAGAGATTACAGGAGGTAGCGGGCACACCTGACTGGCCTATTGCAGGTCTTCTTCGAGGCACTGAGCCTTGTCCGAGAAGTCATAGAACCCTCCAGGGTAATTCTACGTGATCAGGGAAGGAACCAACTCCGCCTTGAGGTTCTCTAAACACATCGTCAGTAATTGTTCCTGAGTCAGGGGCATGTCAAGGGAGTACGTGAGCCCCTTCCACCGGATGACGAAATCCACGACTCGCTCGTCAGGCCTTTGCTTCCACCTGAAGAGTTCTACAATGTTCTTCTTTCATGTTGTGGAACTGAACTGGTTGAGTAATTGTCGGCGAAGGTCCTCCCAGCTAGTCACAGATCCAACATGGAGCTGGCTATACCAGACGAATGATGGTCCTTCCAATGTCTGGACGAAGCATCAGAGCTTGGCAGCCTTCTGATGCGCCGGAGTCCCAAAAATAGGCCCACACCTCGAGTTGATGTGGGACAAGTGTTGTGGAGGGTCTCTGGTCGCATTAATGGGGGAAAAAGTGGGGTTCCCAAATCCCGGCGGGGCCGACATGTCATCCACCCATGCGGGGTACGGCTTGCCATCCGATGGGATCGCCACCTGCCGAGTTTCCAGGGCCTCCAAGTGAGCGATGAGTACTTCCATCAGATCATCCAGATGCAGATTCTTGTCCTGACAGGGATCTCTAAACGCAAGCGCATTTCCATGCTCCTCGATACGATAGTCACGCTCACCGGCTCGCGGGGCAGCTGGCGGAGCGACTCTCGGAGCGGCAGGAGGAAACCGAGCAGGTTCCCCCAGGTTGTCTCGCCGCTCGGGAGGGTTCGGCGAAACATATCGTGCCGTCTTGCCATGGGCTCTAGTGTCTCCACTTTCGGCGAACACGACACGATCACGGTTTCCCGGGGGGATCTCAATAAGGGGTTGATGCTCCTGCCCCTGTTGTCCTGGTCTAGGGTTGTCGTAGCTAGGTTGCCGCTCTGCAATGCGTTCATCCAGGAGCTCATCAACTAGCCCCTTTTTCTCGGCTAGTTGTTGGCACAGCGTGGCCTTCTCAGGATCTTCCTCTACCTTATGCACTGAGGCAAACAGGTCGGAGAGTTTGACAGACCTGGCAGGCTCTTTACCCTTTCCGATGTTTCACCCCGGCTCCAATGCCTCCGTGGGTACAGGAAGACCTAGGAGGCTCCTCTGTTGGTGAGTAATCCTCCAGGATGGGTCCAATAGCGGCCTTTCCTCAGGGGGTGAGTCCCCGTCGAGGGGCTCCACAATGTTTCCCTCATCTGAAAGGTTAGCCATGTTGACTGCCACTGCCCTTGGTGATGCTCCCTCAGGGCCGCCCAGTGGATCAGGATGTCATCGGATCACATAGAAGAGGAGTGCAGTGTACTGCCCCCACCTGAGGACATGCGCGTGGGGGGTTTCCTCCTCAATAACTCTGCGGAGTACTTGAAAAATCTGGACGCATTGTTGCTGAAGGGCCTCGTGGTGGTCCAGCGACTCGGGGTGCCGGACCGCGGGGAGTGCTGCTAGGTTGACCCGGGGGCACTGCTCACCAATCTCTTCAAGATGCGCTTGTCTCCCAGGATAAGGTGCTAGCTGATGGTGGAGGCAGGAGTGAGTCATCCGAAGAATCTGGCGGAAGCATTCAAACTCTTTCGGGGTGAGTGACTCCGGCACATCAAAATCCGATTCTGCGACCGGCCAAAACTTCTCCGGGAAGTGGCCTACTGCAAGAACGGTCCAGAAGCTCCACGGCTCCGGTTCGAAGTCCTGAACATTCCGCCCATGCTCGTCCACCGAGGAAAGTTAGAGAATTGGCAATGGCGCCATGGCAGGCCGTCGGGGCGGTGGGCTGGCTGGCGGGGAATACAGCGAACAGCCCGATTGGCCGGCAATCCCCGGGTCATCCTCCAGGGGTTGCAGTGCAATAGCTGCCACGTCGCGATAGGATGGGCCGGCGAATGGGCCTCCTGTTACAGCGTCGGTGCTTGTCGAGGGTGTATTGCCTCGCAATTCTTCCATCGGTCCCCAGAAAAGTTCCTCACCCTCCCCAACAGGGGCAGGAGGTGCTTCCTAGAAGGCCAGTGGCAACTGTGGGCTTAATCCCTAGCAGTACGCCAAGTCCTCATCCTCATGGATATACCTTCGAAGCCAAGAGGGAATCATACGAATCTTGCATTTGGGGAGTACGAGACTGATGCGCCACATACCAAGTTGGGGGGGAGGTTCCGTCGTCGAGTCGTACTCTGCCTGAGAATCTGAGAAACGGACTGGTCTGATTTCCATCTGGACTCCCCTGACATTCTTCCTACAACGACGATGTCTGGCCTTCCTGCCCCTGGGTAGCTCCTCAGGGTAAGGACGATTTCCGTCATGGGGTCCCCTTGCCACAATAGAGCTGGGGCAGAGGGGACTGAAGGTCGGGGTGCTAGAAGCACCAGGACAGATGTCGAAAGGAACATGTGGAGGACCTCCATGTGAGTGAGAAACTGGATACACAACGGATCCATGCTCGCGGCCGGAAGTAGGGGGAGTGACCTCATACCCCATGCAGTGGGCACTAGAAGGGGTCATACCCGGAGCATGGTCGTCGCGAAGAAGATTTCAGCTTCCCAGATCGGTGGCACAGAATGAGCCTTCATGGTGAGCGGCACTACCACATATTGGTCTGCAGTGGCCATTGCCAGTGTCCGTGACCGGGATATTCGACCAAACTTGCCTGCAGGGCGGTCAGGGTTTTCGATCCCAGTCTGGCACGCGGCTGCCCCTGCCCAACATGTGCAGGGATCTGGTAATAGGAGTCAGTAGTGGCTCGGTCCACAGTGGTTGCTAATGCTGGTTCCCCAGGATGGGCATTCTTTCCCGCTCACGCCCGATGCTGGCGTCAAGTCAGATGGGCCATAACCGGTGGTGCGGGCATGAAGATTGCCTACTCCTCGGCTCGGGGAGTCGGGAGGCGGTGTCGACGCAGCCTGGCGGGGGTTCTTGCCGTTAACCCCTGAGATGGATCGCCGATCGGGTGGACTCAGACATCCCCCAACTCATTGGCATAGGGGAGGGATGTGTCAAAGCGCTCCGGGGATAGGATCCCGAAGCGGTTGAACGTCAGCGTGGGGAGCGGCGGCTCCCTGCGCAGCCCTCGAGGGTGGCGATGGTGGTGAGGCGCGTCCGCCTCTTGATCCAAGTGGGCCATGCCCCTGGTGGGGATGACCCCTTCCTCGTCATACCAACGAACC
Source organism: Viscum album (assembly GCA_963277665.1). Lineage (NCBI taxonomy): Eukaryota > Viridiplantae > Streptophyta > Magnoliopsida > Santalales > Viscaceae > Viscum > Viscum album. The sequence goes on from OY728131.1 coordinate 1,114,061,119, forward strand.
AGGTTATAGATCACCCTCCGCTGGATGATTTCTGACAGAGAGAGGGGGCGCAAGCGCCCGGATGCAACGGCTGTCGAAGTCGGAGAGACCCTGGAATAGGTGGGACCGCGCGGGGTAGCTGCGTCGGTACTGCCCCTTCCCATACGCCGGTGGGCAGGTGGCGATCGTGCTCCAAATTCAATGATCTGATTCCTAGAAACAGGGAGATGAACCCATTACTATCAACAGGAAAGGAGATAAACAACCAAGGCCCAGCGTCATTCCGTCTTCCATGGTCAGCGAGAGGGATCCATGCTGACGACGTCACCGAATGGAGTAGTCAACGTCCTGATGGCCCCGACCCCTTGCGGGTTCACGTCCCAGTGAGGGTTACCCGAACCTGGTGACATGATATTCTTCTGACGTCCCAACGGTTACCAATCCCCGTGTTGAGGAGAATCTCTTCACGTCGGGTTCACCATTTTTTGTGGATCCGATGCCCCAATGGCTACCATTCCCCGTGTTAAGAAGAAGATCTTCACGTCGGGTTCACCATTTTTTGTTTCCGACGCTTTCGCCGGGGCGTGCGCATCCGTCTGTGGGGAGGACGCGCTGCTTGTGGCCCCTCATTACCTCTTTCCAAAGGCGGGTGGCATCTGTTCCTTGTTTTGGGACGTCTGCTCCTTGATTGAAACCGGGATGATGGGATGTCAGTTCTTCCTTCCATGGATTCCTCCTCGGAGCTCATTACCTTGTCCGGGCCTCCTTCATAGATTTAAGATGGGTTCACGAAGCTCATACCCGGTGCCATATCTACACGGACGCCAATTAATTACGCTGCTTCCTTCAAAACGCTCCAAGTGGTCTTGTCAGGGCAGCAACCTTCGGTGAGGAGAATGGTCACGTAGGGGCGTCCTCTGCATGTCTGTCTTTGGTCCCTCATCACAGGGCTTCTCGAGGGCGCAGAAGCCCGAGGCATCCCACATCGAACGCAGGGAATGTGTACCATCTGAGGTTTTCCTCAGCTTCTCATGTTCAACACGGGGTATGTCGCGAGTTTAACATCTTGCGGAGACGGGTCGAGTTGAAGGATCCCCCGGGGGGAACACCGATGTTGGGGCCAGCACGTGGGCAGCTTTTCGGGTATCATGGAGTGGGATGGGGTGGAATAACCTCACCAGGATGTGGCGACCCAAGTAAAGATCAGGATGGATGGTGGAGTGAGACACGAGGCTTACATTCTGAGATGACCCATGAGGGGGGATACAGTTTAACGTCATTCGGGATAGAATACAGTTTAACGTCATGTGGGACGGGATACAGTTTAACATCATGCGGGGCGCGATACAGTTTAACATCGTGCGGGATGTAATATAGTTGAACATCATGCGGGACGGGTGGTTTGGGGCTTACGCTCTAAGGAAGACCAAGGTGGTCAGAGAACTGAAATGGAGAGGTCGGGATGACCGGGTGGTGGGCTTGAACCTCGTGGAGGCTTCCTACGTACCATGCGTTAGCACGAATCAAAGTCCAAGCAGTTCGCTGGGATGTGGCTATTCTCTGGGGCGGCCCATAGAAGATTTCATGGTTGATGCGCACTCTAATCCCACGTGAGTCATGCTCAGTGTGGGAAACAATAGGCAGCAGGGACCAGACGATCACGTCGGGAACAGTGCGTCCGTGAGAAGCGGAATGGGGCTTACGCGTTGAGCGGCCCAAAAATGAAAGAGGGGCTTATGCATGTTTAGCGGCCCTTGGTGTTAGGGATTACTCCAGGGTGGAGGCCCGTGGTGTGACAAACCACAGTGGGAAAAAAACTCCACTGGCCTTGGCAGGGGGGAAGTACGGAGATGTGTGGGTGCAATCATCCGTTGAGAGGATAGGGGCTTACGCTCTGAGGCAGCCCTTCCCCCGTGGACAAACGCCGCTCCGACAAGGAGGATCTCATTCCATGTGAGGAAGAGTCCATTCCCGTGAGGATGAGTGGGCGTAATGAATGTCCGAGCTAGGGGGACCCTGCGTGCGAAGCACGGGGTCGGACCACAGTTTAACGTCATGTGTTAAGGACGAGGTGCTTAGCAGTTTAACGTCCTGCAGCTTGGACGAGGTGGGTTTTCTCCTCACCCCTAGGGCTTACAAGCCCAACGCCCTCTACCCATTGTGGGAGGGAAGGCATCGACAAGGCCATGGTGAAGGGGGGCCGCAGGGCAAACCACCGGGGGGTCCACGTTAGCATGGCTATGTGAAGAAGCAATAGCCGTTAGCGTGCCTATGCGGAGAAGCATAAGTCAAAGCAAAGCAATGGGAAACACGGCCCAAGGGACCTTGAGGTTACTTCGCACGAGCCTGGAAGGCCGTACAGGAAAACAATGCATGGCGCACATGCCCGGCATGGGAGACATCAGGTGCCAGTGCAGGGGGAATCCAAGGGCATCAAGGTAAGGGGTCCTGGGCTTTGTGTGCAAAAGGGAAGGTTTACGCGCAAAACTCCGGGATGTCGTGCAATTGGAGCAAAGGAATTGTGCGCGAAGAGGGAATTACGCGCAGTATTTTGCGTGCATGGCAGGGTATTGCACGCACGAGACACGGATCGCGCACAAGGCTGGAACCAAGGGGAGGGGGAAAATTCACAGAAGCCGGTGGAGTTTCACGCAAAGGATAACTCCGGGGCATGGTTGCACGAAATGAGGGCTTTACCTGGAAGTCATCTTGCACGCAGGGGGAGCCGAATTGCGCGCACGGGAGTAGCTTCGGATTCCTCCACCCCCAAACCGTTCGGGGTCACCTTCTATTTATAGGCGACCTCCGGCGCGGAATCCAGGAGGCGCGTGAAATTCTTCGTGCCAAGCTCAGCCGATGCCCAAAAAACTTGCCGTGCAGAACCGGGGCGCACAAAGATTGTGCGCCTCACCGACTCAATTCCATGAAACCCGGTGATTCTACGCACGTAGAACAATTTTTCACGCGGATCCTCCTTTATTTCGCGCACCACATCCCGGGCCTCTGGATCGGGCCTCAGATTCCGAATATGACTTCGCTTTGTCATTTCGAAACTTCCTCCGATAGTTACGGTTTTTTTCGGCGTCAACAATGGCCCTCGCGGGGCCCACACCATCATGCGGAATTACAGTGGGCAGACTACGCCAATGCGATGCCCTTGGAATAACACCCAACATCGACTGCTCGCACACCCCGAACGGACGTCCGAGGAAAAAGTCGCTAAAAGCTGCACGCAGCTCAAAAGACGGGCCGTGGGGCCCGCGCCTCAACATCGCCCTAATCACCTGAAACCACCCAGGAAACCTCCGCCTCGACTCTAGGGTTCCAACGCCACTGACGACGCTCAAAACGGACGTCGGACGCGTCCGCGCCGTCCAAAACAAGATTCCTGGAAAGACATTGAACCACTTAATGACGCGTCGCGCCTCCGCGACCCCTCGTTTCAGGAAGTAAAAATTCCCAAAACCATCTCAAAAATACCTTCTCTTCAATACGGTTCAATCACTGCAAGCGGTGTGTCAATCGGACGCACTGTTTAAGAGTTACGGCCCCCCGAATGCAAGGGGGCCTACCCGGGCCGTTCCACCCCGGCCGGCCCGGTCCGAGCCGCCGGCCTACTGGCCGCGGCCTGCCTCAAACCACTGGACCCGAGTGGGTCCGTCCCTCCTCATCCAACCGGCCAAATGGCCGGTCTCCTGTTGCAGCATAGGACCCGCCTCAAGCGGGTCCTTGCCTCCTTTGAAACGGACCGGCCGAAGCCGGTCCTCGTTGACCCTAGGAAGACCCGCGTACGGGTCTTTCCTCCTCCGCCGGACGCGACCGGCGCGCCGGCCTCCTCCGCGGCCTCTCTGCCTGATGCCGCTCCCTCTCCCTATCCAACAGCCGTGCTCGCCCGGTCTTGCGCCGAACTCCCCGCACCGCCGACCGCCGAAGCCACCCGCGCGCCGCCTCCTCCGCCGAGCCGCACCGCCGCTCGAACTCGCCGGAACCCGAAAACCTGTGATCTTCGGCGGATGATTGCGGACGCCCCCGAGCTTAGAATTCGATTCCGAAAGAATAGACATAGGGAAAAAATTGTGTACTACGCGTCCATGGGATTTGTTCGATGTTTAAACAACAAATAGACAGGATTAACCAGGCTCGAAGTAGGTGCAGGAAAACAAAATGAAACGACACATCCTACCTCGCTGGGCTTTGCCCGAAGCTTCGCGTCGATCCGCCAGAGCCACGCCTTGCCGGAGAGGAGGAGTAGAGGAGAAGTCACTTTGGTTGATACCTTCTGCCAGAGAACGAACATGGGAGGAATATGGGATGGGGATATGGCTTTAAGTAGGAAAAATAATTAATTAAAACATTAATTAATTAAAACTCCCAAAATAACCCGCATCTGAAACACCCGACGGGGTCAAGGTTAAGCCTCCCCTAGGGTAAAAACCACCTACTGAGAACAACTGTGGTCTCGGAATTTTAATCCGAGACCCCGTTCAAAAGTTATAAAATTTAACGTCCGTAGCCGCTAAATTATGAAAACGCCCCTGGGGATATTTTTCACAAACGGCCCGCGCCCGCGAAACATACACCCCTCCTAGGGTAAATGGCACGCTCCGAACTCAACGGTTCCCTCGGTTTTCCGGTCCAAGCCACCTTTTAAAATATACTCGCGTTTCGCCATTAAATGAATAAATTAATTAATTAATTTATCCGTTTAACGTTCCGGGAGAGGGTGAGGGGTCCAAACATCCCGCGCCGACATGTTTTCTGTCGTTCCTACGGTGAAAACCCCATTCCGGACCCATCCGTACACCCGGATCCCTGATTCGGAACTCCGTTTAGGAGTTATCTCATTTATTTATCATTTTCAGTGTGAACGCACTGAAAATTTAATTCCGGCCACTCCGGGGCTCGGAATCGCACGCCGTCTGAAGGCAATGCCTTGGAATATTATCAAGAATATTCCAAAGTCTTTCTCAGTAAAAACAGGGATCTTACACTGAGATTCATGGAAATAGTATCCATCGGGGGAAGAAGGCGGTGGCGGATGGGAACCCAAATCACTGCAGAGCCCCTTATAGGTGCATCTGGTTCTCTTACACCTGTTTCCAACTCAATGTCTATGGTGGATGTTATACACTCAATCAAATAGCAAAGGTATATTTTAATGATATATGTTTTACTACAAGGTGTGGTCGTTGTGGAATTTTTCAATACATACAGAGTTCGCTGGTATAGCTATAAATTACAGGGGTTAAAATTTACTTCATCAAACTTATTTATTTTTTAATTATTGTAATGGATCGAATCTCTGTGGCCCATTACATTGTTAGATCAAGTGTTTGGGGTGTTCTTGGAGGTAAGAGAATCACATTTCCATGGTTTTTAAATTTTTTTCATTTGTAGGTTAAGGAATATATAAGTTGATACATTAACAGGTCAAGGAATTAGTTGGATAGGGTATAGGTGGGTTAGAGTTCAAGTGATTTAGGATGTTAGGGATTCTAGGTGTTAGTGAGTTATGGTGTCCATTAGTCATGGAGTCGTTAAGTACGATCATCGGTGAGTCAGGGCGTTAGTAAGTCAAGGCATCAGTGATTTAGGGTGTCAAAAAGATAGTGTGTCAATGATTAAAGAATAATTGGGATGTATTATTTTATTATCATCATTGGATCAACATTGGTGGCTCAATGTTGCAGTCTCATCACTGGTGGATCACTATTAGTAGCTTGTTGTCGGTAACTCACACATTAGGGACTTATTTCGTGTTTTGTCAGTTTAGTCCCTCTTATGTTTTATTGGACATAAATCATGTTTAATTCCTTATTTGGGAATTTTTAAAGGATATTCAATGTATATTAGTTATATCATTACTATATTAATTCTCGTGGGATATTGAAATAGTCCAACTATGTGGTCGTAAACATGTTTTGACTTGAATGGCCTTGGAACAATTTCTTTCCATTGATATTGGATCTGGATTTTTCTAATTTTGAATTTTTTTATTCACTTTTAATTTTGTACAAGAACTAATTTTCATCCTAGTGGAGTCATACACTTGTGTTGTAGCCCCCTGTTCAGTTTCCCTTTGATTATCCTTCTCGCTTGACCCCCCCCCCTATTTTGGCGTTTAGAGATGTTTTAGTTTCATTTTGTTCTATGTAAGGATTGATATCTCCTTATATAAATTTGAATCATGCGGGATTGGACAGTTAAGGTTGTTTATGAAATATTTTGAATCCAAATTTTAAAACCGACAGAAGATTATGATAAAAAACAGACCTGATATTAGGATTGGAGTGGATTTATGTCAGATGCTTATTTTATTTGTTATTTTTGTATATGATGTGACCTCTTTTGGTTAGGTGTAAAATAAATATCATGTCCATTGGAGGACTTTTCTTGTTCAGGGGTTATGATTTATAAATTTTTTGTGTCCCTAAGAATATTTATTTTAAATTTAAATGTGGTTAATAACATAATCTCGGTTAATCATATACATTCTCAAGGGTGAAAGCCCTTATTTGGTCACCTCTACTTATTTATGTGTAGTTTAAATAATATCATTGGAAAATTATTAATACAAAATTTTTTATATGTGGGGTTGTGTGCTAAGTTCTTTTTGAGTTGTGTGCCTTGTGTGTGTTTTGATGGTTGTAGTTATGTGATTATGTGTATGGGGTGGAACGAGCATTGTTACTATGTCTCAGGTTGAGATGTTGATTAATTTTGGAATAGATGGACAGTTAATGTAGAGGGAACACATTTGGGTATTGGATGGGTAGTGGGGCTTGAGGACTGGGTTGGATAATGATTTCATTTTATGGGTGTGTTGGGTGTGGAGTTTTTGTGCAGTGGGGCTGCCAGTTTTAGTTTTGAGTGTATGATTGGGTACAAAAACTTTGAAAAAGGTTGTTGGAAATATCTTTATTTAATTAACTTGGATGTATTTGTTATGGTTACATCACCATATAATTTATACAATGTATTTTTGTGTCCATGTTAGAGATGTAAATAAATAAATGAACAATTTTATTACAAAGAATAAAAATTGGATAATTGAATCGGGCTGGGGTATGTTTCGAAATATGAAATGTACATAAGTTTCATTCTAGTTACCATCATTCATGGTGGTACCTTCATGTACGAGTAGCATCAACTATATTTTTCATGGTCTAGTTATATTTATGGATTCCCATATTATGAGTTGATTGTTTGTTACTTATATTCATAGACATGTAGTTCAATATCTGTTATCTACGCACCCAACCTATGTTGAGAACGATGTGTCAAATACCCCCATTGTTGTAGGGGATGGTTCATTGCTGACATCCTGATGGGAGGATATATGGATTTTTACTAACATTACCATACTCAATATTATAGAAAGTCATCACCGATTATTATTTAGTAAAAATGAAATGGTTTGTGGTTTAATTCTTGATTTATTGTATTAGATGTTTGAGAGGTGGGTTGTTTCCCAAGAGTCATTAGGATCAAGCCCAATTGTTTTCATGTGAGACATATGATTTTTCTGACTGTATTAATTACTGTTGAGATGTGTGTAGTTTATGCACCATGTGTGTTTGGGTGGGTTGTGATAGTGGGTCTTGTGAAAGAGAGTGGTAGAGTCAGGATGTTTTTCATTAGGGTTGTGTAGTTATATAGTGGGAAGTTGTGCGGGGTATCCAATTATCAATGTGCATACTATATTTCATTACATTATTTGTGTTATTTTTGAATGTTCCTTGGTGATGTTGGGATGGTTTTTATACCATGTTAGTTGATTTTGAGTTTCCACAAATTTCTCAGAGGGGTATTATTATGCTTGTCCCACTTGTGCATGAGTGAAATTAGTTTTCCCTTCTAAGAATACATGTATGCTCACCTAAGATATATAAAAATATTTTTAGGTATTCATAGAGATTATACGGACGGTTCTAGACCTTACAAGATCGTACATTGGGTATGGTTGTTGCGACATTGTTTCATTTTATTTCGCTACTTACCTTTGAGTTTTCATTGTATTTCAAGCAGTTTTACATAATCATGCATGTGGATGGATTTTAAATTATATATATATATATATATATATATTTCATGGAGTTTTTTGAGCTTGACACATCTTGTATTTCATTTTAACCTACGATAAAAAGAGTAATAACTCCTATATTTCTGATATTTCTTTACCCTTGGTGATGGTCACCACCCCAGGGACAAATGAAGGCAGGGCTATGGGGGTCATTGTCTCTCCATCGTATTGACGAAGGATGGTCATGGATTATTCTTATCCCTTTACTATTCTTGAAAATGGTGGGTGATGATAGAATTGTATCATAGCCTGATGGTTGAGTGATATGATGGAGTTTGGAGTCAGGAACATTGAGGATTACATTGGATCATAGGGAAACAATGTTAGGTTATCATGGTGTATGACATTGTCTAGGGAAGACCATGTATGAAAATAGATTTTATGGAACTCCATGGTCCAATCCGAGGAATAATATTATACCCAAAGAACAATTTAGGAATCATTGATTGTCGGGTAGAGACCCTAGGAATGATAAATGCATCATGATGACTTTTGTTCTTATTATATTTTTGAATTTTCAAGAAATAAAAATAAACAGTGAGTTAATATGAGTCCTAAATAATTTACATACATCTTGGGATTAAGAGATCCTTTTCTTCCATTCAGATATTGCTCTTAGTCATTTTCCATGTGTCGTATGAGTGCTGTAGGATCATCAAGCCGACCCAGATGACCGGAGGATTCTCAATCTCATGGTGTATGATGATCACTGGTAGAATATGCTTTGTGCATTCTAGCAGCATTCTATGGGAATGAATGAGGGAAATGTCTAAAACATGGAAATAGTGAGTTAGCTCAGGGAATTTATGATTATTAATATTTTTGATCTATTATCTAGCAGAGTACTGGGTTCTCCTAGAGACGATCTAGGTGAGTGGAGCAGTTCCTAAGTGGTGGATTCTTTACCTCAAGTAGATGAAAGAGACAGATGTTTCATGAGCTGAATTTGAGAAGGAGATACGAGAAGAATTATGTTGTTCCAAGGTGAATGAAGAGAAAAAACATGATCTAATATCCATAAAACGACGGAGTATATAAGTGTTGGAATTGGAGATCATGTTCATGATTCTCCTACATTTTTCTATGGATCTCTTTCCAGAAGAAGAGTATCAAGAAGGGATCTTAGAGGAAGAAATCCATCATTCTCATCAACGTGGTTACTCCCTTCCCCCTAATGACATTCATAGAGATTCAGAAAAAGTAATAGGTATTGGAATAGATTCACTCTCTAGGTGGTATACTTTTGGAGTGATTTCACATGACCTCTATAAAAGAAATGGTCGTCAGCAGCAATTTTATAGCTTGAAGGCCATAGGGGTTTCATATAGTAGGGAGCCAACCCCAGTTGTTTCAGTTCTGACAACAAGGTATGTTGTCTTATCCCATGGTCATGGGCTATGATTTCATTCTTTCAGATGTCGTGGGAACCTCTAGTGAGAATTCCAGACTGAAGCTCAATATGGTGGAGGTGGGTGGGTTCTGCGGCCTCCGTAATTGATGTTACCAACCAGGCCATTCAAGTAGTAGGGACACCGGGCTACTACTCCCCTATGGGAATGCAGTGTAGGAGGTGGCCAACCTTAGTGTACTCCTCAGGGACCTCAACCAGAGCAATGTTAGGGATGTTTCCTACAACCTAGGGGTAGAGGATTCGACCATGGGAGGTTACATGCCGTAGAGACAACAGTTCTAACGAGGCTGAAGAACATTCAACATATGACCAGTTTGTTTAGTATGCTTGCATTCAAGATGATTGATTCTGGAGATTCACACTCCTTTGTTGCACCCTGTCAAACCCATTATATGAGAATATAAATAGATAGTCTTTTCATTCTCATGGTTTTGAGTACAGTAATCAGTGGCCAAAAGTAGCTTGTTTAATGTTTTTTGTTGCTGTAGATTAATGTTGGGGCCACATCAGTCTAGTGGATATATCATTCTATTATCTATGTAGTCATAAGATGTCATCATTTTCATCGATTGGTTGTTTCTAGTGCATGTACATATCGACTTATTCCAGAGAAGAGGCATATTTTCAAAACTGAAAGGCTAAAAAGCATCTGTCATTGGAGAGCTGATTTATCAGGTGGGAAGCCGACGTATGAATTCTATTCATTCCATGTTAGTCAAGATCTCTATGTGGTCAATTCATTGTGGGATTTAGAGGTCTGGGGAGCTGTTAGAGTGTTTTTGGAAAACAAATTCACCAAGGAGGATGAGACTCTACGCCCTCTGACATGAATATGAGTTTGGAATAGACATACAACCCTATTCTAGTCTGATTTAGATGGATCATTATCATATAGAGCCTTATGAGTTCCTAGAGTTGTAGATTCAGATTGATATTATGATGAATAAATGTTTTATCTGATCTAGAATGTCTTCATGGGTTTCTTTAGTATTTTTTTCAAATAAGGTTGACGTTGGTCTGAGGCTGTGCATAGACTAAAAAAGGTTCTTTTAGGTAACGGCGAAAAACTCTTACCCCATACCAAGGAATTATAATCTATTCATCTAGTTGAGGAGAGTGAGTTAGTTTTCTAAGATTAATCTGCATTTTGGATAACACATATTGAGGGTGGAAGAGGGTGACATCCCTAATATTGCTTTTATGTGCAGGTATGACCACATTGAGTTCATAGTTATTCTCATTGTTGTTATGAATGCCCCATCTATGTTCTAGGGGATCATGAAATCTATATGTTTTTGAGATCATAGACGGGTTTTTTATTATATTCATCAATGAAAATCAAATATACTCATGGCATTAGGAGGAGAATATGCATAATATCCGGACATTCATAGAGGTCCTTCAACTCCCCAATCTCTATATAAATCTATCCAAGTACTATTTTTGGACATGATTGGTCCACTACTTTAGACATGTTGTGTATTAGCAGGGTGAAGTAGTGGACCCATCGATGATAGTGTATTCTTGGGTTGTACCTATGAATGTGGCATAGGATAACAATTTTTGAGACAATTAGGATTCTAGTTGATAATTTTACATGATTTATCTTAGGTATTAATTATATTCATGTATTTTAAGGGAATATACCATGATTTTGTCTTGGGTAATGCAGTTCCTGGAAGTGTCCAACTATCTAAAGGGGATGTTTGCTAGTGCTCTATTTCACATGATTCTAGTGAAAGGGGAGATGTTTGATGTGTTTTTTGACCCTAACCAACTAGTCTTGGAGTGTGTATTAATTTATTAATGATGATTTATCTCATATCTATTTAAAATTTAAGTACCCTTGAAAAAAAATACGCCACCCGTGATCTTTAATTTATAGCAGTTGTGTTCACACTGATGATGTGGCAACATTACTTTAGTGGGGTACATTTTCTTTAGTCTTTAAGAATCACAAGATATTAAGTTAAATCATTTCCCAATAGGTATAATGAACTTATGATAGCGTTGGTGGATGGATATTCATTAGGATTACAATTTTTTGATCTCTTACACCTCAGGTACATGAAATGTTGTGGCACATGAATTGACCCAAAAGTAATGAAATAAGATAGTTCGGGAATCTGTAGATGCTAGTGGATCAATGGAAGAGTTGGTTTCATTCTATTTGGTGTGAGAATGGATGTTGTCAAAGGCCATCTATTTATGATAAGGGTACATTCATATTTGAGTAATATGGAAGAGGAGTTTCATTTGGGAGAATCAGATGGAGTTGATGTGTGATGGAATTGATGTAGATGTTATTAAACCAGTGCCAGAAAGACAATGCCACACAATGTGGATAGTAACATGAAATCAGGGAAGGATTTCCCTGATTCATATGTTTAGGTTGAGTGAAATTTGGTTCATGAGTCGTATGTCTTGTGGTTTTTGGGTTCATAAATCATAGTGGTGGTATTATTGGATGTCAAGTGTGATATTAATTTGAGAAGTATAAGGTGTAATGGACCAGACCCTTGTGGTTCATTAAGTTATCAAATCCAATGTTGGGGGTGTTCTAGGAGGAAAAAAAGATCATTTCCAGTGTTTGCCAAATTTTCATGGTTTCTCATCAGTAGGTTGAGGCATCGGTATGTGGAGGAATCAGTAAGAATTAGTGTTATAAGGAAAGGTTGTCAGTGATTCAGGGTATAGGTGAGTTAGGGTGTCACTGAGTCATGGTTTCATTGACACATGGCGTCAGTGTGTCAGGTCCTCAGTTTTTTAGGGTGTCGATGAGTCTGGGAATTATTGTGTCTGGGAATCAATGGGTCTAGGCATCATTGATTCAAGGAATTAGTGAGTAACGACATCAGTGAGTTAGGGACTCGGTGAGTTAAGGAGATGGTGGGTCACATCAGTTGATCAGAATTGGTGGCTCTACATAAGTATCTTAGCATCAGTGACACACTATTGGTGGCTTCTTGTTAGTGACTCACCCATTAGTGACTCATTTCCAATTTTAACAATTTTTCGTATTTCACCACCATACATTTTATTTGATAAAAATTATGTTTAACAAATTTTGGGGTGTTTTTAATGTGTTTTAAACAAATATTAATTATATCATTAAAATCATAATTCTATTGAGACAGTGAAATAATCATACCTTATTGCCTTGTATACGATCTATCTTTAATGACAATGGAACAGTTTCCTTATTTAGATATTGGATTTGAATTTTTTAAAATATTAGGTACTCTATTATGTTTCTATTGGTTGAGGTATAAATTTTCATCATAGATGATCCATACTCCTACATTACAGCCCCCAGTTAAGTATTCCTTTGAGTCTTCTGATCGTGTCACCCCCGATTTTGGTGTAATAATGATTTTTAGTCTCTAGTTGTTTCCAGTAGGAGTTCTACTATTTCTCTTTAATTTTAAATCATTATAGATAGGAGTACTAAGGACCATTTTTATAAACTGCTAAATCCATATATTGAAAAATATAAAGCATAATAATGAAATATTTACATGATGATAGGATGGAAGTGGACTAATGTCGATCATTTGTTTTATTAGTTTTCTTTGTTTATGATTTGATATGTTGGGGATGTGTGGGATCTGAAAATCAAGTTTGTTGGTGGCCTTTTTTTACACATGGTTGATTTTTTATAATTATTTTTGTTTCCATGATGAATATTTTTTAAATATAAATTTAATTAATCACATGAACTGAGTTAAACAAATGGATTTCCCTTGATGAAAACCATTATTTTTTCACCCCTTCTGGTCAAAGTGGAATTTCAAGAACCATATTGGCCAAATTTGAATACACCATGATTCTTAGGTATGGTTTTGTGATTTGTTATTTTGGGTCTTGAGCCTTTTCTAGGTTTTTGTTGTGGTAGATGTGTGATTGTGTGTATGTTGAGGAATGATATGTGTGATGGTATATCACATTGAGAGATAGATTTATTGTGGAATGGATGGACTTGTTATTTATTGGGATTGCATTTGTGTAGTGGTTGGGAAGTGGGGTTGCATGACTGGGTTGTGTTATTATTTATATTTATGGGTGTTTTGGGTGTGATGTTATTATGGAAAATGGAAAACAGTTTTTGTTGTGAGAAGATGATTTGGTGGGATAACATTCAAGAAGTTTGTTGGTAGATTCTTTCATTTTTTGACATGGTAGTGGTTGACATGGTTTCTTCATCAAATTATGTTATTGTTGTTTAATAGTTTCACTGATAGGGATGGAAATTAATAAATGAATTATTTGATAATGAATATTGATATTTTGTTAAATGAATTGAATGGGGGTTTCATTCAATCTTGGATTTAGTGAATCTTCATTCAAGTGACTATCATTTGTTGTGGTACATGCATGAAGGGGAAGAATAAAATGATGTTTTCAGTGGGATGGTTGTATGTTTTAAATCTCATATGATGGGTTGTGTTTCTCTTACATATCTGTATAATCTTGTAGTTAATTATAATTTCTATACGCACCCCACCAGTGTTGGGAACAATTTGAAGAACATACCCATAGTTATGGGGGAGAATTTATTTCCCATCATCCTAGTATGAGGATGGATAGCCGGTAATTGAATTTACTCCGACACCTATTTTATGAATTGATACTCCAAGATTCTTTGGGATATATGTAATAGATTTAGATTTAATACCAAATTTCTTATATTAGCGATTTGAGAGTTTTTTAGGTGTCTTCTAGATGTGGCCTAGTTGTTTTCGAGCGAGATGTATGGTGTTTGGTCCTAGGTGTCTATGGGAGGTATGTGTGTGTTTTGTGTCACATGTGTGGGTGGTAGGATTTTGGTAGTGGGGATTGTGGAATAATATGGTAGTATAAGTATGTTCTTCATTCGGGATGAGCGGTAAACTAGTGTAAAGTGGTGTAGGGTACCCAAATATCAACATTTTTATTATATTACATTAATGGATTCCCATTATTTAATGAGAATGACTTGGTGAGGTTAGTATGGATTGTATACCTTATAAGGTGCTTTAAAGTTTCCATTGATTTATCATTAGGTCATTAGTATACTTCTCCAAATTGTGCACAGGTGACATTGGTTTTCGAAACTAAGTATACTGTTATGATCACCACACATATATAAAACAATTTTCAGGTTTCTAGGGAGATTAACTAGAACTTTCTAGACAATACTAGCTTGTACGTTGGGGAAGGATGCTACATAGTTTCTCAGTTTTATTTTGGTTCTTACCTTGGAGTATTCTTTGTATATCTAGAAGATTAACTTAATCATGCATGTGGTATGGATTTTTTTCTTAATAGATTTTTTTCATAGAATGGGTTCAGGTTTCTATATCTTATCCCCCAATCAAATATACTATAACAATGGTAACACAACTATCTTTTTTGATATTTTTATACCATTGGTGTTGGTCGCCACCCTGGGGCCTATTGGAGGTGAGACTCGGTGGGGTCAATATTTATCATCAATTTTGTCGAATGAAGGTATCAGTATCTTGATATCCCATCTGTCATCTTTAATAATCCGGGTTGTGACATTTATAGTTAACCTACCTACTTACAACGCCTTTATCGACTTCTTGTTCCAGACATTTCATACGAAGGGTGATATTGTGGGACAAAAATTCTATTTTTGGTATTTTTCCAGTAAATATGTGGAATCCTTGATTATGATGTATTTAATGAGGGATTTATTTGAATTTAGTTTAATAATTTATTCCTAATTAGAGCGGAAGCATTATCAATCAAATAATAATTATGTGTTACTGAATGGGAATATTCAATTTGGATTTTAACACTGCCATGCCATTGGATATAACTTCAGGTTATTTGAAATTAAAGTTTTTGGAAGTGGAAAAAATAGTAATCAAATGAACCGTGAAATATACATGGATTATTTTATGTAAATTTGGAGAATATGGGAGAAATGTCTAGGTTTTCTCAATTTACATTTTATTATATTATGTCACTCAAACTATTTTATTTGAGAAGTATTTTTAAATTGAAAACAATTGGTCAATCCCAAAGCCCCAAAACACAAAAAAAAGATTTCTATTAGATATGGAGAGTTAGTATTAATGGAAATCTATTGATTATCATATTTAGATTGTATGTTTTTGTCATCACTAGAAAGGATTGTGCTAGGTAACACTAGGAGAGAACTGAAACATGTGGTGTGGCCAAACATAACCTTCAATATTGATGATGCTAAGGGATTTGTAGGGTTTTTATGAGTGTGTTTGGTAATATATATGAAACTATATGAATTTATTTTCAATGAGGTATTAGGATAAAAGAATCCATTAATCAAGAATTTAGAATTCAACGTCCTTTTTTAAACCACTCCATTAAGTCTTCTTCTTCTTGGCTCCTATTTCACACCATTCTTATTTCTATTGAATCATGAATCAACAATATCATTAACCCTAATAAATTTGATGTTCCTTGGGACATTAATAATCCTTTATTCTAGAATATTGATTCACTATATATCTAATTCTATGAATCATGTTGCTATTTTAAAAATTATTCAATGTACTTCTATGCATACAGAAATTCATAATATCAAAAGAATACAATTAAGCTATGTGTAACATATATAATGGATTGTTTCATTTAGATGTTATAAAATATAATGTATTTTCTACACTATATGATGAATTCATAATTATGATTGAGTCTTTTTTGATTTTATAAATAAATAATATTAATGAAATTTATGGAATATCCTATGCTTTGAAATAAATGAAATATAATGTATGATAAATTCCATATTTCCAAAGATCATATTACAATTTCATAAAAAATGATATTTTATTTGACATTGTGTCCATTTCATAATATTAAGATATTCGTACACTCAGGTTATGATCAATTATGTATTTTATATTCTTATAATTTTGATGTGGTATAACACACTGAAGGATCATTGGATACATTATAAATCCACACAAAAATTATTATTTTTATGG
This sequence comes from Viscum album, assembly GCA_963277665.1. NCBI lineage: Eukaryota > Viridiplantae > Streptophyta > Magnoliopsida > Santalales > Viscaceae > Viscum > Viscum album. Next base: position 1,114,077,569 of record OY728131.1, read on the forward strand.
AAAATAATTTAAATTCTTGAATTTTATAATAACATAGTAAGACTTATTAACTCTTATGATTAATCAATTACATCAATTAATAGAATCTAAAAAATGAAAATGCATCGTTCCTCATTTTTTAATCATCAAAATAAATATTCAAGGGTTTTAGTTCTTATTATGATAATTGAATCAGGAAAAAAGAGGTTATTCAAAACCACTATGTGGTTTTTAGGGACCAAGAACATGTGGCTAAAGAATTGAAAATAATTACAATGTATGGATAGTATAAAGCTATGATGAAGGAAACTCACATGTATTATTAATTATTTAAAATATATCCCTTGACACCTTTTCAATGAATTTAAATGACGGTAAATCTTACTATTTCATATTATAAAGTTTCTCTATTAAAAATAAGTATATAATATTAATGAAATATATAATCATACATAATATAAAATTTGAAATCGATAAATATAAATACGGAGTATTCAATGGGTGAAATCAAGACAAAATGATGTTTTCATATAATAAATAGTTGAGAATCATAAAACCAAACATTGATAAGACATTTCTTAATAACAAATATGATGTCAAAAGAGACTATATTATCCACATATCGTAAAATGTGATTGATAAATTAATAGATTTATAATTCTTCTACTATTTCTAACACTTCAATCAATACTCTAGAAAGATGAATATTCCATTGTGGTCATAATATTTTGTTAAATTGAGTTTAAAAAACCAAATGTGCAAGATTGTATTCCAATTTTTATTAAACTAGTACATGAATATCTATTTCATGTGTATGGATAAAGAATTCAAGTTGATGGGGTGGAATGTAATGTTAGAAATGGGGTGTTTCAAGTGTTCAAGGAGGACAATTGAAGGGATGTTAGATTTAGTATAAAAAATTTCATTCATCATTGAATGAATTTGGATGATACCTACCTTGGATACTTGGATGATACCATCTATACACTTCTATGTTAAATGAACTAAAATTGTAAACAATACATATTATATTAATAAGAAAATTAATATCAAAATTGATGTCAAACATAAAAAATATTTATATCTCACATTATGAAAAAAAATTGTAAATCCCTATTTTTTGTTGTTTTAATATGAATTACATGCTTAGTTAAGGATTTAGGGACCATAAAATGATCCATAATTCTTAATTGAGAAACTGGTTCTATTTATAAAATAAAATAACATATAAATAAAATTATAAAATTGTAAAATTTTGTAGAACTAATTCTCTCCTCCCCATATTCATTATCCAAGCCTAATATTTTTGAAAATTATGGACAAATTGATAGTGTTTAACACTACCACTACCTAGTGGTATAGATATATCCATATAATTATGTAATCTCAATGAATAGTTCATAGATACAATACTATTCTAATTCCTTGTGAAATACGAATCGTTTATTTTTGGAAAACATGAACATGAATAATTCCAGAAAACACATGCACTAGAATGGATGGTTTATACATACGTCAATGTGTTATATAATTTTAAACATCTTGAATAGTGTCACCATAAATTTTCTTATAAACAGACATTATTTGGTTCATAAAAATTTCATCTGGTGAAATGTGAAATATTGTTATATATACTAGAAATAAATTTCATCGCTACCTTCCTCAAAAAAATTTTCATTATGTGTTCATTTTATTTTATGGAAATTAAAAATCATAATGATCATTAAAATGAAAATAAATCTATCAATACACTGAAAATATCCAATAAAATTTTGATTAAATTCATCTATGATGAACATCCAAGACTTCTTAAAAAACCCAAACCATAAATTGCTCATTTTTTCCAATTCAAGTATCTAATATTAATAATTCATTATAACTAACATGATCAATAATTCAATCAATAATGACTTAGCTATCATCAATAAAAATGAAAACACTCCAACATCATAATCTCATTAAAACATGAGAATATAATGATCATTCAAATCCTAGATAACAAAGACTCTACTTTGTAGATATAATATAATATTGTTAACACATCAAAGAGAGGTGAAATATTACCGACAAATACTTAATATGGGTTCTCAATTTTCCAATAAATAACCGTGATATAAAATTTCCTTCATTGGTATTATAAATTTAAAATACCTAAACAAGAATATATTTTTATAATATATTATTATCCACCCAAATAGAATGATAATAATTTTGTGCATATTTCATCATTATTTATTTGTTCAATTATTATAATATCATTGTATGATACAAACTTCTCATAAAAAACCATGTTTTAAGAGTGAGACACATGAAAAAATTATACAAAAACTCATAGAAACATACCATCCTAATCTATCAATATAATACTATATGAATCCAAAACCTAACTCGACCCCAACCCTAAATTATGCTTCATAATATAACTTATAATATAAACCCTAAAAGGAATATCTCATTGTAATCATGTCACTGTTCTTAAAACTATATCACATATCCAATAACATATCTAAAAGGTTTATATATAATAAATTATTACATTCATTTTAAATCAAATTGATTCCAAAAATTGGATAACTTCTAAACCACATGATATAACTACTCAACAATCATAATATAAAGGATACATATTAGAGTGATACTAAAAATATAGTATAACTAGATGCTATATAAAACTAATAAAATAACTAATAATGAATATATATATATATTAATAATAAAATAATGAAATATTTATTATAATATATTAGTGAACAAGATTATATTGAATTAGTGTTGTGCTAAATTTATATGTCAGTGGATCTCATTAATTGCATCAAATTTAATAATATATTTAGTCAAAGGATATATAATTTATTTTAAATTTATAATTATCCAAAATTATTTACATATAATCATAAATATATATATATATATTACACATTTCTATATTCTCTACTATAATGATTATCCACCCATTTCCACAAAACTGCTCCTCTAGTAAAGCATTATGATACATTTTGTGTTATATTATTAGAAAGTCGAGTCACTTGAAAAATATCCATATAACCTATAGTGTCTAACCAAGTCATACATAGTAACATGATATTCCAACATAAATAGGATTATTATTACATTTTTTTTGCCACACCTATGGCCATAAAAGAGTTTAATCCTATATATATAAATAAAATCACCAAAATACTAAACAAAACTATGATTACACTTTGTGATATACCCTTTCATGATACTTGAATAGTACCAAAACCATCTCATCACTATCCTTATGATAATTCTTAAATACATATGTTGTCGGGGCTATTAAATATTATATTTCTATTTTGGAATGATTTTACACTTATAATATTATCTTAAATTGATTGTAGATTCTATCAAAAAATTTCAAGACCCATCCGTACATTAGAAATTTTAAAAAAAACTAAAATAGCTTGAGATATAATAGTTAATTCATGTTATACCTATTCAATGAAATAAACAAAGGAATATATTATATTAAAAAATAAATCATCATTGTATTAAAATTATAAAATTATAAAATTGGCTATAAACCAAATACCATGATTTACTCAAATAACCAATAGAATCGGGTAAATGATAATCACATGTTCTACTTATTACAAACTAGCATCCAATGTTCAACTAATAATCCAAAATTGATATGAATCATATTTTATTATTAGTTCTAAGGATATTAACTATTATATACATCATGAAACTGAATTATAGTAAGTCGAATGTCTAATGAATCGTCATTTATATAAATTATTTGACAACAAAATAAATAGGCCACAATCAATTGTTTAACATTCATAGTTAAAGATATATAAATTTGAATGAAAAACGTGATAAAAAAATAAAAAAAATAATCTATAAATCAAACAAAAAATTTGTTCTATATATTTCAAAAATTGTTAATTTAATCTATTTTTTCCTGAAATTTAATGTGTCTAATTACATATTCTTAAAACATTTAAATCAAGGGAATTATTCGTACAATTTATTATTAATGTCTATTTTCATCAACTACGTCCATTGAATCCCTAAATTTCATCAAGAATAAACTTTAAACAATCTATTTGTACATTACAATGTCTATTTGATGTGATTAATGTTATTTCCTATTCAAATATCCATTGAACACCACATTCGTTGTTTTCTAATTTACCATACACAAATAACTACTGACTGCAGGAATAATCCACAACTAGTATCATAGAGATTTATTTCAAAATTAATGAAAAACGTCCCTTCATTCTATGATTATCATAAATACCCATTAACATAAACAACATTGTATCATCTAATTATAATTTCATAGAACATATATTATATAAATCCATTGGATAATTATTTTCAATATTGAATATTATATGGTTTATGTAAATATTACGTGGATAGAAGATGTTATTTGACTTACATGGGACCTTCTTATGTATGTATTGTAGGATTTTATATTATTCATTCCTAAGATAATATGAAAGAATTATTGAAATATAAGTACTTTAACATATTTCTTATATTCATAAAAAGACCCCAAAAACCATTATACCATATTAAATCCTTACTCAATAATTAAAATAACTTATTTCAGATGAAACTAGGAACCTATGGGAAATGATAATAATACAATAATCACATTGTAACTATCCCATTAAGTAATGTAAATTGTGTATATATTAGTCCAGTAAATCATGTAGTATATCCTATTATTAAAGAATAATGTTGTACCATAACAATAGGTAAATAAGAACCCATATAATTTATCACTTCTAATATACCATTTTATATCATAAATCACCAAATTATTTAAGTCAGAATCCTTCTCATTATATTAAAATACTAGATATGATAATTTAATTGTCATTCCTCACATTATAAAATATATATCAATATGTATAATCTCACACACCATAAATATATTAATCCATAATCACAAGGCATATATAGTTTGTTTAATAATATATAAATATAAAAAGGATCTAATTAAATAATATTTTTTATAATAATCCCATATAATACATAAAATAAACGAAAAATTACTTATGAAGTATGTTAAATAAAATTGAAAAATATGTCACAAAATACAATCATCTAGGTTATAAAATATTAAATTAAAACTAAAGTTGTTAAACATTATAATTGTTTCGTGATTTAATTATAATTATTGTCACATTTACCGTGCAAAACATTAACCTTTTGAAATCAATTAGTCTGATAATAATATTCATATAAATATATTTCAGTACAAAATGTTCAAAAAATATTCATTATAAGAATATAAAATTTCTTCATTATAGTCAATCGTATCTTGTGTTATAACCCATCCTTCATCACCTATTTCACATGAGAACAAATAATGTATCACTCTTTCTTAATGGTTCCCCACCCAAGGGAACCCCTAGTTTAGGAAAAGATAAACTCCCCAAACCCTAAATTTACATAAATGAAAATGGAATGGAATTAAAACATCCATTGTTATCTTTCATATCCTATACATCAAGGTATAAATTCTATATGGTTACCAGGCATAACCCTTAAGGGATATTCCTATACTAGGAATGTGCATAACAATCCCATCGAAACAAATTATCCGTGTAATTATATCTCTTACAATTATTATTTAGTCTTATATAATAAAGTCCACTACACAATAAATCACTACCCATATAAAGGATCCCTTAACACTAAACGATAGGGTATTATTATGTATCAGTGGTCCAATGAAATTGTGTGTTTATAAATAACATTAAATCAAATTTTTAACGTTCAATGTAACACATATTTAAAAAATCATTAAACCAAATATCATAACCAAGGATAAACCATCACATGGTGGAAAGATAAATGCTACTCTAATATACCATAAGAGATAAAATAAGACATTTCTCTAGGATGAACACCCTTTAATGATCATTAATTCAAATAGGTATAAAACTTTTACATTAGAATAATATATGAATAGAATTTAATATGGGATGTTTTTAAGTGGTACATCAATCAATATCCTTGGGTTCCCCGACCATACACACTCATTAATTCCAAGAACTAACCTATATGTCTAGAGTCAGATGCACCAACTAACATGAGGTTATCATCAAAACATAATTTAAAAATCATATGAACAAAGTGATATCCTTTGGACCATTAATAAAATAGGAATTTCTTTTGTGGAATTTCACTTCTAGATATTTAATTGATTCATCTATAGTAATGTGGTGTCATATAAATCACAATCAAGAAATGATATATTGAAAAAAAATTCTTCTATTCACATAAAAATTTTATTTTCAGAAAATTTATATCTATATGAAAATATATTTTTAAAATGGGAATAAATATAAAATATGTTAATTATAATATTATTAATTGTAAATTATTATTACTTTAGAATATTGACACTCCGGTACACCACTGTACAATGAAAAAAATTATAAAAATGGATTACTAATTTGTGAGAATGAAAATATTTGAAAAATTTATAGAAAATAGAATATAATTAAAAAATATTTAAATATTAGGTATTTATAGATGGTAGGTAACCGATATTAACATTACAAAAACGATTGATAGAGTAGTAATATAACCATTGTATTCTTACTCTGGGTATTATTAACAGTAAATTGGTCATAATAATAGTATTCTAAACTATGGCGGTGTGAAAAAATATATATATTATTAAACTAAAATATTTAATTTTATATCATCTTGAAGATAACTAGATCTTATAAAATTGATAAAATATGTTTTTTTATAAAACAACATTCTATAGTTTTTTTTTTGATAATCAATATTAAAATTGTAAGGGATACCTATTATCATAAAAAGGTTTTTACATAAAACATGTTATTCTGTATGATAATAAAAATTTATATTTATGAGACAAAAATTAGTTATTTAGTGTGTTTATAATTTTACCCAAATATAAACATAATTATTTTTTTGAAATATTAATAATGGATTTAATTTTGAAACAAAAATTATAATATTTATAAAATTAATTTCATCAAAAAAAATTATTTTTTATTGTACAATATGGAATATTGTAATTGTTAAAATATATTTTTTCTAAACTATATGATATTTTTATAGATGGTGGAATAAGGCAAAAATTGAAATTTTACATTACAAAAAATAAATATAATAGATATTCATGGTCTTTGTAAGAAACAATGTGCTCAAAAAACATGAACTAATTACTATGAATATTCAAAAGAGTTAATAATATTTGAAGACAAGATAATACATAATAATATAATTAATATTATATTAAAAAATATCACACTACTCCCATTAAAAATTCCACACCACACTACCCCATCTCCCCATAATTTATAAGCATCATAGATTTTCCATATTCTAAACAAATACCTCATAATCCCTGTCTTGCTAAATTTGGTGCTATTTTATTTCCATAATAAAATTAATATGTTTCATTATATGTCTTACAACAGTGGACATCAAATATTTTAATGTTATTAACAGAACAATCCTTAAATATTTTCTTATTTTCCCTCCACATCTCTTAATCCATAAAACATGAAACAATTATTACATTATAATAAATATAATTAAATTGCATTATGTTAGTGTATTAAAGAATATATAAACACTTTCTAAATTAAATGGAAAATAATTGTTCATATTAATGTGGGTTTAACACCTCAATGGAAAATATTCATAGTTTATCATCAAAACATTCATAAATAATTATTAAAATTATATAATGGAAAAATATGATTATAATAAGTATATTATAACTTATTTAATTTTATATAATTCATTAAGAATCATTGAATTAAATACAATATTCCAAGTCCAATATTTTTGGTAAAACCTATAAAATTGGCTAACTATATAATGATGGTATTTTAACTAAAAGAATAACCCTTTTTTAAGAAGAAATATTGAAATTTGGGATGTAATAAATTATATAATGGAATGAATATAATTTTATTCCATATCATGAGTTTTATTTATATTTTATAAGAACCTAAATTATTATCTGAAACTAATGTGGCCTTGGATCCATGAAAGAAATTATCTTGAGGCAGTAATTATACATATAAATTGTCAAACAATTCACTATAAAGTAACATAAACACCTAATACTAAATAATATATTGTAAATTTTTATTCCCTATAATGTTTTAAAATATATATATATTGATAATTCATGGATTCAAGAGAATGTGACGAATGAATCTAGAACTAATGTAAGGTATCTCTCTGAACCATTCTCTTTTCCTTAGGTTACATCTTTACACAAACTACATTACATTAAATATCTATTATAAATTAATCCATTATTATAATGATATCTATATATATGAAACATATCTAAATATCTTATTATATAAATCTTTTCTAATGACATACATTCTCAGGATATTCTCTTAGAAAATATTTTATGTGAACCTGATTTAAGGGAACTTCTTAATTATTATATCATTGAATGATTAAAAAATAAATTTCATTATAAAAAATTATTTTGGGAATAATAAGTATTTTGAGACAAACCTCAAAGTTTAGTTTTGGATTTATGAAATTTATTATCTCCTCACCATTTTTAAATATACCATACAAATATCTTAAAACATCAATAATGACATTCAATTTCCAATTTAATTATATTATCTTACATATAAAAAATTCTTCAAATAATATATATATATTTTATACCTTCTCTGATTTACAGAATAACAGACATAAAAATATTAAATTCCTACTTCTATTTTGAGTCCATATGAGAGATCATTTAATTTGTATTTTAGGGATGATTATATGACATATTTCATTGCAATGTAATATCTTACCATTATGACTTATGTTTGTTTTCCATATGTAATGCACATATGAATGAACTTGTGAAGATGGGTGATCCAAAATACCACTATAATGAATTGGATAATATTTATATCATATTAGATTATAATTATTTGATTAGGTGGTATAGGTAATCTATTTTGGGACTATGTGCACAATGATATGATGTAATGGTGGATAGCCATAACTTTTTCTTATGACGTCATGTATTATAATGTTTACAAATAACTATAATAACATATTTTTATTATAACATCTTTATTTCATAATTTGTTTTGATTATACTTGATCATTATCATTTATAATATCACGTTATCAATTTTTCATGCACATAATGCTTGGTTCTCATGATTGTTTACTTTCATGTATTTATAGACAACCATTTTTATTTATTTAAATCCTAGTCTATGCTATCCTATTTTATAATCTAAAATTAAATTACAATTACATTATATAATATTAAATAAACATTGTAATGAATAGAACTGGGTTTCCCAAAATCAAAACAGCTGACATTCTCCATTACATACATGGAAGGTGTTCCCAATCCCCCCGGGCTGGAAACAAACACCCAGGCATCAAAAAACACTATAAAGGGAATGATTTCTCCCAAACCAATAATAAATATGGTTTATATGCAATAAATAAAAAAGAATATGAGTAGATGAAAATGATATATATTCAATAACCATATTAAAATTATGGAAACAAAAAAATTGTAGCTAAAAGCTCCAATGGAAAGTGAAATGAAAATAATCCAAGCCAATTATCTACTCAAAATGATGGAATGGAAAAAATCCCACCATCTCAACACTATCTACCCAACTAAATGATATGAATCTCACTACATCACTGTAGCGACCTTCATTTCCATGCAATGGAAGAAAAACAGTGGTCTATTCTCCATAGAAGAGGGGCACATTGTATGAGCTGACAGGCTATGTACAATCCCACAATGGCGTTACATAACAAGAAATTCTATAACTATTCCTTTATGCTAATTTTATGTAATGAAATTGAATGATAAGTAGTAAATAATTTCTATATAAACTGTGGTAAAAAATTCCCTTTAACTATACATCATAACAAAATTAAGTATATCAATTCCAATCACATTTTCTATATATTTTTTCCCAAAAATAAATATGAACATAGAGGAAACTAAGAATGAAAAGAAATAAAAAATTAATGAAATAGTTCCACAACACCAAGAAACACAGTAGTTCTTGGAGACATACTACTAATAACATAATAATGTGAAAACCCTATTTATTAGAAAAACATTCCTAAAATAAAAGGAATACCAACTTAGTAAACCCTCCAAAAATGTAATTATATTTCTCCTATAAGAACAACACTTGAAAAAAGAGGAAAGTCCCAATTAAAATAATTTTAATAATACAAAAACAATGGATGATGGCCCAAAGACAAACCCTCTAACTATGTACCCAAGATAAACCATGCTCTCTTTTTCTGAATTAATTTCATATCCATGAGAACCATTTCAATTTTCCTTTCATTTTTTCAAATATACACCACTCCCATTCAACTTATAAATAACCAGGGAAGTCACATTTCTCTATGAAATCTCTCCTTGACGCACAGAAATCTAGGATTCCAATATTTTAATGTGAATTAGTGAGTAAATAATACCAATGATCTCTATTATCATATGAAAGAGGCGGAACAACCAACATCTAAACTCAGGTATCAGACACCCACAATGAAATCCAAAATCATAAAAACCCAAAAATTCCAATTAAGGACCTAAAATCATATCCCAAAATATTATGATTGATCCAATTTAGAATGAATGGGGTCATCGAAACAAGAAAACACTACATACCTCAAGAATGGATGTTTGTTGCACCACAAAAAACCAAGAAACACCCTCAAGAATAAGGTCTCACAATGGATATAAAAGAAACAAAGAAGAAAAGCTATCTTAACCCAATAGATCTGAAATCACCACCAAATAGTGATATTGTGATCAATGGAAATGATGAAGTGGGAAGAATACTTTCATGGAGAGATTCACCACAATCGCAATAAATAACATACATTGAACGGATCTACCTGGAAGGAAAGGTGTATTCATTTAACACATAGGAGATTATCTAGGTTATGGATGAAGGATTATGGGAAGATAGGAATGTGAAAAGAATCCAAGCATGTGTTTTAAAATTGTATGTGGGCCATTTCAGGGCATGGAACTCCCATTCACGTTGTGAAGTCCATGTTAGAAAAGTATACTGAAAACCCATCATATTAGATTAAAACCCATTATCTAAAACATTCATGACACAAAACCACCATTAATAACTATTAATTTTTCACGTTGTGAATCCACTTTTCAGGGATTATACCTAGAAGAAATTACATCGTGTGTAACATAGTTACACTACATGAAATCTTCATGCCTCCTACAGAAAGGGATTCTTAATGTTGAAAGTCCAACAAACCTATGACTTCTCTATTTTAGTTATCCACACAATTTAATATGTGGGTAAAACCATGAAAAAGTTAGGGTTGTACATGATAAAATGGTAACAAGATGTTTCAAAATCTGAACCATAAAGAGTTTCCATTCTCTTGATGTCACATGGACGATTTAATGACGAGAAAAAGAAGTGTCCATTTTTCCTTCATCAATGACTTGTCTTACCATGTCTCTATATAATATATTCCTTCTTTCCATAGCACTCAATGTAGTAGAATTGACATCCCATGGAAGACATTCCCTTGAGATTCCAAAATCTCAACTAGTTTACCCATAATAGAAAAATATATCTCTGAATCAATTTATTCCCAACTCAGAACATGAGAGGGATTTGGATGGTATTTCCTGGTATGATACATGTGGAAGTCATCATTAATACATGTCATATAAATTGAAAATTCAAAATGTTAAGATACCTACGAGATCCCCTCAGTGGCCTAAAATGGTCTAACATATCTCAGAGAAAATATTCCTTATTTTCCATATTGATGGTGACCCAACAGAGGAGAAAATTTCTGAAAAGCCTTATCCCCTATGGAAAACACCAATGGTCAGCACTACTGATCCTTATCAGATTTTTATAGACTATGATCTATTATTAGAGGATTATGTAAATCCTAAAACTATCTGGACTTTCTTAAAACAAGTATGGTCGAACTAAAGATAATTCTCAAACTTCAGCCCAATAAAGTGGTGATCTACATGGGAAACCATAAAATGCATAAAACAGTTTAATTCTAATTCACTGTTGATAACTTATCTAATTTAAAAACTCATCGAGTCCAAAATGGATATCCACTGATCTTTAGGAATCTAAGACACATGAAAGGATAATATCATATAGAATCTGAATCAAAGGCTCCTTCTGACTGTATATCTGTGGATGGTATGTTGTGCTCATCCTAACCTGAGTTCTCCCTTCATCTTGGAGAATCCTATAGACCATTGAGGAAAACCTAGGATCCCAATCCAAAACAACAGATGAAGTAATACCATGTAAACTCACAGTCTCCATCACAAAAACTGTACCCAAATCATCATGTTTAGTGGTATACCTGATCAGCAAGAAAAAGTAGAATTCAGAAACCAATCAACAACGACCTATACATCAATCCTCCCTCTAGGAGCCCATGGTAATTCAACATCAAAATACATGTATAACAATTCCCATTTTGAAATTGACACTGGATGGATTTAAAGAAAAAAATAAGGTTCCTTATGCTCTGCCTTTATCCATTGGAGAGAGAAATACTGAGACACAATCTCTAAGATGTCACGATTAATAGCTGACCAAAAAAATCACCACCTCCTAACACAATAAATCTTTATATTACATAGATAATTGACCCATGAATATTTGTTACAATTAAATTATACTAAAATTCTCACATATAATGGGATGACAACCCTCTTCCCAAAATGAACCATACCATCTAATGAATGATAAAAACCTAAAAAGGTCTCCCCTCTATAAAGGCTCTCTCTAGACTTCAAATACCCATAATAATAGTGCCTAATCCGAAAAATAGATAATATGAGAGATGATGACAACTAAAAGATGTTCAAAACCAGAAACAAAACATCCTTTTGAGAATCCAAGTGAAACTGTGTGAAGAAACCCCTAAGGTTCTTCTCTTCATTTGATTCTAGAACAACCTATGAAGTTGTATCCCAATTAATTGAGTCTGTGAATTCTTTTACCTTCCCAATGGTGTTGTTGAAATAAACGTCAAATGCTTGAGGGAATTCTCCTCATTCCCTTTTATCAAGATTCATGTACTTATAGGAAATGATATAACCATGACTCTTATGATCAGATAAATTTGTGAACTTCTCCCCCAAAAGATAGTCTGAACAACATTTGAGTTCCTGCGTGACTGTCAAATGCTCTAAATCATATGTGGGGTAAATTTTTTCACGTTGTAGAAGCTAAGTACAGCTATAATCTACCACATGGTCACGCTTCACAATAACACATCCTAATCCAACACATAAAGCATCACAAAACCCCATGCACACCTTACCGTCCTCATATACTATCAGAATAAGAGCTGAAGTTAGAAGTAATTTCATCTTATTGAAACAAGACTGACACTTCCCATTCCATGTGAATTTCAGCACTTTCCAGGTTATATATGTCAAAGGAAATGTGAGATTATACAAATCCTAGATAAATGGATGGTACTAGCTAGCCATACCAAGGAATCTCCATATATCAAATACATTCCATGGTTCTTTCCAAGAATAAAGAAGCTTTACCATCTGTAAATTAACTGATAATCAATGCTCAGAAATTTAGATCCTTGGGAATATAAATTCATGAATCAAGATACTACATTTCAAAATGTTTCCATGAAAATGGTGACTTATCAAAATTTCCAAAACCAAACTCATATAGTGCTCATGTTCATGTACAAATTAAGAATAAACTAGAATATAATCCCTTATAACCTCCAGAAAAGTGTCAAAATATTGATAAAATATATGATTCATCAAATCCACAAAAACTGGTGCAGTATTGGTCGGACCAAAAGGCATTAGAAGATATTTATAATGGAAAAACCAGCTCTTAAAGGATGTATTTAGTATATCATAATCATAAACTATAAGAGTATTATAATTGACCTGATGATCAACATTATAAATACCATGTTTCCCTATTTAACAGATCAATCAAATCATCCACATGAGGAAAATGATATTTGTTCATTACTGTCACATTGTTCAACATCCAACATTCCAAACACTACTAAATTGAACCATAAACATTATTAATAAAGAGAACAGGTGCTACCCAAGGAGAAATGCAATGGATAATGAAACACTTTTTCAATAGGTCGTCTAACTGTATTTTGATCTCTTTCATCTCTGATGGTTTCATATGATAAGAAGGAATTGATATTAGTGGCATAAGTAGAACCAGGTCATTCATAAAATCTACCTCTATCTCTCTGTAGAGGAATTCATGATATGTCATCTGGTAAAATGACATGAATGTCTCGAACAATAATGGAAGAATAAATTATAGGAGCGATGTCATCATGCTCAAAGAGAATGGATGATTATAAACTCCTAAGATCTGGGTGGGAAGGTCCTGCATGACTAGAACTCAAGTCCCATCCCCTTAAAATACACATGATATCACATTGGAAGCATGAAACAAAAATTTATGATGATAAAAGTCAACCACAACTTGATGAGTAATAATTCAATCCATATTGATAATGAGGTTGGACATATCTATATGAACAATGTTAATGATTATGGACAATAAAACCCCATCTATCACCTCTATACAAGTGGTTTCACAAACTCCATTCTAATGGACATACTTTCGGTTGAATTTTTTTGAACATAAACTAAATTCGCAGATATAAAAGTGTGGGTGGAACGAAATTTGAATAATAAAATTACTACTGAATATAGAATATGGATATTACCTTTCACTATTTTCGAAACTGCAATATCTTCTATGGGAAACTCAACCACTGTATGAAAATGATACAATCTGGAGTCATGTGGCTGGAGCCCTATATTCGTTGAATATTTTTTCAGCACGAAAGTAGCCTTTGGAGCCAAAGAACCCTGACGACAACTAATAGTAGTCATATCCTGCTAGAAATTCTAAAAGAGATGAAAGTATCCACATTTGTTTTATGTAATCATGAGCATATGATATGAATAGATTATGTTTCCCCTTACCTAACATTTAGAAAGTCATAGGCACATTTCCAGCTTCAATGGATGAGGAAGAGGAGGCTCTCTACTAAGACCCATCTCCACTACTCATGTGATGAAATTTCCACTTCCACTCATTCCCATGCATGAAAATGAAGCTATCACTATAATGAAGAGAATAGGTGTAAAATATGACCATTACATCCATATTCATTTAGTTTATCATAGATATATCTATAGTCTCCAAAATGGTTGAATTTTTTATCCTGAAAAACTATGATCAAATATCTGGTCTCAAACCCGGTAAGTACTTATATGCCTTTAGCTGGTTATTCTTCACCACATCCAGGAAAAAAAGAACAACATCAGAAAAACGATTGGCATATTACAACACCTAATGCTATCCCTATTGAAAAGAAAGAATCTTCAGAGAGATATCCAAAATTAGTGACTCTATGAAAACTGTTGTAATAATAGTGTTTTGAAACCCTCCCAATTAAATTTCCCAAGCCCAACTACATGGACCATGGAACCCCATAATGGTTTACCAGAACATTTGGCCCAGAATGCTGCAAAATTTTCTCAGCTGTTCTCAAGAGTCTATAGATAGACAAATAATTGGTTGATCTTATCCATCCAGTTCTCTACCTCTTTTATATTAGTTGTTACTTTAATGGATAGTGGATTCTCGTGAAAAATCTCCCATGATCAATCACTCTCTCACCCAGCTCCTAACCACACCACAACCACCGTGTTTTGATCTCTTGGAACATCCTAATCAGTATCACAGACTACTCATTGGATAGGCTTGATGATATTCAGATATGTAGAAATATTCTCCTGAGGAGCGTCATTAGAACCCTCTTGAGGAACTCATGGATAACGTCTTTGAGGCATATCGCAACACACCGAAACACAATAATAATTAGAAAACAAAATTTATTATAGTTCAAACTAGAAAACCAATAAGTAGAAACAGATATTTAATAAAAAAATTCAACACTAATGACACTCATCTCACCATCCCATGGAATCAAGAGTCTTATAACAACAAGATCTATCCAAGCAGTCATCTTAACATACCTATCATGTCCCAAAAATCACATCCCTAATCTAATAGAAACCCCAAGACACACTCTTGAGGGAATAACACCATATGAAACCAAATTTTAATGAACAGACTCAGGTTTCCCTAATACACGACACCTAACCCACTTTGTTAAATGCCCAAAGGACTTTACGAATCCCCACAGGCCGGAGACATGCACCTGATAATCAAAGAACACAATAGAGAGAATTATTTATACAAACATGATCAAACACGTGGAATATATGTACTAAACAAAAAGTTACAAAATAATATGAACATGCTATATAATTAATAACTGTATATAAGAAACAGATACCTACAACAACAATAATAGGTATAATCTATAAAGGACACGTCTTACTACAATGAACGCCAATACAAATAGATACTCTAAATGATTTCATGGAAAAACTACTGCCATATCACCCTAGCTACACAACCAGCTAACACAAACCTAGTCTTCTCATTGTAGTGCCTTGCATGAGAAGAAAAATAAAGTACTACGCACCAACGAAGAGGTGTACAGGGTCTGACATAACATGTTTAGTAAGATCCCTCATAGGTGATCTGTAGAATTAATAAATATAATAGTCCATGTATAATCATTTTATGTAAAAAATGGCATGATATTTAGTAATGTAACATTTATAGATAACATGGTAAACCATTCCCTTTTCCACAGTTCAAAAAAAATATATCAACTTCAATGAGTATTTCCATATAATTTTGGAAAGTAGAAACCAGAATATCAAAGCTAACTCAAAAATCCAATAAATACAAAAAAGAAGGATAGGCATGACAACACTATAAAATAATATAGGTCCAGGAAACAGACTACTGGAACCAAAATAATCATGTGTACAAACTAATTCCAAGAACAATTTTCCTAATAGGCAGAGGAATACCCCTAGAGTAAACCCCCCAACAACCTCAATATCGATCAACTAGGACTATGGGCATAGGAAATAGGGGAAGTCCCCATGGAAAAACTCCTAGATAATAAATATACAATAGATGATGACCCCAAGATAAACCTTCTACTTATGTAACAATGACAACTGAAGTTTTTTTTCAAAATTAATTTCAATTCATTATGAAATATTTCAAATTTCTTTACAATTATTCAAAAATTACAATTTCCCATTATAGTAATCAACGACAACTGAAAACCCAGTTTCATTGAAAACTGTTCTATAAACACACAATATAATCAGGCCAATCATTCACTAGAAATTTGTTTTTCATGAAAAACAACACGATCAATTAACATAGTATGTAACATGAATAACTTACCTTAAAATTTTTTTCCACACACCCAATATTTAGTTGAAAACAAATGCTACCCAATAATAACAATGATGACCCTTCAATAAAATCCCCACATCTTGGGATTGATATATTTTAGAAAAAATTAGGTCAAATAGAACAGAAAACACCACATACGTCGAAAACAAATATATACCACACCACAATTCACCAAGAAAGTCCTCAAAAACATAATATCATAATGGATTTAAAATAAACCAAGATGTGTAACCATCTTAACATAATGGATATGAAAATGACACTCAATGGTGATATCCCGATCAAAGGAAATAATGATGTGGTCAGAAGACTGACGCAAAGATTTTCACCCCAATTGCAATAGACATTAGTTGTTAGATATACAGATCTATACGGAATGTTGTCATTGAAAAATTTCTATGAGAAACCCTAGGACAAGGATGAATGAGTATGAAAATAAATTAATGAGAAAAGATACCCAGAGCTTGTTTTAAAACCTATAAAATGTCATTTTACATATTAAAACTCCATTTCATGTCATGAAATCCACGTTTGATAAGTACACTGAAAACCACATCTCCTCATATTAAAAATCAATTATTAAAAACATTAAAAACATTAGTCCACCATTCATGATGTGTAATCATTAAAAGTGTGAATTCGCTTTCACAACATGTACCATGTAGTAATTTCATAGCGTGTAACACAGTTACACATTGTGAAATCATCATACATATTCCACAAAATGAATTTTTAAAGATGGATGTCCAAAAAAACAATGAAATTACCATTATAGGTATCCTACTGTTCTCAATGGAGTGGAAAAACCATGATGAGGTTAGGTGTGTACCTAATAAATAATAAATGGGATGTTATAGTGATATTGTCTTTTTAGTTCCATGTTGATGAATTAGGAACCATGTTTTCAAAATACACCAATCCTATAAAATCTATGGTTGTTTTTGTGGGATTTTTCTATTAAAAATAATGAAATTATTTGTTCACGAGGCATTCATCTCCTTAGTGTAAATTAAAATATTTCTTGTTATTTTGGGGGATTATGAAAACAATTCATTACTATAAAGCCTATAGATAAATCTTTCTGTTTTAAAATACACAGAAAATTTAGTAAGATCTATTTATTATGGTTTTACTCGAATGAAAACAATTTTTGGATTCAAAATGTTGACATGAATCTGATATAAATGAATCTAAAGATAATAAACCTATATGGGGTCACTGGTTATTAACTCAACATTTACTTGGTTCAGGACCAAGTGGTCTTACCTCACATCAGGTTTGAATATCTTAGGGTATATGCTTTGGTAAATTAAAAAATATAGTAAAAATCATTATAATACTATGGAATGACATTTCAGTTTAAAAGTCTTTATAATTGAATTATCATGGACATCCTATATGAAATCATGGAGACTAATTTGTTAGGATATACATTTCATGTATAAGTTATTATTCCTAATTTCTTAAATAAAATTCTAAATGATTGTTATTTTATGTATTCTAATATATAATCATTCCATTATATTAATTAATGGACGAAAATTGGGGGGATTGTGTGTACAACCACTGTGATAGAAAATGTGATTATATTATTAATGGGATCCTGAGGATAATAGAATTTGGAGATAAGGAAATCATGGAAAAACTTGCAAAAAGTATCATGTTATGAAAAATACCATGAATAATGTTTAACTCCCTCATTATATAATGAAATGGAATGTCATTATTCAGTACTCTATGTAATAATAGACTATTAATTTTAGTTTAAATTATTATACCTATATCATTGAATAACGAATTAACTCCATTCATAAGATATTATCATTAAAACAATTATGTAAATAATAAAGTCACATATTTAAATTTATCTCCTAGAGGGTTATGTAGACCAGTTACACTAACTAATAAATAATAGAAATCCCAAGGGTAAAATAAAATCCATTGATAGGGAATGATTAAAAAAATATTTTTTCCATAAATATTTCATTAGGAAACATCATCATAAAATGTATAGGTGGTTACATGAACCGAATAAAAAATATGATTATTATTTTGGGTTTTGTGAAGCATACATCACAAGGATTTCATGGTACACCTTCGGATTATTCATTGAAGTTGAAAGTACGGTTGATAGAAACATTAGTTGAATTAATCTATGTCTAAAAAAAATTTCCTTATTAATGACCCTAGATGATGTTAAGAGATTATTAATTATTACCAGATGGTTAAGAACGAAATTGGTGATTCATAGTGGTATTGTGGTTTGTAGATAAAAATAGAGAAAATATAGTTATATGTTGGTGGATCAATAGATATATCTGATGGGGTGAAGACCTAAATACCCAAATGTTACAAATGTTGTTATTATAATACCAAAAAAATATCAAGGGAGAAGGGAGAAGCATTACTTGTTGAAAAGGAAGGTATCAGGCTAATAAATGTAAAAGGTAGATGAATAATCCAACTATTGTGATAGAAGAAAATATTTCTATTATAAAAAATTAGATTATATTCTAGTTTTTAAAATATAAGGATCATGAACACTATATAGTATAATTCCATAACCTAAGGGTTGTTGATTATAATCAATGATAAAAACCTCTAATTCACAGAGGTCAAAGAAGGAATAATTCTATCCCCAATACAAAGGTAGTTCCAGAAAGATATTTGGTTGTATGTATGATTCTTATTAATTAATTAATATAGAATTTTTTAATTGATTATGGATCAACACATTCATTTATATCATGAATGTGTTAAAACAATTTGATTATTTGATTTTTTATGATGAGTGAATATGTGTTGATAATTCAAGAAGAATTGGTTATTCTTGGTTAATTTTAATGGATTCATTTAATGTGTATGGTTTTCATACATGATAAATTATTTATGTAAATGTGATTATTTTTTACCGATTATTCCTTTAGATGAAATTTGATAATTTTATTTGGTGTTTTCAAAATATTTGTAAAATATGAATCATTGAACATAATTTTTGGGAATTGATGAAATAAATACCATTCATTATAGAAGTCCATCTAGATATATATTCATATTTTTAAATCATGAATATTCAAAAGTGACATATGATATATTAATTTTCATATTATGGTTTTTATTTTGGGTAAGTTGAATGGAATTCACACTTAGATATCATTCAATGTGTTACAAAATATATCAACATTAGGTTTTCTATCGATGCCAAATCAACAATTCTCTTTGGTGAGTAATAAAAAACATGTAAGGGAACCGATAAAAAATGTATTATGATATATTGGGTGAGTTTCTTCATGGGATGCTAATTGATTCCCAAAAAGAATAATGGAATCATTAGGGCAACGTAGTGCTCCTAGAGTAATGTATGGGCACGTTCCAGTGTTGCCTGCACCATGTGGTGCGTGCAGGTGAGTCCATGTGTTGACCCTAGTGTCATCATTAGTGTATAATGGGATAAATTATCATATATATCATGTTTTAACAGATTGAAATTCCTGAGTGGGACTCAAGAGAACATACACTATAGCTCATCACTAATAATTTTTTCATTTAATTGAAATTATCTTCTATGTTACATCTAGGTCATTTGATATACACTATAGATCACTTTAAAAGTTTAACCATCAAAGTCTTCATGGGTGTGTTTGAGACAATAGGCGATCACTGATCAAGAACGCATCATTTTATGTAAAAATAAATTGGATTTAAAATCATGTGAAGAATACATTATTGATAACACATACCCATTCATGAAATCCCAATTATTATTCCATGTCCTCACTCAAAGAGCATGGTTCCTATAAGGATAAATATTAGTCATGTGTTTAGAAGTAACATTCACATGAATCTATTGCATTATTTTATATAGATCATAATATTGTATGGTAAAAATCACTGATCCATCATAAGATTAAGTGGAATCACATTAGGAGACACTGATAGCCATCCAGGAAAATATTGTAACCAACTCTGAAAAAATTCATAGTTTATTTAAATTTATGAATCCAGCATTTACAATTTTCATCATGTGAATACATTAGCTATTGTTGAGTGAATATGAACTATATTTTATCATAATCAATGAAGTGATCATACAATGCATCTGTGATAATCACATATCCCTTTCTGAACATTAAGATACTTATAATTTAGATATCCAATGAGATCCCATGTTCATTATCAATCCTTGAATCACCATGATTATCATAATATAAGTGGTGTAAATATAATAATAAATAAATTACATATGTGATGGTGTGTGTTTCTACAACTCAAAATATTTGGGGGAGATGTCTCATTTAAAAGAAACAGAGTACAAAGATGTTACAATCACGTAAAAGAGATTTGTGAACTACCATGTATTCATAATGAATAATAAATCTATTTTATTCCTTCATGTGATTGAAGGTAGTCATAGAAATAACTTTTTAAACTAAATTAAATTGAATTTATTTCATCTGAACTATTTTTGTATCATGATGATAAAGTTGAATTTTCAATCCATTACTGACTATTTTAAAAGAGGAAGATGCATCTTATGTAATCAATTCATGAAAATAAGGAGAAAAAGTTTTCATGTAAAACCATTATGTAAGGACAAAATAATCTTTTATAATACATAACACATGTTTTTTTTAAAGGTTGGGGCCAAAGCCTCATTTTATTATTAATTCCAATCAAATACCTCTTTTAACTGGGTAGAGGGATACCCATTACATATCCCTAAGGCCCAATGGAAATGTAGCCCATTACATAGCCCATAGGCCCAATTTTTGTCCCAAATGTCATTATGTGAATAGTAACCCGGTTGCTACAGTACCTGCACAGTTCCGTCGCTGCTATAGTGCCCTGCCGCAACTACAGTACCCGCTAATCAACAGTATCACCACTGATACAGTACCATTACAGTACTGCTACAGTGACTTGCACCCAATGGATTATTAATACATTTTATAATTAAATTATTGAGATGAGATGTAACATACAATATTGTGAATTAACATTGGGTATGTGAAATTCTCATGATCTATATATTATTTTATTCATGCATGAATAAATAAGTGAACTGAAATAAAACCCCCCAAAATTTATGAAAGTGCACTCTAATAAAAATAAAAATTTCTTAATTTCTTTTCATTATAAGAGTAATTTTAATAATATTCATACTCCAAGAGAGATAAGAAAAAATTCCTTTTTATGCATCATTATTGGCTATGGAAGATAAGAGAATATACCAAACATAATAAGAAACATAGAAAGACCTGAAAACATAATCATAAGTTATAGATTCATTGTATGTATACCAAATTATTTTTGGTAATTAATAATCTTTTTGGAGGAGGATCAACAAAAAATGGTAAAATAGAAATTCGATGTATAATATCTTTCTAATATATTATCAAAATTGATATCTCTAAGGAGCTTATATGATCGGTGATAACATGTTATAGAAGTGTATCAAGGAGAATAAAATAGTGTTGGAGGGATAAAAAGAGTTTTAAATAGAAATGGATTTTTAATGGTATTATGAGGAATAACTATAGGTTCAACTTTAGTGGGTGATAACAAGTTTCTCTCAAAACCAATGTAATTTATAAAAAAATTTACTTGAAGAATCCATGTTGGTCGGAATAAAAAACATGGAAAAGAGTATGTACTTGTTACAATCCATTTAAACACATGTTTTTTGATTTATATTATAATTTCTATATATTATGTGTGACTATGAGATGTTAGTGAATAGACCATGAACCTTAACATATTAAAGATGTTCATTTAAAAAAGTCAATATTTATAAAAAGTGTTCTTGGTGATTCACCCTATATATCAATGATAAATCCATCATGGGGATCTACAATTTATATCAAAGGGACATTCCCTTTAATGATATAAAGGTGTAATTATTAGGGGAATAATTGAGGAAATATGTAAGATGACTCATATTGATAACATAGTTTTTATTATTAAAGATACTAATCTAGTGATTTCTCTCTAGACTTGGATAAACATAATGAGAATACTGTAAACAAATCTTAATATAAATCTTACTATAAGTAAAGATACCACACATATTTAAGGTAATAAATTTGGTATATGATTAAATTTAACTCATTATTTTTATTCTTGTATCAAAACATTCTCAATCTGGGATGATGATGTATCAAATAATGATATAATTTTTCAGTTTAAAACACATATGTTGAATGTTATAAAAGAAGATATAATTATATGGTTGGTTCTTTTAATCGAATTTATTTTATAAAATATATCCATAATAATTATTTGAATAACATAATGATTTACGATGTAAGATAATACAAAATTAAATTAATCTCACAGACCTCATATAAGCATTGAAAATATTCATTATTAATATAGAGGAAGAATTTTGGATTTATACTCACGAGAATTTATTTCTTAGTTAGTTTTTGTAGAATCCTTCAATGAAATTGAACATTTCACAAAATTTCCATATTTTTCCAATATACTAAATAGTAGATATTGAAATGATGTTAATGGATCATTAAAATTATTTATCTTAATTATGAAAATTTCATGAATGTAATGAAGAATTTGATGTTGGATTTCGAGGTTAGGCTGATTGTTTTTGGAGATGGGATGAAATATCTCAACATGTTGAGTTTTATGCTGGTTTTATGATTGAAAAAAAATAATCTGCATATTATTTAAATCCCATAATTCTATAAAAGAATTTTGATTACATAAGTATAATTTATAGATCATTACTCTAGTAAAAGTGTCTTATAATACACTACCCAACTAGAAACATCCTCTTTGAAAAATGATTCCAAAATAAGAAAATATATTTTTTACTAATGATAGATCAAATACTGGTACAAGATTTAAACCATATTTTTGTAATTCATTGACTTTAAAAAACTCTAATAATCCATATATATAAATATGGAAGATAGAATATTTAAAATTCATGATCCTTGAGAAAAAAATAGTAATTGTTCCACTCAATCATAGTAAGATACTAATCGTATGTAATCTATACAAAATAATTTTTTAATGAACAGTGGATGATTCATAGTCTATTTTTATGTTCTTAGAATCATGGGAGTAAGTGATTTTAATGTTATAATGACCTGAAAACTCAAGAAAATAATATTATGCCATAGGAAAGGGGGAGAAATATATAGAAATGGTAAAACATAATAGAATTATTGATGATGTCACCATTTCAAACTGTTAATCAAGGTGAATTTCAAAATGATTGTATAATAAAGGGTCCAAATAGAAAATCTATTATAATATCAAATATTTCTCAATGGAAAATATTAATTTCATACAGTTGATGTGAAAAAATCAATTGTAACAAGGTTGGATGAACAAGAAAAGTTAGAGATCCTCTCCTTGTAGGTTACATGCATTATGGAAGCATGAAATGATGGGTTCCCAATATAGATTTATTTTGTTCTATGAACAATAATTTATATATATGATCTTTAATAAATGTGATAAATTTAAATTAAAAAAAAATAATCCATTAATAAAGTTGGAACTAAGATATTGGGGGCCAAAACAGGATGTTTATAATTTATTTATTTATTTATTTAATGAATTAACTGGAAAGAATTTTTTCATTGTGGATGAATCTGGTGAAAAATATACAATGAAAAATCATTGCATTGTATAATACACGGGTATATTTCTTCATGTGCTGGTCCACACATCTTCTAGGAATCTCTATACATCACCGAAAGAGAGTCTGGGTGATAGAACTAAATATACTTTTGTTTGTGTCATCCACCTTGAACACCTTGATAATCACTTACAAAGCATTCTCCCTGATTTCATAGAGAATGATTGGTAATATTTCATGGGGGTGTTCTTTGGAGGATGGATATCTCTATGTATTAATGGAATCTTTAAGATTATTTTTCATGAATGGAAATTTGCATAAGCTTATGCAAAAATAATATAACTAGGATTCAATATTTCATGGGTTAAAATAATATAATTTCACGGGTGACCTTAATTTAATATATATTCCTAGAAACCCCCCATGTAAAACAATACAAGTATTATTATTTCTTGATATGCTCTGAACATTCAATTTCTAATGAAAATTTGATTAATAAAATATTTTTCAATATTTTTCTTTCTTATTAGACCATTATACTCAATCTTCTATTCATCAAAAATAGTTATCAAACCATGAATAAGATCTATTTATTTATTAAATAAATATCAATGCATTATTTAACAATAAATAATCATATATTATATATAGTAAAAAACAAATAAATATTTTTATATGATCCTGAATATATGATTAATTATTAAACCATGAATGGGAATAGTATTTACTCAACCTTCTAAATAATAAATATTAGTATATTATTTAATTGAGATTCTAGATAAACATATTATGTGACCGTTTAGGTCTCTTTATTAGTGGAAGTTGTTGATGTATCCTAAATATCATGGTTAGAATCTAGTAACAAACCAAGACACCCAAGTAATAATATGTTCATTATTTAATGACATATCACCTCATATGGATAGATTCAATGTAATAAAATCTATTTGTTAAGATATATCAATCCAAGCAGGCTGCATGTCGGTGAAATCAACCTATGTGATCAATATATCCTTCTTCATTGTCATTTAAATAGACCTTTACAAAAGAAAACCATAGACATGGATTTATTTAGGCTATATCATTTCCATCAATGTGACAAAGATATTATCATTCATTAAATAATATAAGAGATAAATCCTTTCTCACATTGTTCATTAATGCAGTATTACTCGTTCTGCACCCAATATATCCTATCTCACCGCGAACATCAGTCATCACGATTTCTACCAACACATATAAGTCAGTGACTTATAATACACATTAATATTATTCATAATTTCTAAGGACCAATAAACACATTAATAGATTATAACATCCAATGATGCTTATAAATTGGGATTTCCTACTAGAGGGTCTTGTTGTCATCATATACATATAAGATATTACCAAGGGCGTACACCATGAGATAGTTCCTCAAATTCTAAAGAGTATCCACCCATGAAAACCAACATCATTTGTGTCCCTCAAATGATATCAATTGGATATAGAAAATATATTCCAAAATAATGTCCAACCACTTTCAGGATGTTATCATTTTGGGGAACTACTATGCCCATTCACTGTGACATCTACTCTTATGACATTATCATATACTATGTCATTCAGAATAAAAATAATCATGTAATAGTTAATTTATTAATATTCATTGTAATTTATACATGTTTATCATAAATTATAATTATTTTGGTTCTATGGAACCAACTTCAAAAAACTCCCACTATAACTAGAGCCAACTTCTAACAACCATCAATCTGCTTGCTCTCACATGATACTATTAATTCGGCTGAAACAGTCCTTCAGTAATGGCCTTCACCACATTCTCTTGCATTTGTCATAGATAACTGTAAACTCACCCATCTAGTAGAAATTAATCAAGAGGTGATACTTATAGAGTATATTCATTGGCCTTTGTTATGAACTTGGAACTTTTACAATAGGCAGTACTGTAGTATTATTAGAATACAATGTGATTGTCTCATTACATATAGGTACCAAATCATGATCCATGAAAATTTTCTAAATCCAAAAGGCTTTCTTGGATACATCAGAAACCTCTATATACTCACACATCACATTAGAATTAGAAAAAACTGGATGCTTTGAACTCCTCTGGCTCATAGCTCCTCCATTGAGACATCAAACATAACTCAATTTTATCTTCAAAACGTTCTAAAAAATAGGAAAACTAGTATCAGTATAACCACTGAGGACCATCTCCTCTTATCCTTCATATCACAAGATCATATCTTTACTTCTTTTTCAGATACGTAGTGATATCATTAATATTAGTCTAATGTTGATCTCCAAGAACTACTAGATATCATCCTACTGTGCTCAGTGCATATGAAACATAATCTCATTTATCTAACATGGAATACATGATTGATCATATCACTGAAGTGTATAGGATCTAACCCATTCTCTCTTTTCATTTTGTGTATGAGGAAACAATTTCAAAGAAATATGTAAACCATGTGACACCTGTACCAATCCCCTCATTTATTTTCCATAATAAATCACTTTAGTATCAATTACACATATGTAATTTGACATAGTTCAAGTAGCCTCTTAGATCTATCAACAATGATCTTGATAGTTATAACATTGGATGCTTCTCTTATGTCCTTCATGTAGAAACACTTGATTAACCAATCCTTAATAAATTGTAAGACATATATGTCGTTTCAAATAAGTAATTTGTCATTAACATATACTATTAGTGTAATAACAGAATTACAATTAAATATCTTTTAAAAAAGCATTCCTCATTCCTACTAAATAAATCCAAATTCTTTAATGGATTCATCAAATTGTATGTTAGGTGATATAAATTCTTTCTTAAATCAATATATGGATCTCTGCAATATGAAAATACGTTTTCCAATACCTAGAATGACAAACCCTTCTGGTTGTGTAATATAGGCATCATTTTGAATGTTTGTGTAATGAAATGATGTTTTGACTCCATATGAAAAATATCAATGTCATGGTATATTGATAAATAATGTTGAATTTTAATGTACTTAATCATTAAAACTGGTGAAAACGTTTCTTCATAGTCAAGTACACTACGTTGTTGGAACCATTGTGCCACCATTATTTCTTTATAGGTACTTACATTACCTTCCATGTCTAGTTACCTCTTTAATACCCATTTCTATCCAATATGAATGACATCAACTTGTGCATCAACCATAATCCAATCATTGTTTTGGTACCTAGAATTCAATTCGAATTCATACCTTCCTTCCATATTTCTCCTTATAAGCTCAATACTGCATCCCTATAGAAGAGAGGCTCATAATTTTTTACCAATAATGAATCACCATCTTCAGTTACTAGAAATCCATACCATTCGAGTTCTCTTACCTATCTTACACTCATACTTAGTATTTTTGATTCATGAACTACTACTTCTTCCACCTAGACCGGTTGAATATTTGCTGTGACAATGTTTGTCTATCATGAGTATCAACTTCATAGAAGTCAATAATTCTCCCATAATCCAATTTGAGAATATTATCCCTCTCATGATATATGCATTTCATGGTGATAATCAGTTTATTGTCTGAGTGGTTGTATAGGTAGTATCCCATTGACTCCTTGGGATACCTAATAAAGATACACTTCATGACTTGAGGTGCTAGTTTGTTGGCTGAGAAGGGTTTAACAAATTCCTCACAACCCAATAAACATGTATGTTAATAAATTGGTTTCTTTTTAATCTATAACTCATACGAAATTCCATTAACTAGTATAGCTTGTACTTGTTTTAATGTGTATACACCATTTTTAATTCATATCCTGAAAAGGAAAATAGAACATCTACAAGACTCGTCATCAACCATACCATTTCTAACAAATTTTGGTTCATCCATTAACTAACACCGTTCCACAGTGGTTTATGAGGTGGAGTGAGTTTAGATAAAATCGTAATCTCTAATAACAAGTGGATGATCTCATGGATATGATATTTACCTCCTCGATAGGATTGATGCTTCGTTATCTTCTATCCAACTTGATTCTCTTCATCAATCTCGAATTACATGAATTTCTCAAAGAACTCAAACTTATACCTCATAAAGTGGTTATACCAAATAATTAGTAACAGTTATGATATAAGAATATCGGACTATAGATTCTATTGGAAATGGTTTACACACATAAGTGTGTACTAATCCTATATTTTATTTATCCCATTCACCCAATCAAAGGAACAGTGTTTTGTAAATTTTAGCTTGTAAACAATAATGAAACCTATCTAGTTGATTAATCTCAAAATATTTCCAATAATCATCTTGTCAAAGATTTTCAAACAATTCACATTTACAAGACCATGATGGGGATTCGACAGCTAGGTGTTATATGATTAGTTATTGATTTCTAACACTTGGTTTTCTAAATTTAATACAAAAATACCATTATTTAAATTATCTGTACAATAACTTATGATTTTCATATGAGAGAAACAAATTTTATTTTAAAATATGATTATAAACCCATCTGTATATAAACAAGACATAAAAATTTTGTTCTTGGTAACTTTCTGTACGTAATTAAAATCGCTTAAAACCAATGTCATTCAAGTTTTCAATGAATGATTGCAGTCACCAAAATCACAATCAGCAATCCTCACACCATTGGATTCTTGAATATCCACCTATAATTTGGAAAACATCTGGAATATACTTGGTTCATGTATTTTGATATATATGTGAGAACCACAAGCTGTATGTAATACCAAAAGTGTAGAAATGGAAATATTTAACTTGATGGTGTACACACCTTTACCTTTCTATTACTTTTGGGTACAATTCCCTTTATTGTGTTGTGGAATTCCACATAAGACAATATGCATCCTTTTCCATTCTAATCCACTAGATACTACCATTTCTGTAATGATAGTGTGCCTAAGATTTAGGCTATTTATAGGATTTGGGCCCATTTTCATTGTTTATCATTTTGTTATTCACTCTAAAGACCATGGATATAACATTACCTATGTCCTTATCCACTTATATAGTTATGGTTAGATAATCTGAAGGACCCTTCTCATTATTTCACATATCCTAAAAAACAATAATGTTGTATAAGGTCTTGGATATTAAATGAAATTATGCGATATTTACACAAATAATCTAATAATTTAATCCTAAATATGTTTATGCATTCAGTGTAGCCAATAATCATGACAACATGAGGTCCAGCTGGCACACACCCTCCATCAATTGTTGTAAACAAATCCTTTTAGATCTCTCACCTCACATGTATTTCCATCTCTTGATAGATATCCCAATGGTTATCCATTATGGTATAAGAATACATATCCTCATGTTTCATCAAAACACCATTAGACATGGATTAAAACATAATGTAATGAACATATTTTGAATCATTTATATGTTTCTCATAGAGATAAAGTTCTTCATTAAATTCCTCATTTCGAGGAGAAACTGGTAATGGTTATTCCATCATATACAATTTTCTTTTATGGGTTAAAAAGACACGTAATAACCTTTTCCACTAATGGAAATATGTTCAAGTATGGTAGTTTTTTCAGATCATGTTTGTATCATAATGATATGTTTTATGTCATTTTATTTTTGTTTCTACAAAATAAGATAAACCTAATTTTTGTACTTTATTTGATAATATATTTAGACAAATAAATAAATATTATATTTATTATTCTCCAATAATTTAATCAATACCCTATTGAAATCAACATTGGTATTATAATAGCCCATAGATTGGATATTATAATGGAAATGAAGAATATTCTCATTATCATTACCCCAACATTTGTTAATAAAGAATATTGAATTGTTTTAGGTTGAAATTCCAAATACTAACTACATTAACTCACTATTCATTAATATGCTAAGTGGAAACCACAATCTTAAAATCATTAATTGATATTTACTCTAAAATTTCCTCTTAGCAACTCCATTTTTGTATTGTTTAATCAACCATTGATGTGACACGATTTTTGATAACACATAACCTCGTGTTATAATTCCCTCGTAATGGAAGGCACCCCAATATTGGATTGTCATGTACTTTGGTATATGTTTCGATTCTAACCTGAGTAATGTAAGGTCATGCAGACTTAATATTTAATTAAGGAATTTTATCCATTTATGAGTAAATTTCCAATTAATTAATTTATCACATGCTTGTTAATGTAGTGTGGGATTTCTTAAGTGACTAACCACATATTTTATAAAATTTTAACATATTCTTTCTTATTTTTGATATATATTTCATTATAATTAATTAATTAATTATTTGATCGTGAAAAGATATCCATAATAAAATATTTATGAAAATTAATGAAATAAAATAATGGGTATTTCCATGAGCTTAAACAAATCGTTAGATTATCTAGTGGATGATAAACTAACTGTTGACCTAGGGGAGAAACAACATGAACCAAATGAGGTTGTAGATTTCATCATTTCACCAATCCACCTATTTATCACGGATTGGTATCTCTCCAAATATAAACATTAATTTCCTCATAATTTTGGGGAGCTCAATCCATTTCATATGACTTTTACTCACATGTTGGTGAGGGGATAAAAGTTTTTACATTAATGTAACCATGGGATCACATTCCATATTTACAATGAAAATAGAAGTCATGAAAAGATAATTAATTTAATTATTTATTAAATGAAACCATTAAAATACAAAATGTATGGTCAAGCTCATGATCATACACTAACATGCAAAAATTATGAATTAAAAACAATTATCTTCAAATCATTAATTTTCTTAATTTTTTATAAATCACACTCAAATTGATAAATTATTATCTTGAATTAATCAATCCTTTTTTATTTATTATTATATGAATATCATTGAGACTATAATACATTATAATTTTAATGAAACTAAAAAAATTCATTCTAAATACACTTTGTACAAAACATTTACAGTGGGTGTAATATAATTAATACCCATCTGATTCTATCCACCATGTGATATAATATTATATTGTTTTACTCTAATGAAGTATTGAATAAAATTCTTGTCACATACATTCACAACATGTACTTCATGCATGATTACATGAATTACATTATTTTTCTATCACCTATCATGTTCAAATAGCTAGAGAGTTACAACTTGTAATATAACTCATTCATGAATCTTAGATCTGAACACTATATAGATATAAAATAAATATTTCAATATTTCTGTACAAGAAAATATTTTACATGTTTTGTCCTATATTTTTGAAAACATGAAACTACATGTCGTAAGGATTATATTTTGAAATAAATAATGTTTTAAAGAGTATAATTTCTTAAAAGTGCATGGCTTGTCGATCCAATATACAGGGTATACACCTCCTCATATTTACATCCAAGGGAAATAGAATGTATTCGATTGCTCAGAAAATTGGGTTCACATGGCGTGTCCAATGGTCCACACTTCGTGTAGACTCTGTGTTACAAGGTCACCAGTTAGGTATGCCATGTTTGGAATACATTGCTCGTCTATGAGGTAAAGCACTAGACATAATGTATATGGGATACACCACATGTACTATGGATTATGATGTACTATTCAATCTTGGTAAATACGTGGCGTATGAATTAACAACACCTTGTGTCATCAGTGTACATGATTTGAGTAATTGATTAATTAACTCACGGTGCATTGACCATGAGTACAAGACATGAAATTCTGATGAAATTATGTATACTCATATGTTATGTATCCAAAATTGATGGCCCCTCTAGATGAGTTCCTTTATTTTATTTTAATCATAAATATAAAATGTCTCGTTTAGATTTATATGAAATAATGGTGGTTGAAATAGATCACTCAATTAATATTAATAGAACTATTAAGCATGAACAGAAAGACTAAATTACAAATTTTTAGCTGGAAAAAAATATTTAAATAATTATAAACAATTATATTCCCCTATCATACCACATGTAGGTATTGGGAAGAGAAGACGCTTGTGATAGGATTCCCCCAAAAAAAATCCCACGATCGATGATCAATCAGATATCTGTACAATGTTTAATTACCCTGGTCAGTGTAATTATATCAAAGATAGACCACATTAAAAACACCAGAACCCAAAGAGAGGATATCAACACATAGTTTTTATAATTAATTTAATTATATATATAATTACCTCTAAATATTTATTTCTTAGTTGATGAATCCGGTGAAAAACATATGGTGCACCATGAATTACTTGTAGAAACCATGTGTAGAGTTTCTAATTTGGTGATTAACATGTCTTCTAGGAATTTTCAGTCCTGGCCAAAGGACTCCTTAGGGGATATCTAGGATTATTCTTACACTTATGTCGTCTCTGATGATTATCTCAAGAATTTCTTCCAAATAAATTCCCTTGATCTAGTGAAGGAAGATTTCTCACCATTCATGGGAGCATTCATGGATAAGGGAGCACTCTAGATTGAGATGATTCCACAAGATTGTTTTTCACAACCAAGAAACTAAATTAGATTATAATAATGGAAAATAGTTGGGTATATATATTTCTAGGATTAAAATTTAAAAATTTCATAATTTCCCTTAGTTATTTATTTTCTCCTAGAAAATCACCATGAAAATAATAATACTAATGTTATAATTGATCAACCTGATCATAACATGGGAATTATAATTAAATATTATTTATTAAAATAGAATTATATATTATTATTTCTAACCAGATCATTAATCTCATTCCACCACTCATCCATAATATTTACCCGTCCATGGATATTATATTTATTTTTTGTTAAATTAATATCAATACATGATTTGATATTAAATAATTAATAATTAATGTTACCTAACAGTTAATTAATATTTGTATGTGATCAAGAATACATGAAAATTTCTAAACCATATTTAAGAATTATATTTACTAAACCTACTAAATAATAAATAATAATAAATTATTTAACTAAGATTATGGATCGACATATTATGTGACCCCCTAGTCCCCTTTCTGAGTGGCATTTTGTAAAGCAGCCTGATGTCCATGGTTAGCATCTAGAAACCTGATAAGGCACCCATTTAGAAATAAGTTAATGAAAAAATGACATCTCACCTCATATGAATGATTTATTTGTAATATTGTCCCATTATGTTGATATCATAAATCAACAAGGTTTCAAGCCAGTACCATCAACCTATGTGCTCAGTGTATCATTCATTGAATTTTTAGAAATAGAACATGAATATAGAACACCGTGTATATAGATTAATTTAGTATATATCATTTACATCAATGGAAAACATATACTATCTTCCACTAATGAATAACATGGATAAATCTTTTCATGAATTATTAATTAAGGAAATATTAATCATGATGAACCCAACATATCCTTCCTTCCCATGGAAATGTGTCATCAATGTTTCTATCAATACATCTATTTAAGTGACTTAAAAAAGAACATTAATAATAATTCTAGTATCTATTGACCCAAAATATGTATTTAGATTCGATCATCCAATGAGAAAAAGAAATGTGGATTTCTGACTACTGGTTCCCGTTCGTATAATATACATACTGGATTTTACCATGGGTGTACACCATGTGAAGGGGACTCAATATATTATGAGTCTCCACCCATGAATGTGTGTATCATTTTTCTCTATTATATGATATAATTTAGTTAGAGAAAATATATTCATGAATAGTGTCATATAACTTTTGGGTTCTCATCATATAAATGAATTGTTGTGAAATTTGAGTATGATAACTAATGCTAGGAAATTATCACATACCATGTCATGTATAAGAACAATCATGATGTTATATATAGTTTATTAATATTCAAGGAAATGAATAAATTTTTATCATAAAGTACAAGGAATTTTTTTCTAGGGATCCAACTCCAACACTCCTCATTAGAGGGGTGAGGAATATGTTTCAATAAAAGTAATACCGTTAGGAAAATAAGTCGTATTTTAGTGATTTAAAGTGGAAATAAGTTATTAAAATATAAACATAGGCGTAGAAAAAATTATATAAGTTGTTCTTATTTTTTGTGGTGAATAAATGATATCAAATCCAACATCTACTGGTACAACATTTTTATCTTGTAAATAGTTTCAACAAATGATGTTCTATTGAGGAAATTCCATTTTATTTTGGTTAATAAATGAATTCTATAGATTACACTCTTATTTTACAAGAAATAAGTGGATATATTTTTTGAATTAAGGCCACACATGTTTAAGGGAAACTATTCTATATCCTGTGATCCAACAATATATATTGGGTAGTGACACTTTCCATGCCACTTGGCTAAGCGCACGACTATGTTACCCAATAAAAAATTGTTAGGAATCCCCCTCTACATGGAATGAAATTTGTCATATTTAGAACAATATCAGGATAGCCATGTGGCCTCTCATATGATAATAAATATTGAATATTTAGTTATTACCATAATAATATTAACCCTCTAAAATGATTTCATAAACGATTCAACTTCCACGAGCCCAAGGATCACATATTTTTCTCCTTAACTCCTACAAGGAACAATTGTTTGGTGGATTTGTACTCATATATTCATGATTTCTCATGTAAAACCCTCCCCCAATATACTCTTTATTTTCCATCATATCTTATATAATATTTCACGGGTATACAATTATATCATTGTGATGTGGAGCTAAAATGGGAATAATGTTATTTCATTGGGTTGGATGATGATGTTTTTCTGGGTTTTCTTGATTATGTAGGATCCACTATTTTTTAGAAGGTGGTTCCTAGTAATTTTTCAATTATGTATATACAATTGTATGTTGTTCTGTGCTATTATATTATATTATTATATCAATATTCTATCTGCTGTTATAGATTTCTTTTCAAGTTTTTGTGTGTTGATGAAAATGGTATTTTCAATGGTATCAATTTCTGTGGGTTTTTTTTTGTATTTCATAGAAATTATATTAACATTTAAATGGTTGGTTCAATCATGTACAATATGTGATAAATAGACTTAAGATAATAAAAATTGTATTTCATGATGCATAAAATTGGAAATGCACATGGGAATACTAAGTATCTATATGGGTTTCTAAGGACCCATATGTCAGCTGATTCGACAAAACAGAAATCAGGATTCATTAGTTAAATTACACAAAAAAAACTAAAAATACTACATGATAATTATTTGGGAACCACTAGATCCTTAGTTTCTTCAACCCCAGAGGATCTTGATTGAAAACAAATGATATAGTTCGGTCTTTGTGTGTAAATTGTTTTTGGACTGTATTATCATAGATGCATAGGTATTTCCCACAATGATTAAACTGTTTAATATTATCATTTTAACAATCATTTTAATATTTACTCTATATTTTTAATATAAAACATGTTTCCTTTTTGATATCATTAATATCCTCCATTGAAAACAAGCATGTGAATTTGTCTTGTTATTTTATTTCATGGAATCCCATGGATGTATATTATTAGGCATGTGAGCTCACACCATATGTATACCCTTGTGTGAATGTAGACATTTTCATTTCTAATTCATGTAATATAATGATATTCTATGGCGGTGGATGAAGTTTTACTTATTAGTGTATTTGTTAGAAGGTGTTAATATACATGTCAAAGGGATGTTTTGGTTGATTAGTTGTTTCCCTTCACTTTTGTTTATTTTTTGTCTATGGAAGTAAAATGTAAAATTATTTTCTAATGATGGGTACTTGCATCCATTTTAAATAGTATGTTGTGAATAGTTATTCACTGTGTTTATGCGCTATATATATTGATGATTTTTTGGGTTGTGGTTTTTTTGGGATTGAGATAGATCATTTCCTTATGGAGATCCATGAAGCCTACGCTCTAGTTATCAGCCTGTAGTGATAGGAAATGCCCTTTGGGCCTTGTGACTAGCTCGTATGGGTGTTGGGATTAATGGAATCCTATACCGGTTCATGAAATAATATATCAGATCTAGTCTTTCCATTTTTTGTTTGATTTTTTTGGAAGTATTGATAAATAAGAGTTCGGACTATACGGAATTTTGTATCTGGTTGTGAGTGGGGTGTCTTCCAATACATGTCATAATAGATCTTGGGTCACCAGGGGATATTGGGGCATTATTTTACTCGTCCCTATGGGGAAATTCAAAGGGAATAGAATTGGAATGTAGACTGAGTTAGGGTTTAGTAGTTGAATATTTCCTCTAGTAATTGTCAATGTACGATTATAGATTCTTCATAATGTATAAATTATTATATTTGATGGTTTTATGTGGGAATATTTATTAATAGTTTATTTTATGATTAATTTCTTGTTTATTATTTTTCTTCCATGGATACCTCATCTTCAATAAATTGAAGATTATAGAGAGTCTTCTCCCTCACCAGTTTATCAGAGATCAAATGATGACGTTTTGTAGGGTGTCCTAGAATTTAATCACAGATAAGGAATTGGTTCAACTAATCATAAGGATGTCGATCTAAATGTATCCTTATTGGAAATTACTTAATAATAATACCCCTTATTTCTATGTAATCATTATTATACAAGAATCATATAACTGGGTGGAAAATATTGAGTGGATCATTGGGTTCCACTAGAAAAATGAGGTCATTAAAGTGAAAATTGTTACATTTTGGTTGTAAATTACTAGTTGTTGATGGTGGGAATCCGTGGTTCTATTAGGACAGTAGGAGCATATCAGTTAGATGAACTTAGAGGATACTTTTATGAAGTATTATTATCCATTGATGTTGTCTTGATCCAATACCAAAGAGTTTATTGATATCTATCCAGTGGGTCAGTTAGTGTTCGAATATTTTAACCACTTCGAAGATCTATTTTTTAAACACCTATAGTGTTTTCTAATAAGTATATTAAATAAAAATGGTTTAAATATTATTTTTAGATTGAAATTTAACCCATCTATTTTTCATTTAAATGAACATGTATGGTGAGGTGGGTGACCCAGATTTAGTAGACAAGATTGACCGACATAATATGTTGGGATTGTTAGGGATGATACAAACATTGAATCAATGTGGGTATTGTTCATCAGGGAAGAATATGATGTGTGAGGATTAATAAAATATTGGTGTTAGTAATTATGGATATCCATACCAACCACCTTTTTTATCAACTATAGGTGGTGAATATTTAGTTTTCCATTAGTGTGGGCCCCCTAAAAATGTACAGAATGCATGTCCAACTCCACACAGGTTCACAAAAAACAAACTCCCCTATTATAAGGAGTTATTTTAGAGATATTAAGGGGATATAACCCCTTATCAACACATTTCAAGTAGTTTCCCATAACTTCTTGTAATTTGCAATCCACATTATGTTAACTGCTGTTTTAATTAAGTGCTGGTAAAGTTGCTCAAAACTAGAAGTGGTTATATTATAGAGGGTTTTAAACCCTCTAATTTCCCAATAAAAACACATATTAGTTGGATTTTAACCCCCTCTGGGATAATATGCATTTTAGAGGTGGTTACAAACTACCTCTAATAGTGTCTTATGGTGTATATTTTTAGTCGTTAATGAAACTACCTCTAATTTAGACCATTATTATAGGTAGTTTCAATCTACCTCAAATAATTCCTTATTTAAAGCTTTCTGTGTTTTTATAATTCCCCTAGCCTCCCTCCTATTGTACCCCACCCCCTGTAGTTCCATGTCATGCACGACCGACCCCTACAGTACCTTGGTTTTACCACCTCATCCACTCTAGTGTCCTCACCCTCCAGTCCCCACTCCCCACGTGCGTCGTGTCTCTCATGTACCATGGCCTAATAGCCATCAAGTTCACTACGTTTCTAGCACCATCGCCCATATATTTCCCCCTCAAAGTCATCCCTCTGGTAAAATTATGGTCGGTGTGTTTCGATCTATGGACCGACCTCTTAACTATGCAGTGCATCTACCACTAACGTAACAAAATATCATTTATTATAGTATACATTATAATATTTATATATATATTGAATCATATTTATGTAACTAATAATTCTATAAATATTTAAATACATATTAACAAACAACTTATATATATATATTAATATATATATTTTAATATCATGTATTTATGTTTGAATAATATAATACATTTATATTATATTCAATTTATAAATTTATATTATCTATATATTCTATATGTGTATTATTAAATATGTCTTTATAATATTATTTATGTTATGTATATACGCATATATTTATATATTTATAAATATATTTATGCACATTATTTATAAATTTATGTACATTATTTATATACTTAAATTAGTAATTATATATTATATACCAATTTATTTATAATATATATATTTATATTTAATATATTTATATAATTTCTTTAAAAAATTAATTCTATATTGTATTTCAATACATAAATTTTCAATTATGTACACTAATATATATTTATTTGTATGAATGGTATTATGTTATATTTAATTAAAATTATGTTTAATACAAATATTTCATTTGAAATACAAATTATACAACTATTTCGTCATATATATATATATTTACAATTTTTAATGAAAGCCAATTTTATTTTATATATAATTAATATTATTTGAAATTAAATTTATAAAAATATTTATATTAATAATTTCAATAAAAATATTTGTTAATATTCACATTAACAAATATATTTTTGATTAAATATAATTTAATAATATCGTGTAAAATAATATATATTTTTTTTTATAAATTTAATTTCATATAAAATTACTTATAAATAATATAAAATCAAAAAAATATAATTTCAAAAACTATTTATCATTATTATTTTCAAAATTAAAAAAATGGGTTTTTATATAATAAATTTTTTAAATAATGTATATTTATATAATATGTTTTTAGTTTTAGAGTATATATAATTATTATTATATGAAATACAATTTATAAAAAAATAAAAATAATGTAAATAATATTATACAATTGTATTTAAATGTACATATAAAAAGAATTAAATAAAACACATAAATATGTTATATAATATGTTCGTATAATGTATTTAAATACATTTATATGCTGTGTTTTAATTATTTATGTATACATATTATAGAATTTGTTTTTAAGCTGGGTTTCATAAACCCATCTAATTTAATGACATCAGAGGGTGTTATAATCGCCCACTAATTTAAGACATTTGATGGAATCGTGGACCCCCCTAAAATTTATGACATTAGATGTTTTTAACCCCCCCCCCCCCCGAAAATTTAATTTATTTGATGGTTTTGGAACCCCCACAAATTTAATACATTGGATGGGGTGTGAACCAGAAATAATGTCATTGATTAGCTGTATTTATGATCCCCATCTATTTTCTTTATTATATAGGGTTCAAAACCCTCTCCAATATCAGACCAGAAATAAAAAAATAATGATAACAATTTTAGAGGGGGTTCAAAACCCCTTCAATTTTATGAAATTATAGGTGGTTCCAAAACCCCTCTAAATTCAATGATTATTCAGAGTCCCACATAACACACAATATTTTATATAAATAATGAATTTAGAAGGGTTTGGGCATAAACCCCTCTAATTATATAGAAAATTAATTTAGAGGTGGTTGTGTATAATCACCACTAAAAAACACTAATCATTCTCTTTAGAATCTAGAGGACTGAAAATTCATCTATATCCATTTATAGTGGAGGGGTTTTATTTAGTGGTTATTCTTGATGGAATGGATATTCTTCTATGAAAATAAATCTATAGGTGAAGACAAAAAATGTAGTTTATATAGTTACCCTCATATAACATTCATTTTCATTACATAATATTTTCAGAATACGTAATACATTACACAATCAGATGCCAAAACACTGCATTAGTTTTATGACTTTTGAAACATAGAAACATTATTAACGGAATGTAAGTGCAATAAATTATCTCCCACTAGGATATACATGTCTAGAAACCTTCTTATAAATATA
The DNA here is from genome assembly GCA_963277665.1 of Viscum album. Taxonomy (NCBI): domain Eukaryota; kingdom Viridiplantae; phylum Streptophyta; class Magnoliopsida; order Santalales; family Viscaceae; genus Viscum; species Viscum album. The sequence continues at coordinate 1,114,118,483 of OY728131.1, forward strand.
ATACTTAATGAGTATCATTATAATCTAGAGAAAGGAAACATAAAAGAGGTTATATAAGATTCTTTGTAAGGTTAATAATTGGACATATGTAATAATAAACATGAGAATAAAGGCATTATAATGTGATCACAACATTAAATGATCATTCCTTTTATATAATAAAACAAAAACATGAATTTTTAAAAATGATAGGCAGTTTATAAGACATGAATCATATGGTAATCAAGAGAATAATTCATGAAATCCTAACATATGAATACAACATGGAAATATAGAAGACACATAAACATGTAATATCCATCTCTATAGGTCAAGGATCCTAAACAAATGCATATTATGGAACATAATGGGAACTTCACCTTCTTAGAGGGACACACCACCATCCATAGCCACTTTCATTTCCATACCAGTGATTGGGTTTCCCTATATTCCCATAGGGGAAGAGGATTCCATATCTTTATATAGTTGATCGATTTTCCACATCATTCATAGTAGATCAATCCCATAAACATGATACCCATAATTATCTCATTAGATATAAATATATACCTAATTAATTTTAGGGATATATAGTTCTCACCCATCTCATTATTAAATCATATATACAGGTTCCCCAAAAAACATAAAGAATCATCGCATAATCCTTGATATAAAATGGGTATCATGAACATGTCATAAAATAAAAACATTTGGAAAATATATTGGTTTCATATTCATTTCATAAAATCAAAACCCATGAGAAGAAACGTGTCTTAAAATTATATAACTATATGAATAGAAATGTGCTTATAAAATATTTAACCCCTGGAAGATAGGGGTTAATACCCATTATTCCATCAAAATGTAAACCATTACTGGAAAATAATTTGAATAAAACCTTTGGATAATTTCCTTAAAAAAAAAAATTAACTACAAAAATGTTATATTATATTGAATCAAATTTGGTATGATATATTGAAAATATTTCATGAGGAAATTATACTTATTTCAATGAATTTTGTTTCAAAAAAATCATTATAATTGTTATTCATTTAAAATAGAATGAAAACATATAATGGAATATTTTGAGACATAAAACATCTTCATAGTCCATCTTACATGAAAATGAGGTCAAAATTTCATTTCTAAATAATTCTTAATACTTTTTCCAAAACATTAGTTTTGAAGAATACACGCATTCCAAGGAAGAGTGTAATAATGTCATATCTTCTTAAATGTATATAAAAATTATATTAACTACTAACTAGTTTAAAAATGTAATAACACATGAACACATAATCAATAATCATAGTAGAATGAAAATCATGATTGTTCCTAAAATATGGATTATAATATTTCAGCAGTGAAATAATAGTCATAAACTATCCCCATTAAAGATGGGATTATTACAATATGCTATTCACACATGGTCACATTGAATAAACTAACCAGTGTATAAAAATTAAATTACATGAATCATAAAATATCATTAAAATAATGAAAATATTGATATAAAATGTCAAAGAGAAGTGTATACACCTCGCAGAAGAATATATGTCCAAACCATTACATGTGTGTCAAAGATGGAAATTTTAGACCAAACTATGTTAGTGATCTGGAAACATTTGAAACACAAAACCAATTGAAGATATATTATAAAATAAATTTGGAAGTGAAAATAAATTATATTTCAATTATAATAAAATATATTAATAGAATTTATATAAACCACATATAAAATGGGTGGTGAAGGAGGCATTAATCTTCAAGAAATTAATGTGAGACTAGAAATCCACATACCTTATGTCATAACCTTCTTAATAATTATTCAAACCCATTGTAAAATAAATATAATATTATTTAAAATATACCATATAAATTTATTCTTATATATAATACCATATTTGGATTTATATTACTCTTTCAATAATAATTCCATTTTAATGTTACGCATCAGGTAAAATCCACTTTGTTTTTTTCTGCACATGTTTTTCATGTATAATTCATGATCATATAAAAGATAACATGATTTACATATTTAGGTACTATAATACATGATATAAATATCAGATATATTAATAATTTAAATATTTATATTTATCTTTATATTTTATAAATATTTAACGGGGTAATCCAATTATGAAGATGGTTGGTGGTACCTATGCATGATCAATCTTTCAATATAATTATATTTTTGAAAGCAATAATTTAATTGAAATATATATAAATTATCATTAAAAGTATAATAACTATATTTTATATATCATATTCATTTACTAAACCCATACTTTATATGGTTCATGTAAATTTTTATCAAATCACATCACATTGATGAGGTGGTAGGTCCTACATCAACAAAAAAAGTTATCATATTAACCAAATATGGAATGAATGAAGTAATGTTTTATGTAATAATTAATGAATTCAAATACATTATAAATATCATATATATAAAATAAAAATATCTCGTCCACCATAATTCCCTAATAGGATACGTGTTAATTGAATAATGAACAACCCCACTTCATGATACGGTAGTTCTCCATACAAAAGAAGAGTAAGTACGTTATCCAATATATGAAAGTATGTGTATGTGTATATAAACAAATTATAATTAAAAAATATAATTATATTTTTGATAATATGGTTATAATTTAATCATGTATTAATAAAAATTTAGTGGGTAGATAATGAAAATAAAACAAAAGATATTGACGAAAGAGAATACCTCTTCTTTGGGTAACTCATTGTGGATTGCTCGAATGGGATTCATTTGATGACATTATGAACATAGAGTTACTTCTAGAATTAATTTGAGGATTTTGGGAGGAGATTTTGGATGGTATTTTTGAGAAAAAATTCTTTAGAGGTTTTAATAAGTCAGAGTTGTGACTTCCATTTTATTATAGAGGAGGAGTGGTATTCTGGTAAATTGTTAAAAATTGAATTCCAACAACATTTTTCCCCGGACATGTGGAACCAATAATAATAAAAATAATATAAAATAGATGATAGGCTATATATATGTATAATAAATGTTTTTTGGACAAGTATAAACATCAGTTTGGTCATTATGTTTATGATTTCATCCTTCGTCAAGCTATTTTTTATCTAAATCACTATAATTACATTTAATCAGAATCAAAAATAATTTTGGACAAAAATTTAATATAACGTGTTAAGATTTTTTAAGTATTCATATTATAAATATTTAATACAATTATTTAGAAATCTTATCTCATTATTGTAAAAAATAAAATTAAAATTAATCTTGTTGACAATTCATGGTCGTGGGTTTTTATAAAAAATATTTAAAAGCATGGGATGTTTTTATAGGCAATATTATTGTGAAATTAGTTCAAAATACATAAATTAGGATTATTAAAATAAAATTCATATAATATAACATGACAAAAAATCATAATAAATAATTATTCTTTAAAATTAAATTATATAAAAAAACTATTTTTAATTAATGTTCAGTATTTTTCACAATTCATCAAAAAATAGTTTATTAAAAAATACTTAAATTTCACCCAAAGATAATATTGAAATTTTTAATTCAAAAATTATTTTTATTTTCTAAAATTAAATTTCTAAAATATTCTATTTTTTTATTTCTCACATAGATACATACAAAGAAGATCATTTGGGAAAATAATATATTCACACATTTAAAGACATTACTGAAAAGTAAAAGTTTTACAATAAATGTGTTTTCTTTATATAATACCATTATAATTAATATTTAAAATATAGCTATTACTATTCATATTACAATGTTTAATATAAATTTTATAACTATCACACGAAAATAATTATAATAATAAAATGTTGTTTCATAAACACTCAGTGTTTCCTGTAACACAATCCCAGACAATGTTCTGCACAGTGAAATATAATGTCATTATTTCATATAAAAAATGTTTGGAAACGTGTATCCTAAAATGAATGACATAAACATAATATAATTTATTTAAAAAAGGTATTGATAAATGTGTTGTTACATTCAATGCTCTTGAAAATTTATTCCACCATCCAAATTTACCATTTTGTTACAAATAAATGGGGATGATTTTGTGTCATCTCATCCTAATGTTCTAAAATAGATTAGTCTAGATAGTTATTTCTCTACAAAAAATTGACCATTTTAGTTTTAATCTTTCCTTTAACATTCTCTGAAAGATTTATAATTTCAACTAGTTATTCCTCGTAAATTTTTTTTTCTTCTATGGTCTAACCTTTGATTTCATTATATGTGAACGCTCAATTATATACATCTCCAAGAGAAGAAAATGGAACATATTGTGTAATTTTGGGAGATGTAGAGGAAGTATGAAATGATTTTATACCATCCCAATAGAAAATATGATTTTTAAGAAGTCATCATACCATTGGTTTACATTCCTTTTTTTCCATAATATCATAACTTTCATCCATGAAGAAATTCACATCGAAAACATTTCACCAAATTAAAATTATAGATCATGTCATTGTATATAAAAATAATGTTTCTAAATAGATTGATCTACCTTGATATGATACTAATGTGTTAACACCTTATAATCAATTTGTTTAGTGATATAATGTCCCAGTAGATTTCTTTCTCTAACTTCATCGCAGCTTTTTGGAGCACTACATTTCACTCCATAATGGGCTTAATAATGATACATATTAGTTATTCAATGAAATATTTTATTTTATGAAAACACAATCAGTGTAATTTTTCAGTCCTAAAAAACATAGAAATCCAAATAATATGATCCCAACATATCCTAATGATTTTTTAGTATTATTTTAAATTGTCTATCAATATTTGAATGTTCAGTACTTGTGATACTCAATATCATATCATGGTCTTGCAGAATAAATCTTTATAAATTTATATTAATCCTTGGATCTCAACTATATAAAAAATAATATGGTTCTCCATGAAACCATACAACATCATAAGTAAATATCATAGAATGATAGTCCAGAGAGTGGTCTTCTCAGATAGAAATGCAGTGTGATAACATGGTAAGGTAAATGACTAACACCCATACAACATTAAATTCTATAGTTCATTTGGTGAGTGCAATGAAAAAATATATAGCACATTATCAAATTTTCATTCTATTGTGGGTAATGGATGAAGCATCCCATTACACTTTTTTCTTTCTTCTTTAACAATCTTGAAAACCAAGAACTCAGATACATATTATGCGACATCCCTCTCAATTCTATCCCAACATAAGTATTCTGTAAAATATATAGACATATTAGTACATCTATGATGAATAGAGAATGAAGAAAAATGAGATTAATCTACTATCTCTTTCTTAAAATAAAATATAGAAAGAACACACACATAGTTCTCAAACATTATCATTGCAGCCGGATAATGCATAAACATAGGAACATTTCAAACCTTCTATTGCAGTTCTATATCTCTCTTCTATACCTCATTGATCTCCACATGGATATATGGTTGACCATTCATTTGGGAAATATATCATTTCACCCTTCTTTCATGATTTCATTTTAAATATTATGAAAATCCAAATGTATTGAATCATTTTTATTCGATAAATGGATAACCTAGAATGACATATTTGACACAAAGAATCAGCCATGTTGTTCACTTTCGAATAGTTTTAATGTATTGACAAATAAGAATCCTTTATGAGCTCTATCCATATTCTCCATGAAATATTCATATCCTTCTATTTGTATTTATATTTTAATCTTTAATAATCAGTGTATATATCACACATCTCTCCAAAAGGACAGTAACTATATTTTATTAATGTAATAATGACCGCTGCTAAATTCAAATCTCAATTTGGGTAATTTTTCTCTTGGTTAGTCAAAAATATTGAGAAATACATTATAACCATGTAATTAATAAAAAGAACACATAAAAATCCATTCATGGATGCATCACTAAGGTTACAACTCCTTCATCACTACAGGGTAATGTAAGCATAGATGAGTTGGCCACCCTTTCCTTTAGGATCATGAAATTTTTAACAAAACCAATTTTTTTTACAGGAACAATGAATCGTTCTATGATATTATAGTTAGTGGATTAGATATTGATGTGAAATTCTCTAAAAAAATCCTTAATATTCATATTAACCATTAAAATGATAGATCTCAATAATCGTGGTTTGTGTTGTCTATTAGTAAATATCATTTGTCTTTCATAGATCTACATTTATAACATAGATTTAGATTATAAAAACAAAAAATGATCCCTTTTGTAAAAAAAATCACACTTTATAAAATTTTCACACATTTTATCCATCCTTATGGACATTAGTATAATTTTCTAGTGGTCTTAATGATCTTCTATACTATATTAATAGATAATAATATCATCTATAAATACTACCAAAGATTTATCAAGGTATTCTCAAATGACTCAATTTATCAAATCCATAATGATATTATGGTATTTAGATAAACCTAAATCCATTACAATATATTCAAATTGTTTGTAACTTATACGGAATTCCATAGTTTTTATATCCTTCATCATGAACCACAATTAATGATATTTATAATTACTTTCATTCTTGGAATACAATTAAGCTCCACACAGTAGATCAAACAATTCATCAATCTGGGGAAGATGATACTTTTTATTGATTGCGATCATGTACAACTCCCAATAAACAATAAATAGTCACAATTTTCCATTTTTATTTTTTAAAAAATAATTAGGTGAACCCAATGCTGACACACATGGATGATTGAATCCCATTTCAATATTTTATAGTATTTTCTTCTTCAATTACCGTAACTCAATTGTGGCCATTATATATGGAGTATTTTTTATTAGCGTGGAATCAGGTTTGAGTTATAATATTAATTCAGCCAAACATTTGGGTGGAAGTATAGGAAACTCATTCGAAAAGAGGAACAAATATCTCAAAAAAAAGGCATTTTATTGACATTGACTTTATATCTACCCATTTCAGATAGACATATCTTTTGGATAGAAATTAAGACACATAAACATGATATAATCTATATAAGAATTTGATTATTATCATTACATTGATATAAGTCCATATATTGGTATGATATATCAATATTTACATCATATCATTAGAAATTCATGTTGTGTTAATGTAGATAACGAAAATATATCCTTGAGATCACATGATATTAATCTAATGCTATAATGCAAGGATTTTTAAGAATAATATTCTCAAAATAATAAATATGAGATTAATCAAAGACATGTGATGTAATCACTTTACCATTAAGGGTTTTCACTAATAATTCCTCATTTAATCATTTGGGTGGGTTATTAATACCCCTAAAAAATTCATTAGATTTTAAATTGTGGTTCTGTTCATAATTATTTTAAACATAATATACTCTTAAGTTGATGGAATGTGTACCTTTGATGGCATCGATATCCCAGTAGTCGGTTTCACCTTTTCAAAGATAAACTGCCATATTCGGTTTCTCTCATTCCAAACATTGGAGAATAAAGAATATATTTTATGTGGTACTGATCAATTATTCCAAAACAATTAGATCATAATATCCACTAATAGAAAGTTATTAGTGCCTAATAAATAGATCAATAGAATATTGTTCCCTCCATTGTTCATTTAGATATCAAACATGATTCATAGCTTCAGAAATATTGTTTAGAATATAAATGTGATTTTTTATTAAATATCCTATAGAATTTGGTTTCCCAAAGAAAATAATTACATTTTATATTCCTATTAGAATTAAAATGGTTCATTCGTTTTCCATCCATTTACTATATCAAAAAAATAATATAATAAGAAGTAGTTTTAATAGTGACGAACCCCATAATTATATAATATTTATTTTAGGATACCTTAATTATGAGATTTTATTTAATCAGTTAATAATTTTGTTAAACCATTTTTATTCATAGAGAATTCATTTTTGAATACCTATATTTGGTTCATCATGATTTCCTGAATTTCCAAATAATACCCCCATGGGAGTTTCAAAATAGGTGTGCACGGAGGCCACTTATGTGCACTAGTTCTTGATTAATTTTATCTTAATATAGTGTTTTTCATGTTGTTTCCCATCTGTTCATTTGTTCCAGAGTCACATACCCATGTTGTATCTAGTTGGGGATGTATGACTATGAATCCACTCACTCTATTGTTTACCAATATTCATTTACATTTACATATAGTTATCATCATCCTTAATATTTAATTATAAAATTCATTATTGTTCTTGTAACAACCCAAGCTTCAACGTTGTGCTTCTCTTTGAATAATACAGTAGCGTGTGTTTTATGCAACATTGAGTTCTAACACACACCATAACCAATCAAACCAGCCGTTAAGAATAGTAATACCCACTTTTTGAAATTTTATATATTTTATTTTTTAAAATGAAATTAATTTTTGGATTTTTAGTATCAAAATTAATATAGGGTGATTTTTTGGTACTTTTCTTATAACATTCATATTTTGGCGAATAGTGAAAATTACTAAATTTTAATTAAAAATAACTTTTATATCGAATTAATTAATAGTGATAAATTATGAATTTGATTGGTTTTAAATTATATTTAGAATATATTTTTACAATTTAATCCAATTTTGGTCATTGGACATAATTTCCCATTTAAACCGTACATAAACAAGTGTCAATATTTTTATAGTTATTGTTTCTTAAAAATAGGTTGTTTGTTTTGACAGCGTTAATTAATTTTAAATTAATAAATGTGACTTCTATGTTTTGAATTTGGTAAAATAGTCTTCATTATTTATTTAAAAATATCAAAATTAGCTTAGGTTAATTTTATTGTATTTTTCTGAAAGCTTTTAATTTTTGTTGAATAGTGAATAACACCGAGTTATAGTTTAAAACCGAATTTTTCTTTAAATAATTATTTATTTTTTTAAATTATTGAATGTAAAAATTGATACATAATACCTATATATGTTCAATTTAATTCATTTGAGTCAGTTTATAATAATTTTAGATATATAAAAATTTTATTGAACTTTTCACCGTCTTTTACCCACCTCCTAGGAGCTTTCACAAATCTACATAAAACATAATTTTACCACTTCTGTGAGCTGAATTTCGAGACTCCAAGAGAAACAGTTAATATCAAGGATTAAAATGTGGTTCAATGAGATGAGAATAATTTTTGGTGAATAGTAACTTTTTACGTTTATTTACCACGGTTAAAAGTAAATAGGGTAATTAACGGTAAAAATGATATTAATATTACCCTAAAACATGTCCTAATTATATTGGACAAGTATATCTCGACCAAAAAAACCATAGGAATTATATATTATCATTTAGGTTTACATGGATTAGATTAGGACATTTATTATTATTTAATTCAAAGAAGAGTTAAAAGAGTTGAAATCATTGTTTGATAACTAAATAATTTTAATATATGGTTTTTCATAAGGTAAATTCGATTATAAATATTCATTAGAAATCTAAAAATATTTCCTACATCATGTTATTTTATTGATAATTTTTAGACATTATATAAATAAATTTATTTATGACACAATGATGATGCAATAATTAACTTATTCATGAAAGAATCAAATAAATGGTATTATAAATATTCGAATAAATCTAATTTCAAAGTTTTTATGACATCCACGAATTTTCTAGGTGAATATGAAATTTTAGTATTGATTCAATTTTTTTAAGTGATCATGTTGTTATTATTTTAACAAAAAACAAATACCAAATAGTGTCAAATTTGACATAAAATAGTTTTTAAAACAAATATTATATTATTAATTGATATAATGGTTATAAAAAATCTAAGGTTCGACCAAAATACTTATATAATAATATATATGACATTAATTAACCAATTGGGGTTCTATTGGTAGTATATAGTATGTTTATTAACCATATAGGGTAAAAATACAAGAAGACATGGTAAAAGATAAATTATCTATCTTAGAGTTAAATCTAAATGATAAGGTTAAAATGGTAACCTAAAATTGTCTAAAACCTATTGGATGAGTTGTTTTTAACCTATACCCACCTTAGACATTAAATAATCAACATTGTAGCCATTATAAACTGAATATAAATTTATTATAGAATAATATTTTATGTTTGTCCTATGGTGCCCCTCACCCCTCTTATAAAATAGCACTCCGCCTTCTCTCTAATTCACACCTTCTAAGCCATTTGTATTGGAAAAACCCTGCCCAAATACCATCTCAAATATACTTCCTTCATCCTAGAGGACATAGTTTGATCAGAAAGCCAACCTAGGGAGCCCTATTTATCAAATAAAAAAGAAGAACCCGAAGAAGAGGTAATGATCTCACCACCCTCTTACAAGTTCCTTTTTTCATCCAGTTCCCTTTTCTTTGTTGTTTACATTATAAAATAATTAATCCAGTATATTCTATATATTGTGATGTTATTATAACTATAGTACATCCAAATTCATTATTTTCTCCACCCTTTGAATGACATGTCACCATACGTGCGTACGTACAGCTTACCGTCTCGACGTTGTGGTGTAGTTGTTATTCAATACATTATTATTTGGATGGGTATAATAATGATGTGTATTTCATATAAATAATAAATATAACATGATAATGATTCTTTATATTTTATATAACATCCAATTATTTATTATATTAATGTCAAAAGAATGAATGTTTTTCTCGTGTGTACGTACGGATTACCGTCTCCACGACGCAATGCGATTCATTTCCAAATTCACCATTCATCGACGATTATAGAAATATATATTAATAATAAGTATGTACTATATGACATAATAATTCTACTGGAGATATATATATTTATATATATAAGTATTTATGTACTTACATATATCTTATTCACTTACTTTCGTTCAATACTATATGAAAATAGAAACATTGTTTATGCGTACGTAGAGACTACCGTCTCCATAAATGATTTTTTCCATTTCATATATACGTATATTATAAATTTTTTATATTCTAAATATATATGATAAAGAAATCATGTTTTATATTCTGGAATTATTTAAATCATGATCTAAGTGATACAATAAATAGTAACAAGTCAAAACACGTACGATAAAGAAAGCGATTATTACCCGAAATATTAATATAACATGGTAATTATTAATAAATGGGTTGTATAAAGTCATAAATGAATAATATATGATATCATAAATATTAATATGGTTCTATTATAATTTAATAACATAAAATAGTCTTCATACAAAGGGATAAACTTACCCTCGACTAAAGGAAAGTACAAGGTAAGGGGTTTTCATCTCACTCCTTATTCTTGTGAGATTAATTACATATTGCCACTATTACCTTCTGTGTGGTGTATATACTGCCCATAATTTTATTCCTTGTTTAATAAAATTTAATATATAAGTATTTACATATTCATTGTATGATAGTTTTACGGTGGGGTGTATGTTTCGTAAGTTACCAAATTGGTAAGGGTTAATTTCACAATCTCATTATTATCCGAGTTTGTTTTGCGTAAGAATCTACCAGGACATATTTATTATCCCTTTTCATGTTTTATGAAAGAGTTTCAAGGGGATTCTTTTACTGGAATTTTCACTAAAACATCATTTTAAATTTTTTTAAATATTTATTCTTCTAAATCATTCTCATTAATGTTCATGTCTTCAAAATGGTTTTTAAGGATGTATTTATATGAACATGAATGTTTTTAAAATAATAATTCCTTTCAAAAGTTTCAAATTGGTATGGGTCAATTTGATTCAAAAATGGCGTTAAAAAAATTCCTTTCTAAATTATGTGACTTCTAAATATTTTTGTGAAAAAGGGGTATTTCTCTTAAAGAGTTTTACATATCATTTTCATCAATTACAAAATCCTTTAATGGATCTTAAACTTTTTTTGGTGTTGATTTATCCTGATACAAATATTCCATATTGTGTTGAAAGTTTTGTGATATGTTTCACTTTGGATGTGTTATTTTTATACCATTCATTCTTTATGGGTAAAGTATTGACATATTGTATACTATCTTTAATACAAATGTTTATGTTATGTTTAGACCTTTTCATATGAGGAATGCATTGGACATAGTAAGTGATGGGTGGAGCCCGCTATAGCACCTCAATGCATGGATAGGTCTCATGAAACAAAATAGTGTCTTGCCACGAGGCCTTGACAAAATCTTATTTGTAGTCTTCGCATGAGGCCTTGGCTACGTGATTATGATAGTCTGACATTATGCATTCCATCATTATGAAAGTGGTTATTGATATTGTATATGATTATTTGACTAGTAGATTATCCATGTGAATAATTAAATGGAATTATTTCATCTTATTTCTACAATATTATCCGGACGTTCTTGTTTAAAAAGATTTTGTTTTAGTTTTATACATTTCCATAAATGTTTATTATTATTTATGAAAGTTTCCGCTATATTTATTACCCTTACTGAGCATTTGAGCTCACCCATTTCTATGTTTTATTTTCCCAGGATTCCAAGAAGTGTATTGTGATTGATATGCAAGGTTAAAAAAGGTGAAAAATAGTGTTCAAAAAGGAATATTTATGTTGTTTTGTATGTTATAATGTTTAATGTAACAGTCATGTATGTAATATATTTTCCAAGACTGCTAAACCGATCGGTCCTTAGGTACTTGATTCCTTGTAATCATGCCAATGTATTAAAATAATGCACCAACTCTGGGTAACTGTGGTAGGGGAATTATGGTTGGAATCAGAGGAAGTTTATAAATAACCTTGGAAACTAGATTTATATAAACTCTGATTAATGTACATCTCCCTAAGATTGACTTTGAGGATTAGTATAGATGAACATCCAAGATTTTTGGTATTGTAGAGATTTTGTGAGTTTTCCAAACAATACATCTCCGTCTGGATACAAGTAGGTAGAGGTGGCTATGGCACAGATGCACCTAGTGGTAAAACCAAAAAACACCGCTTGGAGCTAGACTCGAACGGGAACTCGTGCACGACAACGGGCCTTTCTGCACTCTTGGTTACGACACTCCCGGGGGATATGATTAGGATAATTATCATTTTCATTACAAACCATTATGAAGGGCTTATGAGTATATACTTACTCAAAGAAAACATTTTAATTATTATGGATTATATCGATAAACTTTTTAATTTATGTTAAGTGTTTTACATGTTCGGGATTAGGTATTACTATTCATAAACTAATCTAGTGTATGCCATTGTTTAGAAATGGCGTCCAGTAGAAGGAATGATAACTCCAGCAATACACATGATCCAAAGAGTAAAACTAATCATATATTTCATGGTCACAAGCTAGAATTTAGAATGGAAATAGTCTCCTACGTATTATCATCATATGAAGAAATAGTATCATTTGTTGATAAGATAAGTAAATAATTCTACGTGTCCTATGGCTATGAAGGGAAGCCAGAGAAGAAAATAATGGTAGAGAGAAGGACATATAAAGGGAAGAAGGTAAATAAGGATTCTCCCATATGTTATAAATGTGGAAAGAATTATATTGGAAAATTCTTGAAGGGAATGGGAGTATTTACAAGTGTGGAGAAAAAGGACACCAAGTACGTGACTGCAAGTGTAAGAAAAAGGTTTCAAATGTACAATGCTTCATCTTCAAGGAATTTGGACACTACACGAACCAATGTCCCAAACATTAGACTATTCCACAAATGATGCTATGGGATAATAATCAAGTTATGATACTACCAAAAATGAAGAGGAATGACTAGTTTTCTTATGTTGTTATTTTGGAATTATTTCACTTATGTGTTGTATCAGTGATGTTCTGGAAATAAATAAGGACTGTATTGAAGTACTATTTCTTTGAGAATTTGAGATTTTATGGTAGTAAGGAATATGACCCTATATAAAGTTAAACTTTCTGGAAATTACATGGTCAAAGTAATGATAAACCATAATATTGTCGTAATATTTAGGTACTGATTTAGGAATAAGATATGGTTGATTTGGGTAAATTATATTGGATATTCTTGAATACCATGAATCTAATTAATGATTTTTCATAATTGGAGTTTATAACATTTTTGATAGAAGGAGTATATTAAGTATTATATAATGAATTAGGGAGCATAAATTTAATCAATAATGTTTTATGGTAATTCAGGATGTTACCATGTTTTAAAATAATACATGGTGAAGGTGTTCACATGTTATTACATGGCAAAAAGGAACTTCATTGTGTTTAACATACTTATAAATTTTGGACAGTGAGTTTGGATAATAGTATTTTGGATAACTCTAAAGGTTGGAATGGAATAATTTTGAAAGAATCTTTTTGGATTTTTATAAAAGGGCAAAACACAGACCATGTGACAACCCGTCGCGTCGGACAAAGGTGTGGGAATTGAACCCACAACCATAGTGCGATTGGGATTTATTTCCTACCACTGGACTACGCGAAGTACTTGGATTGTATAATGTAGTTTCATTTTTTAATGGGTCTCATATAAGAATTATACAATCATTATATTTGGAACACTATAAGATTAGGATAATTAGAGTATTTTGGAGTTGAATTATGTTTTGTAGTGAAAGATGAGTTTGTGGTAGAAATTTATTAATTGATAAAACTCTATTTATAAAGTAATTATAACTCCTTATGATCTTATTCAATATCATAAATAAATTCCTCAACATTATGAAAAGTAACTTAGAACAAAAATGTTGTCCTAGATGGTACCTTAGATCATCACAAATTTATGTATTTAGGATTATTGGTCTTTTTATAGCCATGTTCTCTACCACTCTCCATCAGATATTGATTGTTATATTTCACTTCCATATCTATATTTTCCTACTCGGTACCCTTCTATGTGTTACTTTTGGTAAACTTCATACATACCACTCTTAATTTTAAATAGAGGACTCTTTAATCCATTTTTCGATGTGGGAGTTCAACTAAGATATTTCGAAATTTCAACCCCAAGTTTCCAATACCAAGAATAAATTGCGAGGATGCAATTTATTAAAGGGGGAGAGAATTTAACATCCCAATCATCCACGATACCCTTCTCTTTGAATAATACAGCAGTGTGTGTTGTACGCAATTTCGAGTTCTAACACACACCACAACCAATCGAACGAGCTGTTATGAATAGTAATACCCAATTTTAAAAATTATATACATTTTATCTTTTAAAATGGACTACATATTTGGATTCAAAATATTGAAATTAAATTAGGGTGATTTTTTTGTACTTTTTTGATAACTTTCTTATTTTTAGGAATAGTGAAAATTACTAAATTTTAATTAAAAACAACTTTTCTAATCAAATTAATTAATAGTGATAAATTATGAATTTTAGTGGTTTTAAATTATATTTATAATATATTTTTATAATTTACTCCAATTTTGGTTATTGGACATAATTTTACATATAAACCGGACATAAATATGTGCCAATCTTTTTATAGTTATTGTTTATTAAAAACACGCTTTTTGTTTTGACCACGAGAATTAATTTTAAATTAATAAATGAAAATTCTATGTTTCTAATTTGGTAAAATATACTTCATTATTGAATTTGGAATATCAAAATTAGCATAGGGTATTTTTTTTCTGAAAACATTTAATTTTTTAGGAATAGTGAAAAACACAAAGTTATAGTTTAAAATAAAGCTTTTATTTAAATAATTATTTAATTTATTTTAATTAATTAGTTTTAAAATAGATACATAATACCTATATAAGATCAATTTAATTCATTGTAGTCGTTTTATAATAATTTTAGATATATAGAAATTTTATTGAACTTTTCACCATCTTTTTTCCACCTCCTAGGAGCTTTTGAAAATTCACATAAAAATTAATTTTAAGGCTTCTGTGAGCTGAATTTAGAAAATCCGAGAGACACGGTTAATATCATGGAGTACAATTTGGTTCAATGAGATGAAAATAATTTTTGGTGAATAGAATCTGTTTACTTTTATTTACCACGATTATAAGAAATTAGGGTAATTACGGGTAAAAATGATATTAATATTAACCTCACATATGTCCTAATTCTATTGGAAAAGTTTATCTCGACCAAAAACAACCTTAGGAATAAAATATTATCATTAAGGTCCATTTGGATTAGATTAGGCCATTTATTATTATTTATTTCAAAGAAGAGTTAAAAGAGTTAAAATCGATGTTTAATATTTAAAACATTTTTAATATAGGGTTTTGTATAAGGTAAATTCGATTATAATTATTCATTAGAAATATAAAATATTTCCTACATCATGTTATTTTATTTATAATTATTTAACATTGTGTAAATAAATTTATTTATGACACAATGATGATGGAATAATTACTTTATTCATGAATGAATCAAATAAATGGTATTATAAATATTAAAATAAATATAAGTTCAAATTTTTTATGACATACACGAATTTTCTAGGTGAATACGGAATGTTAGGATTGAGTCAATGTATTTTTTTGAATTAATCATGTTGTTATTATTTTAACTAATAGCAAATACCAAAGTGTCAAAATTGACATAAAATAGTTTTTAAAACAAATATTATATAATTAATTGATATAATGGTCCTAAAAATATACGGTTCTACCAAAAGACATATATAATAATATATATCACATTAATTAACCAATTGGGGTTATATTGAAAGTATTATGTATGTTTAATAACCATATAGTGTAAGAATACAAGAAGACATTGTAAAATTTAAATTATTTAACTTATAGGTTAATCTAATTGATAAGGGTAAAATGGTAACATAAACGTGTCTAAAACATATTGGTAGAGTTTTTTCGACCTATACCCACCTTATAATTTAAATAATAAACTTTGGATCCATTATAAAACAAATATTAATTTATTATAAAATAATATTTTAGGTTTTTCCTATGGTGCCCCTCACCCCTCTTATAAAATGGTACTACCCCTTCTCTCTAATTCACACCTTCTTAGCCATTTGGCTCAGACAAAACCCACCAAAATACCCTCTAAAATATCCTCCCTTCATCCCAGATCCCATAGTTTGATCAGAAAGCCAACCTAAGGATCCTTTTTGATCAATTCAAAACGAAGAACCTGAAGAAGAGGTAATGATCTCACCACCCTCTTTCATGTTCCTTTCTTCTTCCACATCCTTTTTCTTTGTAGATTCCATTATGAAATAATAAATCTAGTATATTCTATATATTGTGATGTTATTATAAATATGTTTCATCTGAATTCATTATTTTATCCATCCATTGAATGACATGTCACCATACGTGTGTACGTACGTCTTACCATCTCCACGTCATGGTGTAATTGTTATTCAATACATTATTATTTGGATGCGTATAATATTGATGTGTATTTGATGTAAATAATAAATATAAAATGATAAGTATTCTATATATATTATATAACATAAAATTATATATTATATTCATATCAAAAGAATGATATTTTCACTCGTGTGTACGTACAGATTACCGTCTCCACGACACGAGGAGATTCATTTCCATGTTCACCATTGATCGAAGATTATAAAAATATATATTACTAATAAGTATGTAATATATGAAATGATAATTCTAATGGAGATATATATATTTATATATATAAGTTCTTACGTACTTACTTATATCTTATTCACTTACTTCCGTTCAATACTATATGAAAACAGAAACATCGTTTATGCGTACGTACGAACTACCGTCTCCATAAATGGTGTTTTCGATTTCATAAATACGTCTATTAAAAAAAATTATATTCTAAAATTATATGATAAATAATTCTTGTTTTATATTCTGGATTTATTTAAATCATGATCTATGTGATACAATCAAGAGTAACATGTCAAAACACATACGATAAAGAAAGCGATTATTACCTGAAATATTAATATAACATGGAAATTATTATTAAATGTGTAGTATAAAGTCATAAATGAATAATGTATGATATCATAAATATTAATATGTTTCTAGTATAATTTAATAACATACAATAGTATTCATACAGGAGGCTAAAAGTACCCTCGGCTAAAGGAAAGTTCAAGGTAAGGGGTTTTCATCTCACTCCTTATTCCTGTGAGATTCATGCCATATTGCCACTATTACCTTTTGTGTGGTGTATTTACTGCCCATAATTTTATTCCTTGTGTAATTTACTTTAATATATATGTATTTACATATTCATTGTATTATAATTTTTTTATGGGGTGTATGTTTCGTAAGTTACCAAATTGGTAAGGGTTAATTTTGCAATCTCAGTATTATCCAAGGTTGTTTTGCGTAAGTATCTACTGGGAAATATTTATTATCCATGTTCATGTTTTATGAAAGGGTTTTCAGGGGTATTATTTTAAGGTACTTTTTACTAAAACAACATTTCAAATGTTTTAAATATTTATTCATCTAAATATTTCTCATTTCTGTCCATTTCTTCAAAATGGGTTTTAATGATTTATTTATATGGATGTGAATGTTTTTAAAATGCTAGTTCCTTTAAAAAGTTTCAATGTGGTATGCGACACTTTGATTCAAAAATGTATTCAAATGACTTCTTTTCTAAATTGTGTGACTTCTAAATGTTTTCATGAAAAAGGGGTATTTCTCTAAATCAGTATTATAAATCATTTTCATCAACGTCAAAATCCTTTAATGGATTTTAAACTTTTTTTGAAGATGATTTATCATGATAAAAATCTTCCATATTGTGTTGAAGGTTTTGTTCTATGTTTGACTGTGGATGTGTTATTTTTATACAATTCATGTTTTATGGGTAAAGTATTGACATTTCGTATGCTAGTTTTAATATGAATGTTTATGTTATATTTAGACCTTTTCATATGAGAAATGTATATGACTTAGTAAGTGATGGGTGGAGCCTGCTATAGCTCCTCGACGCATCAGTAGGTCTAATGAGACAAACTACTGTATTGGCACGAGGCCTTGACTACGTGGTTATGATAGTCTGTCATTATGCATTACCTCATTATGAAAGTGTTTATTGATATTGCATGTGATTATTCAACTAGTATAATATCTATGTGTATTTTTAAATGGTAATATTTCATTTTATTTCTGCCATAGTATGCTGGAGTTCAAGTTTAAAAGGCTTTTGTTTTATTTTTATACATTGCCTTAAATGTTTATGCTTATTTATGAAATTTTTTATTGTATTGCGTACCCTTACTGAGATTTTGATCTCACCCCATTCAATGTTTTATTTTCCCAGGATTCCATGATGTTTATTTTGATTGATATACAGGGTTAATCCATGGGAATAATGGTGTTTCTAATGGACTATTTAAGTTTTTTTGAATGTTATAAAGTGTAATGTAACATTCATGTATGTGATCTATTTTCCAATACTGCTAAACTGATCGGTCCTTCGGGACTTGATTCCTTGTAATCATGCTAATGTATTAAAATAATGCATCGACTCTGGGTAACTAGGGTTAGGGCGTTACAGTTCTCACTAAGTATTTTTCATTATAGTTTTTGAAGGTAAACTATACATTTTATCCAATTTCAACTATATAGACACTCTATCTACATTAATTTTCATTACATAATTTTTTGAAGAATAATTTATGCATTAAAAATAAATGTCATAATCCCATATTAGTTTAGTTCTATCAGAAAATGTAAAAATAAAAAATGTACAATGATATGATATATCTCCCACTAGGTCCACCCTTTGTAGAACCCATATTATAAATATCATTTATATTACATATCTTCATAACATGGGGAAAGGAAACCAAAACTTTTTGATATTAGATTCTCAGTATGGGTAAAAGTGGATATAAATAAGTGTAAACATGATCATAATGTAATGAGAAGATGATTATGACATTATAAGATTTTACCATGCATACATAAGATCATAAACATAAATCATGGCATAAATTTGGGAATTTAATAAGAAATTAATATTAAGAGAATCAATGGAATAAAACATCAAAGAATAAAATTGGAATAATAAATAGAATTGTGGATTACATATAAAAATGTATTTTCATTTTTTATAAGTAAAGTATCAATGGAAAAAAACATGTCGTCTCATATTACATGGACTAAACCATATGAATTACACACCAACATCCCCATCTACAGTCTTTTCCTTGTATAGGATTATGTTTCTCCATTTTCCCATAGTTGATCATGTTTCACCATATTTCCAGAGCCGATTTGGGTTCCCCACCTTCAATAGTCAATCATGGCCATTGTCATGATATAACTCATTATATCATGAGTTATTAATATTTCTTTAATGCATTGGAGGAATATTTAGGTAGTTCACAATTCATAATTATGTCATACATACAATTTCCACATGATCATAAACAATTATATCATATATTATGAAATAAAATCGGTGTCGTAAACACATCACCTTTCCATTACCTATGATTAATATTCAATTTTCATAATCATTCCATCCATGAATATCCATTGAAATTAAGTGGTTTTCAAAATAATAAATCCTACAGATGATAAATTGGTTTCTCAAACATATATCCCAAGAAAGAGAAGTAGATTTATAACCATCGATACATCATAACTTAAACCATTAAATGCAAATAATATGAATGGAACACTTGGATCATTTCCCCTAAAAGGAATGAGTGAAACTAATAGATGTTATCTATGATGGAAAGTAAGTTGGGAATATATTTTAAAACATTTCATGTGGAAAATATACCTTTTATTTGAAAAATATTTTTTAAAACATGAATCATTTATGAAAACATTTTTCATTGAAAATAGATAGATAAAATATAATGGTGTATCTAAAAACCATTAAACAATTTTTTATTCCCTTCCCATTGAAAATGAGATCAAAATATCATTTTATAATAATTTTTTAAAACATGTTTTTAAAATAAATTGGTATTTGACCGAAGAGTGTAATAAAGTCATCTTCTCTTAAAACATGTTGTTAATTATCTAAATTTTAAAGGGAGGAATAATTGTATTAATATATGAATACATCATTACTAAATTTAATATATTAAAATTCATGGTTTTCCTTGAAATATGTATCATAATATTTCAACAATGAATTAATAATCATAGACAATCTTGATAAATGATGAGATTGTTATTATAAAATGATACCACATGGTAACATTAAATCAAACTATAAATTTAATAAAATGAAATTACATGGATACTAAAACATCTTTAATTTTTTTATTTTCATTTTATAACATGTTAAATATCCGGGAAATCTCATAGTATAGGAAAAAAGATGAAAATCATGGCATGAGTGCCAAAGAATACTATTTTTTAAAAAACTACATTACTGTATTGGTATCTTTGGAAACATAAATTTTATTAAAGTGATATAATACAAATTATATTTAAATACCACTAAATTTAATGATAATAATTATATAATATATTTATAGAGAGTACATGCACGAAAAATAATAAATTAGTGGTGAATAAGGCATAAATCACTAGTGATACTACAAAATTCCCATACCTTCTGTATCAAATTTCTTTCAATAATAAATCCCATATAAAAAATATATTTTTATTATATATATAAGAAATAAATATATTATTATATATTATAATATATATATCCCTATATTAATAACTTATAAAAAATTTCATATTAATGTAACACTTCAGGTAATATCTATATTGTTTCTTATTAATGTTTTGACTAATTATTAATGTGCCTCTTACACAGACCATGATTTATACTTTTCAAGATTTTAAGACATAATATAAATATAATATATATTCATTTTATTAATATTTATAATATTATATGAAATATTTAAATAATAAATGGAATACACCATTAGTTGAGATGGTTTGTTATATATACGAACAAATGTTATTTCTGTTTAATTATTGTTTTTAAAGGAGGAAAATGAGATATATGTTTCTATATATATATATACAATAATTCATGTATAATTATAATATAATATATTTCAGATTCTATTAATAAAAAATCATTCATATATTCTATGTAATGTGTAATTGAATCACATCTCTTTTAGGGGGTGGTAGTCAGGATATCCAGAAAAAAATTATAATATTTACACAAATTGGAAAGCATGGTGTTATATTTTATATAATAACTATAGTATCCAAAATAAATAATAAATATCATATGTATAATATTTAAACATTGTGTTCTAAATATTTCATAATCATTTGATTTTTAAATGAAATATGCAAATTATTGTTTCATGAGGTGGTAGTTCGCCTTACACATGACCGATACATTCACTATACATTAAATAAATTTTTGTTAATGTGTAAGATTAATCCTTAAAATAAATCAATATAATTATATTTTGGATACTGATGATTCCATATAATAATGGAAGAATATGAGTTTAGGGGTGAAAACACAATTTATCTTGAGGAAGGATGTATCCCCTTCCTTGGGTAACTCCATTTTTTTACCAAAGGATGTTTGGGATGGCTATATTCTTAAAGATATGATTATTAGAAGAATTTAAAATTTTTTGGAGGATATTTTTGAGAATTATTTCTATAATAATTACATTATATGTAGGAATAATAGGGAGGGTGAGTCCCTTTTTATAGAGGATAAGTAGTGGAATTCTTTTTATTTATTGAAAATATCATTCCACCCACATTTTCCAATGTCATGTGGATCCAATAATGGTAAAAATTTGATAAAAGGGAGGATTTGGTATAAATATGCTAATAAAATGGATTTTAGGAATTTTAATATGTCCTTTTATGCCTTATGTTTAATGTTTAGTCCTTTTTGAGTTAGATTTTTTCTTAATTGATGTAATTAATTTTAATCAACATCACTATTCCATTTTGTAAAAAAATACACTTTCCTTATTAGAGATTATAAATTATTCTAACTGTAAATATATAATCCATATTTTATAATTATAATTAAAAAATTGTATGAAATTATTTTAAAATTAATCCCGTAAATGTGTCGCAACACTGTGTTTTTAAGAAAAACATTTTATTGGTATGTTTTTATATCCAATTTCAATGTCATGTTGGTTAAAATTATGTAAATTTGATTAATTAATTTAAGATTAAACTAATTATTCATTAAAACTAAATTAAAATTAAATTTAACGATATAAATAAATTACATGAAATGTAGCTTTGAAATAAAATTCGTGTATTTTTCACTATTCATTGAAAAAACAATGTTTTTCAAAAACATCCTTAAATATCACCTAATGCCAATTTTTATATATTGAATTAAAAAATTATTTTCATTCTCTAATATTACATGTCTATAATTTTATAAATTTAAATTATTTATTTCTCAAATAATGATATAAAAATCATTTTGTTTTAGAGAAAAATATTTTAAAATATATAAAAGATTTTACAAACAATCTTTGTTTTTTATAAATTTGTTTTATTTATATATAAAAATAATTAAAAATATTATATTTTCTTTCCATTCATATTAATAAATTTATTTTTTTATTATAACCATAACACATAAATAATTTTAATAATAAAACAATTTCTAATGAAACTCAGTGTTGCATGTGATGCAAGCCAAGTAGCTGTCGCACATAGATAATTAAGAACATGTATTACTATATAAATAATATTTTAATTAGTTTATCATTCAATGAACATAATAAAATAAAATTAATTTATTTTAAAAATAGTGTCGTAAAATTTCATGGTGTTACATTTTTTCCCAAGCATAAACCAAGATGGGGAAATGTTATGTTCTCTTTTAGACTCATGTTGAATAAAATGTGGGTACCATGACAATTCATGGAATTGATATTATTTCATCATTCATGGATTTTTTATTATTTTATTTTGGAATTTTTATTCGTTTATTTCATCATGAATTTGGGATTCATTGATGCTCTGAATGGATCTTATTATATATGAAAAGGAATTGATAACACCTCCTTGAAAGCTGGTGGATTAGAGATTTAGATGTCCATCTTACGATATTAGATTATACAAGGTGTAGTTTTAATTGTAAATTCTTTTCCTACTAATGGTCCTCTTCAATGGGATTTTAGGAATGGATTCTGTTGAACACTTCAAGGATACAATATATTTCTATCATTAGTGGGATATGTTCTCAACCCATGATAGGAGTAGCAGTTTTTTCCATGGTGAATGTGATCCACATTTAGGATTATATTGAAGAAAATTATAATGTGAATAAATATCAAAATCAAATTATTTTCTCATATGTTATAATATAATGATAATTTATTTTAGAATGGGTAGCCTCATGTATATAATGATTTCAGATATATTTTTATTGAGGAATTTTTAAATGTATTTTTTGTAAGAGATATAGAAATCACCATTGATTTTTTAATAGGGACATATTTTATATACCATATATCATATCATGTGGTCCCCATCATTTTGATTGAAATAAATACAATACTAGATGATTTGGAATTTATATGGTTCATTTACTTGATCATCTCACTGTGGGATGAACCAATATTTTATTTAAGAAGTCTATTTGATCTCTATGGTTGTGCATCAATTAGAAAGTACTAAACACGGTAAATATTAAGAATAAATACCCATCATCTCTCATTAGTTGAATCTTTTAAATGATCCATAATAAATTTTTATTCCATGATTGACCTGTAGTTTGGGTATCATCAAGTTTTAGTGACTGAATCCAATTCTCTATGAATGCTTTTTAATGTAGGTATAGACAAATTGAATATCGTGAAAAGAAATTTTGTTTGAAAAAAACATTCAATTTTCTTGGACTCTATGAATATGTTGTTTTAAGTTATATTGAATCATTTTTCAGGGTATTTATGGATGAGATTTTGTATTACTATTGTGAAGAATGAGAGTATAGTTGGTAGTTAAGGATTGTTATAGGATCACTTCTGGATCACTATATTTATGAAAAAATATAAAAATGAAGTCTATGGATCTGGGAGGATAATTTTCATATCACGCAATCTTGTTGCATTGGGATTAAATTGATACAGAAAAAATCTTGGTAAAAATTTATTGGGAATATATAAATAATTTCATTGATATCCAATGCTTCGTAGGAATAGTAGGATATTATAGCCATTTTTTAGATATTTACCGTATATTTCTTATATAATAATGCCATTCACCTATGCAGGGGTGATGCACATTTTCTATCTATATTATCAGAAATTGCTCAATGATTTTACATAGTTGGTAACCAATACATCCATTTTGATTTTACATGAGTCTGGTAATGGCTGTGTAGATTATTTAATTAAATTATGTATATTTAATGGGTTCATGATAATACAATGTGACTATGTGGGGTGAATGGATATCAAAAAATATAAAAAATGAATTAAATTACCTTACCCTCAACCCTGATGTATTATTATTTATGCGTGATCTGAAAATGTGACATCTGAACCTTTTTCTAGAATAAATTCATAGTCTACATGAATCAGAAAAGAATGGAAAACCTTTCTTTCATAAAGGATCTGAATTAGTGTAATTGTTGATGGATTAATTACTTTTTATGGGTTCAATATTCATTTTTCTAATCCATGCATAATGATAATTTCGTTCATTCTTAATTAGGAATGAAAATATTTTAAGATTATTTCAAATGGTCCAGTGATTAGTTGAAAATCATAGGACAGTTAACATGGATACATCTAGATGCTAAAGAGATTAGTCAATGAATGTTCTTGGAAAGCATTCAGTAGATTCCATCCATTATAATCTTCCAACTTAGAATACACTAAATGGTTCCCCAATATTGTTGGTCAAATGGACTCAATATTTTATTCAAATACATTACTATCTACCGACTAGTAATGAGGTTTTTTGGTTTTACAATTGTGAATCTATACCTCGATAATCAGAGTGTAACATAATGGAATAATAATATTATTCAATAGAGTATGTATAATATAAAAAATCGATAAATTTAAAAAAATCCAGAAGATTGTAATAATAAATAAGAAAAAAATCAGTGCAATATAAAATATTACGATCATTTTAAGTGTCTATAAAATATAGAATTTAATAAATTGAATTATGGACTGTACAATACATTTATAAAAATTCTAAAAAGACAAAAACAGACAATATCCAGATAGTATCTTGACCCTACCATTATCTTATTCTCCCCTTCTACTAAGAAATGATGATGTTAATCATGGTACAATGATATATTTCCCTAGTTCCTACAATCATCCATATACTCATATCATGTACCCAATAGTAGCCCAAACAGAGTGAGATATATGACTCTATATGCCACCACCAACAATGTATACAAAAAATATAGTCCGTGTAATATAAAAAAATAGTGTATAATATTTAACATGGGTATATTTAAAATTTAAATAATGTATCAGATGTATAGACAAAACATTAATCAATGTGAACAAATGTCATGCTCTCATAAGAAAGGGTACGTGTAATGATGAAAAAAACAATTGACAATATCATATATCAAAAAATAAATCAAATAAAAGTACCTTGTATATATGTAACCCAAAAAATCATCTACCATGTTCACATCATATAAACTAGTATCAATAACCACAATGATCATGATGTATAATCAATTGATATCCCATGAAGTGCTACATCTAAGGTAAATAAGACCTAGTAATCCTCATTGAGTCTCAGTACTATATTGGAGGAATCTCAAAATATTCTTGGGTTGATTCCACGGATAATTTTAAAACAAAATTTCTATTGTTAGTCCACAAATTCTAGATCCAAGGGGTAGAAAGGTTCCTGGAATATTTTGGAATCAAGATCGAAGTTGTAAACAAGTCCTAGGAATCCTCTACCATAATCACGACTATCAGAGTAGAAATTTACACAGTATCCAATGGAATCAGGATCCATGGAGCTCATCCAAGGAATCCACTACCATTATCAATAAGTATCCCAATTAATAAAAAAATTCATAACCAAACAGAATTACTAAGTTAATCATACACATATAACAAATTCTAGTCAAACAATTAAATCATTTTAAATAATTTAATCACATGTAAATGAAGAGTAACATTATCCTAAGTAATTATTCAATTCCCAATAAAATTAAAATGAAACCCAAAACCGGTGGTATTATAAGATTAACATACTTGGTGGTATATAATAGGTAAGATGAAAATTCACACAGTATTGGTGGCTCATTATAGTGATAACAAACTCCAATGATAACACATGTACTTAGGGGAAACATAAATAGCATCTAAATAATCATTTAACGAATTAAAATTGTATAGGTGCATATTTAGAGTGCCAGGTATGTGACACAACTGTGACTTGGAATATAAAACAAAACACATATATAGAAAACCTATAGTATACCCAACATTTAACACTTGTCATGTATCAAACTCTGATTTGGTATAGATGGATCGGTAATTGATTAATTGATGAAAACCCTATAAATAAGGATTCTAACCATGTACCTAAATATATCTATCATTATGATGAAATCTGAACGAATGACAAAAAAATGAAATAAAAACTCATCATCATAGATCCCATGAGAATGATGGTGGATGAAATGGAATAGGTTTCATAGGAAAGTACAAATTCCAATGTTAGGATCGATGGGGATGCTCAATCATCTGTGAATGGAGGGAGAGATGTTCTGTACAAAAAAGGTGGCCCATCATATTTTTTGAAAAACTAATCTTGATCATTTACATGACATGTACATTAATTACACTTCATTTAACCATCAAGGTCACCCCCATGGTAGAAAACCAATAGATATCATGAATTGTCTTGCCCAGGGAAATACATGTAGTGTATTTTATGCACTCCATGTCTTCCAAAAAAAAATTCATGAATTCAAAATACATTCCTTATAATCTACATTTATCAAACCAATAGACCCCTTTCCTCTTCCTTTATAAAAAACTACCCATATATCCCACAAGAATTAATTAAGGGGTTCAAGACAAAAAGAGGACATAAAAATGATTTTAACTAGAAGTTAATGAATCTATAAATCCTATAAAAACATAGGATATTACAATCCACCCTTAAAATAATTCATCACAAAATTTCCATTAAAATGATGGTTATGAATAACATGTGAATAACCCAAGACATTGAGTATATAAGACATCCCCCCACACACAAGTCTCATACTATAAACAGTTCTGCTACTATAGAACTTGTACTAAATGATATAACCACCCTGAGAGAAGTTTTTTACACTAATAAATGATAAAAATATGATGAGCCTAAATGTATCAATCAACATGATGAACAAATTCATACTGAAAAAGTATGTGAGATGAGTATGATTGATTGCAACCCAACTGATATACATTTAATACGTCATTTAAAACTCTCCCCCCCCCCCGAGTCATGAACGACCCGAAATATCAATGTTAATGGTTACCACTTATCCTAATATACCTATGTTCCAGCACTAAGTGAGATATATAAAAATACCCAATCCATGACCTCAAACTCCATAATTGATTGACAACAATTAGTGTATGATTTTTGTCTAGATCGTGCAGTAGCCATCTTCATTCGAATCAACGTGACCTGCTCGGATGTTTATTCCATGATACGTGGTCCCAATAATGCTACCTCTCATTACACTAGCCATTAAAGTAGTTATTGTCATAAACTATAGTAAAAATACTAAAAATTTGAAATGTGTACAATTTCCTAATATCATTCATTGTAGGATAAATAAACTAAGTGTATATTCATCACATATTATCCCCCAAAATCAAGAAATCATGAAAATGTCATGTCCTAAAATATATAAATCATACGATCAAACTAGACATCAGTCAAAGGTGTGTATTTCTTGCTCAGATGAAATGATTTACCCAATGACCAATTTATATTCTTCCAAAAACAATATGTCAATTGGGAGTACCTATCAGATAAAATGGTCGTAGAAACCCTATGAAGGTACACAATCTCTTTTCTATAAAGCCTCTCAAGATCATTTACTGATAAGGCCTCCATAATCAGTAGGAAGTGGATGAAATAAATTGGAAAATATTTAAAAACCTCTTCAACATCACTACAACGATAAGGGCTAAAATCATGTCATGTAATCCTACAAAACCTAATCCCACATATTATTGGGAAATGGTAAAGGTAATAAAATATAATCTGGTTGCCGATGTGGCTAATTCATCATCTGATGGGTGGAACACCATGTGAAAAATCCATCCATCTCATGATTCATCCCAGGACACCAATACTATAAAGAAAAATCACATCGCATCTTTATAAGATAAGGATGAACTTTCAAATCATAGGCACGAAATTCCCACATCATCTATTTATGTATATCTATTTGTGAAATAATTATACCATGAATATATTTAATTTTATCCTCTTCCACAGTACAACTATGATGTGATTCATCTCATTACAGATTATCCCATATAACTAGGCCCTCAGTGTCATATTATTGTGCCATCATCACTCTATCCAAAATAGTTTAATTCATACTAATGAGGAATGGAAGGTTAGTCCATATAAATCATGGACCACTAAGTGAATCTCTTAGAATAATACCATAATTACCTACCCACTATTATATTATTGATCTTATTATATCTGAGTCCACTAACTCAGTGCAGTGGAAACATCATTTCTTTTAACATGAATATCAGGAAGCACACATTCAAATGACTAAAGGTACCCAACCCACCATCACATCCTCATATTAAATTTAGGATAGGTAAATACAGAATTGAATATTTTTTCGTTAGTGTATACCATAAATAACTCTCATAATAAATAATGTATCTAACTATGTATGGAATAATCAAAAACTGCTATAATGGGAACATGCATCATTCATATCCTACCATGTTACCAGAACTGCCTAGACCTAGATTCCATGACTCGAAAATGATATATCAAAACTTCACCTAGAATAATAATATATTCATCACAAAGAATTTTTTATATTCTACCCATCACCAAATGATTCCTGAATTTTTTGAAGAAAATAGTCATTTCAACCCCTAAAATTTTTTCTCATAGGTTCCTGACCATAATAAATTTACACCCTTATTAGTTAATCCCAAAATAATCCAATCTAAGTGTGATTAAACCTATGTGAAATTTTTGTAATATCGTTCTAGCCTCATGAATCTACAATAATCAAATATGTTATTGGGGTGATCTT
The DNA here is from genome assembly GCA_963277665.1 of Viscum album. NCBI lineage: Eukaryota > Viridiplantae > Streptophyta > Magnoliopsida > Santalales > Viscaceae > Viscum > Viscum album. The sequence goes on from OY728131.1 coordinate 1,114,148,577, forward strand.
AATAAATTTCATATCTCACCTTTTTAATGTTAATTGATACATATATTTCTTAGATAATATGACATAAAAAGTGTTTCTTATACATAAAAAAGTATCACATGGGGAATTGGTATATAATTTAATCTCTCTCATAGTATCCAAAATGATCTCATGATGATTCACATAGTATTGTTGATTTTGAGAATACAAGAACATGTCGTCTTGGAAAAAAAACCATCAAATAAATTTATGGTTGGAAATATGTGTTGATTGGCATCATTAAAACAAATAGAAAATTTGTGAGACTAAATGAAATAACTAATTAAACATCTAGGAAATATCTTCTATGATGTGATGTAAGAGTTATCTCTACAGTTCAAACATGTAAACAGTGATAACCTGAACTCAAGTCAATCTTCTAGAAAACCCATGATCCTAGGAGCTAGTCAAAGGTATCATCTATCTATGGAAAGTGATATTAGTTTATAAAAAGCACGTGGTTCAATATTTGGTAATCCACATTTTTTCCTGATGGGACCATCCCCCTTTTTCACAAAAATTATTGGTGAACTGCATTGTGACGTACTAGTTTATATAAACCGACCTCTATCTAAATTCCCGAGCAGCCTCTTGATAGCCTACAGAAAAAATTGTATACATCTTATCAGGAGGAATGAATTTTGGTTTATCTATAGGAAGTAACCCATTGGTGAACACAAGATATACTTTAGATGATCTAGAATAAAACACTAGTGAAAATGTTCTGAAATCCTGAACCACTAGCGAAATGTCTGTATGATGTGTTTCGTGGTAATACAAATATAAAATATCAATCGAGATTTTCATATCACCCAACCTATTATTCACGGTTATAGATTTACCTATCTGTACATTCCATTATTCCTTGGGAATATATAAGACAACTTATTGGGGGTGTGAAGGTCACCCTTCGATGATAGAAATCAGCATGAGATCATTGATAAACTACCTATTCCATCCTAAATATGAGGTAACACATGTTCATCTCTTGAAAAAAAATATACCATACTATGTGACCCCACCAATATTAATGGGATCTCGTTTCACTATAAAACAAAATTTGTTATGATACTGAATGGAGAATCATGTTTCATTATGACATGAGAAAATCGAATAACGAGCCCAAGAATATCAAAAAATGTATTGTATATGAAGTTATAAAGTATACATGTTTCAAAAATAGTATATACAAGATATTATGACACAATGATTGTACCTGTCATCATAGTGGGACAGATTTTATGCTCCTTGGGTGTAGGTTGTTCCGAATATAATAGATCTGAACTCTGAACCTATGAATCCAATTCACTACATGGATTAGTCCATGTTGTTTTCTAAGTACCACTAGTGCATGGATTCCACATATACAACAACAAACTCTTAATTAACACCCATAACCACCCAAATTCATAGCATGATGTGGTTATGTGAATCCTAATCATGAACCTAGACTCATAGTCAATACAATTCCACTAACTGTTGGAGGGAAAGTCCCATAGAACCAATGTTTGTGTCCCATCCTACCACAAGATCTGCACTTGAATATGTATCTATCTCATTAATTTTTTATATTTCCCCTTATTATACACTGATGATAGAAGATAACACTACCATCAATAACGCGATTTCCTGTACTCCACACAATAAAATTCTAAAAACATCACTTCCAACCCCTAGAATAAGATTCAATAGGTCGAGATGCTACACTGACCTACTATATGTCCCTATCTTCTCTCATGTTCTCCTTAGTAATCTATTTATCATACACTATCTAATTAATAACTATCAATCGAAACACATTCACGTGATATTGATTCGATTTCATGAGACCTTCCCTAAATATTTTCTCTATTAATAGCTCATTAGCGACATAAATCGTGTAAAATGTTGAATATTTGTAAAGAGTTAAAAATACACTATAATAGTAATCACCCCCAACCCTAGATACCAAGAATCAATGCCATTACCATATATATGTTTCATCGAAAAAAAGTAACCATGAATCCAATATTGTAAATCCCTCCAAAAATTCCATAGAGCATATCACCGTGTTTCAAAACATCCCACTAGTGATTACCTACCCCATAAATCATATTGGTCATGAGCTTCTCTCAACCCCTGATAGGTGTATCAAAATGCATGGAAATATATAAGATTTTATCTTGACACATCTCATTAGATTGTTTCCCCCAATTACCCTATAACAAGAGAGGATGCTATTGTTAGAACAGATATGTCATCTATTCAAAATATGAGGTTGGATACGGTTCTCCCTACATGGTCTATATGAATCTCATAAATAATTTGGAATCAATGACACTTCCCCCATATCTGGTGCCTTTATCGGTTACACCACTAGAATGATATAATAATAAAATGGTAGCCCATGTCCCACCCCCACTAAATTGGGATCATCATCACCCTCCTATCGTATGTTTCTGTTAGTCAGGAACACTCCATAGAGAAGAAAAAAGTTGCGACCAGGTCCTAGATACAATATAAGAGAACATGATCAATCCGTATAACAAAAAACAAAACCCCTCTTTTTAACCCTATATTTTGTACAAGGTAACAGTAATAACCATAAAAAGTACAATATAAACTAACTAAAACCCACTCTAAAGATATGTCTAGGTCATGTTTCATATTTCCAATATTAAATTTTGTTTAAATTCATATATATGTACAATTATCATTACATGTGTTAACCAAATGTTTCACCACTTCTGATCCATATGGTCCCATACACCTCTTGAGTAGAAGTACAATGTCCTAAAAATCCAAACCAAAACATATTCCATATAACACGATCAATGGTCTATGAATCAACATGTCATAGTACACATCATAGTGTTTCTATGGTAGCCTAATTAAGAAATATAGTTTAGGTTATTATAGGGGCCCTAATAATCATCTATTTGTTTCAATTACATGGATAAATAATTATCAAAAAAAGGTATATACCTCAAGGAACACATAATAATTTTATATAGTCATGAAATGCATCACCTATTTGATTGGAATCCTATAATGTACGTAAATAGATGCATGAGATGGAAAACCACCATCTCATATAGAAACATAGAAATACCTAATAATAGTAATAATTATATTTTATTTCATTTGAATCACCCAATGGATGATTCGAATCATCTATCATTGAAAAATATAAAAATAAAACACGATTCACAAAAAGAAAATATATAATTTTCTCATAAGATTGTTAGATTAACCCATGAACAACTCAATAATAAATTACTAAATTTCATAATCTTTTTTCTATTTTCTAATAATAGTAAATCAATAATGTAAGATAAACTCTCTAAGAAAATGTTCTAACATCATGACCAAGAAGCCACTCAAAGGTGCCCTGGTTTGGTGGGTCAAATGGCCTCATGGACACCTCCCCAATTGTTGGATGATTATATCAGGCACCTAGAGTGAACTGTATTACAGAAGGGAGGATATACCCTCATTATTAGAGTGTAACAATGGGTGTAATAATATCAATCCATAGAGAATAATAAATATATATCACTAAAGATAGATAAATATCAAGAAAATTTAATAAAATCAGAGTCGAAAAAAATATTATGATGAAGTAATTAGTCTATAAAATATAGAAGGAAAGACATGGAAGCATGTATCATTACTATACATGTATAAAAATACTAAAACATAAAAAATGGGCAATCCAGGGATAGCATCACAAGAATAGCTCAGTCCAATTTCCCCTTGTCATAAGCAATGGAAAATTTATATAATGGATAGTGGGATCATTCCATAGTCCATACCTACATTCATATTGTTTGTTCAGGTACCCAATGGTGGCCCCAAAAGGGTGTGATATAACACTCAATAGACCACCATCAACATTTTTTATAAAAATCACAATATTATAATATAAAAATGTAGTTTGAAATATTTATCACAGGCATAAAAAAAATTTAAATAATGTTTTAAACCATATATGATATTTTCCAACCAAAAAATTTATCCCTATAAATAAAAATAAGTCTCACAAAAATAAAAATAGATATAGATAATAAATAAGTGACATAGGTTATTCCAGGAATTGAAATATAATACCCAAACCAATACTATCTATAATCAATGAAAAATATCCACAATTTCCATACCGTAAACCCTTGTGTAGAGATATATAATTTTCATGCTATAAAATCTAGATTCATAAATTGAAGGGAGGTATACAAAGGTATAAGAGACTGAGGAAATATCACCATGTCCCATGATCAAATCAATGGAAACTCGGTAATGATATGGGTGTTGTGGAAGGAATATTTCAAAGATTCATGTCCACTATGAGTCCAGCAATGCAAGATCCAAGGGATAATAGGCATGTGGAATCCTAATGAATTAGTATTCATGTTGTAAATTTTGTTTAGGTATCCACTACCATAATAAAGGCCCATGAAGTAGAAATATCCATGGAATCCAATAGAATAATGATCTATGGAACTCTTCCGGGGCCACTATCGTTAATATCAATTCATCTTTTCAATTCAATTAACAATTCATAACCAAGAACATTTCTGGTGTTTATCAAACTCATATAACCATTCAAATTTTTACAATTAAATAATATAACATCATGTAATTACATGGAATAGTGGAATAACTATAACACCCAAAGATTTTATGAGATATATTAATTTTAATTTCATTGACGTCTTGAGTTGAATCCTAAAACAATATTAGATTCCTATATACGCAACATCATATTATCTTGCAGTATACAAAAAAATTTACATGGATTGTGTTTCACACAAGTTCGTGTTCATTAGATAGAATTCATTTCACACAACATTGATTATATATATTTTTTTAATGTAAAAAATAAAAGATGTTGGGATTATGTTTTATGCAACAACAATGGAATATTTCACTACATGGAACACTAACATGGCTTGCGTTAAACGGATGAGTGACCTTCCTCGATAGTTTGCGTGTTACGCAATACCGAGTCTCACTAGACAACGATATATTATTAAAATATTATAAAAACTAGCTGTTATGAAATGTATTATCCATATTTTTATTTTATATTACATTATCATTTATCATACACATGATATGAGAACAAAATCAATTTAATGGACAAATGACGTATTTTTCAAAAAAAATATAGTTTTACCACCTTTTGATGGAGTACCCATTTTGAATTTATTTTTTGAAACATTTATATGATATATATTACAATATAAAAATATTCTTTGGAATCAGGACCAAAATATTTACTTTGGATAAATTTTGGATATTTTTATGATAACATCCATATTTTGATGAATAATAAAAATATGGTAAATTTTAAATGAAATCAACTTATTTCATCCCAATAATTTATAAGGTTAAAATATTTAATTGAATGGATTTAATGTATAAATTGAATATATTTTTATATTTTAAGACTATTTAAGTCATTTTTATTAATTTTACATTGAATTCAAATGTAAAAACATTTCTATCTTATAAAATGTTTTAAAAAACCAGTTTGTTTACAAAGGTATTAATTTTAAATAAATTACTACAACTTTTGTGTTTTGAATTTGGAAAAATGGATTCTATTTTTGGAATCATACGGATCAAATTTTATAAATAGGTAATTTTTTATTTTTCTTTCTTATGAATAATAATGTTAGTAATTATTTTATTTACCATGGTTAATGGGTAAATCTGGTAAATAAGGGTAAAAAATAATATTATAATAATATTAAACTATGCTAACACATGCTCTAATCCTATTAGATGACATACGTCTGACCATGGGAATCCTTGGGTCGATTTTGGGACCCCATTTACTAACTTGGAGTTGAAAATGTCAATTTATAATAATTAATTTAAATTAATGATAATTATAACTTAAACATATATCTTTTAGAAATTTTTGTTAATAAGGTGTTATATAATAGAAAAGTATGTCTATAAATAGTAATTGGTAATTAAAAAATATTTCATATATCATGGTAGATTATTTATAATTTTATACCATAGATAAATATTTATAGGTAAGACACAATTATGTTGTGGGAATTTTCTCATTAATGAAATATTCCAATAAATGAATTTATAAATAATAAAATAAGAATATTTTGAATATTTTTATATCATCAACGATTTTTCTAGATGAAATTGACTTATTAGGGATGATTTAATTACTTTTTTTCTGTGTAATAATATTTATATGAATCTTTAAAAAAGTCAACTATGAATAGTATAAAAATTGTCATAATTCTTAACTTGAAACATAAAATAGTTTATTAAATGATATTAATTCCTAAAAATATAAGATTCAGATTTTTTTTAAAGATTAAATATATCATTTCTAACATTTTTTGGGCTGTTGGACATGATATGGTAATTACATTAACCCACAATATGCAAATAACATGAAATAACAATAAGATTAAAAAGGGTAAAATAATGGTAAAACAAAAAATATAAGAATAAATAATATTAAAAAAATTAAATTATAATTTTATGATGGTTATTGAAATCAAAATTTTCTTATCTTATAAATAAAAAAAAATTGGACCATTTTTTATCTAAATTTTATTTATAATAAATTAATATTTTGAGAGTTTCTTAAAGTTTCGCTCTCCCCTGTTATAAAAGGACACCTCTCCCTCTTATTCAATCCATTTTGAGCCATCATGCTTGGTAAAATCCAACCATTTTCTCTTCTAAACATCCCTGGTAACATTTTAGAGGTTTTGGTCTTCTCGAAGTACAAGCTTTAGTCCCCTTAATAGAAATTTAAAGGAGGGACATCAAGGAAGAGTTTATCTCTTCTACATATTCTATCAAATTTATTTTTTCTCCTACATCCTATAATTTAGTCGACTCATAATAATTTAATAACAGGAATATAACTAAAATAATAATATATTATTAAAAATATTAAACAACACTTATTCACCTTGTATTCATCCGATGAAAAGTGAAATCAATGCGAGTACGTACGTATGCATTACTATTTCCACATTGTGGTGTAATGTGTTATTCACCACCACCTTACATAGATTGTTATAATGGTAGAAATAATAAATATATATGATTATTATAACATGATATGAATAATGATATTTTATACCTCATCCACTCTAATACCATTCAACAATTTTCGGAACAATATCGTCACAGCTGCATACGTATGGCTTACCATCTCCACGATGTGGTGAGATTAATTGTCCATGTTATTCATTAATAAATGTTTACAATGTAAATTTAATAAATAATAATGAAATATATGACATAATAATGCTACCAGATATATATATATATATTTAATTTACTAACATTCATCCAATTCAATAAGGAAACGAAAAAAGCCTTCATGCGTACGCACGACCTACCGTCTCCATGAATGGTGTATTCAATTTTATTTATCTATCTGTTATATGTAAATATTTAAATTTATATACTAAATATATAATATATATATATATATATGAATCCTGATTTACAATATTTATGTATGTAAATCATGATTTATGGAATCATATTAAGAAAAAAATTTCCAAACACGTAAGATAAATGACACGATTATTACCCAAAACATTGTGTTCACATTTGAATTTGCAAATTAATAGTAAATATAAAGTCTTATGTGAATCACATATGATATCATAAATATTATTATGGTTTTGTTAATAGTTAAATATATTTTTAAATCCACTACACTGTTGTTTTGGACACAAATGGAAGAAATCGAACCTAAGGCGAGGGATAACTTTTCATATCTTGTTTTATCTGAGATTGTTTATTCTTAAGTATCTATAGGGGGTATATTTATAATCAATGTCCATGTTTTCTGAAAATGTTTTCACAAAATATTTACCATTTTTATGTGTTTGTTTAATGTCATTTTTACCCATTTTCACATTTACTGCATTTTTTCAAGTAATCATTCTTTTGTTTAACGCACGAGGTACTTTTTGAATTTTCTAACAAAATTATGAGGAAAATGTTTTTTTGCATAAAAGGATTTATCAAATTTGTACACATTCATAAATCATTAATTAACTGAATCGTATTTTACATGTTTTCAATTTTATTTTCAATTAACATATTCTATTTTAAAATTGAACAATATATAGAGAAAATAATTTGTTTTGAAGAAGATATGATACTATTATCAATAATTATGTTTTTGTGTTTTATAAAAAATATTTTCCATTTAAGATGATACTATTTAAATTGGGTTATGTTTATATCCTTATTATTAATATATTTAATTTTTTAATTGATGGAATGAAATTTTATATGGATTATGTTATGATGTAATAATGTTTTCGGATCCCATTTTACTTTATAGGTTATACTATGATGAATGGTTTCTATTTTTTGGCACATGAAAGAATGGTTTCATTATGAGATAGGTGGGACCTATATCTCAATCTAATGTATTGGGTAAGGATTTATATTTTAGGATATATACATGGATGTAATGACTAGTAAATTAGGTTAAGTAATAAAGGGTTGGAACCAAAAGAAAATTGGGTTCAGAAATATAGGTCTAGAATGACATGTTAACCAAGTTCAGTAATTGATTTATTCCACTATGACTGTCATGGCTGCAATACCTTTCCCTCTATAGAAATCATACTTTGTGCTTATTAGTTTTCTACAATTACACGTTTTATGCTAATCCTATTTTATCATGGTTAATTTTTCATTCTGATCTATGCCTTACGTAATACCATGATTTATGTAATGTCTCGCGATTTTAATGTTTAATCATTATGGTCATGTTTATATGTTCAAATGTTTATGAATTGTTTTATGTTCTTCATGTTTACGCTTACTAAGCAATTCATCTCACCCTTTTTATATTTTCTTTTCACTTAAGATATAAAGAATAGATTTTTGTGGGAAAAAAGGTGAAGATATTTATGGGAGATGATGAAGATCTTTCACCAAGTTAGATGATTTTGTTTTGAGTTTCCAAAGACACTAAAATAATACAGTGTTTGGTTGTTTTTTTATCCTGTATTATTTATTAAAAAAAGAAATTTAATGTCCATGAACATTAATATTACATAGTTACAGTTGGTATTATAGAAAAGGATTAATCAAAAATTGGAAACTGTGATGCAAAAACAATATTGAGATCCCTAGAGATATTTCAAAGGTATGTATTGGGATGTCCCTAATTTTAAGGATAATTATAGGTTACCATCCATGAATTATGATTGCGATCATGAATAACCTAGGATTAAACCTAATATATTAGAAATTGAAAGTACCCACCAATGATTATGTTGTTTTCCTAGTATTATTTATCATTTCAAACTATTCATTTTCAGTTATAGAATATTGCTAAAAATAGGAGGATTCCAGTTAATTGAGAATATGATGGACAATGGAATGATATTAATCATGAGAAACCAAATGAAACTGGATTTATAAGGAGAACCATCGTTATTATTCCTAATTATAAATCTCATAATATGACCAATAGTCTCAAATTTTGTAAGTTTCATGACCTGACTAATAAAGGAAAGATAAAGATTCATGATGATGATAATAGATGAAAAAAGGCTCAATTTTTCTCATGTAAATTATTTGGAAATGGACATCTAGAAGAATGTTTCAAAGGAACTAGAATATGTTTTGGGTGTCGAAAAAAATAAAAATATAATAATTGCCATGGAAATTATTCTATTAACCCAATGGAAAAAAGAAAATGGTATTACAAATACATAAAAAATGGTTAAATTCATAAAATGCGTAATGTATGAGAATTATGAAAATTGATGTCCTTATGGAAAATCTCATAAAGATAATCATAATGGTCATATGGTTAGTATTTTTGTTGATGAAGATGAAGAAACTATAAATGATATATGAGATTGAAGAAGTTTTGAGGAATAAAGTGAGGAAGTTCGGTCGATGGTTTAACAAGGTAGTAGAGTAATTACATGTTAATCTAGAGTAATGTCATATAAGTAATTTAATTGTACTATTGAAAAAAGAATCATATCAGTATTGTTACACTATATTTTTTCCTTAATAATTTGAATGTATATTTTGAACGGTACTGGTAAAAATGAATGGTTTTTAAGATATTTTTGGATTTCACATGATAAGTTCATAATAATTGGATTAGGAGATAATAAAATGATTGATAGTATTAATGATATCATGGCTGGTATAAGTACATTGGGATATAATGGTTTGAGAATATATAATTTTATGGATTTTGGTATGTGGAAAAAGTTATCTAATTATAGAATTAACGTCTTCACTATTGTTCTATGGTAATTCATGTATCAAGATAATATATGATTATGGTGTTTACATGTTTGGGAGGTGATCAAAAAGATATATCTTATGATATATTGTATATATGTGATGGTATTCAAATTCTTGTTATATAACCATTGTGGTAATTATATTTATTATACTGTTCGATTAGACAGAAGTATTTTGGATAAGCCTAATTTTTGGAATGGATTAAGTTAGACATCATATAGTATTGTTTAAGAATATAATTTTTTTAATATTATTTAAATTTTTATTATAATAGTATAGTTTTGTGAAAATAAAAAGCCATAGGATGAGCGACAACCCATTGTGTTGGAAAAGGATGTGGGAATAGAACAAACAACTGAAGTGCATCTTGCCTTTATCACAGTCCACTAGCCTACTTGAAGGCTTGGATAGTAGAAATTAGATTTATTTTATTATTTTGTAAGATAGCTGATGTATAAGTCCATTTTTGGAACCATATAAGATTAATCTTCCTGTAAATGGACATATGTATATTTTCTATCTCGTGAGAACATTTTTGTGATAGACATAGATAGAATTACCTATCATTCTATCAAATGATCTGCTAAAACACCGTGAATGAAAAATTTGACTTCATTTATTTAAATAATAGACGAAGTGGAAATTATTCAAGGCACAAATAATTGTGAGATTTTACAAAAATAAATTAAGTATTTTTTATCCTTCAACATTCCACAACTTTAGGGAAAGGATATTCAGAACAAAAATTGTAATCCTAGTACCTTATTATCTGATGAATAAGATGATCCCTTAAATCATTGAAGTAATATGGAATTATGGTTGTTAATTTTCCTAAAATCTAGTTCTTTATCAGTATCCATCATAGCATTATGCTTAGATTTCTCTTCTGTATCCATGTTTTCACTTCCTGCCAATGTTCTCCCAGTGATGAGTTACTTTGGGTATCCATTATGTTTCTAAAATTCCTTTTTTAAAATAATGTTTTAGTACGATTTTTTAATGATATGGGTTTCCATGAAATAAGAATTCCATTAGGAAACCATTTATAACCTCGATGAATTTTGAAGGAGAAATTCATTTTAAGCGGGGTAGAATGTAAATAACTCAAGATTTAATTAGATATATTCTTTTTAATTTCCATAATTTCTGGTTTATTATGATACACCAAGATTACATTGTGCTATACCTTACATTGTATTAGCATGCAGTATAGACAACAATATGCTTAGTTTGTGTTGTACACAGGTTCAAGTTCATTTGATTGAATTCATTTCACACAACACTAAGTATATTTTTTTCAATATGAAACAAAATAAGTTTGTATTACTTTATACTCAACACAAAAGGAAGCTTTCACTTAAAAAAATCTAACATGACTTGTGTTACACGCAAGAGTGACCTTCCTCGATAGCTTGCATGGTAGGAAATGATGAGTTTCACTAAACAATGACATATTATTAAAATATTATATAGGCTAGCTTTTATGAATAGTCTGAACTTCATTTTAATATATATTTAACATTAGAATTCATCATACACATGGTATTAGTACAAAATCAATTTTTTGGTTAAAAGATGTATTTTATAAAAAAATGCAGTTCTACTGCCTTTTGATGGAACACCCATATTAAATCCACATTTTGACCCATTAAAAAGTTAGGTTTAGAGATATATACTTTTTATTTAAAAGAGGAACATAATAATTTACTTTGGATAATTTTTTTTATTTTTCTGATAACTTTCATATTTTGATGAATAGTAAAAATATGCTATATTTTAATTGGAAATAAATTTTTTTGATTAACATAATTTATATTGTTAATATATATTATATAGTGGTTTTAAACAATAATTATAATATATTTTGGAATTTTATTACAATTTAAGTCGTTTTCAATAATTTTACATTGAATTCATTTGTAAAAAAATATCAATCCTTTGCAATGTATAAACAAAAATCTATTTTTTTGAAAACAGGATTTATTTTAAATTAATTACTGAAACATATGTGTCTTGAATTGTGAAAAATGGAATCCATATTTGGAATCATAAAGTTATAATTGTGTAAATAGGTACTTTTTTGGACATTATGAATAGTAACATCGATAATTCTTTTATTTACAATGGTTAAAGGGTAAATCTGGTAAATAAGGGAAAAAATAATATTATAATATTATTAAACTACCCTAACACATGTCGTAATCCTATTTGATGTGATATGCCTAACAATATTAATCCAGTGTTATATTTGGTTACCCCATGGATTCACTTGGAGGTGAAAATGTTAAATTATAAGAATTAATTTAATGTAATGATTATTATACACTAATCATATAAATTTTACTAAATCAATTTTAATATGTGGTTATATTATATAAATATATACTTATATATATTCTTTGGAAATTAAATATAATTTAATAAATCATTGAATTTTATTTCTAATTTTTTGACCTAAGATAAATATATTTATTTACGATATAATTATGATGTAGTGATTACCTCATTAATGAAAGATTCAAATAAATGAATTTTTATATTTTATAAGAAGATTAATTTTAATATATTGATTCCATACATGAATTTAATAAATGATATTGACATATTATAGACTAATTAATTTATTTTTTTTATTAGAAATAAGGATTTTAAGAATTTTTTAAAAAATAATGTATGAATGCTATCCAAAATTGACATAATTCATAAAATTAAAAATAAAATAGTTTATTAAATGATATTAAATAACTAAAAACAAAATTTCATAAAATGTTTTATATAAGTCCAAATATGTCATCCATAACTTTTTTTTGGTATTTTATCATGATATGGTAATTTCATTAACATAGAATATGTAAATAACATGATATCATAATAAGATTAAAAAGAGTAATGTACAGATAAAATGAAAAGGAAAAGGATGAAAAATTATTCAAAATGAGTCAAACAATTATTAGATGATGGGTATTTGAAAAAAAAATCATATTATCATATTATTAAATAAGTTTTTGACCATTTTTAATTGAAATTGACTGTGTAATAAATTAATATTTTAAGAGTTTCTTAAAGTGCCCCTCTCCCCTCTTATAAAAGGAAGCCTCTTCCCAATCCTCTTCACTACATTTTGACCCTACATGATTGGCCAACCCATTCCCAATTCTGTTCCCAACTTCCCTAGTCACATTATAGAGGTGTAGGTATTCTCAAAAGACCAACTCTAGTGCCCTAAGAGGAAATTTAAAGGAGGCACATTGAGAAAGAGGTAATATCTTCTACCGATTATTTCAAATCAATTTATTCTTAATCCTCTTCTAAAATAATTGATTCATTATAATGTTATTATATCAGTATCAATAATATAATAATATGTTATTATAAATCTGAAACAATTGTATTTAACTTTTTATCCATCCTACAAAAAAAACATCGTGCATCCGTACGTACTGATTATCGTCTCCACGTCTTGGTGTAATATGTTTTTCAACACCACTATACATAGATGGGTATAATGGTAGAAATTATGACTATATAGGATTATAATAACATTTAACGAATTTTGAGATATTATATCCCATCCCCTCTAATACCATTCCTCAATTATTGGAATTATATCATCTCTCGTGCATACGTACGACATACCGTCCCCACGTCAAGATGAGATTCATTATCCATGATAACCATGCAAGAATGATTATAAAGTATATATAATAAATAATCATGAAATATGTGAAAAAATAATTCTTCTAGATTTATGTATATATATATGTTATTTACTAACATCCATCCAATTCAATAATGAATCAAAAATAGCATTCACGCGTACGTACGTCCAACTGTCTCCATGAACGGTGTAGTCCATTTCAATAATATATCAATTATATATATAAATATTTAAATATATAAAGTAATATATATATATATATCTCTCATTTTTAACATTTTGGATGTAATTTGATAATGATCCATGTAATCATATGAATAATAACAAGTCCAAACACGTATGATAAATGAAATGATTATTTCCCAAAACATTTAATTTACATTGAATTGACAAGTTAATGTGTAATATAATGATGAATGTGAATAATAAATGATATCATAATTATAATTATGGTTCTGTTAGAAGATAATAATATTTTTAACCCCACTATACAAATTTTTCAGACACATATGGTAGAAATTATACCTAAGGTAAGGGATCACATTTCCAATATCGTTTTATACAAGATTGTTTCTTCGTAATTATCTAGTTGGGGTATATTTATCTTCCATGTTCTTGTATTATAAACCTGATTTCATAAAATCTTATTTATCATCATATGTCTTTTTAAATTCATTTTTACACCTTTTTACTTTTAATATATGTTTTGTAAGGAATCTTTCTATAGTTCACTATATAAGGAATTTTTTCACTTTTTTGGAAAAAGTACCAGGAGAATGTATTTTAGTAAATACGAAATCAATGAATATTTATGCTATCATAATGCACTATTTAAAATATTCTTCTTTATAAATTTTCAATTTTTATTTTCAATTTACATAATCTATTTTAAAATGTCATGACATATTGAGAAAAAATGTTTTTTTGGAATAAATGATATTTTTCATAAGAACTGTATTCAAGTGTTTTATCAAAATTATTTTCCATCTTGGATGATACTCTTTAATATAGGCTTATATTTCAATCCCTATTATTACTATGATTTTATGATGTCAATTACTGAATTATATTTTATGTTGTTTATGATATAATGGTAGAATGTTCTTGGAACCCATTTTATTTCTTGGGTTATTCTATAATGAATTGTTTATGTTTTTGTGGAACTTGTAAGAATGTTTTAATAATGAGATGGTTGGGAACTATATCTACCTTAAATGCTTTGGGTAATGATTTATATCAAATGAAAAAGACATTTATGGAATTGAAAGTAAATATGATTCAGTAATACATGGCTATAATGACAAGTAAAACTTGTTAGATAATAATGTTCTAGAATGACAAGTAATCCCTGATCAGAAATGGACTTCCTCTACTATGATGGTATTGGCAGCAATGCCTTGGCTACTATGGAAATCCAAGTATGTGATTATTATTTTTCCACAATTACTTGTTTTATTACAATGTTTTTATATAATGGTTAACGTTCCATTAGGATCTATGCCTTGCATACTACCATGATTTATGTCATTGATCAAGATTATAATGTTTCAAAATTATATTCAAGTTTATAGGATCCAATGTTTTTGTATTTTTTTATGTCCTCCTTATTTACACTAATTGGGCATTTCAGCTCATATTTTTTATGTTATATCCCCTTAAGATATAATGAAAAATTTTAGGTAGGAAAACAAAAGGGGAAGATATTTATGGGAGATGTTGAAGAGCATTCATCAAATCTGATGATTATGTTCTAAGATTACAACGACCCTGAACAAATATGATCATTGGGTATTTTTCTATGCCATGTATTATGTATTCCACAAAAGAAATGTAATTTCCATGTACATAAAACTCATGTATCTATAATAGCCTCCTAATAATAAATTGGATAATGAAAATTCAATATAACAATGAAACAAATTAGCAGAGAGCTCACCCACACCTTGTGGTGTGGTATAATATAGAGATGATAAAAAACCACCCTACATGGGGGGATTAGGATGTGGAAATGACCACAAAATTGTATATAGGTAGTTGTGGGAATCTTGAAAATGTTCCAAAATCATATTTAATGCATTAAATTAGATTAAGAGGTATCTTCAGAAGATCTGAATTGTTGAACAACCTGAACTAGAAATATTAAACACCAGGCCACGATGGAAAGGTGCATACCACATACCATATACTCAATGTATGATACCAATACTCTATCGAACTCTTATATTTTAAATCATGAATAAAATGAAAAGTAAACAAAAATATAAAAAAATATGGCATTATATCGTACACTAAAATATTTCCTTCTAAAAAAAGGAATCCAAATAACAGTACATGTTGAAATAATAACTCACTGACACATATCAAATGAGACAAATAGTGGACGAAATGACATAAGGATCAAGAAATAGATGAAACCCTATGATATTCTCAAATGGGAAGCTCTTTCATGAGATAAGGGATGGGTGAGTTTCTATCTAAACAAATGGCGGCATTTCCACTTATTTTAATAATTTTTTCTCAAACATTTATATTAATCATAAATCATTGTGTGTTATGTAAACCATGTGGTCTTCCTCTGGGAGAAACCATTTTCATTTCTTGAATTGTACTTCATAAGCCATAACACATATTTTAATTAGTTAATGTTAGGTTTTTCATATAAATTTCATGAAATCAGCCTACAACACACCAGCATACCTCTTGGATATTCCTTTATGAATGAAACTTATCAATTCCACAAGCATCATTTTTGGGTTCTAAGACAAAATGGGAATATAAACACGAGTTTTTCAGAAATAAAACAATATGTACCTCATATAAAAATGTGGGGATCTTACATCAATATTGGCTCTACCTAGTATATTTATTCTGTGTGTCTATAGTTTATGTGAAAATATATGAGTGGTTGTATATAATATTTTTTCTTGAAGTTATGTTTTTTAATAGATTAATGTCGATAACTAGATTCACTCATCCTTGCAGCAACCTCTCTCCATTCATACAAAAATTGGGAAGATATTTCCATGGATTTCGTCATTGTAGTACAACATACACCATGGGGAAGGAATTAAATTTTTTCATTGATCATCTAAATAAATCCTCCCATGTAATTCTGATAAGGGATTATACTAAAGGAGAAGAATTTAGAAGGATATATGTTTTAGAAATTATAAGGCTTCATGGTGTGTCATTTACAATTTTTTCATTCAATTTCCATAGTTTCACCTATCAATCATAGGAAGAAATTAAAAAGTAAATGGTGTCACACATAATTATTTTGAAAACATACCATCCTCAGATGGATTGTAAAAAAAACTAGAAAAATACATTCCAGAAGACATTATATATGTGTTTGTGTTGGACATTAGAGGTACATGGGATAATTATCATGGGTTGGCGGTATTTTGAACAACAAAAGCTAAAAATAATAGTTTAGAATGTATTCCTTTAATTAAATTTATTTTTTTCTATGTCCTTATACCCTTTACTAGAATGTAGAGGGTGAGGATTCTATTTTTGGAAAAAGATTTATTCAAGAGACTATTGATATAGATCAGAAGATCCAACCAAATTTTTTGAGGGATAAAAGGCATCATATTTCAAACATGTTTCATTATAATATAGAATTATAGTTTTGATAGGTGATCGGGTATTTTAAATGGTATTTCCTCATTATGGACATCATCGAATTGGGAAGTTATGGAATATTCCATTAATTAATATCGAGTCAATTGAAATATATAGAGATATTCATTAAACTTATATAATTGTGTAATTTCAAACCAGTTAACAATGACTCCTAATGTGTTCCATGTTATAAAATTAAATATATATATTTTCAAACATGTATCATGTACCAATTTAGTTAGATCTTAATATAGAAACTTATTTTACGGTGACTGGATATATAGTCCATATTTTTTATTCCAAAATGAAAATTATTCATGTAAAATTAATTCATTAAGTTTATATTTATTGGGGACATTTCAATGTTGAAAATGAGTCATATGAACCAATTTATTGGGTGGATTCATAGTACCAACATTTATTTGTGGATCAAACCACATATTGAATTTCTAATGGTGATATGTTTTCACAATTGGTAGAATTTAATTACATGTGATGTTCTTATGAGGTATTTTGAATAAAGTTTTTTGTTTTAATTTTTTATATAGTTTTCATAGGTTGTATCAAAGAATAATAATTTTTTATTATTATGATGGTGGCACCTCATAGAAGAATGGTTACGGGATACCGGGTTCCCATCCAAGTGAAAATAGTGCATCCCCAACAGTAATCATGTTTGGACTATAGACTAGGGGCATGACTATTCACCCCGCAAGTTAAACAGTGCAATGTCCTCTCATATTAGAAATATGTGGCGTGTGGTTCATGAATATGTAGGTAGACCTTGTGGAATACTAAAAAAATAACATATATGTATTTACAATTAGTAAAACCCTAATATAACACTCAATCCCCACTCCCTTACCCAATGTTGCCTTCAAAATACCTATTCATTCGTACCCTTCTCTTATATCCCATCATGAATAATTTTTAGGTGAATTTAAACTTTTTCCTTAAATAATTATTCATGTATTTCCATCCTCTCATCTCTTCTTAATTTATTAGGATATATCATCTCTTTATTCATGTGTTCAATCATCCCCAATGGCGATGTTGAAATAAAATTGACTCATTCATATTTCATTGTTTTTTATCTTTTTTATGGTGTTTTATTTCTTTATTAGGATCCAATCTTATTTTGATTTGTGTTTCTCAACTGTATTTGAAAGAAATTAGGTGAAATGTTTTTGGTTCTATCAATACCACAAAAACAGTTTTTCTCAGCCCCCCTCCCCCGTTATCAGCGCTAACGAAAAAGTGCTGATAATGGGGGGTCCCTTTATCGATGCTCAAAAAACGCAGATAATGTGTGCCTTTATCAGCACTAAAAAAACGCTGATAAAATTACCCCTTTATCAGTGCATTTTTTAGCGCTAATAAAGGCCTCCCTTTATCAGTGCTTTTTTAGCTCTGATAAAGGGACCCCATTTATCAGCACTTTTTTAGTAGCGCTGATAAAAGGGGGGCCTTTATGAGCACTTTTTTTAAACGCACTGATAAAGGGTTGAATTTTAAAAAAATTAAAAAAATATATAAATATAATAATATATAAATATAGTTATATAGTTATATTGATATATATATATATATATAATATATAATTTTTAAATATATTTTTGATATGTATAATTGTACATTTACACTTAATATACTTAATATATAAGATATTTAGTGAAAATGGCTTCTTAAAAAATTCAAAAAATATTTTCAAAAAATATTTTGTTAATTATTATGGAGTAATAGTCATTTAATAATAATTTAATGACTAACAAAATTAAAAAAATTAAAAAAAAAGATCCAAAATATGTTGAAAATGCAACTCAAACTTCAAAAGGCCATAACTTTTGATCCGGGTATCTGTTTGAGCTCTACCACATATCAAATTGAAGTCTGCGACAAGCTCTACGTCTCTATGATTAGGGAAAGCCCGACCATGGGTTTTTTTTATGCCAAAAGAGGCCCAGAAGGCCTCCAAAACTGAGTCTCTAGTCGGGGTACCCCGATTTTTTAATATTTTTGGGATTTTCACCCTAGTTTAAAGGTGTATTATTGACTTTTTTTGGTGGGGCAGAATTTATTCCAAGGTATTACATTCATATAGATATTATTTCATTGAATTTTTATCAATTTTTAGAATTCACTGTTATTTATAATCAAATATATTACAATATATACATATTTTTTATATATTCATACATAAAAATTAATTATAAATAAAAATTATAAAATATATTTACATATATAATATATTAGCTTTATCAAAATAATAACTAATATCTATTTTAATGAAAATACAAATATATGAATATTTATATACCTATATATTAGTCTAACTATATATATATACTAATCTAGCTATATATATATATATATTAATAGAACTACATATATATTAATATTACTATATTTATATATTAATATCACTATAAATATATATATTAATATCACTATAAATATATATATTCATATAACAATATATATATATATATTAATATATATATATATTACTATAAGAATAAATATAACAAAATGTATCTATAAAAATAGTGATATATATTAATATAACTATATATATATAAATTAATATAACTATATATATTAATATAAATATATATTACTATACGAATAAATATAACTATATATATAAATAGATATATACATTAATATATCTAGATATATATATTAATATAACTATATATATTAATATAACTATATATATTAATATAACTATATATATTAATAAAACTATATATATTAATAAAACTATATATGTATATATTAATATAACTATATATATATATATATATTAATATAACTATATATATACTAATATAACTATATATATAAGGCCCCAGCCTTAAACCGTACTTAATCTTGAGTTATTACAAGATTATACATTGAGGATCTTTTCGGGTTTAGAGTTTTAGAGAATTAGATCATAAAACTTGCATTACATTCCACATATAAACAAAGTGGTTACATAAAGATAGTATTATTCTATCCCATCAATGGAAACATATTTAAAATAAAATATGGATTCTTTCTTGACACATCCTTGACACTATCATCATATCATGTACCTTTCCCTTGACCTATGAAAAACATTTCAAAAAAAACCTGGGATGAGCATAAAAAGCTCAGTAAGGGATATAAAAATATATGGAAAGGAAACATGGGTACATATATACATAAGAATGAAATCATACTTTACCCATAAAACATAAGCACTTTAACATACCTCATCAAATCATGAATAAATCATAGAAATCATAAGACATAAAGGTAAATTGAGGCATTCATAACATTCTTACATAGGGAGTAACCCTCTTGGTTACGTTTGGAATACCCATCACAGTATATTCCCTAAATCTCTTTGGATAAACCTTAACGTTCCACTCCTTCGCATTACACAATGAATTGGAGAGCTATATCGGGCTCACCCGCCCTTAGTTTATCACGGAACCACTCGTCTTCATAATAATGCCCAAGAACCTCAACATAATCGTATCACATAAAACATGCATATAAGAAACATAAAATTTCCACCTTTCAATCACAATATATCAATACACCACATTGATATAAAAAAATTATGAAAACCATTTTCAATACAAAAACAAAAGAAAAGTAAAACATGGTATTTATTTTTCTTTTAAAAAAAGTTATGGCTTGTAGAGGAAGCCAAAACTCAAATAATGGTCACGGTGGCAGAGAAGTCGTTGTCGCCGCTTACGTACGACAAAAACATTCCCTTTTTTCGTTTAGTAAAATGATTCATATAAAAAAGATTCATTTTGGATAAACGTAAAATTCAAATGGGTTTATACAACGTATAAAAGAAGGTTGTGTATACAACAAAATATGCCTCAATGAAAGGAGATTGAGACGAAGTCCCATACCTCAGGTCCGACTTGACTCGATCGTTCTTTAATTTCCTGAATAATAAACATGAGTTTATTTATACATTCTTAAGATCCTTTTTCAAGTTCATTATTCCTTTTATATCACTTATTTCTATATCATGAACACTATGTTTTTATTTAAGTTAATAACGGTCGTTTTAACAATCATTGGTACTTGAGTAAAAAATAAACCCTTTATAATTACAAGTTGTTCATGTATCCATTATATCCTGAATTATAATCATGATGTATATATCATATATATCCAGTATATACATGCATTTATAATATTACATAATCATTTATAGGTAAGAAATAAAATGCACCGTTCTTGGAGACGGTAAGCCGTACGTACGCATGAACGCTACTTTCATTTCTATTTCGTATTTTATAGAATAGAATCATAATGATATAAAGTTATATTATAATTCCAGTATAATATCATATATAATATCATAGTTCCATCCTTCATACGTCCTATATATGGTATTTAACAAATCAAATCACTTTGAGGGGGCGGTAGTCCGCACTTCCTTAAATGAAGATATCGCGTTTACCCATAATTGAAACCATAAACGTATGCCGAAAATGAAAAATACATAAGCTTAAGGAAAACATAAACATATTATATATCATATATAAATATAGTGTCATCTTAATGGCCACCTTTTAAGGAGTTAATAGAATGTAGAAATAATCATCATTTCGGGAGGCATAAATTCACCATCCAGGTAAACAGTATGTCCTTTAACCATTAGATGTAGGTGTGTGTAAGTGTAGCTCGAATCCTTCTTATAAAAAAATCCTAGTATATTGAATATATTGGAGTTGTTACAAATTAAATATATAAAAATATTTTAGGGGGTTGGAGAAGAAAAATAAAACAAAAGGACTCAAGTGACGATATTACCTTAAAATCGGGTAACTCCCTTTGGTTTGAGCTCAAAGGATTTCTTGGGAAGACTTCTGCCCAAAGTGAGGCTTCAAGGAGTAATAGAGGGATGTGTAGAGACAAAATGGGCAGGGTTTGGCCGAGCCAAAGTATTTGTATGTGTGGGTAAATAGGTAGAGGTGGGGGCCTTTTATAAAAGGAGAGGAGGGGCACTCTTGGAAAGTAAAGAAATGTTTCTTTATTTGAAAATGATTTTCGGGTTCAAAAGGTCCCACATTGATATAATTCGAGGGTAAGGTGATAAGGGTTAGAAATCCACCCATCCAATAGGTTTTGTACATGTGTAGGTCATAGATTTTACATTATCATTTCATTTTATTTAAATCCTTTATTAATGAGGTAATCGCTGCATCATCATGATGTCATAAATAATTTACTAAATTTAAGTTCTAAAAATTATAAAAAAAATATCATGATGTAGGAAATATTTTTAGATTTCTAATTTCTATTTATAATAAAAAAGATAATCTATGTAGACAAAATTAAAAATACTTTACTTAGGTGATACATTCTTTGTCACATTTAACATTTTAAAAATAAAAAGATAAAAAAGTCACTTTCTAACAAAAGTGATTCCATGGGGCCCCCAAGTTTGGAACAAGGCATACCATGGTCTCCCATTAGACAACCAGTAGCCTTATAACACATGTTGTGGTCCTTTTGTATTATTATTATATCATTTTATTATCCTTAACTACCCGATTACTCATTAATAAAAATAATTAAAGATAATTACCGTCGTTACTATTCATAATGTCCAAAAACAAAAGAGTCTTGATTACATAATTTGGACCTTAATATTACAAATATGTAATCCATTTTACCAAATTACAAACACATAAATTTCAATAATTGATTTAAAAATAATTCCTGTTGTCAAAACAAATAGCGGGTTTTTTTGGAACAATATCTATGAAAAGTTTGGCATTAGTTTATGACCAATCCCAAAGTTAAATTAATCCTAATGACCACCATTGGATTAAATGGTAAAAATATATTCAGATTAAACTTTAATACCAATTAAAAAAGATAATCTAACCATATAATTAAATTAAATGAAAAAGCAGTTTTAATGTAAAATGAAGTATTTTTCACTATTCATTAAAAAAATGAACATTGTCAGAAAAATACCAAAAATTTATCCAATGTAAATTTCAATGTCCCAATAATAATGAATATGTTTATTTTGACAAATATAGAGTATAACATTGTCAAAAATGTTTTTCAAATATTGTTTTCCATAAAAAGGCAGTAAAACAATCTTTTATGAATAATAGTGTATTCCATGCATAAGATTGTATTTATTTTCATTTGAAGCCTATAAAACACTATCTTAATCATTAATGTACATAGATAAAAATATCTATTAATCATTAATTACTTGGGATTTTACATCCTTCCCCCCTTTAGAAAATTGTGTCCCCGCAATTTATTTACTTATCGAATAAATGGGGGTACTTATCCCTCATTGCATTTTCAGATTCCCTTGTTGCCTCTTCCATCATGTGATTTTTCCACAAAACCTTTACCTGATTAATCACCTTATTTCGTAACACTTGCTCCCTGTGGTGAAGAATCTGGACCGGTTTTTCCTCATAAGATAGGTTCTCTTCCAGCTGAACTACCTCTGGACTCAAAACACGAGATGGATCTGGCATATACTTTATCAACATCGAAATGTGAAAAACATTGTGTACCTGAGATAAACTCAGAGGTAAAGCCACCTGGTATGCAACTGATCCAACTCTCTCCATAATTTCATATGGTCCAATGAACCTTGGACTCAACTTTCCTTTCTTACCAAATCTCATCACACTTTTCCATGGTGAGACATTGAGAAAAACATGACACCTACCTCAAATGTTAGATCCTTCCTCCTATTGTCTGCATAACTCTTCTACCTACTCTGAGCTGTTCTCATGTGTTTCTGAATCAGCTGAACTTTTTCTGCCATCTCTTCTACCAATTCTGGTCCCATCAACTTACTTTCACCCACTTCATCCCAGAAATCTAGAGTTTGACACCGCTTCCCATATAACACCTCAAATGGTGTCATCTGCATACTGGAATGAAAACTGTAATTATATGAAAATTAAACCAAAAAAAAATGTTGGTCCCAACTTCCCTGATAATCCATCGAACAAGCTCGTAGCATATCCTCCAAGGTCTGAATTGTTCGTTCTGACTGCCCATCTGATTGAGGATGAAATGCTGTACTAAAATTTAATTTAGTACCCAACGACTTCTGAAGGACTTTCCAAAAGATAGAAGTGAACCTGGGATCACGATCAGATACAATGGAGAGGGGAACTCCATGTAACCTAACTATCTCTTTAAGATACAAACGGGAATGTTGATCTAGGGAAAAAGTATCCCGTATAGCAAGGAAATGAGCAGATTTAGTCAAGTGATCAACAATAACCCAGATTTCATTATTACCTAGAGATGTCTTCGGTAATCCCACAACATAGTCCATGGATATATTCTCCCATTTCTACTCTGGCACTCGTAGAGGCTGAAGCATCCCATTCAGTAACTGCCGCTCTGCTTTAACCTGCTGACAAGTCAAACACTTCACAGTAAAATCAACAATATCTCTTTTCATTCCATCCCACCAGTAATACTCCCGCAAATCTCTGTACATCTTAGTACTGCCAGGATGAACTGAAACGGAGAACTATGAGATTCACATAACAACTCTCTCTTCAACTGTGAATCACAAGGCACACACAATCTCTTCCCAAATCTCAAAACTCAATCATTATCAATGTTGAATTCAGGAAACTTACCTTTCTGAACGAGTTCTACCTTTTTCTGCAACTCAATGTCTTGCTTCTGTGCTTGCTTGATTCTATCTGATAGAGAAGATCTCACTGATACCTGAAACAAAATAGAAGAACATCCTGCACCATCAACTTCTATGCCAATGTTCAACAAATCCTTAACCAAAGGATCACGTTCCTAACGCAACATTGCTAATGAAGCATTACTTTTTCGACTCAAAGCATCAGCCACTTTATTTAATTTTCCCGGATGGTAATGAATTGTACAATCATAATCCTTGATTAATTCCATCCATCTCCTCTGTCTCATGATTAACTCATTCTGAGTGAATGTATACGTTAAGCTTTTGTGATCAGTATATATTTCACACTTTACTCCATACAAATGATGTCACCAAATTTTTAAAGAAAAAACAACAGCATCTAATTCCAAATCATGTGTAGGGTAATTTACCTCATGAGTTTTCAACTGTCGTGAAGCATAAGCAATTACCTGATCATTCTGCATTAGGACGCAACCAAGTCCATTCAATGAAGCATTACTGTATATAACAAACTCACCATTCCTGGACGGTAGTGCCAAAATTGGAGCATTCACCAATCTTCTTTTCAACTCCTGAAAACAATCATCACATTCTCTTTCCCAGATAAACTTAACACCCTTCCGAGTTAGCTTAGTCATTGGACTAGATAACCGTGAAAAATTTCTAACAAACCTTCGGTAATAGCCTGCCAAACCAAAGAAGCTATGAATCTCAGTTACATTTGTGGGTCTTGGACAGTCTTCCACAACTTTTGTTTTTGCAGGATTAACATTTATCCCATCTTTAGAAACAATGTGACCAAGGAGAGAAATTTGTTGCAACCAAAACTCACACTTGTTGAATTTTCCATACAGTTTCTTTTCTTTTAAGGTTTCCAAGATAACCCTTAAATGTCTTTCATGCTCCTCTTTAATTTTAGAAAAAACCAAAATATCATCGATGAAAACCACCACAAACTTATCCAAGAACTCATGGAAAATTCTATTCATTAAGTCCATGAATATAGCAGGTGCATTTGTTATCCCAAAAGGCATTACTACAAATTCATAATGGCCATATCTTGTATGAAACGTAGTCTTCAGAATTTCTGCTTCCTTTACCTTCAGCTGATGGTACCCCGATCTCACGTCAATCTTTGAAAAATACTGAGATCCCTGGAGCTGATCAAAGAAATCATCGATATGAGGGAAATGATATTTGTTCTTAACAGTGATGTTATTCAAGGCTCTATAGTCAATGCAAAGTCTCATAGAACCATCTTTCTTTTTAACAAATAAGATAGGAGCACCCCATGGTGATGTGCTAGGTCGAATGAACCCTTTCTCTAATAAATCTTGCAATTTATCATTCAACTATAAAAGTTCAATTTGATCCATTCGATAAGGGGGTTTTGAAATTGGCTTAGAATCCGGAACTAAGTCAACTTTAAACTCAACTTCCTGATCTGGTATTATTCCAAGAAACTCATCAGGAAAAACATCAGGATACTCATTTACCACTAGCACATTATTAATCTGAACAGTTCCTTTATTTTCAACGATGTGTTCAAGGTAACATTCATTTCCATCTTTTACAAGTTTCTTGGTCTCATGATAAGTTATCAACAGTAACGGTTCATTCTTGTACAAAAACTGAAAGTATTTCTGAAAAGAAACTTTTTTAGCTCTACAGTCAATCTTATCATGGTAAATAGAGAGCCAATCCATACCCATGATAACATCAAACTCTACTAGAGGTATAACAATAAGGTTTTCAAGTAGGTTCTTCCCACAGATAAGGATAAGAAGTTTTTTATAAATTCTTTTTGCCTCAAAATTTTCCCCAGGTGTTTTTACCAAAAGTTCAGGAGTCATTTCTTGAGATGGTATTCCCATTTTACTAGAAATGTTTTCAGAGATGAAAGAATGTGTAGACCCCGAATCAAACAACACACTGGCATAATCTGAAAAAACAAACAAAGTACCTGATACAACTTCATTTGATGGCCCGACATCTGGTGAAGTAGTTGCGAAGGATTTCACCACCCCTTTTTTCTTGTAGTCTAACTCCTTCCCGTACCTCATGCTCTTTGTTAGACACATGTTTGCATAGTGACCCATCGCATTGCACTTAAAACATTTCACTAACTGTAAATCAAATTTCGTATTACCGTCACATTGATCTTTTTCAGTGCAATCACGAGCCTTATCACTACTAAAAAAAGGCCATTACCGACCGCCCAACGACTACCACTGGCAGTCGCATCTGCTCTGTCGCTATAGGTCTTTAGCGACCGCCAATGGTGGTCGCTATAGGTGGCCGAAATGCTGCGTTATGCGACCGCCATTGGCGGTCGCTAAACTTTAAATTATATTCTAAAAAAATTCATACCAAAATAAATAAATAAATATATATATTTATTAAATCAAAAATATATATATATATATATATATAAAATAATGAAAATATTTATATATATAATATTAAATAAAATATATATATTTATTAAATAAAAAATATATATATATATATTAATGAAAAAATATATATATATAATAATAAATAAAATATATATATTTATTTATTAAATAAAATAGATATATTTATTTATTAAATAAATTATATATATATATATTAATGAAAATATTTATATATATAATATTTAATAAAATATTTTTCATTTTTTAATGAAATGTACAAATTGTGTTTTTTTTTTCACGGTGGAAAAGAAGGCATAAAACAAGGTAACAATAATAAAAAATGGAAAATAATTTCAAATAGCATAAACATCAAAATCATCATAAATGATAAACGTGCTTCAACGATCTGAGCAGGTCCATCGATTTCAATCTTCTGCTTCAAAACCTATAATAAGACAAAAAAACAAAACAAACGTAAATTGAACATAATTATTCAGTTATTATATACATATAATAAAATTAAATCTGACGTCAAATCATGGTGATAATTTAAAACCCCTAATTTAATAAATGCTATCATTTCAGGTCATTCAGAGCACGTTTGCTCCGAATTCGACCGTCAGACGCCCGTTTTGGCCGTTTATGACACCAGAAACACGTTCCCGGTCACCACGGTCAAAAGAAACATCCGATTGACGTGATGTCTTCTCAACCACGTCGCAATTCACACACCCTTTGATGTCGTCTGATTTCAGGCCATTCAGACCTCGTTCGGCCCGTTTTGACCCCCCCACCATGGGCGTTTATCAAGCGCGCGCAACACTTAAAGAATGCATAATGAGCCGTACCGCGCAGACCGCACGTCCGATTGACATGACATCTATGAGTACACCTCACGAATAATAATTAGATTGTTTCCCTATGATTTCAGGTCAATCCGATGTCGTCCGCTATGACTTTGACCGGCAGACGCCCGTTTTGGCCATTTATGACACCAGAACGGCTTTCCCGGTCACCGTGGGCACACGGTGCGGCCGATTGGCATGCTGTCTTCTTGACCACGTCAAAATTCACTCACCCTTTGATGTCGTCTGATTTTAGGCCATTCAGACCTTGGTTCGGCCCATTTGGACCCCCCCCCCCCCCCCCCCCCCACGCGCATTTATCAAGCGCGCACAACACTTAAAGAACGCATAATGAGCCCTGCCGCGCAGACCGCACGTCTGATTGACGTGCCGTCTACACGTACACCTCACGAATAATAATTAGATTGTTTCCCTGTCATTTTAGTTCAATACGATGTCGTCCGCTATGACATTGACCGTTAGACGCCCGTTTTGGCCGTTTATGACACCGGAACGGCGTTCCTGGTCACCGCGGGCACACAGCACGTCCGATTGACGTGCCGTCAGCTCGACCACGTCACAATTTACTCACCCTTTTATTTCGTCTGATATTAGGCCATTAGCACCTCGTTCGGCCCGTTTGGACCCCCCCACGCGTGCGTTTATCAAGCACGCACAACACATAAAGAACGCATAATGAGCCCTACCGCGCAGACCGCACGTCCGATTGACATGCCGTCTATGCGTAAACATCAAGAATAATAATTATATTGTTTCCATGTGATTTCATGTCAATCTGATGTCGTCCGCTATGACTTTGACCGTCAGACGCCCGTTTTGGCCGTTTATGACACCAGAAACGTGTTCCTAGTCACCACGGTCAAACGACACATCTGATTGATGTACTGTCTACTCGACCACATCACAATTAACTCACCCTTTTATGTCGTCGGATTTGATGCCATTCGGACCTCGTTCGGCCCATTTGGACCCCCCCCCCCACGCGCGTTTATCAAGCGCGCGCAACACTTAAAGAACGCATAATGAGCCCTACCGCGCAGATCGCACGTCCGATTGACGTGACGTCTGTTCGTACACCTCAAGAATAATAATTAGATTGTTTCCTGTAATTTTAGGTCAATCCGATGTCGCCCGCTATGACTTTGACCGTCAGACGCCCGTTTTGGCTGTTTGTGACACCAGAACGGCATTCTCGGTCACTGCGGGCACACGGTGCGGCCGATTGACGTGAATCCTGCTCGACCACATCACAATTCACTCACCCTTTGACGTCGTCTGATTTCAGGCCATTCGGACCTCGTTCGGCCTGTTTGGACCCCCCCCACGCCTGTTTATCAAGCCCGCGCAACACTTAAAAAACGCATAATGAGCCCTACCGCGCAGAACGCACATCCGATTGACATTCCGTCTGCGCGTACACCCCAGGAATAATAATTATATTGTTTCCCTGGGATTTCAGGTCAATCTGATGTCGTCCGCTATGACTCTGACCGTCAGACGCCCGTTTTGGCCGTTTATGACACCGGAACGGCGTTCCCGGTCACCGCGGGCACACGGCACGTCCGATTGACGTGTCGTCTGCTCAACCACGTCATAATTCACTCACCCTTTTACATCATCTGATTTCAGGCCATTCACACATTGTTCGGCCCATTTGGACCCCCCACCCCACGCGCGTTTATCAAGCGCGCGCAACACTTACAGAACGCATAATGAGCCCTACCGCGCAGACCACACGTCCGATTGACGTGTCGTCTGCGCGTACATGTCACGAATAATAATTAGATTGTTTCCCTAATATTTCAGTCCAATCTGATATCGTCCGCTATGACTTTGACCGTCAGATGCCCGTTTTGGCCGTTTGTGACACCGGAAACGCGTTCCCGGTCACCACGGTCAAAAGACACATCCGATTGACGTGTCGTTTGCTCGACAACGTCACAATTCACTCAACCTTTGATTTCGTCTGATTTCAGGACATTCGGACCTCGTTCGGCCCGTTTGGACCCCCCACGCGCGTTTATCAAGCGCGCACAACAATTAAAGAACGCATAATGATCCCTACCGCGCAGACCGCACGTCCGATTGACGTGCCGTCTCCGCGTACACCTCAAGAATAATAATTAGATTGTTTTCCTGTGAATTCAGGTCAATCTGATGTCATCCTCTATGACTTTGACTGTCAGATGCCCGTTTTGGCCGTTTATGACACCGGAACGGCGTTCCCTGTCAGCGCGGGCACACTGTGCGGCCGATTGACGTTCCGTCTGCTTTACCACGTCACAATTCACTCACCCTTTGACGTCGTCTGATTTCAGGCCATTCGGACCTCGTTCGGCCCGTTTGGACCCCCACGTGCTTTTATCAAGCGCGCACAACAGTTAAAGAACGCATAATGAGCCCTACCGCGCAGACCGCACGTCCGATTGATGTGCCGTCTGCGCGTACACCTCACAAATAATTATTAAATTGTTTCCCTGTGATTTCAGGTCAATCTAATGTCGTCCTCTATGACTTTGACAGTCAGACGCCCATTTTGGCCGTTTATGACACCGGAACGGCGTTCCCGGTCACCGCGGGCACACGGTGCAGCCGATTGACGTGTCGTCTACTCGACCACGTCACAATTCACTCACCATTTGATGTCGTCTGATTTAAGGCCATTCGGATCTGGTTCGGAAAGGGAGGGGATGGTGAAGGAGGTGACAGGTGGCGGTGGTGCGGCGATGGAGGGGACGAAGACGAATGGGACGGGGGTTGGCGGGGTGCGGGGGGGGGTGTTCGGGGTGCTGGGGGGGACGAGGGGGCGGAGGGCCGAGGGCGGAGGTCGGAGGCCGGAGGGGCTGGAGGCCGAAGGCCAGAGGGCGGCCGGAGGGCTGCCGGAGGGCTCTCGATGGATTCCGGGCTGCCGGAGGCGGGTGGCGGGAGGCCGCAGGGCGGGTGTAGGGAGGAGGGTGGCCAGAGCCGGAGGGTGGCCGGAGGGTGCCCGGGGAGGGCGGGGCCAGCGGAGGGCTGCCGGAGGGCGACCGGAGGGCTGCCGGAGGGCGACCGGAGGGCTGCCGGAGGGCTTCCGGGCTTCCGGAGGTGGGTGGCGGGAGGCTCGAGGGAAAAGGGAGGCTGCAGGTCGGCCGCAGGGCGGAGGGCGGCCGGAGCCGGAGGGCGAATGGTGGCCGGAGGAGGGCAGAGGGCGGTCGGAGGGCAGCCGGAGGAGGGCGGGGCCGGCGGAGGGCGGTCGGAGGGCAGTCGGAGGGCGGCCGGAGGGCGGAGGGTGGCCTGTGGAAGGCTGCCGGCCGGAGGGCGGGCCGGTGGAGGGCGAGGCTGCGGAGGGCGTGCCGGTGGAGGGCGGGCCGGCGGAGGGCGAGGCGGCGGAGGGCGGGTCGGCGGAGGGCGGGGTGGCGGGGAGGGTGCGCGACGGCGGGGAGGGCGCACGGCGGCAGGGGGGGAGATGGGGGGGAAGGGTTCGGGGAGGTGGGGGGATCACGAGAGTGGAGAGGGGGGGCACAGAAGCCCGTTATTTTTTTAAGGAGACTTAGTGACCACCAATGGCGGTTACTATAGGTAACAGGGCTCAAATTCCCATATTTCTAGTAGTGTATGCCCCATCTTACCACATCGGTATCACTTTCCAGAATTCAAAAGACATTCTCCAGCATGCCTTTTGCCACATTTATCACAAACTGGAAACATAGATTTCTTTCCATCAGACTTTTTTGAAGAATTCTTCCCTTTCTCTTGCCACCTTGGTCTCTTCTTCTGCTAGTTGTTATAGAACACTTGATCATCGAAAAACTCCATTTCCACCTTCTCAGCACATCAAACAAGCTTTTCATAACTTTTAAACTCACGAGAAGCTAATGACCATCGATATTTTGGCTTTAATCATGAGTAAAAATGATTGATTTTACTATCAAGGTCTCGGATAAAATTTGTAGCATACCTTGCCAATCGAGTGAACCTTTCTTCATAGGTTGCCACTGAGTCATCCTCTTGCCTCAATTCCAAGAATATCTTTTCGATCCTAAGTCGAACAGCCTTAGGAAAATACTTCTCAAGAAACATACCTTTGAATTCCTCCCAGTCAAGAGCATCAATCTCATCTGCGTCCCTGATATTTTTAACCATCGACCACCACTGATCTGCTTCACCCTCCAAACGGTAAATTGTAATACTAACCTTTTGATTGTCTAAACACCCCATGAAATCGAAAATCTTCTACAATGCTTTAATCCGCCCTTCATCTAGCATAGGGACAGATGATCCTCTGAATGATGGGGGATGTTTCCTCATGAAATGTTCGACCACTGACATGTTCCTCTGTGGTTGATCTGGCTGATCTCGTGTATGGATACCACCGCCATTTATCGCTTGAGTCAAAGGCGCCATTACTGCAAAAAACTGTTCAGTTCCAATTCTGACCATCTCAGGAAACTGATTTGAAAGTTCATTTCCCTCTGTATGCCTTCCCAGAAAAGTTGTTCTGTTTCCTCTATGAAAAACTATTATTAACACAAGAATATCTTAGGCGATGCAACATGGTAATCTTCAAATGCAATATCATT
Organism: Viscum album; assembly: GCA_963277665.1. Lineage (NCBI taxonomy): Eukaryota > Viridiplantae > Streptophyta > Magnoliopsida > Santalales > Viscaceae > Viscum > Viscum album. Next base: position 1,114,181,660 of record OY728131.1, read on the forward strand.
TCAATCATACTATAAATTAAATTATAATTTATCAATTTTCTAACTCATAATGTTATCTAAACCAACCTTTGATACCAACTACAAGGCCCCATCCTTAAACCTTACTTAATCATGAGTTATTACAAGATTACACATTGAGGATCTTTTCGAGTTTAGAGTTTTAGAAAATTAGATAATAAAACATGCATTACATTCCACATATAAACAAAATGGTTACATAAAGATAGTATTCTTCTTTCCCATCAATAGAAACATATTTAAAATAAAACATGGATTCATTCTTGACACTTTTTTGGCACTATCATCTTATCATGTACCTTTCCCTTGACCTGTGAAAAACATTTCAAAAAAAACTTGGGATGAGCATAAAAAGCACAGTATGGGATATAAAAATATATGGAAAGGAAACATGGGTACATATATACATAATAATGAAATCATACTTTACACATAAAACATAAGCACTTTAACATACCTCACCAAATCATGAATAAATCATAGAAATCATAAGACATAAAGGTAACTTGAGGCATTCAAAAAATTCTTATGTAGGGAGTAACCCTCTTGGTTACGTTTGGAATACCCATCACAGTATATTCCCTAAATCTCTTCAGAGAAACCTTAATGTTTCACTCCTTCGCATTACCCAATGCATTGGAGAGCTATATCGGGCTCACCCGCCCTTAGTTTATCACGGAACCACCCGTCTTCATAATAATGCCCATGAACCTCAACATAATCGTATCACATAAAACATGCATATAGGAAACATAACATTTACACCTTTCAATCACAAGATATCAATACACCACATTGATATAAAAACATTATGAAAACCATTTTCAATACCAAAACAAAATAAAAATAAAACATGGTATTTATTTTTCTTTTAAAAAAAATTTATGGCTTGTAGAGGAAGCCGAAACTCAAATAATGGTCACGGTGGCGGAGAAGTCGTTGTCTCCGCATACGTACGACAAAAACATTCCCTTTTGTCGTTTAGTAAAATTCTTCGTATAAAAAATATTCCTTTTGGATAAACGTAAAATTCAAAGGGGTTTATACACTGTATAAAAGGAGTTTGTGTATAAAACAAAATATGCCTCAATGAAAGGAGATTGAGACGAAGTCCCATAACTCGGGTCCGACTTGACTCGATCATTCTTTAATGTCCTGAATAATAAACTTGAGTTAATTTCTACTTGATTAAGAACCTTTTTCAAGTTCATTATTCCTTTTATATCACTTATTTCCATATCATGAACACTGTGTAATTATTTAAGTTAATAATGGTTGTTTTAACGATCATTGGTACTTGAGTCAAAAATAAACCCTTTATAATTACAAGTTGTTCATGTATCCATTATATCCAGAATTATAATCATGATGTATATATCATATATATCCAGTATATACATGAATTTATAATATTACATAATCATTTAGATGTATGAAATAAAATGCACTGTTCATGGAGACGGTAAGCCGTACGTACGCATGAACGCTACTTTCATTTATATTTCGTATTTTATAGAATGTAATCATAATTATATAAAGGTATATTATAATTCCTGTATAATATCATATATAATATCATAGTTACATCCTTTATACGTCCCACATATGGTATTTAACGAATCAAATCACTTTGAGGGGGTGGTAATCCGCACTTCCTTAAATGAAGATATCGCGTTTACCCATAATGGAAACCATAAAGGTATTCCCAAAATGAAAAATACAGAAGCTTAAGGAAAACATAAACATATTATATATCATATATAAATATAGTGCCGTCTTAATGTCCACCTTTGAAGGTGTTAAAAGAATGTTGAACAATCATCGTTTCGGGAGGCATAAATTCACCATCCACAGAAACAGTATGTCCTTTAACCATTAGATATAGGTGTGTGTAAGTGTAGCTCAAATAATTTTTATAACAACATCCTAGTATATTTACGATACTGTAGTTGTTACAAAATAAATGAATAAAATGAGTTTCGGGGGTTGGAGAAGCAAAATAAAACAAAAGGACTCAAGTGAAGACATTACCTTAAAATCGGGTTACTCCCTTTGGTTTGAGCTCAAAGGCTTCCTTGGGAAGACTTCTACCCAATGTGGGGCTTCAAGGAGTAAGAGAGGGATGTGGAGAGACAAAATGGTCAGGGGTTGGCTGAGTCAAAGGCTTTGGAAGTGTGGGTAAAGAGGTAGAGATGGGGGCCTTTTATAAGAGGAGAGGAGGGGCACTCTTGGAAAGTAAAGAAATGTTACTTTATTTGAAAATGATTTTCGGATTCAAATGGTCCCACATTGATATAATTCGAGGGTATGGTGATAAGGGTTTGAAATCCACCCATCCAATAGGTTTTTCACATGTGTAGGTCATAGATTATACATTATCATTTCATTTTATTTAAATCCTTTATTAATGAGGTAATCGCTGCATCATCATGATGTCATAAATAATTTAATAAATTTAATATCTAAAAATTATAAAAAAATATCATGATTTAGGAACTCTTTTTTGATTTCTAATGATAATTTATAATCAAAATTATCATTTATGTAGACAAAATTAAAAATACTTTACTGAGGTGATACATTCTTTGTCACATTTAACATTTTAAAAATAAAAAGATAAAAAAGTCACTTTCTAACAAAAGTGATTCCATGGGGCCCCCAAGATTGGAACAAGGCATCCCATGGTCGGCCATGAGACAACCAGTAGCCTTAGGACACATGTTGTGGTATTTTTTTATTATTATGATATCATTTTATTATCCTTATCTACCCGATTACTCATTAATCAAGACAATTAAAGATAATTATCGTCGTTACTATTCTTAATGTCCAAGAACAAAAGAGTCTTGATTACATAATTTAGACCTTCTTATTCCAAATATGTAATCCATTTTACCAAATTACAAACACATAAATTTCAATAATTGATTTAAAATAATTCCCGTTGTTAAAAAAAATATGGGGTTTTTTTTAAACAATATCTATGAAAAGTTTGGCATTAGTTTATGACAAATTCCAAAGTGAAATTAATACTAATGACCACCATTGGATTAAATGGTAAAAATATATTCATATTACACTTTAAGACCAATTAAAAATATAATCTATCCATATAATTAAATTAAATGAAAAATTAGTTTTAATGTAAAATGCATTATTTTTCAATATTCATTAAAAAAATGAACATTGTCAAAAAAATACCAAAAATTTATCCAATGTAAATTTCAATGTCCCAATAATAATGAATATGTTTATTTTGACAAATATAGATTATAAAATTGTCAAAAGTTTGATTCAAAAATGGTTTTCCATAAAAAGGCAGTAAAACAATCTTTTAAGAATATTAGTGTATTCCATGCATAAGATTGTATTTATTTTCATTTTAAGCCTCTAAAACACTGTCTTAATCATTAATTGACATATATAAAAATATCTATTATTCATTACTTACTTGGGATGTTACAATATATATATTAATATAACTATATATATATATATATATATATATATTAATATATATATATATATAATAATATAACTATATATATATTAATATAACTATATATATTAATATAACTATATATATATATTAATATAACTATATATATATATATATAGATATCAGGAAATAGTAAAAAAAATAGAGTAGTGGTAAGGGCTCAGGTGCGAAGGGGGGAGGTCTCGAGTTCAAAACCTGCTGGAGGCAGAGGCGCGCACATGTGGGTGGATGTGGGGGGCTAGCACTGAAAAAGGGTAGAGGGGTGCGTGTGGGGTGATGGAGGTGGTGGAATGTGATATTAAGAATGGGGCTCAAGTGCAATAAAATCCCCCCAGATTGCCATGATTTTTTAATCTTTTGTAATTTTTTTAAGTGTTTTTTAATTTTTTTAGGTTTTTTAATTTTTTTAACTTTTGTCAGCACTAAAATGACAGTGATGATAAAGGAAGCGCTGATATAGGACCCCATTATCATTGATAAAAAGGCGATGATAAAAGACCCCCTTTATCAGTGCCTTTTTAGCGCTGATAAAAGGGGTCTTTATCCGCCCTTTTTTGAGCATTGACAAAGGGGGTCCCCCTTTATCTTCTTCGGCTTTAATAGTGATTTTCTACTATTGTTAAAGGAATTTTTAGCACTGATAAATGGCATATTTGTAGTAGTGATATATTATATTCGATTATTTTACATTTGAATATGCATTTATTTTGTTTTTGAATCATATTCAACATTTTTTTGCGAGAAAATGCTGTTTTCAGTGGTGTTGGTGTGCTTATCTTCTCTGTAGAATTGATTTTCCCAATGGAAATTTTTTGATCCATCATGTGTTAATTGAGATATATAGGCTTCTGATTACACAGAGGCATTTTTTAAGAAGTTGAAAATGGGAAAATAAATTGGGATCACTTTTTTAACTAGGAGTTTTGTTAAGGAATATTATTATGGTCTAGTGGGTGTGGATTTTTTCTTGATATTTGAAGAATGATTTCTCTACAACAATTACTAAGAAATCTGATTATTACGTGTGGATCTCTAGTTTTTTTATTTTTCTTATTTAGAATCTATTTAATGTGAAAATATTGTATTCATAAACATCTAAGAGTACATGGATTATTTGACCCCATTAACCTAGTTTCATAGATATTTACAATATTTCGTAATCTATGTTGTTACCTTTTTATGAACCCTTATATTTCTTAGTATCCTTTTTAAAATAGAACATGTTTTAATTTCAAATATTTATTCACTTCCTTTGAAAAGTTTAATGTGAATTAAAATTTTATATCATTTCAGGGAGCTATTTAGTGGTATCCAATTGTGAATGTGTTCTCGCACTCTACATAGATTCTGGTGTGTTTGTAGAACATGTTCTGCTGAATTTTGTTAAAAAAATATTTTTATATAGAGTTTATAATGGTTATATTAATAAAAATATTCTTTTGAAGGTGATAATGGTGGTGGCAGTGTTGTTGCCAGCCCCCATGTCATAAGGGGATTTTGGTTTTTCAGTTACTTCCCTCCCCTTGTGGGTTTTTATTTGTTTCTATGTTAATAAAACAGTTAAATTATGATTGATATGTTCTTCCCTTCTGGACAACATGTTTATAATAGTTTGTTATAGTGTTTTGGTGCATGTCTAGTTCATGATTAGAGTGGTTATAGTTATTGTAATCTTCAGAAAAACATTCCCTAGGGAGTTATATAATCATAAGGAACTAGTAAATAGCCCATGATGATCATGAATATTATTAGGACGTGTAATGGTATGAGTTAGGGGTTGGTTTAAAGGAATCTTGGACCGGTTTTCAAAATTATAAATGAATCATACATTATTAGGGGTTAATATATAAGATCTTGTTATTAATTAAATAATATTGGGAAAAATTCTAACAAACCAACCATTTAAAACATATATGTGTACATTTAATATTTTTTGAAGAGTTAATAAATAGGGTCCCAAAGTTGATAAATATGTAATAATATTTACAAGAGATATTCCCTATGTTATGAATGTTATGTGGGTTCAAAATAAAAATAGTGGTAAGTTGTGTAATTATTTCATGGTGAATGATAATGAATACAATTATTTTCAATTAATTTTTCCTAAAACATTTAAATTTGTTATGAAATTCTAAGAAGCTGGAAAACATGATAAATAATTACAAAATATAGTTGCATAATAAATTGAGGTGAAAAATTGTATTCCACATAAAGAATATATTCCATGTATTAAAAAAATATAATCAATTATATTAATGTCAAAAAAAATGATTCCAAATAATTTTTCATATTCTTGGATAGAAATGAATGACATTCCTGTGATGAGAGGTATCTCTCATTTGGAATGTCACTCTTAAAAAACCATAATCTCCCACAATAATCAATTATATATACATATATATGATTCTATGTTGACATGAAGGTAATTAAGGGACATGGATGAATACATTTAATGGGATAATTGAATAGATAAGTATATTAAATTGTCACTATATAGAGAATGTGTAACTCTTCAATAAAATTATATAACATGAATATAAGACGTGAAAATTACTCATAAATCCACACTCTAACATAATATATAATTCCCATCAAGGGGGAATTTACATCTAACTATATAGAAGGTATATATCTATTTTACATAATCATTCTGATGTGTTTATTATGTTTTTAAATTATTTATCATTTAATTATTAAATATAATAATTTCCAACCCCTAAAATAAAAATTTAGAATTTATGATCATGATTTCACATGCATTGATGTTTATGGGAAGCATAGACAAATCCTTTCATATATCTCATTATAACTACATTCGGCTAGACCTTGTAGATTTATGGTTGATTGAATAATTTAAAAGTATTTAAATAGAACCTTCTACTATCATCCCTCACCTACATGGGTTTAGAAAATAATCATATAATGGAGAATATTTTGTTTTCATATAATTGATATTCTAATAAAACCAACTGTTATCATAGTATGTTGACTGATACTTTATGGACCAGATATGTCAAATGAGATATATAATTATATGATGTGAGGATATATTGAAAAAATATACCATCAAGAATATTTTTGAATCAAAATTTTTATTAATTTTTTATTCCACGAGTCCATATGTCTTCAAAAGTGCATAAATAAAGGTAATGTGTTCATTCCAATAAACTATACGGGGTTCCATTAATATTTCACAATTTGTTAGAAAAAAATAGGCCAACCTTAGAATTCCTAACCAAGCATACTAGACCCATCCATTTTGAGAGTAATCTCAACCAATCATAGAACCTAAAAGGTTGGATAGTCTTATTAACATGATTTTGAACCTTCATGGTCATGCATGAGAGTGCACAAGAGTACAGAGGGAACATAGGTCTCACAAGGAGCTCGAAGAGGCACACATGGGGGTGATCAGGGTTGGCCCAAACATTGTGGTGTGTTCATGTGTGGCTAGGGTGAATAACCCAGTATAGGATTGTGTGGAATTTGAAATTCATTTTTATATATTGAATTTATCAATAGATTGGATAACTAATTTAGGAATCGATAAGATAAACACTTTAGATCCACATTAATGAGATAGTTATATTAGAAAACAAGAGACATCAATGAAAACAATGAGAAGGAGACATCATCGATCTGCTGAACCCATTCATCTGACACTTCATCCAATTTATACAATTTAACATGATTCTAACATCTAATGAGTATTCTTCTACCTCAAAAACTATTACAATGAGACATCCTATATATGATGAACCCATTGAATACATATTTTTCCTTCATCCATGAGAGTATTCAACAAAATTTTTTAATATGAGGATAATCATTTTCTATGATATCATAAGAATCTATCAGTTGAATACATCATTCTATGTTTTATGGATCACGTGATGTTAAGGAAAAAATCACCGAGCCACCTAGAGAACAAGGAGCGTCTCATGTATAGTTTCTTACAGTCGTCAAGGATTCTAATAAATTTGTTAGGTCCAAAATGGTACTAAATTCCCTGTGACGTTGGATGAATCAATGTTTGGATATTTTCTTTTAAAAATTATTCCCACCAGGTAATAAATTTTTATTGTAAGGGTCACATTGTTGTTTTGTTTATATTTCTCCTATACATTCCAAATTTTTTTGATGATGATACGTAGAATGTAAAACATGAAATAAATATAAGTGGAAAACATATATTTACATTATTCACCATCACTAGGCTACAGTAAGGGAGTATAAAAATACAATGTTCAGATTGCCAAATCCTATAGGGCTCACTTCCAAAATGAAGATCATTATAGATAGCTTCTTTTCCCATGGTCATAACCCTCAAAATGTATAGGGAAATATCAATAATTACTAAGTGACACACCCTCTATTTATCCTTTTATTTCTCACTTATGGTGGAGAGTGTCTTCTTATTCCTCTTCCTTTTTTCACTTCTCTAGAAAGGAACCCCATATAGTTTATTGGAATGGATTTTATTTTATTCAAAATAATGAATCAGTCCACAATTTTATATATATTCCTCATCAATTATCTTTCTAGGATGGTCCATCACTTCTATTAAAACACCTCTATGATGAACCTTCACATTCCATCCACTAGGGAAAAATTCTCATTTCTGTTCGCACATAATTATAAATTAATTCTTTTAATGGACATCCAATATATCACATTTCTTTTTTTTTCAATGTCTTGGATGTAGCAGTAAATAAATGACATCTACACAGTTTGTTGAATGATTGAAATACAATATCCCCATCACATTTAGAATTAAAATGTGACAATGAATCTATTTACTTGGTAATCCTTTCTTGTTTCTCCTTGTGTGAGGCCCTCAGAATTTTTTGACACATATGTGTTCCTTGGAGCTCATTTTTCACCTAATAGATCATATAATTTTTATTATGTGTCATTTTTCTAATAGAGATTTCTTTCAAAAACTAATTATTATATTCGATGAATAACCCTAATCCTATCACGAACTAAATACAATAAGGTGTGTAAGTGCTTTGATGTCCACCCCAATTGTGTGGGATGTCTTCATTTTATAGACAATCTCTTATTTTCATGATGATGATGCTTCACAAATGGATGATTTTTTGTAGACATGTTTTCCTTTCGAAGTTATAGTGTTCAAAAATACATCCTTTATTTTGAAGTAAACCTTCATAGAATCATCACAAGCGAACCACATTCTTAATTATAGACCAATTCCTCCTATGTGACAACATTTGTACTCTTCCAAATTATTCCTGTGATAATGATTTCTCATAAAAATACATATACGTAAGGATGTGATTATGGATCCATTATATAAGAATTCAAATCCTATAAAACCTGATAAACACAAATAGAAAATGCAATTTTTCAATTTTTTCAATCATTTCCTTCATTCTACAAATGGAGAACCTTTTTTGGTTGAATAAATTCACTGAATTCACTCATAAAAAATCATTCTCAATGAAATTACATGTTCATGGTGACCTTAAACTATTGAATACCAAAAATAAATTTCCTCCCATGAAACAATCACATAATGTGCTTCACATATCTCATAACATTATGTGATGGATTCAAATCGCTTTAGGATTACATAAAACATCATGCCGCCATTGTAATTCGTGTAGTATACTATATGGTCCACATTACAATGTTATGTGAAACTATCACCTTTTTCAATTTCCTCATATTTAAATTATCCACATTTTCGGTATGTATTATGAAACAATCTCAATATGTGTTCTACTAAGACATTTAGATGTTCTATGGAACAACTTAACCATAAAATAAGATGAGTTGGAGAATCCAACCTTAATGAAATCTGGTCATTTGTATTTTTTCAACAAACACTATTACCCCAAAAACATTGAGATGAGATCTTGAGGGGTTTTTTTTCATAATTTAATATATTGTATAAAAAACACGTAACATTTATCATTTGAATCATTAATACTATATAGAATTAATTATGTGTAGAATTTATTAGTTATCCAGTGACTACCCAAATTAGTGACCCATTATCATGAAAAGTGATCATCTTAAGTTTTCATGAAAATACCTTTTCCACTATATCAAATTAATATATAGTGTATCATCATTTAATGATATCCAAAGATCATATAGAATCCATTACATGAAATTAATTTTTTTCGAGTGGCATTGTAAATCTATTATTTAATATAAGGGTAGACATGGGGATTTGGGATGGTATTATTATGAATTTTATAGAGTGATCTCTGATTTTTATAAATTGAGCAGTCATATAATCTAATAACTTGAAGGTGATCCTTGAACAACTATATTATCGTCAATAAGAATATTAAAACATGATTCATTCACATTATGTAATGGAATCTAGTGAACTACTTTGGTAATGTTAAGAGAGGGGAAGGTGTACTCACAGATTATCCTTGTTTCATGGGGAATAAGAATCAATTGTGATACATACATGGTTTTCATTATGGATATATATGTGTCTCTCATGATCCATTCACGCAATTAATTAGATCAATGTTTCATTTGAATCCATTAAATTAAGACATGTTAAACTTGAATAGAACATAACCATGTAGATTAACATTAGATTCCTAAAGTATTTTTAGACACCATGAAACCCACGTCATCACACAATTGATATTGGTGGTAAAATTTCATTGTACATATGGATTATATTGAACCTAAATATTAGTGTTTATATACATCAATAAAATAAATGGAAAATTAGGGGATGGTATTAAAGTGACCTTGATACAATTTTAGAATAATTAATTAAGTTGAGAAGGAAAATAAGTTATTTATAATTATCATTATTTATGTTTAATTATAAAGAAAAATGTATTATATTATGTATTCATGAATATTGTTGAGAACATGATGATGTAACAATTTTTTTGTGAAAGTATACTCTAACATAGAATAATTTTTGAAAATTTTTGTTCATTGTTTGAAATAATTATATTGTGGTATAAACATAATAAGACATAAGGAATAATTCATTATTGTGAATTTTGTCATACTATGGATGAAATAATTATCTTCAAATGATCATAATAAATTGATAAAAAATCCTAATCACAATTTTTTAGGGAGCATGAATTTTTCACTTTACAAAATGATTCTAGAGGTTTATCAGTATCCATTGGTGAAGACGAAAATAGGAGCATAATATCTTTTTATCAAATGATAAAATCAAAGAAGAATATTGATATTATTAATTTGGTTTGACTAGTTGTTGAATAGGACCATGCATAGAATTATATGGTTGTTTTTTTTAACCAACTATGTCAAAAGATGTATATTTTAATGTGGTATTACTAAGAACGACTAGAAGAACTACTATTGGGATTTATGACATGTTTCCTCCTAAACATTTATTATTGAAAAGAACAACATAGGGGATAATCAATTTGGGGGTGAATATATACCATTTAATGGACTTTGTATTATTTCTGAACAATTTAAATACTGTTCAAATAGTGATAGTTAGATATCACTATGATGATCAGAAACAATTACATGTTAATTAAATTATATTAAAAAGAAAATTCATATTAAATGAAACCTACTAATTCTCTCCTCTTTCAAGTAGTCAATATTTCTTGGGGTTCCACGTGATTAATAGTGAAATGTGTCTAAAAACTCCTTGAAAGAATGAGTTTGATTTAACTAGAAGAATATAAAAATTGGTCAATTACTACATCCAAATTATATAACACCTTCCTGCCATATGTTTGTATTATGATCCTCCTATAAAATATTTTCAATCATCTAATTGTGTATTTTATTCTATATTGGGAATATAATGGATTTATGCATAAAAATATATACCAAAATATTAGGAAAACTAAATCACTCTCTATATCATTGGTAATTATTCAATTTTATAAAATTATAAGGAAAATGATGAATACCCTTTTAAATTTTCTTTTCAAGCATGAATATTATTTCATTATGAGTAAGAATATCTAACTAATTTGATTGATAAAAAATATAGGGTCATGATTAAAGACATGACCATTGGGTTGGTGAATACAGATATATTCTCTGACGAGATTCATAATATTCTTCTTGATAAATTGTTTTTGTTTTCAATGGAATTTATAATTTCATCTCTTTCCATATCCAAATCACCATATATATTTCCCACCATTTATTTAGAAGAACATAATCCTCAATTTCAATAGAATTTGAAAACGGGTTTTATACACACAATAGCTCCACCATGATGTTTGACGATCCTATTTATCAAGAAGGGGAATGATTTAATTCATCTCTACATTTAATATCATAAACACAACAAAATCATGGTTCACAATAAGTATCCCTTTCCATAGACTGATGACATGGTCAATTTTGTACACGGTGTGTAGTATATAACTATGCTGGACCGTTAGACCGAGTGTCACCAAATAAAGCTGAGGGGATGGAAATTAAAATGAAAATCATCAATGTAAGGTATATCCACTATGAAATCATAGTGATTCCATTTCGACTAAAATATTATCCCATAATATTCCTGATCATAAGGAATATATTCAATAGAGATCAATATTATAAATTAATGGTATTATTTTTAGATAATGTTCATATATATTCCAAAATTATATAGGTATATGTATATCATTAAAATTAAATTCAATATCCCATGAAAATGAGATTTTATATGAATATTAATCTAAATGTGATCTTATTAGTGAGAAAATATCATTCATGGGGCATTCTATCACAAGAAAAGTGATATTATTCAACCCTACTACGAAATAGTGAATGAAGAGTATCTCATAACATCATTTTTAATTGACATACATAGTTTTTTGTAATAGTTATGAATTATAAACTATTCATGTGGAACAACACACGGTTATGAAATCCACTAACATAGATAACTCAGAAGCCTGTGCTGTTATTTTTGGAAAAATGATGTGAAAAGGGTAAAGAGGAATTGAAAATAAGATTGTCATTGCACATTTACTAACACAACACATTAGAGATGAGTTTTTTTGTAATTCACATTTTCTTAATTAAATGAATTGAGTGGTATACTAATATTAAATTATACATTCATAGCATACACATCAGGGTAGATGAATATTGATAAGAATAACTACCCAATACTTGATATTGGGTTGGATGTAGAGTTCTTTTCATAAATAATATAGTAGATTTATCTATATGGGGATAACTGTTAATGTTATAAATTTCTATAGAACATCTATTATATAGTTTCACATGAGATTGTTAATATGTTAGAGTGGATTCTGTTAGATCTAATCATGGACTACAACTACTCAATCTATAATTATTATAATATAAAAATTAATGTAGATGATGATCTAGGTATAAAAGAAAATTCAACATTACATAAGAGGATAATTAATAAGGATCAAATATTTTTTGAGTTGGGATAGATTGGAATTTATGTCATAAAAGAAGTTACAACATCTTTTGCTGCACAAATGATAGATCAAAAAATCTATTCTAGAGAATATAATATCATCTCATAATGATGATGTGGAAATATAAATGAAGGTTTAATATATAATTAAAGGGAATTACATGGAATTAAAAATCAATAAAAATAGATTCATAAAATTTGGGTTCTTAGTTTTTCGTTTTTCAGAGAATGCGATAAAGGATGGATTGTTTAATGATACACATACAACTATATTTTCTATAACCACATGAATCACAAAGAGGTATAGACATATTAGTGGAAAAAAATTAGATGTACAATATGAATTTTGATATCATAGAATCAATATCGATGTTCATAGTATGTCAAAAGGAAATGGTGGAGAGGAAAAAACCAATGGAATGAGGGACAGATTACCCATACCAACCTGGTAATGGGATAACATATATATGTACTATTTTCATAGGTCAGAAAAAAATATTATGCCCTCATTTATTTTAATACAATTTATTTAATAATTTATTACATAATCATGAAGATAATATTATCCTAAAATATCATGAATTATACTATCTTCGGGAAATTATTTGCATGTTGTAAGACCACAGGATTTATTATGGGGTATATATATATATATATATAATTTTACTTTAATTAAATAGGTTTCAACTAATGTGAGTTTCTAATGATGTCACAAGTGTTTTGAGTATTGTTGGTGTCTTATTAAATTCTTATTGACTCAATTCATTGGAATAGGCAGGTGGGATGCATAGTTAGTTGAAACTGTGTGGTCCCATCAAGAAAGTTTTTACCAATCCCGAGGGTTCTCATATTGAGCAGTCAACGGTTCATGGTTTTCTATAACTATGTGACCTAGGCAGCACACCCATGTAAGAAAGCTATGGTTTTGAATAAAATTTAAAATTAACGTTTGGAACATGTTTTTTCTACCCATTCACAGTGACAAAGTGAGTGGGGTTATTCAACTTGATAGACACAAGGTTTGGGCACAATTTCACCAACAGTGTGACTAAATCATATAAACCATTTTAAAGGGTGAAAAATCTGATTTCCCTTAAATTCTGGAAATGTTAAATCCCCTTAATATTTGTTCATTTTAGAGGATCATGGGTATTGTTATATTTTATCAAACTAAAGATCAACTTGGAGGCATGGATTTAATTTCATGGCCCAGATTCCAATTTAAACACAGTTTACCATTTTGGATCCATGTTAGAAAATTTTAAATTCCTATTATGGCTTTATTATTATGTCTACAAATTTATAGAGTTTTCTTGTTGAATGATAGTATCACATATTTGTAGGGAAAATTTCTATTACTCCATTTCCAACCAACCGGGTCGATTTATGATCTAATACTATATGAGTGTTCTACCGTAGGTATATGGTAGGTGGTCTATACCATTCCACATAAGTTCAATATCTTTTATATCTATTTTCTACTATACTACATAATGTACCTTCGGAGGCTTGATCCTGATTAAATCTAAATAATTTGACAATATTTTTAAAACCATGTTAGGATTCCAACCTAGTTCCATGACATTGTTAGAGGCTTTCACCCTCAACATAGTCCACCAATGAGGTGTTTTTATGTATTTACTATAATATTTTCCACCCCATTGGGTATTTTTGTTAGATAACCATTAGTGGTAGACTTAGTGAATTAAATTTGAATACTAAGAGTGGGTTATTACACATTTTTAATTTAAATATATGATAATAAATTAATTTTATTGTTTTAATGAAAATGTGGGATGATGTGGAAAAAAATGTGAATTGATTATGAATGTGAAATAGATTATGAAATTGGATAAAAGATTAAAGACATATCTAATTAATTATACTTGTTTAACATATCTGTCAATGTCCATGATAGATGCCTTAGTATAACATATATGATTTCCTTGAATTCCATGGACATTTTTACTCCATGGATTTTGGACTGTAATGAATACCATGGACAATTCTACTCTATGTAACTGAGATTTTATTGGATTCCAGAGATATGTAATATCCATGTATCTAGATTACATGTGAAGACATTGAAATTTATACTCCTTGGATATGGCCATAAGGTCTGACACATTATCACCAATTATATTCTATTAAAGATTCCATGGACATTTCTAGTTCATAGATTCATACCATGTACGCTAGAAAATGGATTACTTAGCATAGTCTATAGTGGATATTTATATTAAATTATTATTATAATTTTCTTATATTTATTATTTATTATGAACCTTGGAAGTATTTATTGTATATGATGTATAAGTACCACTATAGTTTATTTGTATATATCATTGTTATATGCAACTTACTACTTCTTATTATATGCACATACTATATTTCTTATAGACACAATTGATGGTGGAAGAATATGTGTTATATCACACCCTATTTAGAAATATTATGGGTAATGATACTGGACTAATGGATTCAATATGGGAGAATGGAAGTTTACCACTTTAGATTTCTAGATAGATTAATCATAGATGCATTGGAGAACATAGCAGATGTATATCTCATGATGCTATCTGGAGGTGGTCTTTTAATATTTTTCTCTTTTGGTAAATTTATTGTACATGGTTCCAATTTTTTTTATTAAAAAAAATATTTTTGTTTAATTACATAAATCATTTTTTATATGAATCATTCATGGCGGGTTTTTATTAGTGTTATCTTGTGGATATTAATTTTCCAACAGAAGAGATTAAGATTATCATTTAGCTATTGATTGATATGATTACATAATATATTGACACTCTAGTTATGAGGGGCTAGTATACCCACTGTACAACCTTAGTGCCTCTATGTTATTGAACTATATCTGGAATATAGGGAAGCTCCCATGATCACATGTGACCCACCATCCAGGGGCACCATTTAGTGTCTCGAAGGACATGTTCTTACAAAGTGGCATCGAAGTGATTTTTCTTTTTTTTGTATAATTAAATTTCTATATTAAATAAGATATTATGTATATATTATAATTTTTTAATGTAATATAAATAAGAGTACCTACCCCACACCCCAAAATGTTCAAATTTCTTGGTATTGGATATTCTATCCTTGAATGTGCTATTTATAGTATATTTGATTCCCCTATTTGGTGGAGTAGAAGATATCTGAAGTCATTATAGTTATTATTACGTGAT
Source organism: Viscum album (assembly GCA_963277665.1). Taxonomy (NCBI): domain Eukaryota; kingdom Viridiplantae; phylum Streptophyta; class Magnoliopsida; order Santalales; family Viscaceae; genus Viscum; species Viscum album. Next base: position 1,114,197,774 of record OY728131.1, read on the forward strand.
TCACATCCCCCCCAAGCTGACATGGAAAATAATTACAACATCCTGAATTATTTTAAGAAACTTTACATGATTCAAATTTCAGACATAGGACATTCCATATATGATGAATTTTTGGTTTGTATTACACTATTATGTGTCCCTTGTGTGATATAATTTCTATCGAATAACAATACATGAAGGATATTTAGAATGATAAATTTTACCTACAATTCCTACTATAATATTGAATAAGCTATAAAAAATCCCATAAATAGTCAATATTAGAACATTGGGGGATGGAACATTGGTTTCATGGGTTGGAAAATTTAATGGTTTAGATTAAATTAAAGGAAAATATTATTTTATAAGGTGTATTGTCCATTATAGATTGTATGTGGTGATCCATGTAATAAAAATATTTAAATGATTTGATATATAAATGATAATTAACATATAAGATACTAACTTTTTTGATGGAAAAGATTCCTCTAAATGGAATTTACAATTCTAATTGATAGACTATATATCAGGACTTGTTTAAGGAAAAGGAGTGCATGAACTAGCCCTATCTTTAAGAGACGGTGGTTGGATGTGTCTCTGGAGTAATTTATGATTTTTTGTTTTTCTTTATAAATTATATAGAAGAATGAATTGGTGTGTGGATTGGTTATAGGAATTATTTTACCTGTATTATGTTTGTATATTTGATATTGTCTTTACTATATCTTTAATAACGCTAGTGTTTGGAATTTTTTGAGATATTACAACTTCATGAGCTCAATTCTCATGATAGGAGGGAAAGAATGATATCTAATTGGATGTTGTGTATCCTAAGATTCTCGTATAACCTCTATTAGTGACATATAGGACACAAACTTTTGTACCATATGAGGTTTTTGATTCCCAGTTCCAAGAGAGTTTCCACCACATTAATCAAACCATTCTGGTAACCTCATAGACTACCTTGACTATGGTAGAGTGGATGAATTAGTTCCAATGGAATCATCCCCACATGTGTTTTGGTCATGTTAGTCTAGAAGCTAACGGTATATGTAATGAGGCTATCTTGTGTATTTTGAATCATCTAAAGACGCCTACTAAGTGGATATTGAAGCTTGTTATGTATATTATTAGGGGAGATTCTATGAATTCATGTGGGACGGTTTGAAACAACGTGATAGAATTTTAGATATGTGTTGGATGGATTTCAAATCCATATTTTATGATTTCAAATTTCTTAAGACTTTTCTCGATGATCAAAAAATTATGTTTGTGAATCTAGAGTGGGGTGAAATGATAATTTTGAATTACTAGGCTTTGTTAATAGTGGATTAGTACATTCCACCATTTTATATTAGTAATGATCTTTATAGGTAAATAATTTTTTTAGGTATAATGAATATTATTTGATCATAGGTGAATGTATTTTGATATTATAGTATATATGAGATAGTGAATTAGGCATTGATTATTGAATGAAATTTAAGGTAATTCGGGGGGCCAATGCAGGGATGTTCATCATTTTGACCCCTTTGTTCAGGGACAACATGATTAATGAATCTTTTTTATACCTTTGGAAAGTGAAATACCTTCAATATAATGAGTGATGGTATTTCTATTTATAATAATATTTTTGTGAGATGGGGACACATGAGATGATAATGTGATTGAGACCTAATAAATTGACGTTCCCCCATTAGGTTCAAACCAATTTAGAATTTTCATAGGACCTTCCCTCTAGTAGCTAGTGAGTTGGGGTCATCTTTGACTCTAGGACTATGAGGGGGGTTCGTAGATCCACATCAGGCTAGGATTTTGAGTACAACTAGTCAATCATACCAAGGAAATTTGTATGTTCATGGTTTCTATATAGTAGTTTAACCTCAAAATCATTGTAGGCCCACTCATGGTAGTTAGGATATTTCACAAGTCCACTATTTATGAATATATTCAGTTTAGCCTATACATTTGGAGAAAACCAACCGAACATTGATTGAGAACTGTATATTTTTAGTATATTGTTTCCCATTATCTTCCCTTTTTGATATATGTGCTTCCCATTTGTTCATATCTATACTTGAAGTAAGGATACAATGTATAATTTAATTGATTTATGATGGAATTATGAAACATTATAATATGTTGGGGATAAAATATGAGAGTGTAAACTAATGTAGAGAGTTCCCCATTAAGAGAGGTGAGTATCAATTTGTATGGGATTTCATCATCCTCTAGATTGTAGGGTCTAACTCCATACATGGGATGGAATTACTAGTTTCTTATTCATTCAATTTTGATTTATATCGTCAGTGGGTGAATTATGAATCACCATAGGGAATGGGTTTTATTTACAATGGTGAATGCAATTTCAAGGTTGGTATATCTAGACCAATGGATCTATGGCTGGGTGGGATGGTAGGTAAAATTGGTGTTTTATATTAGGATGACTATGGTATATGAAATACTAAATCGTGTTCAGTAGTAGATCAATTAGTGGTTGTATTCTCAGGATACATTTCTAGTTTACATTCATAGAGAGTGAGAGAGATATAAGTGTAGTTCATTATTGATATAGTTCTTAGAGATGCACTAATATCCATTATGTATTACAAGATAGATACTACTCAGTTATAAGAGATCAAGAGATAACATTTAGTCTTATATTGACAGGGGTTTACACAACCTAGTACTTATCCATGGGGTCCACCATTGCATTTCACACAAAAAATGCTGAAGAAGATCTCAGGATTTGTGTTGATTAACATAAATTGAACAAGTTAATGGTTATGAATTAGTATCCATTGTTCGCCGAAATTTGGTCTCCTCAAATAGCTCTAAGAAACAATGGTTTTCGTGAAAATATAATTGTTTTTATGTTTTCACCAGGTACATGTTCAAACATACTATACACCTTATAAATATTCTCATATATTTATGGTTTACTTGAGGATTTATTATGTCATTTGTTCTAAAAATGAACCATCAATTTTCATTTCATTGATGAAATAGGTATATAACCAATACACAGACACTTTAGAGAAGGTTTTATGGAATGAAATCATATTTTATTGTTAGAATAAATATTGTCATTCCAAATAGGATGATATTTTTATTAATACATTGAGGGAGTAGATGATATTTTTCTTGATCAAATAATGTCATTTTGGGATTGATAAATGCCATATATTGGGTCTAATAATCATAGATACATAACTATTATTGGTCCTATATATGTTTAGTTCTTTAATTTCCTTGGAGAATGCAAAAAATTTATTTAAAATACAAGTATTCATGGGGTGGAAAGAAGTTATTGGAATTCAATACATGCCTTTTCATGCTTACAAAAACCTTTTAAATGATTTACATAGAAGGATATAAGAATTTAATGTTAAGATACCTATGAGATAGCCTTCCATGAGATGAAAGGGAAATTGATCTCGATACCAAATATAAAAAATTCTTATTTGGGAAGGAATTATACATTATATATTAAAGCATTATTAGTTAGGTTACGAGACATTCTAATGTCAGAGGAGTGAGTCATGGTTTTCAGCAATCATCATTTGATACCACATTAGATTAATTACACGACAAAATATCTCAAATAAGTTATTGTTGTTCATTTGTAGTATTATTGGGGGAATTATTTACTAAAATAGGTTTTTATGGTTTGCATAGACCCTAAAATACTCAACTACATATTTACATAGATTGAAGTTAATCTGGGTCATTGAAGTTTAGTTGAATAAATATATTCTCTTGAATTTGAGATTTCCTATATGCATAGAAAGTTAAAAGATGTTCTATATTCACTTAGAAAAAGAAATAGAAATAATAAATTTTGGAAGATAATATAATGTGTATGTTAATCGATTTATTCGATGAGATTCACTTTGATGAACATCATATCATTGGGAAAAAGTTTCTATCACCCATGGATGTAAATTATACTTTTTTGTAAAGGGTGTATATCTAATATTCATCTTATTCTGTGGTTATAGTTCTACAAGAGGGTGTGGATGGTTGGAGCATGAATCCTAGTAATACCACTATTTTGGAATATATTCTATGATTACATGTTCATGTTTTTGTTCCATTAGACATGTGAGAGGTGTTGATGCAAAAATTGCATGGATTAGTTTGGGAATTATATCTCAGTATTACAAATAGTTATCATGAATTGAAACATCAATATTGGTGTACATGTATGAAATGAGAGGTATATTGTATTTTCAGGAGGTGTTCCCTCTATCAGTAGGTGAAAATAGAATGCTGATGACTAACTAGAATAATATAGTAGCTACCATTTATTGAGTGTAAATGGGATGATATCATGATGGATTTATTGACTATGTTGACAAGGCCATCGTTATGTAGTTATTTTGATCTGTTTTTTTTGGAAAGGATCATGATGGTCACCCATATTCATATGATTAGGGATACCATTGAATTGGATGTTCTTGGGAGACATTACATCAATGAGATTTTGAGATTTATTGGGTACCTCATGCAATTGTATAATATAGAGATAAAGAAATTACATGTCAATATTGAAAATGATTATATAGTTATTTGTTGTATAGGATCTATTGGGGATGAAATTCCACCCCCAAGCTAATGGATATTTATATGGAACTACACAGGTTCTTAGGGAATCCATAGATCATGTGTCCATAATTGTTTTGGTTCTTGGAAGAGGTACTTACCCCTAGTTTAGTTTTAAATAAATAATAAAAATCATGTGTCTATTTTGAGGGAAGATTGTGTGGAATTTAAGAGTATTCCATATCAATCACCTTTTTTATATTTAGAGGCAATGGAGTTCATATTTTATATCCCTCATCTTGTGTAATAGATTCTAGAGCAGGTCTACTTGATCTAAAATAAGATGTCTAATGCCCAGTCTAGATAGAAATTTTATGTCATTACCCTTCAAGAGCCTCTATTGCTTGAGGTAAATGTTTTAGTATTATTTATATCTCAATGAAGATGGGGAAAAATTATTTAAGGATAGGGTAATAATTTACAATTATATTACAATTTTTTTTGATTTCACATAGAGTCAGGCCAGTATCCTATTAGTTGTAATTACCTCAGTGGAACCAAGCCATGAACCACATTATTCATGTATATAAAATTCACCATTATCACTCAGACCTATCTGATAATCTACATCCTGGTGAGGTGGAGTTATAAGTAGATTCATCTTTTGAGGAAAATATCATATGTATTGTTTCATGATGAATGAAATCTCTATAATCAACGTCTGTTCTTTTTGTACATCTATAATGGATGAATCCTTGTGTGCAGGATAAGACATATGATATATATGTGATTGTATGTTCTCAAGGGTTAAAATTATATTCTTATTCTTTAACACCATTAAAAGGGAAAATAGGGGATGTGATTTCATAACATGGAGAGACATTAAGATCTAGATTTATCTATGTGGTATATATACTTTTAATTTTAGTTTAATTCCAGAACATTAACCAAATTTGAGTGTATAATGGGTTCATGTGAGATTTAGGGGTGTTAATGTATTGTTCAAAGCACCTAAGATTAATTTTTGGAAGCAGATGCTATGAATAATGGTTATTAAAAATAATGAAGCCTAGTCCTCATGGTTTCACTTAATCGTGGAGAGATTGGTAGTGGGAAGTAGAGGGAACACGAGCTCCCCTAACCATGGGACCCCTGTCGTATGCCCATGTTATAAACTTATTTTTTTTATAAATGATAAAGCCATGGTAAAAAACTTTGTTTTTTAACCCTGTTCCATGGTCTTCTGATGGGTGTTCTTTGAAATTGAAGGGAACCCTAATGGAAAAGGGTTTAGTAATCCTCGTGGACAAAATGTGTGACGTTGTTAAAAAGGAATAAATAACATTATTTTACATAATTGATGAAAATAATATATCCCCAAGCTCTCTCATCATTCCATTGGGTGGGGAGGGTATCATTTCTCATGTTGAAGATCAAATCCAAGGATTGGTTTTTTTTAATTCAAACATTGATTCAAGCACACTTGTTGTCGCTAAATCTCCACTTGTGAGTACTTCACTAATATTACACCTTTCTTCATTTTTACACATATAGAGAATGTTATTTTTTGTGATATAATATACCATATTTCCTATGTATTATTTTTTATCCCACCATTTTCATCTTGAAAAGGTTGATTTAGGAGCTGATATTAGAAGATTGTTCAACCACATGCATATGGAAGGTAGTATATAACTTTTCAAACAAATTAGTGTTTAAATAGGTAGTTTTAATTATGTACCATGCTAGAAATTTAAGGAATTAAAATAAGTTAATTGATAAGAATTTAATAATTTAATTAAAAATTGATACATTCCCTACTTTTTAACATAATATGGTTGGAGGTTTCAACCTCTTCAAGGACCACCCACAAGTTTGTTTTATGTATTTTCCCTAAGCATTAACCCCCATTGGGTTTGTGTGTGAGCCCACTATCTGTGGGATCCATATGAATTAAATGAGAATGCAATGAGAAGGTTATGCATAATTTTCCATGTAATTAGAAGATATTAAATTTGAATAGATGGTTTAATGAAATTTTTTTGGGATTTATTTGGAGAAAACATGTGGAATTTTTATGATTACGATATAGATTATGAAATGTGATAAATAATTTAGGAAATATTTAATTAATGTCCCTTGTTATAATATTTGATCATGATGATGATGGATTTAATTGTATATAATATCTTATTAAATTGAATGACACATGCATTTCTACTCTAGGGATTCTAAACTACATTGAATTGCTTGAATATTTCTACCCCATGGATTTAAGTGTTTTAAAAAAAAGGTGGGTATGAAGCCTCATTTTTATTATTAAATCAAATTAAATACCACTTTTAACTGGGTAGAGGGAAACCCATTACATATCCAAATGTCCCAATGTGCTTGTAGCCAATTACATAGCTCGTAGGCCCAAATTTTTGGCCCAATTCACATTCTGTGAATAGTAACCTGTGCTGCTACAATACCTGCACAGTACCGCCACCACTATAGTGCCCTTCCGCCGCTACCGTACCACTGATGAACAGTGTCACCGCTGCTACAGTACCGGTATAGTACTGATACAGTACCTGCGCCCAATGGATTTTGAACCCACATTTTTCATGGATTCAAGGTTACATTAAATGCCTTCATAATTTCTTCTACATGGATCTAGATAACATAAGATTCCTTTTAAATTACTACTCCAAGTGTTCAGCTATAACTTATAACACTTCGTAACTTAGTATAGAATATTAAGAATTCCAAGGAAATTTATAATCATTAGATTCAAAAAATAATGTTCTGACACTGGATTACATTGTAGAGGACACAGTGAATGTTTGTCCCACATTATGTTTACCCCATATTTATGATTACATAATTACATTGAGGCATAGTAGGATTTAAAATATCAAATTTACAAGTATATATCCTTATTAATTTTTAATATAACATTTATATACTATAATTTACTTATTCTTGTATACATAGACACGAATTATTATAGATAATATTGGTGGTGGCCTACTAAGTGTTATGACACACATCATCTAGGCCATTGTTGGTTACCCAAAAAGGCTTTATGGATACATATAGAGATTATAGGGACCTTATAATTCATTATTATTTATCATTGATTCTTAAGAGTATGGGGACACATGATTGAGCAGTGGATCAGGATGTTATCTAGAGATTGTTTTTTCATTCATTTTTTTATTTTGATAAATTTACTGTACTATGGGCCTATTTCCATGTATTGCCCAAATTTTTTTCATAGGTATGTCATTTATAACTATGTTAATGATACTTCTAGGAACCTATTCATCATTACTACTATCAAATGGATGTTTTTTAACTTATTATACTGATTTATTTTATACCTCATCAATTGAAAATATTGAAATACAATGTTTTGAAATATTATGATTATGAGGCTGTAGTCTCCCAACTATACCATCGTAGACCCTCACAATTGGTAAGCTTCCTCTAGAGTATTCGGAGGCACTCTTGAGGTTATGTGATCATCAAGATCAGGGTTCCGTTTTGGGGCTCTGGTTTTGGATTTAATGCATATCATAATAATATGCAATAGTATGTACAATAACATTATAGAAAACATCATTAACATGCACCTAAAATTCATCCATTCTTCTAAAATGACATGGGTTAAACTGTTGATGTTCATAGGAAAGTGGTGATATATAAATTCTAGAACGATATTAAAATAAGAATACCAATATTTTATGAATATGATGTGATCCATGTGGTATATGAAGGTATGATAAGAGGGGTAAGAATCATAATCTGGAACAAAGTGGAATGATATATCTAGATAACATAAAGGCAACATTGGATTGTGGAAACAAAAAAACACGGAATCATATTAAATTAAACAAAATTGTCAAGATTAAATATTGGGATTTAAATTACCTCCTATGGAAAATTAATGAAATTTCATGAGAATTGAGTGTTTTCTAATTCATTGGAAGGCTATATAATTTCAGGCCCACCGATCATGTTCAAATAATGTACATGAATAACTATGTCAAATAGATCATTCAACATGTGACCATATTTTATCACATTTAGTCCCATTATAATGGAATGTTTTATTATATACAAGGAAGTAAACAATATATTACTAATAGTTACATATAGTGAAATACCCTTTAGTAGAAATGGGGATGTGTATTAAAAAAATAAGGTATAAAATCACATGATAATGTTTGAAACATGTTTGGGGATCTTAAATTTCCATCGAGTGGATGAATTAGAGTTAATTGGTATTCCATACCCTCTAAATATTCATATTATTAAAAGTATTGCGTTAAAACATATACCAAGATGAAAAATTTCATAAAATGGTATAATATAATTGACGTTCATGAATAATGATTAGAATTAGTTGATCCCATAACTTTATAGGGTTCTTCTAAGAGCATTGGAGTTCTTTATTAAGAGATACAAGGATCCATGGGATGACACAATAGAAGTAGGTGAAGAGTAATTTTATGATAAATGGATTTATAGTTAAGATTAAATTGATTTTTGGGTTTGTTTATAAAGCATAAAAGTGGATAATTCTCTATTAATTTCCAAATCTAGTTTTTAGACATTATTTGATGAATCAATAAAATAAATAATCATTCTCATGGTTTTATCCCATGGTTTCTTCCAATTTGAAAAGGTTTTATTTATTTTAACTATTTCAGAACTGATATAATTATAATAACAATCTTAATATTGGGGATGTGAGTCCTATTTTAAAATAATTGATTTTAAAATGCAAATATATAAAATATATTTTGGCGGATTCATTGGGGATTTGAAAAATTAATCAAATAAAATAAAAATTATATTAATGGGTAAATATATATTAGATCATTGTTAATTTTATGGAATATATCAAATCTCTTATGGGTCATTATGATATCGTAATACATACCTGTATTTTTTACTTTATCTAATTTTTGACCTAAAAATTAATTAATCTAAGTAAATTATGAAAAATTAACAATTTTGTAAAATAAATGTGATTATTATGGAATCGAATATATTTTATCAAATTAAATCTCTAAATATGAGAATTTTATCTTTGAAATCACAACTTCCAATTAATTTAAATATTCATGTATTATTTATACTATCTAGTTTGCAAGCCAAATAAAAATTACATTTAACATAATAAAAATATAATATATTTTATATTTAATTAATATTATTTGGTAATAATAAATTATAAAACAAATTCTTTCAAAAATTTATAAATATTGCAAATTTTGTGTCCTCATTAATTCTTATGTTACCAAGAAATACAATTTCTATTTGATCTCATCATCATATTTTTTTGTCATGTTTTTTAATAATTTAATAATTAATAAATAAAATTTAAAAAATGTATCAAATATTTTATTGAAATGAGAATATATAATCTAGTATTATTAGGTTCTACATACAACGACCTGATTTAGATTATTGAATTTACTAAGGGTATGTTGTGTAATGGTGATATTGTCTTGATTATTTTTTGTTAACATGATTTCAAATGTGATCTAAATGAGCTTCAAATTCTAATAATAAATGATTAAATCATGATTTTATTTTTGAAACAGGGTTTTGGATATGTCATGTGGAATTACTAATGATTCTATCACCCACAAAATATTAGATAAATTGGCTTCATAGGGTACCATCATATGGGTCAAGGCCACCACTTCATTTTTTTAAAAAAATGGACTTAATGAAGAACCATATTATATTTTATTCATTTTATCATTATATAATGACATTACTACCAACAATTATAATGATTAGGGTCTTTTAAATCTAACATGATATATCTTATAATAGTCAAACATAACTAATATACTCTTTCTATTTTATGTAACATGACTTCATGATAATTTATTTATTCTCTTAAAAAGGGATTTTCAATTATAAAATATAAGGTCATTTGAAAACCCACACTCCCAATGTTTTTCCATCAAAATCATCAATTCACGCACTAAAATATCTATGGTTACCACTATTTCGACACATATACTAGTTCAAAAATTTCATTCTCAATCATGTTGTTACATCATGATAAATTCACTAGATGATTTCCATAATTTAAAACAAATTATATATGATCAATTATCATCATAGGATTATCCACATATGAAATATAATTCTCCAATAGAACAACATTCTTAATTAGTAGATGTGATGTTTCTATATGATAGTACAGAAGAGGGGAACATGGACACATCATGTAATTAAAATATGATAGGATGATGCGATAGTTTGTATTCAAATATTCCAATGTAATTTAGGATCTCAAGGGGCTATATATATATTGGATAATAATTAACAAGTTTCCCTACCATAGTAAATTCTTCCATAGATATATTAAAATGAACAATTTATTATCAAACTGAAAATCCACATCTCAATAATGGTTTTAGGCATATATTTTCTATTGACTTTGTGTTGATTTAGTATAATGATAAATGATTCGAAAATAATTCTTCATATCTTGGATTATAACATTCAGCATCACCTTCTTCTCACCAACATCATCCCAGCATGTCAGAGACATAAACCACTTGGAAATGTTTATGCGAGTCATGTTTACAAGTAATTATGTTAAGAACCATAAAATATAATAATGCTTTTCAAGGATTCAATAAGGATTTCAAAAATTAATTCAAAAAGATAAAAAAAATATCTAATGGGAAATTGAAATTTTATATTCTTATACATTTATTGAAGATATTAAATCACATTTTTTAATTATAAATTTATAATACATATTTTATAATTATACTATATTTAATTAACTCCAAAAATTTGATTTCCTTTGAAAATTTTGAAAAATACATAATTGGATATTCTTGATGTGATGATTTTAAAATTTATGTATTCTTAATAAAAATATATCCAAAAATATGAAAATTTAATCGTTAAAACCCCCCATTTTATAAAAACTAATGTTTTCTCCAATAATAGTTTCACCCCCCATATAGAAATTAAAGTTCACTTCATAATATTATTTTAACACATAAATTTAATATATATTATCTTACAATATTAGTTTTTATGCCAAATATTTATTTCATAAAATAATTATTTCATCAAAAGGATTTACATGATTGAAAATATTTATTTTAAAGAAATAAAATTTGTGTCTCATCATATCAAAATCTAATTATTTTTATAACAAAATATTTATTCATTTTAAATGTAATAATAAAAATGACTTAAATATAATTTATAATATATTTTTAGAAGTGAGTATATAAAAAATTTATATTTTTCGGTTATGTATTTATATCACATTATTACTCCAAAAAAACCTATAGGGTGTGTTTTGGGATTCTAAAGTTTTCCTAGTATATTGTGAAGGTTTTTGGGTTTTTAATATTAGTGAGAATAAAATTCTCATGTAAACAGTTTCATTTTTCATTTGGTTGTTTAATATCATGTTCATTATAGAAAAAGGAAAACCCTTTTAAGTAATATCAATCAGAAGCTCTTAATAATATGATTCAGATGGTATAATCATACTAGTTAATGCTAGAATGTGTTTTTTCACTGTTAATTGAGTTTTATAATGAACTGTAATATACACCAACCATGTGACAATTATTTAATTTATAAAATATAATTTTTTATTATGGATATTTAGTTTTAAATGTTATGTGACAAAATTTATATAGACCAAAATTATAATTGTAGTGTATTTGTTTTCTAGATAATATATTCATGAAAATCAACAAACACAATTTAGAAGGTAATACCATTTATAAAATTTAGTTTCATTACAGATATCAAAATAAAAAAATCTCATATGGTTTGTTGTGGGATTTATTATAACAAATTATAAAATATTTCCAATTTAGGAAGACATAATTGTTGATAAATATGAAATGATATAAATTTTATAAGTCGTGATATTGTATGAATCGCCACAATCCAAAGTGTCTTAGCGAGCTATGATATTGAACTCAATATTCTATTAAAAAATCAACTAAAATCAAAACACTGAGCTAAAATTTTGTATGTCTTATCACAACCATCTTGCTGGAAAATAAATGCAAACATTTTTGATAGTTCCGGACATATTGAGAAAAACGTTTTGGATATCAATAGAGGATGATATAAAAATATTTTGATGATCAGGTTCACATTAAATAATTTATTCCACTATGTATCCAAATAATCCCATACAGATCCTAATATCTGAAAAATAATCACCAATGAGATTGGATGAATTTGGTGAAAAAGGTTTATGTGATATAATATTGTAAATATAGGCTAGAAAATGCCGTTATCATTCAGAATAACCCTATGGTTTGTAAAATTATAATAAATAATTATACCAATAACCATCATAGATACCTAATATTTAAGGTTGGAGATAAATTTTTACTTTTTTAATCTCCTTAAATGTGATACATTATGTTCGACATGAAGGTTAATTTGAGTCCTAAAAACATTGTATCCATTTATATTATTGATCACACCGAATATCTAGACTACAAACTAGAACACCCACCAAATTTATCATTAGTGCCTGAAGTTTCCAGCACATCCAATTTATGGAGTACATACATGATACCTCAACTGTAGTTAATTAAATATTTGTACGGTTGGAGAATGATCTCTCTTATACGGAGAAACTGGTGAAGATATTGGATTATATTGAAAAAGTTCAATGCAATTCACCAACTATCCTAGTCAATATACTATAGATGAACCATAATTATAAGGATAAGACATATGAAACAAAGGAATTAATAAAATAGAATTACCACTATAATATTTATTTTATTGGTGGAAATGAAATTACCCGGGTGAAATTTCTTAAGATGGAAGAATGTAATATCCTAGAATTTTATCAATGGAATATCCAATCTTATTGTATAAATGTTTCTTATTTTTAATTATTATATTATATAAATCACATGTATCACATGATTGATCTAAAATTAATTTTTATATTATCTTAAATATAAAATTTTTATAATAAATATAATCATTTGAACAAAAATTCTTACAGTTTGACAAATAATAGAAAATAAGATAACTATAATACTTAAAAATGGATCTTCTTGATCCCCTAGTATGATATCACTCCTAAAAACAGTATAGAAATTAAATATTATATTATTTATAATATATTTATTTTGGAAATGAAAATATATATAACAATTAGTTAAAATATAACTGAATAAGTAATGAATGATATATAACGTATTTATGGAATGTAAGGAACCTATATGACTGCTAAAAATATGACCATTTGGAATAGTTAAATGGTTGTTGGAATAGTTATATAATATTTAGGAATAGTAAACTAGATTTTAAAATTTTATCCTCACATAAGGATGTAAATTTTTTGTTTGTAATATTTTGAAATTGAATTACAGAAAATTAATATCATTTTATATATAAGTAAATATTTTTTAAAATGAAAAAATGAATTTTACATTTATAAAACATGAATGATTTTTTTATTTTTATAATAAATTTATAAATTTAAATTAATACACATTTTAATAAGAAAATGTTTATAAGCATTTATTATTTTATATTATAATGATGATATAATTTTTTGAGATCATATATATGTTTTCTTACGTGTTAAAAATAGGATCAGAATATTTAAATTAGTATATTTTTAGACAAATAAATTTATTATTAAAGTAAATTAATTTTTAATTTTATTATAAATATTTTCATTAAATTTAATTCACTTGTTGAGTCGTCAAATCAGAAAATGGTTTTCGCGTTTTGGTAGTTTTCAAATATAGTTGATTTTTTGTAGAAATTAGATTCTGACAAGATATTGTACATTAAATCATAATAAAAATAAATTAACTATTGTATGATGGATGATGTAGGAATTCATGAGAATGAAATCCAATTCACTAGTAATTGTATTCATTCAAATGAATAAACAGTGTGGGTATTCTATATGAAGAAAATATTAAACTAATTAATATTATATTTTTGAAACATGTCACTCTACTCTTCATACACACCACCCTTCACCAAAAAACATTATAATATTATAATAATATAAATCTTATATCCAAATATTTCTCCATCCATCTCTTTATTTCTACAATGTTTTGGTCTTATCAAATAGAAACACAATGATGTCTTTAGGTGTATTCCCGGAGAATATATTTGAAGTGTGAATATTGTTAACTAAGATATCCATCAATATTCTCATATTCAACCTCATCATCACATATTTTATTCAAAAAGGATTAACTAATATAATACAATAAATATACATTAATTTATTAGTGCACATTTGATATCCTTTATAAAAAATCATTTCATTAAGAAAAAATGGTTGTTCATATTATATTTGGACAGATTCTTCCTTGAACAACATTGTTCATTTTTCATCACCACAGTAATATAAGATAATAGAAATATTATGATGGTTTAATATGAATGTAATATTTATATTTTATATTATTTCAACTTTCTGAATGTATTAATAATCATTATATAAAAAATTTAACATAGATATGATGGTTGAGAAAAAGACATAAATGAACTACTTGTATAATGATAAAATTTCTGATAAGTGAATCACCCCTATTTCAAAACACATGTGAATATTTGGGACAATTTCTAATTATCATTTTATAGGAATATCTCTTCATTTCACTTTTCTTATTTAATTTCCATTTGACAAAAAAATCATAATTACCCAAAAAGTAAAGTTTCATTGGCACCATGAAATGAACAACTTTGGGGTATACTTACAAAAAACTACTTATCAATCAAATAAATATAAACTATTAATGATTATTAATAAAAAATAAAATATATTTAAGTTATCTACTAAATAAAGTGTTAAAAAAATTTATTTTTCTTATTTTGGTAATTATGTGTAAGTGTAGAATGATTCCAAACAAGTGGTATGTGGACTTTCTGAACTACCCTTTTATTTTTTGTGGTATTATATCTCTCTAGTTAACATTATATCTTAATTTTACATTATGTAATTCCAATTAATTATTTTTTATATCTCATATATATATCTATATGAATCTCTATTAATTTTGTTGGAACATTAAATTTTTTAATGTTAACATCCCAAATGTATCTTCTTTGTAAACCCGATATATGAGACCTTCCTATTTAATATTTTATATCTTAAACTAAATAATTAAAATTTTAAAATCAAAAAATAATATCTAAAAATACTAATTATTTTATAGAAACCCTATAAATTATAACACTGTTTTTATGAAAAATATAATGTTCCTGTTAGATTAAATGATTCCAAACTATTTTTGTAAAACCAAGCTAAATTTTTCCAAATAAAATTTTTATTCTCCCACAATTTTAAGGAAATTTCCATTAAACAAATTTCTTAATCGGTACACTATATTATTATTCTAAATATTAAAACCCCAAAACATAAATTCCTTCTTCACCATTGATTCCATATGATATATCATGTGACTATGATTGGAGGAAATATTATGTATCCAATTTAAATATATGGAAATTATTATTTTTATGACTTATGATTTATTCCATTATGTGTAACACATATGATAGAAAATGTAATGATGGTTCCGCCCAAGTATTTCTCCAATAAATTGGTAAATTTTTCTTTCTCATGAGATGAAATGTATGTTATTTGCGAGTAATTATATACGTTTACAAGACTCTTTACCCCACGTTATAGAGTCTCAACCCTGAGCATTTACTTATGATTACAATTTCATGTGTTACAATATTTAAATTTTATAGGAATCAATATTTTTATGATTCTATACATTTTTCTTCATGCTTTAATATAACAATAGTACCACTATTTTATTATATGTAACTCTTACTTGAGGCTATTTTAGAGTAGTGGCATTGTTATTTTCTATGGATTACATATTCTAAATGGCTTCTTAGAGACCAAAATTATTTATGTTCGGGAGTTTGTAACATCCTTTTACCTTGATCAGGTATGTATTCCCAATTTCAAAGTTCTTTTTTAATTCAATTACATTTGGTGTAGTTTTATAGAGTTTTTTCATGTCGTAGAGCAGCTACATACTATGTACTAGAGGTACATGCCATGTACTGGAGGTACACGTGACTTAATAGTTTCTAGATTCAAGTCATAAATTTGGTGATCACATTTTCAGATGGTACACGTCTAGTACCTAAGGTACACATCATGTAGGGTTTAAATATTTGATTCTTTACCCATGGAGATGGGTTGTTCAGCATACTTATCCAGCGTAGGAAAGATAATTTGACAAAGTGGTACATGTCATGACTCAACCAATGATCATGTTTATGGAACTCTTTTGGAAGTTCCACTCAACCATCCTTACTCAGAAATCATTGATCATGAACCTAGGATTAACCTAGGTGATTTTCATAGGCTCCCCATCATCCGAATTGATATGATCGGATTTGGATCTGCATTGAATCTTCGGTGTTTCACTTCTAGTAAGTTTCAAACGTGGTTCTTCATTGTGATTCGTCATTATTCTCACATCTTGATACATCTACATTGATATACTTCTCATATCATCTTGGTTTCCAAAATATATCCCCATATTGGGAGGATCTAGGTTTGGTAATGCTAAATATGTTGTCTCTTGGATTTATTGTCGATATAAGAAGACATCAAATGCTTTTTCAATGGAAAATAATCTCGGATTCTGGTGCATTATTCATTCATTTTCATGTTTCATCCAAGCCATTGAGGTGTGAGTATTCAAACTCATATAATATAGATATAATTGAATATATTAATTTAAATTTGAATTAAATTAGTGATAATGATTGTGAAATCATGGTTCAATGAATGGAATAAATCTTCTTTTCTGATGATTTATCATTTTTGAGATATTGTCTAATCTCAGTAAATTGTTGTCAAAATTATTTTAGTATGATGGAATTAAAATAGTGATTATAAATTGTGGATTTTATTTCTTCAGTAAATGTTTTTTTTTTAATTTGGTTTTCAATATAATGTGTGTTTTATTGGAATGATTTGGCATAGAAATGGTTTTGAGGTAACAATTGTTTTCTACAAAATGCGGTATTATTGAAAATGTGTTTTGGAATGTTCATTGGGAATATTATTGGGTAATTATATATTGAATATATAGGGCTTGGTTGAAATTTAAACATTTATTAATTGTCAAGGGATGAATTTCACATGGGGTATAATTAACTTAAGATAACTTTGTTGATCAATGAAAAACTGCTCATGAGTATTCAACTGTCATATTGAAGCATGCATGTTTGGTAGTTTGAATGTGTAGAATGGTTACAGATTGCAAAAGGGATATTGTGAAATGGTATTAACACATTATTATTATTTTTATGTAATGATAACTTTCTTGAAAATTTGTTTCAATATCCCATGTGTACTTTTGGTTTCAACGGTTTTTTAGAAATTGTTTTTATTAAGTTATTAAATGTTTCTGTAAATTTTTTTAAATAATATATTTTATGTAAATGATGATAAATATTTTATAAAAGATGTCTTATTATTGAATTCATTGGGGAATGCATACTGAGTTTTATACTCACCACTTCTTTGGCACTATGGTGGTCTTGCAGATGCTATCTTCCAGGATAGGGGAAACTGTAACGAATCACATGGTTTTTTCCCACATCCAGATACTCAGAATGATTTGTGATTATAGATCAGGGATCACGTAGATCATGAAATAATAAGGTTTTCATTGATTCTATAGTTACATTACAATGTTTACTTTTATACATTTTTGGTCTTTCACTATTTCACACTTTGATGTGGTTTTGATATTAATAAAGTAGTTGAGATGCATTTAAATAATCATGCATCATATAGTGAGCATCATGGTTATGGTTGTTCGTGTTAATGATCATATTCATAAAGTGTAAATCATCCCCCATTTCATTTGAACTTATTATGAATTTATTGCCAGCCTTTGGGGTATTGTAGATGTCTCTTAAGGCCATGTGATGACTCTTTGTATTCTGTTGTGAATGAAAATTATTGTTTCCATAAAAATGGTATCAACTTGTTCAGTCTTGGCCTAACAAGAAATCATCGATGTTCTTGGGCTTCAAGTTTAAATTCCTTCTTTTCTATTCCATGGGTTGGTATTTTATAAATGAGTAGGATTGTCAAAATATGAAATTTATTGCATATTAAGACACATATAATCCTTTTTTGTTTAACATCATGTTACCAGGGAGTATGAAACATAAGTGTTTGAAGATAATTCTAAAAATTGGAAATTTTCTTTTCAAGGTTTTATCAAATGAGACTAGTGTGTAATTTATTAAATGAATGAATTTCCACTAAGAGTGCATACCTAAGTCGGAGTAATGGCTTATATTTTTCTAAATGGTATAATTTTTAAAAAGTACCAAAATTGTTTTCCAAATGAATTATTCTATAAAAGAAAATAGATATGGAATTTTGAAAATCGATTTCTTTTTAAAAAGAATGTAATGGTATTCATAATTTGGATGAAAATGGAAAAGGTTGTTTTTGCAACAAAAATATTGTCATAGTTGATGTAATATAATTTGATATGATACTACATCATTTGATACATTGTGAGACTTATTCAATTTCATGTTTGTTTATAAAATGGCACCTGGTAGGCATCATAGGAACAAACTCAAAGCAGCTACTCAGAAAGTTGTTTTACATGAGCCAAAAGTAAACAATGAACTAGTTTAGAGTACCATTAATGTGTTTCAATCTATGGACACATGGAACTAGAGGGATGAGCCAAGGCATGTTTATCATTCTATAATGTTCACGAAGTAGAATGAAACCGTCTTCTAGGGTGATTCCAAACCGAAAAAATGGAGTTGTGGTTAAATTGGATGCATCGTATATTTAATTTCATTAGAACACCATAAGATATTATTTTCATGTTGGCCACATAAATTCTCGGCGATATTGCACACCTATGGTGGGAACTGGTTCTTCATGACAATGATGATCATGGCCTTACATTGGAGTATTTTGATAAATTGTTAAATAAAAAATTATATTTTCATATGTTCAGGATCCATAGGATGAAAAACAACATTTTCATGAAGTATAAGAATCTATCTATCATACAGTATTTGTATAATTCATGAATTTGGTGTTCTTTGTTGCATAAGTTACAGAAAACACATCCTTGAATACATTTATAATCAAATCATGTATAAGGAATGAAATTTGGATAAATATTGTGGTGATTTATGTTATTGATTATACATATATGGTGAACAGAGTGGTGGTGGATGAGAGAGGCATATTCGGGGAAATGGGGGTGGATGTATGATTATCCATATTAGATATGGAATAAACTCCAATAAATTAAGAAAGATAAATGGAGAAACCTATTTCCAAATGGGGAGTTTGAATTAGAATCAGATAGCTGGATATGTAAATATTCCTCCACAACAACATATCCAAGAGGGATCCCACCAATGTGGGTACATTGACAACATAATGTTGGAGCGTACATCTCCTCTAAGATCATTCCATAATTGAAAAAATATGGTACACCTTAACTGATATTTACATAGTGCTCTGAGTTTGACTGCTCGAGAAACTTCTCATGTTTCACAAGAATCATATACTTCGATAGGGTGAGGGTAGAAAAATTAAACTCATCAATAGAGACAATCTATCCATGGAGATTCATGGAATACCAGGACTCCTAAACAATGGAAATCACAACTTCAGATTAAAGAGAATAGTGCATCATTGAAGGAACTGTGTGGAGATGAGCATATGATAGATGATGATTAGGCTAGAATATCTACAGTAACATGCACGATTATCTTGAATATCACATTTTTCTAGTGTTTTATGATACTGGTATATTACATTCCTTCATTTCTTCTCATTATGTTGACCTGTTATGTTTAAAAGAAGAAATGATTCCTTATGTGTTAAAACTACAAAATCCTCTTACTGAATGAGAATGACATACTTTGTATGTAGAGAATGTTATATATTTGTTTATGGAGTTGAGGTGAAATTGGACATCTCTGTGTTGGAGATCAATTTCTATTATTTAATACTAGGAATTGATGGGTTGGAAATGTTCAAGGATCATATTTTTTATAATAAGAGATAAGTTAGTTGCATGACTGAGGATAGTGTCGGGCAGTTCTTCAAGGGAGAGGGGGTTATAATGAATGATGAAATTAGATTTTTAGCACCAAATGTTGGGACGATCTATTATTAGTCGGAAATGTTGACTTTGGAATGAATGAATGAGTTTTTGGAAGATAGTATTCAATCATTTGGGGACCAATTTCCAGATGACATTCCTAATAAATTCTTAGGATAACCACCTCTATGTGAACTATAGTTTATGATCGATGTCCTTCTAGGGACTATTCATATGTCACTTATATATTATAGGATGGAACAAATAGATTTATAGGAATTTATAGTGTATTCGGGGGATCTAGTAATTAAGGGTTTCATTCAGAAAAGTACGTTTACGTGCGCATCACATATCTTATTTCTGAAAAAATGAAATAAAACTCTTCTATTGTGCGTTGATTTCAATAACATGAACCATGTAATGATAAAGAACATTAATCCACATCATTTCATTGATTATCTATTTGATCAACTCAGGGGATATCCATGGTTCCCTAAATTTGACTTGTAATCAGGATATCACTTATTGAGAGTTCATAAGGATGATATTCCATAGAAAAAATTTAGAAGATGATATTACCACTATG
The DNA here is from genome assembly GCA_963277665.1 of Viscum album. Taxonomy (NCBI): domain Eukaryota; kingdom Viridiplantae; phylum Streptophyta; class Magnoliopsida; order Santalales; family Viscaceae; genus Viscum; species Viscum album. Next base: position 1,114,219,020 of record OY728131.1, read on the forward strand.
AATATATAGTCTTGAATTTGGGTCTATGGAATGATGCAGCGGTATTCATGATTTGATGAATCAGATATTTCATTGATATATGTACACTTTTGATGGGATGTTTTTAGATGACATAATTATGTATTCAAAGACAATGTATAAGAATGAAAAACACATGGCGACAATGTTAAAAATATGGAGAGATCGCAATTTCTGTGCCAAATTATCTATGTGTGGTTTTTGGATACCGGAGGTACACATTTTTGGCCACATCATTTCCATGAAAGGTGTTTCCATGGATCCATAGAAGATAGAGGTTCTTATATAACGGGAACCATCGAAAAATTATTTTGATATCTGATGTTTTCTTGGTCTATATGGTTACTATAGATTATTTTTTCATCACTTCTCATGACTATATTTTCCAATTAAATATCTATGAATGAATAATTATCCCTTCCAAATGATATAGTAATGCCGGATGTCTTTCCAAGAGTATAAATTTCATCGTACATCAACACATATATTTATTTTTCTAGAAACATGAGGGGGGTATGTGGTGTACAATGATGTGTTGAGATTGGGGATGTATTTTTTTCTCAGTCTAGGTGACCATGTTCCAGTTTATGGTTTATGGAAGTTGACGATGAATGATAAGAATTGTCGCCCAAATTATTTAATGTATTTTTCATTTGTTCATGTTTTGATGACTTGTGTACATTATCTATTTTTTGAGAAATTCACTGTGTTTAACGATCTTAATGGAATGAAACACATTTTCTCACAACAGGATTTAAATCTGAGGAAAATGATTTGGATGGTGTATCTCTTGAAGTTTGACATTGACTTGATGTATACAAAGGGAAAAGATATTCATTTGATGATGCATTTAGTAGAAAAGCATATGCTTAGTTGGCGAAAGAAGCTTTTGATAAATTGATGTTGATGTTGGTCCCTACCGACATGAATGTGGAATGTGAATTGATATGTGATATTGTCACACCCGGAAATCACTTAGGGTATTATTTTAATTTTAATTTTAATTTTATAACTTAACCTCACTTTTTATAATTATTTAGTTGTAAAACATGTAAAATTTGGCGTGTGGTGCGCTTCTTGTGGTGGTCAGAGAACCTTTGTTTGGCAACGCTTGATGTGTGGGCAGGGCATGGGTGAAGCCGCGCAGCCCTCCCGGCACGCGAGCGGACATCTTTACTAATACTATTTAAAGCCAGCTTTTATTTATTTAAATTTAGTTATTTTATTTCATTTCAGTTTTTTTATTATTTTCTCTCCCCCTTTTCTTCCCACATTCCTCTATTTTATTTTATTTCATTTCAATTCTATATTATTTTATCTTTCTTTTCTATTTATTTTATCTCATTTTTTTTCACTCCCCCTCTTAATGCCTACACTATATGGCACCCCCTTGTTTATCTGTTCATTTTTTTCCAACCCTTTTCTTCTCCCTCGCGCTTCTCTCCCTCCTCTCCTTTTATTCTCCTTCTCTCCCTCCCTTCTCCTCTCTTACCCACTCAGTTGCCTCCCATATTCCCATCCCTTACCCGCTGCCTCCCTCTTCCCCTCCTCTCTTCCCCACTTGGACACACCTCCCTCTTCCCCTACTCTCTAACGCGCTCGGCCGCACCTCCCTTTTCTCCTCCTCCCTCCATCCACCACACCCCATCTCTCCTTCCCCTCCCATCTGCGGCCCTACTGCCTCCCTCTCACCTAGGCAGCTCCCTCTCCCCTGGTGCATCCACCTCACCTAGGCGGCTCCTTCTCCCCTACTGCCTCCCGCTGACCCAGGCGATGCCATCTCCCCTACTACCTCCTACACACCCACTCTTCCCAAACCGCCAGACTCCCCTGCTGCACCTTACCCCCAGCTAACCCCTTCTCCTGTAACCTACTTTCTTTTTCATCTTGTTTTCTGGACAAACTTCTGGTGGTTCCCTCTTTTCCAGGGTTGGACTCCTCCGCACCACTCCACCCCCTTATTTCCATCGGAATTGCTCATCTGACATCCCTCTGCTTGCCGAACAACCACCACAACCCGACTCGCACTCTCCGGAAAAACGTCGCGCCGCCCCTCGGTCGTCATTCCGACGATTCTTTTGGTTATGGGTTTGGATTTAATTTATTTAATTATTTTTTATTTTTTAAATTTTTAATAAATATATTAAATTTGTTTATTTGTTAATAAATATATTTAATTGAATTTTTATAATTTTTAATTAATTTATTTAATTGTTATTTAATTTTTTTAACTGTTATCCAAATTATTTAATTTCTGATGTTTTTTATGGACCGCTGATGTTTTATTGGGTTGGAATTGAGGTTACATTGTCTACTATTTTAGAAACTTTTTGACGGATCCGTTCGGCGTGACCGTTGCACAATGAGAGTGTTGTGTTGTACCCTTTTTCGTACCTACTTTGAGGTAGGTGGTTTCACTTGCTTCGGTTATATGATCAATTAGTCTACTGGTTTATTTAAATTAATATGTCTTTTATTTAATATCGGTTTTGAGTTGTTGCTTTTGGTTGGTAGAATTTGGTGTTATATTCTTTTTAGTGGAATGTTTAGGTTGTCTGGTTTTTACTGTGTTGTGCCTTTGGTTTTTGAACAAATGCAGCAGTTGAAATTTGATTCATGTTACAGTCTTACTGTGTATTCGAGTGAGTTTTTAATCTAATGAATATGTGGTTTTATATTCTTTAAAACTACTAATCTAGTATTTTTAAATGTTTCATAAATTTTAGATTGGTTCTTGGAATTGTGTACTTTATTGGACTATGTAGTTATTGCCCATAGTGTTCAATTTCTGAGGATCTATGTTGTGTGTAATACAATTAATGGTAATTTTTTTATTCATTTATATGGAAAGTGTAAGTGTGATGGTTGACATAGTTGACATCCTAGGTGTATGGTGTTTGACTTAGTTAACATCTAGGTGTGTTGTGTCTTGACCTTGATGAGTAGGGTGATCCATGAACGTTGAGCATAAAAGGGGAAGCATGGGTACTAGGTGGGCAGACTATACTAGCGTGTTAGTGATTCGGGAGTGGCCCTGGCCCAGTTTCACTTGCTAGATAGACACTTACAACACTATCTAAACATTGGATAATGAATAGAGACCACTAGGTGTTGGAGGTGTTTCCCAACTAGTGGCTTGTGCACGGGAACATATGATATAGATTTTTTGTTACACCGAGACGTGAGGTTTTAGGGCCCCACACAGCTTTAGATCCTTTAGCACCTCTCCCACATTTATTGCCCCTATGCGATGATATACTCATCACTGGTTGATTGTGTGACTTTTGTGGTGTAAAAAGGTAAGAATGTTTTCAATGTCTTATAGTACCAAAAACCTTGTTACTTTTTTAAAATTATTCTCCCTTAAAAACTGTTTTCATTGAATTGTTAGTGCATTTATTTATTTTCTATAATTTAAACCTGCAAACTATTTTGGTCACCTAACCATTACATAAAGAATCTTTTCTCTGGTGCCAACCTATTGAGAGATTTCTCACACCCTACTTACACCCTTGGGTGTAAGTAGATCTGATTATGTCTGATGCAAGGGAAGGAAATGTTTTTGAGAGTAGTGGTCCGAGTTGTTAGCTGCTTCATTTGACTTGGAGTAGGTGGTGGAGGCCAGACGGTGGTATCCCTCTATCAGGTGATGGTTGCTGACTTGGATTTTGGTCACCCCTTTTGGAGTTAGTTGTGGTTTGGTTGTAGTTGTTTTTTAGACTCACTTTGGTTTTTAAAGATTTTTGGTTGCAATGTTGTTTTTGAATTAAGTTTATTTGTAGTTATTCCTAGTTGTCTATATGGGTAAATCATTCCAAAAATATCAATTTAATACCTGGGCACTTGTGCCAGCTCGTGGGGATTGGGAACGCCCTTCAGGCCTTTCAATGGGCCTGGTCAGGCATTAGGTTGATGGCGACCTGATTCGGTTCATGAAAAAATGGTATCAGAGGATGTTTAGCTCGTTGTTTATGTTATTTTGGATGAGTCTTGATAGACATGAATTAGAACTGTTGGGGCTCAGAATTCTGGTTGCCAGTAGGGTACTTGGCCAGCATGCCTTGTGATAGACATTAAGGCACCATGGGATGTTTGTATTCTCTTTTGAATTCTTTTCCTTGTGGGATGTAAAAGATACAGGTTGTGCATAGACACCAGGAGGAAAAGTAGAGTTTTGACCCAATGTTATTTTTGCAAGGTTGATTTAAAGATGATTATTTATATTGCTGAATATTTTTTTTCTCTTGAGATATGAGATATTGATCGTGTTCTTTTATGACTGTTTCTCATTTCATCTTGATTCCTCCCCAGAGATCTCCCATGCACCCATGGGAGGGAGCTGGAGACAGCTCTCCCGCGCCGTTTAATCAGAGATTGGTAGAGGACATGGTCCGAGCTGTTCAGGCCTTAGGAAAATGGGAGACTCATACCCCATCCCCTATTCTAGCTAGAGAGGATCAATCTGGCTCTAAGAAGGATAGAGCTGAAGAGTTTCTGAAGAATTAACCTTCTTCTATCTGAGATTTTTCAAAACATCAGGAGGTAGAGGAATGGCTTGAAAATAAATAATGCATGTTCGAATTCCTTTACATGCCCGAGGAAGTCAGGGTAAAGTGTGACACTTTTCACCTAGAGGGTTCCAATCCCAAATATGGGGAATCAGTGATTCAGGCTGGGAAACATGCCCATATGAGTGGGAAATATTTAAATCTTCTCTTCAACGAGCAGTACTCTCCATATTTTCTAGCCTACGAAAGATCCTAGGAGTTCGTGGATCTTTCACAAGGGAATCTAACATTGATGGAATATGCGAACCTCTCTGCTGAGCTAGTGCGATACGCACCTGAGATCTTTTCAAGTAAATACCAGGAAGGTCAAATGTTTGAGAAGTGCATTCGACACGAAATCTAATCTCATGTTTTCTTATTCAAGTGGGGATATACTCCGAGGTAGTCGATTATGCTTGTGTGGTCGAGATTGGCCCGAGAGGAAAGTTGAGGATTTTTGGATCAGTGTCTGGTTTTGGCAGAGGCAGTTCTTCAGAGAAGAAGAGGAAGCGTGATGAGTAGTGGAAGAAGAGTGGTGGCAGCCCAGGCTATCCATTCGGGCAGACTTCATCTGGGGCTTCTGATATGAGGCATGTTGTGTGCCATCAGTGTGGAAGGGCATGGCACATCTTATCTATATGTCGCACCCCTCCTAGGACATGCTACCAGTGTGGGATCATGGTGCATGTACAATGCTTATACAGAGTGACGCAGCCTCACCAGAGTGGGAATGAATCATTGTCTTCTATGTGAGTATCAGTGCTGTTAGAGCTGACCAGGATGTCATGATCTCATTTCGGTGGTCATGGTGGCAGGACCAGATCACCTTCTAGGCAGATCCAGATTAGTGTGGAGCCATAGGCGACCAGTCATTCTCAGGCAGGGATCAAACTATATCTTGTTGAGGATTAGGCACCAGCGGGATCTGATGTAGGACCTTCGACTATTCAACGTATCATTCTGAGGGAAAATTCTATTGCTGCAGTTTTATTTGATACTTGTATATTAGTATCCTTTATATCTTCTTTTCTTGTGAATATTCTAAACCTACCAACCGTACTCTTAACGTTTTCAGTGGAGTTTGTAACACTGTTGGGAAGAAAAACGAGCAGGGTATTAGGTGCTCGTCAGGCACACTCTATATGTCGGGAGTCGAGATGGATTGAGATTTCATGATCCTTGATATTGCCCTATTTAATTTGATCCTCGACATCCACTGGTTGATGTGCTTTCTAGTGAATATTTATTTCTATCGGTGCCGAGTTAGCATTATTAAACCAGATGGGAGTCCTCAGTTATTTCATGGAGAATGAGACCCTCGATCAGGTCACATGGGACCTCCACTCCCTGAGTTGGGAAATCATGCTTATCATTTTTCGTCCCTCGCATTGGAGGACAATGGTGGTGTTTCTCAAGGCAGGTTACCTCAAGTAGTGGATGAGTTCCCATAGGTCTTCCCAGATTATTTTTCAGTCTTACCCCTATAGTAGGACATGGAGTTCTCGATGGAGTTGGCACTGGGAACATAGACTATATCTCTTCCCTCATATCATGTGCCCCCCCCCCCGAATTGAGGTAATTAATGATACAGATGGATGATTTGGAATCCAATGGATTAATTCTTCCTAGTGTCTCCCCTTGGGTGGCCCCGGTTCTATTTGAGAAGAAGGCCAATAGATCCCTCTAGTTTTTCATTGATTACCAGAATTGGAATAAGGTGACCATCATGAAAAAATACCCTCTTCCCCATATTGATGATTTTTTGACCAACTGAATGGGGAAAAGTGTTTCTCCATGATCGATATGCTTTCAAGATACCACCTGCTCTGTCTGAGAGAAGAAGATATCCCATAGACGGCTTTCCAAAGCAGGTATGGTCACTTTGAGTAATTGGTCAGGCCTTTCGGATTGACGAATGCTCTGATAGTTTTCATGGAACTCTTGAATAGGGTGTTTCACCAATATTTCGACTCATTTTTTTGGTATTGTTGGATGAAATCATGGTTTATTTGGGATCTGAGTGTGAGAATGAGAATCACCTTCATATTGTTTTGGGCACTTTGACGGACCACCACCTGTATTCCAAACTATCAATGTGAACATTCTAGATCAGGGAAGTGAAGTTTATGGGGCATGTCGTCTCAAAACAAGGAGTTTCAGAGGATCCTGAGAAGATCATTGTGGTGATGTCATGGGAAAATCCGAGGAATGTGTTTGAGATCTAGAGTTTTCTTGGCCTGGAAGGTTATTATAGGAGTTTTGTTCGGGACTTCTCGCGGCTCTCTTTTCCCAAGACTGCACTCACCCGGAAAGGGGTGTAGTTTGAGTGGATCCCATAGTGGAAGGCATCCTTTGAGGATTTGAATCAGTGATTGACCAAAACACCTATTTTGACCTTAACAGAATCTGGAAAGGGCTATGTGGTTTACTATTATGCTTCAGGAATGGGCCTTTGGTGTGTACTAATGTAGGATGACCATGTGGTGGCTTATACTTCTCGCCATCTCCAGACGCATGAGAAGAATTATTCGACTCACGACATAGAGTTGGTAGTAGTGATTCATGCCCAGAAGACGTGGTTTCGCTACCTCTATGAGGAGGAATTTGTGGTATATCCTAACCATAAGATCATATCCAACATTTTCCCTCAGAAGAATCACAATCTGAGGCAGCGCCGCTGGATCGAGTACCTGCAGTGTTTTGACTTTGATATTGTCTATACTCCGGGAAAGGGTAATGTAGTGGATGATGCATTGAGAAGAAAAGTACCAGTGTAGGCATTGAGGAAGTAAATTGATTAGTGGAATTTGATAGATCTCTTCCCCCAGATGCACTTTGAGAGCAGGGATCATAACACAGGTACTTTCATGGCTAACATTCAGTTGACGCCTTCTCTTCTAGAGTCGATCGAGCAGGATAAGCCTGGTGATGTGATGTGTTAGAAATCCATGTAGTTTCTGTTGGATTCGGGACTGTGCAGCGGAAGCCAATGGGCCGGGATTTTTAAAATTTTTCTGCATCATCGGAGTGACATAATCCTGTCGACTCTGGTGATCTCGTCCCAGCTTGGTCCGAGGATCTCGCAAGGTTCATAAGGAGCACAAAATAAAATTGAACGTTTACCTTGTTCAGAATTGACGTGTAGGACACCGGCGATCGTTGCTCGAAGACTCTGACGTCGAAGCCCTCTAGATCGTCCACACACGCCTTGAGAATCTGCACACGCGCCATTCGTCAAGATCCGGGTGCTAGCGCGGATCTACGACGCACACTTCAGCGCAACGATGATCACCGAAAGGGAGGATGCTTCAATCCGGGATGGATAAGCTTGAAGATCCTCCTTGCTTGAGAGACTCTCTCTCTAAATTCCAGGAGGAGAGAGATGCTCTCAAATTTGACACATGAATAGTTATGGTGGGAGAGCATCTCTCTCACTTATATAGGGAGTATTAAAACATGCGTTGTAGGTTCCCGACCCCCGTGTATTAGGCGTCCGCTATATAAGTGATGTAAATAATTATTTATGGAAAAAAAATTATGCCATAAATAAAATTTACAATTTATCACTTACTTGTAATATATAAATATATTACGTGATAAATTTGAGTTTTTAACTCGACTCATACCTCCTACTAATATTAAACGAACCTAGGATATTTAAATCCAGTCGAATAATATTAATACGTGTATTTACCATACAACTTGTAAATACATGTTATAAATAAATTCAACTAATTATTCTAAACTCGAATAATTAATGAACTTATTTATTATTTGGTGATCCATAGATCTTGGATAGTACTCGGACCCTTTGGCGGGGCCCACCAAGTTCTAAATTCCTACTCACAGAATAGGGCAGATTTTCAAGGCGCTATCGTGTGTGACCCTCTAGGCCCTTATCTCAATAGCAGTGAATAATATCACAGACCTAGATCGGGGTCTAGCAACCCATCGAGGCCCCTATAGAGATAAGGCAAAGTCAAAGCAACGACTGCCTTCCTATGAACATGGTCCGTGTAATATAATCTCTTCGTCAAACGATATCTCAATAAAGCAGAATGCATACTAGTGTCATCATTCTTTATTTTCTTTATTTTTGTTTGTTGATTTGTCCGGACGGTCTTACCTTCATCTACCATGGCCATGGATTTAATGAAGGTGCAACCATCCTAATCAACCAGGCCCGAGATATCTCTTCCTAAACTTGGAAGCGACAAATCCTTTCTCGATCATTCAATCAATGCCATGCCATTAATGACGTACCCAATACAAACTACCTCGCCACGACTTTGTCGCCATGGTTTTCGCCTTATATCAAATGTACGTAATTAAATGACATTCATTGATAATGATCTCAAGTCAGGAGACCATTACGCATGCCCATAGATAGGAACGACCAATGACACCAAAAACATGTGGTGTTCCTATTAAGCGGGTTTGTCCTCATGATCTCGTTAGCTAGAGATCATCAAGTGCAAACTTCATGAGATGAAGTCTCAATGCTTATGAGCCCCCAGCACCTGATGGTCACACATCATCTGTGTCCTTTCAGAATGATGTAACTAGACCATAGGACGTTACTTTAAGATTACTGTCATGGCATCTCAGGGTTCTCATTATAGCCTGGGAACTACTATAACCATTTGATGCGACAGGTAATCTAAGGACATTTCCATTGATGAAGTGGATGCAGAAGTATCTACACTATCATGGAAAGATAAACACATGCATAAAACCATACTGAATACATGTAACAGTAATCAAAGTACAAGACAATTTGGGTCTAGAGCACCCACTTTCAACACTCCCACTTGCACTAGAGCCAACTGCTAACAGGTTTCAATCCGCTAGCTCTGACATGTGAATCGTACTTCTGCTGAGAAATGGCTTTAGTTAGGGGGTCTGCCACGTTGTCCTCTGTGGCTACTCTGCTAACTGTCACTTCACCTCTCTGAGTAAAATCCCTCAAGAGATGGAACTTCCGAAGAATATGCTTTGTCCTCTGGTGAGACCTGGGCTCCTTGGCAAGCACCACTACAGCAGTATTGTCACAATATACTGGAACAGGGTCTGCACTGCTAGGTATAACACCAATGTCTGAGATAAATCTAAGTATCCAGACTGCTTCCTTTGCAGCATCAGAAGTTGCAATATATTCGGACTCTGCTGTAGAATCTGCAACCACAGCTTGCTTTGAGCTTCTCCAGCTCATTGCACCACCATTCAGGCAAAAGATGTAGCCTGACTGCGATTTCATATCATCATGATCTGTCTGGAAACTAGCATCAGTGTATCCCCTCACAACTAGTTCCTCATCTCCTCTATACACCAGGAACATATCCTTAGTACGCCTCAAGTACTTAAGGATTGTTTTAACAGCTGACCAGTGCAGCTCTCCTGGATTAGCTTGATATCTACCCACCATGCTTAAAGCAAAGGCAACATCAAACCTAGTACATAGCATGGCATACATGATAGAACCCACTGCTGAAGCATAAGGGACTCTACACATTCTGTCAATCTCCTCCTGTGTTTGTGGACACATTTTCTTGGAGAGATTAATACCATGTGACATAGGTAACAATCCTCTCTTGGATTGTTCCATATTGTACATTTTGAGTACCTTGTCAATATATGTACTTTGACTTAGGCCAAGCATCCTTTGAGATCTATCTCGATAGATCTTGATCCCTAGAATGTAGGCCGCTTCACCTAAGTCTTTCATGGAGAAGCATTCATTTAACCAAGTCTTAACTGACTGTAAGACTTGCACCTCGTTTCCCATGATTAATATGTCATCAACATATAAAACTAGGAAAACAATAGCATTCCCTTCAACCTTTTTATAGATACAAGGCTCACTTTCATTTTTGACAAAACCAAAATCTCTTATGGCCTCATAAAAACGTACATTCCATGATCTTGATGCCTGCTTCAATCCATAAATGGATCTCTGCAACTTGCATACTTTATTGACATTCTTTGAATTTACAAACCCTTCGGGTTGTGTCATATAGACGTCTTCAACCAACTTCCCATTTAGAAAAGCAGTTTTGACATCCATTTTCCAAATTTCATAATCATGAAAGGCTGCTATTGCAAGCAATATTCTGATGGATTTAAGCATTGCCACTGGTGAGAAGGTTTCATCATAGTCAATGCCTTGACGTTGTCTGAAACCCTTTGCAACCAGTCTTGCTTTAAAGGTATTAACGTTACCATCCATGTCCAGTTTTTTCTTGAATACCCATTTACAACCAATGGGCTTCACATCAGCTGTAGGGTCTACCAAAATCCAAACTTGATTTTGGTACATGGAATCCATCTCAGAATTCATGGCTCCTTGCCATGTAGCAGCTTCTTTGCCTTCTACTACTTCCTTGTAGGTCAGAGGTTCATCATCCTCAAGGATTATTGTGTCACCTGACTCGGTGACAAGAAAACCATAACGTTCTGGTTCTCTAACCTCTCGCGTAGACCTACGCAGTATCTGTGTCTCAGGAACAATTTCTTCTTCCACTTGTTCTTGTAGAGATTGTTCCTCTACCAACTCTTGTGCATCTGGAGCATTGACTTCATCGAAGTCAATCTTGCTCCCACTATTTCCAGTAGAAATGTGATCCCTTTCTATAAATGTGGCGTATCTTGCCACAATGACTTTTCTATCTAAAGGGTTATATAGGTTGTATCCTCTAGTTTCCTTAGGATAACCTAAAAAGATGCACTTAGTGCTTCTGGATGCTAATTTGTCACTTGGTAAAGTCTTGACAAATGCCTCGCACCCCCACACACGCATGTGTGTCAGATTGGGTTTCATTCCAAACCATAACTGATATGGAATCCCATCTGTGGCTTTAGTTGGTACTCGGTTAATGGTATATGTTGTTGTCTGTAAGGCGTATCCCCAAAAGGATAATGGAAGAGTTGTATGACTCATCATTGATCTGACCATGTCAAGCAAGGTCCTATTCCTCCTTTCACTTACACCATTCCATTGTGGTGTATAAGGAGGAGTGAGTTGAGATACTATTCCAGACTCCTTCAAATGATCAATGAAAGCTTGGTTAAGATATTCTCCGCCTCGATCTGAGCGAAGTTCTTTTATCTTCTTACCAAGTTGGTTTTCTACTTCATTTTGATATTCCTTAAAGAAACAAAAGGAATCTGACTTATGCCGCATTAAGTAGATATAGCCATACCTACTATAATCATCGGTAAAAGTGATGAAGTATAGAAAACCACCCCTTGCCTCTACTGGAAATGGACCACATACATCGGTATGTATTAATTCCAGTACTGCATTTTCTCTTTCTCCCTTTCCTGAGAAAGGTGCTTTGGTCATCTTTCCTTGTAAACAAGCTTGACATACATCTAAGGGTTCTAACTGTAGCGAGTCTAGATACCTTTCTTGATGTAATTTTTGTAATCGCTTCTCGTTTACATGACCAAGCCTAAAGTGCCATAGGCGGGTGTTATTTGAGTCATGTTGGTTATTTTTGTCATTGATAGCCATTACTGAGTTTTCTAGTTCTGTTATATATAAACCATTTTTAAGATGTGCCATACCATAACATATGTTATCCCTATAAAAGAGACAACTTTTATTTCCAAACTTGAAATAAAAACCCATAGTGTCTAAACATGACACAGAGATGATGTTTCCGGTAACAGACGGTACATAATAGCAATTGTTTAAAACAAGAACCAAACCGGTTGGTAAAGTCAAGTGGTAGTCTCCCACTGCCAAGGCCGCCAGACTTGCACCATTTGCAGCTCAGAGATCCACTTGACCTTTTGCAATCTTCTTGAACCTACTTGGTTCCTGTATATGAATACAAATGTGTGATCCACATGCCGTATCCAATACCCAACTTGTAGATAATGATAGATTGCATTCAACGACAAAAATACCTGAAGCAGAAGCGTCAGCTTGCTTCTTCTTCCCAACTCTGCAATTCTTTTTCCAGTGGCCATTCTTGCCACATCCAAAAAAGACAGCTTCCTGCTCATTACTCTGCCTCTGAATCTTTGGCTTCTTGGCAGGACGATGCATTGGTGTCTTTGGCCTTGACTTGGCTTTAGACCCCTTTGCCTTGCCCTTGTTTTTCTTGTTCACCATAAGGAAAGATGTATTGGTGTTTTTCATGTCCTTATCAGCTTGGCGAACTAAAGCCAAAAGATCCGGGAGCGACTTTGTCATATCATTCATATTATAATTGACAATAAAAGTTGAGAAGCTTGACGGTAAAGAGGCAAGAATGAGATCCACTGCTAGTTCTTGGTTCAGTTTGAACCCAAGGGCTTCAAGCCTCTCAATATACCCAATCATCTTGAGTACGTGAGGACCAGCTTGGTGCCCTTCTGCTAGCCTGCACTTATAAAGTGCACTTGAGATCTCATACCTTTCTTGCCTAGCCCTCTCCTCATACAGTTCTTGGAGGTGTGAAAGCATCTTGTAGGCATCCTTTTCCTCATGCATTTTTTGCAATTGGCTGGACATGGATGACAACATGATGCATTGTACATCAAGTGCATCATCTACATGCTTTTTCCACTTATCTTTTTCTTTCTTTCTTGCTCCCTGAGGAGGCTCAGTAGGAATTGGGGATTCCAGCACATATAACTTCCTTTCTTGGCGTAGTACTATGCGCAAGCGCCTGTACCACTCCTGGAAGTTATTGCCGGTCAGGATATTTTCTTTATCCAAGATTGATCGTAGTGATAAAGTACTAGTGGTGTTGGTGATTGCCATTTTAAATCTACATCAGATAAACATTTAGCAGTTAGTACTTTGTCTTGATTACCTTTTGACATTTTATGATTAATAAATTATTATATAATTTAATGTCTCCCACTATTTTAACGAACCTTAATGGCCCTCACCATTAGATTCGGAATAATCTATCGCTTGAGCATTCTAGTGGAAAGGATCCTCGAAACCTCCCTCGTAGTCTACAAGCTAGGGCTACGACACTACTTGAAGGGTTTCAAGGTAGGCGCTATGCTGGCCAACCACCTGTTCTTGTGGTTCCTTGTGTAGTTGAGTAAAGTCCCAGCTTTTGGAATCTATAATTAATTCCCTCAACCTCTTGCCTCTAAAGTGATAATAAGTTAGCTAAGGCTAAACCATGATCACTCGCTTTAGTTAAGTCGACCCATTCCTCACATGGAAACACCCCGGTAGTAAGAGGCACTCTCAAATGAGGCTGATGAGCACCCAAACAGCCGGTTTTGTTTAGATATGAGAAATGGAAGGCATTATGACTTAATATATCTTTGAGGTATTTTTTAAAAATTATTAATTGACGAATATAATCCCTTTTCTATTTATTATGTTCGAACTAGGTTGTCTCGCTCACAACTAAACATTCAAAAAGAGTATTTATTCGTCATAACTTTATGCATTTTCTCTTGTTTACTATCCTATGTGATCATGCAATAATCATGCAATCGCATAAAAATAATAAACTATGCATAAAGTAAATCAAGCATTCCGACTGGTCTTGAGAATTCTATAATGATTGATCATTAACTGATCAATCATCACCTAGGGGCATACGTACCTGAGTCAATACAAGACTCGTGTCACTGCTGGCCCCAGTGCAAATCCCAACTCATGTCTGGACTATCGCCTCATCTTGGCGGGGTCTGCCTCTCGGATCGTCACGAATAATTACAAATATACTCGCACGCAGGCGAGGGGTCTGGGGTACACAATACATATAGTGAAATGGACGCGCAGGCCCTTATACATATTTGAATTAAAAGACGATTCGCAGACCGTCATTTATCTAATTAAATATTAATATCATCGCACGCATTGAATAAATAATTAAATAAATACATACATGCCAAACATACACAGGTCTGTCAAAAGCTCAAGACCAGTCGGGGTAAAAGCGCAATAAAATTAAACTGCAATAAATTTAAATTATGCGAGAGTGTTTTAATAAATTAAATGAATTTGATTAAATTCAAATAATTTATTTTTTATCGGTTCCATTTGTTTAATTTAATTTTAATTCTAAAATTAAATTAAACCATTAATTTAATTCTAAACATAAATTAAATTAATATTCTTGGATTAAAATAAACTAAACCACTAAATTAATTTCAATTAATTTAATTTAAAGAAAAAACTAAATTAATTAAAATTAATTCAGTGCCCGGTTACCTCTCGCCGGAGAAAAGTCCGGCGGGACTGCGTACCGCCGCGGGATGTCGTCCTGAACCGCGGCGTGACCGCGGCATGACCGCGGCGTGACCGCGGTGTGACCGCGGCGTGACTGCTGCGTGACCGCGGCGTGACCGCGGCGTGACCGCGGCGTGACCGCGGCGTGATCGCGTCCCGCAACGGCTGCATCTCCCGGCAGCCCGCAACTCTGGCGAGTCGGCGAGGGTCGACCAGTGCGAGGCAGTCCGGCAGGAGGTGAGGCCGGAGTGAGGCTGTCCGAGAGGGGTTGAGGCCGGAGCGAGGATGTCCGGTAGGGGGTGAGGCCGGAGTGTCCGGCGGCTGCCGGCAGGGGCCGGTCCGGCGCGCGCTGGTGAGGGCCGCGTCCGGCGAGGGCGGGCCGCGTCCGGCGAGCTGCGGCCCGGGGAGGAGGCCGCGGCCGGCAAGGTGCGGCCCGAGGAGGAGGCCGCGTCCGGCGAGGAGAGCCGGGGAGGTGCGGCGAGGGAGGAGGCCGCGTCCGGCGAGGCGAGCCGGGGAGGTGCGGCGAGGGAGGAGGCCGCGTCCGGCGAGGTGCGGCCCGGGGTGGAGGCCACGGCCGGCAACCCTAGGGTTTGCCGGCCCTTGGCGGCGCGAGGGAGAAGACCCGTAAGGGTCTTCTTCCTTTTTTTTTCTT
Organism: Viscum album; assembly: GCA_963277665.1. Taxonomy (NCBI): domain Eukaryota; kingdom Viridiplantae; phylum Streptophyta; class Magnoliopsida; order Santalales; family Viscaceae; genus Viscum; species Viscum album. The sequence continues at coordinate 1,114,234,429 of OY728131.1, forward strand.
TGCCACAAAATTCCAGCCTCCCCCTTTTTTTATTATTTAAAAAAATGAGAAGACCCCATTTTGGGGTCTTTGATTCTCTCCCATTTTTTTGAACCAAAAAGAAGAAGACCCATAAGTCTTGGTCTTCTTCTTTTAAAATATAATAAAATTTATTATAAATATAAGCAAATATTTATTATAAACTATTTTATTATATTTTATAATAATAAAATAAAATTATTTGATGTTAATACTCAACACCGAACAAGCATGAACACGGGCGTCGATCCGATTAAAACTTTCAAATGATCGTATCTTGATCATTTGAAATCGAAACGACGCGCGGTCAAATCCGAATGAACCGTCTTAACACCCCGCAATTAAATTTAATGCAATTTAATATTTTTGACTCAGAAAAAACCTTGCGCTCGCTCTGATACCACTGTTGGATTCGGGACTGCGCAGCGGAAGCCAATGGGCCGGGATTTTTAAAATTTTTCTGCATCATCAGAGTGACATAATCCTGTCGACTCCGGTGATCTCGTCCCAGCTTGGTCTGAGGATCTTGCAAGGTTCATAAGGAGAACAAAATAAAATTGAACGTTTACCTTGTTCAGAATTGACGTGTAGGACACCGGCGATCGTTGCTCGAAGACTCCGACGTCGAAGCCCTCTAGATCGTCCACACACGCCTTGCGAATCTGCACGCGCGCCGTTCGTCAAGATCCGGGTGCTAGCGCGGATCTACGAAGCACACTTCAGCGCATAGATGATCACCACAAGGGAGGATGCTTCGATCCGGGATGGATAAGCTTGAAGATCCTCCTTGCTTGAGAGACTCTCCCTCTAAATTCCAGGAGGAGAGAGATGCTCTCAAATTTGACACATGAATAGTTATGGTGGGAGAGCATCTCTCTCACTTATATAGGGAGTATTAAAACACGCGGTGTAGGTTCCCGACCCCCGTGTATTAGGCGTCCGCTATATAAGTGATGTAAATAATTATTTATGGAAAATAAAATTATACCATAAATAAAATTTACAATTTATCACTTACTTGTAATATATAAATATATTACGTGATAAATTTGAGTCTTTAAGTCGACTCATACCTCCTACTAATATTAAACGAACCTAGGATATTTAAATCCAGTCGAATAATATTAATACGTGTATTTACCATACAACTTGTAAATACATGTTATAAATAAATTCAACTAATTATTCTAAACTCGAATAATTAATGAACTTATTTATTATTTGGTGATCCATAGAACTTGGATAGTACTCGGACCATTTGGCGGGGCCCACCAAGTTCTAAATTCCTACTCACAGAATAGGGCAGATTTTCAAGGCGCTATCGTGTGTGACCCTCTAGGCCCTTATCTCAATAGCAGTGAATAATATCACAGACCTAGAGCGGGGTCTAGCAACCCATCGAGGCCCCTATAGAGATAAGGCAAAGTCAAAGCAACGATTGGCTTCCTATGAACATGGTCTGTGTAATATAATCTCTTCTTCAAACGATATCTCAATAAAGCAGAATGCATACTAGTGTCATCATTCTTTATTTGCTTTATTTTTGTTTGTTGATTTGTCCGGACGGTCTTACCTTCGTCTACCATGGACATGGATTTAATGAAGGTGAAACCATCCTAATCAACCAGGCCCGAGATATCTCTTCCTAAACTTGGAAGCGACAAATCCTTTCTCGATCATTCAATCAATGCCATGCCATTAATGACGTACCCAATACAAACTACCTCGCCACGACTTTGTCGCCATGGTTTTCGCCTTATATCAAATGTACGTAATTAAATGACATTCATTGATAATGATCTCAAGTCAGGAGACCATTACACATGCCCATAGATAGGAACGACCAATGACACCAAAAACATGTGGTGTTCCTATTAAGCGGGTCTGTCCTCATGATCTCGTTAGCTAGAGATCATCAAGTGCGAACTTCATGAGATGAAGTCTCAATGCTTATGAGCCCCCAGCACCTGATGGTCACACATCATCTGTGTCCTTTAAGAATGATGTAACTGGACCATAGGACGTTACTTTAAGATTACTTTCATGGCATCTCAGGGTTCTCATTATAGCCTGGGAACTGCTATAACCATTTGATGCGACAGGTAATCTAAGGACATTGCCATTGATTAAGTGGATGCAGAAGTATCTACACTATCATGGCAAGATAAACACATGCATAAAACCATACTGAATACATGTAACAGTAATCAAAGTACAAGACAAGTTGGGTCTAGAGTACCCACTTTAAACAGTTTCATCATGGAGGGGATATCCCATTAGATTGGTATTTTTCTCCGGAGAGGATCTTGTGCTTCAAGGGTCGTGCAGTGGTGTCATTGTCTCTGTAGAAGGTGGTGATGCAGGATAGCATAAATATCAATAGACCGTCCATCCAGGTGATAACTTGATGTACTACAATGTTCATCGCCAGTACTAGTTGCCAGGTATGAGGAGGTATAAGGCCGACATGCTATCGAGATGCAACACAAGTCACCAGGTGAAAGAAGAGCAGCATAGGCCATCTGAGATACTCTAGCCATTACCCATTCCTACCAGGAAGCGACATGAGGTCGTTGTGGACTTCATTATTGGATTGAATTGTGCATCTCAGGGGATGAATGCTATATGGATTGTGATTGATCATTTGACTAAGTCATATCACTTTATCTCGATCAGAGTTACATCGATGGTGGATGAGCTGGGTCGTCTGTATGTTCAGGAGGTGGTCAGACATCATGGTTTGTCGTCAGTAGTTGTTTCTAAAAGGGACCCTTGCTTTACATCTCAGTTTTAGGTTGGCCTCCAGATGGCTTTAGGGTTTCATATTATGATGATCTCGGCATACCATCCTCATACGGATGGCCATATGGAGTGGGCGAATCAGATTCAGGAGGACATGCTTCGCGCATATGTGTTATATTATTGAGGGTCTTGGGATAGCCATTTAGGATTGGTTGATATTTCTTATAATAATACTTTCTAGTCTTCCATCAGAATGGAACCCGTTGAGGCGCTCTTTGACTGGCCTTGTTGGTCTCCTTTGGGTTGGGCTGAGGTAGGCGAGACCTCACTCTTGGGACCGATCCTTCTTCAGGAGACATCTGAGAAGGTCAAGCTAATTATGGATCAGTTGTTGACATCTATGATTCGCCACAAATATTATGCAGATCAGAGGCAACGGGATTTTAAGTTATCAGTGGGAGGAAATGTATTACTGAAGGTGGCCCCTCTCTTGGGTCACCACCACTTGGAAAATCAAGGAAAGCTGACACTGAGGTATGTTGGGCCTTTTGAGATTACTGAGTGGATTGGAAAGGTGGCATACAGGGTAGCCTTGTATTCACGGTTGATGTTGATTAACGATGTGTTCCATGTCTCCAAACTGAAAAAATATAATCTTGATCAATCCCATGTGTTGAAATAGGAAGAGTTAGAGATTGATCCATACTTATCAGTGTTTGAGAGACTAGTGCAGGTGGTGGATTCTCAGGAGAAGGTGCTTCGTGAAAAGTCCATTACCTTGTTTGTATTATCGGGAATCATAGGAATAATGATCATGATACATGAGAGAGGAATTCATGTGTTGAGAGGGAGTACCCTTTTTTATTCTCTAATGAAGCCTCGAGCTGACTTTCCGGGGGCAGAATTTTTTCATGGTGGGGAGAATAATCGCACCCAGACTTCACGTACGGTATGATTTTAAATTAAATTTTAATTTTATAAGATCACCTTCCCTTTTTATAATTATTTAGTTTGAAATTGTGTCGATCCTGATGTGTGGTGCGCTTCTTTCACTGGTCAGTAGACCTTTGTTTTGAAACACTCGGCGTGTGGGCAGGGCACAGGTGAAGCCGCCCAACCTGCCCGGGGCGCAAGCGGATCTCATTACTGATACCATTTAAAACCAATTTTTTTTATTTAAATTTAGTTAATTTATTTTATTTTGTTTTGTTTTATTATTTTCTCTTCCTTGTTTCTTCCCCCATTCCACTTTATTTTATTTATTTTCTTTCTTTTCTATCCTATTTTATTTTATCTTTATTTTCTACTTATTTTATCTCATTTTTTCTCTCCCCCTCTTAATCCCTACCCTAGCCTCCACCCCCCCCCCCCTTATTTCTATTTTAATTTTTTCCTACCCCTTTATTCTCCCCAATGCTTCTCTCCCTCCTCTACTTTTCTTCTCCTTCTCTCCCTCCCTTCTCTTCTCTTCCCCGCTCGACCACCTCCCCAATTCCCTTCCCTTCCCAACAGCCTCCCTCTTCCCCTCCTCTCTTCCTTGATCGAACACACCTCCATCTTCCCCTCCTCTATTCCCCACTCGGCTCTGTCTCCCCTTTCTCCTCCTCCCTCCATCCGCCGTGCCCCACCTATCCTTCACCTCCCATCCGCAGCCCAGAAGCCTCCCCCTCACCTAGGTGGATCCCTCTCCCCTTCTGCATCCCACTAACCCAGAGGGCTCCTTCTCCCATGCTGCCTCCCACTCACCCAAGCAACGGCCTCTCCCCTGCTACCTCTCACACACCCACTCTGTCCAGGCCGTCAGCCTCCCCTGATGCACCTTACCCCTGCTAACCCCTTCTCTCATAACCTACATACTTCTTCTTCTTCTTTTTCCGGCTAAACATACGGTAGCTCCATCTTTTCCAGCATTAGACTCCTCTACACCACTCCACCCCCCTGTTTCCCTACATATTGCTCAGCCGAAATCCCTCCGCTCACATGATAGTCACTGCAACCTGACATTTTCTCATCGGATAGCCATCGCGTAACCCCTCGATCACGATTCTAATGATTCCCATAGTTAGGGGTTCAGAATTAAATAATTTAATTATTTTTTATTTTTTTAAAAGTTAATTAATTTATTAAATTTTTTTAGTTGGTAATAAACACATTTAATTGATTTTTTATATTTTTTACTAATTTATTTAATTTTTATTTAATTTTTTCAGTGTTAACTAAATTATTTAATTAATGATGTTTTTTACGGACCACTAATGTTTTACTAGGATGTCATTATGGTTACTTGGTCTACTAATTTATTAACTTTTTAATGGATCCATGCGGTGTGACTGCTGCACAATGAGAGTGTTACACTGTATTGGTATTTCGTAACTACTTTGAGGTAGATGGTTTCAGATTCTTCGGTTATCTGATCAATTAGTCTGCTGGTTTAATTAAATTAATATTTCTTTTATTTAATTACTAATTTGAGTTTTTTCTTTTGGTTGGTAGATTTTGTTGTTTTATTTTTTTCAATGGCATGTTTAGGTTGTCTGGTTTTTACTATGTAGTGCCTTTGGATTTCAAACAAATGCAGTAGTTGAAATTTGAATCCTGTTATAGTCTTAGTTTGCATTCGTGTGAGTTTCGGGACTAATGATTGTGTTGTTTTATTTTCTTTAAAACTACTCAACTAGTTTTTTTAAATGTCTGATAAAGTTTAGTTTTGTTCTTGGAATTTGGTAATTTATTGGACTGTGTAGTTCTTGCATGTGTGTTCTATTTCTGAGGATCTCTGTTGGATGTAATACCTTTAATGGTTATTTTTTTATTGATTTATGTGGAATGTGTTATTGTTATTGTTGACTTAGATGACATCCTAGGTGTATGGTGTTTGAAATAGTTTACCTCTAGGTGTGTTGTGTCTTGACCATGATGAGTAGGGAGAACATTGAACATTGAGCACAAAAGGGGAAGCCTGAGTACTAGGTGGGCGGACTAGAGTAGTGTGCTTGTTATTCGGGAGTGGCCCCAACCCAGTTTCACATAGCTGGATTGATGCTTACAACACTAACTAAATCTTGGATAATCAATGTTTACGACTAGTTTATGGAGGTGTTTCCCTACTAGTGGCTCATGCACGAGAACGTATGATATGGATTCTTTGGTACACCGAGACGTGAGGTTCTATGGCCCCACATAACATTAGACCCTTTAGGACTTCTCCCACTTTTGTTGCTCCTATACGATTATATACTCATCACTGGTTGATTCTGTGACATCTGTGGTGTAAAAAAGTAAGAATGTTTTCAATTTCTTGTACTGTAAAAAACGTTGTTCCTTATTTAAAATTGTCCTTCTTTAAAAAAATCATTAAATTGTTGGTGCATTTATTTATTTTCAATAATTTAAATCTACAAATTGTTTTGGTCACCTAACCTTTACATGCAGAATATTTTCTTTGGTGCCAACCTGTTGAGTGATTTCTCATACCCTACTTACAACATTGTGTGTAAGTAGATCTGATTATGTCTGATGAAAGGAAAGGAAAAGTTATTGAGAGCGGTGGTCCGAGTTGTTAGCTGCTTCTTCTGACTTGGCATTGTTGGTGAGGACGAGATGGTGGTCTCCCTCTATTTGGTGACAGTTGCCGACTTGGTTATTGGTCACCCCCTTTTGGAGTTAGTTGTGGTTGGGTTATAGTTGTTTTTGAGACTCACTTTTGTTGTTTAAAGACTTGTGGTTTCAATGTTTGTTATAATTCAGTTTACTTGTGGTTATTCTTGGTTGTTTATATGGGTAAATCATTGCAAAAATTTATTTTTAATACCTAGGCACTTGTGCCAGCCTGTGGGGATTGGGAACGCCCTTCGGGCCTTGCTTCAGGCCGGGTCGGGCGTCATGTTGATGGCGACTCGATTTAGTTCGTGAAAAAATTGTATCAGAGGAGGTTTAGCCCAATGTTTAAGTTATTAGGGATGAGTCTAGATAGAAATATGTTAGAACTCTCAGGGATCAGAATTTTTGTTGTGAGTTGGGTGTCAAGAAAGCACACCTTGTGATAGACACTGAGTCACCATTGGATGCCAAGATACCTATTTGACTTCTTTTCTAGGTGGAACGTACAAGCTGTAGACTGTGCGTGGGCACCAAGCAGAAAAGTAGAGTTTTGACCCAACGGTATTTTTGCATGTTTGATTGACTGGTGATTATTTATATTGCAGAAAATTTGCTTACTGTTGATATATTAGATATTTATGGTGTTCTTTTATGATTGTTTCTCCTAAGATAAATATGCCTCCCTGAAGAGCTCTCATGCACCCACAGGAGGAAGCTGGAGAGAGTTCTCCCGTGCCGTTTTATCAGAGATTAGTAGAGGTCATGGACTGAGCTGTTTAGGTTTTAGGACAAGGGGTGACTCCTACCCCCGCCCCAGTTCCAGCCAGAGGGGATCAATCTGGCTCCAAGAATGATAGAGATCAGAAGTTTCTGAAGAATTAACCTTCTTATATCAGAGGTATATCAGAACCTCAGGAGGTATAGGAATGGATTGAAAAGATATAATGGATGTTCGAATTACTTGGCAAGCCCGAGGATGTCAGGGTAAAGTGTGCCACTTTTCACCGAGAGGGTTCCAGTCGCAAATGGTGGGAATCAATGATTCAGGCTGGGAAACAAGCCCATATGAGTTGGAAATATTTCAATGTTCTCTTTAATGAGCAGTATACTCAAGATATACGGGCCTACACTAGATACTGGGAGTTCATGGATAATTCACAAGGGAATCTAACAATGATGGAGTATGTGAAACCCTTCTCTAATCTAGTGTGGTACGCACATGAAATCATTTCAAGTGAATACAAGAATGCTCGAAAGATTGAGAAGGGCCATTCAACAGGAAATCCACTCTCAGGATTTTTTATTCAAGATGGGGACATACGCCAAGGTGGTCGATCATTCTAGCATGGTTGAGATTGACCAGAGAGGAATGTCGGGGTTTTTTGGATCAGTGTCAGGTTTTGGCAGTGGCAGTTCTTTAGAGAAGAACAGGAAGTGTCATGAGCAGTGGAAGAAGTGTGGTGGCGTCTCAAGCCATCCCTCCAGGCAGACATCATATGGGGCTACTGATATGTTTTCCATTGTGTGCCATTAGTGTGGAAGGGTAGGGAACATCCGATCTATATATCCCACCCCTCCCAGGACTTGCTACCGGTGTGGGATCATGGGGCATGTACAATTCTTTTGCAGAGTGACGCACCCTCACAAGAGTGGGATTGAATCTTTTGCTTCCAGGGGAGTATCCGTGTAGTCAGTGCCGACAAGAATGCATGGATCTCAGTTCGGTGGATGTGGTGGCAGGACCATATCTTCTTCTGGGAAGATCCAGATTATGGCGGAGCCACATGCGGGCGGTCGTTCTCAGGTAGGGACCAAAGTTTTGAATGCTCAGGATCAGGCACCAGCGGGATCTGATGTAGAACATTCGACTGTTCGAGGTACCATTCTTATTGGATCTTCTATTTCTATAGTTTTATTTGATAATGGTTCGTCTGTTTCCTTCATAACTATTCATCTTGTGAATTTGTTGAACCTAATAACCAAACTGTAATCATTTTTCCTAGAGTTTGTAACACTGTTTGGATGAAAAATGAGCAGGGTCTTAGGTTCTTGTTGAGCACACTCTCTCTGTCGGGAGTCGATATGGAGTGGGATTTCATGGTCCTTTATATGGACCTTTATGATGTGATCCTCGACATGGACTGGATGGTGCGATTTCGAGAGCATATTTGTTTCTATCGGTGCCAAGTTAGCTTTACGGAACCATATGGGAGTCCTCAGTTAATTCATAGAGAATGGGACCCTCGGTTGGGTCACGCGGGACCTCCACTCCCTAAGTTAGGAAATCGTTCTTATCAATTGTCATCGCTCACACTGGAAGACAATGGTGGTGTTTCTCAGGGTGTGTTACCTCGTGTAGTGGATGAGTTCCCAGAGGTCTTCACAGATTATTTCTTAGGCTTACCCCTGGAGCAGAATGTAGAGTTATTGATTGAGTTGGCACCGAGAACACAACCTATATCACATCCCTCATATCGCATGGCCCCCACTGAATTGAGAGAATTAAAGATACAACTGGATGTTTTGGATCCAAAGGATTCATTATCCCACACATCTCTCCCTGGGCCACCCCGGTTCAATTCGCGAAGAAGGCCGATGGAACCCTATGGTTTTTCATTGATTACCGGAAATTGAATAAGGTGACCATCAAGAATAAATACCCTTTTCCTTGGATTGATGATTTTTTTGAACAACTGATGGAGGAAAAGTGTTTCTCCAAGATCAATTTGTATTAGGGATACCACTAGCTTAGGGTGAGAGAAGAATATATCCCGAAGATGGCTTTCCAAAGCAGGTATGGTCACTTCGAGTACTTGTCCATGACTTTTAGATTGACGAATTCTCCAGTAGTTTTCTTGGAAATCATGAATAGGGTGTTCAACCAATATCTCAACTCATATGTCGCGGTATTTGTGGATGACATCCTAGTTTATTTAGTATCTCAGGAGGAGAATGAGCATCACTTGAGGATTGTTTTGGGCACTTTGAGGGACCACCTCCTATATTACAAACTCGCAAAGTGCACATTTTTGATCAGGGACGTGAATTTTCTAGGGCATGACGTCTCAAAATTAGGGGATTCAGTGGATCCTGAGATGTTCAGTAGGGTGATGTCGTGGGAATAGCCATGGAATGTGTTTGATATTAAGAGTTTTCTTGACCTGGAAGGTTATTATAGGGGTTTTTTGGGACTTCTTGTGGCTCACTTCCGCCATGACTGCACTCACCCGGAAAGGGGTGAAGTTTGAGTGGAGCCCATAGTGTCAGGCATCCTTTGAGGAGTTGAAGGGATGATTGACCACCACACATGTGTTAACCTTACCAAAATAATGAAAGGGCTATGTGGTTTATTGTGATGCTTCAGGTATGGGCCTTGGGTGTGCGATGATGCAGGAAGACCATGTGGTGGCTTATGGTTCCCGCCAGCTCTGGCCGCATGAGAAGAATTATCTGACTCACAACATAGAGATGTCAGCAGTGATGAACGCTTGGAAAACATGCCATAAGTACCTCTTTGGGGAGAAATTTGTGGAATATTCTGACTATAATATCCTAGCCTACATTTTCTCTCAGAAGGGTTTGAATCTGAGGCAGCGCCGCTAGATCGAGTACCAAAAGGATTTTGACTTTGATATTGTCTATACTCTGGGAATGGGTATTGTAGTGGCTGATGCTTTTAGAAGAAAATTACTAGTGTAGGAATTGAGTAAGTACAACGATGAGTGGACTTTGATGGGGCTCTTCGTCCAGATGAACTTGGAGAGAAGAGAGCACAACAGAGGTACTTTCTTGGCTAGAATTTACTTGAATCCCGCTCTTCTGGAGTTGATCCAGCGGGAGTAGCCTGGTGATGTGTTGTGTCAGCGATCCACATAGTTTCTTCATGGTAGGGAGATCCCTTCCGATTGGTCTATGTCTCCCGAGAAGATCTTGTGCTTTATGGGTCGTGCAGTGGTGGCGTTGACTCTACGGATGGTGGTGATGCAGGATAGCCACCAATCTAGATGGACTGTCCATCCTGGTGATACAGTGATGTACTACAATGCTTGTCTCCAGTTCTGGTGGCCAGGTTTGAAGTGTTACATAGCCGACTTGGTATCAAGATTTAACACTTGTCATCAGGTGAAAGCAGAGCATCAAAGACCATCTAGCCTACTCTAGCCATTACCAATTAATACCTAGAATTGGTACGAGGTCGCCATGGACTTCATTATCGGATTGCCTCGTACACCTCAGGGGAGAAATACTATATGGGTATTGATTTATATTTTGACTAAGTCAGCTCAATTTACCTTGATCAGAGATACATCGAAGGTGGATGAGCTGGGCCATTTGTATCTTCAGGATGTGGTCGGATATCATGGTGTGCCGTAAGCAGTTGTTTTTGAAAGGGATCCCCGCTTTACATCTCTGTTTTTGGGAGGCATGCAGACTGCATTGGGGTCGCATATTTAGATGTGTTCGGCATACCATCCTTAGACGGATGGCCATACCGAGCATGAAAATCATATTCTGGGGTACATGCTTCACACATGTGTGTTAGATTTTGGAGGTTCTTGGGATATCCATTTGGTACTGGTTGAGTTTTCTTATAATAAAAGTTTCCAGTCGTCCATAAAAATGGCACCCATTGAGGCACTCTATGGCCGGACTTGTCGGTCTTATTTTTGTTGGGCTAAGGTAGGCGAGACCTCACTCTTGGGACCGAGCCTTCTTCAGGAGACATCTAAGAAGGTCATGCTAATTAGGCAGAGGTTTTGACAGCTCAATGTGTCCACAAATCTTATACAGATAAGAGGTGACCGGATCTTGATTTTTTAGTGGGAGAAAAGGTATTTTTGAAAGTGGCCCCATTCTTGGGTTACCACCGCTTGGGAAAGTAGGGAAAGCTGACACTGAGGTATGATGAGCCTTTTGAGATTACTGAGCGGATTGGCAAGGTGGCATACAGGTTAGCCATGCCTTTATAGATGACGTCGATTCACTACATGTTCCTTGACTCCCTACTAAAAAAATATAATCTTGATCTGTCCAATGTGTTGAATTGGGAGGAGTTGGAGATTGAGCCAGACTTATCAGTGTTTGAGCGACCAGTGTGGGTAGTGGATTCTCAGGAGAAGGTGCTTCATGAAAAGGCCATTCCCTTGGTTCGTATTCTCGGGCAACATGGGAATGATGAGCACGAGGCTTGGGTTCGGATGTTGTGGGTTGAGTGGGAGTACCCTTTTCAATTATCTGATCAAGATTCAAGATGACTTTCTAAGGGATGAAAGTTCTCATAGTGGGGAGAATTGCCACTATAGGACTTCACGTATGGTATGATTTTAATTAAAATCTATAAATTATAAGTTCACCAGCCCTTTTATAATTATTTAGTTGGAAAGCATGTTGGGCCTGACATGTGGTGCCCTTCTTGCGCTGTTCAGCAAACCTTATTTTGGAAACGCTCGATATGTGGGCAGGGCACAGGCAAATCCCCACAGCCCGTTCAGCACATGAGTGGACCACTTTACTAATATGGTTTCAATCCAGTAATTATTCATTCAAATTTAATTATTTTTTATTATTTTCTTTCCCTCATCTCTTCCCCCATTTCTCTCTTTTTTATTTTTTTCTTTTCTTTTGTATTCATTTTTTTTAACTTTCATTTCTATTTATTTTATCTCAATTTTTTTGTCCCCCCCCCCGCCAAATCCCTACCCTAGCCACCACCCCCCTTATTTCTCTTTTCAATTTTTCCTACAATTTTCTTCTCCCCTGCGCTTCTCTCCCTTCTCTCCTTTTCTTCTCCTTCTCTCCCTCCCTTGTCGTCTCTTCCCTGCTCAGTTGCCTCCCCTATTCCCTTCCCTTCCCCGCAGCCTCCCTCTTCCCCTCCACTATTCGCCGTTCAGCCACAACTCCCTCTTCCCCTCCTCTCATCCCTGCTCGTCCGCATCTCCCCTTTCTCCTCCTCTCTCCATCCATTGCACCCCACCTCTCCTTCACTTCCCATCCGCGGACCTACAGCCTCCCACTCACCCAGGTGACTCCCTCTCCCCTGCTGCCTCCCATTCACCCAGGCAGCTCCATCTCCCCTACTGCCTACCACTCACCCAGGCGAGAACCTCTGCCCTTCTACCTCCCACACACCCATTCTACCCATGCTTTTGGCCTCCCCTGCTGCGCCCTACCCCTACTAACCCCTTCTCCTGTAACATACTTTCTTTTTCTTCTCTTTTTACTACCAAACATCCAGAGACTCCATCTTTTCTGGCATGAGACTCCTCCGCACCACTCCACCCCCTTGTTTCATTCAAGATTACTCAGCCGAAATCCCTCTGCTCATCGGACAGCCACCGCAACCCGACTCGCACTCATTGGACAGCCACCGCACAGCCCCTTGGTCTTCATTCCGATGATTTCCGTGGTTAGGGGTTTGGATTTAATTTATTTAATTATTTGTGATATTTTAATTGTTTATTAATTTATTAAATTTGTTTAGTTGTTAATAACTATATTTAATTGATTTTGTTTAATTTTTATTTCATTTATTTAATTGTTATTGAATTTATTAAAATGTTAACTAAATTATTTATTTGTTGATGCTTTTTTTGTGGACCACTGATGTTTTACTAGGATGGCATTGTGGTTACTTGGTATACTATTTTAGGACCTTTTTGACGGATCCATGCAGAGCGACCGTTGCACAACAAGATTATTGCGCTGTATTGATTTTTCGTACCTACATTAAGTTAGGTGGTTTTGCATTCCTAGGATATCTAATCAATTAGTCTGATGGTTTAATTATACTAATATTACTTTTATTTAATTGCTTTTGCGAGTTGTTTCTTTTGGATGGTAGATTTTGGTGTTTTATTTTATTCAGTGGCATGTTTATGTTGTCTTGATTTTATTGTGTTGTGCCTATGGTTTTTGAACAAATGCAACATTTGGAATTTGATTCCTGTTATAGTCTTAGTGTGCGTTCGAGTGTTTTTCGGCACTGATGATTGTGTTGTTTTATTTTCATTAAAACTACTAAACCAGTTTTATTAATGTTTGATAAATTTTAGTTTGGTTCTTGGAATTGTGTTGTTTATTGGACTGTGTAGATCTTGCATGTTGTGTTCTATTTCTGAGGATCTCTATAGTGTGTAATACCATTAATGGTTATTTGTTTATAAATTTATATGGAATGGGTAAGTGTGATGGTTGACTTAGTTTACATCCTAGGTGTATTTTGTTTCACTTATTTGATATCCTGCTGTGTTGTGTCTTGACCATGATGAGAAGGGTGATTTTTAAATTTTGAGCACAAAAGGGGGAGCATGGGTACTAGGTGGGGATACTAGACTAGCGTTCTACTAATACAAGAGTTTCCCTAACCTAGTTTCCCTTAGCTGGATTGATGGTTACAACACTAAATAAACCTTGAATGATGACTGGAGACCACAAGGTTATGGAGGTTTTCCCTACCAGTGGCTCGTGCATTGGGACGTATGATATGGATTCTTTAGTACACTGATAGGTGAGGTTCTAGGGCCCCACATAGCTTTAGTACCTTTAGGGCCTCTCCCACTTTTGTTGCTCCTTTCCAATTATTTACTCATCACTAGTTGATTGTATTATTTCTATGGTGTAAAAAGATAATAATGTTTTCAATTTCTTTTAGTAAAAAAACCCCATTCCTTATTTAAAACTGTCCTTGTTTAAAAACCATTTTCACTAAATTTTTAGTGAATTTATTTATTTTCTATAATTTAATACTACAAACTATTTTGGACACCTAACCTTTACATGTAGAATCATTTCTATTGTGCCAACCTATTGAGAAATTTATCATACCCTACTTACACCCTTGGGTGTAAATAGTTCTAATTATGTATGATGTAGGGAAAAGAAAAGGTTTTGAGAGAAGTGGTCAATGATGTTAGCTGCTTCTTATAAATTGTCGTTGGTGGTAAAGGCCAGACGGTGGTATCCCTCCATCAGGTGATGGATGCAGACTTGTTTCTTGGTCACCCCCTTTTGGAGTTAGGTGTGGTTGGGTTGTAGTTGTTTTTGAGACTCACATTTGTTGTTTAAATACGTTTCATTTCAATATTGTTTTTGAATTTAGTTTACTTGTGGTTATTCCTGGTTGTTTATATGGGTATATTGTTTCCAAAATTTCAATTTGATACCCGGGAACTTGTCCCAGCCCCTGGGGATCGAGAACTTCCTTCGGGCCTTACTGCGGGCCGGGTCGGGCATCGGGTTGATAGAGACCTGATTCCATTCATAACAGATATTATAATATTCTTTTCATCTATATGTGTACAATATTTGGTAAATAAGGTTCAAGAGGCACAAACATTAAATGCAGAATGGATGGTAATGGTTTCCAAACTCACAGGTGGTGAGACTATTTGGGGATGGAAACATAATAGGAGTTTAATTTTATTCTTCAGATAATGGATGGTTGTACCTATATCATGCCCATAACAACTTTGTCTTACTTACCACCATTCAATATGGGTTTTACACCATGGTATATATAATATTTATAAGTAATTGAAAGATAAATTTTGGTGGGGTGGGAGGAATAGAAAATTAGTTGTGTTTGTTTCAACGTTCTCAACATGTCAGCAGGTTAATGTTGAGAAACAACAACCAGTGGGTACGTTGTTGTATTTACCTATTCTAGTGTACAAGGTGGATTATATATAGATTGATTTTGTTACATGTATCCCATGAATGGTCTCGAAACAGGATTCTAGTAGGGTGATAGTGGATCATCTTACCAATTCATCACATTTCATTCCTATTTGTGAAACTTATATGGTAGAAGATCTATAAAAAATTCAATATTCGAGTAGTTTTAAAGAGATATTACATTCCCTAGGAAGTCACTTGACTATGAGTTTAACATTTCATTCTTAGACTAATTAGAAATTCAAAATAATGATACAGACAATGGATGACATGTTTGGGGCTTGTGTAATGGATTTTGGAATTTCATGGGATTATCATGTGCCATTAGTGGAGTTATCATATAATAACAGTTATCATACCTCAATATATATGGCTATGTTTAATGTGTTATATGGGAATCATTGTTTTTTTCTAGATTATTGGGTGTAAACATGTGAGTCTTTACTAGTTGGACTGAGCTTTTCCCATGAAATAGTAGAGAATATTCAATTGATCAGAAAGAAGATTTGTATGGCATAGATTCATTAGAATCATATAAGGATCATTGTTGATGGTTTTTTTCATTTACTGTGAGTGATCAGGTGTACTTGAGGATCTCTCTAAAGTGTGGAAATAATTGTTTAGGGAAACAATTCATGTAATCTCCTAGGTTTATAGGGTCTTTTGAGAAATTTTTATATGTTTGAGAAAGGGAATATCGATTAGCATAACCAATATGGTTCATCACTGTGCATAATGTGTTCCACATATATCCTTTGAAATAGCATATTTTTGAACCTGACCACGTGATCATATGGGATCATGTTGACCTAGATCTGGATTCTCTGATGGTACATATCATAGTGTGGGTGTTTAACAGGAAAAATAATGTCTTTATTGGAAAAATAATTGTCTAGTGTGAGTTTTGTGGTATCCTGGACAAATTCATGAAAATACATTGTAGCGTGAGAAGGAAATGAATGAGCAATGTCCAGAACTCATTTAGGGAAGCATGGGTTTTTTAATTTATATATACATAAATGACAATTATGGGGTGAATTTATTACCCCCATTTTTGATATTTAACCCTTTTATGATGTTATTAGGGATTAGTGGCCTAATCTTTATCTAGGTATCGCATATTCCACACGACTTCATGGGGAAAAAATTTATTTATGGGGAGATTTTGTTACATTCTATTACCTAGAATGGGTATGTTTTCTATTTTTCTATGTTAACTATTGGATCATTGTGCTTTGGAATGGTTTTAATGATTTTCTATGGGCCACAGAGTAGTTACACGTTCTGTACTTAAGGTGCACATTGTGTACTAGTTGTGGGATATATGTCATGAGTGAGGTGATCACACTGTGAGTAGGTAAACATATTGTACTTGAGGTACAATCCATGTAGGGTTTAAATATCAGATTTTTAACCATAAAATATCATTTTTTGGGGTACATATCCATAATGGCCTAGACTACATGAAAAATGGATAACTTTTGTGATTTGGCCCATCACCACGTTAATGAAACACATTTGGCAGTTTCACTATTCCCTTTGACCAAAAAATAATTTCTCTCAGTGCTGGGATACCACTAGAAATTTGTTCAATGCACCACATATTCTAGGTTAATTATATTGGATTTGGATATTTGTTTTGTATATGGTCTATCACTCCTAGAAATTGTTCTTTTCAGTTTGTTATAGATGATTATCTTTTGTCCCGCATCATCATATATCTACATTGATCTACTTATCATCTCCTCATGGTTTCTTAGATATGCAACCATTATTGGTAGATATAGGTTTTTGAATGCCAAATAAGTTGAGTTTTGTCTTTTTTGTTGATAGTATAGAAGATATAATTATATTTTTTTAAATCATCTCATCTTCTTATGCATTCATTGTCCTTTATCCAGTTTCATCAAAACCATTGAGGTAGGTGGCTTTAATCTATTCTCCTATTTATATAATTGATTGGATTAGTTTAAAATTGATTATATTTAAGGAAATTGATAACAAAATCATGGTTCAATTCATGTTATAAATCTTTATTAGTGATGAATTATTGTTTATGTGATATTTTCTAACCTTGGGGAATTTTTGTGAAAATTGTTTTATTTTTTTGAAGTCTAAACTGATCTTTTTAAATTTATTATTTTCTAGAATTGCTAAATTTATTTTGGGAATGGTGTTTTCAATAAAAATGGATTATTATTTAAATGGTTTATCTTATAAATTGGTTTGATAGAAAAAATATTTTCAATAAAAATATTTTTTTTATAGAGAAGGTGTTTTTGAAAGATCCTTGGGCATATTACTATGTGATTTCATATTGTATATATGGAGCTTGGTTGAAATGTGACCATGTGCTCATTTACCATGGGATAGTTTCACATGGGATTTAATTACCTAGAGATGACACTGTAGATCAATGAGAAACCTTTCTTGAGTATGGAACTATCCTAACAAAGAATGTAGGTTTGGTAGTACTAATGTTTGAAATGGTTCCTGTATGTCAGAAAGATATTTTGAAATGATTTTAATGATTTATTAGTATTTTCATTGAATGATATCTTTCTGTAAAATTAATTTTAATTTCACTTATGTACTTTTTGATTGAAACAGTTTTTGGAAGTTGTATATATTTAGTTAGAAACTTTTTTGGGAAATTATTTTATATAAACAATTTTATATAAATTTTAATAACTATTCTATCCAAGATTCATGAGTAGGGAAGTCATTGGGAAAATCCTACTTAGATTTATACTCACCCCTACATTGGAACATTTGTGATTTTTTATATGATATCTTATGGGACATTCTAAAATGTAACATATCAAAAATTTTGGACCACATCTTGATTCTCGGGAAAATTGGTGATCTAGGATCATGGGGCTTGTATAGAATACAGTCTACTAAACATCTTATAGTATTTAATTTTATTCTACTATTTATATTGATACATGTTTTGTCTTCTAGTATTTTACAGTTTTGAGTGTTTTTGATATTTAAAATGTAGATCAGTTGTCATTCATTTTTCATGCATCATATATTCATCTATTTGGTTATGTTAGTTTTAGTTAATGGTTTTATTCATAAAGGGTAAATCATACCCCATATTCTGTTGAAACCCTTAGAAATTTATTTACATCCATTGGTGTCTTTGGGATGTCACATCAGGCCAAGTGATGACTTGTTGTATTCTAAATCCATTTAAAATTATAAGTTCATTACAAAAAACATTCAATGAGAATTTTCTTTTATAATATCATGTTTTTCAATTTGACCCGTATTTTATGATTCATATTCATGATTATTAACATTCTATTATTTATATCTCACTATATTTTTTAATGATATCTAGGTTATAATTTAAATATTTAGAAGAATAAAGATAATGATAATCACATTATGGATAATCATATGGCAATATTTAATTTTTATTTTCAGGTTGGTATATTTTGATCATATTCTTCCAATGAAACTAGATCTCTAAATGGTGGGTTTTTATTCAATTTTTTAAAAAACATGTAATAGAATTGTTATGAGCCATATCTAATAATATAATCATTGATCATAAAAATGAATATTTATACTATCCTATCATCAACAATTGATTCTACATTATATGCATAATATTGAAGAAGTAGTTGATATGAAAAAAATTATTTTATGTCACATATAGTTAATGTGGTGTGATAAATGTTAATGATAAGAGTTAATAATATTATACATATCTTAATGATTTAATAAATAATTACATATCAAAAAACAAAATGTTATTGACTACCCATATGGAGGAGGAGGATATGTTGTGAGGAGAGTTCATGCACTTGGATCATTCATTATTCAATCTTATTATAATAATGGATTAATTATTTTCTTAATTAAAATACATTTTAATTATTTTTCATTAATAAAATATTTTCAAATATATAGATGTAACTACCTGTGACCTTCCACCAAATGATCAATTTCATGGTACTTTATATAGTGCAGCATCTACCCCGATTGAAATATCGATGGGGGGTCAGAGAAACCTTATCATGTTCTTTTTTTCTTATATGAACATTTATATTTCAAATAAGGTATTTTTATTCAATTATAATTAATCTTAAAACTAATCGAATATCATATTTAATGTTACTAAATGTCATATCCTCTATGGTAGATATCAAAATTAAAATTCACTTTGGCTCTTAATATATGTAATTTATCTTATTAATAAATTATAATAACATTAATGGAAATGGCTCATTAAAATGTATATTATTCAAAACACCATATCCTAATGAAATAAATATTGAGTTACCTCATAATACACATGTCAAATAGTATATTCTATTACATCAATAAATATAATTTATTTTAGTATGAAATATATCATTTCCAAGGAATATCCAATAAATAATATGTGAAGGATTAAATGACAAATAATTGAGGAATCCATGTCCCACAACGTATGATTCTTTATCTCCGAGACACTATTCCATTATTGTGTTCATGGTGGAAAAATGCATGATTAAATTACATGATATCTTATACTATCATTAAATTGAATGAATATTATTCACTACCAAAATTTTATTTTAGAATTTAAATACTATTTCATATTTTTGCTTATAATTATTTTTCTAATTTACTAAATTATTATATGGTATCAATCATTTAGGTAATAAAAATTCACAAACACTCAAACAAAAATCAATAGTATATGTTATAATGTAATTATAGCAATTACTATATTATGTGTTTATTATTCCACAAACTTCATTATGTATGAGATCTAATAGTACACTATCTTACTATCATTTTATACTAAATGAGGCTTGGGATATTTGTCATTCTATAAAAAAAATTCATTTATCCATTGGCTCGTAGTTAACTTATTATAATAATTAATATCTATAAAATTTTTATATACATTTTTTAATTCTATAATAAATAAAAAATATAAAAAATTAGTTTTTGAATCAATTAAATTAACCATATTTAAATTATTACTATTTAACATATTATCCATTTTTAAAAAATATCAGCAATTGTATACTTTCAAAATTTATTAAAAATGATTACGTTTGGTGAATAGAAAAAAATTTATCCTTAAAAAAGAATAAAAACACCTTATTGTCAATAAATTATATCGAAAAAAATGAAATTTATTTCTATGATGTTGTAAGAGTTTTTAAACAATAGAAATAATATACTAGGTAAGCATAGATCATAAGTACATACAAAAACATAGAATATATTTATCTATTTCTAATATGAAAAACTTATAGATATGTTCATACAAATGTTTATATGTATTTTAATTGTTTATTAAATATTTCCTGAACCAATTAGTTAAAATCGTTTGAACTTTTCATCAAAATAACCATTGTGATCATTTAAAATGATTAAGATAAATTGATTATTGTAGAAATTTAAGATACCTCATTGAGTTAATTAATAAATGGATTGTTAATATGAATTCAATTGAGACAATATTAATATATTATTGGTCATTATAAAAACACATGTATTAATCTAAAAACACTATTTTAGGATATGGAATGGTTTATAGATAAATTCAAAACTCAAAGCATTCCATGAAAAAATTTTCTATATGACTCACTCATTAATTACGGTGATGAATTTGGGATATATTTGTTTGAAATATATCGTATATGTGTTTTTGGATGGTTTGAGTTGTGTTAATAGTAAGGAATTTTAATTTTCTTGAGGATATAGAAACTAGAACATGGTATGATAGTATGGTAGCAAAATGGTTTATTACTATGGGAGTGTTATTATAACATCTGAATAACATCACAACACAAATAACAATAAAAATGAGGATTCTGTTTTAAATTGTTTGGATTATCTAATATAAATAATATCAATCAAATATGAGAATTATATCTATTTAGAATATGTTATTCACTATGGTTGTAGGCTATATAAAACAAAAACATTATTAGAATTGACTGTCACATAGTTATCATGTTGGTATTACATAATTTTTTCTTTTATATTCACATGAGAAATGTGGATTGGAATTATTAATACATCATGAAAATCAATATATCATAAATGTGTCAATTATGGTGAAATTTTTTCATCTCAATAATTTTTTTTAGAAAGATAAAATCCCAAAATATTGAATTTATATTTTCATATGAATTACATGGTAGTACCAAAAAATCATGTTATAATTTATTCAATGTATCATAAAAGAGGATATTAAAAAGGAAATTTGTAATAAATCATCATATAATCATAAATAATCTATATATTTCTGTTGAGAGAGAATTTATTGTGGGCTTGAAGAAAATAATATTTGTGAACATTTTTCTAAATTTTGGAGGAACATAATGAGATATTTAATGATCAATAAAACTTCCAATGATTATTTTGAATCACTCATTTATAATCTTATAATAATGTGGATGGATATATTTCAATGATTATTGGAAAAGAATTATTCACCTGATTGAAATACCTTGTAAACTTGTTAAATCTATTATGTGATGTTTATTCAATCTCTATATATATCGTGTCATATATTAGTCTATTTTTATGGATTTTATCATTAATATTTTGGGAATAATTGTTTGAGTGTCAGTATTTCGATAAAAACTAATTCTCATCCCCCATTGTTTTTTCATATAATACTTGGGTCTCTAAATTTGTTTAAGGCCATAGATATTATTGATGATTAAATTCTATTTTCATTTATTTAATAATCTATATATTTTTCCAAAATATAAATAAATCCATGTTATCTCAAGGACATAATTTTTTTATTCCTAATATCATATGAACCAATAGATATATAGACATCTATAATTACTATAACAAAATTTATTTTCCAATGTTTGAAAAAAATATTCCATATTTGTAAAGTGACGATAGTGACATATAAAACAGAATCATTTCTTGGGGTTTATTTAAATAAATAGGAATTATATTGATATTATTAATGTTTTGACAGCTCTTAAATGTTTATAAAATTAGATTAATATATCTAATTTGTGATAATGAAATTAATTATTGGAATTATCTCACTACGAATGAGTTAACACAATTCATGGGCACTAAAACTATGAAAGTAATTTTGAAAAAAAAACACATATATTTGGGAAATAAGAGGGAAAAAAAGTCATGGTTAAATTTTTATCAGGATGTATTTAAATATATTAAAATAAGAGAAGGTTATTATATTGTTGATTTATTCACACAGGTGAAAAAATGAGCATTATTTGATGTTATGGTTCTGTTCCTTATGATTCTTCCATATTAACGAAAATGATGAGAACGATCAACGGAATATTTGTTAAATTCTTCTTATTTTAGAATCCTAACATTGATGGGGATGAATAATTCTTAAATGAATAGTATTTTTATATCAACAATGATTTGAAATATTTTAATGAGTAATTTGAACAAGAAGAATATGACTCAGAAAATAAAATAAATCAAATTTTAATAGCGAAATCAAAATATTCCAATGATACCTTTATTATAGAAGAATATAACAGAGAGATGTAGACCAATGATAAAGAGAAACAGATGTCATTTTAGTAAATTATAAATATCTTATGTGTTTGATACATAAATCAAATCATAATAGAAATATGATGTCACTGATTAGTGGGGATGAATCATTAAAAATGTCTCCTCCTAAATCATTTTTTATAAAATTATAAATTTTGATATAGATTTTTTAATGAAGATGGGTGATCTAAAATATGATCTTAAATAAGGAGACAATATTAAGGTTATTAATATTGTAAAAAAATTTATTAAGAATGTAGAGATGATTTTACATGACTAAAATATGATTGAATATAATAATTCACATAAATATTTCTAAAAATTTGAGTTTAATTTTTTTATTTAATTATATGAGATATATAAAATTCTAGATATATATATATATATAATTCACTAAGTAACATATTTATTATTTTATGATTATACATACCAATTCAATGGAAAATTTCTATTTCTATAAAAATACATGTAATAATTATAAGAAATAAAATTATAACATTACATCACAAAATATTGAGGGAACACACATTGTTATTCCTTGTAATAAATTTTAATTCATAAAATTAATGAATAGGGTAATAATAATAATTTTTTGGATAATCATTACATAAAATGAATGGTGAATAATAATATTTCAATTCATAAGGATTCTAAAAGTAGTTAATAGAATAAATATATAAATTAATATTAGTATGAATAATTTTGCCAATGTGTTTTTTAACCATTGATATTTTATTATAAAGGTATAAATTTTAACATTTTTGTTCAATGTAATAAATCATATCTGCGATCACATAATTTATCACTATATTAATCAATTTTATGTAACAAATATAGGGTTATTTAAGATACGAATAAAAATGGCCATCTAAAGAAGCATTAAAATGTAGTGGTAAATTTTTTTTTCACTTATTATTCTCCTAAGGAATCATACGGGATATGTTATAAAACCATAAAAAAAATTAAAAAACAGTTTTCCCAATATATCTTTATTAACATAAATAAGAATAACTAAAAAAATTAATAATAATAGGGGTATCCCAGAGAAAGAAGTGGCAATACATTTCACAGAATATGAAAGAAAATGGAGAAAACATTGGAAGTAGAAAATAGTTTCACATGACTAATATTGAGTATTAATAAAATATTAAATGATTTTTATAGAAATTCAGTATAATCTATTACTTTTTTAAATTATTGATCAATCAATGTTCATGGAGTTATAATAACTGAATGACATTCGGAAGGAAAAAGTAAAAATTCTGGATTTTATTCGATAATCAAATATTCAATAAAATAATTTCAAAATTATTATTATGATTATAAAAGTTTCATTTATGTGGATTGGAAAATTAATGAATTAATTTTGTTTTATAGGACTATAAAATGTTTTATTTCTAAAAAATATCTATAAAAATTAGCAAGGTTGTTCTATCATAGTGAATTTTCTGAAATTCCTATCATACATTATCTCATTGACAACATGAACCAAAAAGTCAAGATGAAGATTGGAAATATGTGGATTTTATTTTATAGATTGAATAAGGTATAAATTACATATATAATATTAGCACTTATAATTGTGTTTATATTTGAATGAAAAAAATGATATTTGCAAAAGGCTATTTTCAGAAAATGAAAAAAATTACAAAGGGGAAGTGGAATAAAAAAATATTTTATTTTATATTATAATTAAAATAAAACTAATATTATAAATTTAAAAATGAAATTTTCATCAGTTGACATATTGAGAAGATTAAAATTTTCAATATGATATTATTTCAATGAAAAAAATAGATTTCCAAATAAATGTGAAGGCTTAATTCTAGAATGGTGAACTTGATGATAATGGTTATATTAAACCAATAAATGGTTTTATCCTTGATGATTATGGTCCTAGAGTTTATAAAATTATGAACCCATTATATGGTAATAAAAAAGCACTAAAATCATGCAATTAAAATAATTAATAAATCATAATGACTAGAAATTTCATGAAAGTAATTATGTATTAAAAAATGTGTGTCAAAGATTATAAAAACAACTACCCGGTGAATATTTATATATATAGAAATAATTTTACCAAAAACACATTGAATATATGTGGGGTCCTTATTTATGAAATGAAAAAACACTTTGAAATTTTAATGATTGGTGAGGTAACCTTAACTTGGGGTTTTAATTTATGAACAAAAAAATTTCTATTGTTATCTCAAAAAAATTATTCTCATGGATTTTTGAAGAAGTTTGGAAATATATAACTAATTGAGGCCTATACATCTATAACACTTTGGAATAAATTATCATTATATAAGTAAGTAAGTAGCATTGGTCAAAAGTAGTTTCAATTTCTCATTAAAACATAACTAAATGTTAAAGTATATTGAATATACAATATATTTCTCATTACTATTTTCCCATTAAAATTATAATGTGTGGCATATTATATAATTCTAACATATTTTAATCTAGATATAAGAAAATCCTCATTAAGGATTAACATGCTAAAATTCAAATAAAGTTAGATTTACATTAATTATGATGTGCTTTGGGTATTTTTTTCATTGGATAATGATTAGAAACATGTATTGGGGTATTATTTATCATGAAATGTAATATTTTTATATTAATAAACAAATATACACACTCTTATGATATGTAATGTTGTATTTGTTGTTACATCATAAGTCACTAATTAAATGATGTATAAAAATTAATGACATAATGACATTCAGGTTAAGGTATCATGCCAATTTATTATTGTGTGTGAAAATCTATGTTTTATAGTTTTTCTAAATATTCAAATATACTATTAAAGATAAAAAAATATTGAAATTAGGTACCAGATCAAAAAATAGAAAGTGGAAAACAGATAGAAATCACTAGAAAATATTTCAATAAAATATAATATTATAGGGTTATTGAACAATACATTAATAAATTATATATTAAAACATTGTATAGTGTTTTTGAGTGTACATAATCACCAAAAATCATTTTATATACAATTAAATATATTCCCTATTGAATTTGATATCATCTATTGAAAACTATGGAGCATGATTTACGATATCTTCTGGAAAGAGGAGGATAATCAACTATTTTCAATGATAATGAAAAGTTGGGGAAGAGAATAACAATTTCTCATATATGGGGAATCTTGTGTTGTAGGAAACTAATTTTTATAGAAGTAGTATAAATTTTTCACATATTTCAAAAAAATAAAATTGGGAGATTAAATAATAATGTATCAAATTAAGAGTTGCTGACTAAAACCACTAACAGATATGTTAAATGACCAAAATCATGATTCCCCATATTCCACAGGATACTAACCATGAGTGAGTTTATATGGTGGTACAATGTGGAGACTTCACACTCAAACCCAAATTAGTATAGTTATGTAATAAATGGATATGTGTGGAGGAATAATAAATTACGACCAGAATAGTGGAATAAAAAAACCTGGATAATAATAAAAAAATCAATAAAAACATCGAGATTCATATAATGAATTATGTAATGTTATGTCTACAATTAAAAAAACATCAATACATTATCATCACACAAACATGCATTAATATAAATAAATAAAATATATTATCTCTAGAACGCCTGATGAGCCGTATATCGGTCATGTTCTCCACTGCTCCCATTCTCAAAACAATCAAGCATCGATAACTGGGTTCTTGACCATATCATTAACTTTATAATTGATTTCTATCTGGGTACCAATATATTATGGTAACATGTTGTGTGATATACTCATTAGTCGACCCATAATGGTTCTATAATAAATATATTATGTGAATAATAACAAGAACCATTTTCAACAATAATAGGTAAGCATTAATGTTATGTAACTTAACAGGTCTATAGAATAAGTAGTATTAGAATTCATCTATAAAATATGAGCATAATTATATATATATATATAATTCATGCATATTATGTTGTTACCATCCTGATATAATACCGATGTGATAATAAAAGCCTACTTGGGATATGTCCCAAAGAGGCTAACCCGAGTGATGAATATATAACGATGCAAAATTATATAGAACTCTCTTGTTCTAGAACATGTTTTTTTTGAACCTATGTTATACTATCGATCATTAGGTTTCATACCATTAATAATACTCAATGACACCCCACCAATCAACTGGTGACATTCATTTAATAACTATTAATTCCATATTATCAATCAATATTTTCCTATCATTTAATAATAGACAATGTTATAATTTCAATCAGTAGGTTCCATACCATTAAAAATATTATTTACCATACCATAAATCAATAGGGTACATAAATTTAATAATAATCAGGGTAATAATATCAATCAATAGGTTCCATACCTTTAATAATAGTAAGTGTCATACAATTAATAAATTTGTCCCTTAAATTTAATATAGTCGGTTCCATACAATCAAGAAATAGGTTTCATTCTATTTATATTGTATGTTAATTAGCCTCAAATATTTGGTTAAATAACTTTAATAACTGTCAGTTTCAAACTGTGGTACAACATCAAACATGTAAAATAATAAAAATACATGGTTTTGTAAATATCCATACTCATTTAAAATTATCATTGAATAAACAATCCAATATATTTATTATAATTTAATATCATGGAATTTGGAAAAATCATATCTAACTCGATTAACTTATCAGGGATCCCACTATATGGGTAGTGATATCACACACCCAAAGTTGTGGATTAACCTAGGGATGATATAAGAATCAC
Source organism: Viscum album (assembly GCA_963277665.1). Taxonomy (NCBI): domain Eukaryota; kingdom Viridiplantae; phylum Streptophyta; class Magnoliopsida; order Santalales; family Viscaceae; genus Viscum; species Viscum album. The sequence goes on from OY728131.1 coordinate 1,114,261,736, forward strand.
GTCAAATTGGTGGAACAGGTTGAGGATAAAAATCAAAAACCAACAAGAGATGATACAAGGGTGACACAAACTTTGTGAAATAATTAATTAAAAGATTTTAATTTAATTTTGGTATTAATAAAAGATCTTATATATGTTTAACTCCAACTATTGTCAATTAGAAAGGAAACCAATAGTGAAAATGAAAATACAACATACCATAATCCTAACACTCATCCTGTATCAACCTTTTGTTTGGTCCATATAAGAATAAAATTGCAAAAAAGACACATTCCTTGGAAATATTGTATATAATCTTGAAGAAAAATAATGATGGAGATGTTCAGATAAGCCTTGGAAATAAGTAAATGAAAAAGAATTATATTTCTAATGGGGATCCGACATAACATATTTCAATAAAAATGGATTTCAAATGTATGAACTGGATCAGAGACTTAGTAATGCAATGGGATGAATCCTACGGTGGGCCACCATTGAAGAAGGGAAGAGAAGATATGGGATTCTAATAAAATAAGAGTACATCATACATTAAAATATAGAACCATGGAATTTACATGGAATGTAAATTTAACACACCATGTAATAGATCATATTTTTTACCACTAGGGAAAAACAAATACACGTCACGAAATGAAGTTTCTAGTCTAATACATGTTCAGTTTTTAATACTTGTCATGTATTTATATACATATCATGTATTTAAATACACATCATGTATTTGGTTTAATGATAGGATCCATCCCACGAAAACTTCCTTCCAAGAACAAAAATGACCCTCCCTAAAGCATGGTTTCTATGTTTATGCCATACAATTGAACTAAAACAATGTTTTAAATGAAAATTAAATAAACCATACCACAATAGAAAAAAATGAATATTATAGCTATCCCCATTAATGAAAATCATCACAGAGCATCCATTACATGGGTGTTTCAACATCATTAGAAAATAACTCCATCCATTGAGCATCCATAACAGTGTCCCACTTCCATGATTCCTCATATATATGTTCATTCTACAAAATTTTCCACACAAAATGAACCAATAATCCTAAAAGAGCCTTGAATATTTAATCCATGATAAAAAGATCTCTATCTCAAAAGGAAACATCAATATACTACTCTACCTCAACATGGTAAAAAATTTGAGGTAGATTTTAATTGTTCTAATAATATCTGAAACATGGAACATATCATCAATAACCTAGTACATATGAGGTAAATGCAACCAATAGTATACTTTCCAAACTCCTCCACATTCTAAAGAGGTTTAATTTATTGAGATGAAATATTTTAATTCTATTTAAACCTATGATTCCCTAATCTAGGAGAAAAAGAAATGAAAACCTTACTTCCCACCTCGAAATCTACCAGTAAGTGGTACAAATAAGTGTATTTATTATATCTAGAATTAGAATTATAGATTCTATTCATAATCAACTGAAATTTATTTGATTATTCATGAATACGATAAGGTTCTTGAAGTGATTCTACCTTGACATATAATCATCATAATGATTAACAGCATGGTGTATGATATAATACTTCATAGGGATCCATATGTATCATTCCATGAAATATTTTACTATAGGATATCTCAAGATGGATTTTATAATTATACAACGAACATCCAAAAACTAGGATTAATAATCAAATTATGTCATATAAAATAGGAATCGACTATATTGAATGACCATAAATCTTTGGTGAATGTATGTTCTCAAAAGTACATAAAAATGTTCTTTGCATCCCTTTGTAAAATGTTGATGTGAAATAGGAAACCTTATTTGAAATTATAGTATGAGGGACACTATTAAAATCTAAAATATAATTGACACATAGTCTCTCTTGATCATCCATTGAGAGGGTCTGTATTGTAGTTAAAAATTGTATAACCTCCCTGATCCTGTCAATGATAACCCATATTGTATCATTTCCTTGGATGAATCTCGAGAATCAATTCACCAAATCCATCGTTATATCCTCCAATTTAAAAATAATTATTTTATAGGGCTATAATATTCATTCTACTCAATTGTGTTCTTCATTCACCTATCACTATTTTCATCCCTAACCAAAAATACTAGTAACATTATTCACAATAATGACCTTAGGTAACTCTCTGTAAAATTGAAGAGTTCATGGATAATGATTCAATTACTCGGTTTCCATGATGGTCCTAAATATTTATGTGCATATCAGAAAATAGGGAAATGAGATTTCAAATAATAATGGCCTTGACAATTACCTCTATTTGACTTATTTTTTTCATATAATATGTAACAATTTTTTTTATTACTGTATAAGAAAGATAAAAAATAAAGGATTGTGTGTTTTCAACCCACCTCATCTATATGTGATTCATGTCATGATTATTTAAAATATAACCAATGATATTTGGTCCACAAAAACCACAAAACGCTCTCCAAGAAAATAATTTATCTAACAACATTTGACATGAACAATGGATTCCATCCTGAGATCATGTTATGGGAAATAATCTCATGTATTCTCAATTGATGATACCCATATTCCACAACTCGATCATCCATCATGAAAAACACTCCTAGAACTATACTTGATGTATCACAATTTATTTAATATATTCTACCAGGTTCTGGAAGAATTTGGTTTAGCGCTAATGTTAAACAGTCATTTCTCTTCTTAAATTCTGTGCCACAATATTCTTAGAATATGAACATCAAAACCAAACATGTAAATCCAATAAGATTTAATATTATGAAGAAAAATTATTTAATAAATCACATGTAATAAATTTCTATACAAAATAAACTACATATAATCGATAAAATCATGTAATGCTCCTAGGTAACCACAATTCTCACATTATCTAGGTCAATTGGTACTCATTCTTCAGAAACAATATTACCTAGTATGTTCACTTAACCAATCCAAAATTGGAATTTACTAAGCATATAATATATATGGTAATCTATTAATATATTTAGAATGTTATCAAGGTATTTTGTTTTGATGGGTCAAGTATGTGAATACAACAAGATGTCATCTACGTAGACTAAAACAATAGAAACCATAAATGGGTGGAAAACTAATTCATCATAACAATTATGATAACAAATGAACTCTTGATACTGAATAAAATAACCACATAATAATAAAGACAATAAATTCTATGAAATACAATAAAATATTTATCCAATAGTCTAAAATGTTCCTAGAGATATCATGACCACAAAATAATCATTGATAAAACATTATCTCCTTGAAGTGGATAAAATAATTCATCAATATGCAGAAAATGATATTTTTACATCACATTAATCAAAATCAGATTTTAGTAATCCACATAATGCCATATAGTTCTAATATCCATCATGGAAAAAATGTTTTTGTTAACCCCAAGGGGATGTGTGGGGTAATATGAAATCATTTTCTTCAAAGTCCTGCCGTTTTCTCTTTAGATTTTGTAACATAATAGTGGAAATCATGTAAGAATGATTTTATAACATTGAATTTCCTATAACTGGCTCAATATATAACTACACATATAACTAAGAGTAAAAAATTAGAAATTAATCAAGGAATAAATCTTTACAAAGTTCCACTATAGAAGGGAAAATCAACCAAATTTAATCACTAATCATCTATATAATGGAAACTAATTTGTGTTTTTGTTACACTAATCTCATAATGATCTAATGTTTCTCAACTTGACTGGATGTCCCATTCCCCCATCTTAATATAATTATTATCCAAAGATGATGTAAAGGAAAACCTATGATTATAAGTTTCTACAAAATTATGATAATGAATCACCAAATATTTCACATGTATTTCATTAATAACCAAAAACACATGGTTGAAGAAGTTACAAGAAAAAAATAACCACTTATCTAAAAGGGGGACTCACCACATAGGCGTACACTCTAAAAAATATTTCCCAATAGTATTTCATGTTTTATAACCCCAAACATTTACTAAAAAAAGCTTCATTGATTTTCTTAATTTTCATAGATATAAAAGAATTCAAATTCATAATTTCCAAAAAAAAATATTCACCATGGGATATGTTACTAAAATCTTTTCTCAAACTATAGATGTTTAGGGATTATTCACCCTACAAAAATATTTCAATGAATAATCCGGGAGAATTTTTTTACCCTGGGATACGACATGACGTCCTTCAGAATTCTTATTATTAAAACACTACAAAACAACTGTCTGACTTCCTTTTCAATGAGAAACTTCTTGGAATTCTCATTAAATATCACTATAACGCCATACCTAGAATTGAGATACTGATCCTAGTCCATAACCCATAATGACTGATTATCCTCTCTTGTTGTCCTTGGGTGGGAACATTCTACCAAATTTATTCAAATACCAACCCAACTACAGGACCAGTACTCAACCGATTCCCATAACACTAAGGTTCATGTTCCCATTTCTTTCTCATTGATATGAAATTATAAAACTTCCACTAAATTCACTATGACAAGTACGTCACAATTTAAATTCCTATAAGTGATTCTTCCTACCACTAGATAAAACACTATAAGGTTGATAATTTGATCCACGATAATTTGGACCACCATCATGCCTTTTGATACTGGCAGTAATAAGTGAATGTTCATGATTTCATAAAAGGTAGTAAGTTGGAATACATTAACCTAATTTAAAATAAGTTACCAAAACCAATCCTCTAAATATATTTATTTTTATTTATCATCAATGGTACTGATATGAGCATTTTTTAGATCTATGAAATAATCCAACTAATCTATAACAAACATAGAACAATATCATAGGTCCATTAACCCCTTGTAATGAACACACCTCAATGATTTTGGAAAAAATTTGTCATAAAATATATATTGGAAATCCTACAATTCACTTCATGGTAGTAGCTTTTACAATTCATTATATCCCACCAATGTATTTTATATACTCAAATCGTATATGTAGATAGCTTAAATCTCCTACTAGGAGGTGTATCAAGGTTATCAAAGATATAAATGATAATCAAAAGACATAAATCTGTAGCTTTTAGTCCACCATACCTTGAAAATGTTAGTATGTTATACTACTAAAACATCGATATCAACTCTCCTATTCAAGGGTATGGTCGCAGAGCTCCATATATAGAATGCTTTACCTTAAAAAATTCCCCCCAAAATTTGGACTCATTTCCCACATCATGTATAGATGACTTTCCCAAAGGATTCACTATTTGAGGTAATACTAGTTCCTTATGGCCTACCACATCTGGAGCATTTTCATCAATAGACTCCTAACACATTACTTGGGGAAATCGTGGTGGCAAAACACTATAAATTTGAAGTAAAATCATCAAATAAGACATATCATAATGAATTCTTATAAACAAGAGTGGTACATATTCAGTCATTTCTATAAAAAACAATATTCCTTCATAGAAAGATATGTTTGGGAGATAAAAGTGATCATAAATATCATTAGATATACTTATATATTACCACTACTAAGGTCCGGTATATGATATGATCAATGTTCCTTTATTAGGTTCCCATTATAAGGATTGTCTGTTGACTATTATTGATAAAAATACCCTTTAATATTAATTGAGAATCCCCATTTAATGTATACACTATATAAATCTAGGATTGAAACATTATTGACATAAAATAATAGAACATTTTACTAAAATAACATTTTCAATTTATAAAAGTACATGCAATATAAATTTCAATTGGTAGTTCATATAACTCCATACAATCCCTTACATTGAAAACCATATTATAACAGTTAATTTAAGATTATTTGACACATAAAATCACCATACCTAGCATATTGAGGTAAATGAACTCTTTTTATTACCAATATCATTCATGTATGAAAAATAACCTAATAAACTAGTCTTTTTTACCCTAGTTGCATAACTCTAAAATTTAATAATTTATTATTTAATGATCTATAATAATCCTACAAAACAATTCACCACTTTGGATGACGTAGAAACATTAATAAGAAAATATTTTTTCTGATTTCATGCAGAAACACTCATTTCATAACATATGTATCACTCAAGGCACGTACAACAAGTATCACATAGTCAATAAAATAAACCTACAAGGGATGAGACAATTCATTACATAATAATCCTGTAAGGGGACTATAATTATTTATGAACTATTCTTCCTTTCCATACATGGGAAAGGATAAAACGTAATCCAATGACATAATAATAATAAAACACATGTCTCGTGCATCACATTATGGTGGAATCAAATCCAATGTAACAAGAATAAACCAGTACATCATGTATAATCTAATGTAATTTTTCTTTTCTTTCATATATGTGTTAGATTCAACTAGGAACAGTCCCATTAAAAAATTATATCCCATCCTAATATTACATCTGAAAAAAATTAATAATGAAAATGAATATAAATCATTTGATACCAACATTTAATTCCTCAATCTGGGAGCCATTGACCAATGCCAAGGGTCAATGGCTCACATAGGCAAAAGTGAGCCTCCATATACACAAGAGGAATCAAAATAGTATAGATTGTAATCAATGATATAGCAGGGACACTATATGCACATAATAAAAGTAGCACAATGGTGCAGTAATGGGATAAGACTATGATAATTGTAAATGACAACAATAACAACAAAATAATATGATCATGATGTTTATAATAACAACCTATCAATAGAAAAAATGACTACAATATAAAAAAATTATAAACTCATTTACATAATAAAAAAGTAATATGGAACATGTAATTGATAAATATACATACATGTATCTCAAAAGATCCAAATAGCATGAAAAATATATTGTCCACATTTCTTCATGAGATATAACATATTCATGTTCTCCCCCAATCCCATGATTCAATCATTCAATTCATATGAAAGTAGGTTCGTTCCCCTACTTCTACATGTATCGATGATGCCTGTATGAATAAAATATGGTGTCTAGAATAGGGTATGAGATATACTCAGTATTTTGTAATCAGTTGTGTATATTAAAATACATTTCAATGCATAATAACTAAAACATTATAAAATTATAATTTATATGTTTTATTCTAACATAATAATAATAACTTCTTGGAGAAGTTGTATAGAAAGAAATATATATTTTATAAATAACATTATATATATATACATAATGTATCAATAGATGGTATTAACCATAGGGGCAATTGCAAAATCTGAAAAGATTAAATGACCTATCTAGGACATGTCCCAATGTGGATGATTATGGATACATATAAAATAAATTTATGAGTATGGAGAATTCATAGGTTCCATAAGATAATTTTCCTAATTGGTTTCATAAATTTGATCAATAGGTGTCATAACTTTACTAATTTTTAGTATTATACCATAAACACATAGGTTCCATATAATTATTAATAGCCAGTGCCATACAACAAGTCAATAGGTGTCATACCTTTAATAATTATCAGTGTCATACCATCAATCAATAGGCTCCATATATTTAACAATTTTCATTTCAATTCAGTCAATCAGTATGTTCTACACCATTAACAATACATAGTGTCATAATGTCAATACACATGTGGCATACCATTAATAATATTTGGTATCATACAGTTAATTAACATATTCCATACCATTAACATAATCAGCACCATACCTTCAATAAATATGTTCCTTACCTTAAATGTATTCATATCTATAACATCAATAAATTGGATTCTTGATTTAAAAGTATTCAGTTCCATACCTGAGGTGTAACATAATGAACATAAAATAATGAAAATATAAGGTCTATGCAAGTCTCAATAATAATTTACAATTATCCATAAATAAAATATTTAATCATTTTAACAGTATTTAATAAAATATAATGGATGCATAATCATATTAAACTAACACATTTTATTTATAGAGGATCACACTACATGGATGGTGAGTTTAAAAAACCAAAGGGGATGTGTAACATAAGTATGATATTTGAAACACGCTAAATGGGTGGCTCAGGTAGAGCTCAACAACCTCCAACTATGGTAATGTAAAACAATGTTGACACAAAATATGTGAAATAATTAATTAAAATCATACCATTTATTTTATATATAACTACAAGAATTTCATTAATTTTCAAATGTAGTGATAGTCAAATAAAAAAATAAACTTAATGAAAAATATATAGACCACCTTCCTTAGAAATATGGTAGAACACTTGTCTAATGTTTCCCTTTGGTAAGGTACAAATAAAATGAAAAAGGAAATGCATTAAAAATCCTTGAAAATAGGGCATATGAACTCACACCAAAATGAAATAAAATATGGAAAGATAATCCAATGTAATAAGGAATAAAAATATATTTCAAATCAGTGGTCATCCAATATGACATACAAAAATTAAAACTGAGGCCAAATGAAAGAATGGGATAAAATTCTATGATAAATTTTATGAGGAATCAAATTATGGAACTTTTGTATGAGATAGAAGAGAGGAGAGGGGATTCTATCAATATTATAGGTCTTTATACTTTTAAAAAAATTAAAAGGAATTTATTTGACTTGTAAACATGATGGGTAATGCTCATATTTTTCCAATATATGAAAAAACCAAAAAAAACATGAAAATGGTTGGGAAAAAAAATTAGTGTCATGTATTGATTATGTACTGTATATTTAAATACATGTCATTTCATTGTACTAGAACCTACTTCCTTCCATCCTAAATATTTATTCCAAAAATCAGAAAATGAAACTCAAGAAGGCATGGTCTCTAGTTTTGGGATATACAAATAACTGAAACAATGTATAATCCAAACATTAATATAATAATAACCTGTATGAAAAACCATTATCATACAAAATATCCTTTGTTTATTGTGGATACTGAAAAGACCCAATAATGTGAATTGAAAATGTGAGATTTATGAGATTACCCCAATTAACCATTATTCAATATAGTATTATTCAATGCGCAAAGATATAGAGAACTATAAGAAAGATTATTTTGTACAATGGTATGATGTTTAAATGACATTTACACTAAAAGAATGATATATCTAATTTAATTATATTAGTAATTCATGAGTTATAATAATGTTTTCTTTTTGAATATACTGATAAGTTCTATATGAATGAGATAAATGATTTTTGGATCAATTTTGGGAATAAATTACTATAAATTTAAAAAAAATTGTTTATCCACTTTATGTTGTCGTGTTATTTTGACATAAGGGGATAAATTACCTATAGAATTTAAAGTATCAGAAGAATCAAATTTCAAAATAGAATTTTTTAATATGGTTATTTTTTAAGTAAATATATGAACTATATTATTTGATTAATATAATAACCAATATATATAATACACATTAATACATGATTTATTACATAAATAAACACATAATTCAATACCAAAAAAATTGTTAGGTCTATTATCATTATAAAATTAGAAATATATTATAATAACATTAATGGATAACTGAACATCATTCCTTAATACTATATAACATGACATTAAAATAAACTGATATTATTATAATGCATGTGATAACCAATGGATTTACACAAGAAATATGTGTTAAATAAAGCAAAAAAAGGTAATAATCAATGCATTTCATGATAATTGTAATATATGTCAGTCGAGATGCATATAAAGGTGACATAAAGTTGGTAATAATAAATAATAGAAACATTAATGCATTATATAAAATGACAATAGTGTGGAAACAACATAAAACATGGAATCATAATCATAAATAAATTCTAAAATCGAATGAATAATAACATAGTTTTCATAGGGTAACCTCACCAGAAACATACATGGTAACTCATGAGGAAAAATCATCACCCAACTCATTAGAGTGAATTATAATTTTGATCCCACTAGCCACAATTATATTTTGTACATGAAATTATGTTTCACATAGATAAAATACCCTAATAATAACAGTAATAAATTATAATACCATGATTATGGAATGTGGTATATATACAAGGAATTCCATAGTAATTTAATTTTGGGTATATCTATATGACTACCCTTGAGTTGAAAAGTTGATGGGTATCCACTACACAAATGTTTGGCATTTAAAAATATAGTATAACATATGTATATAATTATTCATTTAAGGGTTTAATGATAGTCAAAGGTGTCCGATAATTAATTTTACAACATAAGGGTAATTATATATTTATTTGTAAAAAACTATTCAAAAATAAATATTTAAAAATCAAATTTCATAATACAATGAATGTTATTTAATAAAGGGTAGAAGATAATTATTTTTTTGGTATTGTAATGGATGATATAAAGTTTATATCGAGGTGGGTAAAATGTTATCCCATACTATATACATAAAGAAAATTTTATATGGATTTTTATATTGTCATTAAAACATAATAAGTTGATATTCAAAAGAAAAAATACAAAGAATATCGCAGAATAGAAAAGACAAGAGAGAAATTAATTAAACAAGAGATTGCATGTAAAATAATCAAAAACGATTATTATGAGTATATGAACTCCTTGGAAGTGATATATAAAATTAAATGGAGAGTATATTTATTATCAATGGGTTTATATTGAATTGGAGTGGGGTTGGTTGTGTATTTATAGAGAAATAAATGGTATTATTTAGATATTTTTAAACATAGTTTTTAGACACTATATGAAAAAATAATAAAATATGTGAATAATTACCACAGTTTTTTCAATATTTTCTAACCAATAGAATTGGTTTTCAATAATTTATAAGTCCAATGAATAAACATATAAAAATAATACCACTGTTGATGTTTATTTGAATCAGGATTATTACGAATTTATTTTGAAACCTTATAATATTATATAAGATTTGGAGGCTTCAATATAGATCTATAAAATAAATTCAATGGAATGGTATATTGAATAATAAATTTATATTTTATCATTGATTCATTTTATAATGTTTATTTCAACACATTTGGTTCATTATGATGTCATATTACAAACAGAATATTTATAACATATTAAATTAACAAGTATATTAAACTATATCAAAAAACTATTAAAAATAGCCATTGGCCAGTTTTTAAATTATATTTTTAATAAATAATAATAATATTATAAAAATATTATATATGATTAAGAATTTATAAAATTAAATATAAATTATTTTTTTCATATGAATACTTTTTTTAAAATAATAATTATATTATGAGAATTATAATGATTACAATAGTGTTCATTAAATTATATTATCGTTTTTATATCTATAAATATAATTTAATTACAATATCATATAAAAGATTTATTTATTTATATAATATTTAATTTAATCAAATTAGTTTTAAAAAATAATTTTTTATAACAAATTACTATTTTGTTTTGTCCGTAAGAAAAGATAATTTCATAAACTCATTCAAAATTTTATATATTATGTAATAATAAAAATATAGAATTTATTATTTTATTAAAATGAAAACATAAAAATTAATATGACTATAGTCTAGACACATATCTATTTATAACCCATTTTATACCTTAAGGGTATGGTGTGTAATGGTGATAATTTCTTACCATTATTCCGTGAACATGTTTTTGGTCTTTATCTCATTAGACATAAAATTTCCTATTAAATGGTTTGATAATATATTAGTTATTGAATTTTTTATTTTTCCTTGGTCAATGGAAAATCCCACTAATAAAATATCCCTAAAAATATTTGATAATTTGGTTTCATAAGATATTATCTTACATGATGATGCTATCTCGTCTTCAATCACTATTATTTATGCTTAATAAATTCCTTTAATATATATTAATAATAATGATCACTATAAAATATAAATATTATCAATAATTAAGTTTATTAACTGTAATTTAAATCATAAAGAAAATATAATAAAATTAAAATAATTGTTTATTATTTCATAATATCTATATTAATTAATACAGAGCTTAATCATTCAAAAATACTATTTAATTTATAAATTTTTGGGTTGTTATATTCTTCCACCCATTAAAGATACATCAGCCATGAAATAATGTTTTATATACTAAAAATATAATGGTACTTAAGTGTCATCACTTACACTGGTTTCCATGATGCTTCCTAAAATTGTTGGGTCTGTAAATTATCTTTGATAATGTGAGTTTACCTTTTTTCATATAAACTTTTCATTACAATCAAAGATATCCACTGAAATCTACAGTTGTGAAAGACTATTATCAGATGTTACCACCTATAGATTCAAAAACTATGAGTATTCGTTTTTTTACTTCCTCATTAGTGATAACTGTAATATATTATTAACATGGGATAGATGATATTTGAGTAATGGTAAATAGGAAATATCATTGGTGTGATCAATGATCTAAAAGGGGATGACACATTTTCAGCTATAATATCACTTTTTCCAAAACATATTTACTATCATGAACACTGATATATTAAGGAACACCTTATCTATTTAATATTACACTAGGTCTTGTCAATGATTCTATAAATAACTTTTATTTCATATTTTTGGAGATTTAATATGATTTTGAATGGATTGAACCATATATATTTTCATTTTGATAATAGTTAGCCACGTAAGATTCCTATGTACAAATTCTAACTAGCATGTTGTAGATTGAAACACGTTCCCATATAGATACTCATATGGTACCATATTAATTAAATAATGGAATCAGTTTTTATATAAGAACTCCACTATGGTAATTTGTTTTTTCCAATCTTCATTTAAATACAATTAAATATGACATTAGCATATCCTCCAGTGTTTTAATGTTTTTCTCAAACTTACCATTCTCTTTAGGGTGATAAATATTACTAAAACACATATTTACATCCAAAAAATTTTAAATAATTCAATATAACCTTGGCATAAAACCTATATGTCACGAATATACAATAGATATTAGTACTCCATGTAGTCATACCACTTCCCATATATATGACATAGTATGTTTTTCAAGGATACAAATTTATCGATAGCTGTAAAATGATCTATCTTGGAAAGATGATCGACTTCAAACAATATGGATTTAATTCCATTATATGTCCTCAGTATACCTATGATGGAATCCTTGGTTATTTTTTACCATTTTTATAGTATCATGGGAAATTGTTTCATTATACCATTATTATATTTTCATGATGCATTTAATTATTTTCATTCAAGGAATTGATATAAAATTTTTGCAACCTCCATATTCATTTTATACCAATAGATGTTTCTCTTAATATCATTATTGAACTTTTTTTCTTCCAAGAATATTAGCAATGTAAGATATTTGTTTATCATCTATAGTATCCATTTCATTTATGTTATCATTGGGACGCATAATTGGTTTCAAAACCATATAACACCGTCATTATTAATGTCTAACTTTAGAATATACCCTACCATTCTCTAAAGTTTCTCTTCGCATATTTTTGGATCCATGATCCTCCAATAATGGTTTAAGGAGATGTTATTTAAGAAATTTAGGTTGATGATAAATTTATTATTCTCACAACCATATTTTGTTGTACAAAATGATTGGATCCCTTTAAATAGTCATCATGGATACAATTGAAGGATCTTTTCTACTCAATCTATTTACCACAATGTTCAACCTCATATGATGGTGATAGATTTAAAAGTCACAATCATTGATCACCTTTATCCACATTAATTGGAAAATATTTATCTTTTTTAATGTAATTATATACCTATGTACTTTTTGATCCAGATATATGTCATACTTATTATTGTTGGAAAAGATCCCCCAAATATTCAATGTCAATATCAAATCAAAAAAACTATACGTAATGCGTTGGGTAGTTTTTCTCTTGGATATTTTATATAAGTGAGATACAAGTTATACTTTTTACATATTACATGAGTACACAACCAAATAAATTTTTGGAATAATTGTTTTAAATAACATATCACTCCCCACTATTGTGTATTGTGAGAAATAGTGTAGTTATTGGCCTTTTATTTAACTCTTTAAATAACAATTTTCACTCGTCAATCTAGAAAGAATCACCTCCTTTTAATTTTGTTTGGTTAATCTCCATTAAAATTTTTAGATGATTCTCACAAATCATTGATAGTAACCATCTAATTCATAGTATCTATAGATCTCCATCACAATTTTTTTTGAACCATCATTAATTTTCCATTATTTTTAATGGTTCCTGATATATCACATTCTAGTGATAAAAATCCCAATTATTTTCACTTTCACTAACTAATATCTTATTTACTATATATTAAATTTATTTTTTCTTTTTTATGGTCATCAGTACAACACTCAAATTCTCTTCATGTTCCTCTTTTATTATAGAAATTTAGAATACCATATATAAATAATTACATTAAAATGTCTATGAAATTCATAGTGAATCTATTTATTATCTTCATGATGTTCTAAGAACACCAATATAGTGAACCAAACTCATAGTACACAATTATTTCATCAAAATATATGAATATTTATCATATTACAAAATAACATTCCCAAGGGCCATAATAGTTTATTGTATTTGGAAAATTTGATGAAATTTTACTATCTTATTGAAAGATTATAAATATTTATCACAATAATATTGCACTTTCATACTTATAAAAAAACATCTCTTCATAACTTATGGAAAGGAAAAATAAAAGAATGTCGTGACGAAAAATGTTCAGTAAGGGTAAATAAATGAAGTACATAATCATATCATGACCATAATGGTATTGGAACATAATAATATCATATGATGTTCATACATTTAATATCAAATATCATAATCACTATTTATGGAATAAATATTTGAATTTTATAATACATGACATTTTATAGAATAAAGATAATTAGAAATAAAAGAATAACTCATGAATAACTCATATAATTTTTGGAATAAATATAAGAAAAAAATAAATTCTGCCAAGGTGACTTAGAAATACCTTAATAACATGTTAGGCTAGAGAAAATATCATGAACCTGCTTTGGGATTAGGGCAAATAACCCATGTATCCTCTTATTTTCAGGCTCGGGAAACAACACATGTACTATGTTGTTTTTGGGTTTGGGTTACATCCCATGCACAATCATGTATTGAGGCATGGGATTAAACACATATAGACTTTGAGGTCATAAACCACATATCATTACCCAATTAATTGGTGGGAGGTATAGGTCCCACTAACATCATAATTAAATCATACATACTTGTGCAACATGAAAATAAAGCATTCATCATCTCATGACCCATAAAAATATATGAGTTTTATAAAAATGACAACACAAGAAATTAAATAGGTATAGTTTAAATTTTATCATATCACAACCTAATTAAAAGATATATTTTTCATAATCATTAAATAATATTATAAACCATGAATTGAAATGGGAATCACAAGCATATATATGTGAATGGGAGACAAATTCCAAAAATGTTATTCCATAAAAACATATACTATTTACAGAAATAATAATAATGGAAACCTCGATCATATCTCCAAAAAGGCTTGTGTAACACAAAATGATGTCATATTATATGGGAGTTAATTTAATAACATATTTTTTAAAAACTTTTCTTGAGAAGAAAATCCTTTCTCATATAAAGAAATTATTTCTATAATATAAAACCTTTTAAAAACTATTTTATTTTATAATATAGTTGAATTATTATTTAAAAAAATTGATAAAATTTAAAAAATACTTTCACTTGAAAACTTATAAAATTTTCAAGAAAACACAATGAAATAATTTTTAGAGAATATTATTTTAAAGGAATTTATATTTCTAATTGAAAGAGTAATGTAGTCATATTTTCATTAAAATATTTCCTTAACTATATTATGTATAAAATGGTGTAAATAGGGCACCAAAAACATTAAGTCATCAAGAATAACCAAAGGATAAGAAAAATCAGTATTATTCTTGAGATATGGATCATATTATTTTATTAATTGAAGCATAATTGTAAACAATCTTGATAAATGATGATACTATTTCAATAACCTCTTAAGACATTGAAAAATTGAAGCATAATACCCATATAGGTAAATGAAATTAAGTGAAGCATAAAATATCTTTAAAATAAATTTATTTATGATATATTATTTCAAATGGAATTATATACACCTCCTATAAGAATACATGGGAATTGAAAAACTAGTGTCTCAAAAAAGGAACATCGAAGAAAAACTACCATGTTAATTTAGTAAATCTAGAACAGTAAAACCCTAGGAATTAGAGGTTATAAAATAGATATTTAAATAAAAATATTAATTAAAATAATAATATAATACATAAAATGTCTGTATATATACCACAAAAATGAAATGGGTGGTCAATAAGGCATAAGTTTTACAAAAATATAAGTGAAATGAGAATAACATTACTATATGATAAATTTTTAAATTGAGATCCAAAAGAAATTATGAAATCCACAGAAACGTATAAAATAATTTAATAAATAAAAATAATGATATAAATGTCATTATTAAGCACTTACACCACGCAAAATAATTGAGTGGTGAATATTATATGAATCACAATGAAGTAAAAAGAGAGTTGAAATTCCCCTAACTAAAGTATTGACATTCATTGTACACATTAAAAACTCATAAACAATATCTATTAGATTATTATATGTTAGGTAAATAACAATATTATTATGTCTATCAGAATTTATATTTTAATTATGAATTTATATTAACTATTTATTAACAACTCTATGTTAATGTTATTATTTGGCTAATATCTGTTGTTTTTATATGTTTTGAGTAGTTATTCTTGATAATTTTAAATTGATCAGGATTTACATCAACAACGAACATATAAAATGTTTTATATATCATATATATTTTGTATATAAGTGTTTATAATAATCTATAATATATATATATATAACGGAATACACCATTAATAGAGATGATAGGTCGAACGTACACATGAATGATGTTTTAGTTTGCTTGTCATATTAAAAGAAATATTATAAATAAAATTTATTTTTACATGTAAATTAATTAAATAATAATTATAATTTAATGAATATCATATATTTTTACTAAAACCACCTATAATAAATTCCATGTAACTTGTTAATGAATCTCATTGCATTGAGGAGGTAGTATTTTACACTTCCACAAATCACGGTTATCATAAATTCTAATATATAAATATTGAAGGTATTTTTTATATAAAAAATTAAGAAGAGTAAAATTATACCAATATAATTTAAATCATATTAAAAAAGGGGTTACATGATAATTCTTATCCATGATAGGTGGTAAAAGAAATATAGTCAACATCATTTCGTTAGACGGTAGTTAACCATACAAAGGAATTGTATGTTCATTAACCATTTTTAGGAAGTCTGTTTAATTGATGGTTTAAATATAAATATATAAAAAATTATATTTCGGATGTATTGAATATTATTTATGAATTTAATAAGAAAAATTTAGGTGGTGGACAACAAAAATAATAGACATGAACACAAGGAAGGATGTTACTTATTCATTGGGTAACTCTTTTTTGTTCGAATCAATGTCAATCCTTTGATGTGATTCTTATTAAAGATATAATTATAATAATAACTATGGAACATTGGGAACTAATTGTAGAATAATTTGGGAGTGAAAAAGGGCTTTATAATATTGGATAAGTTTTAGGGGTGAGTGTATTTTTATAGTGGATAAGGAGTGACATTCCAATAAATGTTGGAAATGTGTATTCCCATCATGTTTCCCCTATTAAAGGTGGAAACAAAAAAGAAATAAACTTTATAAATGGGATTATATGGTCTAAATATTCCCATAAAATGAATTCTATAGATCTTTATAGTTAATTTAATCAAAAAATATTTATGTTTATTCAATTATGAAGATAATAATTATCTAAATCTGGGTAATTATTTTTAATCTTATTTACTATTATTTTTTTAAAGAATAGTATATACATATTATTAATTTTAAATTGTGATTATTCTCAATAGGCAATCCATTATTCTGAATTATAAACAAAGATTATAATGAGATTAAGATAATTTTACCACTGTATATCGAAAGACAAAGTGATTTTTTAAATAAAAATGTACAAAATTTTAAAAGTTCTGAAATCCAATTTCATTATAAAATTTATTAAAATGAAATTATTTAAATTAACTAATATAAGATTTATCCAAGTAAAAGATTCAACCAAATTGAAATATACCTTAACTATATAAATACGAAAGAATTTTTTTGAATTAAATTTCATTATTATTCATTATTTATAAAAATTTAAAGATCACCAAAAAATTCATAAATTCACTATTATTTAATTTTTATGTTCTCTTTAACAAAGTATGTTTATTTATTAAAATTTTTTATAAAAGTATTCTAAATATAATTTAAAATATTTAAACCTTTAAATGGTTGTAAAAATTCCTATTAGAAAAAATATGTCATTTAATTTATAAAATTAGATTTTTTTCATACATTATACCTATCAAATATGTTGGATTAGTAAAAAATAATGATGGACTATAAAATATATAAATTTTAGTTAATAAATTAATAAAATGTTTTTTATATGTACATAGAAAAATAGTTTTCTATGAAAATTAATATCTTTATATTTAAATAATTCATACAGTAATTTATACTAATAGATTAAAAATGGATTCATTTTAAATATACGTGTAAGTCATATTTTAATATTATAGTTAATAATAATTTGTGACATCCCTTCCAACTGGTGGGTGAATGGTATAATAATATTTTAAATGTAATAATGATAGAATCTTTTAGTTCAGTTTAACTCGATGTTTTGTGTAACACAAGCAATCGAAGGGACTTGGAAGTGTGTGTAATACCAGACGAACATAGTGTTGCATCTACCACAAGCTAATCAAAATATTCCATGTAGTGCAAAATTAAAATGAGGGGTCATATAATTCAATCCAAATATAGTGATTTAGTTTAACAAAAATATTTATTTAATGTTTAGTGAAATGAGAAATATCATAAAGATTAAAATATTTCACAAAATCTCTACTTATTACATTTTATCCCCTTTTATATGAATTTCACCAACAAAATTATTTTCCATTACCAATGGTTTAATATATTAAATTCAATTTCACATAAACCCACATCATAATAATTAATACTATGACTTCTTTTAAGAAGTGAAATTTGGAATCATAATAGTTACCCTATGTAACCATAGCATGGTTTCCACCTGTGAAAACATAGGTCATAATTGAAAATATGGACATGGAAGAGAAATAAAACAATACAATTATGATGGAAAGTGATAGAGATAATGGTTAAGAGAACATTAATGTTCATAAATCCATAATCCAAATAATCTTCCAAAAGGCCATTCATGTAATTAGAAATGATGATAATAGGAAAATATTTTATTTCCAGACACTATATCAATATTTTTAAGAATTCTCATGAGAATATATACTTATTTGATTCAGAATTATCTTTCCATTCGTTGTTCCTTGATCAATTTCCACATAATATCATTTTACATGAAATGAAGGTGAATTTGCATTTCAGGAGGCATCAAAATATTATGTGAACCATAAACAAAATGATAGTACCTTCTAACTGCCCTTATCAAAACATAATTCTTAGTATAAATTATCCAATATTCATAAATAATCTATTCGTGATTTACAAAATAATCACTGAAACCACCTCCAATGTTTACATTACCCATTTAATAAATTTTTTACCTTGTATCCCACCGAAAATATGATTTATCTTATATTACTGAAATAATATATTATCTTATAACAAAAAAATAATTATTGGAAATGGGTGTCTATCCATATACTTATAGAATATAAAAAATGAATTTATTATACTAGAATCCTTGTAGATGAGGATAAATACTTGAAATTTCCTAAAATGGTGAAGAATAATACTTTAATTCAGATTATTCATATAAAATCAAACATGAAATTACCAACTAAAGATAGAAGGATACATTTTAAATAATTATGATTATTTCCCACATCCACTATGATTGCATAAGTATTCCCTTTTTCCTTTTTCATTAGATGTATCTAGCATGGATCACCAATATTACCCCTAAGATGTGGTACCCTTTAATAAAATTTTCAAAAATCCATCGGGTTAAAACATTTATGTGTGGGAGGAGTATACTATTAAACATTATAATTATTTTTATCAGTAGAGAACATTCACCAATTACTTTGACACTTAGCCTCACGATGTCTATCTTTTCCATGCTGAAAACCTTTACAAGTCTTATTAAGACAATTCCCAACTTTTTTCTTCCAACACATTGAGAATAAAAGATATAAAATATAATTATTTCAATAGTTCGTATATTTTCCATTGAATTCCATTTTTCTCTTCTTATCCAAACCATAATTATGATACATAACATGAACAACAATTTCCCTTATAATAGTGTATCGAAAAACCTCTTCTTACAATTTTATGTCCCTTATGGGTAACAACCTTCCTAGAATTGGTTTTCATCCATTGAAAATTCGGTCAACATTACATTATGTATAATTTATATTAGTCAATTATTTCTTGTAAATTCAGGAAAAATTTTCTTCATTGGTGTAAATAGATTAATCATCATTTTATTTTGGCTATTGTAATTCCTTTTACAAATTTTTTCATATAATATTAGGGAAGTTCCTACTAAGAATTTTCCCCTTAAACTATTCACATTAAATATATTAATTTTATATAATTCTTTCATGTTCATAGTAATTTTCCACCCCTAATCTACTTCACCTTCCAAACAATAAAAAACCAAAATGACATTTTCATTCTATAAAGACAGATAAATGGAAAATATCGTTTCTATTGTATTGATAAATTACTCATAAAATAGTAGATCAGTAAAACCACTAAAATATGAAGGGAATTGCCTCATGATAGACTCAACTAAATATTATTGCCTCTTTTTATCATTTTGATATCCATCATGATTCATATAATAGTAATTTTGTTTGAGTATATTAACAATGTTATCAATTCATTCTCCCATAACATTTGGTATCTTAGTAGGAAATTCATTTCATTTCAAATTCATTTAGAATTAACATGTTTCGTTTATGTTCTATAAATAATATAAGATAAGAAATAATATAATGAGATAAACCTATCCATATATAAAACCATATAATCAGGGAAAATTATATAAATTTTTCCTAATTCAAGGAAACTATATCTTTAATATATGAAAAATTAAGAATATAAACAAAATTTAATTTAAATATTCTACTTAATTACATTATTATAGTTCATAAAGAGTGTGTGATTTCTAAATTCATATATTTTGATAGTGTTAAATGAGGTGTGAGAAAAGTTCTATTGTTGTGTTACTAGATACACTCGAGTAAAGCATGTTGAATCATTTTAGAGTTCTTATCCCTTGAAATGTAAATTCTAGATCCACATCCATATGTACTCTCCAATAATGGATGTATTGTAAGGATACCACCATCTCTATCAAATACCAATATATCAGGACATGTTTCTATACTTTTCCTTATTCTTTTAATTATCACTAGAGACATCCATTGAAATATTCCTAGAAATAACCCTAGGTATACTACTAAATATTACTCATCATAATTTCTAATGTTTGAAAAATCAATTCATTTGTTATCAACTATTGTGACCCAGGATTAACATTCAATCATTTTAAATCGATGACTAGAAATGTTCATCATATTATAGATGTAAATGTTCAAGGACCAAAATATTTTATTGTCTACAGAAACATTCAAAAAGTCATCAAACATAGTTAAATATATTAAATGTTTTTTACTATGATGTTCCCCATTATTACCTCTCTTTAAAACCATTCTTCATATCTCAAAAAAAGAAAACCTAAAAACATTTGAGAATGAATGCTTAATAAGTTTAAATAAAAGGGTTACAATATATTAAATTTAATGTAATGGTACGATAAAAATATAATATCATTTAAATGTTATAAAATACATATCAATGATCATATTTATGAGACATAGAAAAATATTTCCAGATCATATAACTGAATTTTATGTGAATTAATAGAATGCACTATGAAGGTATAAGTGCTGAATAAGACACAAATTTTATGTTTTCATGTAATAATAAAAAATATTATGTCTATAATATCATCCAATACCTTCATAACATGCTATTATTGTGATACAACGTAGTTACCAACTTTAATCTTGTGCTAAACAGTAGTGTAGACTCATGTATTTTGAAATGGGCTACAACATGTGTATACTCTAGTTTTTGGGCATGGGCCACAAAATGTATACAATTTTGTTTTTAGAGTAATTATATATCTCATGTACGATTTGAGCTCATATACCAATTATCCTTACCCACTGAATATAATTATTATATAGGTCTCATAGATCACATAATAAATGAATACCTATATTTTTAAAAGACAGTAAAGAATTCATTATATCATGACCCATAAAAAGAAATGGGTTTTATAGAAATTGTTAAACATTGAATTTAATGATGATCATATTCATTTTATCATATCATAAAATATGTAAATGATAAAGGTTTCAAAATAATTTTATCATAGAATATACCATGAATGGAAGCACGTTTAAAAATCATATAACCCATGAATTATAAACAACATTCATAAATTCGATACAGTCAAAACAAAACCAATTCAGAGAAATAATATGAATAGAACATTGGATCATATCTCGAATGAGGAATGGTTATTAAAAATTGATGACATTGTATATGTTAAATAATTTTTAAGGATCTTTTTATAAACCATTATTGATGAAATTTTTCATTCATCTTTGAAATTTTTTTTATAATAAACCATTATAAAGACAATTTTCCTTGAAAATAACCTTGAAAAAATTTAATGGTAGCCTGAAAAAAAATAAAACAACTTTCATTGAAAAATTATAATATAATCTTGATGACTCATTGTTAATATTTTTAAAAAATATATTTTTACCGAACATAGATTTCTAACTGTAAAATGAAATATAGTCATATCATCATGTAAACATTTTATTAATTATATTAACTACTATATAGTAAAATAAGGAACTAAATAAATTATGATTTCGTGAATGACCAAAATTGAGATAAATCCTGAGTTTTCAAGAGATATTGATCATAATGTTTCATCAATGGAAGAATAATATAAAATATCCCTATAAATTATGACATTTTTTCAATAAACCCATAGAACATGGTAACACTGAATCATAATCAGTATTTTATAAAATGATGTTAAATGAATAATATTATATCATCTAAACAATTATATTCATGGTGTAAAATATTAAATGGTATTGTATACATATCTTATTATAATATAGTTTCTATAGTTAATCATGTGTCTTAAGGAAGTAAAATTGAGATAAAACTACCTTAATGGTTTGTTAAATACTGAACTGTAAACCCCCATAAAATAGAGTTCATTAAATTATTATTTAAATAATATTAAATATTAAATATTTTTAATAATATTCCTTAATGGGTGGTATTTAAAACCAAAAATGTAGCTTTTTGGTGAATAATTTGCGAGTCGTAGAGAAATAAATTTGAGAATATAAAACCCTTAATACATGAGTAATTGTTTAATCGTGATCCTTGGGAAAAAAATAATTTAAATAGAGAAGTATAATGAAAATAAATATAATAAATTTATCATATGACATTTAATAATGTATTATTACTCCCCACAAAAGAATAGAGTGTTTAATATTTCATGAATTTCATAGAAATTAATAGGAAGATGAAATTCACATACCCAAAGTCTTGACTCACTTCCTACAAATTCAAACAAACTATTTAATAAATAAAATTATATTATATGTATACCAATGAGATGTAAAATTATATAAAATTTCACATATGGTTTGGTTGTGAATCTATATTACCCTATAATTAACATCCACATGTTTTAGTTATGATTCCGGTAATGTCTGCTCGGATTTTATTATTTGTTCATACATGGTATTCTTGATCCTCCTTCTATGATCATGATATAAATATTTCCATAATTCAAAATTTTATTTACATCTAATATATATTGAACAATTTTTTTTAAAAAAAATCTTTAAACGATTGATATCTAATATGGAATACACCTTTCATGGAGGCAAAAGGTCGTACGTACACATGAACATGTTTTCGTTTTCTTATTGTATTGAACAAAATAATGTAAATGAAATATATGAATATATATAATATCATTAAATTATTATTTTAATTTCATAAATATCACATATTTTCCTTAACCCTACCCTTTAGGTATTCCATGTGATGTGGTAATGAATTACATCAATTTGAGGAGGCGGTAATCCAGACTTCCACAAAAAAAGATATCGTACAACCACAATACATAATGATTGAAGGCATGTTTTTTTATAAAAGATCCATAAGAATAAATATATTATAAATTTAATAATTATAATAAATAAATAGAGTTTAAAACATAATTATAAAACATGAGTGGTGGTAATATTAGAAAAACAACATCATTTTCTGAGGTCATAGTCCATCATACACAATAATATAAGTTTGTTACCCATTTGATGTTAATGTGTCTTAGTGTAGTTAATAAAAAATTTACAAATCTTGGAATATTTTGGATAAGGATGTTATTATTTAAAAATTAAATGAATTTAATTATCATTTTATAAAAAAATAAAGGAATTGAGATTGAGGAATGAGGGTGACTCTTCTTTAGGTAACTCCTTTTGGTTTTCACCAAAGTGATTCCTTGGATAGAATAATTTTAATTGGAAGGCACTCAAGATGAATTTATAAGTGTTTTAAATTGTTTTAGAATATTTTTTACAAGGAAAACGACTACAGGGATTTGAATAAATAAGAGGGGTGAGTTCCATTTTATCGTGGAGGAGGGGTGGCATTCTTGAAATCATTTGTTAAAAAAATTCCTCCCATATTTTTTCTAGAGAATAGTTTCTCAAATAATTATTCTTATATGTTTAAATTTTGGATAGGATCTTAATATGGCCCTAAAATTTATTATGGGTTATTTTATAGGTAAATATATCCCTTAACATTAAGGTATAGTCCATTATGATTATAAATATTCTCTTAATCAATGTCAATAATTTTAATAACAATCACTAATATTTTGGGCAAAAACATAGATTAAATTATTAGAAAATTTTAATTACGATGTATAAAAATATGTAATATATTTTTTTAATTTATATTAATGTAAGTGGAAAAAATTATTTGACATTTAATCTCGTATAAGGGATGACAACGCAAGGTCGTAAATTTACAATTTTCAAATGATTGAAATAATTCTATGTCCAATTTCAATATGTAATCGATTTCAATGAACAAAATTGGATTAATTTTTTTAATATTGATCAAATTAAACATCAAAATAAAACTCTAATATAATTTAACTACATAAATAAAATATTTGAAAATTCAGTTATGAATTATATATTCAGTGTTATTGATTATGAATTAACAAATAAAACATCACATAATAATACCAAAAAAATTCTATAATATATTTTTTATGTTCCTATATAAAAATGATTATTATTTTGTAAAGTTAAAATAATAAAATATTCATAAATAATATTTAATATGTGTTTTCTGTTAAAAGGCTCTTAAATTACCTTTTAGAAAAATACATTTTTTATTTATAAATTCTGAATTTTTCATAAATAATTCCAATAAAATAAATATGATGAGATAATTATTTTTAATGAATATATAAAATATAAATTTAATTTAAAGCATTATAGAAAAGTGGATTCGTAATTTATTGAGATAAAATAGTGCTTTTAAAAGGAATGATTTTTTTCTTATAAAATTAATTCCTTTATTTTTAAAAATTTATTTCATTT
This sequence comes from Viscum album, assembly GCA_963277665.1. Lineage (NCBI taxonomy): Eukaryota > Viridiplantae > Streptophyta > Magnoliopsida > Santalales > Viscaceae > Viscum > Viscum album. Next base: position 1,114,287,552 of record OY728131.1, read on the forward strand.
ACTTCTACTAATTGTTAATAATGTTTCATTTTATATACAGGTGAAAATATTATTCTCATAATTTTGTTTTTCATCATTTTAAAATCAATTCCATCATCTCGGTGGTAGCTATAATAATATTTATATTATATTATAGTTCAGTAATAATAAACATTGCGCGTAACAGAAACTATTGAAGGGACTTTGTATTGTATGTAAAAAATGCAAACAAATATTTTCATGTACGAGATACTAATATAAGTATTGTACATAATGCATTATTATCTTTTATGTGCATGTAATTCAATCCAATATTATGTTATTTTTTTAAAAAAATCTCTATTCAGTGTTGTGGGAAAAAAAATTTCAAAAGGATTATTTTAAATCAATATTTTATAATAAAATAATTTGGTGTTAAAAAACGTAATTTAAAATGGTATCATAATTAAATATTAGTTATTGTAACTGATAAAATATGAAGTCTTGTGGATATCTTCCTTCTCATTTTTACATGATATTATTGCAACCGATAATCCTCCTTCGAGAAGTACAAATATGAATGTAGACGATCGATTTTTATATAATTACATGGTAGATGATACATGTTATTTATAATGATCATGTATATATAATAATAATAATTTAAGAGGGTCATTAAACCATTCTTCATCCACAAAAAAAATTTTAATGATCCATATGGTGAAGCTCATATACAAACAAACTATATATCTTGAATATTCTAAATATCATTCTCTATCTCTTTAATATAGATGGTGGACATTATAAATGGATTTTTTAATATTAGATATTTTATAGGTGTATTTTGAATTGGGATATCAATATCACTAAATAATGAAATAATATACAATTGTTTGGGAAACACATTAGCATATTACATTATAATGGTAATATCATCAAGGATTCCACTTTATGTACTCTAATATAATGGATATTGATACCCATTATCATAAGGAAATAATAAGTAGTAATAAAAAGATGATTCAAAATGATATTCATCTACCTCTTTCCAGTTGAATAGAATTGGAGGGTGATTTTTGATATAGAGGGTGAATTGCTTCCTTTAATAATTTATATTTTCTAAATATAATGAAATCCAATTGATACATACAATGGAATTGAATTAACCTAATGGGAATCTGAAAAGTTATTATTTTAGTGTTATAATATAAATACAGATTATAAATATGATGTATAATTGGGATGCAATGAGTTAATCATTATTTATTTTCACAGATAGCTCACCTTCCTTGTATTTAGGGGGTGTTTCAATAATTATTTAAAAATTACATTGTATAAAAGAATGAGTAGAACCTAAATCAAATTGTATTTTCTCAATCCATGAATAAAAAACTAGTGCACCTATTGGGAAGCCATTGTTATTACCCACCTCAGCAATTATGATTTCATAAGCTATACCTTTATCTCTTGGATTATGAAGTTATTGTCATGTATATCATAAAAAACGCTTTTTATAGTGATGTTATTATCATAGTGTAATTTTACAACAAAATTGAAACCTTGGAAATAGTAATGAGGTTTGACTTCAACATCCCATTCATTTATAACATTTTTTGTATTATAACATAATCATCTTCAAGTTATGTTCCCTTCCTAAACATAATTCATTTTCGATTCCCCTTAATAATTTTTTTGGGATTCTTATTATAACAATTTCGAAAATCATGGTGTCTAAATTTATTTTGAATGTGATATTTCACTGAAATTATTCTTGAAATAAACATAATTCACTACTTATTATCTGAAGAACCATTATTCCCTTGATTTTAACTGATATCGATTTAGACTTGGAGGTCACAACTATTAATTTTGTTTTATTTTTCAATGTTTTGAATTTGAAAAGCATTTTATTGATTCATAATTATCTCACTAATGGTATTATAAACATTACAATATAGATCCATAAAAATATATAGAAATATGAAACAATTCTTATGATGTTTTCATCATATTACCACATACATTCACCATACATTTAATTTAGGCCAAGGAAATCCCTTCCCATATTAAGATGATGATTGTGGGGAAATTCATTATGAAAATTAATTTGAATAATTTTGTATAGTATAACCCAAGGCTGTTTTCCTCAGGCATCAGATTTTTTATAAATGAACTCTATAGATTAGATTATTTGCCTATAGAATATAGAGCCCTTATAAACTTCTCATTATTTGGAGAATTGAAGGAAAAATAACTTATTTTAAATGGTGTTGATCCATTATTGAATAATTGAAGGTTTAAAAGATCCAATAAAATAATGAAGCATTTTTTTATAAATGATTCTATTGAATAATTATTTCCCATATGTTCATTTGGGTTTTCTCCTATTATGATTTCCATTCCAATAATGAGTTAACAAAAAAGGTATCATAATGTTTCTAACTCTAGATCTCATCGATTTGTGAATTTCATATAGGAATTTATTTCATATATCATAAAATTTCTTTTCACATTGTACCTCATATATCTAGAAATAAACTCAAATAAGTGGAAAATAGGTATGATAATTTTCTAACATCTCGAAAAATAAAATCGAATAATAAACATTGAATTGATAACTCATAGATGATATATGTTCCATAACATATGAATTTAAGGGATTCAATCATACATATCTCAGGTCTATTTCAAACGATTAAATATAAGGGTAATTTTTATTCCCAACATAATGGTTCATAATGAGAAAGTTATTTTATTGAATCCAATCCCGAATTATTTTAAAAATAGGTGTATGGAAAATCCTCTTTTTAATTCGCTATGTGAAAATCGAGATAAGGCCAAATACTCCCTTTTTCAATTAATAACCCTTGATAAAAATATCATCAATCCATGTATTCTTGTATTATCCCAATAGGCTGTTTTTAATTTAAAACCACTTACTATGTATTTTACCATATTTTATAGATTTTTAATGATGTGTAGTTTTATCCCAAAGTGTTTCACTGTGGTTTTCTAATCCTAGTCCCCTTGAATAATTATACATTTCCCTGATACAATATTTGAAATACCATATTAATGTAAAATTATATTTTATAATTTATTTTATAAAAATATACATAATATAATAGAAACATTTTATGAGGCCAAGTCTCATTGGCTAATTAGATCAATAGAAAAATATAATTAAATGATAATAAAATAAAATTATTTAAATCTTAAAAAAATTCCCATAAAATCAATTGATCTTCTAATACTGTCAAACATATCCTAGCGATGTACATAAGAAACATTTGAGATATAAAGAGCAATTAGAAAATAAAAAGTTCATAGTATTATGAAATTAATATTTGTTAATCAACATGAATATCATGGGGACATAAATATGTGATAATCACAAACATAAACATTGAAGAATTATATAGGATGATATCATCAATGAAAAAATGAATGTGGAAACAACCAAAACAATTTTTTATAAGAAGAAGTCAGAGATAATCCACAAGACATCCTAACATAGTGTTCTTAGGATAACCACTGTTTTCACGATAGATGGGATATCATTAGATTAAAAAAATAAACCAATGTATTGGGTTACCATATAATTCCTATCAAGGAATTCAAATTTATTTCATTTACATAAATTTTTGTGCCCCATAGATAAAAACATTAGAATTTACTCAATCACATTTATAACCACGATTAAGGATTTATCGTTACAAACATGTATGTACCTAATTAATTAAAAATATGTGTATCTTGTAAAATCACCTTAATTGGATATAGGTATTAATAGTTACTACACAAATGTTTTTCCTAAATAATCAAAACATTACAATAGTACATAAAGATTCATGGTTGGGTTTAGTGATATTGAATGGTCCTCTATCATTTCATGAAACTCATAAGGAAATTAATATTTATTTAAAAAATGTATTTCGTCCTGAATAATTGGAAATTAATCAGATAATATATTTAATTCTCTTGAATAAACGGGATAATTAATGAATCCCCCAATATTGGTATCGTAATTACATAGATATCGATTATAATGAGAGAGGATAAATGATATCTCATTAGTAGAATAAAAAATTATTTTTACATAGATATTAATAATTATCTAAAAACAGAATCAATTTATTTTCCATGTCCAAATTAATATAAGTTTCTGGAATTGAAATTTATAATGATAAATGACTTACAGGATAAGTCACTTTTGAAAGCTTATTATGATCATATTTAGAGAATATGACCAAATTTAGAGGGATTTAAAAAATAATAATGATCTGAATTTAATTTTAAATCCCTTTATTGTTAATATATTTGGGTGGTTTCATGGTATTCAAATAATAAAATAGGGGAATTATTTTATAATTTCTCAATATAGGTTTTGAAATCTATATGATAAAATAATAAAAAAACTCTGAAATATCTAATGGGTTTTTGCCTCTTTCTACCAAAGAGGACTACTTTATAATATTTTATATATCCTAGAACATAACATATTAGCAGAATACCACTAGTGATATGAAAGTGACTCATGTCCCTAATAAATTTATTTTATACATTAAAATACAATATAATTTTTGGATTCTTCATTAAAGGATTGTAAAATTGATGAAATAAATTAAAAGATGCATTATTTTAAAGGGGAAACATATATTTGGTCATTGATTCATTTTATATAATTTATTACCTAACATTATGTTTTTTATCATTTCATATTACAAACCGTATATTTTTACTATATTAAATTTTCATCCAACATTATTGTAATCTACAAACATTCTAACAAATTTAGGATTAGCTAATTTTGAATTTTTTTTATCAAAATAATATTTATTTTATCAAATTAATTCTATATATGGGTTTTAATACTTTTATTTAAAATATATTATTGAATAGAAAATACTTTTTTGGAGACAATAATAGTTTTTTTCAACCTTATAAATATTATTTAGGAATTCATTAAATTATTTTATAAATTTTATGTAAAAAATATTTTTTTAATAATAGTTTTATATTATACAATTATTTATTATAAAAATAAAAATAAAATAAAAAATTGTTTAAAACAATATATTTTAAAAATTTACCATTTTCATTTCCTTGGATCAAAATAAAACATTCATCAAATAATATATAATTTTATATATAAGGTAATAATGAGAATGGATAAAAAATAATTTTATAATATGAATGAATGGATTCAAATTCATACTACAATTCTATAGAAGAAAAACACCTTATTACGCCAATGGACAACCAAAGGTTATTGTGTGTGTTAGTGGTACTTTTTGATGTTTGTTCGTATAACATGGTCTGGACCGGGATCTTGGAAAACATAAACCTATCCGGTAAATGGTTATTTTTATGTTTTATTTGTTCCAATTTTACCTGGTCTTGGAAATGGGAAAATTCAATCTTTCCGTATACATTTCAATCTCTGATAATTGGAATTCATTGGAAAATTTCTTCTTATTGAGGACATTTCATTATTTATCTATCTCAATTAGAGTTTATCATTACCCTTAATATATACTAGTTTTAGTGATCAATGTGAAATGTCTATATGATTTATATATTAGATTCTTAAAGGTATTTTAAATCAAAAATTATTAAATTTTTTAAGGGTATACAATATCATGAGTAGTGTATGTGTGTTGTATAACTATTGTAAATAATATTGAATTTACTCATTTAAAAATTGAATATCCTTTATAAAAGTTTGTGTCTTTATATTCTTCCAACCATAAAAAATTCCACTCGTAAATTTTTATTTCCTTCATGAAAATATTTGGTTATGTTTGTTTCGATTCCTCTTCTAGTTCCCATATTTCTTATTAAAATATGTTTTATTCCTAAACAAATTGACTAGGCATATATAGAACCTAAATTTTAATATATTTACATTACATAATTTTTTCTGAAGACTTAAATTTATTATTCGATGGATGCCAAAATATCATACTTCTATAAATGACTATGGAAACAAGAAAACATAATCACTAATCCATAATTGAGCTACATAATCTCCAAATTGGTCATCATTGACTGGAACCCTTCTTCGACACATCAATCATATTAAATATCTTTTTTACATAGGTGAATATAACATAAAAACGTGTAATCTCAGACACTCAATAAGTGTAATCATGGGAGATATAAAAGCACAATCATTTCCATATGTAAATGTTAACATGACCTTGAAAATTTAATCTCATAGCATACATATTTAATATCATGAACATGAATCATGGAAAAAATTGTGGATTTTTATCAGACATGAATAATAATGATATAACTAATATAAGAATTCAAAGAATAACATAGGAATAATACAATGAATTAGGTCATAAACATAGGCATATATAGTGATTTTTACAGTAGTGAAAGCATTTCATCCATCTTAGTGGAAGTACTCTTTTACTAAAATAGTTCACACCCCATTTTATCTATATATTACTAAACCAATTTTAATCCACATTACAGCCCTGTAATACTAATCCTAGTTCATTTCTCATTCATGCCATGTAATAATGAACTAATTTATTATCTAGTTATATCTTTGTATATCTCAGGATAAATAAATAATTTCCTAATTCAATTGACGGAGATTTATGTCCCACCAATCTCATAGTTAAATAATATATACATGTTCCAAAATACAATTAAAAATCCAATCATTACACACGAAATTATATTGGTATCATAAAAATATAATCATTTCATACCTTATGAAAAAATAAATAGGTTTTATTATCATTCCATCAAAATAATACACAATAAATGATTAAAGGATTTCATAAACATATAACATGTGAAAGAGAAATAAGTTTTATAAAGTCCATGGAATTAAGCACAACTCATTCATAGAAATAATATTAATGGAATATTTGGATAATTTCCTTGAAATTTGTGAGTAACATAAATGGATGTTATCTTAGATGGAAAATAATTTTGAAATATATTTTCAAAAACATTTAATGATGAAAATATTTTACTTTTTTCAAAATAAAACTATTACTTTATAAAACCATTTGAAAATTGTTTTCTTAAAATTTACCATGAAAACATATAAATAAGACTTGAAATCAATTTGGAATCTATTTTTATTGAGAATATATTTTTAAAACAATAATGGATGTTTTAAAACTATAATTAATTTTAAAAATTCTTTTTCTAGGAAAATTATCAGAATGGAACATTTGAAAAAAAAATTGAAAACATTTTAGAAATCATGGTTTTTGAATATCAAAAATATTTCTGACCGAATAGTGAAATATCATCATATTTCTTCCTAAAAATGTATTTTTTATTATATTAATACCAAAGATTCCGAAAATGGTTATAATAAATGTATATATATTGAATAATTATATTATAAGGACACTAATGATATTTATAGATTTATGGATCATAATATTTCATTAAAGGAAGAATAAGTATAATCAATCTTGAAAGATAATGAGATTCATTCAATAAAAGCTTATCACTAGGTAACAAGGGATAATACTCTCTATGTATGAAAATGAAATTAAATGGACCTTAAAATATCATTTAAATAAGTATATTTTTATACTTTAGTAAGGTTTCCTTATTAGGTTTTCATTCCTCTACCTTTTGAAAATCACAAAAAAATTATCTCAAGGAATATTATATTTTCCCTAAGAATTGTCTTAATAATGAAAAAAATTTCTATGTTAAGGAAATTTTATCCTTACCATTGTTCTCATTGAACATTTTATAGTTTCTCTACATCTAACTAATTTTATTCCTAATGTATAAAATATGTTTCACATATAAAACCTTGTAATTTTCTAAATCATTTGTTATATAGTATTTTGTTTTCAAATAATAAATTCTCAAATATTCAAACATTGAATTCTCTAAAAATTCAGACATCTAATTCTATGAAATACTGACTCAAAATTATCTTAAATTCAGAATCCAAATTCTTTGAAATATAGACTCCAAAATATCTAAAATAGAGACCCTGAATTCTATGAAATTCAGACTTCAAATTATATGAAATTCAAACTCTGAATTATCTGAAATTTAGATTCCCTATTATCTGAAATTCAAACTCCAAATTCTCTGAAATCCAGACTCTAAATACTATGAAATTAAGAAACCAAATTCCTCAGAATTCGGACACTGAATTCCTCATAATTCATACTCCCAATTCAATAGAATTCAGACTCTGAATTTTTCAGATTTCTGACTCAAAATTCATTAGAATTCTGCTTCTGAATTAATCAGAAAATAGAATTCAAATATCCATGTATGAGGGTCTTCGACTGTTTATTTTGATATACTTCAAACCATATTTTCTTATAGACTCTAAAAAAATATATTTGGTTAAGGAACCTTATTATGTTAAGACTTGTTATAGTTATAAAACAAATTTGTAAAATCTATTTTTAACTAACATTGTTTGAGTGGCATAGTTACAGGTCCCTCTAAGATTCAAGTAAAAATTAGACCATTGGAGGAGGGAGCCTAAAATTTAAAAAATGTCTATATATAGGTTTCATTTGAACTATCTCATAATAATAGAGAATATTGTTCCTTAACTCTAGAGATTTTATGTTGCTGAAGTGATTTTTAGAGAGAGATACTCTCATGCCTTGTGTATTCTGATCATCTTATTAATATTGCTTCATGTGACTCTAATTGTTTCTAAGTACAATAGAGAGATTCTAGGTATTATAAGATAGAGGTGTAGACTCCCTTAACGTTTGAGGACTATCATAGAAAGGAAGATAGAGGTACTGACTACATTAATGTTTGATGGATTATAGGTATATGAAAACAAATTATGATATTCCTTTCGAGGGATATCCCTAGTGTGGTTAAGACAGACTATATTGAAATTATAAATCAAGGGCTATTATCCACGGATGTTTGATATCCTTATCTTAAGATTAAACAATTTCATACTTGTCACTTGTTTTTTTCTTGTTTATTTCTACTTCATTTTGTTAGAGGATGAAAGTATAACTCTCTTATACTTTCTTATTATCTTTTTTACTATGATCTATAAGATTATATATTCTTTAAGGTTGAATATTTTCCTTGTATACATTCCTAAAGATCCATTTCTGGAACTATATTTTTGGAACCTGGCATGTTTTTTGAAATATAAGAGGTCTTGTAAATTTTCCTTGTTTAACATTTATAAACATAGTTTTCCTTATGGTTAAAAATGATCATTTTTAGAAATATGACTCACCCCCTCTTGTAAATGAGCATATAAATTCATAGTTCTATCCTACAGTTAGTAAACGAGGAGGTCTATGAAATTATTATAATAACATATAATTTTTCATTCCTAAGTTTTCATTGTTCTAAATTTTTTATTTTCTTAGGAATTTTGTATCTGTGTTTAAAAACTTTTACTATTAATATGTTTTGTTGAAATAAATTTTCATTGTGAATGGTAGGAATTGATGATAGTTCGATGGAAAATATAAATCCAACTAGACCGCCTATATTTTATGGGAATGATTACGAATTTTGGAGAGATCATATAAAGACGTTTTTTATTAGTATTGGAGTGGGCATGTTTTTCAGGCTTACACGAGATTACATGATTCATGATAAAGAAGTAAGAAACATTACTAATCATGAAAAGTAGGAACTTCATCTAAAATAAAATGTATGCATTACATTTTTATGTTCAATTAAAATGAATATATATAGTTATATTTCTTAAGGTGATGTTTTTAATATTATCTAGGAGAAATTGGATGTTAATAATTTGGGTACATCCATTGTTATAGAAACTAGAGGATCTATTCTTAGAACCAAATATCATGGATTTCTATTTCTATATAAAGAACCAGTATACAAGGTTTAATAGTGGTTAATGAAAATTTTTAATAGCCTGCAATATATGGGTGAGAAAGGTCATGATGATGAAGCTCGTGCAGACATGTTCATAGATATCATGCCTAATGAGTGGGAATCTTAGAGAAAAACAATTTATGAGAATTAGATAATATCTCAAATTACTATTGATAAAATATTTGGAACTCTCCATCAACATGAAACATGAATGAAAAGAGGAGATAATATGAATTAGAAGAATACTAACAATGGGACTTGAGCCTTTACTACAACTACAACTGAGACTCTTGAAAGGGTTATATGATCCCTATCAAAAAAAGTCTTTGTTTTATCTGAATCAAGTAAAAGTGAACATTCTGAGAATGAGATAGCTAATATCACTTGAAGGAAGAACAAGATAGTTTGTATTAATGTCTTTCAGTATAGATATAACTATAAATAAGGAATGGACTAGAATTATTTGCATGTCACATGTTATAAAAGAAAAATACCACGGAATATAAGGCCATGTTATCCTATGATTTAGAAAAATGATACAAAGGGAAAGCATTCTTGAGAGTAATAGAATGAAATATTACAATACTAAGACTAATAATTTTTAGAAAGCCAATGACACCTAGAGTACCAGTGTTGGTGACACTTTTGATGAATCTTCAGAGTATGAATCTACCGGTTAGAATAATCTGGCTCTACTACCAAAATTTCCCATTAAAAATCATTATATAATGGCCAAGGTACACAATTAAGAATCCATTACTAATGTATCCTAGAATGAAAATAACAATGATAATAAATATTATGAGTCTTCAACTGAATAATCTTTTTTCCGACAAAGACAATGAATTATCTGCTTATGAAGAAGTGCCTAGGTTTTCTATACATTTTAAGAATGAAAATTCTAAAATCAAAAAAATATTGATAAGGAAATTTATAAAAAATTTATTTTTAATAATAAAGTGTTAGATCTTTCTAAATATTAGGATAAAAACTTTTATTATTTTGATAGAATAAGAAAAAACCATGAGAAAGATAATTCTGAGAAGGGTGAATTTTCTAAGGATATTGAAAAAGTAATTTACGTGAAATATATTTTGGAGTCAAACTCTAGTTCTAAAAATAATGTCTTTGAGGATAAAAACTTGGTTAGAATACTAAATTCCGAAATATTTTCCTTGTGGATGTCTTTGTCAAACATTACCTCTAATAAGAAATATTTTGATAAGATGTATTCTCAAATTCGACCTCGTAGGAATAGTTTTGGAATTGGTTATACTCACTCCAAACCAGTTTTTAGTAATAACTTTTTTTCCACGATTTGCTCCATTATTCAATAAATGAAATTTTTGTATACATTGAGAAAAATGTTTCCTTTAAATAAAACCCAGTATTTACGTTTCCATAAAACTTATTTTACTAAGAAAATGTGGATTCCTAAAATCATGCATTCAGAAATTTCCAAAACCAAGAAAGTATTGATTCAAAAAGTTTAATAATCTTATTTTGAAGAAAATAATGATAGATCAACAAAAATAAATTGTTCATGGATAGTGGAAATTCCCATAATATGACCGGTAACATAAATTTCATTGAAACATTTGTCATGACGAATGAAAGAAATTCATCTTTCAGAGATAATGCTTATGGAAACATAATTGGTATATATAAAATTGTTCTTCTTGGAAAAACATTAATTTAAAATGTTTTTTTCAATGATCTTAAGCACAATCTCTTTCGCATAATTCAATTATGTGATGAAGGTTACCTAGTGAATTTTAGGAACGATATGTGCTTAGTAAAAAATTCAATGGTAGAGTTTATTATTTCTACCCCTAGGAAATAGAATGTATGCACAATAAACGTACAAGACCATAAGAGTCATGATAAACCCTTCATGAGTGCAATAAAAGATCAATCATGGTTGTGGAATATAATATTAGGACATTGTAACCTTAAGAACCTCTATGAACTATTTATGTAAATAAATTTTTAGTATCTACAAGATCATGGATTTGATTCTTCAAAAGATTGTTATCCTTGTCAATATTGAAAGCACCATAAATCCAGTTTTAAATAAATTGGGGAATTCTCAACTTCTAATGCATTATTGCTAGTGCATATGGGTCTTTTTGGTCCAATACAAAATAGAAACATTGGAGGAAAATGTTATTTATTTGTTATAGTTGATGATTACACTATATTTAAGTGGGTCTCTTTTCTAGAAACAAAATATGATGCTTTTTCTCTTTTAAAAATTTTTTAGAATCCAAGATAAAAATGAGAAACACCTTTCATTGACAACTGTTCATAGTGATCATGGAAGAGAATGTCAAAATAATTATTTTGAAACCTTTTGTAACAAAAAAGGAATTACTCATAACTTCATAGCACCAAGAAATCCTCAACAAAATTGTGTTTTTAAAAGAGGAAATAAAATTATTCAAGAGATTACAAGAAACATGGTGAGTGAATATTCAATAGCAAAAATATTTTGGGCTGAAGCTATAAGTACAACTTCTTATACTATAAATTGTGTTTTTATAACACCTTTTCTTAATAAAATTCCTTACAAATAGTGGAGTAGTATAAGACCTATAGTTTCCTACATTAATCTATTTTGTTGAAAAGTATTTATTCTGAATTCTAATGATAAATTCAATAAATTTTCACCCAAATTAGAAGAAGAAATTTTTAAAATCTACCCCACAATTTTTAAGACTTATTGAGTTTTTATTAAAAACACTTGTACTATTGAAAAAATAGTAACAGTTAAATTTATAAAAAAAAATGATCCTTTTGTTTCTAAACATCCACAACATACATATTCAGATGTTTCTTCAAAAACTAATTATAACCATTGATAGAAGATCCATATAATATGGAAAATTTTCAAAAAAATATTTCTCATGCATTTACCATTGATGATTTCCTACCATATGTTGATGAAAGGATTTTACAAAACCCAAATCAGTTATTTATTAAGAATCATCCCAGTTATAGTATCATTGGTGATGTTAATAAACCCTTAAGGATTACAAGTTCCTTGTGAAATGAATTAGAAAATCTATCATTCTTTCCTAATTAGAACCAAAAACCTCTAATAATGATTTAGGTGATTATGATCATATTAATTCCCAACAAGATGAGGTAAATGAATTCGAATGAAATAATGTCTGGAAGTTGTTTAAATGTACTAAGGAAACTTCTATTATTGGTGTATGATTGGTCTTCAAAAATAAGTGTGATGAAAAATGATTAATAGAATGAAATGGGGCTAGATATTGTTTTTCTAAATTCTATAATCTACAAGAAGGAATTGACTATGAAGAAACCTATGCTTTAGTAGCTAGACATGAAATTATTATTATTTTAATAGCCTTTGTGGCATTCATTAATTTCAAAATTTTTCAAATGGACGTTAAATGTGACTACCATAATGGATAAGTTCAAGTGGAACTGTTTGTTGACCAACTTACTATTTGGAAGATATAAAAAATACTGAACATGTTTGCATACATACCACGACGTAATATGGACCTAAATAATCCCATTGAGCCTAGTACGATATACTTACAAGATTATTATTACAAAAAAAATTATTTTATGTGAAATGGTGGTCGAATACTTTATATGATGAAATATAAGAAATTTTTCTGATTGTTCAAATTTACATTGATGACCTTATATTTTCTTCAACTCATAAATATTTAACCAATTAATTTGTAAAATAAATGAAATCTTATTTTGAAATGGTTATGATCGTTGAGTTAACATTTTTCCTAGAATTTAAAATTTATCATAAACAAGAAGGAACTTATATATCTCAAAATAACTATATTATATATCTTCTTAAAAATTATGGATATGAAAACACTAAAAGTATAAGTACTTCAATTCTTACCTCAAAATATCTTGTTCATGATGATTCTAGGAAAACAATAGATTAAACATCATTTATAGGTATGATAGGAAGTATAATATACATGATAGCTAGTAGTCCAGACATAATTTTTTCAGTATGATTATGTGCAATATATCAATTCAGCCCTAAGGTATCTCATTTAAAGGAAGTAAAAACCATTTTTTTCTATTTAATGGGAACCAGGGATTTTGGACTCCATTATAATTCTAGAAATGATTTTGTTTAAATTTCTTTCCATATACAGACTATGGTGGATATAGAATAGTTAGATAAGTACATCCAGAACATGACATTTATTAAGAGATTCATTAGTTTATTGGTCCTAAAAAGGAAATACTCCGTAGAACATTACACTGCTGAAGCTTAATATTTAGTAGCTGGAAGTTGATGTACTCAAGATTTTTGGATGAAACACACACTCAAAGAATATGACATGAGTTTTACCAAAACATAAATATTTTTTTGTAACACTAATGTCATTTCCCTAAGAAAAAACACTCCATATCACTCTCATTCACAACACATGGATAATATGCATAATGTTCTTAGGGATCACACTCAAAGAGGAGATATCATTCTTCAATATATTAGAATGCAAGTTCAAATTGCTAATATTTTCACAAAATATTTACCTTACAATATATTTGAATAAATTAAATAGATATTAAGAATTATAACCATAAGTTAATCCTATATATTAACTTCTTGTTGAAATCTATCTTTAGATAGTAAGAAACTCCTTCTCATTGGGGGAGTACATTTGATATAAATTTTTCATAATCAATTTTTTTTTGTAATCAAAATTTTTTGTAATCAAACTTTTCCTAAATGAAAATATTTCATTACAAAAAAAAAATAGTAATCCAAATTTTTCGTAATTAAAATCTTACCATAATCAAAATTTTTCATATTAATTTTATTTTCATTATCAAAATATTCTACTCAAGTAAATTTTCAAGAATCTAATGTTCTTCAAGGGGAATTTTCATCATTTTGTTGAATTTACCAAGAAATTTGGAAGGTAATTTTCCTTTAACAAAATTTGTAAACATCATTTTACCTGTTGGTATTTCTATATTTTTTAAGACAATTTTCAGATTCACATTTCTCTAAATCCAATTTTTTTAGTAAAACCCTTAAAAGATTGTAACCTACTAAATTCCTTCTTCGGCTAACATCTCAACTATCATATCTTATCAAGAGTATTTATATCGTTGGATCTCTTTGGGAAGATTAATTGTCACCTCAAATGATTGTATATGGACCCCCCAATTGTTTTCCCACATCAGTTTTCAAATATTTGCAGTGCTGAATCTATGCCCCTCTACTTAAAGCCATTCTGAATCGTATGCTTTTTCTCAATTCTGAATTTCTGTGGAATCATCAACTCAGAATGAAGTGTCTTTAGTTAAGTAAATCTATGAATGATAGGTATACAAGGAAATGTTAGCTGATCAAAAATTATTTTATAAGTATGATTCTATTATTTCAAATAATATCAATTTGAATGGCTGGGAGACCTTATGTGTATCCCAACTGTAAAAACATGATCTGGTTTATCTAAAGAAGCTGATATAATTCTATGAATCTATGATTTTATTCAATTAAGGAGGGAGAGATTAGTTTTTATTTAAGAGCTATGAAAAAACATACACCCTTTATTACAATAAGGCTGGAAGATTAATAGTAATTTCATATGAAGGGGAAAATGAATTATAAGGACTCAGCCTTAAACTTTACTTATTAGTAAATTAAATGAATAATTCACATAGCGGATCTTTTCAGGTTTAGTGTTTTAGACCATAACTATTACATCTCAAAATATTACACAGTAGACGCTTCTACGAAGTTTCATTTTTTTTCAAAACATGAAATCAAAAAAAAAAGTCATTTTTAGTTCCATGTTTAAGAAATCATGACTTTTCCTTGATCCCATCCTTGACCCTATTCCAGATTTTTTCATGTGAAAAACATTTCCAAAAAAACTTTGGGTGAGCATAAAAATCTCAGTATGGGATACACATAGAAGGATAACTATTAGTTTTTAAAAACAACAAGTAAACCATGAATACTTAATCAAAGTAATACTTTTCACCTTTATGAAGCAGAAAATACTCTTCATTGAATAAAAGATCATTACATACCGTTTTTGTAGCCAAAATATTACCATAAAACCCATATAATGAACACATAACATTTAATGCTAACTTGGGACATAAATCTACATAAATGGAATAACCATACGGTTGACTTCCAAACATATCACTTAATGTAATAGCCATACAGCTGACTTCTGTATCCAATGCATTAGAGGTTATAACGTAACCACCCATCCTAGTATTCACGGCACCACCCTTTATATGGTTTACCACGTAACCACCCGTCAAATGTCCAAGTACCATTATAAAATCATAATACATGAAACAAATATAATGGAAAGAAAAAATTTCCACATTTAGATCACAATATATCACTAAAATATATTGTCATAACAAATCCATTATAAAAATCATTTTCAATACCAAAATACATAAAAGAGTATATGGTTTTTATTTACTTTTAAAAACATTATGTCTTGTTGAGGAAGCCAAAGTCCAAATAATAATCGCAGCGGTGGAAAAGGTCATTGTCACCGCATACGTTAAAAGAAACATTCCTTTTTGTTGTTTTGTAAAATGCTTCGTAGAAAAAGATTCCTTTTGTATAAAATTAAAATTAAAAGGGGATTATACACCGTATAAAAGAATGTCGTGTATTATAAAAATATATATATCAATGAAAGGAGATTGATATGAAGTCCCTTATTAAGGCGGTATCCTTGGATTAAGGATAAATCAATTAATAATTTTGTGTGACAAACGAATACACCAAATATAAGTGGATGTTAAGTGTAAAAAAATTAGAGGTCATTCACGCATATTCATAGAATGACACATTCAAGGAGCACAAGTTTATCCCAAAGAATCAAAATTTGATTATGAAGTTCCCTTGGAAAAATTTGACAGCCTAACGACGTCACTTCAAAATTCAGAAAATGAGTTGATGAAAGATAAAAAGGGTATATCATTACTTGGACATAAAATTTACATCAATAAGGATATAGAAGAACATATCCCAACATTACAATATGTAAATTAAAATACCCAACAAAAGAAGTCTTTTTAAAAGAGGAGGGTGAAAGGTTCCCTTACCGACTTGGGTATCTTTCGAAACATACACCCATTGAAAGAAGGACAATACAACATTAATGTAAATACTCATAAACGAAATTATATTACACAAAGAGTAGAATAATGGGTAGTACATATACCACTCAAAGGAAATGGTGGCAAATGTAGCATAAATCTCACGGGAATAAAAGTGAGATGAAAAATCCCTTACGACAACTCGGTAGCCTAAAGACGCCACTCAAAACGTCCAAAATGGATTGATGAGAGAAAATAGGGTCTCTCATCATATGAACATAAAATGTATAGTATGTGTAATATAAAATAACATCCCAATCATATGAAAGATGAGCTTAAAATGAATGACATAAAAGAGTGTACTTAAGAAGAAAGAGAGGGGTATGATCCCTTACCTCAAGTCTGACTTCTCTTGTTTGTTTCTTTATATTACTGAATAATAAACTTTGGTCAATTTATAATTGCTTAAGGATCTCCTTTAAATAATTTAAATTATATAATGTCTAAAAATTATAAATAAAATATCATGATGTATGTAACAGCCCGAGATTTTATGAAAAATATTATTTTTAATTTTATTAATGTCTTGTGTTGTACGCTACACCAAAAGGATCTTGCACAACACGCATCCTTGACTTGCCTTGCATTACACGCAATCGCAACCTTCCTCGATAGCGTGTGTAGTACGCAATACTGAGTTTCACGAAACAACGATATGCTATTAAAATATTATTAAAACTAGCCGTTATGAATAGTAATAACCACTTTTTAAATTTTAGAAATTTTAGCTCTCAAAATGGACTTCATTTTTGGATTCGGAGTATCGAATTTAGCCTAAGGTGAAATTTTGGTACTTTTCGGATAACTTTCATATTCTGATGAATAGTGAAAATTACTAAATTATAATTAAAAACAACTCTTTTAATCGAAATAATTAATAGTGATAAATTATTAATTTGAGTGGTTTTAAAGTATATTTAGAATATATTTTTACAATTTAATACAATTTTGGTCATTGGATGTAATTTCACATTTAAACCAGACATAATCAAGTTTCAATCTTTTGATAGATATTGTTTCTTAAAAACACGCTATTTGTTTTAACAGCGGAATTTATTTATAAAATTAATTAATGCAACTTCAATGTTATGAATTTGGTAAAATAAACTTCTTTTTTGAATTCGGAATATGAAATATAGCTTAGGATGAAATTTTGGGATTGTTCTGAAAAACATCAATTTTTTATGAATAGTGAAACTACTAAGTGGTAGTTAAAAAAACTGAATTTTTCATAAAACATAATTTTACCGCTTCTGTAAATGGAATTTCAAAAATCCGAGAGACACGGTTGATGTCAGTAAGTAAAATGTGGTTCAACGAGATGAAAATAATTTTTGGTGAATAGTAACTTTTTACTTTTATTTAACACGGTTAAAAGTAAATAGGGTAATTAAGGGTAAGAATGATATTAATATTACCCTAACACATGTCCTAATTCTATTAGACAAGTGTATCTCGACCAAAAACAACCTTTAGTGTAAAATATTATCATTTAGGCCCACTTGGATTATATTAGGACATTTATTATTATTTAATTCAAAGAAGAGTTAAAAGAGTTAAAATCAATGTTTATTTACTAAAACATTTTTAATATAGGGTTGTACATAAGATAAATTCGATTGTAAATATTCATTAGAAAGTTAAAACGATTTCCTACATAATAGTATTTTATTTGTAATTTTTACAAATCAAATAATTTAATTTATTTATGACACAAAGATGATGCAGTAATTATCTTATTAATGAAATATTGACATAATTGATATTATAAATACCAAAATAAATGTAAATTAAGACTTTTTATGAATTTAACTAATTTTATAGGTTACTATGATATATTAGTGTTGATTTAATCAACTTGGTTCGAACATATAATTCTGTTATGACTTTCACAAAAATCATATATCAAATAGTGTCAAAATTTACACAAAATAGTTTTTAAATATAATACTATATTATTAATTTTTATTTTATTCCTAAAAATCTAAGGTTCGTCCAAATGACTTAGATAAGGATATATATATTAATAATAAACAATTTGGGGTTCGTTTGTCATGTTATAGTAAGTGTATTAACCATATAGTGTAAGAAAACAAAAAGACACGGTAAAAGTGAAATTATTTAACTTAGAGTTAAATCTAATTGATAAGGTCAAAATAATAACCTAAACTTGTCTAAATCCTATTGGTTGGTAGTATTTCGACCCATCCAGACTTTAGCTTCGAAATAAGACCCTTTGAAACCATTATAAACTGATTTTGACTTTAATATAAAATAATATTTTGAGATATTCCTAAGGTGCCCCTCTCCTCCCTTATAAAAGGGCACCTCTCCCCCCTACTCCTCACACAAATTTGAGCACTCAAGCTCGTCCAACCCCTGACAAAATCCCTTCTCCACTTCACTAGAATAATCCTAGAGGTCCTGGTATTCGTCAAAGACCAATCTTAGTTCCCTAAGTGGAGGATTCAAAGAGGCGTTCCAAAGAAGAGGTAATATCCATTACCGATCTTTTCAATTTCTTTCTTCTTCAACTAATTCTTCTTTAGTTGTTTCATAATAAAGTAATAACATCAGTATTACTTACATACTGATATGTTATTATAAATATGAAACAACCCTAATTCACCTTTTATCCATCCTACGGAAAAATGAAATCATCGCGCGTGCGTACGTACGGAATACCGTCTCCACGCCGTGGTGTAATCTATTTTCCACCATCACCTTACAAGGATGGGTATAATGGTGTAATGAGTAACTATTTATGATTATTATAAAGTAATATTGATACTGAAATAATATATATATACTCTAATATAGTTCCACGATCATAGGAACGATATCATCACTCGTGCGTACGTACGGAATACCGTCTCCATGATGTGATGCGACTCGTTCTACATGATCATCATTACATAGTAATTATATAAATGAATTTAATGAATAAATATGATATATTTTACACTAATACCATTTAGTATATAAGGTATCTATAACCTTAAAAGAATAATAAGAATTTATTCGGCAAAACACGCATAAGAACAAAAGGCAATAAAGACCCGAGTAACAAGAAACAATGAAATATTACTAACAAGAAGCTAAGAATATGACCATATATGATATGATATCAATATGTATGATTCTGTAATAAGTAAATAACATTATTTAAACCATTATAAAGGAGCTTTGGACACGTACAATGCAAATCGGACATAAGGTAAGGGAAATATCACAATCTCATTTTTATTCGAGATTGTTTATACTTTGGTATTTACTGCGGTGTATTTTATCATCCACATCCATATTTCTTCAGTATGTAATATTTATATCCTTCTACAATAATTTATATCCAAATTTACCCTTCGTTGAGTTTTTAGTAATGAATATGAATGGAATCCTTTGTCGTTTTTCGTACGAGGTACTTTTTGACTTTTCCGACAAAAGTACGAAGAATGTTTTTTTAACTTATACGGCAAGAATGGATTTTTAAAACATTATTTTCAAGAATCTTCCTTTATAAGTTTTCAAGTTTATTTTTAATCAACTTCTTTTAGTTTAAATTTTAATGACATGTTAAGAAAGGAAAAGTATTTTTGAAGTAGAAATGATATTTTCCTCAGGAATGAAGTTCAAGTGTTTTTTCAAATTTATTTTTCATCTAAGATAATAAAGTGTTCTGTTTTTATCCCTATTATTACATTGATTTGATTATGTTGTGATAGAATTATTTTTATGAATTCCTTTATCTTATATGAATTGTTTTATGATGTTATGATGTTTAAGATTCCCATTTTTATTACATGGGTTATGAAATGATGTATGATTTATGATTTTGTGGCACACATAAGAATGGTATCATTATGAGATGGGTGGGACCTATATCTCCCTCCAATACATTGGGTAAAGATTTTATATCTCATGAGATAGACATGGCTGGAATGGTAGGTTATACCGGTTCAGTGAAACAGGACTGAAACGAGGGTGACTCGGTTTAGAAAGGGACTTTGCCCACTAAGATAGTCTTGGAAATGAGTCTTGAATAACATGAAATGATTTTCAATGATTATGTGTGTATGCCACAAATTTTCATGTTTTATGTTATGATTATTGGGATTTTATTTCACTACTATGATTTATCCCATGTTATGAAATTATGCTCTCTTTTGCAGGTTAAGATTTCCAAAATTTATGTTCTTATGAATATGATGTGATTGATTTCTCTTTTGTTTACCCTTACTGAGCATTTGAGCTCACCCTTTTATGTTTTATTTTCCCCAGGATATAAAGAAAGGTTTTAGGTAAAAAAAAGGGAAGATCTTTAAGGGAGATATTGAAGATCTTTCACCACGATTAGAAGATTACGTTCCGAGTTTCCAAAGACACTAAACTATTATGATCCTTGTGTGTGTGTTTTTTGTTATGTCTTAAGTATTCCGCAAAAGTAATGTAATTTCCATGTACGTCAAGCTTCGGGTCTCTATAGTTGGTATCAGAGGAAAGGTTTAGTCAACCTTTGGAAACTAGGATGCGAGAACTTTATTGAGATCCCTATAGATATTTCTATGGTATGTCTAGGGATGTCCCTAAGGTTAAGTATACGTATAGGTTATAGTACTAGAATTACGCTAACGATCATAGAATTAAACCTAAGATGTTAGATATTGAAGGTACTCCCCCTTTATTATGTTGTTTTCCCTAGCATGATTTTTGCCTCTCACACTATTCTTTTTGGGTTTTAGATGATGGCTGGAACCCGAAGGAACCGTGTTGATCAATGCAATGTACAATGAAATGATTGACCTCCTGAACAAACAAATGTTATGGGAGATGGAGTGCAAAATCTTATTGCTATACTTACACAAGCTATGAATCATTCTGGACTTCCAAATGAGCAGATAAGGGAACAATATTCTATTGAGTCCTTCATGAGGCAACGTCCAACTTCTTTCAGTGGGTCTTCTGATCCACTTGTTGCTGAACAATGGATCAGTACCACTGAAAAGATATTTTCAGTTCTTCAATGTTCTGAGCATGATAAAGTAATCTTAGCAGTATATCATTTGGAAGGTGAAGCTGATCAATGGTGGAATCTTATCAATAATACGAGGCAAAGAGATGAAATTGAGTCCATGGAATGGGATGAGTTCAAGAACTTGTTTTTCAGTAAGTACTTCCCTCGTATTCTTCAAACAAAGATGGAAAAGGAGTTTCTTGAGCTGAAGTATAAGGATGATGAATCTGTTGGTATATACAAAGCAAATTTTACAAGCCTTGTAATGTATGCATCTGGCATTATCATCCAACCTGAAAGTAAAGTTGATCGATTTTTGAGTGGCTTAAAACCAAGTCTTCGAAGGGCATTAGCTATAAAAGACTTTATTAGCTATGAAGAAATTGTGCGTTGTGCTATCAAGATAGAAATGGAAGTTGGTGTTACATATCCATCTCATGGTTTTGACAAAAAATGAAAGATGGAGTTCAAGGAGAAATCTCAGAATAATGGTGAAAAGAAGATGAATGTTTCCTTATGCACAAAGTGTGGAAAGAAGCATGGTGGAGATTGTCTTAAAGGGACTAGAAAATGTTTTAAGTGTGGAAAAGAATATCATCGAGCAGCTAAGTGTCAAAGTAATGGAAAAAGGGATTCTAATGATGTGAATAAAGCAAACACTGTAGAGAATTCACCACCAACACTTCAATGCTTCAAGTGCAAGAAAATGGGGCATTATGCTAATAAATGCCCTAATCCAAGGGTTAGTGATGATCGACATGAGCAACCGCTTAAGGCAAAGGACAAAGGGAAGTCACATGCGATCACCATTGGCGATGTTGAATATGATAACAATGTGATGGAATGATTAAGTGTTTATGTAATGGGATTCCAAAATAATGTTGTATCATAAAGTATTGGAATATTTATGTATTGGTCTAATGTGGTATTCAAAGTGATTGAGATATTTTTGGAAATAAGATGATATACGCATAATGAATGGAAAATGAGAAAATGAAATGTTTAACAGTATTCATGAGCTCATGATTGATATAAGGACTAAGTGATATCATTGTTTGAGTATATAGAATTTTGAGGATTTTGGTATGTCGAAAGTGTTAAATTTTAACTGCATTCATGTTTTCACTAAGGTATTCAAGAGAATACATGATTAAGGACTTTTAATGTTTGGAATGTGACCAACAAAACATATCTTATGATATATGGGGATCAACGATGGTGTTAATTCTCTGGTAATCGTTTTCACTATGTTATGAGAGTGGACTGCAGTATTATGGATAAGCCTAAATATTGGAATGGATTATGTTGGACATAAGTTAGTATTGTTTAAAGACAGAATTTTTCTCGATATTATTGATGGGATGTCATAGTAATATAGTTTTAGAAAAAGGACAACATGCAGGACGGGCGACAGCCCATCACGTCGGACAAGGGTGTGGAAATCGAACCCACAACCGAAGTGCGACTGGCGTTTATCACCTACCACTAGCCTACAGGAAGTCCCTGTTTAGTAGAAACTAGTTTTATTATATTAAGATGTATGACATATGATGTATAAGTCCATTTTAGGAACCATATATGATTAATCTCACTATAGATCGACTTATGTATATAATTTTTTGCTAACCTTTTGTTTGAGACAGATGGAATGACCTGTCATTCTATCACATGATCTGCTAACACTTCACGAATAACAAATTCAACTTCATTTATTTAAGAGATGAAGTGGAAATTGTTAAAGGCATGAACAACAGTGAGATTGTACCAAAATAAAGTAAGTATTTATTCTAATTCAAATTCTTTAACTTTAGGGAAACGATCTTGAAAACAAAAAATGTTGTCCTAGTGATCTTATATCTGATGAATCAGATGGTACCATAGATCGTCACAAATTTATGGCTTTGTGATTGCTGGATTTTCCATAGCCATGTTCTCTACCACTCTCCATCAGAACAATATGGTTAGATTTCTCTTCCATATCCATATTTTTACCTATGTGGAAACCCAGTGATTAGTTTATTTGGGTAACCGTTACATTTCATACTTTTGTTTTTAAAGATTGGTTTTGATATTCCTTTTTATGATGTGGGTTTCTATTAAAGAAACTTTTTAATAGTAAACCATTTATAACCCAGACGAATTTCGAGGGAGAAATTCATTTTAAGGGGGGTAGAATGTAACAACCCGAGATTTTAAGAAAAATATTATTTTTAATTTTATTAATGTCTTGTGTTGTACGCTACACCAAAAGGAGCTTGCACAACACGCATCCTTGACTTCCCTTGCATTACACGCAATCGCAACCTTCCTCGATAGCTTTTGTAGTACCCAATACTGAGTTTCACGAAACAACGATATGTTATTAAAATATTATTAAAACTAGCCGTTATGAATAGTAATAACCACTTTTTAAATTTTAGAAATTTTAGCTCTCAAAATGGACTTCATTTTTGGATTCGGAGTATCAAATTTAGCCTAAGGTGAAATTTTGGTACTTTTCAGATAACTTTCATATTCTGATGAATAGTGAAAATTGCTAAATTATAATTAAAAACAACTTTTTTAATCGAAATAATTAATAGTGATAAATTATTAATTTGAGTGGTTTTAAAGTATATTTAGAATATATTTTTACAATTTAATACAATTTTGGTCATTGGATGTAATTTCACATTTAAACAAGACATAATCAAGTGTCAATCTTTTGATAGATATTGTTTCTTAAAAACACGCTATTTGTTTTAACATCGGGATTTAATTATAAAATTAATTAATGAAACAAATATGTTATGAATTTGTTAAAATAGACTTCATTTTTGAATTCGGAATATGCAATATAGCTTAGGATGAAATTTTGGCATTGTTCTGAAAAACATCAATTTTTGATGAATAGTGAAACTACTAAGTGGTAGTTAAAAAACTGAATTTTTCATAAAACATAATTTTACCACTTCTGTGAATGGAATTTCAAAAATCCAAGAGACACGGTTGATGTCAGTAAGTAAAATGTGGTTTAATGAGATGAAAATAATTTTTGGTGAATAGTAACTTTTTACTTTTATTTACCACGTTTAAAAGTAAATAGGGTAATTAAGGGTAAGAATGATATTAATATTACACTAACACATATCCTCATTCTACTGGACAAGTATATCTCGACAAAAAACAACCTTAAGTGTAAAATATGATCATTTAGGCCCACTTGGATTAGATTAGGACATTTATTATTATTTAATTCAAAGAAGAGTTAAAAGAGTTAAAATCAAAGTTTATTTACTAAATCATTTTTAATATAGGGTTGTACATAAGATAAATTCGATTTTGAATATTCATTAGAAATCTAAAAAGATTTCCTACATAATGGTATTTTTTTTAATTTTTAGACATCAAATAATTTAATTTATTTATGACACAAAGATGATGCAGAAATTATCTTATTAATGAAATATTGACATAATTGATATTATAAATACAAAAATAAATGTTATTTAAGACTTTTTATGAATTACACTAATTTTATAGGTTACTATTATATATTAGTGCTGATTTAATGAACTTGGTTCAGACATATAATTCTGTTATGACTTTCACAAAAATCATATATCAAATAGTGTCAAAATTGACACAAAATAGTTTTTAATCTAATATTATATTATTAATTGTTATTTTATTCCTAAAAATCTAAGGTTCGGCCAAATGACTTAGATAAGGATATATATATTAATAAAAACAATTTGGGGTTCGTTTGGCATGTTATAGTAAGTGTATTAACCATATAGTGTATGAAAACAAAAAGACACAGTAAAAGTCAAATTATTTATCTTAGAGTCAAATCTAATTGATAAGGTTAAATTAATAACCTAAACTTGTCTAAATACTATTGGTTGGTAGGATTTCGACCCATACCCACTTTAGCTTCGAAATAAGACCCTTTGGAACCATTATAAACTGATTTTGACTTTAATATAAAATAGTATTTTGAGATATTCCTAAGGTTCCCCTCTCCTCCCTTATAAAAGGGAACCTCTTCCCCCTAATCCTCACACCAATTTGAGCACTCAAGCTCGGCCAACCCCGGACAAAATCCCTTCTCCACTTCCCTAGAATAATCCTAGAGGTCCGGGTCTTCTTCAAAGACCAATCTTAGTTCCCTAAGTGGAGGATTCAAAGAGGCGTTCCAAAGAAGAGGTAATATCCATTACTGATCTTTTCAATTTATTTCTTCTTAAACATCTTCTTATTTAGTTGTTTCATGATAAAGTAATAACATCAGTATTACTTACATACTGATATGTAATTATAAATATGAAACATCCCTAATTCACCTTCTATCCATCCTACGGAAAAATGAAATCACCGCGCGTGCGTACGTACGAAATACCGTCTCCACGCCGTGGTGTAATCTATTTTCCACCATCACCTTACAAGGATGGGTATAATGGTGTAATAAGTAACTATTTATGATTATTATAAAGTAATATTGATACTGAAATAATATATATATACTCCAATACAATTCCACGATCATAGGAACGATATCATCACTCGTGCGTACGTACGGAATACCGTCTCCACGATATGATGTGACTCGTTCTACATGATCATCATTACATAGTAATTATATAAATGAATTGAATGAATAAATATGATATATTTTACACTAATACCATTCTGGATATAAGGTATCTATAACCTTAATAGAAGAATAATAATTTATTCGGCAAAACACGCTTAAGAACAAAAGGCAATAAAGACCCGAGTAACAAGTATCAATGAAATATTACTAACAAGAAGCTAAGAATATGACCATATATGATATCATATCAATATGTATGATTATTTAATAAGTAAATAACATTATTTAAACCATTATACAGTAGATTCAGACACGTACAAAGCAAATCGGACCTAAGGTAAGGGAAATATCACAATCTCATTTTTATGCGAGATTGTTTATACTTTGGTATTTACTGGGGTGTATTTTATCATCCACATCCATGTTTCTTAAATATGTAATATTTATATCCTTATAAAATAATTTATATCCAATTTTACCCTTCTTTGAGTTTTTAGTAAAGAATATTAAAGGAATCCTTTGTCGTTTTGCGTACGAGGTACTTTTTGACTTTTCCGACAAAAGTACGAAGAATGTTTTTTTAACTTATACGACATGAATGGATTTTTAAAACATTATTTCCAAGAATCATCCTTTATAAGTTTTCAAGTTTATTTTTAATCAACTTCTTTTAGTTTAAAATTGTATGACATGTTAAGAAAGGAAAAGTATTTTTGAAGTAGAAAGGATATTTTCCTCAAGAATGAAGTTCAAGTGTTTTATCAAAATTATTTTCCATCTATGATAATAAAGGGTTCTGTTTTTATCTCTATTATTACATTGATTTGATTATGTTGTGATAGAATTATTTTTATGAATTCCTTTATCTTATATGAATTGTTTTATGATGTCATGATGTTTAAGATTCCCATTTTTATTACATGGGTTATGAAATGATGTATGATTTATGATTCTGTGGCACACATAAGAATGATGTCATTATGAGATGGGTGGGACCTATATCTCCCTCCAATTCATTGGGTAAAGATTTTATATCTCATGAGATAGACATGGCTATAATGGTAGGTTATACCGGTTCAGTGAAACAGGACTGAAACGAGGGTGACTCGGTTCAGAAAGGGACTTTGTCCACTAAGATAGTCTTGGCAATGAGTCTTGACTAACAAGAAATGACTCTCTATGATTATGTGTGTATTCCACAAAGTTTTATGTTTTAAGTTATGATTATTGGGATTTCATTTCACTACTATGATTTATCCCATGTTATGAAATTATGCTCTCTTTTGCAGGTTAAGATTTCCAAAAGTTATGTTATTATGAATATGATGTGATTGATTTCTCTTTTGTTTACCCTTACTGAGCATTTGAGCTCACCCTTTTATGTTTTCTTTTCCCCAGGATATAAATAAAGGTTTTAGGTAAAAAAAGGGAAGATCTTTAAGGGAGAAATTTAAGATCATTCACCACGATTAGAAGATTACGTTCCGAGTTTCCAAAGACACTAAACTATTACGATCCTTGTGTGTGTGTTTTTGTTATGTACTAAGTATTCCGCAAAAGTAATGTAATGTCCATGTACGTCAAGCTTCAGGTCTCTACAATGTATGAAATATTTTTAGATTTATAATGAATCTTTATAGTAAAAAATATGACTTGTATAACCCCATTTAAATTTTTATTAGAAAAACAACACATTTTTGTGACATTTTTATTTTAACATTAAATAAAAAGTTATTAATGTCATTTTCCTACCAATGTGGCTCCATGGGGTCCCCAAGTTGACCCATGGATTGTCTTGGTCAGCTATGACACATACAATAAGGGTAGGACATGTGTCAAGGTCATTTCATATTATTAAAACATTTTTTTACCTTAAATTACACTAATTACCTCTAATCGCAATTAAAACAAAAAAGTTACTATTCACCAAAAAATTATTTTAATCCCATTGAACAAAATTTTAATTCCTAATGAAAACAATGTATGTCGGATTTCTGATATTCAAAACACAGAGGTGTTAAAATTTCATTTAAACGAAAAATCTGTTTTTTTAAGTACCACTTAGTGGTTTCACTATTCATCAAAAATTGAAGTTTTTCAGAAAAATACCCAAAATTCACCCAAAGCTATATTTCATATTCAGAATTAAAAAATGATTCCTATTTTAAAAAATTCAAAACATATAAGTTACATTAATTAATTTAATAATTTATTCCCGCTGTCAGAACAAATCTCGTGTTTTTTTGAAACAATATATATCAAAAGATTGACACTAGTTTAAGACCTATTTCAAAGTGAAATTAATTCCAATGACCACTATTAGATTAAATTATAAAAATATATTCTAATTTAACTTTACAACCAATTCAAAATATAATCTAATCATATAAATAAATTAGATTAAAAAGAGGTTTTGAATTAAAATACCGCATTTTCACTATTCATTAAAAATGAACTTTATCGGAAAAATACCAAAAATTTACACAAAGTAAATTATGATGTCCCGATTCTAAATAAGAATTTTATTTTGTCAAATATAACACATAATATTGTCAAAAAGTGTATTTAAAATAGGTTCTCCATCAAAAGGCGGTTAATCAACCTTTAAAAGAATATTAGAATGTTTACACATAAAAATGGATTCATTCACATTTTTAATCCTTTAAAATTTACTGTAAAAATTAAAAGTATTTGACAAACAAATATAATCATTTTGTAGTTAGTTATGTTCATTCCCGTCATTATAAAGGGTAGGTGTTAACTACCATTTAAAATAATATTATTTTATTATTAGAGTGCAACGTAAGATTTCAATGGAACTCATTGTTTCATATTGGGTAATCCATCGAGCATAGCGTTCCCTTTAAATTAATATTAACATTTTATTCACAAATAGAGATAAATATAAAAGTTTCATATTTTTTATTTACCTGGGGTGTTACATCCTTCCCCCTTTTGGGAATTGCATCCTCGCAATTTTAAAATTGGGCTTGGAATCTTCATTGAAAGTCCCACATCGGAACAACAGTCGGTAAAACAATCACTCTAAAAGAAATAAAGAGAAGTACAGAGGTCACCTGAGTTAACCCATACTAATATTCCATGTAGGAAAACATGGATACAGAAGAAAAAAAGGGTCATGTTCTAAGGGAGAGTGATAGAAAACATTTTTAGGATAAAGTTAACCACAAGAAAATCATAAAATTGTATTGGGTTAAACGGTATTCGATTCCCCAGTAGGAAAAGTTAATAGACAACATTTTTGTTTAAAGATAATTTTCATTGAGGAATTTATTTTTGATCTTATGGAAACATACTTTCCCCAAATGATGAGTATTTAGGATGACTTGCTCGCATTAAGAGTACTATAATCATCTTCTTGAGAATCACCTTATCCACAAAACAGAACTATATATTTTCCATGTCTTTATACCCTTACTAAATCTAATATTCTTAGAACAAGATCTGATAATCCATAAAAGGATAACCCTTTTTAAAAAGAAAATCTATTCTTAATCTCCAAAATTTGTCCAACCAATGCCAAAGTTCAACGAGGACCATTCGATAAACATTTTTTCCAAAAAATTCTTCAACCTAAACCAAAGTAAGATTGAATCCCAAATATTTTATGGATTTATTCACATAGTCTTCCAAGGTAGAAATTAACACTTATCTCTAAATAACATCAGTTTCTCTAAAAGTCTCATATTGTAAAGTAATTAACGTAATCATATATCCTCTATTATAGGTTAATAATTTCAATAGATAACCCAAAATCAACTTAAGATTAATTCATAAAATCATCTAACTAAAAAGAATAAGTCATACTAACCAGGGACTTCACGTAGTCCAGTGGTAGGCAATAAATACCAGTCGCACTTTGGTTGTTGGTTTGATTCCCGCAGCTTTGTCCGACGTGACGGGTTGTCACACGGTCTACGTGTTGTCCTTTTTATAAATCTCCAAAAATAAACCTAACATGTTTTATCCTAAATAGTTTCCTTATACCTGTCATTTTCATCCAAATTCATTACGATCTCAACATCTTAATTATTGAAGACTTATTTCACCACCATAAGATTAAATGATTTCTAAAATGAATAATAGCATACCTTGATCTTGGTGTCTACTCGGTTTCATCGTCATATTGTTCACGTAGGTAGAAGTCCCATGCTTTAAAAAAATGATTTATAGATCCTTAAAAATCATTTGCTTCCTCCATCCAAATACACCTTGTACAACATGGGTCATATGGGTGTTCAAAGAAAAACAGTTTGGGAAAATTATCATGTATGACATATAATTCCAAAACATCTGATAAAACATGATTTCAATAAAATAGTAGGACAGAATTTGAGTTGAAACATTCTATTATTGGTCCTTTTAAAATACCATAAGTATGTTCTGAGAGACATCATTTTAAAAGAAAATATAAATTGGTTGCACAAGGGTCTCCTTCCTCAGCACCATTTTTTAAAATCATAATATGCTTCAAATTCTTGTGATAAGGTAAAATATTTGTAAATACCTTGATAATATTTAACTTTCTTGAAAATATGAGAATATTGTGACAATGGTATTTTCTTAAATATAACCCATGATCCACGATGATAACGATGTATAGTGGAGGTGTTTGATATCTCAAACAACTCCTTACAAGTGAGTTGTATGCCAGAAAAAGTTTCACAATGATCCAAACATGACTTTGTAATAATTATTGCAAGCATGTCATCAGGCAGAGATAGGAATGTCATTTGAGATCCTCCTCCTTCCATTTGTAACTAACATTACTTGACCTGAAAAAAGTTATAAAACAAGGATTTAACTGATATAATATATATAGGGACTAACCATGTGTCTAACAAAAACTCATAATCCCTAATGTTGTCTAAACCGACCATTGATACCAACTATAACGAACCAGCCTCAAACATTGATTATTATTGAATTAAATTAATAATTCACATAGAATATCTTTTTAGGTTGGGAGTTTTAGAGAATTAGACCATAACTATTACATCTGAAAAGATTAGACAGTAGACACTGATACAAAGTTTCCTTTTTTTCAAAACATGAAATCCAAAAAAAAGTCATTTCTAGTTCCATGTTTAAGAAAGAATGACTTTTCCGTGATCCCATCCTTGAACCTATTGCACATTAGGTCCTATAAAAAACATTTCAAAAAAAAATTGGGGTGAGCATTAAAAGCTCAGTAAAGGATACACAAAGAAGGATAACTTTTAGTTTTTTCGAAACAACAAGTAAACCATGAATACTTAATCAAAGTAATACTTTTCACCTTTATGAAGCAGAAAATACTCTTCATTGAATAAAAGATCATTACATACCGTTTTTGTAACCAAAAGTTTTCCATAAAACCCATATAAAGAACACATAAAATTTAAAGGTAACTTGGGACATAAACCTACAAAAATGGAATAACCATATGGTTGACTTCCACAGATATCACTTAATGGAATAGCCATACGGCTGACTTCCATACCCAATGCATTGGAGGTTATAATATAACCACTCATCCTGGTATTCATGGACCCAACCTTCATATGGTTTATCATGTAACCACCCGTCAAATGTCTAAGTACCATTACAACCTCATAATACATAAAACAAATATAATGGAATGAAAACATTTCCACATTTTGATCACAATATATAACTAAAATATATTTTCATAACAAATCCATTATAAAAAACCATTTTCAATACTAAAATACTTAAAAGAGTATATGGTTTTTATTTTATTTTAAAAACATTATGGCTTGTTGAGGAAGCCAAAGTCCAAATAATACTCGCGGCGGCGGAGAAGGTTATTTTCACCGCGTACGTTAAAAGAAACATTCCTTTAGGTTGTTTTGTAAAATGCTTCATAGAAAAATATTCCTTTTGTATAAAATTAAAATTCAATGGGTTTTATACAACATATAAAAGAAATTCTTCTATTAGAACAATATATGCCTCAAAGAATGGAGATTGATATGAAGTCCCTTACAAAGACGATATCCTTGGATTAAGGATAAATCAATTACATAATTATGTGTGACAAATGAATACAGAAAATATAAGTAGATATTAAGTGTAAAAAAATCAGAGGTAATTCAAACATATTCATAGAACGACATATTCAAGGAGTGCAAGTTTATCCCATTGAATCAAAATTGGTTTAAGAAGTTCCCTTGCAAAAATTCGACAGCCTAACGACGTCACTTCAAAATTCATAAAATGAGTTGATGAGAGATAAAAAGGGTATCTCATCAATTGTCCATAAAATTTACATCAGTAAGGATATAGAAGAATATATCCAAACATTACAATATATAAATTAAAATACCCATCAAAAGAAGTCATTTTAAAAGTGGAGGGTGAAGGGTTCCCTTACTGACTTGGGTATCTTTCGAAACATACACCCCATGAAAGAAGGACAATACAACATTGATGTAAAAACTCATAAACGAAATTATATTACACAAAGAGTAGAATAATGGGCAGTACATATTTTACTCAAAGGAAATGGTGTAAAATGTAGCATAAATCTTACGGGAATAACAATGAGATGAAAAATCCCTTACGAAAATTCGGCAGCCTAACGGCGCCACTCAAAACTTCCAAAATGGATTGATGAGAGAAAATAGGGTCTCTCATCATATGAAAATAAAAATTAATTTAATATTAATATAAAATAACATCCCAATCATAAGAAAGACGTGCTTAAAAGGAATGACATAAAAGAGTGTACTTAAAATGAAAGAGAGGTGTATGATCCCTTACCTCAAGTCTGACTTGTCTTGTTCGTTTCATTATATTCCTGAATAATAAACATTGTTGATTTTATAATTTATTAAATACCTCATTTAAAGATTATTATTCAGTTCATATCACATATTATAATGTTATAATAATTGTTTAATAATGTTAGTTCATATCAGACGTTTTTGCCGATGTTTGGTACATGAGTAAAAAAATGATCTTTTTTGAAAATGTTTGTGCATGTAGTTATAAGTAAATAATTTCTAGAATAGTACTAATGAATGAAATATCATATATATTCATTACATATTTATTTTATACTATTAAATAACATCTGGTGAAAAAAAATGAAAAGCACCGTTCATGGAGACGGTAGGCCATACGTACGCATGAACACTACTTTCATTTTTTGTCATATTAATGAAATTAAAAATAAATGAGAAATATATATATTACAATTCTAGTATAATATAATTGTTATATAGGTCACATATGTTCATTAATTTCATTCTTTATACATTTCATATACTGCATGAACGAGTCATATCACTTGAGGGGGCGGTGGTCCACACTTCCTCATATGAAATTATCTCATTTCCACAACATGAAAAGAATAATGGTATGTTTTAAATATAAAATAAATAATCATATAGTAAATATAAATACCATATATATCATATATAAAATAAATTGACATCATAATGGCCACCTTTAAAGGTGTTAAAAGAACATTGAACAATCATCGTTTCGTGTGGGAGAAAATCACCATCTAGATAAACAGTTTGTTATTTAACCATTAGAAGAAGGTGTGTGTAGGTATAGCTCTAATAATTCTCATAAAAAGATCCTAGTATATTTAAGATACTTTATTTGTTACAATATAAAGGAATAAAAAGAGTTTAGGGCATTGGAGAAGAAAAATAAAACATAAGAACATAAGAGAAGACACTACCTTTAAAATCGGGGAACTCTTTTTGATTGGAGCTCAAAGGCTTCCATGGAAAGACTTCTGCCCAAAGTGAGGCTTCTAGGAGTTATATAGGGATGTGTAGAGACACAATGGACAGGTTTTTGAAGAGCTAAAGGGTTGAGAGGTGTGGGTAAGGTTGTAGAGGTGTGGCCCTTTTATAAGAGGAAAGGAGGGCACTCTTGTTAAGTTATAAAAGATTACTTTATTATATAATGAATTTAGGATTTTAAAGGTACCAAAATTATATTTTTCGACGATAAGATGATAAAAGTTCTAAATCCATCCATCCAATAAGTTTTTGACATGTTCAGGTCTTAGATTTTACATTATCTTTTCATTTTATTTAAATCATTAAATAATGAGGTAATCACTGCATCATCATGGTCTCATAAATAATTTAATTTATTTAATGTCGAAAAATTATAAATAAAATATCAGTATGTATGAAAACTTTTTATCATTATAATGAATATTTATAGTAAAAAATATGACTAGTATGACACCATTTAAATTTTTTTTTAGTAAAACAACACATGTTTGAGACATTTTTATTTTAACATTAAATAAAAAGTTATTAATGTCATTTTCCTACCAAAGTGGCTCCATTGGGTCCCCATGTTGACCTATGGATTTTATTGGTTGTCCATGACACATTAAATAAGGGTAGGACATGTTTCATGGTCATTTCAAATTATTAAAACATTATTTTTACCTTAAATTACACAAATTACCTCTAATCGCGATTAAAACTTAAAAGTTACTATTTACCAAAAAAATTATTTTAATCCCATTGAACCACATTTTACTTCCTAATTAAAACCATGTACAATGGATCTTTTAAATTCAAAACACAGAGGTGGTAAAATTTCATTTAAACGAAAGATCAGTTTTCTAAGTACCACTTAGTGGTTTCACTATTCATCAAAAATTGAAGTTTTTCAGAAAAATACCAAAAATTCACCCTAAGCTATATTTGATAATCTGAATTCAAAAATGATGTAAATTTTACTAAATTCAAAACATATAATTTACATTAATTAATTTAATAATTAATTCCTGTTGTCAGAACAAATAGCGTGTTTTTATGAAATAATATATATCAAAACATTGACACTAGTTTAAGACCAATTTCAAAGTGAAATTAATTTCAATGACCACTATTGGATTAAATGGTAAAAATATATTCTAATTTTACTTTACAACAAATTCAAAAGATAATATTATCATATAAATAAATTATAATAATATGAGGTTTTGAATTAAAATACAACATTTTTCACTATTCATTAAAAAATGAACTTTATCGGAAAAATACCAAAAATTTACACAAAGTAAATTTTGATGTCACGATTATAAACTAGAATTTTATTTTGTCAAAAATAACTCATAAAATTGTCAAAAATTGGATTTAAAAGAGGTTCTCCATCAAAAGGCAGTTATTCGACCTTTTAACGAATATTAGAATGTTTACGCTTAAAATTTGATTCATTCGCATATTTAATCCTCTAACATTTACTGTAAAAATTAAAAATATTTGAAAAAAATATATAATCACTTTGTATTTATTCCTGTTCATTTCTGTCATTACAATGGCTAGGTGTTAACTACCATTTACAATAAAATTATTTTATTATTAGAGTGCAACGTACGATTTCAAAGGAACTCGTTGTTGCGTATTGGGTAAGCCATCTAGCATAGCATTCCCATTAAAGTAATATTAACATTTTATTCACAAATAGGGATAAATATAAAAATGACATATTCTTTATTTACCTGGGGTGTTACATGAATTATGTACTCATAAGCAACCATATGATTCAAGATCATTTTATATAGGAAAGGCTTTAGAGTGCCTTGGTCTATCAGTGGTGAAGAATCTAAAGATTATTCATATCTCTACACACCTTTATATTCATGAATTATGGGTTCCATGTTTTATCATTCCATGAAAAGTTGATAAGTACACCCTGAAGAAAACTAAATTCTATATTCTGGATTTTCTGGTGAACCTCATTAAGATAAATTTGATGTGTTCTGTCTTGATTATAGTCGTGAATATTAGGAATGGATATCTCAAATCATAAATAATCATGTATCTAGATATTCTCTCCATGAATTATGATCTTTGTCTTGATTCGTTCAAAATACCTTGTAGTAGAATGCCAAGGAATTTCAATGTGATGTTGTGGAGTGATGATACCCTCAGAAAGAAGGAAGGATGTAATCAATAGTAAATCATAAGATTTCTATGATTTGACTTAATCATAAATCAATTATCTTTCAAATATACCAGAAGTGGATGATACTCCCATGAATGGTGGAATGAAGAGGAAGGTGAAGGAACCAGAAGATAAAGAAAAAACTCATGTTGTTTATAAGTCTTAATCTACACATTCCAAACATTAGAAGAAAAAGACTTACCTATATGAAGTGGTAGACATGTGGATAGAAGACAAGAAGAATAGAAAAAGGGGATCCTAGTTTTGGATTATACCCTACCGATGCAAAAGAATTAAAATTGAAGGTTGATGAGGATCTTGAGAAGTATGAAAATGAAAAGTAGTAAAGGAAGAATATGTTGGAGGCTGAGATTGTTCAATCCCATATCAAGGCTTCTAAGAAATCCTCTGAAAAAATTTATGTACCAGAATTGTTTTTTCAAGAATCAAATCCATTAACTCCAAGAAAAAATTTGCTAATTCTGGAACTAAATGAAGAAGAAGAAATAGTTTATGAAGAAGAAGTTGAAGAAGAAGAAGACGAAAGTGGTGATACATATGACATGATAAGGCATGTCAAGCTATATCATGAGAAGGAGATTTCATCTAAAAAAATTTCAATATGATCTTCTAGAGATGAATCATCAAAACATACTTCCCCTAGAAATGAAGAAAATGTTCATGAAGAAGTAAATAAACCATCTAATGAAGATAGTAGTAACGATGAATTTTTTTTGCTTGAAGATCTAGTGGCAGAGGTCAAGAAAGAAAACCTTGAGGAAGACAAGATTATTCCACTATCAGATATTGAACATGAATCTCTATAAGAATAAGAGATCATTCGGAGTGCTAATAAGGGAAATAGGTGTTGGTTGATACACGTAGGAAATCCACAGAGAAAAAAAAGTTGGTGGATCTTAGAATAGAAAATATGAAAAAATAGAAAAATGATCATTACCAACCAAAAAATATGATTCAGAATTTTGTTATCCTAAGTATAACATTATAGTCCCATCATTGGAAAATATGGTTGATATCATTCGGTAGATTTGATGTATACACTCTAGGAGCAAGATGCTTC
Source organism: Viscum album (assembly GCA_963277665.1). Lineage (NCBI taxonomy): Eukaryota > Viridiplantae > Streptophyta > Magnoliopsida > Santalales > Viscaceae > Viscum > Viscum album. The sequence goes on from OY728131.1 coordinate 1,114,325,145, forward strand.
AGACCTTGATTAATCAGAAATCGAGTTCAGTTTCCATGTTTATGGATATATTTTTCAGTTCTGAGTCATATTTTAAATCCTTCTTCATTGGATATGAAGCTCACAAATTTTCATTGAAGGAAATCAAAAAGTTGAAAAAGAGAACAATAGAAGAGATGAGATTCATTGATGATATTCAAGAATGAGTAAAGGATAATTTTGACACTGAAGATGGGATGTTAAAATATCTTTATATATGTTTTATGGAAAACATGAGTCTTTAATAGAAAACCAAGAAGTAGGAAGTTAGGCATCTAAATGGTAAGCATAATTCAATGGCTATGAACTTGATAATGCAATGAGATCTTAGAATTTAGTCTGAAGAATTGATTTCTAAGAAATAAGAACTTTTTAAGGCTTAGGAATATATTCATAAGGCTTTAAAAGAAAAGATCAAAGCCTTGGAGTAGAAAAGTAATGATCATGATCACTTGCTCAAGAATGATAAAAAGGTTTATAAAGAGATTAATATTCTGAAAATCATTGTGAAGATGTTAATTCTGAAGAATAATGAAGGATAATTTTCCCCAATCTGATCTTTTCTGTATTACATTCTTTGTACAAATCCTTTCAATAATAATGAAATTTTCGGTTCCTCTATATTAATTATTTTTTAGTAATAATATTTCATATACTAAATTTTATTTTTATATTCCATTTATTCCATTTTGTAAATCACAAAGTGTGAGAAAGTAATGCTAAAAAGAAAACTCTGTAATGAAGTTAATTTTCAATGTAAGGGGGTGTCTATCTACGGGGGAGTTTCATCAAATATGATTTCCTTATATAGGTAAATGAAAAATATATTTAAGTAAGTCAAGAATATTAATCTTAGGGATTTCAAACCTAAGGGGGAGTTATTTGTATTCATCTTTATTGACATGTAATAGGTTATACATATTTATTTTGAAGATCATAAAAAATAATAATTCATTATATTCATTTTCGTAAGGATGATTAGGCTATCAAAAAAGTGAGAGATTATTGAGTCAATAAGGTTTCCTTATGTATTTTCAATGTCTCTACATTTTTAAAATCACAAACACTTTATCATAATGAATATTATATTTCCCGAATGAATTATCTTAATATGAAAAATTTACTTTCTCCATGGAAATTGTATCCATACCATTATTTCATTATTAATTTTATATTCTCACTAAATCTAACACATTTTATTCCTAATGTCTAAATTTATATTTCATAACTAAAACCTATGTATCCTATAAATCTATGGCTATAGAGTATTTTGTTTTTATTCTCAAAATTCTTTGAAATTCATACACCGAAATCTTTGAAACTCAGACACGGAATTCATTGTAACCATGACACTGAATTCTCAAAAATTTAGACACTAGAATCCGCTAAAATATAGAATACTTATTCTCTGAAATCCAGTCTCTTAATTCTAAAAAATTCAGCCACCAATTTTTTTATATTTATACTCCGAATTCTCTAAATTTCACATTAAAAATTTTCTAAAATTCTGAATCCGAAATCTTTGAAATTAATAATCTGAATTCCTTAGAATTTAGACACTGAATTCCTTTGAATTTGGACTATGAATTATTTATAATTTAGTTTCCAATTTTTTGAAAATAGAAGTAGAATATCATTGTATTATAGTATTTGAATGATTATTTGGTTAGAAGTTGAACATTATTTTTCCCTAGAATCTAAAATATTTGATTTGGTTATGTAAAAATATTTTTCATACCCTTTTTATAGTTATGAATCAATTTATTACAATATGTTTCTAACTAACTGTTGTTTTATTGATACAAGTATAAGTCCCACTCAGATTCGTGGAAAAATATCACTATTAGAGGTGGGATCTGACCTTTGGAGAAATGCCTAATAATATGATCTCATTTGAAATATATCATAACAATAATAAAAATTGTTCCATCACTCTAGATATAGAATGTAGCAAAATTGATTTCTAGAGAGAGGGAGATACTCATGCCTTGTGCATTCTGAACTATGTGTTCTGCTTGCTTTGTGCAACTTTAATTATTGGTTAGTACAATCGAGGGATTCCAGGGATAGAAAGACTGATGTGCCGACCACCTTCATGTTTTTGGACTTTTTTGGATAAGAAGATGGAGGTTCTGGCTAATTTAAGGTTTGAGGGATTGTGGGAACAGCAAGATAGAATCTGATATTCCCATCAACAGCTTACCCTAGTGTGGGTAAGACATACTTTATTTAATGTATAAATCTAGGGACTATTATTCAAGGTTTTCGTATACCCTTCTCTTTGGTTTAATAAATTTCATACTTGTTACATGTTTTTTTTTTAGTATATTTTAGATGCATTTTGATAATGGTTGAATGTATAACTTTCTTATACATTCTTATTCTTTTATGTACTCTGAATAAGATGATTTTATAATCATTAAGGTGGAATCTTTTCATAGTAATCATTCCTAGAGATTCATTTCTGGAACCATATTTTCCAATCCTAGAATGTTTGTAGAACTATAAGTGGTTCTACAAATATATATTCTTTAACATTGTAAAACATAGTTTTCCATAAAATTAAAAATGAATGTTTTCAATCATAAAAATCTCCACCACTCTGCCTTTTTTAATTGTAAATCTAAATTTATATTTTGATCCTACATATTCCTTATATAACATATAAAATAGAAGTATATACTATAATCAAAATAATTTAGGATCATAACAAAACATGAGTCTCAAAGAAGGATAATGGAGAGAAAACTATTTTTCCAATTTGCTAACATTTAAATCATAATCCCCATGAAATATAAGTCATAATTTTCATTAAATATATAATATTAATATATAATAATAATTTAATATGTACATGTGAAATATACACATGGCACAAAAGCAATAGGTGGTGAATAAAGTATGTATCTCATGAAAATAAAATGCGAGTTGAAATTCCCTTAACTTGTGTATTGATTCTAATCATACACGTTAAAACATCCACTATAATAAATATAAATATACTATAATTCTATAAAAACTATATTATAATACCTAATACATTTTATGGTTTAATTGTGACATTATATTATAAGCATGGTAAAAAATTGTTATGGATTCACTTCTGGTAATATTCTCTTTCTTCATCGCATATGTCTTAATTCGTTATATCTTTTGTCCTTATAATTATATAATGATTTAAATAATGAAAAACATGATATAAGTATCATTTATTTTAATATATTTTTTTATAATAATATGTCAAATATATAAATATGAAATGGAATATACCGTTCATGGAGATGGTAGGTCATATGAACGAATGAATCATGTTTCCATTTTATTGACGTATTGAAAAAATAAATCAAATTTCATATGTTGATATATATTTATAATTATTATATTCCAATTATTATATAATCTATATCATATATTTTCACAAAAACCATCCTTAATACATTCAATATAGTGTGTGAAGAAATCATATCACTTTGAGGGGTCTGGTAGTCCACACTTCCTCAAATAAAATTTTCGTATTTACAAAAAATGGAATGTATTAAAAGAAGTGATTTGAAAAGATTTAATAATTTTAAAGACATAATTTATGTAATCTATAACCTATATAAAAGTATTTTTCATAATAATTTCCATCATGAGAGGCAGTAACAAAAACTGAACAATCATCATTTTGTGAGGTGGTAGTTCATCGTACACATAAGATGTATGTATGCTACCCATTGGATGGAGGTCTAAATATGTGTAATTTGAAAAATTAGCATATATAAATCCTTGTATATCATATATATTTTTATTTTTTTATAATAATTTAATAAAAATATTGGAGTGTGTAGAAAGAAAATAAAAAGAAATGAGCTTGAGATAATTCGTTACCTCTAAATCGGGTAACTCCTTTTGGATTATCCAAAAGGATCCTGGGTATTTTTTTACCCCAGAAGATACTTATAAAAGGAAGGGAGAAATTTTGGGAATTTTATTGATAATAACATAGATGAACATATATTTTTTAAATGTTATATGAAGAGTGTTGAGATGAAGACTTTTTATATTGGAGGAAGAGTGAAACTCTTGTAAATATTTGATGAAAGAATTCCACCCATATTTTTTATGATTAATGTGCATCCAATATTGAACCAAATTATATTAAATGGAGTATAGGGTCTAAGTATGGCCATAAAATTTATCCTGTATTTGTTTCTATGTTATTTTTATTCATAAATTTATGGTTTTTTCCTCAGTTAAGCTTATTTTATCGTTAATCGATGTAATTTATTTTATTTAAATTCACTAATAGAAATTGTAAAATAGTAATTTGAACATAATATAAATTATTATGTTTAAATTATTTATTCCATTTTTGAAAATTATAATCATTTATGTTTCATTTATAAATTTAATATTAATCGAACAGATGGGACTACACTGATGGAATTTAATGTAAAATAGATAAAATAATTTCTAGGTTTTTTATCCAATATTAGTGTGAAATTTCATGTAGTATCCTATATTTTATTAGTTTATAAATATAATATCAAAATAATATTTTATTATAATTTAAAAATAAAATATGTCAATTTAAATTAATTATATGAAAATGCAGTTTGAATTAATATTACGCACTTTTTTCACAATTCATACAAAGTTGATGTTTCTCAAAAAAATCTAAAAAATTCATCCTAAGATAATTTAAACATTCTAATTTAAATAATAAAAATTCTTTTATAAAACTAAAATTTTAATTGTCTATAAAATGAGTTTTATAACATTTCAACTAAGGATAATAAAAACAGTTCATCTTAGAAAATATTATTTTTGAACATATGAAGACATAATAAAAAATATATATTTTGTTACAAATATTTATTACTTATAAAAAATATTATAAAAAAATATTTAGAAGTACTTATTATTATTCATATTACTTTGTTTTAAGGATAGGATGAAATTTTCTCATTTAAGTAAGTATATCATCAAAATGATATTTCGTAGAAACAATGGTGTTGCGTATAATGTAATCAATGTCATTGTTTCATGTAAAGTAGGCCAAGTCACTTTTCAATGTAACATACACTGATTTTATGTCCTGTGAAAGGAATTTCAGACATAGTTCATTTCAATATATAAATAAAAATTTAATTTATTATAAAAAAGGACCCTGAAAAATATGTGTGTAACATTCTACCCCATGAAACAAATTTCTCCCATGAAATTATTCATTCAGGTAAAAATAGAAGAGGATAATTCTAATTCATCATATCATTATGTTTTATTGTTTCTTCCTCTAACTGGTGATTTCCCCCACAAATAATTTACTATGGTAGTGGTCATGTTTCCTTGAACTTTTTCTGATGAATCTAGAAATTCAGTAGGTTGTGCTTCATTAGAATGATCTTGATCAAGTGGTATGAGATCTAAATTCTATACTTGTGATGGGATAGGAATGTACTTATTCAGTTGATATACACTAAACACATCATTTACATGAGATATATTTTGAGTAACATCCAACCAATTTGCTACCATTTCAACCCGATCAAAAATTTCAAAGAGAATGATATATGTAACTCTTAGTTTCTATTTCTTCATCAATCACATAACATTTTTGCAAGGTGATATTCATAGAAACACCATTTAAACAACATAAAATTCAATATCATTCAACCTCTTATCAGCATAAATTTTCTACCAACTATGAGATTCCTTGATTTTCATGTAAATGGTTATAACTATAACGACCATTAGATAAGAAATATCAGGACCCAATATCCTTATTTCTCCAACCTCATCCAATAAAATTGGAGATCTACCATTATTACCTTGTTGGTGTTCATAAGGTTCCATCTGAATTCCTGATTGAAATATATTAAAGTATGAAAAAAATAGAGGAAGGTTTTTATCCCAACCACATTTTAAATCCATAGAACAATATTTCATCATATCCTCTAGAGTTTGAATTATCATTTCATATTGACCATTTTTCTGATAATGATAAAAAATACTAAAACTCAATTAATTATCATGTTATTACTAAATATTTTTCTATATCTATGAGGTAAACCATGAATCTTCTTCCAATATAACATAATGTGGTACTCCATGAAACCATACCACTTTTTCAATTTATATCACGGAATGCTGATCCAGAGAATAGTCTTCCCGGATATTGGTAATGTTTCATTACATAGTATGGTGATAAACTGCCACCCATATAGCATTAAATCCTTTAGTGGTTTTGGGTAGACCAATTATATAATCCATAGTGATGTTCTTCCATTTCCATTTTGGTATGGGTAATGGATACTACATCCACTCTATCTTTATTCTTCCATCCATAACATGTTGGTAATCCATGAACCAAGATGAAAATTCAAAAATATATATCATCATGACATCCCACAAAATTATTATTTCAAGTCCATATACATTTTCATACATTAATGTTTGATAAAATATTATGGACTATGTTCTTCCAATAATAGCTATTTCAAAAAATATAGTATTGGAGAAACACATACACAGTTCTTGAAACATATCATTCAAACATAATTTGGGATAAACTCATAAAAATATCTAATGATATTCATTATCAATATATTTCATTTTACACCTCCTTGATCATGTCTTCGATAGAGGGTAGAACATTCATTTGATAAAGATAATATTTTTCTTATCCTTCATGATTTCCCAATAAATCATTTCCAACTCCAAAAATCTTCGACCATATGTTATTCTCATCATCTAAAAGTTGACATTATTTTTATGACTCAAAGCATCAACCACAATGTTCACTTTCCTATGTTGATAATATATTTTGAAGTCGTAATCATATTTCAAATCTGACTATCTTCTTTGGAACATGTTCAACTACTTCTATGCGAATATCTATATTTTTTACTTTGATGATCATTATATACATCAAAATTTTCTCTATAAAGATAATGCATCAATATCATTAATGAAAAAAATACGACTGCTAACTCCGAATCATGTGTTGTGTGATTTTCCCCATTAATAATCAACTACTACATGGTATTAGTAATAATCATTTTACCATTCATATGAAAATATACTAAACCCTTCATAGACATGTCACAATAGACTAATAAACCTTATCCACAACACTTTAGTGTATGCGCAGGTGCACTGAGTATCCTTATTTCAGTTTTCATAAATTTTCATTACATTCATCTATCTTGAGGAACTCGACACCCCTATACATTTACTTGTTCGGAGTATTAGATAGTCCTGAGAAATTATTCACAAACGATCAATAATATCTTGATATACCAAGAAAGCTATAGATCCTAGACACTGTTGTTTTTTCAATGTAGCATTCAATGACCTCTATCTATGATGGATCAACATATATATAATATCTTGATATAATATGTCCCAAAAATGAAACCTTTTATAGCAAAAATCCACAAATTTTAAATTTTTCATAAAGCATATTATTCCTTATGGTATTTAGTACAATTATATATTTTTCTCCATGCACATATTTTCCATTTTAATAAATAAGTATATTATGCAAAAGTACACCACAGAATTATTGTCTAAATATATAAATAATCTATTCATTAAATACATGATAATAGTAGGGGATTTAGTAAGACCAAAAAGGAATCACTATATTTTTATATTTTATATACCTTTTAAGGAATGAATTCTTTGGTATATCATCATTCTTAAACATAAAATGATGATATCAATAACAAATGTAAATAATGGATTTTTTTTTTGAAATCCATGCTATGGATCAAATATGTCATCAATTCAGGGATGATGATACTTGTTCTTTATTTTGATCTTGTTAAACTGATGATATTAATTTTAGATTCACAATTATCCATCATGTTTTTCAAAAAAATTAATAGGTGGGCCATAAGGAGACTCACATGGATGAATAAATCCATAATCAATGTTTTCTGGGAGTTTCTTCATCAATTCCCACATCTCAATTGGTTCCATTCAGTAAGGATTCACTGAAATTGGTCTCGAACAAGTTATGAGTTCTATTTATAACTCAACCTTTCATTTTAGTGTAAGGTGAGGAATATATTCTAGGAAGATAATGATGAAATATTGAATAAAAGGAATATCATCGATTTAGATTTATTCCACATACATTTGAGATAAAAATACCCTTCTGAAATGAAATTAAGACCCATACACTATATGTAATCCTTCCAAGATGTTCATACATACCTTAAAATGGATTGATTGTCAAAGGATATATTGAAATATCAAACCTATATTATCATACATGGTAATATATGTGTTATTAATATAGATAAATCAATTCCATGCCTACGATAACATCAAATTAAATGAATGGAAGAATGGAAGGATTTGTAGGATTCTCATTCCCGTAAACATGAACCAGAGAGGAAGAAACTTATTGGGATGTAATAATCATACCATTAGGGGTTTTCACTACAAATTCCATGTAATTTTTTGCAATATTAAAACACATAGTGAATTCATTTGATATAAATTAGTGGGTAGATTCAAAATAAAATATGAAATTAGTAGTTATGGAGGGTATGGTAAGTGTATCTTTCACCACATTGTTATCACACCACTCATTAGAAATAATCATTGCCTGAAATTTAACATTCCAATTGGATTAATTGTTTATCCGAGTCAATCATCATCACATACCCTAGGGTTTATGTTTTGGTTAGCATAAATCCCATTATCCTTACACAAGTATCATTGAATCATGGTAGGTTCACTATCTGAGCCCTTTTCAATATTAGATATTTGTTATAACATCTTACAATCATTTCAATAATCAATTTCTTGATTCCCTTCCTTTTATCTCAAAAAAGAACATTTACTAGAAGCCTTAAGACATATTCCTCCGTTCGTATTTATGAATTTAGAGAATAATAGAAAATTTATTTTTTTCATCATGGTTTTTAGAGTTTCCATTAAACTCTATCATCCTTTTCTTATCAAACCCATTGGGATGATACATTTCCATAACTTTTATTTGAACCTTGATTTCAAAGATCAAAATTTATTACATGATATTAATGTCTTTTATGGACAACTCCCTTATAAACCATGGATTTAATCCACAAAAGAGTCTATCTTATTTAATTTCGGGATAGAAGGTAATTACTAAAGAGTGCCTTGCACGTCTTGTGAATTTATACTCATAGGTACCAACAAGTTCATCATCCTTTATGTTCATCTCAATTAACACTTTAACTACCATAGAATGGAGAGTCAATTGAAAATACTTATTAAAAAATATTTCTTTATCTTGTACCAATCCATGGATTCAATCTCATCTTGCTAAATCTTATTTTATATAATAGCCCATAATTTGTCTATATTTCCTTCTAACTGATAAATATCTAAAATAACTTTCTCATGAATTAAAAACTAAAGAACTGATAACATATTTTCAATTGTACTAATCCAATGTTCTGAAAAAAGTGGACCAGAAAACCCTATAAAAGAAGGAGAATGATGGATGATGAATTACTAAATCAAATTTTGTTCCCACCATTGCATAATTGGAAGTACAACAAGATTTTTATCATTGAAAAGTTTTGTTAGAGGAGAAACAAGGTTTCTCATTCCATCTCCAACAGCATTCCATTTCTCACAAGGACAATAGATGCATTCTAAATCACAATCACCATTAATGTGGTTCTTTTGGATTCCATCCATTGACTAAATCTAAAGTCATAGATTAAGAAACAATTATCATATTCAGGAACCACATAATCCTGAAAACGAAATTACAGGATCCCAAAATTATGGAACCTTACTTAATCTATGAAACATTAGGTTTATCCTATATTATTCATATGTTACTTGTATTTAAAATGATCCTGATAGTTCATTATGTGTTTTTTAATTTCTATAGCATATCACCGTAGAGTGTCAAACCAAGTGTCCAGTAAGGCACGTTGTTATATACCATATTACTGCAAGTCAAGCTTGTAACATAATTTCAGATTTACAACTCATATGTACATCAATTCCAGATCCACATCAAATTATAGAATCTAGAAAGATATATATTACTACGAAACTACCCACTCTATCCTTTACCAAAATTCTAGAAGATTTTCTTATACATTATCAACTCATAGACATATCTCTAGCTATGTACTCTGTGTTCTCACTATGTTTTTCTCACCCTATATTCCAGTGTTTAACAAAAAAAAATTCACTAATAAAAACTATTGGGACCCTCCCTTTTAATATATTAAATTCTCAATACATTTCTGCAATACATAAACCATTAGACAATAGACCCCAAAGACTATACAAGTATAATGCCTTTGGAATCATGGAACAATAAACACTAGTATATAAATGAGGTAAATCAACTCTCAGTGGGATCTCCTTACCTAGAATCCTTCTTAAACACATCGTATGTAATACATATCTTCATAACTTGGGGAAGGTAACATAGAAAGGGGTGATCTAAAATTCACAGTAATGGTAAAGAAGGGAGATACATAAGAATAATACTGAGAATATTAGTATAAGAACATGATCATGAATATAAATGAGCATGCCCTAAATATCGATGATCATAACAATGAATCATGTCATAAATCATGGTAGTCCATAAGAGCTGACTTATATGATAAAAAATAAACTAAGCCATGAAAGCATAATATAGGAATAAAACATGGATTTGCAGAAGACACAAAAGCATATATAATTATTTCTATAGTATTAAAAGCATTGTTTCTGAGACTATATTAGTGTATAAAATTTCATTACTAAACCAGGTTTACACCCAGTTCTAGACAAGTATTACTAACCTTACATCACTCCTCGTTCTAGCCCCTTAATATTGAATTGTGACCATTTCTCGTTTCATCCCTATAAAACTGAACTATGTTCTTCTCTCATTCCATACATGCCTATATAATTATTTATAAATATTTAACCAATTCTTTTTAGATACATATTGGACAAACCCATCTCATAGTTAAATTATAAATACATATTCCACAATATTGATTAAAATAATATAACTACCCATGACATGAAATGGGTATCGTATACATGTAATCATATCATAACCTATGGAAAATGATATAGTTTTCATAAGAATTTAATCACAAGAAAAACCCCTAATATGGAAATAGATTTCAAAAACATATAACCCATGAACTAGAAATGGGATTCATAAATACCATGATATTTAGAATAACCCATTTAGAGTAAGAATGCGAATGGAACCATTAGATCATTTCCAAGAAACAGATTAGTTACATCAACATATGTTGTCATAGATTCAAAATAATTTTGAAATATCTTTAAAAAACTTTTCTGGAAGAATGTATCTTTTCATCATTGAATAAAAATTTTAAAATTAACAAAACCCTTAAAAATCAAATGCATAGAAAATATAGTTGAAACATATAATGTAGACCAGAAATCATATTGTATAAATTTTTTGTTGAATATATATTTAAAAACATAAAAATGAATATTTAAAAACCATAAATAATTTTTGAAATAAATATTCCATGAAAATTATCTTCATGGATCATTTGGAAAAAAAAATTAAATATTTTTTTGAAATAAAACAGATTTTCTACTTAATATTCAAATACTATCATATTTTTTTCTTAAAAAATTTTATTAAATATATTAATTTCTAATTATTGGAAAATTTTTCTAATAGATGGATACAACTTGAAAAAACATATTATAAGTAATATATTGAATGTTCTGTAGATATGGATCATATTATTTCATCAGTGGAAGCATAAGAACAAACAATCTTGAAAAGAGATGAAATAATTTAAACAAAATCTTATAGCTTGTTAACATACGATAATAATTTCCAAGTAAGAAAACAAAATTAAATGAATCATAAAATATCATTAAATGAATTATATTCATGATATAACATGTAAAATGTATGTATATATTTCTCAAAAAATAAATTCCATTCTTGACAAAATATTAGTCTCAAAAATTGAAAATTGAGAAAAACTATTTTTACTGATTTGTGGAATTTTGATAAATAAACACCCTGAAATAAGGATCAAAAAATGGATAAGAAATTAACCACAAATTTTATTAATAGAATCATTTCATAAATCCAGTGTAATTATACACACCATAGAATAGAAATGGCCATGTATCACATAGATGTAAAAAGTGAGATGAAATTACATAACCTTGTGTCTCAACTATCATCATACTTATTCAATCATCCTATATAATAAATATAATTTTATTTTCAATCTAAAAAATAACTATATTTTAATATATAATATAATACATGATTTTATTTTGACTATATATTATCCTCTTTTTTACAATTCTTGGTTATGTGTTCACTTCACGTAATATTCTAATTGTTCTTCACATTTATCTTCAGTTGTTATACCATTATCCATTATACTTATATAATTGTTTTCCATAATATTAACAACGATATAAATATTTTAGATATTCATTAATTTAGAATTATAATTATCTATATAATATAAAATTATAAAAGTGAATATACAATTAATGGAGAGTTTATGCCGTACGTACGCATTAACGTTACTTCAGTTTTATTGACGTACTGAAAGAAATAAATTTAATTAAATATTTATATATATATGTACACACACACACACACATATATATATATATATATTACATCATAGTTATTATAAAATATATATCATCTAATTTAATTAAAACCTCCCTAATACATTTCACGTAGTGTGTGAAAGAATCACATTACTGTTAGTTTGTGATGGCCTATACATCTCAAAACAAAATTATCATTTTAAATTAAAATGGAATTTAAAAATATATTTACTATAGAAGAATGAAATAATATAGAAGAAATAATAAATATGATATATACCATATATAAATATATTTTCCTTCATTATTTCCACCTGAGATATGGTAATAAAAAATGGAATATCTTCTTTTTGTGAGGTGATTGTTCACCATTCATATAAAAAGTTTCATCTTTACCCATTATATCAAGGTTTGTGTTATTATTATTATAAATAGTAGAATAAAAATTTCTAGAATAAATTTTATATATTGTTTTTATAATAAAATCATTTAATAATGGGAGTGGAGGGCATGAGAAGGAATCTTAAGAAATGATCTTGGGAGAATTCATTACCTCGTAATCAGGTATATCCTTTTGATTGAGACAAATGGATACCTTAGATGTCCTTATGAAAAAATTAAGGAATTTATTATATATAGAGGGAGGTTTTAAAGTCTATATGGTAGGGATTTTCTGACCTTATGGTGTTTGAAATGTGTGAGGATGTTAGAGGATAGAAGGCATTTCTATAGTGGATGAGGATTAACACTCTTGTAAATATTTTAATATAGCATTCCACCAACATTTTTAATGCTGAAAGTGGACCCAATAATTCTCCATTGTATTGGAAAGTGAGAATAAGGGTGAGATATTTCCATCCAATGGATCTTTATAAAGATTCTTGGTGGTTTTGGGTCTTAAATTTATGGATTATTCCTAAGTTCGTCTTAATTATACCTTAATCAATGTAAATAATTTTCATTACATTCACTAATATTTTTTTAAGAAAAATATGTTTAACATATTATAATTTATAAATAATGATTATACAAAATATGTAATAAATTTTCCAAATTCCTATCAAATAATTTGTATAAATTAATTTAAAATTAGTCCTACTGGATGGACGACAATGTGGGGTTTTAAAGTAAAAACTGATCAAATGTTTTCTGAGTTTTTATATCCAATATAAATGTGAAATTGGATCCAATAAAAATATTGGATTAAGTTACAAAAAAATAAAAAAAAAATTTTAAACTAATTTTAAAAATTATTTAAACTTATAATTAAATTAAATGAAAAAGTAGATTTGAATTAAAATTCATTATTGTTTAACTATTATTCTAAAAACGATGTTTTCTTGGAAAATCCAACAAAAAATACCCAAATCTAATGATGACATAATCAGTTAAATAATGAAGTATATTTTATCAAAGTATATTTATAATTTTTTATAAAATTAATTTTATTACATTTCATGGTAGGATATTAAAATTAGTTTCATTGAGAAAATAAGACATTTAAACATAAAATGTCTTTAAAAAAATTATCTTTTTATATATATATGTTTTATTAATATAAATACATAATATTTTTTTGATAATTAGTATTTATTATTAATATTAATAACTTTAATGTATAGGATATAATTATATCATATATATAATTATAACAACAAAATTATCTTCCATAGAATCATCGGTGTTATGTGTAATGTAAGACAACTCAGTGTTGCTTGTAATGTACACAAAGTTGATTTTTCATTTAATGAACATCAAGGTGTTGCCCTGTGAAATGAATTATTTTCTCAGTTCATTGAAATATATACATGAAAATTTAATTAATCATAAAAATGGTCTATAAAAACAGATGGTGTAAAAATGCTAGTTGATATTATTTTTACAACATCATCTCTATATTTTAATATCATAAACTACAAAACCTAATATGTATGATCATTCACCAATGGTACCACATATAGAATCAAAACATGTGAGGGGTCTAGTATATACTTCCTCGAGAGGGATATATTGAACAAATCATGTTCTTCAGATAAGATTGTCCAGAGTGATATTCGATATGTACAAATTCCAATGACATTAAGGATCTAAAAGGCAATGATGTTTCATGGTATATGCTTTCCCTTCATTCCAAGATTCGTTAATTTCATTGATTTTGATATAAATAGGAATACCCTATCTCTAACATCAATATCTAGCTCTCATAGATGATTATATTCATTTAATTTATATGAACTTTGTCCATATTTAATATGATGGTTAATGGCAGAGTCGTTTTTCATATCATCGATAATATTAGGTCCCATAATCTGACTCTATACAACATCATCAATGCATATTAAATTAAAACCCATTTTTCAAAATATATCCATATATGGTTCCACTAGAATTCATGAATGGAGACCATTATTAATTGATAACTCATCTATGATAGGGTGATGATCTCCACACAATTTTAAGAACATTGAACACTATCTAATCATATCTTCTATAGATTTAATGGTTCTCCCATACTACCCATCCATCTAATGGTGATATGAATAATATAATAATCATTTTGATATCTGATGCTTGTTTTTGTCTTCTCACAAACCTCATGTTAATGTTTATATATTAATCAGATATAATATAGAGTGGAACTCTGTGAAGTATTACCACTTCCCCTATGCATATCATAATGATTTTTTAATTATAAAAAATTTCCCTCGAGAAACATTATGTGATAACATTTTAATAGGATAAACTAACAACCAGATAGTGTTATTTCATTTAGATGTCATAGACTGATCTATGATGAAATACATGTGTTTGTTTTTCTATTGTTATATTGTTAAGGGAAATGTTTTTATAAATCCCATATAACTATCTCATTTACCAATGAATATTAGTAATTCAAATCATTGAGATTTAAATTATGTAATCTCCCAATTTTTATTATCCCACCAAAATTTTATATTCATATCACAAGACATCATAGTTGTTTAGATATTAATAGAAAATGATGACCTATATGAATCATCTAATAGATCAATTTTTTATTATAATTTTAATTGGATATATGTGTAGGTTCTAAACATCATATCAATATGTTTAACAATGATTACCTCTATAATATTCTTGGATGTTATCTATAGATCACCATCATATTTTTATACCTCCATACCCTATTAATAATTGATGTTGGATTTTTTTATAAATGTCGGTTGAAGATACTTCTATTAATCCCAGATGCATCCTTTTTCAGTTCAAGAATATTGGATCGATCTTTATTCTCATTGTGGATAAGGTTGGAAGATCATTTCAACTAAATGAACTTACCAATGTTTCCACATCCCCTCAATGTAAATGGATTAAAAAATCATAATTACTGATATGAAGTAAGCACCATAATTATCTCATATTGATATTCTTATTCTAAATATATACATACGGGTTTAATAATATTTATATATATAACACTAGTCTTTATATGGAAAATTTCACAAAATATTCACTGTATAGAACACTGGTACCCATTCTACATCATTATGTGGGATGTTTTGATCATGGATACCTAATTTATGGAAGGCATAGGTTGTCAGAATATCATTTACATGGTTAGGGAACTGTGCCCATTTTTTATTCATCACTGTAGATCATTAATCCTTCACCACTAGTGGGTTATATGAGCACTGGTTCAATTATTATACTTATATTGACATCTTTAAATCACTCCTCACAGTTTTAGATATTGGAAACATATTTCCCTTATAATTATGTTTTGTTAATTTGAATGACAGATGAGGTCACTTTCTACCAAATAAGCGACGGTGCCCATATAATTCATATAATCTAAATATCTCCTTAATGTATATCTTTTTTAAAGTACATTAATTTCATATACTTTTAAACAAAAAACATATATCAATTATATTGTGTTAAAATTTCCCGGGAATGTACATCCCCTATCCAAAACGTTGATTTACTAAAATAATAATATGACTATCTTCATTGTTGGTTCATTAGTACACCATTTAAATGCATCCTATTTTTCTCCATTATTTTACCAATGAATAGAATATCGTTTATAAATACCACCAAATATTTTTCTAGGTAATTAATAAAGATTCCATAAATTATTAATATGAATTGATATAATGAGTTAGTTAGTCTGAATGCAATACCTATAAACTCTTCCTGCACATAGATCTTTTGAATAGAATTCAATGGATATCCTCCATATTCACATTTAATAGATAATATCATAACAAATGATCAACCATATTAAAATTCTAGAATCTATATAGCAAAATAAAAACCCATAAATCTATGGAGGATGATACTTTTAATTTATCATGATGTTGCTGGTATCACGATAATCAGAGAAGAAGTGAATTGACCAATCATTCTTCATGAAAAAATGGAGTATCACCCCCAATGCTGAAGAAAATTGGGTGTATATTCTATGATTCTATAATGTTTTTATGTTTCATATTGAATTATTAAATTTGAATAATTTTAATTCTATATAGAGTCCCAAATATTGGATATTATAATGGTAATTTTTCCATAGAGATAAAAATCTCACTTCTAAGAAGATGTTTATGCAATTATTTGAGAATAACATCAACATATTCACATACAGGGGTAATGTAATAATAGATGATATTTTATTTAGTATAAATCATCTTAGAAATATATAATTTATAAAATTTAAATATTATAAATTCTTTAGATGAGAATCCCAATATATATTGATATTAATCCTTACACCTATATAACATTTTTTACAACACCAACCCATTAGTGTTAAACTGGTGCCTACCATTATTACATGGGAAAAAACATTCAAATACCAATTGACAAACTAGTATAGTAGTTTTGGCAAATAGATTAAAATAGTGAAAGTAACATTACAATATAAAACACAAAATACAAAAATATTTTTTTTCATGAAAGAAATTAATCCCCTTCGCGTTACCCTATACATCAAAATCAAAACAATCCTTCATATCATGATGAAAATTAAATCATACGAAAAGGGTGTCACAAATTTACAATAATGGTAAGCATACAATTTATGCTATTCGTAAATATAGAATAATCATTACAAGAAGGTAAATAATTTAAACACAATCCATTTAAATAATCCCATGAGCTTGGGCTCATAATAATGTACGTTATACTATTCAAATAATCACATGGATTATCAATAAATAATATCAAAATAATGAAATACAATATTTTGGACTTCTAAAAAAAATATTTGTGTCTATAGCCAAGAAATATAAAAACAAATGGTTAAGGCCTAAACCAGATCCATATATAAAAAATTGGATAGGGCCTCAACCAATATTATTTATAGTTTGTCTCTAATTACCTACAGATGACTCCAGGGGTTATTTTGGTCCCCGACCATTACATACTATGTTAAATACATTGATCATATAACAGGTGTGAAACTTAGACTATATATATATATATATATATAAAATATAAATAACATTCCAGAACGAGTAAAAAAATTGAAAAAAAATTCTCGGTGATATGTTGAATGGTATCAAAAGATTACATCCACAGTCAAAGGGATTATGAATAATTTAATAGAATATGGTAAATGATATCATAAAAGATCATCTGTAAGGAAGAATAAATTTATAAAAAGTATATTAAAAAAGATAATATCATATTAAATCATGTTATCCTAATATCAAAAATTTAATAATTGATTTTAATATTATATATATATATTAATTAAATATTTATTTATAATAATCATTAAAATTTGTAGATAGGAAATGAAATTCACAATTCATGGAGATGGTAGGTCTGGCATATTCTTGAACACTACATTCATTTTGTTTTCATATTAAAAGATTGAAATGAATACGATATTTATGTATATAATGATTAAAGTATAATATTTATGTCATAGAACATAAAAATTACTATTAAAACATTCATTTACACATTCCATGTATATCAGGAGAGAATCACAACCCTTTAAGGAGGAGGTAGTCCACCCGTCCATAAATGATGCTATCATATTTATAAAATATTAAAGAATAATTTTATGTGTTATAAATAATTAAATAATCATAAAAACACAATTAATATGATTTATAACATATATAATCACTTTTTACATCATAATGACAAACTATGAAAGGTGGTAATGAAAAAAATGAACAATCGTCATTTTGTGAGGTTTTAATTCACCTTTAACATAAATAGTATCTTAGTTACCGTTTATTTGGAAGTCTGTGTAATTGGATGTAAAAAAATTAAATCAAAATATCTTAGTAAATGGAGGATGATTTTTCATATATTATTGGAATAATGATATTTTATCTAGTTATGAATGGTAATAAAACAAAAGGGCATGAGGAATGATGTTACTAATTATTTGGGAAACTACTTTTAATTTTCATAGGATGGATTACATGAATAGATTTCATCACCAAGGGAGATTTAAAGGATTTATATACCAAATTTGGGATATTTTTATATCTTGGTTAATGATATGAGGGTTAAGAGTTTTGAGGATGTGAGGGAGAAGTTCCCTTTTATAATTTAGGGGAGAGAAACTTTTAGAAACCTATAAATATTAAATAAATATAATTTAATTATCTATTACAAATGGATTCAAAAATGAGTTATTCGGAGTATAATATTATTATGGGACTAAATAATTACAAAAAATATTTTTTAAACATGTTGTGGAAACATTATTACCCTTATCTTTTGTCTTCAATCCTCAGTTAAATCAATTAACTCTTGCAATGACAACATCGATTTTTTACCCTTCATGGGTTAATATAGTTACTCTAAAATAAACAAAAATCCATATATAGACTATTGATGAACAATATATCATCATATAAATCCAATTTATTAACATTGGATTTTTTTATATGATATAAATGTTTTTAAAATATTATTTATTTTAAAATATCATTACTATTATTGTTGAAAATATTCCTAACATGACATTTTAAAATTATCATAAAAACATGATATCATTGAAAAAATCTATTAATTTCTCAATAATGTGATTAAATAATCTTGAACATTTGTGGATGATTTTAATTTTAAAAAATTATATTTACCTTATAATTTTAAAATCATTTACATGATTTTTCAATTAATTAATTCATTAATACGTCATCATTATTTCCACATTTATTTAAATTATTTTTTCAATAAAATTATTTTATTAAAATTTTATATGGATATAAATAATTTATCATTAAAATAAATATTTATAGCTTAATTTAACTTCAATATATAAATATAAAAAATTAAATAATTATTACTACAATTAGGTGACATTTTGGACTTGCCATGGAATAAAATTCAAAAAAAGGAATAATGTCATCCATGTGGCTCAAAAAAACAAAAATCTCATCATAAATATTATTTTGGTTTAAAATATCACATGATATAAAACTAAGACACGTTTTAATGAAATTTTTTAATATTTAAAATATACTTTTTAATTTATTTACTCGATTTTCATTTAACTACGGTAGTATAAAAATTTATTAAAGTTATTATTTTTATTCCCAAATAAAATTCAATAATTTCCATATTCTGGACCCACAATTTTCAAATATGTAAACCATTTTTCAATATTTAATATATAAAACTTTTATAATTAATTTCAAATAAATCTCATTGATGGGATGAGAAAAAGCTTCATTAAAGTTTAATGATGAAAAACATTGGAAGTAATTTATATATAAATTCAATGTAAAATTGATTAAAATGTTAAAAATAAGAATAAATTATAATAAAATAATATATTTGAACATTAAAACCAACAATAAATAAAATTTAATAGTATAAATTATTTTAATGTAAAATTTTTGTTTTCATTTAAAAATATATTTTTTAACTATTAATAAAAATATGTATCATATCATAAAAATACATAAAAATCAATGAATGAAAATTTTTATATTTATCATTAAAATTAGAGGTTTATTTTTTCAAATAGATTATATAAAACTATCAAATATTTCATTTAAAATAGGTTCACCAAAAATGCATTTAAACTACCTTTTTTAAAAATGCAATTATTTTGCATAAGTCTGTAATTTTTATTATCTTATTCTTATAAAAATATATTTTATGGATGTAACAAATATTTAATTTAATAAAAAACATATATATTTCTGTAATATCAATCACAAATTAGAATTAATTTTAATTTTTGAGATAAAACTCTTTTGAATGAATAAAAATTGAGCATTGTAAAAACATTTACTATATATTCTATTGTATTATATATTCAATTATAATTAATTTTTAACATTATTATTGCAAAAAAAATGTTCCGGAAATCCCCGTTATTTAGAAACGAAAAGGAAAAATGGAAACACCTTTTGAACTGGGTTAATGGAGAACCCATTACAAACCCTAATGCTGCTAGACACATATCCTTGTAGTTAATACTATTCATAACATCATACTTATTATCTAGGTTATAACTAATTATATAAAATAATAATATATCAATAATATGTTGTTATTCATTAAAACCAATTCCTTCATGTAATAAATTCCAACTATTTATTGTGTGTAGAATAATTTTAAAATGGCGTAACATATAAATAAATCTAGAAAAAACATTAAATTTATTCAAAAATGAAAATTTTGTAATGCCTTGCAGTAAAAAATATACCCACCATCTGTAAATTATGTCCTATCGTGTTTTTTGAATTTGGGTTAAGCATCTAATTATTTACTATTAAAATTAATTTTATAGGAATCCCACTTCAGGGAAAGGGTCAATAAATATTTCACAATAAAATAATGAAAGGGAAGTATTAATGTCACTGAATATAACCCAAACTACGGTTTTATATAAGAATAAATTTAAAAGGAAGAGTATTCTAACCACCAATTTTTGATTTAATGTGATAGAAGAAATGATAATGTGAAAGTTAATAGTGACTATTCTATAATTATATGATGATCTATCGGAAAATTTCATTGACCGTAAATAATGTATCTAGAATAATATTTTTGATTTCTAGATATTTTCAATAGAGTTTAAGAATTAATTTTATTCGTATACTAATAACATAAGGAAGCATATTTACTTTCATGTGGCGTTTCATGCACTATTAAATTTCTACAATTAGCTCTTCCTTCCATCTAAAATATAATAAAATTCAAAAATATAATATTATTCATAATCATATAGGGTTACAAAATTGAATATATACATAATTTCTCAAAAAATTAAATAAGGACACGATTTTATACTTATCAGGACACCATGTTGAGTAGGGGTCAGTGATTCACTGCTTTCAGCCTTCGATTTTAGGTTCAAGTCATGGGGCCTTTGATGATGCGACGAGTTATCACACAACCTATAGGTTGTCATTTTTATAATATTATAATTTAATAACATTCATTTTTTTTTATTTTTTTCTATATAAAATAAATATTTTAACCTCAAACAATAATATATGTTGTCAAAACTATTCAATTCTAAAATTTAAAATTATCAAAATTAATTTTTCCCAAATTAATAGCCCAAAACAAACTCTAAATCTTGATATTCAAGATTAGCATCATATTTACCTAAAACAAAATAATGTTTCTCTTATTTTAAACTACCAAATATATAAATACCATTATCACATCAAAACTATAATGAAAAAATTTATGCATCCAAATCATTAATGACTATATTCTGGAGTACAATCCATATATATGTCTTGAATCTTATTACTAAAATATTAATACAGTGTTCATGAATCTGAAAAAACAAAGCATTAATTATTCATCATTGACTATAGAAACAACAAAATAATGAATTTTATTCATTTTCTTTTTATATTATATATTTCTTCAATATATAAAATAATAAAATTCCAAATGACTTATCTATTTAAAATTGTAACATTGAATATATTTAGGTTATTTAATTCCCTTTCAATCAGGGTCATAATAAACCATATTACCACACATAAAGAAAACTCATTTTCTAATTTAGGAGGAACTACTCTGATTCCTTCCACAATATTCAAATATGGTAAAATACTTCTTTCATTATTCCCATTATCTACATGTTGATACAATATTCTCTTCTTTTGTTATCTTCCTTTAATGTCGAAACATATAGAGATTTATTTTTATATCTTGATAGATCATGAGACTATACCTTTATTTGATGAGATTGTTTGGGAGACATATTCTTTTATGAGGAATGGATTCATCCCATTAAAGAAACTATAAATATTAACCCTCAGATTATATATGTATAATGTAGCAAGCCTTGTTAATCTTGTAATGTTTTATTCATACCTAACAACATTATAAACCCACTTTTTCCTCAAATTCAATCATTTTCTATCATATTCACTCACTATTCACAAGGGAAATATTTTTCCATGAAAATTTTCATGAAATCCTCCCACTCCATGTTTTCTATTTCCTCATCCTTCTTTTTGTTTTGAATCAACAACCACCACTGATCTTAATCACCTTAATGATGATAAACTTCCATTTAAATTTTCTCCATTTTGTTACATCTTAATGTATGTAATATCTTCTCTAAAGAAAATATATATTGTTCAACTATAAATGAATCTTTATTCCCATTTAATGTTGGAAGATGATTCATTATAAATATTTATAACATTTGTCAACCATGTTTTGGGTCATGATAATCTATATGTGTACGGTTATTATTTATAGCCTAATTCATTTATCCCATTAAAGATATAATATTCTCAACAGTAGTTATAGCCACAACTCTTGTATCATTATCGTACAAAAGGGAGAAATCCCTATATGGATTTTGTGCATTGATGTAGTATCTATTCCTCTCAATATGTAACATTTATAAACTACTAAATAAATTAAATTTTGTTATGAATCTTAATGAATTACTTTTGAACTTGTAACAATTAACATAAATATAAAAATTCATTCATAGATAATATCATATTCATAACCATGGTTTCTTTTTGGGAATATTTATATTCAAATCCAAAAAAATGTTTTATAAAAAAATGGGAATTATCCAAAGAAAATACACATGGATTGTCAAACCTTATGCATAGTAATGCATGTTTTCATGCATCAGGTTACACAATGATAGGAAAACACACATTGTTAGAGTTGTTACCCCTAGGTATATCTGTTTCAAAACCACATCCTCTTTTTGTATCCATGTAGGTATATATTTTTATGAATAGACTCATAAAATATAAAATATGAAAATTCTATGATATTCTAATATTCTTATCATCAAATTCTATCTTACGGTTATGTTCCTTAATCTAGTTTCAAATGTTTTTATTAAAATTTCTCTAATACCCAATGTAACCACCCCAAACCATGTATACCAGTTCTGATGCCTTACATTATTTCAATAACAGGAATAAAATATTTGAATTCAAATGGACCAATCCATTTATTGGTTTTGGAGATTAAATTACATCTTCAAAATTCACATTACATTATAAAACATAAAACACACAATTTATTTTTTTCGAGTATTACATTAATCCACTTTGTGTAACATTGTATATTAGAACCAAAAAATTCTTTTATATTATGGGACAAAATAAAACTTAAGATAGGGGTGAGATCAAATGACCAGAAAGGGTATGTGTGAAATATAAGCAATGAGTTAATACGGTATAAAAATATGGATTGATAACTAAGTAAAACAGAATTCATTTCAATAATCTCATGATCAAGGAATCATAACCATGTATATTCAAATTGATGAATCATCAAATCGAATATCAACATATAAAATCAAAATGATAGAATTCTTAATTATGGACCTATAAATATAATTTTGAGTCCTCATACATGATATTATAAAATAAATGGTTATGTCATCAACCAAATCCATATCTAAAAATAAATGTGTAAGGCCTTAACTAAGTCCACATCTATTTTATCACATGATACCTACAGATTCGTCATGGTGTATAATGGGCCCACCTTTCACTTATAAAGTACAACTTAATCTGAATAAGAGTGATGTGAGTCATTAAAACTGGTATACATATAAAATATAAATAACATTCTTCAATCTGTAAACACAATCTCAAACCACTATGAGTAATATGTTGAATAATATCAAAATTCAACATCTGTAGTCCGAATGATCATATACCCATAAATAAAATATGGTAAAATATATCATAATAGATGAAACATAATGAATCATAATGTTCAATAAATTATATTGACATAGATGATAATACTCGAAAAATATATTTTAGTTTTTTTAGAAAAAATACCCATATTAATTGAAATTATTTATTTAAAAGACACATATTAAAAAAATTATACAGTTTATTTAAATAGAATATTGTAAAATTGTTGAGAAATATCCTAAAAATTTAATTTTTTAGGAGGGAGGAAAAATTTTATCATCCTATAGAAGAAAAAAATAATCGTTCTTTCCTTATTTAGTTGAAAAATACATAAAGTACCTTGTTTGGAAAAAGAACAAAAATATTCCATTAAAACACATTTTATAAAAATTATGACATTTTTAATGAAATAAAACCCTGTGAGGAGAATTGGAAACATATTTTAAAAAATATTTTTATAATACATCGAAATTGTTATGAAATATTCACCGGAAAATTATAATATATAAACAATCCGGAATAAAAATGCTATAATGGAATTAACCCTTATGTTTAGTTTCCCTTGGTGTGAACATCTGTTAAAATATTCTGTATAGGTTTTATGATTTTTAATAACTTATTAATGAACAATTTTAATATTTATTATATCATACATGATCATATTATAACATCTTTTTACTGATTTTTTTATCTTTCTTTAGTTATATTCACAAATTTGGATGTAAATTTCATAGTTTCAGGAGTACGTTTTGACTTTTCAGTTTCTGTTACTGTGAATTGGATCATGGTTTCAAAATCTAAATAATTTTACACAATATTTAATTATTATATATAGTAATTATATATGTATTTTGAATAATCTATAAAATATGGAGATACTAAATGAAATGCACCATCCATTAAGATAGTAGTTGGTAAGTATAACTGGAGGCTAATTTTATTTATTTTTCATATTATTAGATTGAATAGTAAATTATATGTATGTCTATTATCATTATAGTATCATATTTATGTTATATATATTAATTTGTTTTATTAAAACTATCTTTTATACATTCCATTTGTTGAATGAATGGATCATGTTTCTTTTAAGAGGTGGTAGTCACATTCAAAAATTATGTTAGCATATTTCTAAAAAATGAAACATAGATGGTTAAATGTTATATAAAAATTTGAGAAGTATAAAGACACAATAAATATAATATATAAAACAAATAAGTAGTTTTTTCATCTTAATACCTAACCATGAATGTTGTTGATGAAAAATTGGACAGTCATTGTTTTATTAAGTAGTAGTTCACTGTACACATAAACAGTATGTTCCATTCCTATTAGATAGAAGTGTGTGTTAGTGTAGGTAAATCAGAAATCATAAAAACATATATTTATATTTGGGATATAATTTTTCTTATATATGTTTTTAAAAAATAGTTTGTTGAGGGGGTGAAGAATGGAAATAAAATTTAAGAGCTTCAGGAAGGACATCACCTCTTATTTGGGTAACTCTTTTTTAGATTAAACCAAAGTGGATCCATGGATATATTTTTTCTAAAATTGAGGATTATTGGATGAATATATTGAATATTGATGTTTTTTTGGATGATATTGCTAAAAAAATGTTCCATTAGTGTTGGGAGTATGTGAGGGAAAATGTGCACTATTATAATTGAGGTGAGTGTAACCTATGGAAATCTCAATGTATTAAATTATTATAAATTATTTTCCTATAAAAATGATAAAATTGATTTCTTTAAAATATAATATTACTATCTGTCTCAATACCCTCAACCAATGATTTTTAGGCTAGTTTTAGTCACATTATAACCCTTTTATTTTGGCATTAACCCTTAAACACTATAAAAGTTACCATTCCAGCATGCATTTGTACACTTTAAGGGTTAATATATATACTATAAGATGCTAAACAAGTCATAAATGAACCCTTTAGGAAATATTTTACTCCATATAAATAATTGAGAATAATTTTTTTTGAATGAATTTTATATTATTTATTAAATTTTAATTTATATAAAGTATCCTTTGTGCTAATTTCGACACTACTCAATTCCAAACCTTTTCAAAATATCATAAAACCATCTTATCTTCGTAAAAATATTTTAAATCAATAACTAATATGTCAATTAAATCTATAATATTCTTATATGACATAAATTTATTTAAATTATATCTATTTTAATATTCTTGATAAAATTTCGCTGATTCTACCAGTAATTAAAAAATTATTACATCGTCATTGTATCACCATTTAATTTAACGATTTTCTTCTAAAAATAATAAATAAAGTAAAATAATTAAGAAGAATATTTTTTTATTTCATAAGACTACTTATAGATGAATTTATCAATCATATAAAAACATAAAAAACGTAACACTTATTGAGCTATGAGTATGATATATTAGACTTCCCTTAGAATAAAATAATATATAAGGAAAATGTCGTCCAAGAGGATTCGGAGTCCTAAAAATTGTAGAAAGGATTTTTTTGAAAATATATCATAAAATAAAATGAAAATATGTTTTAGAGTAATTTTCTAATATTTATAACATAATTGTTTCCATTAATATCATGATTTTACCATAACAGTAGTAATGAAAAATATTATTAACGTCACTATTCATTTGAATAAAAAAATAAAATTAAATAATTTTGACATACTAAATCGAAAATATGAAATCCATATTCATAATTAAAAACACATAAATTTCAATAATTAATATAAAAATTAATGTTGTTGATAGGGTTGGAAAATAGGTGATGAATGTTTAATCATGAAAAAGATTGGAACATTTTTTATATTTAGAAGCAATGTAAAATTTATAAAATTGAAATAAATTGGATGAAATTATAAATAAATGATCTATTTATACATTAAATGATGTGAAAAAATAATTCAATAGCGTAAATTATTTCGATGATTTTTTTTCCAAATCAAAATTACAATTTTTCAGTATTCATCAAAACAGAAATATTTTCAGAAAAATAAAAACATTTCAATAAATGTAAATTTATAAATTTTAATTTAAAATAACAGGTTTAATTTTTCAAATATATTGTATTAAATTTTATCAAATTGGATTTAAAAGATGTTCTCCATTGAATGGTGTTAAACCAACCTCTTTTTCGAAAAATACAATATTTATGCATAAATTTTAATTTATTTTTATCTTTTTTCTATCAAATATATGGAATTAATGTTAGAAATATTATATTTAATATATAATATATATATATATATTTCAATATCATAATTCACTAATTTTGAATAATTTAATTTATTATGATAAAACACTTTTGAATGAAAGAAAAATTGTTCATTATATAAACATTTCCAAAATATTATGATAGGTCATATATTCATTTCAAATTAATTTATAACCTATGAATTCAACCAAATATTTTAATTTTTTATTTAATAGATTTCATAAAAACCTCCTTTTCTGTTATGTTATATATTATTATATTAAATAGTAATATTTTAATAATATTATGTTTTCAGTAAAACTCGGCCTTCCATATAATTCCAGAAAAATCATTATTGTGGGTTGAGATAGAATAACTTATTATAGCATATAAATAAAGTTAGAAAAACTTTTAAAATAATTAAAAATAGATGATGTTTTATATTTATGGGGTGTTAAAAAATTAGAGAGTGATTTGGAATACCGAGGGTGACATCCCTTCCAATGAAATTTATTTTCCCGCTATACTAGGAAGCCAAATACCGACCTTACATTTCAGTGTATTGCAAAAAGGGAGTATCTCATAGTTTGTTGGCAAGTTCATCCCTCAAATATGGATAGAAGGGAATTTATATATACGGGATGAAATGATTTCCCCATTTATCATATTCACTAATAGCTCCACCTTGATGTATTAAGGTGGTGTTTGAATATTTCAACTAAGCATGCACGATATGAAATAATACATATAATATTAATCAAATTACATTTTCTCAATTCATTAATGAATAACTGGAATAGTGATCACTACTTAATTTCTAGGATACACCTCAACTATTGTGATGGTATATTTTCACAATACTGTCTATTATTAAGAATGTTGGATTTTTCGGTTATCATTGACAATCATTGACTCAGTACATTGTTGGGTTTTTGCCATTGGTATTCACATTCTATCATCCCTTCATTCAAGTTGGTAAATAATTTCATTAACCCATTTAATAATGTTCTAGGATTATTCATTCAACAATTTTAACAAGTGGCATTTTGGTCTTTCTTCCCGTCATGGGAGTTCCCTCTCAATCACTGATAATTAAAAACCATTATCTATTTCCAATATCTAGACCAATGAGACATGTAATGTCATATGATTTAAATTTCCAATTTTAGGGAACATCAAACCATATCATTATATATATCAGTGTCTCAAATTTCAAAAACATTTCCCAGATTCCGATTTTACACAATAAAGTAGAGGACAACATTAATTTTGATGTCAATTACAATGATAGAGGAATATCATCCATGTTATATTATTTTTCCTCTCATACATACTATTCAATTAGTCATCATTTTTTCATTAGTCCAAATAAATACCTCTGAAATATAGAGCATGGAGAGAAAGGAAAATATTTATTCAAATATGTTTTGTAAAATTCTTTTAACTCTATCACTACAATATATTCTTTAGGATTCATATTATAGTTCAATGTACACCATTAATCAGCTTATCCATCTATACAATAAATATCCCACAAGAGACTCTCTTACATAAATAATTATATTATGGATATGATATTTTGATTAGATTTGATCAATTATTCCTTGATTTAGGGATCAGATGATCCATTGAATTTACGACTTTTTTGTCACATAATGGTTTCAATTGAGACATGATAGAGAAATGAGGGATGCTGGTTTTCCTTAGGTTTGAATTTCTGATCAAATGATTATATTTTTGAAAATTTATTTTTGTTATGATCCTGACTCAAGTCCCTTTATATTTGAAATATCTTATGTACATTAATTATGATTCCCATCACATTGTTTGTTAAATATTTTCATGTTATTTATAGGAATTGACTAGACTTCGGGGGAAAATAGATATGTGAATTTTCAATATATTAACCACATAAATGGATAACTATAGGAAATTAAGTGATCAATCATAAATTAACTATTTTCTTGGACCTATAAATTTATAGATTTTAATCAATGTAACATTTGGTACATTTCCAAACATAAATATTTATGATAATGTCATATCCTATAATAATGTTTCATAAAGATCTTGTGAATTTACCATAGCATATTCCTTGGGTTTGTCTAACCAGAGGTGCATTAAGATCTACAATTCATTTGGTATGTGATGGAATATTGGATACAAAAAAGACTTGTTTTTTAGGTAATTACTCATAGGAAAATATATTCTAGAGCCACATACACGTAATGTATCCAGACATGGGGATTTATATATAAAAAATATATACACTATGATTTAAAAATATTGGATTTTATATAGTTAGTCATATTCCAAAGGCTTTCACTATGTTCTTTAGATCCTAATACCAAAAAATAACTAAAAATTGGTATAATTATAGTGATCCAAAACCATTTGCACAAATTATTACTATATTTTTATCGTATAAAAACATTAAATAAAAATAATGAATCAGAATATTATAGTGTAATATGAATATTAGGAACATAATTAGATAACATGATACTGGAGTAAAACATCATTTTATTAATCTCTATAACGATCTCATAACTACCTTAGAGCTCCTATATCAACATGGGATAACATGGGGAATACATACACAACACGGATGAGCTAAAATCCTTGATTAATGGAATAAATAAGTATATCCTGATTAACACATGAATCATAGAAAATAAAATTATGACATATAATTCTTGGATCATTTCATGAACAATCATGATCCGACCCTAAACAAGTCACCCGAGTAGGTCTGTGGATTGTCCTGAGGGGTATTCCAAAACCCCAGTGTATCAACTAGTGCCTGGAATGAAAACATTCATTTGGGATTTATTTATGCCAAAAATAAATAACCATGACCATATACATAATTTCTGAACAAGATTAAATAACCCTCAACTGATTCTTAAATAAATAAATGATTCTGTTCCAAAAAAAATACCACTAAGAAACTAAATCCAACCATAAAATAAATTATACAAAATGAAACATCAACAATCCTAATCTCCATATCACTTATGGGTCACCTCTACCCATAAGATCAACTCAGATCCAACATGAGAAAAATATCTAATGGAGCTAGATAAAAAAAGAACATGTAACTACAGAGATACAATAGGAATGAGCATTGAGATTCTCACTAGGAATTTGAAAAGTGAACCATTGAATCCAATGTATCCTTTCATAAAAGATTCCATTTACACAAATTTGAAATAAAAATATAATAGTACGGTTTTCACATTTTAAAATAAACAACATTCTTTTCCCATTTTAATTTCCAAAACTTGCTACATAATATTTCCAAAACAATTTTCCATTATACCTATAAAACCCTGAACCATATACAAAATATTTCCTAAAATAAAACAGGTAAATAGTCCAACCTAGAAATAAACTCGTATGATATAATGTAAACATGAAAAGTAAATAATTACATAACCATGGGTGATCCTAAACCTCCCTATAAGATCATAGATGTACTCAGTTCATAACCACCAGTCAACATATCGTGAAGCCCATAAGTCAATTACCATTAGTTTCTTAAACCCTGGTCTCACTAGTGGGAAATCCTCTTAGAATTCCTACAACTCTCGGTGGGTAATAACCCATATAATATGGTATATAATGAAACCATCACTCAATTGACTAAAATATGTCAAGTAACCCATGGTGGTAGTAATACTATGTAACTAATAGGCCATCTCACATGTAACCTACCTTACCATCCGCCACTACACTTTCCTACTCCTTACACATACACTCTATATAATATCCCGTAAATTGATATCCCATATAGAGGTTCCCATAAATATACAAATACACAATCATATCACATATTCACATCATATAATCAAAGGTTCCAACTGGGTCGCTATAACATATAACCATTAAAAAAGTTTCACAAAATAACAAGGTTGAAAAACAGTCACAACATTTCCTAAAACCCAATACATTCAAAATTTTATCACAAGTATTGCAATGGATTTGGAAGTTCAAAATGGGCCTTTATCTGGAAATGTTCAAAATCATTTCCCGCAACATCACACAAATATCACTTTTATGTTTTCAATTCCATATGGGCCCTTAAGTTCAAAAAATTCAAAAAAACATACACCAAAATCCAAACAGGTACATGTTCAAGAATTTCATTTCAAATTATTTGAAAAATATGTAAGAAGAGACTAATAACATTTTGAAAACATGAACCACTCAGAAAACCATAGTTTCGATAAAAATTCCTACTTAAAGAACCATCTTCATTTGAGGGCACATCCATGGCCGCAAAGAGAGTAAGAATGGATTTTCCTACATCCAATGTCACATAAACTATTCAAGAGGACACATAAAATGACTATTTTATCAAAAACACCATTGACTTAATCAAAATCCAAACTATCCATTTTTTTTAGAAAACAAAAATAAATCCTCTTAAATCCATGAAACTCCTTTTTTCTAAATCATTTTAAACTAAATTTCCAAATAACAACATTATCAAACCATATACACCAAACCATGTACACAAAAAAAAAGATACCACCATCACAACATAATTAATATTATTGTGTTCAAAAAACCCATAATTTCACTTTACCAATAAAAATGGAGTTTGTCAAATATTTGGGGTATACAAACACATAGGTTAATTTAATTATTCATCGTATTTTTTTATTTCTAAAATATAATATAGTAAAAAAACAACAATAAACTATTCATAAGAATTATCAAAATACGACCCACATTCAAAAATTTATTGAGTCAATATTTGGCATTAATCAAACTCATTTCTTATTGTCATGGATAATCAAATACAATGAAATCAAGTAAAATCTATTATTTTAAAAACCCATAACAATTTATAAACTTTAAATAAATCCAATTAGGCATAAAATAAAGCTGAAAATAAAATAAAATAAATAATTGGAAGGCTGAAATTGTTACAGGAATGCACTAGAAAGGTTAATCCCAGATTTGTCTACCTAAAACAAATTTTAGATGGAGTAAAACAACATGGAGGGGGAGATCGAGACCTCAGGGGCCAAAATTGCAACCTAGAAAATGAGGTAAATTACAAAACAAGATCCATGATGATTAGGGATTCTCCTATATGATTGATATTCCCAAAAAATGGAATTCTACAAACCGATGGGGATGTGGTTGTCAGCGAGGTGGGTTGTTGGCTCGGAGAGGGCGTCGAAGCAAGACTGGATGACACAGGTAGGGATAACACCATCCATAGTAAGGGTTTTGTGGCTAGTAGGTCGCACCAAGAACAAGGGGTAAGGGAGGATTTTCTGGTGCCGGGTTTTGCTTAGAAGTAGAGGAGCGACTATATGGAATGTCAGTAGAGCACCATGGAAGGAACAACACAGGGTTGGGAAAAAATCCCACAAGGGATCAAGGATGATAGTTACATGCTCTGTCAAAGGTGGATAGATCCATTACCATGACAACAAAACATGATCGGTGAGAGGAGGTTAGAGCAAAGGGTGTCATGAAGCTCTAAGTCACTAGCATATGGGGGCACAAGTAGAGAACATGATTGGGATTCGTGTAAGGAAAATTCTTGGGCGTGGGGGTTGTTGTAAAATGATAAGAAAAGGGGTGGTGGGGTAGTTCTAGGGTTTGGGTTTCATATTTTTTAATTAAATTACTTTTCAAAATTATTATATTATTAATAATAATAATAATAACCATTTTAATAATTATTATTATAATGGTATGATAAATAATAACATAATAATATTAACAATAATAATTTTATTCATTTGTTAAATAAAAATGAACTAAATAATAATATAACAATAATAATAAGTTTCTAAATAATATTAATAATAACTCATTTTGACAAATCAAAAATTAAATAATAATTTAATCATAATAATATTATGAATAAATTTAACAAACAGTTAATATTGATAATATTAATGAAAATAACAACACATCATATAGTAACAATTATATTATTATATATACAATAATAATAATAATAATGGTATTATGGCACAAACATTGAACCCGTTTTATTTTATTAAATTTTATTTATTTTATACATTATTTAACTACACGGGCACCTGGGTCGGCCGCACAATCACCACTAACCTTGTAGTTTCCGCCCACTATTTTGAACCCCATCACAATTACTAAATGAAATACTTTTTATACTAGTGCTCAACCCACACCATGGGGAGGCTAAAAAGGCAAAAAAAATTCATAAAAGTTAAGGGTGGTGCAATTCTCTCTACCACAAATCGTTCTTCCCCCCAAAAGTCACAATTATAATAGTTGACACAACTTTAGTCAATGCCCATATAAAACAAACCAAATCGAGGCCCATTGTGTTACCATTCCCAAAACATGTCACACCCATCCGACTCAAGAAGAAAACACAATAGAGGAATGTCGGGAAAACATCCGAGGTTTTTCATCTCTACAAGAATTTCAATAACATGATGGCCCCAAAATCATGAGAACCAACTCTGGGGGTTATAAATGGGAACTACCAACATGAAATCACCCAATTTATTGACATGGAATAAAAAAAGTCTAGAGACATAAATGTAATTCTTGATATGAAACAATAGAGAAAACTGAGGATGAGAAACTAATTCAACACCTCCAACACCGACCTAATTAAATCCACAACACAACTAGATGCTATGAAAATCATATCCCGTATTCATCCCACATTCTCAATTCTAGTACGAAAACCCCAAAACTATAAATATAATCATTGCAGGGAAAATTGGCACACCATGACACTGGAACGGATGAATCACCAACAAAATCAAAATATACTAGATGAAACCCCACGGAGAGGCTACCAAAATAATTAAGGGCCTAGAAACACCACCCATTAATTACACAAATCCAAACATTCCCCTAACAAACATACCTGGGGAAAAATCAGAATAAGAACAGGTTAGTTTGATCTTGAGCCCAACAACATTCTAGGAATTTAGAAATTTAAATACAACACTATGAGAAGTTAAGGCCTCTTTTATTTCTGTGGAATGAGTTAATCACCCCACAAAAACTAGGATGGTCGTACGGCATTGATAAGTATAGAATAAGTAATATTTGCATATTTCCTTCACAAAGAAGAAAACGTGATCTGGACATAGGTTCCACAAACCCTCAGTTAAATTGGACTATGTGAAATCTTCACCTAGAGACATGTGACTGGGGTGCTGTTGGCTGAAGTATGTTTTTCCTCAGAAAAAGGCATTTTTATCCTCTGGTCCCAAATTCCTTCATCCTCATGAATGTTAAAACAAAAACAATGGTTGTATGTTTTCAAAGGGATGAAAAATTACGACATAAATTCCTAAAGAGGCCACACTTGTTTCACATTAGAGAATGGTCCGAAAAATATAAAGATGACACCAATAATGATGGATTCCTGGAAACACATTCCTCTAGCATGCATTGTTTTCTAGATGAGGAACCTTCTTGAGATCTGACCACTATTAACCACACCCTTAACATCATCTATGGTGGGACGTTCAACCTCCACTAGTCTATAACTATACCCTCAGACAAACCTAAGACAAAACATCACCTAACATCCCAGGGACTTCCTAAAACCCCAAGAGCACACTTCACTACCACAATGACACAACTAATTCAAATGTTCCTCGATTACATAAATCTACCAACAACACTCAAAGAACTGAAAACTGGTCATGAATCATTGAAAAACTTTTTAGACGTTCTAGGAGGCACATCCCAAGAACCATAAACAAAACTGAAATCGACATCAAGAAGAAATCAAATCCGTGTAAAATACTAAGATACAAGAAATATGCTCATAATCCAAAAATATACAAACACAAGAAAAAATTAATTTTCGAAAATAAATCATTTAATTAATATTTTAAAACTCACATATGGGACCTTATGAACTATCAAAATTCTGTGCATCCAATACTTCTTACATCATCCATGGATAAGTTAACCATGAACACTTTGTATATACCTATGAACATGAGGTCCTATATAAGCTATTCCAAGTGTCAAACATCTCTTTTCTTCATCAAATCCAAACACATAAAAAATTTGTCAAATCAAACCAATTCCTTTTTTTAATACCAACATAACCAATTTAAAACAATTTAAAAAATCCCTTCCCCATTTTCAAAAAACATTCATTTTACAAATGTATCATCCATTACAACATATATGTAAACCCTTTGAAATGAAGATGAATCATAACTGACAAAAAACCATGGGAATGATGAACTAGTGCCTATGCCTAAAATAGAGACACGGTGTTGTTCCATGGCCCTAGTAAGTCATAATAATAACAGAACCGTGAACATAGAACAAAGACACCATATGGGTCACAACCATAGTGAAGTCACAATATAATCCAATTTTCCTCCATTTTCATCCTTCATTACAAAACAACCCTAGATAGAAAACTCAAATCCTAAACTACCTCTAGTGACTCGACGATCGGTGTGAGAAAGAGTTAGAAAATCTCTTCTCGCACCTACCAGGTGATTCCCGACATTCCTAATATCCTTCTTCTAGAAACCCTTAAATCAAGGGCATGCACTGATTCCACTTTTCAAAAAATCATCCTGGGTCGACCCTGAACCGGTCCTCTAAGCCGGCCTACAGCATGTCTGGATGGGTATTCCGAATCACACTAGGAAGGAAACTAATGTTTTTCATAAAAAAAATATAGGTGGGATGAATTTAAGCACAAAATTAATTACCACAACTATATTAATAAACACTAAACAATCAAAAATAACCTTTAACTGATTATTAATAAATAAAAAGTTTTTTAGTTCCAAAAAAATTATTCGAAGTAGACTGAAATCAAATGGAATCCAATGAAAAGGAAACTAAACAACTATAAACCTGATCTTCATGTGAAACATGGGTCACCTACAACCATAATATCATCTCTGGTCTAACATGTGCAAACAAACTAGGGGAATCGGGGATAAAAGGATTTGGAAACCAGAGAGATACAATAGGCATGAGCATCGAGATTCTAAGTAGGAATGTAAAAAAGTGAACCCCTAAATCAAATGACTCCATTCTAAAAACCATATATTAACACAAGTTTTAAATATAAATATAAAATTAGTGTTTTCAGATTCTAAAATAAGAAACATTCATTTTCCATTTCAAAATCCAACACACTCAACACTATTTTTCTAAAAACATTTTCCATTTCACAGACAATCCCCATGTCAACAAATACCTATGTTGTGCTAAAATATAAGCAATAAAAAGTGAAATTTGTAAATATAATCGTATGATATAATGTAAATAATAAATAAAAATAGTTAAGTAACTATGGGTGATCATAAAGATCCCTACAAGACCCATTGATGTACTCAGTTCGGATGTACTTGTCGGCGTATGGTGAATCCACAAAGTCAATAACCAACTAGTTTCACTAATCGATCCTCAAAAGTTCCACATCCCTCTTGGCTTGTCTGAAACCCTGGGGGGTAATAACTAGTATAATATGGGCTTTAAATAAAACATAACTCAATAAACTATAAGATTCCTATCAACCAATGGTTGTAGTAATACTATGTAAGTAGGAGTCCCTCAAACAAGTGATACACATTACGTTCCACCACCACAATTGCTTACTAAAAACACATAAACTCTTAAAAATAAAAATAAAATGTCATGTCCCCCTGTAGAGGATCCCCATAAATATACACATACATACATACTATACATACTCACAACATATCCTTGAGGGATCCAAATAGGCCTCTATAACATATAACCATCTAAATCATTTCACAAAATAACAATGTTTTCAAACAGGCACACCATTTCCCAAAACATCGTTCTTTTAATGATTCAACATAAGTATTACACTAGAGATAGATGTGTGAAATGGTCATTAAACTAGAATTGTTCATAATAATTACCCAAAACATCACCCAAATACCACTTTTACATTTTTAATGCCAAGTGGAATCTTATGTTCCAAACATTCACCAAAACATACAATAAATGCTGAACTAGCATATGTTAAGGGATATATTTTAAAATTATTTGAAAAATCCACACTAAGAGGGTAGAAACATTTACAAATCAAGAACCCCTTATAAAACCCAGTTTCCAAGAAAAATACATACTCAAAGAAATATCTTCATTTGAGGTAAAATAAATTTATGCACAATGCGGACCTACGGATGTGAAAAAATCCGATTGCAAATCAACTATCAAAGATGACACTTAAAAGGGTCATTAAACCAAAAAACCATTAGGTTAATGCTACACCCAAGCATCTAAAATATAATGAAAACTAAACAGAATCCCCATAAATCCATAAAACATTTTTTTAAATCATTTTTATCCATATTTTGAAAGTGCACTTTGTTAACCCATATAAAGCAAACCACGTTCGAAAACAAGAAAATTCCACCACAACATAATTAATTATAAACAGTTCATGAAACCTCTAATTTCCCCTTAATTTTAAAAAGAAATTTTATCAAATATTCTGGGTGCATAAACCAAGAAAAATAATTTAATAATCACCATAAATTGTTTTTTCAAAGTGTATTATCTTAAAAACAACCCAATAAGATAGAGTCAATAATTATCAAAAAATGAACCACATAAAATATTTATTAAAACAATATCAGCCATTAATAAAGCATATTTCACATTGGAACAGATAAGAATAATCAAATAAACACACTAAAAATATTATTTTAAGAACTCTAAATAATTTATAAACTTTATAAGAGACCAATTAATAGTTAATAAATGCTGAAAATCAAAAAAAAAAGTAAATAAGTTGAAGGCTATAAGACCCAAAGGAAATAATCATAATGTATAATCCCATATTTTCCTACCAAAAACCATGTGCAGATACAGTAAAACATCATGGAGAGCGAGATAGAGACCTCGCGGGCCAACCATGCAACAAATACAATGAGGGAAATGACCAACAAATAACCCAAATGATCAGGGATTGGAAAATTTGAATTAAACTCCAAAATGAAATGAAATAATTCAAAATAAATGGTAGGGGCTATCGTAAAATTGGGTGGATTTATGAGAGAGGGAACCTGAGCATGAATGGACTACGCTGGTAGTGACCCCGCCGTCTGGAGGAGGGGTTGGGTGGTCTGTGGGCCACGCCATTTCAGAGTGCCTCAGCCGATGTTTTACGCCAAGTAGAATGTGTACGGATGGTTTTCCAGAGTTATGTTTCACCCAGAATGGGAAGTGCAGTTGGACAAGAAACCAGCTGGTGCAACAGTTTAGGAAGATAATGAGGCTGGGGCTGTGTTGCCCATGGGTTTATGGGGAAGTGTTTGTGCACTGTCAAGGGAGGAGGGAGTGAAGGTTAGGCCTCCATAATAGGAGTGGTGAGTTAAGGCAGCAGAAAATGGGGTGAGGGTGTTGTAGGTCACCGACACAAGGGGGTGTAAGGAGGGAGACCATTTGGTGGTGGCATGTGGAAAAATGGGGGGGGTCTTCATTAGCTCTATTTGGGTTTCCATTTTAAAAGGGTTATTAATTTTTTTTACTAAAGAGATAGGGTTTTCAATATTTTTAAAAAAGGGGTCTGAGATGCCAGAACCATGTTAATGTATCCCCGATTCTGTTAAGATGTGTGAACGCGGTTCATGTATCTTCAATCCGAGGTAGATGTGTGAACCCCGTTCACACATCCTTTTTGAATCAGATGAAGGATGCATGAACGGGGTTCATGCATCATGGAGAATGTTTTTTAATAGTTTTAAAAAATTTATTTGTATTTGTATTTTTATTTTTTTAGTTTTGTTTATATATATATATAACAAAAAACATTAGTAGAAATTATCTGCTATTAAAAATCCAGCAGCACTACCATTACAACAATTTGGATTCTGAAAAAAACTCTCACCTAAGACTCCCTTTTATAAGAGGACTTTCCCTGAAAATTATTCTTCTTTTTCGATGTGGGATACATGTTCTTCCTATCCTGAATAGTACATTCTTCATTCCTGATGTGAGATTCTATTTCATGTACGTGACTATGATAGATTATAAAATATAGACTATAATACTAATATAAATGAAAATTTAAACACTGATTAAACATATAAGAAATAGTTTAAAACAGAAATAATTTCATAAAAATTGTTGATCAAAAATAAATTATATGCATTCAAAACCATCAAATTGAAACATAAAAAAGTTTCATGTATATCATGTATGTTACATTGAAAGACAATAAAATATAAATTATAAGACTAATATAAATTAATTATAAATATTGATAAAACATATAAGAAATAGCTGAAAAAAATGAATTTCATAAAAAATATTAATAAAAAATAATTTTTATCCATTCATAACCATCAAATTCAAACATAAAAATGCTTCATGTATTTCATGTACCTGACTTTGATAGAATATAAAATATAAACTATAAGAATAATATAAATTAAATATTATAAATTGATTATAAATTTAAAAAAAAGTTCAAAATAGAAATAATTGCATAAAAAATATTTATCAAAAAAAAATTTATGCATTGAAAACCATAAAATTGAGACTTAAAAATGTTCAATTTATTTCAAAGACGTGACTTTGAAAGACTATAAAATATAAACTATAATACAAATATAAAGGAAATTTTAAACATTGAATAAAAATTTAAAAAATATTCTATAAAATAGAAACAATTTCATAAAAAATATAGATAAAAAATAATTTATATCAATTCAAAACCATCAAATTGAAACTTAAAATTGTTTCATGTATTATAAGTAAGTGACATTGAAAGATTATAAAATATATACTATAAGGCTAATATAAATAAAATTTTATATATTGTTAAAAAATATATGAAATAGATGAAATAAAAATAAATTTCAAAAAAAATATTGATAAAAAATAATTTATAGCCCTTAAAACCCATCAAATTGAAACATAAAAATGTTTCATGTATTTTATGTATGTTACTTTAAAAGACTATAAAATATAAACTATAAAACTAATATAAATAAAATTTTAAAAATTTATTAAACATATAATAAATAGTTGAAAACAGAATGAATTGCATTAAAATATTGATGAAAAATAATTTATAGGCATTGAAAACCATACAATTGATACTAGAAAATGTTTCACTTATTTCTAGTACATGATATGAAAGAATGTAAAATATTATCTATAAGACTAATATAAATTAAATTTTTAACATTGATTAAAAATATAAAAAATATTTTATAACATGAAGAAATTCATAAAAAAATATTGATCAAAAATAATTTATAACCATTCAAAACCATAACATTTAAACATAACAATGTCTCAAGTATTTCACGTACATGAATTTGAAAAACTATAAAATATAAACTATTATACTAATATAAATGAAATTCTAAACATTGATTAAAAATATATGAAATAGTTTAAAACAGAAAGAATTGCTTTAGAAATATTGATCAAGAATAATTTATAATCATTGGAAACCATAAAATTGATACTTAAAAAAGTTTCATTTATTTCAAGTACCTGACTTAGATTGAAGGATAATCCAAATTTAATTTAGGATGAAGATATAAATTGTGATATGTAACTTTTATTATAATAATCAACCTAATACTCATTAACTAACTTTAACAAATAGTTGAAAAATATTCAAATGAAAAAAATAAGGATAAGTGGCCTTTCAGTGCATTCATACATGAAATTTTCGTATGTCTTTGATTAATTGAATTACAACCTCTTCTTATTAACTTTATATTTTAGTTAACAAAAAAGAGGTATTTAGAAAAACATTCCACTTTCAATGACATGATCTTCCTGAACATTCTACTGTAATTATGTTTTATTCTAATTAATAAACTAATTTTGGCATTAATTTCATATTTAATCATTTATCTCCCATTCAATGGAAACAATCATAAAAATATTTATAATAGTGAATTTTTCCAATAATGGTTTTCAAGATGTTCTAATACAAATAATACACTAGAATTTATCTTTGGCTTATGAATGTCGGTATTTCAAAAAAATTATAACTTCATCAAGGATGATCTTCTTCAATACTTTGTTTTCGAGATACCATAACAAGATCTAACCATGATGATATCTTCTTTATAATTATTGTCTATGATATGCTAACATATATTCATAAAATTCATCAATGATGACCTTCTTCCATATCAATGGATTTGGTCGTATTTATATAGTATTCATGATTATACATTAGAACATTTGTTCTGATTTATATTGTGTAGCAGAGATCCCTTCGCATTACATTTGTATTTTTGTGTTGATTTGTTTCCCTTATTAGTTATCACGGATGGTGCAATATTAACCTTCTTTTGGGTTGTTTCTTATTCTTGAATAATATGTATACAAACTTTTTCATAATATACATAATTTTATTACATGATGGAGGTATTTTAACAGTAAAAACCTCTAGTGAAGATTGTGTACCAGTAGAAATTGAATCCTTTTATAATGTCTGAATATGTATCTTATCAAAATTGGCCAAATGAACTTATAATTAATATTGTAGTTATTCTGATATTCAATTATAATCATGTAATCTTCACACATATCCATTATCCCTTAAAATTCACTTTCATGCAATTAAATTTTTATAAAAAAATAATCATGTTCCACGATATTCTTGGATTTTACATATAATTTTAAATAACTGAGATCAATAATATTTTTCATTATTTCTTCATGTTTTCACATATTTTCATCTAGAATCTATTTGATTTCAAAATAAATAATATAATTAATACTTATTAATTAATTTAATCATATTATTTATTATTCACATATATATTGGTAGATAATTTGACAATAAAAGGACCCTTATTAAAAAAAATAGAAGTCTATAAATGATAATAGTAAGGCACAGACAAAATTTATAATAAATAAAATATCAACCTAATCTACACCTCTGGCATGGATGCTCCTCTGTCCCACAGCCACGCGTATACCGGATGCACCCATGCTCTGTCTGTCTATGTTTGTGCTATAGCGTACGTTATGCATCCTCAATGATAACCACCTCCACATCCTCCTATGTGGAAGGCAGTGGATATACAGTATCACCTCCTATACCATGGCCCACATATAAAGATAGTGAGATATGGATGGAACTCTCACCAATATAATATGTAGATGGATACTCAGTTGCGGATGACTACAATAAAGTATTGATCTCAAGATAGCCATCGTATGTATGTACTTATGGTTGTGCCTGAGAAGCTGGAGCAGCATCTGACCGATCATGCTAAACAGTTGCGTCTAGTGGAACAATATCTTGTGTCCGAGCAAGCCAGAAACCCTCCTCCTGTGGAACAGTAGCATCCATAATGGGTTCGTCACCCCTAGGTACATCTATGTGAGGTTCAGAAGGCTCCGTAGCCTCTACATCATGTGGTGGATCAAAGAAAATGCCATGATAAATCTCATCCATCAACGGAAGCAGCTGTGACACAATGTCTAAAAATATGTCGGGTCAAAGGTATCTCTCTCTACTAGATCAGACCTACAAATTAGATGAAAAATACGAGAATCCTGTGAAAACAAATTCTTTTGTTAACTAATATGAATAAAAACTATTTTGAACAGTAGAAGGAAAAATGCATACCAACTCATGAACGCCATGTCCATGCCATGTTAGAAATCTGGCTGGGGACTTGATGTACCAGCCTACATAATCCATCTGGTTCATCAAATAAAAACATATTGTCCATGCGCTTCGCAACTGGGACTCTCATCGTTTATCCCATAACGCAACATATCTGGAATGGTAGCTCCTCCAATCAAAATCCATCTTCCCTTACATCCTCTGGGAATGAAACGAATTCAACTGACTGGGTGGGTTAGGAACTGCTGATGGAATCTAAACTGCCTCCTAACCCTATCTGTCTGATACCAGTCAACTGTATGGAAATGAATCAGTGGAACCCTGCGAGAGCCGATAGAAAGAATCATTGTACAGTACGGAAGTAGACTCTAAGGATATCATCTGTATATGGAAACCATGTAATCTGAAAGAAAAAATGAATAATCAATTAACAAATGAATAGTTGTAAAGTAAAGAGTAAATATTTATCAATATAAATAATAATCAATTACATCTTCTGGTAGAATTCTT
This sequence comes from Viscum album, assembly GCA_963277665.1. Taxonomy (NCBI): domain Eukaryota; kingdom Viridiplantae; phylum Streptophyta; class Magnoliopsida; order Santalales; family Viscaceae; genus Viscum; species Viscum album. Next base: position 1,114,369,171 of record OY728131.1, read on the forward strand.
TTTAACATATGTCTGTAGGCGTGAACATCATGTCTAGGAGAATTTGAATGTCGATGTGCCTGACTCCACCTATAGATATCATTTTTATTTTTACATTTCATAATAGATACTTATACAATTATGTTTGGAATTAGAATGAATTAATAACATACCAACATCCAAGTGGAGACTCTACTACAATATCAACGTGTAATGGCACACATGCATGTGGACCTAAATGAGAGATGTGCTCCCATAGCCACATATGGATAAGAAACATACATCCTGTGATATTCATCTTATCAATGTGAGATGCGCTGCATAGGGCCCTGTATGTATATGCTAGGCAGGATAACCCCCAGCTATATCGTACTTCCTGGTCCAAAATCTCTAAAAAAATATAAATTCATCAGCTGCACAAAAGTTGTAGAGTGGACAACAAAAAGTGTGCCACCGATCAGCCTCAAAATATATGCGCATGAAAATCGCAGCACGATGATGTCATCAGCATCATCTGTTAAATGTGTGAAGTGCTGGTATAACCAAGGCATCTCAAATCTACCAACGACAATGGTCCTACCATCATCTAGGACCTCTATGCCCAGTAGTCTATGAACAATCTCAGGAAAATCTGATGGAACTCAGCCTATTAGAGCATGTCGGTCGATAGGGAGGCCCAACATAATGGCCACATCCTGTAACGTAAAAGTCATCTCCTCCTCACTAAAATGAAAAGTATGCGACTCTGGCCTCAATCTCTCTACAAGTGCAGAAATGAGATGATGATCAAGAAATGTGAAGTCGCACATCGCAACTCCATAGAATACAACTCGCGGAAGATGGGGGATGAAAGCGAGAGGTGGTGCGGTATAATGGAAATGGAGAGATTAACGTACACTCAAGGGAGGCATAGCACGTCCCTCTAAAAGTAGTTGTGATACATTAGTAGCCTGAGATGTAAGCAATGGAAAACCTACCATCTGAACACATGATATCATCATTAATTTTTAATAATGAATAGAATAAAAATTGTAAAATATTATTTAAAAAATATCTACCACAAGAAAAATAAGGTAGAAAAAAAATCATTGATGAAAAACCTACATTGAAGATGTGGAAGCATGATATATTAATATTTTTTCAGTGTTTATTTTTTTATTGTTTTAGTATCATAAAATTTTTTATGATAAAATCAAAAAATGAGACAAACCAAAATTCAAACATCTATAAAATGGAGCAGGTCATAAATAAAAGGATTCAATAATGAAACATTCAAATATGAACCAATAAATACATATTAATGATATGGTACACATACTCGATCATAGATGATGAGATGTGGAACTTTGTCCTACCTCTAGGGGACAAATCCTACGAATATGTCCTTCTGCGTAACAAATACTTCATCATATTCTCCCTCATCATTGTCAATACAAATCCATCTCATTTTTTATGTGTGTTGACTTCGGTCTTCCTTGGGGCCACAAACTGGTAGCATGTTGCCAAATATTTTAAAAATGAAATACATTGAAAAAATCATAAATGAAACTTAAACAACTTATGAAAACCTTGAAATATCAGGGACGATGGTCAGTTGATCAGTAGGCAATGTGATAGAATGGATGTCACTAACAGGAATCCAAGCAGAACTATAACTTTTAACCAATGTGCTCATGTGATACACCGGGTCAACATATGGCTCCCATGATATATTTACCGAAGTGCAAGCTACGAAAACATGTGCACCTGGATATCTCAATGCCTGAAAGCTGCCACAGTCACAGTACCTTTTATCCAACATCACAACAAACACTCCACCACTAGTGCATGTATCTTGTTCGTGGCATTATCTTATCGGAAAGCTCATCTTTTCCATGTCAAATGCTATAACATTTTATCTTGAAGCATCATTCTGTATCCAGTCAATATCACCTTGAAAATGATGAGTAAAATGCATTCATTTTTCCATCCTCTGGTAGGCCTTTTGGGACCGATCAACAAAGTAGTGAACACATCTATAAAATGTCTCCTTCACTAACCCTTTGATTGGGAGAGTGCACACATCCTTTAGGACCCCATTTATGCACTCCGCTATATTAGTGGTCATATTCCCATATCTCATGCCACCATCGTATGATAATGACCATTTGTCCTTTGAAATTTGCATTATATATTCATATACCTCCTCATTAACACTTCGAATCTCTTCAACACTTCGATCAAACCTTTCTTTATGGGGTTCATATGCATAAACCATAATATAATAATGTATAAAAATGGATATTAAATTTTTTAAAAATAGAATGTTTAGAAAACCATACCCAACTTGAGGATTGCCTTCTTTATGGTCTCATCTCTAAAATGCTTATGCACATTACTTGCAATATGTCTAATGAAATAACGATGATAAACTTTCAGCACACTCCATGAAACCCCATCACAACTCATGGCCTATATAATTGCTCGATAGTGATCCGATATTAGACACCCGCCCTATTTTTTATGCAACGTGAACACATAGACATGCCAAAAATCAGCTCCAACATTCAAAATTTACATTTTCAACATTAGAAAATGAAAGTGGCAGAGGAGCGCGATTACCATCCTGTGTGGCAGCAATGAGTAGAACACCTATATACGTTCAAAAAATGAATATGGCATCTACCTAAATAAATTGTTTACAATATGGAATTGCAGCAACACATGGTATAAATGCCCAAAAAATCCTATTGAACTTCACCCTTGACCGATCAACTCGACGATTCTTGGTTACATACTCAACATTTTCCAAATGATAAACAATATGATTATTGAGTGAAAACAATTCCATAAGCTGTGGAAACATCTCATAAGATTTATCCCAATCACCATACACATTTACAATGCATTTCTGTTTTGAATTCCAAGATTTTTTGTATGATCCCTTATAATTATTCAACTGTTGAACTCTTTCCTAAACAAGGGAAACCATAACATCCTGACATGTTCGTATCATCTCAAAAATAATAATAGATATAAACTCTACATCAAGGGAAGAGGGATCTTGTGCCATGCAGGTATGTAGAAAAGTGTGTGGGCCTCTTAATTTGGTTATCTTCCAACATCCATATTATTTTTCAAATATTTATCTTAATCAAAATTTACATTATGACCCATATTTTTCACAAAGAATGAGATAGTTGGTCTTCTTTGACACATCAACCACAAATGTGAAATGTTGCTCAATGTGGTATTTATTTATCAAATTTTTCATGGCCAGTTTACTTTAGAACTCCTGCCCTACATATATGGCATTATCATTTGAGGCAGGCATGTTCCCTATAATGACAGGGAATTCAGAAGCTGGTGTAATGACATCGCAATTAAAAAGTTGTTCAGGAGATATTCCTTCCACTAAGGAACTCAAAACTGATGGTTGATTACCACTAACTGGTGGATGTAGTGTATTTCTATCTCTCAAAGGAACATTAGATGGTTCATTCCCCATCACATCATTTCCTGATTACTCTCCAGATTCTTCTTCCTTAGATAAATTTTCAGATACTATATCAGCACACAATGGGATTTCATCTACATTTCCTTCAAAATTTTGATCATCTTCTTCATAACATTCATCCACATGAGTCATATGAGGAGGAGGCAATGAATTAGACAGCTATGAAGGACCAACTTCTACAGAGCTCACAATGCATGGTTCTATAGTAATCGATCGCACGACATCAATATCAGGAAAAAAAATTCTATAAAACCACTAATACACTATTGCCCGTATAACAGAGAAGCCTCTATCTGATCATCATAATCAACTATAGGGTACTCATTGTGCCACATACGCTGAGGATATTGAATATTTCAGTATCTAATGAAGTGATTTCTTATTCAGCCCTCAGTTTTAACCAACTATGAATCTTATTACGAACTACAGCCAATGTCATACAACCAAGGAGATTTACCACTATGAAAGGTGGAAAACGTTAGCTAAAACCCTTCTCGTTATATATTACTCACTGTTTCAGTATATTTGCGCTGACATAATTATTTATAAAAAATATTTTAAAAAATATTATATACTACATTAAAATATAAAATTATTAAATTTGGTTTTGAATAATTGATTATAGTGAAACTTTTTTTATGTATTGATTTATCACTGTTAAGGTATAGTGAATGTGATATTATCACAAAAGACAATTTAATATAACATTTCATAATGTTTAATTACATATGAATATATAATCACGACTTGATATTGAGACTTACGATTAGTTTATCATTATCTAATAAACTAACCACAACCTATGGGTGGACTCCAATCACTGTAATCAAATATTTCAGCAACCGCCAATCTCTTGTCAAATAGAAACACCTCCTCTCGAATGAGTTCTTGAGTGCCTCTTCACGGAAACCTCTTCAGGGAAGCCTGTTCGGGGACACCTCTTCGGGGGCTTCTGTATTTTAATTAAAAATTTACTCGCATTCTTGTGAGGGGGGTATAAGGGTATGAAATACATAACATTTTTTACGCAAACACACAGGTCCTTACATATACTGAGAGATGACTCACAGGTCATCAATGCGAAAAAATTATATTATTACAAATTGAATAACCACATACAAAAAATACAACATGCAATTTCAATTATTCATGGTCAGTCATCTCATGATTAGTCATCACTCATACCATATTTTTTTGTATAATTATTATAGTATCCATATTATATGACATTATCTATTACTAAATAAAATGTATATTAAATACTATACCTCCTTTCCAAAAATTTATCTTCATTTATATATATATATATATAATTATTAATAACATTTAATAAATTTTATTATATATAATACCATTGATATTTATTTAATAAACACATATTTTATTTAAAATTTTATGAAATTGTAATGTTTTTTGGCCATTCTTCTACTACTCAAAATATAAGTAAATATAATTTCAACATTATTTATTAAAAGTAGTATTACTAGTAAAGAAAAGTAATATAATTTAATCTTACTTCAAACCCATTTTTTAAAATAAACTTCTCTAACATAAATTACATTTCCTAAACATTCAAAATTTTAAACATAACAAAAAACATTAAATATTCAGACATTATACATTGAAAAAATTAAGTCATACCAACATTAAAAATCCAGAAAATTTAATCATACCAAACATTACACATCATTCATAACATATGAAATAACTAAATAATACACAAAATTAAACATACAAATGAAATAAATAAACATAATTAAAACAATTAAAATGTTAAAAAAATCATACCTCTATAAAAATAGCAAATATTTTTTGAGAAAGAATTTCTGTAGGGATCCGAAAGAATATCTAGAGGAGAATAATGGTTTTTGAGGAGGGGATCCTTTTAAAATCTTTCTCGGGGGATTCGTGAACCCCGTTCACGCATCCTTCAGCTGGTCTGCGAAGGATGCGTGAACGGGGTTCACGTATCCCTACCGCGGCTCAGATACATGAACCCCATTAATGAATCCTTCCACGGAAAAGGATGTGTGAAGGCCATTCACACATCCAAGGTTCATTTTAATTATTACGCAAACCCTGATCCCCTTTCCCGTTTTTTTATAAATCTGAAAAAATAACTCTCTCTAGGTAGAGTGGCCAAATATAAGAGGCGTTGTATTGCAAGGGTTTGGGTTTCTTCTTCTTTTAAAAATATATTTCAAATTTTAATAAAAATAAAAACAATTTTATTAATAATAATACGGATGTAAATATTAATAATAACATATTTATAGTAATAATAAATAATTATAAGAATAAAATATATTATTTTATTCATTATATTTTTTTAATTATTAATGAAATTAATAATAATATAACAACATTAATAATTTAAATAATAATAATTAATCCTTTTAAATTATCAAAAAAATAATAATTGATTAATCATAACAATTTTTTGAACCATTTTATAAACCATTTGATAATAAAAATATTAATGTAAATAATAACACATCCAATAATTATAAAAATATTATTATTAGGACAATTTAATTATTATTATTATTATAGTGAAAATGATTTAAACTTTTTATATTTATAAAATTTTATTTATCTTTGACATTAGATAACTCCATAGGAACATGGACCGATCTTGCTATCACCGCTTACCATGTGGTGCCCGCACACCAGTCCAAAACCCATCAAAATTATTAATCCTCAGATCTTTTAGACCAGCGTTTGACCTGCACCTTATCTAGTCTAACCAAAGCTACGAAATAATAATTTAAATAATTTACCAATGTTTGGGGTGTCAAGAATCATGAGTAAACAAATAGATTCATATCATATTTAACGTAAAATCATATATCTATGAATGTATATTAATGTGAAAATAATATATATAAAGTTATAATAAGTAGTTAATGCTAACTGTCGAGATGATATGACATGGTATACATAGTAAAATAATCGATTTCGTTTACACCCAAATCCCATACATAATGTTTCATGAGACAAAAAATAACTCAATATATTAGATCACTATTTGAAGTCACCCATTATAACACGTCCATGAATATGTGTTCAACATAATGAAAAAAATTGGTACTAGAAAAAAGGGCCACCCATTGAATGAAATGGGGTTTACAACTATGTCATGGGGCATAAAAAGTTTATCCTAATGGTACCAATGAATGATGGGATAAATTCATTCCTGGATATTCACAATAGAAATATAATATCATATAATGAATAATGATTTCCTAATGAATTTAAATCATGAAAAAATGGTCATGTAATTTTTTGAATGTTCCAGTTAATCATGGTTTTCTCGATAATATTATTGTGTTTTTGAAGTGGTTAAAAGTATAAATGCTTTCATAAAATAAGAAAAAAATAAATGAAATTTTAGTGATAAAATTATTGATTTTAAAATATATCGGTGGATTATGTAGTATTTTTTGTGTACACGAAAATCGATATAAAACTAAGAAGATCCCATTTTATCGAGTTTTCATATCGAGAGGAATTGATTAAAAAATACATTATAACATGTATTTCCAAATAAATGAATAATGAATTGAGATACAAATAAATAATCTTCTAACATTTCAAAATAATATTAGAAATTTATATAACATTAATTGATAAGAAATGTGAGGAAGAGATAGGGAATGCATAACCCATATGAAATATAGTGGTTTTGAGATATCAATTACTTTTTGCTTCAATGTTTCTGAACATTATGGAAATATTCATGATATTAAAATTATATTATTTAATTAAATAAATAAGAACCTAGTCCATATATATTTTCATTATAATAATTTCTTATGCTCATTTATGGATATTTTGATTATTTATAATATTTATTTTAATCATTTCAAGTCTGTTCATTTCATAGTTGCGTGGTCGGTTCACCAATATTAATCAATTTATGTTTTTGAATTGAAAATTATAGTTTATATTGAATATTATATGGTATTAGTAGATTTATAAATTTTTAAATGGACCCATATATCATTTTTATTTTAGGTATGAGGAATACTCATATGATGAATCATTAATGATAAATGTTTAGTTTAATGTTGGTTATTTTCAACCACCATGAACTAGATTTTTTTATTTTAAAATATTTTCTATATATTAGTTATAAAAAATGAAAAAACATTTATAATTATTATTAATATATTATTTTACTAGAACAATACTTTAATGATAATCCTTGATTGTCGTAATAGAAAATGTGATATTATTTTCCACTTAATCAGATTACCACAGTAATATAGAAAATTGTATCTTTTTTCTATGTGATAGGTGATGTGAAAAAGGGGGATATACGATATTATTTAATAAATATAAAATTATAGTTTTTTATTTATTAGTTATTTTTCTATTATTTCGGATATTACTGAGGAGAATGTATCAGATGAATAGAAATTAAGAGTTGGGGTTTAAGAAATATACATCTTTCATATCACCTCATTGAAGGACCACTTATGGAATAGATAATTGGTCTGTTGGTAAAACTACTAGAACATGTATGTTGGGATATAAGCGAGGAGTGGGTGTGGTAGGTATTTGGAATACTACATAGCTTATATGTTGTGAGGAGCAGTGGAGATTTTGAGAAGAATTTATAAGGGGGAGAGGTGTGTTCTAGATTATTATGTTAATATTTACCTTATTTTGACTTTATACCATCAATAGTATCAATTCTATTGACTAAATATAGTAATAGGTTTATATGAGTTTCATCTAATGGAGAGTAAAATAAGCCATGATACAAAAATTAATATATAATTGTCTTGTAATGATAAATAACATAAATTACCATATTTAACAATTCACACAAAATTCGTCAAATCTAGAGAAATAAAAAAACTAGAGTATGAATTTTTTTCTTATAATATTTCATAATTTGACTACATTTCTGAAAATAATTTTCAAAATTTAATAAAATTTAAATTTTATATAAAATTATCATTTATTAAAAAATATATATTTCAACATTATAATCAATTTTATGACTCTATGAAAAATTATATAGGGAATAATAAAATTATCTAATAATTATAATAAAATATAATATTAAATTATGAATATAAATTTTCTTTTAAATTATTATTTTTATTTAAAAAATTGAAAAAAATTACTTTTTACGAAATTAGTAACACATTATTTTTATATTTTAAAACATTTATTTCCATTTACCATGGTTTAATTATAATAAATCATATTTTTATATGATACCTAATGTTAACAAATCATTTCTATAGGTGAAATTACTATTCTAATAGAAATATACCTATTTATAGTGGTCATATTTCAATTCCAAATAATAGATTACTAGTCTAACTACCATGTTTATATGAGTCTTATGGGCTCACAACATCCAATAAATACCTATTACTCCATTCATTCATCATTCAATTATATTCTATTACAATTATATATATATTTTAAACATAAAAATGACTATTTAATTATTATAATTTTATTTTATATCTAATTCTTTGTTCATGAGGGCAGTCATTTTAGTGTAACGAGGAAATCCAAATTTTCCTATAATTCTTTTGTTATTTTGAATTTTTTATTCCATTTAAATATTTGAAATTCTTATTGGTTTATTTGATAAATAATATATCAATATTTTATTGGATCTCTATGTGATGAATGAAGTATTTATAATATGGATTATTCTATTAACAAAATTATAGGTTGTCACATTCTCCCTCCTTATGAAATTTCACCCTCAAAATTTTATTTTTCATACTAATCTGAAAACATGTCATTGTAATTCTCATTCATTGCTTCCTCTAGTTCCCATGTCATGTACTCATATTAATGGTTCCTAGGTAGTTCATTGATATGTTTTGTAGTGCTGTTGTGTAGAACATTATCTCTATGCTCTAAGATCTTCATTAGTTTTTCTTCATAAGAGAGATCATTCCCCAGCCATACCACCATTTAATGAAAAACATGTGTGAGCTCTGTTATGTCAAATCTGAAAACAGATATGTGGAATACATCATGTACTCGAGACATTGATCATGTAATTGATAGTTGATTGGAAACAAATATGATGTAATAGAGAACCATAATGTGATCTATATACTAGGGACATAGATTTCCATTCATCCCCAAAGTCATGACTCCTTTCCTTGAAGATATACATAGGAATACCATGTTTCCCACCTCAAAGTCATAGTACAATCAATTATTGCTTAAATAAGTCATTTGTGGTCTTTAGGAACAACCCAGGTGCTGTTTAATGGTATTCGGTATTTATACTATACCTCCAACCAACTAAAATCCCTATAGCTCACATTCACCAACCTCATCCTAGCATGCATGTGTTATTTATGTTTACCCACAAAGGGATTCATATGTATCCATTTTTATTCATGATTGGATACAATTATTTCATAGGAATTTAACTAGAGGAAGTCGTTGGTCCTATCATCTTTGAAATACTTTGATAATAATATCAATAAGTATTATATTATTTTAATTGACCAGATAGAATAGAAATCATTTGAGGGTGATAATCTATACTAAATATCCTAAAAAATTTAGAGCATGTTTTAGATATTTACAAAACATTGAGGTAAATAAGGGATCTCGATAAAATTAAATCGAAATGGTGCTCTATAAAACCTCACCACTTATTTGATATATTTCTAAACATGTTGAATACGTTATAATTCCACTAGAATTTCAATAATGGGGGAAGAATTTTTATGATGATCCAATGAAACCCATATATAATTATTTCCTCTTTCTTTATTCGGGTGTCCATTGAAACATTCCATGGTGATATTTCCCTATTTCAATGTATGTATGGATAATAGTTTCATTATACCATTAGTAATTTAATTTCTATACTTTTTGAAATAAAAATATATTTCATGTAAATTCAATATTCTCATTCTTCTTATCATCCCTCCAATTTTTCTATTAGATATATCAATACATCATAGTTTTCCCTTGTCAGAACAAGTTTTTTCACTCAGATATGTATTCTTTTAAATTTTCTCTAATTATTCTTTTTTGAACTAATATATATGTTTAATGAGTTTATGAATTTTATTTGGGGTTTAGTGGAATTTTTGTAGCTCGAAACAATGGATGGTGGAGGAAATTGATTGGTTGCGCGATTAGTATAGACCGTGTGATACAAGCCACATGAATAGGTCTAAAAGTGAAAGTCTTGGAAGATGGCGGGTGTAGGGAACATGTTATTTCAAAACCATAAGCTTCATGCCACATGATCAAGCCAAAAATATCATTTGTCATTTATAGGTAAGTTACAAGGTTAGTGCATGGTTTTTATACACTCATAGACTTGAAAATAATTTATTATGAATAAGTTTTTTGAAAATAATTTTTAAAAATTAGAAAATCTAATTTAATTTTAAATTTTTTATTTTCAAATTAAATGATTATTTTATTTGAATATTATATTACTCCTTATTAGAAAATTATTTATCAAAAATTGATTTCATTTTTTAATTCTACGTCAGGAAAAATTGTTACAGTGAATATTTTGGATTTTTTAAAACACAAGAATTTTGGATGAATAGTAGAATATAATAATTTAATATAGGAATACATTATAAGTTAAATACACTATTCATGGTGTCATGAGTGATGTTAGAACATAAATATTGAACTCACACGTCCTAATATCTTTATCTATTTCTGGAATCATCACTATTTCTTATCTTCGGGATAAATAATAAATTAAGGAATATAAAATTGGGAAAACTCATCTCCCCTCCACTATATATTCCACCACTCACAATTTAAATTCCTCAAAACTACCAAGCAACATAACCTATCCAAATTATTTCCATACTAATTCCTTAGCCCCTCCTCCTAGTGCATGATTTACTGGTGTCATAAGAATACCAATCCTAGGTTCCCGAAGGAGGATCTCAAGTGGAGAATTCAAGAGTTAATTCCTCTATCTCTTTTTTATTTCAGTTTCCATTCAAGTTTAATTTCTTTTCTACTCTTATCATCATCATATATTATCCTAATTTTATGATATCGATATTGGGTTATATATAATGGTATTATATAATGTTAAGGGATGACTTATCATTAAACTTCTCCCTCCCTTTCTTTTGTTTTATTAATGAAATCATCACCCGTAATGTGAAAATTTTCCAACATCGTGGGTGATGCACATGCATTTCTCTCCAATTACATCATGGGTGTCATTAAAACCCTTAAATGGTTGAATTTATTTTTTAATATTTATGTTGTAACATTTTTAATATTCTTAAATGAACATATATATATATATGATACTAAAGGATAAAACAAAACAAGTTTGTTGTGATTGAAAAACTACTCCAATTAACATAATATGATCATTATTAATTTTTATCTAATGAATAAAAATCATATTATATAAAAGTACTCATTATTATATAAATTAATATTTTGGAGGATCAATAATAAAAAATACTAAAAATTCTTGATATATATCCTCATTTTAAATGAACTTCCATTTAGGACAAAAAATGAACCGATCATGAAAACTACGAAAATCAACACTACCAAATGCTAGAATTAAACTATATAATTCATCAAAAGAACCATATAATAAATTAATGAAACCATAATGAATCATATTCAGGAATAATAGGTTCTGTATTTTTTAATTACGGAAACTAATCATTATATAGGACATTAATGTGAAGAAATATTCTAGATACAAGGTAAGGGGAATTCTAAAACCAAACATTCTTTCTAAGGGTTCCCATATTTCACTCCATTATTATTATGGTTATTACATAAAAATTATTTATTCGTAATTACCTTTCTTTTTTTAGGATATATATGTTTTTCACTTGACTTTTTTTCAAAGAAATAATTTTCCAAAAGGACACTTCCTTCAGAATCACTCCATTTATATCCCACACAATTATGATGGTACTTGTATCCAAAAATTTATTCCACTTTTCATTTGGAAACCCAATGGTTAAGAATTTTTTACTTATGAATTTTAACCCAGTACTTTCCATTGGTTTTAAATGTTCATTATATATATATGTCCCATGGTTATTGCATGATAATATAAATGTTACGATGTGACAGGTGTGCAAAAAAATATGTATCCCTCCAATTCATTGTGTAATGTGAAGAACCTCATGATTAATTTTAAATATAAATGAACATGACACTACCTTTTTAAAAACCTATATGTGTTTGTTAACAACTAATACATAAGGTTTCATTTTTATTCATTACCCCATTCCAAATCTTCTCTTGATTCATCCTCTCATCATTATCATCACATGCCTATGTTATGATGATATTAATTATTCTTACCTCATGTTATTTGGTTTTATATTCTTATCTATCCACTTACAAGGATTTTTTGTCACCACCTTTTGATGTATATCCTTAGGTGTCTATATGTACTAAGGATTAAAAAAGGGCCAATAAGAATCAATAGATGATGAAATTAAATAGATGATTATGCTTTTTGTTCTAATAGTTATGAATATTACCATTTTTCTAAGACACAAATCCATTGGATCCTTGTAGTGTATTATTTTTTATCATGTTTATCAATAAAATAATTTAAATGTAATGTATGAAAATCACGGTCACTATAGTTCGTATAAAAGGAATGGTTTATTTAATTTTGGATTTATGATTTGAGAACCTTAATGAAAACCCATGTCTATGACTATGTATATGGAAGAACACAAGATGGTTAGTTAAACCTTGGGATCCCATAATATATTATTTGTTGTTAATTTCACAATGGAGTGACTTATTTATTTATGAATTGTAGAAAAATTCATTCTTCTAACCTTTTATGTTTTTTAAAATGCTGGGAATCAGGAGAAACTAGGCCAATAACCTATGCAACGGAAAATGAAAAAATTTCCCGAATGACTTATACAATTCTTTTGGTGGTGGATTTAAAGACATCATTATGATGCTTACCCAATTTCCACTTGTTTTGAATTAGACCCTGATTAATTTGGAATTATCTGTTTCACTTTTGAGTGAGAAATTAGATGTTGATCATTTTAATCTATAATAGCCATAGATGATTAGTATATCTTTTGATCCACTAGTTGCGGAATAGTGGGTGAACATGATGGAGAAGATCGGTTCTGTGCTTTACTATTCAAATATGGGTAATGTGAATCTATCAGTTTATCATATCAATAGAGTGGCTGACCAAAAGTGTCCATTTATTAAGTATAGAAAGACAAGGGAAAAAAATTAATCAATGGAGTGGGATGAATATAAAGTAATGTTTCATAACAAGTATTTCCAAAAAAATATTCATACAAAGACATATAGAGAATTTATAGTGCTAATGAAAAACGATGGAGAATCATTCGTGGAATATGAAGCGATTTACACAAGCGTTTCAAGGTATGATTCAGGATATTTTTTAACAAAAATAATATAACAATTGATTGATTCTTAAGTGGTTCAAAACCACACCTACTAAAGGCTCTAGAAATTCAAGCCTTTGGAGTTATGAAGAATTTTTTTGATGTGATTCATAAGTAAATATGGAGATTGGAGAATCATCCCATGACAATGTTGATAATAACTCTACCAAACACATGTAAGAAATACAGAAAGAATGATCTTGCGAATAGCCTCAACGGGAAGGGGAAATGCATCGTGTGCTGGAGAGAAGGCCTCCCAGATCATGACTGTCAAAAATAAATGATAAGGGAAGATAATGTGTTGTAGGAAAGGAGGGAACCACCCATTCCGTATTTCTACAACATTAGGGATCAAGGAAACTATGCAAGATTGTACATTAATCCTCATGTCCTCAAGGGTAGCTACCATAAGCAACAACCTATTCCAAATGAACAAGGCATGTCTTATGCCCTCAGTACTCAAGAAGTGGAGCATAAAAATGAAGTCATATAAGTTACACGTTCTATTAACTAAATAATGGAAATAGATTTATTTGATTATTGTTCTATGAATTCCTTTAAATCCACACATTTCTTGGACTCTTGAATCAAATCATTGAATCCCTAAATTATAAATGTCTTTAAAAACACCTAGTGGTAAAATAATTTCAACCCAAGTGTTGGACATGTTTCCTACTAGTATATGTGGGTTTTTTATTCCAAAAAATGTTGTGATACATTCATCAGTGTAATTCGATGCTATAATGTGGTTGGATTGTTTCTGATTATATAGACCATAGATCAACTTCTTGGAAAAGGAAATATCATTTCATATTTAGAGCCAACGCATGATCCTATACATAAGTGAGGATGATCATGATTATCCATTGATAAGTCTTCTATGATGTGGGTGTTGATTCCCTATGAAGAGACATAACTCGGTCAAATGGTTGAGTCAATGAAACGTACCAACACGGGGAAATTCCCATCATGAGGGAATATAGTGACATATTTTATAAATAGTTTCCTAGACTATACCAGGATTTAGAGATATAGATCAAAATACACATCCTACTTGGAGAGACTCGTATCTCAAAGTGTCCCTTTATGATGGATCATATAGATATGGAGTAGTTAATGAATTATTTGTAAGAGAATTTTGACAAAGGATCCATACCACATATTTCATCACCTTGGGTTGTGGTTGTACTATTTTTAAAGAAAAGTGAGGGCTCAATGCATCTGTGAATCAATTTCCAGGAAATCAACAAGGTCACCATAATTAACAAGCATCCTATCCCAATGATTGATGACTTTTTTGATCTTCTATGAGGAGCTCAGTACATATCAAAGTGGACCATGGTTATAAATAATATCAACTGAAGATTATTAAGGAATACATTTAGAATAATTCCATATATACAATGTATGGGAACTTTGAGTTTTTGTTGATTCCCATAGGACATACTAATTCCCCAGAAATCATTATGTATTTTATGAATAATGTATTTAGACTTTTCCTTTTCATTTTGGTTTCAGTTTTTAATGATGTTATTATCAACTATTCTAAGAGAAAGGAGGAACATGAAGGACATATAAGGCTTCTGTTGGGAACAATGAGAAAGGAGAATATGTACTCCAAGTTTAGAAAGTGTGAATTTGGGATGAATCATGTCATGTTATTGGGATATATGATCACATGTGAAGGAATTTACGTGGACACATCAAAAAAGGAAATTGAGAAATGTCTGCAACCCTCAAGTGTCATAGGAATCTATAGTTTTCAAGGATTATTTATGTACTACTGACATTTTATGAGATTTTTTCTAGATTTTCAATCCCACTACAGAAGTTGACATGGAATAGGTAAATGTATATTTGAATGGAAGAATTAGAAGAAAGATTCATAGTGCTAAAGGGAAGGTTAATCACTGCACCAATACACACATTACCAAAAAGTGGAGAATGTATTGTGATATTCAATGATTCTTAGAATAATGTATTGGTTTGCGTTCTCATGAAAAATTATAATTTTATTTCTTAAACGTCATGTAAGTTGATGATTAATGAGAATAACTTCTCGACATATGATCTAGAGTTCAAAGTTGTGATTTCTTTAATGAAAATATGGGGCACTACCACTGTAGGGAGATGTGTGACATATATTTTGATCACAAAATCATAAATCATAGATTAATTGAAAATGATCTCTACGTGAGTCAAAGTATATGGTTAGAGATAATAAAAAACAATTATTGGTATATTCAAAATTAATAGGTAAAGGTTAATAAGGTATATAATGCTCTTAGTAGAAAATAACCAATTACTCTATACATGTGTCAGATTGAGAAAGATTTTTTCTTCATGGATATTCCAAATAGAGATTTTTAAATATTAATGGAAGGAAATAAATCTTACCATTAATAAATTATTTCCCAACCATATATCCATTAGAAGATTACGGAGGCACAATATGATGATCCAGAGTTTCAAAAGTGGGTGAATTCAGTAAAAGAAGGGATGCTACAAGGCTTCCATTTCTATGATGAAGATGTAATCCAGTTTAAAAAAAGCCTATATTTGTGATAATCACATGAGATAAATAAGGAGATAATAGAAAATTAATATAGCTTAAATTTTTATATCCATAATGGTAGAACAATGATTTACCATGATCTCTGATAACACATATGGTGGGTTAAAATGAAGATGGAGATTGCATAGTATATATCAAGGTGCTTGATATGTCAGAAAGTTAAAGAAGAGTGATAAAGGTTCAATGGGATGATGAAACTATTACCCATTACAATTTAGAAATGGGAGAATGTCAGTATGGACTTTTTCATGAGTATCCCAAAGACATCCAAAATAAATAATGTGATATGGGTTGTGGTGGACATAATCACCAAGACTACCCTTGTTATCGCTATATAGGATAATCTACCACTTCCAAACATGAGAAGATATATGTGATTGGAGTTGTGAGAAAACATGGAGTTCCACTCTTGATTATATCTAATCATGATCCATGGTTTACAGTTAAATTCTGGAGGAGTCTCTTACATGCCTTGAGTATTGAATAGAATTTCAGCACAACCAATCACCACAAAACTAATCGATAATCAGAATGTACTTTTCAAATGCTCGAAGATTTGATAAAATCATTCTATTTATAATTCAAAGGTGTATGGGATCATCATCTACAATTTATTTAGTTTTCATATATCAATTTCTAGCACTTGAGTATTCATTTGACATTATATGGAGATCTTTATGGAAGTAGATGTAGAAATGCAACCTTTTATGATAATGTTAGAGAGTAATAGATAATTGCACTAAATAGTATACATGAGATGACCAATAAGGTAAAATCAATCAAAATAAATATCAAATATTGTCAAAGTATAAAAATTAGAAATGTTTATAACTTTCAAATAGACATGGAGTTCAAAGTTGGAGATAAATTCTTCCTTCTAATATCACTATGGAAAAGAGTCATGTTGTTTGGAAAGAAATGGATGTCAATCCCAATGTACATTGGCCACATTGAGATCATTGACTACTTAAGAGTCATGTCCTATCATCTTTAACATCCCTAGAATATAGATCATGTTCATTATTTCTTCCCCTATCACTATAGAAGATGTACATACCAGATCCCCCACTTGTACCCAACTTAGATATATTAGAACTCGAAGATGATCACTCCAATGAAAAGCATCTCGTAATGTTTCAGGACAGAAGAGATAAGTTTATATTAAACAACAAAACTCAAAATTTATTAGTGTTATGTATGAACCATATGTATGAAAATGAAACTTGGGAATAATGGGATTTGATGAAGGAGAAAAACCCTCAGCTGTTTATATAAATAAAAACGTCAACTGTGAAATATCAAAAGGGGGAAGAATGTAACAACCCAAATATTTATGAATGAAATTTAACCTTTCTTATAATAATGTTATATAGGGTAATCAAATAAAATCAAATTAGGAAACAAAATTCCATGTAATTATTAAACGAACAAAAAAATTCTATGTGTCTTTTATACATTATATTTACACTTTTATGACTTGAATTATGATAATCTAACATACATAGTAGCAATTAATAAGTTGTTTGGTGTCTTATGGGAAAAATATAATTTTTGGGTAATAGTAACATAAACATATGAATATTAATTTTACCCTTATGAATATTAATATTACCCTTATAAATATTAATTTTACCATGTCATTATGAACCTTACCAATGATTGTATAAATAAAAATTACCCATTGTATAATTTACAATATGATATAAATATATTATAGTGTTAGTATTTATTTAGTCATAAATATTTAATGATTAATTTAAAATTTTAAATGTAATATTATATTCGTAAAATGTATTCACAAAATAGTCATTTATTGCATTTTATTTTTGGATAATTTTTTGATACCTTTAGTAATTTTCCATTGTGTTACAAAATAAGGTAAATATTATTATTTTTATTTTCCTTATACATGATGATTTTATTTAAAAATTAAATTAGTAAATTTTAAAAAATTATTTTCATAAAAAGGATGTTCATTCTTTAATTCTACATGTTGAAATTGGGTTGGGTTAATTTCTGTAATTCTTCTAAAATACATGATTTTTTTATGAATAGTAAAATATTGTAATTTATAGTCAAATAACATTATATGTTAAATTCAGTATTCTTGTCAACACAAGGCATGTATGAACCCAAATCCCAAACTCACAAGTCCTATTTACTATATCATGTCATGTAATTTCCAATATTTGATATCTTGTGGAGAAATAATAAATTAATAATTATTAAATTGAGAAAAACCATCTCCCCAGCACTATAAATAAAACCTCTCACAACTTCATTTACTCACAACTATAATGCTTTGAGACTAATCCAATTTATTCCCAAAACTCTTCCTTAACCCCTACCCCACATCAAATAGATCATTGTCTCATAATAAATCCATGCTATTGTTATTTAAGGCGGATCTCAAGAAAATATTTGAAGAGGTAACTCCACTCTCTATATTTTCATTCATTTTCCTTTCATATTTCATTTGTTTTCTTCTAATATCCTAAACATATATAAATAAAAATTTCATTATTACCCCATTAAGTTTTATATAATGGTAATATATATTGTTAATGGATTTTTATCATTGAACTCATCCATCTATCTCTTTTGTTTTACTGGTGAAATTGTCACCTGTAATGTTCTTGTTTATGAATATTGTGGCTGATACAAATTCATTTTCTTTCAATGCATTTGTGGCTATCAATAAAACCATTATGTGGTTGAAAAAAGATTTCCAAATTTATTTGTTATCTGTTTTTATAATAATTAACTAAATTATATACATGATATTAAATGATAAAACAAAACATCTTTTTTATGATAAGAAAACCTTTCATATTTAACTAAAATTATCATCATTAACTTTTATCTAATGAATCATCTTAATTATATATAAACAAACTCATTATAATATCATATAATACAATAGAGGATGAATAATAACATATAATAAAAATTTTGGATATATAAACTCATATTAAATGAATATCCACTCATTAATACAAATGAACTGATCATGAATATTAGGAAAACAAAAACTCCAAAATGATGAAATTAAAATATATTACTCATCAAATGCCCCATATAATAACTTAATGAAACCATAATTGATAATATTCATGTATAATATGTTTTTGAATTTTTAATTAATTAATCTAATTTCATTATATATGACATTAAGGTGAATAAATAATTATGATATATTGGATGGAGAATTCTCAAACTCAACTATAATTCTTCAGGTTTTCCCTTTAAAACTCCATTTTCAGTATGGTTATTATGTAAATATAATTTATTATTCATTATCTAATTTTTTCTAGTATCTTCATTTTATCACCTGATGTTTATGTCAAACTCAATTTTATGCAGAATAACTCTTCTGTCAAAAACTCATGTTTTACTTCCCACTCAATGTTAATGGAGATTGTATCATGTTTGTTTCTCAATTTTTCATTTGGGAAACCAATGTTTTTTAATATATGATTTATGAAGTGGAAGTCATTCCATTACATGGGTTCTTTTATGGTAAATATTTAAATATGTTTCATGTGGAATTCATGTTAATTTAAATTTATAAATGTGATGGGTGGGCCCATAATTACATATCACTCCAATGAATTAGTTAATGTGAAGAACCTCAAGTTGGAATTGAAATATGTCATGATGCTATATTTATAAGGCCCCGTCCTTAAACCTTAAAAAATATTGGATGAATAATTCACATTGAGGATCTTTTCAGGTTTAGATTTTTAGATAATTAGGCTATAACTATTACATCTCAAAAGATTACAAAGTAGAAACTTCTACTAAGTTTCCATAAAATAAAAACTCTTAAAAAGAAACATGTCTAGTTCCATGTTTTAGACATCCTGACATTTCCTTGATCCCATCCTTGACCCTATTCAACATTATGTCCTGTGAAAAACATCAAAAAAAACTTGGGATGAGCATAAAAAGCTCAGTATGGGATACCCAAAAAGGAAAACTTTTATTTATTAAAAACAACAAGTAAACCATGAATACTTTATCAAAGTAATAATTTTCACCTTTATGAAGTAGTATAAATTCATCAATGAATAAAAGATCATTACATACCCTTTTTTAATCAAAATTTTACCATAAAACCCATATACATAACATATAAAGGAAACTTGGGACATAAACATACTTAAATGGAATAACCATATGGTCGAACTCCAGACATACTTAATGGAATAGCCATACGACCGACTTCCATACCCAATGCATTAGAGGTTATAACGTAACCACCCGTATTGGTATTCATGGCACGACCCGTCATACGATTTATCACGTAACCACCCGTCAAATGTCCAAGTACCATTATAAAATCATAAGACATAAAACAAATATAATGTAATGAAAACACTTCCACACATTGATCACAATATACCACATAAATATATTGACATAAAAAATCCATTATAAAAACCATTTTCAATACCAAAATACATAAAAGTGTATATGGCATTTATTTAATTTTAAAAACATTACGGCTTGTTGAGGAAGCCAAAGACCAAATAATACTCTCGGCGGTGGAAAATGTCGTTGTCACCGCGTACGTTAAAAGAAACATTCCTTTTTTCCATTTGTAAATTTCTTCGTAGAAAAATATTCCTTTTTAATAAAATTAAAAGTCAAAGGGGTTTATGCACCGTATAAAATAAAGTCTTGTATTAGAACCATATATGCCTCAATGAAAGGAGATTGAGACGAAGTCCCTTACAAAGATGACATCCTTGGATTAAGGATAAATCGATTACCTAATTATGTGTGAAAAAATAATACACCAAATATAAGTGGATATTACGTATTAAACAATCAGAGTTCATTCACATATATTCATAGAACGACATATTAAAGGAGTACAAGTTTATCCCAAATAATCAAAATTGGGTTATGAAGTTCCCTTGCAAAAATTTGACAGCCCAACGACGTCACATGAAAATTCAAAAAAAGACTTGATGAGAGAGAAAATGTTAACTCATCACTTGGACATAAAATTTACATCAATAAGTATATATAATAACACATCCCAACATAACAATATGTAAATTAAAAGACCTAATATAAATAAGTCTTTTAAAAAGAGGAGGGTGAAAGGTTCCCTTACCGACATGGATATCTTTTGAAACATACACCCCATAAAAGAAGGACAATAAAAAATTGATGTAAATACTCATAAAAAAACTATATTACACAAATATTAGAATAATGTGCAGTACATATACCACTCAAAGAAAATTGTGGCAAACGTAGCATAAATCTCACGGGAATAAAAGTGAGAAGAAAAATCCCTTACGAAAACTCGGCAGCCTAACGGTGCCACATAAAACTTCCAAAAATGGATTGATGAGATAAAATAGGGTCTCTAATCATATTAACATAAAATATAAAATAAGACAAATATAAAATAACATCCCCCAACATAACAAATAAGATCTTAAAATATGTTTCATAAAGGAGAGTACTTAAAAAGAGAGAGATTGGATCTCTTACGAAAATTCGGAAGCCTAAAGTTGCCACTCAAAACTTCCAAAAATGGATTGATGAGGGAAAACATGGTCTCTAATCATATGAACAAAAAAATTACTATAATATTAATATAAAAGAACATCCCAATCATAAGAAAAATGAGCTTAAAAGGAATGACATAAAAGAGTGTACTTAAAAAGAAAGAGAGGGGTAGGATCCATTACCTCAAGTCTGACTTGCCTTGTTCGTTTCATTATATTCATAAATAATAAACTTTGGTTAATTTATCATTTCTTAAGTAGATCTTATAAAGATTATTATTCAGTTAATATCACATATTATAATTTAATAATAATTGGTTAATAATTTGAGTTCATATCAGACGTTTTTGTCAATGATTGGTACATGAGTCAAAAATGAACTTGTTTGAAAATGATTGTTAATGTAGTTAAATGTAATTCATCTCCAGAATAGTATCATATATATCTATTACATATTCATTTTATACTACTCCATAACATTTGGAGACAAAATGAAATGAAATGAACCGTTCATGGAGATGGTAGGCCATACGTACGTATGAACTCTACTTTCATTTCTTTGACATATTAATGGAATTAAAAATAATTGAGAGATATATAAGTTATAATTAAAGTATAATATATATGTTATATATGTAACATATGCTCATTAATTTTATTCTTTATACATTCCATGTATTGAATGAACGTGTCACATCACGTGAGGGGGCGGTAGTCCACACTTCCTCTTATGAAATTATCGCATTTGCACAACATGAAAAGCATAGAGGCATGTTTAAAATATAAAATTCAGAAGCATATAGAAAACATAAATACCATATATATCATATATAAAATATAGTTACATCATAATGGACACCATGAAAGGTGTTAAGAGAATATTGACCAATCATCATTTCGTGAGGTGGCAATTCACCATCCCCAGAAACAGTATGTTCTTTAACCATTAGACGAAGGTGTGTGTAAGTGTAGCTTAAATAATTCTCAAAAAAACATCCTAGTATATTTAAGATACTAGTGTTGTTACAAAATAAAGGAATAAAAAGAGTTTATATGGTTGGAGAAGCAAAATAAAACAAAAGAACACAAGGGAAGACATTACCTTTAAATCGGGTAACTCTTTTTGATTTGAGCTCAAAGGCTTCCTTGGAAAGGATTATGCCCAAAGGTGAGGCATCAATGATGAAGAGAGAGATGTTGAGAGATTAAATGGGAAGGGTTTGTCCGAGCCAAAGGCTTGATACGTGTGGGTAAGGTGGTAGAGGTGGGGGCCTTTTATAAGATGAGATGAGGGGCACACTTTGAAAGTCTTGAAAAGTAACATTATTATAAAATGCTATTCAGATTTTAAAGGTACCAAAATTATATATTTCGATGATAATGTGATTATAGTTCTAAATCAACATATCCAATAGTTTTTTTACATATTTAGGTCTTATATTTGATATTATCTTTTCATTTTATTTAAATCGATAAATAATGAGGTAATCGATGTATCATCATGGTGTCATAAATAATTTAATTTATTTAAGGACTAAACCTTATAAAAAAATACCATGATTTAGGAAATATTTTTATATTTTTAATGAATATTTATAGTAAAAAGTATGACTTGTATAACCCCATGTAAAAATTGTTTTAGTAAAACAACACATGTTTGTGACATTTTAATTTTAACTTTAAATAAAATCTTATTAATGTCATTTTCCTACCAAAGTAGCTCCATGGGGTCCCCAAGTTGACCCATGTATTTTTTTGGTCGGCCATGAATGATCCAATAATTTTATGACATGTTTCATGGTCATTTGATATTATGATAACATTATCTTTACCTTAAATTATACTAATTACCTTTAATCGCAATAAATAAAACTTAAAAGTTACTATTAACAAAAAAAATTATTTTAATCCCATTGAACCACATTTTATATCATAATGACAACCATTTATGTTGGATTTTTGAAATTCAAATCACAGAAGTGGTAAAGTTTCATCTAAACGAAAAATCAGTTTTTATACTACCACTAAGTGGTTTCACTATTCATCAAAAATTGAAGTTTTTCTGAACAATACAAAAAATTCACCCTAAGCTATATTTGACATTCCAAATTCAAAAATTATGTCTATTATAAAAATTTCAATATATATAAGTTTCATTAATTAATTTAATAATTAATTCCCGTTTTCAAAACAAATAGCATGTTTTTAAGAAACTATATCTATTAAAAGATTGATACTAGTTTAAGTCCAATTTCAAATTGAAATTAATTCCAATGACCGCCATTGGCTTAAATGGTAAAAATATATTCTAATTGAACTTTAAAACCAATTAAAAATATAATCTAATCATATAAATATATTATATTAAAAAGAGGTTTTGAGTAAAAATTCATCATTTTTCACTTATTCATTAAAAATGAACATTATCGTAAAGATACCAAAAATTTACACAAAGTAAATTTTGATTTCCTGATTTTAAAGAGGAATTTAATTTTTCCAAATATAAAACATAAAGTTGTCAAAAAGTGGATTTAAAAGAGGTTCTCCATCAAAAGGCGGTTAATCGACCTTTTAAAGAATATTAGATTATTTACGCTTAAAATTGGATTCATTAGCATTTTTAATCCTCTGACATTTATTGTAAAAAAATATTTGACAAGCATATATAATCATTTTGTAGTTAGTTATATTCATTCCCTCCATTACAACGGCTAGGTGTTAACTACCATTTAAAATAAAATTATTTTATAATTAGAGTGCAACGTAAGATTTCAAAGGAACTCGTTCTTGCATATTGGGTAATCCATCGAGCATAGCGTTCCCTTTAAATTAATATTAACATTTTATTCACAAATAGGGATAAATATAAAAATGTCATCTTATTTATTTACCTGAGGTGTTACATCCTTCCCCCCTTTTGAAAATTGCGTCCTTGCAATTTTAAAATTCGGCTCGGAAACATCATTGAATGTCCCAAATCGGAACAACAGTCGGTAAAACAATCACTTTAAAAGAAAGAAAGAGAAGTACAGAGGTCACTCGAGTTAACCAATACAAGGATTCCATGTAGGAAAACATGGATATGGAAGAAAAATAAAAGGGTCGTGTTCTAAGGGAGAGTGATAGAAAACATGTTTAGGAGAAATTTAACCACAAGAAAATCACAAACATGTGGTGGGTTAAATGGTATTTGATTCCCCAGTAAGAAAATTTAATAGAAAAATTTTTTGCTTTAAGTTACTTGTCATTTAGGAATTTATTTTTGATCTTAAGGAAACATACTTACATGTCATGTTGTCTTTCAACTTTTACTATATTTCTTACACAAACTCATACATTCACAAAATGATGAGTATTTAGAAAGACTTGTTAACATTAAGAGTACTATAATCAACTTCTAGAGAATAACCTAATCCACAAAAGAGAACTATATATTTACCATGTCTTTAGACCTTAACCAAAACCAAAATTGTTAGAAAAAGATCAGATAATCCACAAAAGGATTACCCTTTATAAAAAGATAATTTATTCTTAATCTCCAAATTTTTTCCGACAAAACCCAAAGTTCAACAAAGACCATTTGGTAAACTATTTGTCCATAAAATTAATCAAAGTAAACCAAAATATTATTGAAACCCAAAAATTTGAAGGATTTAATCACATAGTCTTCCAAGGTACAAATTAACATTTATCTCCAAATAACATCATTTGCAATTAAAGTCTCATATTGAAAAGTAATTAACATAATCACATATCCTCCATGATAGGTTAATAATTTCCATAGATAACCCAAAATCAACTTATTCTAGATTCATAAGATCATCTAACTAAAAATAATTAGTCAAACTAACCAAGGACTTCACGTAGTCCATTGGTAGGTGATAAATACTAGTTTCACTTTGGTTGTGGGTTCGATTCCCGCTATCTACGTGTTTTCCTTTTTCCAAAACTATATAATTCTTAAAACATTCCCAACAATGAGATAAAATCTTTAAAAATAACCATAACATAATTTAACCTCAATTTTATCTCATGCCTTTCACATTCCATCATAACATATAGTAACCCATAATTACCTCAAAATTAAGGATCATATAAACCCAAATGGTTCTTTATAACTATGTCCACAAAAGAACATATAACTATTCCTTGAATAAAATTTTCATATATCAATCATCAGGGTTACACATACTATAAAAATCCCTCTAATGTAACCCCATCATCAAAAGAGACTTAATACTCTTATGAATTTCACCATAACTCTTGAAGCCCTTATATGTTGACTTCTTACACATTCAGCATTCTTCATGATCCATTAACCATTCCTTTCCAACATATTCTGAAATACTTCATTCCTATAAACAAAATCATGAATCACATCCTAAGATTCCAAAATAGGAAAGAAAATGTTAAGAAATAATCCATACCAATGATTGGCCATTGTCAGTTTCTTCATCCTCAATAGGAATGGAATTAGGTATTGGTAAAATAATATTTGTACAATCTTGGTGATCCCATTCTTGAAACTTCTTCATAGGAAATTTGTTTTCATAATGACCATATACACCGCATTTAAAACATTCAATTGATCCCTCAGAATGAACTTCTTGCCCTTTCCTTGAGTCAACTGGATGCTTCCTTTTTCCATGGCAGGTTCTGGCATTATGACCTTAATTTCCACATCTATAGAATATTTCTATCCCATTGAAACATTTTCCTAGGTGTTTCTTTCCACATCATTGAAACATATGTTTTTGAACACACTTACCTTTATGATTATTACTTGTAGTTCCATAGGGATTTTCTTTTCGCATATATGATGCCTTATAGAAATCATCAAGGTTTAGGTGGTCAATCAGGACTCAAGATAGTTGGTTGAGGATAAAAACAAGTTTTCTCATTGTATCTCCCATATCATTCAGTTGATCGCTCAGAAAACTGTCACAGTTTCCTTCACTTCCAATGTTACTTTGGTGCCAGCTAGATCCATCCATTTACTAAAACCTAAAAGGTCACTGTGAGTATATCAAAAAAACCAACATGTACTAATGAGGAAGATAAATACTAAGATATACTTACTCATTAACTTTATCTAAAACTAGGAATATTTCTGAAATCCTAACCATTATGGTAATGTCACTTATGCTTAGAGAATACCCTAACCTCTAAAGTTATCTAAACCGACATTTGATACCAACTAGAAGTCCCTGGCCTTAATCCATAATTAATATTTTATGAATAATTCCCATTGAGGATCTTTTCAAGTTTAGAGTTTAAGAGAATTAGGATATAACTATTACATCTCAAAATATTAAAAAGTAGACACTTCTATTTATTTTCCCTAAAATAAAAACTCCTAAAAAGAAACATGTCAACTTCCATGTTTTAGACAGCCTGAAATTTCCTTGATCCCATCCTTGAACCTATTCAACTTTATGTCCTCTGAAAAACATCAAAAAAACATGGGATGAGCATAAAAAGCTCTTTACGGGATACACAAAGAAGGAAAATTGTTAGTATTTCAAAACAACAAGTAAACCATGAATACTTTATCAAAGTAATAATTTTCTCCTTTATGAAGTAGTATAAACTCTTCAATGAATAAAAGATCACTACTTACCCTTTTGTAACCAAAAGATTACCATAAAACCCATATACATAACATATAAAGGTAACTTGGGACATAAATATACTTAAATGGAATAACCATACGGTAGCCCTCCACACATACTTAATGGATTAGCCATACAACCGACTTCCATACCCAATGCATTGGAGGTTATAACGAAACCACCCGTCCTGGTATTCACGGCACCACCCATATTATGTTTTATCACGTAACCACCCGTCAAATGACCAAGTACCATTATAAAATCATAAGACATAAAACAAATATAATGGAAAGAAAACATTTCCACACTTTGATCACAATATACTACTTAAATATATTAACATAAAAAATCCATTATAAAAACCAATTTCAATACCAAAATACATAAAAGAATATATGGAATCTATTTCATTTTAAAAACATTACGGCTTTTTGAGGAAGCCAAAGACCAAATAATACTCACGGCGGTGGAAATAGTCTTGTATTAGAACCATATATGCCTCAATGAAAGGAGATTGAGATGAAGTCCCTTACAAAGACGATATCCATGGATTAAGGACAAATTAATTACATTATTATGTGTGACAAATGAATACATCAAATGTACGTGGATATTATGTGTAAAACAATCAGAGGTCTTTCACACATATTCATAGAACAACATATTCAAAGAGTACAAGTTTATACCAAAGAATCAAAATTGGGTTAAGAAGTTCCCTTGTAGAAATTCGACAGCCTAACGACGTCACTTCAAAATTCAGAAAAAGAGTTAATGAGAGAGAAAATGGTATCTCCTCACTTGGACATAAAATTTACATCAATATGGATATTGAATAACATATCCCATTATAATAATATGTAAATTAAAAGACCTAACAAAAAAAGTCTTTTAAAAAGATGAGGGTGAAAGGTTCCCTTACCGACATGGGTATCTCTTGAAACATACACCCCATGAAAGAAGGACAATACAACATTGATGTAAATAGTCATAGAAAAAAGTATATTAAAAAAAGAGTATAATAATGGGTAGTTCATATACCACTCAATGAAAATTGTGGAAAATGTATCATAAATCTCATGGGAATAAAAGTTAGTTGAAAAATCCCTTACGAAAACTCAGCAGCCTAACGGCGCCACTTAAAACTTCCAAAAATGGATTGATGAGATCAAATAGGGTCTCTCATCATATTAACATAAAATGTACAGGAAAAAGAATATGAAATAACATCCCCCAAAATAACAAATAGGATATTAAATGAAGTGACATAATTGAGAGTACTTAAAAACAGAGAGATTGGATCTCTTACGAAAATTCGGCAGCCTAACGATGCCACTCAAAACATACGAAAATGGAATTATGAGAGAAAATATTGTCTCTCATAATATGAACATAAAAATTATAGTAATAGTAATATATAATAGCATCTCAATCATAAGAAATATGAGATTAAATGGAATTACATAAAAGAGTGTACTTAAAAAGAAAGAGAGGGGTAGGATCCCTTACCTAGAGTCTGATTTGTCTAGTTCGTTTCTTTATAATCCTGAATAATAAACCTTGGTCAATTTATCATTTCTTAAGGACCACTTTTAAATATTATTATTCATTTCATATCACATATTATAATTTTATAATAATTGGTTAGTAATGTGAGTTCATATCAGACGTTTTTGTCGATGTTTGGTACATGAGTAAAAAATGACCTTGTTTGAAAATGATTGTCCATGTAGATATAAGTAAATAATCTCCATAATATTTTCATATATATCCATTAAATATTAATTTTATACTACTCCATAAAATTTGGAGATAAAAAGAAATGAAATGCATGGTTCATGGAGACGGTAGGCCGTACGTATGCAAGAACGCTACTTTCATTTCTTTGTCATATTAATGGAATTAAAAATAATTGAGAGATATATATATTTTAATTCCATTATAATATAAATGTTATATAGGTCACATATGTTCATTAATTTCATTCTTTATACATTCCATGTATTTCATGAACGAGTCACATCACTTGAGGGGGGGTAGTCCACACTTCCTTGTTTGAAATTAGCGAATTTTCACAACATGAAAAGCATAAAGGCATGTTTTAAATATAAAATTCAGAAGAATATAGAAAACATAAATACCATATATATAATATATAAATTATATTGACATCATAATGGACACCATGAAATGTGTTAATAGAAGATTGAACAATCATCATTTCGTGAGGCAGCAATTCGCCATCCACAGAATCAATAGTTTCTTTAACCATTAGACGAAGGTGTGTGTAAGTGTAGAAAGAATCCTTATCATAAAAACATAATAGTATATTGATGATAATTTTTTTGTTAAAAAATAAAGGAATAAAAAGAGTTTAGAGGGTTGGAGAAGAAAAATAAAACAAAAGAACACAAGGGAAGACATTACCTTTAAATCTGGTAACTCTTTTTGATTTTAGCTCAAAGTCTTCCTTGGAATGGATTATGCCCAAAGGTGAGGCTTCAATGATGAAAAAAGGGATGTGGAGAGATTAAATGGGAATGGTTTTTCAATGCCAAATTCTTCATATGTGTGGGTAAGGTTGTAGAGGTAGGGGCCTTTTATAAGAGGAGAGGAGGGGCACTCTTGGAAAGTCTTGAAAAGTAACATTATTATAAAATTCTTTTCAGATTTTAAAGGTACCACAATATTATATATCTAGGATAAGGTGATAATAGTTCTAAATCCACACATCCAATAGGTTTTTGACAAGTGTAGGACTTGTATATTACATTATTATTTCATTTTATTTAAATCGTTAAATAATGAGGTAATCACTGCATCATCATGGTGTCATAATTAATTTATATTATATAATGTATAAAAATTATAAAAAAACTAACATGATGTAGGAAATCGTTTTAGAATTCTAATGAATATTTATAGTCAAAAATATGACTTGTATAACCCCATTTAAATATTGTTTTAGTAAAACAACACATGTTTGTGACATTTTAATTTTAACTTTAAATAAAAAGTTATTAATGTCATTTTCCTACCAAAGTGGCTCCATGGGGTCCCCATGTTGACCCATGGATTTTCATGGTCGGACATGACTCATCCAATAATGGTAATACATGTGTTGAGGTCATTTCATATTATTATAACATTATCTTTACCTTAAATTACACTAATTACCTTTAATTGAGATTAATAAAACTTAAAATTTACTATTCAAAAAAAATTATTTTGATCCCATTGAACAAAATTTTACATCCTAATGACAACCATGTATGTCAGATTTTTGAAATTCAAATCACAGAAGTGGTAAAGTATCATTTAAACGAAAAATCAGTTTTTAAACTAGCACTTAGTGGTTTCACTATTCATCAAAAATTCACGTTTTTCATAAAAATACAAAAAAATTACCCTAAGTTATATTTGATATTACAAATTAAAAAATGATGTCTATTTTACAAAATTCAATACATATAAGTTGAATTAATTAATTTAATAATTAATTCCCGCTATCAATACAAATAACGTGTTTTTAAGAAACTATATCTATTAAAAGATTTAGACTAGTTTAAGTACAATTTCAATTTGAAATTAATTCCAATGACCACAATTGGATTAAATGGTAACAATATATTCTAATTTCACTTTAAAACAAATTCAAAATATGATCTAACCATATAAATAAATTAGATTAAAAAGAGGTTTTGAATAAAAATTCAACATTTTTCACTTATTCATTAAAAATGAACTTTATCGTAAAAATACAAATAATTTACACAAAGTAAATTTTATTGTCCTGATTTTAAAGAATAATTTTATTTTGTCAAATATAAAACATAAAATTTTCAAATAGTGGATTTAAAAGAGGTTCGCCATCAAAAGGCGATTAATCAACCTTGTAAAGAATAGTAGAATGTTTACGCTTAAAATTGGATTCATTCGGATTTTTAATCCTATATCATTTATTATAAAAAAAATATTTGACAAGTATATATAATCATTTTGTAGTTAGTTCTATTCATTCCCTCCATTACAATGTCAAGGTTTTAACTACCATTTAAAATAAAATTATTTTATTATTAGAGTGCTACATAAGATTTCAAAGGAACTCGTCGTTGCGTATTGGGTAAGCCATCGAGCATAGTGTTCCCTTTAAATTAATATTAACATATTATTCACAAATAGGGATAAATATATAAATTTCATATTCTTTATTTACCTGGGGTGTTATAATATTTGGTCATAACTATGTGTATTAGATAACAACTAATGCATAAGGTTTCATTTTTATGCATTTCCACATTCCAAGTCTCCCCTTAATGCATTCAATCATGATTATGATCCTATTCATATGTAATGATGATAATGATTGTGCATAACCCATGTTATTTTGTTTAATATTTGTATCTATACACTTATTGGTATTCTAGCTCGACCCTTTTTTATGTATATCCTTATGTGACTACATGTACTATGGATTACTCAAGGTCGAATAAAGAATCTAGAGAAGAAGGAATTAAATATGTATGTATAATTTATGTTGTAAATGTTATTGAAGGTCCTAGTTTCCTCAATAGCCTAAACCTTTGGATCCTCATTTTGTAATGTATTTAGGATGTTTTTCATTTAAATTATGTAAATGTAATGTAAGAAAATTAGGGTCGTTATAGCACAGTTAAACCATTGTTTCCCTAACCGTGCGGTCAAATCCTTTAATTACCAATGCTTGGTGATTTACTAAAAATTACCTTAAAAATATGATTAAACTATCCCATCCAATATTTCTATTCACAGTGGACATAATTATCTCTCATCCCCCTTTTCGATCGATCTTAAATTCTAATCTAGTAAGTAATATTGTTTTTTCATCCAATGGCTTATACAATCCATGTTAACCTCATTATATCTACGTTGGTAATATATTAAATAATTTTTAGAATTTATTCATTCATTCTCATTTAAAAAAATAGATATAGTTTCATATGACCAAATATATTTAAATTCATCCATTCTTCAAATATATTAAAATGATATCGATTCTGGAGGCTTATGGTGGATGAGGAGAGTTGTACGAGTATTAGGTTGGTGGTTTGTAACTCAGTCATAATCATTTCATAAAATTTGTTTGTGTGTACACTAATTTCACTGGAAATCACCTATTTAAATAAAGTTTACTTGTTATAGTAGATCAAATTGTATTATAATGTTTTTGAAATTAATCTTATCTGTCATTGGTGGTTACATTGACAATTTCAATCGCACCAAGATGGGTGTCTTTTTATATTGGGTTTTAGTGGATCTTTATTCATTAATGTATTTTTATGACCTTTTAGCTCCATCATTCAAGTATGTGGATTGACCTTGATAATTGTAATACCCATTAGTTTTATGAATAGTAAATTATTAAATTTATTATACAATGTTTCATCCACATGACCGACCAAAGGAATGCAGTTTAGTTTGAAAAATAAATATAAATAGAAATAGTAATTATATGATATATATATTACATGTAATAATATAATATAATCTCATGGCTTGTTTTCACATCAATAGAAACCATTTCCATGTCTAATATAATTTATGAGAGAAAACCTTATTAATTTATTGTGAATTATATGACGTGAAATTAAATTGTTTCATTCCCCTTATCCTTGTCACATCAATGATAGGATTGTCTTATACCAAAGAAAATTAATAACTAGCATGACCAATACATGGATTAATTAATTAAAAGATTCCATTGTATTGTGCCTAATTGTTTATGGACTTTGACACCATTATATGAGTGTTCATACATGATTTATTAATTATAATCATGATGGGATTCCTTGATCACTCCTGGATGCTATTCTGATTCAGAGATACCAGTTTCCCAAAATGAGAACCACCCTATAACCCAATCTTTTTCTATTAGTGGATTCGTGATTTGGCACTATATGATACATTCCTATCATTTATAGGAATACAGATATACACTACATTAATCTATCCTAGCGTTTATTATCATTAGGTTCCTTGGTTACATCCTTGGGCCTAACCATTTCATTTCCAATTTTAAATTGGATTTCATCCTTAGAGGTTGATAGATTTCATTATTGTGGAATTACTTGGAAAATTATACTAGGATTAAACTCTTACACCTTATCCAATATTCAGTTACTACTATGTTAGCAACCCTTGAGGACAAGGTTTTTTAGATTACTACAATGGATCTGGTACATTATTATTATCATTTCAGGACATGTTACTTGGTATAAAATCATTAATTATCAATAAATTATCATCTAACCAATGTTATTACATCACATTACATATTTATGTAAAGAATAACTTAATTAATGATCTATTTATATGTTCAAAAACTAGTTCAGAGAGGATTTAGGTTCTTAGATAATTATATTACAGTAATTCATGACTTTTATAGATGCATGCATTCACATTGATTAAATTTATATTACATGTACTGGATGTTATAAAACCCATTGGTGGTTGCATACTGATATTTATATCGCACCTTATGTATGCCACCATTTCCACATGGGAGAAAAACATGTATGCATGTTTGGATAAATGGATGTTTACTTATTCAAAAACTTGATTGGTTAGGATTGAGCACATAGAATATGAACAAAATGGTGCTTTGGATGTTTGGGATAGTTGTTGGAATCATTTTTGATACATTGGTAAATTATATATTATCTTGTACTATCTATTAGTGTGTTCCATCTTGTTATATACATAAGATATCATAATTATCTTTTGGATATGATTATCTATTGTTTTTTTATTTATTACTCATGTCTTCTTATGTTGTAATTTCTATGTACTTATACATGTTTTTCTACTTTACATTGGTTATTATATATATATAATTTTACACACTCTTGTAGTGATGGCATAGTCTCCCCAAAGAACACACTCTTTTCCCTCACTTCTTGTAAGTTGCCTCTGCATTATAGCAACATCTTCTTGAGGTCATGTGCTCAACCAGGATCAGGGAACCTTTAGTAGAATTATATTTTGGGATGTCACAAAGTGGTATCCTAGCGGTTATATTAATAATTTTCTATATGTATAAAATATACGATAGATTATGAATTCATGGTACTTGTTGATGAGGGGTACAATCCCTCTTGCATAGGAATGAAAAAATTTCCATGTCAAGCAACTAGATTAAAATTAAATGGGTTTTAATATCTGAAATATGTTTTATGGGCCCTGATTGGAAGGAAATGATGAACCATTTGAAATGATCCTTGATATAATATATAAGAAAATTAAAAAATATAAAAACTGAAACATGAATTATTAAATAAAAGGCCTCCCAAATAAGATGATTCAATGTATAGTTAAAACATCATCTACTAGAACTCCTGAAATATGCACAATATCACAACCCAAT
Source organism: Viscum album (assembly GCA_963277665.1). Classification (NCBI taxonomy): domain Eukaryota; kingdom Viridiplantae; phylum Streptophyta; class Magnoliopsida; order Santalales; family Viscaceae; genus Viscum; species Viscum album. The sequence continues at coordinate 1,114,404,178 of OY728131.1, forward strand.
ATCATGAAATCTAATTGGGTGGTATCAGTATTATACCCTAGCTAATGATCCCTTTTTGTATGATCAGATTCATGTATAACTAACTATCATTTTAAATCATGTTCTGAGGAATGTGCTTGTCATTTAATGACCAATTATGCCATGAAAAACTAGTGAAGTATGATATGATGGTTGAGAAGATCTAGATCCATACATGATAGTCCATAATCCACTAATTATACCTCCATGTGTTTCACTTGAGGCACCCCCTATTGAACCTAATTTGGTAACTGATTCCCAATATCGTGTTAGTTTTCAACATCTAATGCACTACATGCAATGTTCTACATGTCCCTCACCTATGATGGCTAATCTAGACTATGTGTTCCAGCCATGAAATCCTTTTATATTCTCCAGGAATGGAATTATTTATGTTGTGATACATTTGTTAGAGGACACTTGTTCTATCATTACTAATATATAAAAACCTCCATATCAGAGGATCAGGGATTATTTCTACATGTTACTTGATTTGGCCAAGCGCTAGGGAGATTTGTTTACCTAGGCTAGCCTAAATCATGGGAATGGGACATGATGATTTTCAAACTACCATATATGTTCAGTTATTTCCTTATATGCTAATATTTAATTGCTCTAGATAATTCTTGTGTATGTAATATTTAGCACGTTACATTGATTTTTACCACATTAAAATGCCTCTAGTGAGTGATGATATTTCAAGTTCGAGATGAATCAATGACGGGATTCAGTATTCCATATGTACTTAGGTGAATTTAATTCACCTACCTAACATATCAAAAATAGTCAATCCAGATATTATCACCGAGCTCATCCCAAGGGACTTTGATGATGCCATTAATAAAAGATCAATTCTGACATAGGCCAATAGTTCTCCTAGAAACATTAAATGATCGCTGGATATTTTACATTAGGGTTGTGGTAGCCAATGCACCCATTCTAGTTGATCTATGGCGTTTCCTTAGAAAATATGACAAGGGAACCTTAATCCTCATTAAGATAGATACACTTTGGAGTGTCGAACGTGCAGTCGTTTTGGGGTATTAATATAGGCAGCTAGACAATTTCATCAGATTATAGTGGATGAGGTTTCTCACAGGCTACAACATATGGGGTATGTTCATATAAATTGTGTCTGGTTGGGAGTTCGATTAGGTCTATCGGGAATAGTTAAGGAGGATTTCATTTCTATGGAATCTAGTCTCTTGATCACCAGCATCACCAAAAGACCTGTTTTGTTTGTGCTAGACTAGTTATTACATATGTTTGGTGATCTAGTCAGTTACAGGCACTGCAGATAATTCCCGATGAATAGGCTTTAGGACTATCAGTAGTACAAGGTAATATTATAGTACCCACCATTCTAGTATTTGGATATTTTGATACTATTTCATAATAATCATTCCACTATTTATCTATAATAGAATGACTCTAGCTAAAAATAAATTATTATGGTGTAATGTCATACGATACAATGCATGGAGTATGGTCCTAAGTCATCCGCACAAGTATGGATTGTCCCTTTAATGTAGCAAATTTCCCTATCTTGTGGGACCTTATAGTTAACAAGATGATTGGTTTCAGTGTTATTATTAAGATATATTTCTCATCTCCATATAATGTATTTGGGAACTGCAATCACCAAATGGTGTCATTTACATCTCAAAAAGAAAGCAGTTATCAATGTTAGGGTGAGTGGGATGTCAAAAATAATTGGGCTGGACTGGAGCATCTTGATCTATATGGGGGGAACTCCTAGATTTCTAATATTTTATTAGAATATTAAGGTTTAGATCAATCTAAATACCCTATGGCATTACATCATTTTAGGAACACATTTCATGCTGATTTTTTAGGATTATATCTAATAAAATATTTATATATTACAATTTAGTTCATTTAAGGAGCAACTATATTGTTAATTTCAATATACATAGTGGCACCAACTAATCTCTAAAAGCTGAAGTCATAGTTGGAGGACAAAAAATCAAAAATTTATATATATTACAAAACTTCTTCTTAGGGTTACACTTTTTTTACTTCAAGATGGAAGATGATACCCTTCGACTATGTGTATATTACATATAGTTGAACAATATAATTTTTAGTAACTAATATACTTTTCCTTGAATATATGTTCTTTTATAAAATCTCTAAGGTGATATGGTGTTTTATATGATGTAAATGAGGGTAGTATATAATTATGTGTGAGTTAGAACATCATAAATAAGTCGTACAACATTCTGTAGTAAAAATAATCTATTTGAGAACCACTTTTGGTCACTCGGTCTTATGAATGTTCCTTTTGTAATTAAGGTTAATATGGATAGGTCGTTAATATATATATATATATATATATTCATCTCTATTCATATTTATGGATGACATATTAGTGTATTATCACACTTGAAGAGACCATGCTATGAACATTGAGATTATTATGAGTACCCAGAGAGATAATCGTATTTGTGCCAATATTTATAAGTGCCACTTTTGGATGGATTTGGTTCACATATTGGGTCATATTATCATGGAATCATGAGTATTTTCTATGCTAGAAAATGATAGATTTTGGGTTTCCTGGTAGCATCTAATGAACAAGTTAGAAATGAGGAGTTTCATTTGGATGGTAGAATAGTACAATATGTTGATTTAGGAAAAATAATGCCATGATTAACCTCTTACTATAATTATAATGAATGGTGATAATTTCATGTGTTCATAAGTGTGTGTTAATTACTTTCAGGATTAGAAACATATTATTTCCTTGTCACTTATACAGATATCTCCAATTCATTAAAGAATTTATACAGTGTTCTATGATGCATCTGGCATCGGCCTAGAATCATTCATGACATAGTTGGATAGGGCCATTTCATATGGATTGCAGAATAATAGTCCTCATGAGTGAAAATAAATTTTGTATGACCTCGACCAATCAGTAATTTTCCATTCCATGAATTGAAAGAGATATTATATTATCAGTGATTTTGTTATTGTGTATACTGACCATAAAAAACACTAATATATGTTGTACATATCTTGATGTATTTCACAGAGAGAGAATATGTGCATAATATTTTTTTCATTGTATTTTGATCTTTCATATATACTTTTAAATAGAAAAGCGGTTGATGATGAACTGAGTTACAAACTCTAAAACATGATATTTGGGAATGTAGTGATGAATATAAATTAATGGACCTCTTCTCTAAACTACAACCAGAGTTCCTTGAATGTCGCAAGTAGAGCTATGTCTCATCTTTTATAGTTTCTTATTCCCTCCATGATAAGATGAAGATTAGCAAATTTTTATATCATGAAGGTGAGGTTCATCATTTAACAATTTTAGGATATAACCATCCTCATAATTTTTCTACAGACAGGAAAAATCCTAAATATATATGGATGTGTATGGGTTCCTACATATATGAGAGATAAATAGACTTGGGATTCTCTTAAATTTTCATGATCATGTCATCCTAGAATCTAAATGATGTATCGTGATTTGAGGTGCCATTATTGGGGTCCTAAGATGAAGCACACGATGCCATGGTTTATCATTAGGTGATACACCTATCATTAGTGGAAGGTGGAGCACAAGAGACCTAAAATCATGTAATAGCATAATCCAATCCTAGAATGGATGCGGGAGGATATTTCCATGGGATTTTTAGTTTTCATAACATGGTATCCTAGAGGAATCGATGATGTATGGGTAGTTATTTGTCAAATGATGAAGGTATTCCACTTCATTATTATCAGGGATACGTTTTCAATTTATAAGAGGTGATGACTGTAAGTTCAAGAGATCGTCCAACTACAAAGAGTCCCAGATAATATCATTTTAGATAGTGCTTCACTCTTCATGTCATAGTATTCATAGGGGTTGTAGATTGATATGGGTACACAGGTACTTCCCATCACAACCTTTCACCCCCATAATGATTGGTATTTAGAATAGAATATACTTGTTATAGAGTAAATTCTACAATCATGATTCTTTTATTTCTTTGGTTCTTGGGAGAATAATATCCATCTCATTTAGTTATCCAATAATAATATATTTTAGGAAAAAATCCAAATGGTTCCTTTTCACACCGTGTGTTATAGGTTGTGTCGTTCAACCCTATACTAGCTAGTGGTAGGAGGGGAATCCAAAGTAGGTCCTAAACTCTTTCTGGAGACATCAGAGAATTTTTAGTAGATCAGGAAGTGTATATATACAGCTTATTCTAGATATAAATCATATGTCTTTCATCATTGATGAACTTGGGTGTTCGAGGTTGGGGATCGTTTTTTCCTTAATGTATCATCCAAGCTAAATCATAGAAGATATTGAGGCAAGGGATGTTGTCACGATATTTTTTCGGTGTCTTAAGATTCTAGTGAATGTGGGGCTTGTCTATTATTAGTTTCTAATACCTCATATGTACAATGTCATATACAACATCTTCCACATTTCTTATCATCTCTGTTATAATTACCAACAACCTCAAATATTTAATTTTGAGGATGGTGAATTAGATGTTAAATCTTAGTTTGAGTAGTATACTATATACACTATTTATAGAATCAAGGAGGATCTCGAAAAATAATGTGTCCCTCAATGAACAGAGTTATGGAATCAAGACCATATATAGATTTAGACTTAGGAGAGAGAGTCTAATGTTTAGGACTAATGGCCAAAGTTGTTGGTAGAAATTATTATTCTTCCCTTGAAAGGTGATCCTATGGATGAGCTTCTTTAAGGGGTATGACATTAAGATCCTATATTTTCGATCATGTAAGGGTCCTTTTAAATTTATTCTAAATTAAGGTTTTGACATAATACAGATTCCTAATTCATTAATATTATTTTTCTCTTGTTTGATTATTGTTCAAATCTCAGAATCATATAGGGTGAAGGAGATGGACTGGACACACATTTACATATACCCATTCAAGGCTGTGTATGAGGTTGGAGTAGGGAACAATGTTTTCTATAATTATGTTCTAGGTACAGCATGGCTATGAGAAAAACTACAGAAATGTTGTAGGGGTTATTCCCATGGTTGAAACAATTTTTCCCTGACTTGTGGACTAAGAGTGAATATGACCCCATCCTATATCCGATAATTCTTGGTTGGTGCATGGCTTCCCTAGTTGTGTGACCAAGCTATTTGATTCCCAATTTTTGGTGATTTTATGATAATTCCCTTAAAATCTATCTAATATATCTATTCCTCTCGTTTTTATACAGAGTAAATATTTTAATCCCCTCTCCCATTTTGATACCTCTTCAGTCATAATATCTAAATTGGTCTTGTCCATTCGTATGGTGACTTATTCAATCTCCATTCATATCATTGGATCTGCATAATTATGATCAACTGTCCTTTATAGTAATTTTTTTCTATTCTTCTAATATATTAATCTATCTAAATGTATTGTTATATAAACTAATTTTAGAGAATTAATAAATTCTATTAATCTCTTCTAATACAGTAATAACTATAGGATGAGAGTGGATGAGAAGAGTATTATAAGTACAAGGTAGGTGGTCTATAAATAATCCCTCTAAATTCATCATTTTTTAAATTACATTGTGTGTATTCTGATTTCATTGGGTGTCACCTTATTGATTAATGTTTATTTATTATAATTATTATAATTTGAGACTAAAAATAGTATATTAATATTGTATACCATTAGTGGTTAAATCTTTATTGTAAACCTCCCAAGAAATAAGTTTTATATATATATGCATTTCGTAGCCAATTATTCCTTAACAGCTTGTTATGAGCTTTTGGTGACACTATTTTTGTGTGTGTTCTATCCTTGAAAATAAAATGACCCTTTAGTTAGATGAATTATGAATTTTGTAATTCTATTTACCTTGTTTCTTCCACTTGAACTACCAATGGTATGTTCCTCAATTTCACAAATCAATCTAAATGGAAAATGAAAGTAAATTGTATATATATGACCAGTTCAAATGGAATACAATCAAATAGCATGGTTTCACATGCATAAAAAACATTAAGATTTATAATAAAAGGTTTTATAGTGAGCCTTATGAAATTATTATAAAATCAATTTAGAGAATTAAATGGGTTCATTACACTAGGCCATTTCCCACTAATGACAGGAAAGACTTGAACTAAGTGAAATTATTAAATGACATGACGATTAAATTTATTAATTATTTAAATGAATCTAGACTATGATGCATAATTGAATATGAACCATGAAACAAATTATAGGAGTGGTTAGACTCAAGTTAGATTTTGAATTATCAATGGAATTTCTAGACCAATCATCGATTCCATTCCAAATTAGAGACTTCGGTTGCCAATTCTAAGACCATCCTTGAAAGCATATATTTTTCAATCAGTGGATGCCTAAATTGAGAACATATGATCCCTTCATATCATTTATATGATTTTATAAAAACTCATGGGATCTAGTATGCATTCTATGTAGATGATGATCATGGGTTACATCTTTTATCCTAACCCTTTCTTATCTTCAATTACCTTGGATGTCACCCTTGTACATAGTTATATTTTAATGTTGTGGAATTACATGGATGGATTTCCATGGATTACACTCTTACACACGTGACTAGGTTGCAGTTACAACTGATTTTGAGACCATTGAGTTTAACGTTTCAGTGGATATTACCATCGAATGTGTTAATTATTAATATCATTACATGATTCTTTACTAGGTGTAGGATTCTTCATTTTCATTATAATATTATGTCATTACTTTAATGTACGAAACAGAATTATTATTATGAACATGAATATAATTAATCAATGAACTATTGAAATTTTGAGAACGTAGTCGATGTATAATAAATATACAAGGTTATTTACATTAATATAGTAAATTAATTTTATATATTAATGTTTTCCCACTATTTTAGTTTATATTACATGGAGAAGATTTTAAATATTTCATTGGTGGTGGACTATATATATTTATCTCAGAGACTATTTGGTCTTCCATTGGATCCCTTATTGACTATAAGTATTCTACTCTTGACAATGGGAAGCATATATAATCGGATACCCAATTTCATGATTTTCTAGGATGGATATTATAGAAGAATACCATACTAGAGCATAGGATGAATGGTTTAATTTTTGGATTCCTTTTCAATAGTTTTGAATATCATGTATTTTCGACTATTATGAATCCATATTTTATTTATTATCTTATCCATGACATATCATCATTAGATTTTTAATAATATTTTCATTTTTCTCATTATTTATTACTAATGTATTATTTTAATGTTGGTTCAATTTACTTTTACCACATATTCTACTTACCTTATATTATTATATAAATACACTTTACTGTACTCTATTAATGAGGTCATAGTCTCCCTAATGACACACCAAGGCCCTTAGGGATGGATGGAATCCAATGGAATTTAAGGAAATGTGCATGAGGCCAGGTATCCTTCTAAGATTCGGGTACCTTTCGTGGAATCTATGTCCCAGTTGTTACAACCAATATTGGATGGTGAAGTTTGAGATATGTAGGTCATTGAAAATATACATATTTATCTCTAAATTTTATGTCACACTAAATCATGAAAAAGAATCTTTCAATAACTTCATAAACAATTTTTAATTATGAGGATTTCTTTTTTTTGATATCCAGCCCTTTCTCCTGAATTTTCACACCATATATTTTTGAATGCATTGTGTTTTCAGAAAGGTATACTTTAGAAGTAATTTTAGAAACTAATGATGATGTATATACCTTTACTATTTCAATTTCCATCCATTTACTGTCTATGAAAAATGGATCATTCTTTATTATCATCATAGATAAATTTGTTTGATCTTTTCCCCTTAGAGAGTACTCCACATTATTTATATTACTAGTATTGTAGTGGATTGAGAAGTACTAATAACTGAGGAGATCGTTCCATATTTTATTTTAAATATAAATTTTATTCGATGTGAATATATATTTAATTTATTTGGGATTAGAATATATCTCATTATTATCCCCATTGAGATAATTCTATAATATTTTCCATTCAAATATCGCAGCTTCCAAATCCAGATCAAGGTTATGATTGTTTCTATCATGAGTATTAATATTCCTTGATACATATGATATCACTTCTCTATTTTTTAGATGTACATATTCTAAGAACATATTTGAATCAACATTTAATACCATAATGAGATCACTAATTATGAGTATTTTAAGTACTACTATAGTGATAAGGATCTTCTTCCACACTGTTATGTAATCCTATTATTCCCAAGTCTGAAAAAACATTACTCCCTTTTGAGTCAACATGAATAGTGGGTATTAAAATAATGAGAATATATCTTAAAATCATCGATAGTACCCATGTAATCCAATGAAACTACTGATCTTTGATACATATGTGGGTTTGTGCCACTCTTACATTCCCTTTGTCTTAGAGGTATACATAAATATCCCTTTGTTGGTAATGATATTCCGAAGGATTTATATATCCTCCGACATAAACAGACATTTACAAAAATTTTGATATTGTTTCACCTTTTAAAATATATTTTACACAATAATAAAATGGTCCCCATAATCCTATTTTATCATGTTGTATATTAGTATATCATCTATAAATAAATCCCAAAAAATTTGAGGTTGTCCCTAAAGAATCTATTCATTGTACCAATGAATATTGTAGGACCATTGGTGAGTCTAAAACGAATCACAATTAACCCATATTGTACATACCTTATTCAATATAAATTCTTGGAAATATCATCCTTATTCACTTTTTACTGGTGATATCATGATCGAAGGTCCACCGTAGAGAAATACATGGCCCAACTTAGTTTGTTGAAAAAGTCACATATGAAAGGATAGGTATACATGTTTTATGTTTTTTTATTTTTTTTAAGAAAATGAAAATAATGGTACAGGAACATAGATTCATCCCTCTTTTTGAGTAAATGTATAGGAGAACCCAACTTTGAAGCGATCATGTGAATAAAACCATCATCCATATTCGCTTATAACTACATCATCATTTATTCCAACTCAATGATGACCATATTGAAATTTATATTTGATAATGGAATTGATTCTAGTATTATTTTTAGTGATAATTAATCCTCTCAATTAGGTGGAAGACATACAATCTCTTTTGGGAACACAATTGTGTATTCCTTAACAAAGGGATTATCTTCAAGAATGATCATTTCTATTATCTCATTCATAGAATCTATATGTTCTTACTCATAATTTAATAGTATCCATTCATGTGATAGAGGTTCCAATGGATACCCATCATCATACATACAATTTTAATGAATTGGAGAGAGCCTTAGGATGTGAAATGTGCTCTCCCCTACTGACAGTTGATTTTTGATTTATATAAAGACAAACAATGCATTCACAATATAAAATAAAATTTCACCATGTACTATATTAAGAAATTTATAGGGAGGATTTAGCCAATATCCTTGATTGGGGAGGATTTATATAATCTATATGCAATAAATTCAACATTTATTCTTCTCACGGATAAATAAACCACCATATATTGGGGTTTTGATTGAATTATTATAATAACATTTAATATAAGAATGAATAGAAAGAATAAGAATCAAATAGTATGTTCTCCATTGTTTAATGAATAACTTGTTTAACTACCACAACATTTTTTTCATAATACATCGGATTTGTAGTGATAACATACTCCACTCTTCAATGCCTTTGATATTTTTGTCCTGGATTTTCACTAACAATACATGTATTAGGAAATTGGATAACATAATGTATGTGATCCTTAAAATTTAATAATTGTACTAGAGGAAGAGAATTGATATGAACCATCCCTTATTGTTCTACATTATGTGTATTCTCGTATCCCATTAGAAATGATTATCCTAATTAACCACTTTTACATATTTTAATAATCTAATGGTTCCACTGAGACAACGTCTAGGATGTTTCTTCCCACGTTGTTGACAAGGGTGATGTTATATTTTCTTTCCTCCATGGGATTTAGGTATTGAACCACTAATATTAAAATGTATTTTACTATTTTATTCACTAAAAATATTATAAAACAAAGATTCCTTAATATCAATATCATCATTAAGGTAACAACATCAAATCACTTCATATAATTCAATGTCAATAATGGGTAGGGATTTTTGTAGACTTTGATTTTTTACACTAATGAAGTGATCCATATTTCTTCATTTTTAAGAGATGTAGCTGAATAACCTACCTTACTAGTGAATTTTTTCTTATATATCCTGATACAATCATATTCTTTTTTCATTAGCTTGAGGAACTCCCTCTCAATATTATATGGAAGAGTTCAACTATACTATTTTTTGAAATACATTTTTTTGAATCCTTCTCATTACATGTAAGAAATATACTATATAGAATTAAACTACATTATAATTATCCACCTCTATCATATTCCCCATCAAATTGATAGACTTCCAGTATAATTTTTTTTCTTTTAGGCACTAGAAGAGATAAAATATATTCTAAATTTAGTACATCCATTATTCAATTATGAGAGAATCACAAGATCCAATAAAGGTAAGAGGACTTTATTACACAATGTATTCGAACACTACATGAAATTAATTAGAATTAGGAGTTAGTTCCACATAAATCATATTATTATCCATAACATGTCATGTTGTGATAGTAAATTCATGATGTTTTAAGACCCCATTCCTATCAGCTTAGGCATATCATTAGGGAATTGTCACATTTCCTTCCATAGTTCATGTTACCATGGATTATCCTATTTCCATCCATAAATAGAAAAATTAAAGGAATTAATGGTCTTTATTACTTAACTAGTGAGAATATAAAAAGGAAACTCTAAACAAATAAGGGTAAAATTTTAACTAAAATGTATATCCCTATATATAATTCACATGTTTTCAATATAGGTTATCCTTTGTGATATAATTATCCATAGAGTTTTTTTTTAATTTTTTTAGTCCATGTCATGAATAATAAATATTCAATCCTATGGATCCATAAATTGATACCCAACCATTTTATAAAGATATTCTCAAGATTTTAAGCATAAATAAACATTAAATAAAATACAATGATCAAAAAAATATTGTGACTTTAGATAAATAGGTTCATAATTTGAAAAAAAATATGAAATTTGAAAACTTGTTATTAATATCTATAATGGGATAAAAAATTCCATAAATAGCCAAAAACTGCATTGGATAACTTATGGAATAAATAGAAAAATGAATGAGAGAAAAATCATAGTTAGGGAATAATCATGGAAATAAAGGATAAAACTCAAGTCACAATTAATAAGATTAAGACATAAAACATTTGTATAACAAGTAAATATATTGATTCATTACATATAGAACATGTAATTATTTGATCATAAGAAATATAAATGTGGAAGAGAAAAATTTCCAAAAAGAAAACATAAAACATGGGTAACTTCCAAGAAGATGTCACATGGTGCACAATGTCTCCTAATAGATTTTTTTACTCACTATTACCATACATAACATCTCATGAGAAAATATCTTATAGAATAAATTTTATTGCTATATTCGTGCACCAATCATAACATGTACATGCCTATGTGTTCTAGATTATGAATTCAATCATAGGGAATATGCTTAATTGACACAGATGTAATGAAATGGGTTTTGAAACCAAGACATAAGACAAAACCAAAAGGGGTTATCAAAATGTAACTCCTGAAATATGCTATTAAATAATTCATAAAAATTCCTAGAGTAAATATAATATAGACCATGAATAATGATATCCCAATTTATTAAAAACAAGAAAAGGAAAGTTGTATCAATACACCCCAGATGCCACCCACCAATACTTGGTGATGGTCACCACCAGACCTCATGAACACTTCCACAAACATCAGAGGCATCAGAATAACATTTTTGGGCTTTTCTATGTACATGGGGAGAATATTCCCTCCTTGATAAGATTAGAGTACAAAAATTGATATTAGAAAGACCAGATGAAAAAATTGATAACATCAAAACTAAGTAAAATAAAAATGGAATGGTGAATAGCTATAATAAGTTGAATTTGAATAGTATAATTGTGTTTGAAAAATATTAAAAATATATTAAAAATATTATTTAATGTCATGTTATATCCAAAATAAAATATTTGGTGGGTAGGATATATAAGAATATAGAAGATGATGAAAAAATACCAAAAAATACATAATCCAATATGACTATAATCTCGAGAATCAGTTTCATCTTATTCTCCCAACTACATCCTAGTAATGAAAATCAAGCATTGGATGTTGGATACCTCCCTTTATTAGTACATTAAATCATAAATTCTACTAAGATTTCAAGGTATCCCAACTAGGGAGTCAGATAAAATCTTATTAGCCTAAAACCAATAGTGTATAGGCCTTTCCATTACATGTGATATAAAATAAAAAGTGTTACATATTTTATTTAATTCTAGTAAAAAAAATTAAAAAAATAATTGGACGGGGTTACAGTTGGAGCCTTTTCATCTATACATTATTTATTAGGTGCCTATGTGTCTAAACGGAGGAATTATAAAATGGTAATGTGAGTAATGTAAATTTACCTATGGTGAACAATCCCAATGCATGTGATTTGTCTTAGAGGTAACATCCCTATATTTTTTCAACTAATAGACAATATTCTCATTTGATAAAAAATTATTTACTTATTAACGAAATTAGATCATTTCATTGTTAATCATAACGATAACCCTTGATCCCATCCAAAAAAATTTATATATAATACTAAGTATCTTACAAAGGGATTGGTAAATGTCAAAATCTAATGTGTCTTTCCATGGTGAAATATTTATGATGTCCCAAGTGTCGCTCTTGGATAGTGTGAAAAAAAAATAACTATCATTTGAGTCCAAAAATAGTATCACACATAAGGGACATGGTCTATCTCATAGTATGGTATAACAAATTCATCTATCGATACGATCTAAGGGGTCAGCCCTAGAGAAAAATTGAATCTCTTTGAGTGGGAAAATAGAGAACACATGGAGATACAATCTCAAAAATCACAGATATTTCCCCCTATGTATTTACCAAATATAAATGATTATAAACAAGATGCACGAGAGTCCATTCAAGGGATTCCTATGTTGGAACCCATTGTTTGACTCTAGTCACTAAGGAGAGGAAATTATCCAAGCCTCAAATATATAACATGTTTAAAAAAATGTTCATATCATTTTAACAAAATATTTTACATCACATTAGATGTTGGACCTTGAAAAAGATATCAATATTATTTAATTCAAATTACCCCTAGCAAATTCACATGAAAAATACAATTATTCAGAAAATTCATAAGAGGTATTGAGGAATGTCTTGTCACTACGTTCTACACCTAAACCATTCAACATATATTTAATTTTAATTAAAATTAGAGAAGTCTTTTTATGGACTCTCAACAAATCAAGGAAATAGGTATCTTTTTCATTGTAGTATTTGCACATCCCATTATAGTGGCATGTCACAAGGAGATCAGACCACATGGTTAATTATCCTCTTAATTGTGTCTCCAATCACTATGTGTGGAATTAATTTATATTTGTTTTAAAAATTAGAGGCAAAACTAGAAAATCTAATCTCATTGTATGCTAAAACAATATATAAAATAGAACTAAATGAAGCGAAAAGGTGATAAACAGTTACATTGTCCTTATCTAGCTTCCCTCTTCTAGTATAAAAATTTAATTCGAGTGAAGTTGGAATAAATAATAGAAACAATCAAATTACATAAATGTGGGGAAAATATGATTCCATTAAACTATATAAATAGATGGGATGAGAAAATTTAAATAAATTATAGAGTATTCAAGATAATACAACATGTTTTCCATAGGATCATATATCTAAAACATTGGGGGTTTGATGGAGGTCCAACATGATTTCCTAGATTGGATAGGGAGTATCCATCATGCCAGGCTAAAGAATAGGTAAGATGATTGAAAATAGAGGAATGAAATGAAATAGGATTTAGACATTATGTACATAAAAATTAGTAAATTCTCCCACATTTTACAATATTTAATGTATTGATAAATTGTATCCAAACTATACGTGAACCATATTCCCTTGTCTCATTCAATGGGTAAATCTAATTGTTATGAACACTTTATAACAAATTGATCACAACCCTAGTAAAAATTATTTTCTGAATACTTTTCAATATTACACAATCATGAGACATAGGATGAATGGATGCAGAAAAATTATGTGGCCCTCTTGTTCTCCATATCTACAACTGAAATATTTATATTAACCATGTTGACTAGGGGTATAGTATCTCATAACCATGCTACCATGCCATCTCGTCCTATTGTGGGGAACCCAGCTCTGATCATGCCCTGGAAACACCAGAACTCCCCTTAAAATGATTATGAACCATTATTAGTGTTGTTAAAAGTAATTAAAACAGAATTTTAATAATATGTGCTTTTTAAAAAATATAGGACATTAGAACCTCCCCTATTTAAGATAGTTATTCCCTAAGATACCCTTCCACGTGTGGTGAAACATCATCTGAAAATTAGTTTTTATAGGCACATATACTGGACAACCACTCACATGTCCCATCCTCTATTGATTCGTTTTCCCATAGTACCCAATCTAGAGGAAATAAACTTTCTTGGAGAGCCTTATTTCTCTGATCAACGATTTTCGTCATATGATCCTCAAAGGAAGCATCCAACACTAGGTCGATATCCTTTGGGTATAATGATTGATATAGGTTTGAGGGATACTTTCCATGTTTTGATATGTTGAATACTTTGTTCATTGAAAATTGCCTCTAAGAACACATCACTGGATAGGCTACTGGACTGAATCTCTCCACTATTTTGATAGCCCAGACGTATCAACCAGATTAAATGTCATGTCTCCAAATTACTCTATGACCCAATAAAAATTTTACATGTAGGAAGTCCTGATGTAGAACCATGAACTGTATAAGTATGTGTCAAATATCAATAAATTACTTATACGTAAACAAATCAATATCTATATGTTTTTGAATCAGTTGGACATAATCTATTGTCTCCTTTAAAATATGTGGGCTCAATAGAGATTCAACGCCTACCTTTATTTTTCATAGAGGTGAATTCCAAGGTCTACCATTGAGTCCCTCATACAGAACTATCTAGTTGGTCACCTAAAATATGTTTTACTAGTAAAACAAAATTAGATGAATCTTCATCCCCATTGAACATTGAATATCATGAATATAGGCTCGTAGCACATCCTTTAACACATGCATTGTCCACCCTGACTTCCTTTTTTTCTAAGGGTGATATGAAGTACATAAGAGTATCTATGAACCCAATGAATTTTGCATTACTTTCAAGAACTAGGATGAAAATTGTGTGTCTATATCCTAAGTGATATAGTAGGGTACACCATGACGTTTCACTATCTCACAGTTGTATATTCTTCCTAAATCATCACTAGAGAATTTATCTATAATCAATTTGAAGTGTGAAACATTGGTCAAGCCATTGATGATCACCCATATTGTACCACTTCCATGAGGGGATATTGTAAATCCTATAATGGAATCCATGGTGACATCATTCCATTTCTTTTTAGTGATGGATAAATGTTTTAGAAGTCTATCAGGTCACCAGTACTCTGCATTAACCTATTGATTAGTAGAGCATCTACAAATGAAGCCTATTATCTTCATATTAATACTTAGCCACAAATACTGAATGGAGATGTCTCTATGAATATAGGTGAGACCAAGGTGAACCACCCATACAGAGGAATTTCATTCCAAGATAATCTACTCCCATATATTTAAATTCATCCATACATGTCCATAAAATAGTGGGGTCTCACTCACATCCACAACGGAACAAGGAGGTGTGTTCTCTCCATTAAAGTTCTCCCTTAGAATAAGGATTCTTGAATTTGATAACATTTTCATCTTAACATGTTCAATAAGAGATGATATCATAGCTAGAGCTACTAGAACTTGATGTGAGTGATATTCCTAAACATCTATATGCATGTTAGAGAATAACTCAATACACACTAGTCGCATCATATCTCTCTGATTACATATTTTTGAGTCTTCTAGATCATGTAATATGATATATAATTTCACTTTCTGGTTGTGTATTCCATCTCAATGTTAAAAAATTATAGGTATTAGACCCACCTGCACTATTTTTGATTAAATTCCCTCTAATTGGAGATGCATTTGATAATTTTGTTGTCCTTGTAAAAAAACATCACCCAAAAGGTATTTCCTTAGATAGTGTAGATAATGAACCATTACTACTAGATCATGGTCCTTTATAGGATAATTCAATTCAAGAGGCCTCATTTAAAGATATTCAAACACTATATGCCATTCCCATTGCACCTCAATTGCATTCATCCCGATTCACGAGGCATAAACATATAAAATATAACATCTTATTAACTCTGGATGAATCGTAATCAGGACTGAATTGAGTATCTCCTTTTAATCCTAAAAATCTATCTCACAAGATTCATTCCACTAAAATTTCTCCCCATTTTAGTTCAAGCCAATAAACAACACTTGTAGGAGTAAAATGTCCTTGGTGAATCTTTGGTAGTCACAACCCAATCCCAAGAAGCTGTATATATCAGACACATTCATATGATTCTCATAGGATACGACACTAATAAGCCTCAATAGGTAAACTAATACTCTTTCCAATGATATGATATGACAATATAATTGATCCTTATTGTTCCAGTCGTGGAATTTTCTAATTTTCACAAATTTTTGGTCCTCTCTCAGTGTATTTATAATGATATCAATGTTATTGGAAAAGTAATTTATGGTGTTGTAGTACAATAACATGTATTCTATGTAGACAACCAAAACGCTGTCATAATATGGGTTGAAAACCATATTAATTAGAGCGATAAAGACTATCATCGCATTTTTCTAGTTGAGCAGCATAACCACATACTTGTACAAGATGTACCTACTTAGAAACACCATGTGTGGTTTATCTGATGTCCTCACATATAAATGATGATATCCCAATCATAAGTATATATTGGAGAAATTCATTTCTCCAGGATTTTTGTCTAATAGTTCCTCTATATGTGGAATTCTATACTAGATCTTTACTATAAGCTGGTTTAATCATTGGTAATCCACACACAATCAAAGGGTAGCATCTTCCTTTTTGAAAATAAGGACTAGTGTACCCTTGATAATTGTGAGGGGTCTAATGAAAAACTTATCCTTTAAGACTTCCATCTTTGTCTTGAATTCATGGAAATATATTGGTTTTATAATATAAGGAGGAATAGATAATGTTGCCACACTTAAAACCTGAACAATAGTGAACTCAATCTGTCTCTCAGGAGGTAATATGGAGAAATAATTATGGAGTATTTCCCATAATTGAACATAAATTGGAATAAATTTTAGTAATTGTATACCCTTCTTCCACATAAAGAGACTACTTATTTGTGCTATTATCCCACAAACCCAGTATTCTTGATTCTAGCTTGATTCACAACGATATACAACGTATATTTATAGATATATTTTCTATCAACAAGTGATGTGAAATATAGACTATGATGATCGAAATATACATTTTCATGATAATTCACAATCCATACCATACTGAGAATGACATCGATATCGATCATCATGAGGGAGATAAAACTCCACAGAAAACACTACAAATATATTCCATAGGGAACTCCTTAAACATTAATACACTCACTAATCAATATCATTATGGTTTTTCAAGATTCATAACAAAAACTGGTATATTACACCACTATGGACAAACTTCTTATGGTTTCAGTGGATATAAAATATTTTGATTCTCCTATATCAAATAAGGTTGATAAGAAAGTTGTGGCAATTAGAATAGTAAATCTAATTTTATATGTCCATGGACTATGATGGACTAAAATAAAATGAGAAATATATATATGTTCCCATCATTTCCCTCATATTCATCCTAAGTATCCTAAGTTGGCAAACTCTGTTGACATAGAATGTATGAAGCCAGACTGCATCATCCAAGACCCCCTCCTTTGCTCGAATGGATTGTTGAAGACCTACTTCCATCCAATCAATGTGTAACTGATCATACACACCAATGAGGTACTATAATTGTTCCCCATTAACATGGAACTATAGATAAATACCAACATAATGGATAGAGGTGATCCACCCTTCTAAAAGCCCTCCACTCGATTGGGTTCCTCACATACTAGGGGTTTTATTATTATTTATCACCACATTGGTGGCACACCACAGAAATATCATTATGTGCCACCATGTTGGTACCTCCCCACATTTTCCATCTAATAATCACTTCTTTTCATTGGATAAAAAACTTTTATTCCTGGATGATTAATTTAATATCTTCACATCACATGATTCCATCAGGTTCCACTAAGTTACATGGGACTGGTAGACTATATTATATATGGTTTCCATCTAAAATATGTTCACCTATGATAATATTGGATAATTAATCCTACCAAGAAATCACCTTGTAGAATTCAGATAATTAGTAATTATGGTTCGTGAAAAATGAAGCAGTTCAGTGATGTGAGATGAGTAATCCATCACTAACATGTCATCTAGCCCAAGGTGCATGAATTATTGAACATTACCTATTCTCATGGTCTAAAGGAAGGAATAACTGATAAAGGATTCTTGGATTTCCACATAGATCATATCCTAATGCTGACTAGATAGGGAATGAATTTCCCACCAACACAATATGGAATCAAAAAATAGATAGGACTCAAGATTAACCCTTTTCTTGAGAGGCATATTAATATGATCAAATATTAACTCCATATCCAACAACAAATATTCACAATCATGAGTTCTACCATCCCATAATATCCTCAGAGGGTGATCTGATGAAAATCATGGGTCATCTCAACAATAGAAGGTATAGTTCAAGGTGCTCCCTTAACTGGTTGCATAAATCAAAGAAAACAACCCTATATATAGAAATCAGAACCTAGTGGAAGGCTTACAGTTGGTGACAAAGGTGGAACTATATGAGGAATCCCAGGTGGAAAAGGTCCACCAAACTTATAGGTATTTCCATCACTACTTTCATGGTGTACAACATGATGTTATCATGGTAGCATGAATAATAATATTCAGTGATCTTGCCTTAGAAATGATTTATAAAAAATAAGGAAAATTATAAAGAAAGATATGAGAACTGATATCTTAGTAAAAAAAATCATCCCTCTACCTTGTCCATGAGAAAGTTCTGATTAACCTGGATGAGTAACTGAATGACCAAATTGGAAAAAACATAGAACACACAATTCAAGTCAGGTCAAGCTGAAGTCTCATACTTGGTGAATTTTTTTTTTAATTGATCAAATTCATTTTACATAATTCAGGGTAAATTTTTTTATTTGGTAATCAATATCATGATACATTAAATTGGATCACCTATTTCAACTAATATATCTCATACAACTTATAAATAAAAAATTTTCCATTATGTAACTCTATCTTCACTCAAAAATATATTTTATATTATCAAACACTTTTAAGGAAATAGTGGGTCACCATATTTCACACAAATATGAAAATAACCATGCTATTAAAGTGAAATTACAACATACCAGATTTAATCTTTGTAAAATGTTTCTATGAGATAGTTCTTACTAGATTGTCAGGTTTCTCCATAACAAGATCATCGAACCATTACACCAACATTACCTAGGATTGGATTCACTACTCAATTCCAATCATTCCCCATTTGAATCCACTAAAATGAAATAGACCATGCTAATCTATCTAGGTAACCTATTCCTCAGTAAGAGTCACCCTTAGGGCCATTTCCATCATTATTTCAGCCTCATTGTCAGGATAAGTTATTTTCAATATAGTTTCATTAATTAAATAATCTAGACACATGATTTGTTCCACGAACTGACTGGGTATAAAATCAAACGCTTGATTATGTCAAGTGTCATTGGAGAAAGATAGGGTTTCAGTGACTATTGTGTTAACTTTCATCTTATTTACTGATTGAGTCTCTATTAGTATATTAATGTATGAGTAGTCCTTCAACACTTTACGATTACCCCTTTTATTATAGCTCCTCCTCGGGCAGGGGAGCTGATCAAATGGTACCCCCAAACTGAACCTCTTCTACAGTAGTTAGAGCATCCACCATTGATTTCAAATTCCGAAACCTTTATCCCATCCATGGATGCACTGGATAACCAATCCTTTTGTAACATATTCTGTATTTGTTAAAAATAGTTGTGCATCACAATAATATCAACCTCCATCTTTTCACAAACCCTAAAAATGGCCTCCCATTCTGAACCGATACTCAAAGCAGTATATCCTATATTATTAGCCCTTTATATCTTATCTTCTTTTCATTCTCATTAGTACCACTTCCTGTAAGCCCAACATTCACCTTTGAGGCACCCAATTTATAATATCCCTCATCAATCCCACATCATCCAAAGGATCCCTTATGTAACATATGTTCTATATCTATGTTTAGATGCCTTTTCACCATAGAGACCACCCGAGACTACTATTGGTCGTGGTCCTTTATCAACCTATGGAAGACATATGAAACCATGGGATTATCCTATGAGACACTATGTAACTCCTTTGTCTCAGACTCCTCACCCGCTTTCCCTTCCCAACAATACCATATGTAGAAATGGAAAATAAATTGTTATTGCCACAAATACTAACATTTTCCAGCATTCTTATTTGACTAGATCGATGTCAAATATGTATAAATGCATGACCCATCCACATGAAATTTGATAGAACTCAACCCACAACACCTAAACATACTGCTTCCTACACTGATATTCATTTCCTACTGTAATACATAATAATTCATATTGTTCACTGGATATAACCACTTTCACCGACACTCGGGGATTCATATGATGGAAAACTGCATAGGTCTAGTTATCACTACACAAATACCTACCCATTAGGTTCCCATGAATACTAATAATTGAGGAATTTTGAAATGGGAGGTGAATATTTTGAAAACTCACCCAAATCACCACAGAAGGAGAATCCTACATCATATGGAAATTATAAGTCCATATATGTAGATAAAAATGGAATCTATGGTAGTTGCGAGGTGAAACTGACCCTTACAACAAACAACATGTGGATCATTCCATGGGTTGTATTTTGATATTATTAGATGAAATTTTCACCCACAAATAAAATCATATAATGTATAATTATTGTTTAATTAAACCAATTTTGAAATTACATTTAATATAATAACCCAACACCACATAAATAATAAGGCACATGCATCAATAACATGAATTATAGGAAATGCACAATGAAATGTAGACATGGCATGACATAATGCATTGAATATTATCCTTATGTTTCATAGTATAATAAATTATTATAATAATCCATATTATCATTCCTATAGGGCTAAAATTTTCATTCAAATTAAAAAAATATTAATAAAAACGTAAATCAGGTGCACCACCCAAGGGTAATATCCATGTATCCTTATGAACTAAATGAAATAACCTCATTTATCAATCCTATGTAATTTTGAATTCACATATATGTGGGGGAGAAACCCTTAATCATAGGCACATAACCAAATTCCTTGTCCTCATCTCATATATAAATCAAAATTTAGAGAATATGAGAAACACCTTTATTAGCACTTTGTAGTGTCCCACACCATATGCCACTTACTGGTGATCTGAGATGGCTGGTCACAATACCTCTTATGCACCTACCTAAAAGGGAAATTGATTAAAATAGCATCGAGGGAATTGTAAATGTTCCAGAGGACAATATACCTACTTAGATCAAACTAGTTCATTGTTATAGATACATGAAATAGTAGAATCAATAATATATATTAGTGTAAATAGAGTAAATTAAACATAAAATATGAATAATAGTAATAAGTAAAAGTTTAATAATAAAAGTTTTGTTAATGAATTGTAATAACAGATACTTAAGATAATGGAATAAAATGTTCTAAAAATTTAATTATATAGGGGGAGGTTATATAAGCTTATACAACATGATGAGAAATGTACAGAAGGAAAAAATCCTATGAATAGAATATAGAGAATAAGCTTGGTCCACTAATCCCAACTCAACACTATTAATGAAAATCCATAAATTGAATCTTTATTTTTACCTTTATATTTATAAAAAATCATAAAGTATACTCGGGTAATAAGGGATCCCAAGAAGTGTGTAAGATACATTCATTATAGGCTCACACCAATAGTGCATAATCCTTTACAGTTAATATTATACAGAGTAAATAATGTTTTATATTTGATTTAAAAATAAGATAATATAAATAAATAAATAAATAAATTTTATTGGGTTCTATATAGTGACCCATCCACTAAAAATATTTCAGCATAATATAGAGTATCTTAACTGAGGAATTTTAAAATTGCAATGTGAGTAATGTTATGTACCGTAGGTTAGGCTTTCCCCCGGATAGTGATCAGTCTGGGAGGGATGATCTGTATGTTTTTTATCTAACATAACAAATTATTATTTGAAATCATTTATCAACCTATATAAACATTTAGATCATTTAATTTTAAAATATGGGGAGACACCTTGAGATAGTACTTTGAAACAAGTAGAGAAATTCCAAGTATCACTTGAAGGGATGTATAAAAGACCAATGTTAAGGATTTCATCCACAGTGACCCAAGTATGATGTCCCAAGTGTCACTATTGCATGTTGTGTAAATTTAATGAAATATTCTTTTATTCCATTCCTAGTATCGAACAAATGGAACCAAGTCTATATTATGGCATAGTAAAACAAATCACCCCTTCAAGATAACATAAGGGGTATCATATATGGAATTAGTTTCACTCGCCTTGAGGTTCAACAAAACATTCAATATGAGATCATCCAAGGAAGAGTATATATCACCATTTTTGTTTTTACAAAACATAAATGATTCAAACAGAGAGGCACATGTGTCTTTTCAAGGGGTCCTTATTTTAGAACCACTTATGTCACTAATATCACTATGAAGAAGCAATTGACCTACTGTCACTTATATAACTTGTTTAACGAAGGTCTGTTTCATTTTAATATATGAATTTACATCACAATGAATTTTGGTCAAGGAAAATCAATTTATCAATCATATTTAAGACCGACTACCCATGGAATTATCATTGACTAATAAAATTTGTTTAATTATTCATAAACAACATTAAGTAATGGCTTTTTACTAGTTTTAACCCCAATTCCAATAAAATTACATCTCTAGTTCTCCAAAGTGTGGAAACACCCCTTAAATACACTAAAACAACAAAGGAAAAGTGACACTTTAGTAATATAGATGTATCTCATCCATTTATATTGTCATATAAAAAGGAGATCAATCCATGGGTTTGATTTTCCACATACTTTGGTCACTAATGACCATATGTGGCATCCAGTTTAGTTTGAGTTGACATATTAGAGGTTAAACTCGAAAATATTTTCTCTTTGAATAAATGATAAATTTAGGATATATAATGAAATGATAGGAAATGGACATGACTAACTACCATTTCCATATAGATCATTCCATCTCATGTATCAATATCTATTTTGAGCTATGTTGGATGAAATTTATTAGAGTTTCAAATGACCGTAAAATGGGGAGAATTTGAATACAAAAAAAAACAATGGATTGGAAGAATAACATAAATATATTGAAGTTTATTCTATACCATTACTTTATATCTCTATAAGATCTTTCTTTGAAAAAATATATGGATTAATAGAGGGGGAACTTGTATTCATAGCTTGGAGATGGAGGATCAATTATGTGATTAAGGGGAATAAGTAAGCTTTTGGAAAATAGATGATATAAAATAAATTAAGAATATTCATTAATTATGAGTTAAATAGTTAAATTAATCCACATATTACATTAGGAACAGTTTCCAAATAGTGTTCCCACTGTGAACCCTTATCTACTTTAAAGTAGCATATCACATGGTTAGGCCCTTAATTTAATAAACTGTGTGGAAAACAATTCAAATAATAATTTTCCATTACAATTTTAATGTTTCATATCCATTAATCCTAGGTCACATGGTTTCTGAAAATCTGTGTGACCTCCACGTTCTCAATGTCTGCTACCACATGTTTTTAGACAAACCATTCATGTTGTGCTGCATGGCTTCTCCAAATTTTGTGGCCTCGATGCTTCATCCAATTTAAGGGATTTGTACTATGATCAATCCCTATATGAACCCAATTTCACAAAACATTATTAGTAATAATTATTATGGCCTTTTAATTTTTTTAGAAGCAAATACTAATAGTCCATACCTCTAATAAAAATCTATATGTTACCATTAGTTTGTTAATTTATGAAACAAGCCAGTTAAAAAATATTTAGGTTAAATATTAAGAAGTTTATAAAGAGGATAAAAGAATAATTATTTATAGAAATAATAAATGAAATTAGGTATTTTATTATTATAATTTTTTGATTCTAAAAATTATGTATTTATTAAGATATTTTATATATTGTACTTCTAAACTGATAAGAAACTAAGAAGTATCATTTGATCTAGTTTTATTATCGATGTGTATTAAGAGGGAAACATTTATAAAATGTTTTTGGCCATAAAATAATTATTAATATATCATGATTTATATATTCTTTGATCATTTATACTGAATATTTTATAATTATATAACATGAAATGATAGATAAATTCTGTAAAATAGAGATAAAACATAAATTGTTGGAAATATAGTGGTTTGGAGAGAACCCTTACCATATGTCTGAATGTATTCATCACATGCAATTAATATATTATATAATAAATTAGAATCATTATTTAAATAATTAATAATATATTACACATATTTATGATTTAATATAAATTTATTAGGTCCATATATGTTGAATTTCATTACCTATAATGATCAAGTTTGGGAGTGTTCGTTTTAGGGTATCATGGTCGGTTCAATTGAATATAATTATAGTCGAGTTTATCAAATGGAAATTGTACTGTATAAGAGAAATTATATGTAAATTTTTCACATAAATGTTTTTAATTATCATTTATAAACATTTTCATTATTTTTTGAGGATGATTCATTTTATAAAATGATAATGTCAATTTGTTTGTTTAGTTGGGTGATTTTTCTCGCCATCATGAACTAGTTTCATTTTATTTTTCTTTCATGTCAAAAACTTTAATCAAAAACATTAATTATTTTCATATATACCTATTAAAATATTATTTAAATATAATAAAACATTTATGACCATCGTTGAAAACGATAATGGAAAAAATATAATCATTCTCCATTGAGAGGGTAATCCTACATAATTTGTACAGTGGTTTTAATTATTTGAATAATAAGAGATGAGAAAAGGGGTTGTGAAATGATATTTCATATGAAATATATAATTAATGAATATAAATTATAATGTATATATAATTATTTTATAGATAAAGGAGGTGAGGATACAGGATAAGAAAAATGAAATTAAGTGTGGTGGTTTGAGAAAGTTACCTCTTGAATACCACCTCTTGGAAGGAACCCTTGAGGAAAATAGAATATTCCATGTAGGGAGATTAGAATACATATGACGGAGGGATAATAGAATATAGAGGTTATTCTTGATATTTTTAAAGCATTAGAGCATTGATGGTGTGAGGAGAAGGGGTGGTTTGGGTGAAATTTATACGGGGAGGAGAGAAGTGTTTTTATCAATATATTAATTTTTTTATTATTTTAGCTCAATATTATAAAAAAATATTATTTATAATGAATATATATGTTAAATTATTCATTTAAATTAAATTTAATGGGTTTTTACGTCTTTCATTACTCAAAATGTTCTGTTTTAGGCATATAATTTTTAATAGAGTAAATTTCTGTGTTTCAAAAATCATAAAAAAATCCTCTTTTTATGAAACATTTCCAATTCGTTCCCAAACCATTTATAGGTGTATTGATTTTTAATATAGACTTTTTTTATGAAATTATTTTTATAAATGTTAAAATATGAATTTTGAATTAAAATCATCATTTATTCACAAAATTCATATTTTTATATTAAAAACCATTTTACAACCCTTTGAAAATGTACTTATGGTAAGATAAATTTATCTATAAATTATTATAGTAAATAATTTAATATATTAATACATTATATGATAATAAATTTTCCATAAAATAATAATATTTATTACAATATTGGAAATAAAACATTTATATTTTTAAAAAATAGGTACTCTAAATTATATTTCATTAAAAAAATTACACATGTAACATGGCTTGAATATATTATATTTTCAATTTATATTATAACTAAATGTTATATTAAATTTAATATTGTGAGGATACAATTCTATCCATAATATTACTATTTCTAATGGTTAGATTACTAATCCATCTATCATATTAGTATTACAATGATAAAATTTATAATTGTCATATTGGTTCAGTACATCCTAAAATTACACCTCACACAATTCATTATTTAGAAACTTATATGTTTCCAAAACATTATATGTAATTTATTTTTCCAAATTAATACTGTATTATTAACATTATTTTTTATTTCTACATATTTGGTCATGAGTACAGTCATTATGGGGGTTCAGTCAAATCTCAATTACTATATATCTTATATATTATCCTACTATTATATATTAAAATATTATTAGTTTATTTTGTAACAAAATTTTCAGTATTTTAATGGTGTATCTATTGTATTAATAAAATATTTACAATAGGTGAAAATCCCTTGATAAAATTATACATAAATAAACAAATTCAAATCATGAGAGTCTTTAAGATTAATACATCATATTTCGTTAATATTTATACAAATATACACATAATAAAATCCCAAAAATTAACGAGGATTATTTTATTTTGGAAATTAGATACATAAAATGATAAAAATTAGTGTTAATTCCTTGTTATTATTTAAAACTCCATAACATTTTCGTAAAATCCATTGATCTTCTAATGCTGAATGGGATAACTTGTGGGCGTACCTAAGAAAAGGGTGAGCTATAATGTTACTTATGGGGATAATCAAAGAATAACATGATGAAAGTAAAAAATCCAAGTCAATAATAATATCATGATGATATAAATGGGTGATAATCATATTATAAAACATTGATTCCAATTATAATATGATAACATTAATAAATCATAGATATGTGATAAAAACATAAAACATGACATCATATTTATATGTCAAGGATATTCAGAATGAAATTCTTACATATTTTTCATATCATAATCTCTAGTGTACCATAAAAGAAAAAACCTAAGATAAACACATTAAACATTACATTCAATGGATATATAATTTCAATCCCAATCGTCACATTAATATTATGTACAAGCACTTATCTTCCACATCAATCATAAAATATAAAAATGTATTTAAGCACATGTAATACATCAAAATTAGGGTGAGTAATTCCTCAGTAAATAAATGATACATATATTTAGGTGAATACATGTAATGTCCTGACCCTGAAGCCACTAAATCGGTGCTTAGACCCGGTTCGCCACAACGCCTCAAGCACGTCTCTACGTTCGCTAGAGGCTACCGACTAGTAGCGAGGGCCTAGGGTGTGATAATGGGGAGACTATGCCCTCATACCAGAGTAAGAAACCAGCGGAAATAACTATGTATCATACACAGCGGAAAGTAAATAGAGTGCAGAAGCAGTAAACAACGGAAATAGAACAAGCTGTAATATTAAAAAAAAATTAAAAGCCCGAACAATTGTGGAATACAATACAACACTGGTCACCCACTAGGCCGACCATACAGATTCAAGTAAAAATAAACTGAAAGTAAAACTACAGGGCTCTACTACTAACTTCGAGCCAATCCACTTACCTGATCTCTAGACAATATCGAACTGCAACTGCCCGATCAGTAAAACCACTTGAACAGCTCTTCTCAATCATGCAACACTGTGCCTCAGTGCTATCCACCACGCAACTCATTCTCAACATGAAAAGAAGGCATAAGGTCTACACGTAAACCGAGTTGCATGTGAAGGGGTGAGAAATGACCTTAGTAGGGCACCTCGATAAGCAAGATATAACCGTGTTGCTAAAATTGTTGCCACAATAATGTGCTCATCCTAACTGGAACACAACAAAAGGAAGTAAACCAAATGTGCAACCACAGTTGAACTCAGGGTATGTAAACCCTATCAACTGGGAAAGTTACACCATGGATATCCATATCTATATACGTACACATGTATAGTCCCATACCTATACACATATACAAAAATATGAATATTCATGATTAAGTGATTCAAATAACACGAAACAACCTTAGAAGTTGATCCTGGGAACCATAAGCCCAATTTCTTGGACATCCTATTCAAGGGCATTGAGCTGGACATAGTGCCACTAAAGCCGTATATCAGAATAAGTCGAATCTCTGGGTCCATAATCCCATCGACATGTACCTTCTTTGGCCAACGCCGGAGATATGCTTTTGAACAAGCTAAACAAAGAAAAGTTATCCTCTAGTACAACCAATCAAACACAAGAAAACAGATAACACAAAAGGTAACCCTCTGGGAAGTACTCGCAGCCGACCCCTCTGGTCCTATCCAATAAGTACCAACAACACTTTGGGCAGAGCACTCAGCCTAAATCATATGGTTTGGTCATATAAAATTATAAGACTCTATGGGGTAGCACACTCTGTCAATTCCCCTTATAGTCTAGGGTAGTCAGGGACTCTCTGAGGTAGATCACACAGTCTTACCATCTTAGCCCCAATGTCTAGAGACTCTCTGAGGAATCTATATCAGTCAATTCCTCCTGTAGCCTCAGATATACCACAGACTCTCTGAGGAAGCTCACTCGGCCAATTCTTCCTCTGTCCTGGGAAGGTTCCTTAAAAAATTCGAACAAAGTAAGACACTCTGAGGAAGCTCAATCGGTCTACCCTCCTGTAGTTTATAACATCCAAGATTCTCTAGGAAGGTCACTCGGTTTATCCCATGTAGTCTATAATGTCCAAAATCTCTGAGGAATCACACTCTGTCAATCCCCTGTAGCATATAATTTCCAAGACTCTATGAGGAAGCACAGTCGGTCTACCCTCCCGTAGTCTATAATATCCAGGTCTCTCAGGGAAGCTCACTCGGTCTATCCCTTATTGTCTATAGCAACAGGTTCTCATGGTCTCGTTCCATTCAGTGCATAATAATGCTATAAGTCCAATGTACACCTATAGAGCTACTTGGCTAACCAATCTAGAGAAACATTCATGTCAAAAATATAACTCCATCCTACGGTCACAAGGCTTGGAAATAGGTATAATGGCCAAAGGCTAACAAGACCCAAATGTCATAACTGAACAAGGCATTGGAAAAAAATCCAAGAATAGCAAAAATCCTCAAACATGATGAACTTACCTCTAAACAAGCAGACAAGGAAGGCAGGAAAACAACAACCCAACAGGCAAGCTAGACCCAAAGGTCAAAATAAAGTAACATGGGTAAATACATCCAAAACAAGGTAAATAACCCCATTTAAAATCAAACCACATATACTCAAGAACACAAGGAATAGTAGGCATTCCAACAAACAAGAAAGATGTCTAGCGTTAGGCTCACCAGCCTCCAATCAGGAAGCACCTCTATTAAACACAACAACATCATTATGACCAAACCTGATATAAAAAACAATGAGTGTGGTCCGAACACCCAAAAAAATGATACATCCAAATCCAAATGGGATTACCAATTTGTCACAGGTTCTAGGTGACACATGATCACCATCTCTACCCACCCCGACATAACAACTATGGGTCTTTCAAACAAAAAAGTAGCCACTGGGTCCCTTAAGTCAAACACTAAGGAAGCATCATTGTTGGAATTCTCTAGGTAAACACGATTGAAGGAATCCTATGTGTGATCCATAAAAAAATAGTAATGGATGAATCCTACACGGTATCTTCAAAGGAAGTACAACATAAGAAATTCGTAATAGGGTTCCTGTCAAAGGAAGAACAAGAGAGAGATCCTACAAGGAACTCCCTAGGTCAGAACACAAGCAAAGGCATCCCTTAGGGGATCCTTAAAAGTACATGGTCTCAAACCTCATAGGCTAGAAGTTAATGTCTCACAAGGGAAAGATCCTCTAAATCATGGGTTATGGAAGATATATCATAGCTCATCTCCTATTAATTGTCTCAACTATGTTGGAACGAACTCCCATCCTATCATCCACCCTAAGACTCACCCTCTGGTGAAAACTGAACTTGATAAGTGGAGGAAGAACCCCTCCATTTAGATTTATAACCCCAAAAATCACTTTATATTACCTCTAAATGTATAAATGATTCCACCATTGCGATCTATGCAAAACAAATCTCATAATAGACTACTCGCATTCCCAATTATAACTTCCAGAGCCCAAGATATCTCAACATTACTAAACTGAAGCAGCACATGGCCAGAGTACATGGCCAGAGCACAATGGATCTGCCTATGTAATATTACATGGCATTTACATTACTGTACATGGTGTGTACTGTTCAAAAAATGTCACAATGTGTATGTTTTCACCCGAACACATGCCCATGTACCACTACACGGCGTATACTTAATGTACACGGCATGTAGCCCTAAAAAATACACTATTTTGTGTTCTACTCCACACGGCCACCGACTACATGGCGTATACTCAAAGTACACGACATGTACTTAAGAAAACATTTTCTTCCCCGAACGGGAAGAGCACACGGCATGTACCCATGGAATACACGCCGTGTATTCTGGGTTTTCCGATGGTAAAACCCTTAAAACACCCGTTTTCGCCCCCGAAACATTAGATCTAGAATTATGAGTCCATAAGCAAGAAATATAGTGCTTAAAAGACATAAAATGAAATTTCTAGATATGTAATATTGTTAAAACATAAATGGCCCTACCTTTGGGTGGAAATCGCTGATGCTTCGGTTGATTTCGCGGCTCCCGGATGCCGCACGCCGACTCAGCGCGTCGAGAGCTTCGAATCGGTACCCTTCATTCCTCCAAACTCTCCCTCTTTCTCAATATCAAAATTCTTCCATAGGTCACGGCCAAGGAGGTGTGGTGTAGGATATGTGCTCAAGGAGGAGGAGGAATGAAGAGAGAATAAAATAAAAGGAAAGAAGAAATGAAAAGGAAGAAAAAGGGGCCCTGGCCGACCCCGGTACCTGACATGAGGTTATGCCTTCCCTAGGATAAATTCCCCATTACAGACTCAATGGAGAAGACAGAATCTCAATATGATGTTCTGTTTAAATGTTATTGACAAATGAACCTATACGAATAATTTAATATTTAGTATAATAATATTAAATATTAAATATTCTGCCAAAAAATATGAGCATCTCAGATTTCCTCCAAACTCTTTTCCTATGGTAAAATCCCTATTTCGGGACCAAAAGAGCTGTCAAAAAAATTATTTGAGATCATATGGTTGGGGAAAATGACCATTTTACCCCTCACAAGCATCCAACAGCAAAAAATCATATCTCTGCCCAAAACGACTGTCCGGAAAAACACGGGTTCTTACAAACTCCCCACCATAAACCATCTCATCCCCGAGAAGCCCAGTGAAGGACAAAACAACCATGATCATAACTCGAGCATCAGCACAACCAAGCTATCTAGACTATCCAATGACCTTCCTTATAGCATTAACTACCACCTTCTACAGAGAATACATTCATCTACAACCAAATTGGTACTCCCCACTATAGGAACACCCATGTCGTCTTCTTAAAAGAAAACAATGAGCTCAAAAGCCCACTGTAAAACACCGATGTTTAACCTAAACAAGGAAAACCACCCTCAAAGTCCAATGGTGCACTCTCCACCGCATGGATTTCCTTACACTGCTTCAACATTGGAACCCAAAAAGGTTCCATTCACAATAGGGATGAACATTAGGATAGAAAAAAGAATCTCGATGTATGGTCAAATATATCTCAGCATAATCAAGACGAATCAAGATAGCGCATGATCATCTCTTACAGGATTACACTAATATTTCACCGAAGGCGTGTACAGCTCACTCCGAGCCACGCTAACATCCTGGCAAAACCCGACCAAGATTTAAGCATGGGTCAACCATTTCCTGGTAACATGAAAATTCACAAAGTCACCTCTACAACAGCAATATCAAAAACACTAGTCGACCAAGCCAGACACCCGAACGGGCCTGCTCATTGAAAACAGTAGTGAAAACAAACTCCGCAAAAAAAGTCATTAGAAAACGCTGGCCAACCATCTCACCCAGGTTTCCCTAAAATGGTACGGACATCGATCGATAAGTTTTCGAGTCAAAACCTAGGGTCTCTAGGTCTTCCACCAAGCCCTGTAGAAATAGCCTCACAACTGGGTCACAAGTTCTAACCACCTATCCCAAAACATCCAAAACCACTCAGAAGATGGTAAATATCACAACGACCCAAGAAGGTGAAAACCAAAAAACAACCTACAAGGGCCCCAATCCTCTCCAGGAATTCCTCAGAAGTAACGACTCCTTGGAGGTCACAAACAAAATAGAAGATCCATGCTGAGCTAACACCCATTGAGTATCTGTATACAGAAATACCAGAAGGAGGTCCAGTTCACAATAAAAGCCTTGGTATTTATCGACATCATTCTCAACGATCTGACTAGATAACCACAAACCCGAGAAACAACACCCAATAAGGGCTTAAACAAAAAGGCATCGCGGGCCACAAAGACCAACTAGTGTAACTGCACAACCTATGTAAGAGGACTATGTCATAATCCTCACGCCATCACCTCAATGTAGATCTACATTGTAAGAACCCAGATCTCTTTTATGTTATGTTTTTCCTTTTTCTGGAGTTTTTGAGAAAAATTAATTTTTTGGAAATTTCAGAAGTACATGCCGTGTACTTTCTGAGTACACGCCGTGTACTCTTCCCGGATCGATGCCGTTTTTTGGTCGTTCCCGGGCCACACACACGATGTGTAAAGATGTGGTGGAGTCCGGTTTTTCGGAGTACAGAATAAAATTTAAGTACACACCGTGTACTCTAGAATTACACGCCATGTACTTTCTTTTTTTCATTAAATGGACCGGGGTCACGTGTAACCCCCATATTCATCTTCTTCTCCAGATTTTGACCGTCCGAGAGAGACTGTATGGCCGGATCTTCGACAGAGTCTTGCTCACCATCCGTTCTCCCATTCGAGCACGGTCAATTGCGTTGGAGTCACAGCGGTGAGTTCTTCCTTCTTCATTAGCCTTGTTTCTTGATTCCTCCTCGTTTCCAAGTTATCATGGGATGAACGTTTTGTGCATTTTCTTAGATCTACGTTGTTCTAAGAAGAATCTGTCGTCGAGGTTCACATATATCGATCTCCTTGGATCGAGGTAGGTGGTTTGTCCCTTTCTGTAGAAAGTTGATGAATATTTTGTGCCATTTTCACCAATAACCATGAACTGGGTATTGCGTGTTTCATTTTTTTCCTCGGTTAGTTTCCTACTTTGCTTGATTTATTTAGTAGAGGTTATTGCTTGTGATTAGAGTAATTCTTTGTGCTCAGATTTCTTTTCCATGCTTGTTCTTCCTGTTTGACGTTTTTCCAGTTTCCATGCCTAGTTATAGGATAGTGGAACTGTTGTTTAATTATTGTTGTTGAACTGTAGTTATTATCCAAGTATTTCTTGAGGTTTAGATGGATGATACACATGCGTTGATCATGTTTAGTTATACTCAGGACTGTGAGAACCTAGAGTAGTAGACCAATGGAGAATTGACGGAAGGGCTTCTCTAGAGTGTCTTTTCATCACGATGCGAGACCAGATGGAGAATTGATGGAAGGGATTCTCTAGTGTGTCTTTTATTTACGACGTGGGCCATATGGGGAATTGACGTTGAGTGCTTCCCCAGAGAGTCTTTAGCACAATACGAGACTATAGGGGGAATTTACGGTGAGTGCATCCCTAGAGAGTCTGCTTATTTTATGTAGTTGAACCAGAGGGGTGAGACTGTGTGTGACTCTCAGAGGTTTTCTAGTAATTATAGGATGAAACAAAGGGGTTAGACTAAGAGAGATACCCAGAGGGTTACCTGTTTTCTTCTTGTTGTTGATTGGTTACTTGTGTGCTTTACTTGTTAGAATTGTGGATTGTAGCTGCTTGTGTTTTCCTGTTTACTGGTTCTTGTTTATTTATTGCCATATATTCATTGACTGTTAGGCACAAATCATTGGGTGATTGCCTACTGGGATTCTATCTCACACCCTGTTTGGGCCATGTTTTTGGGCCCAAGCTGACTATGTTGCTGCAGGTATAGATAAGGGCAAGAGCCCTTATACTTCAGGATATTGATTGTATTAGGAGCTGGGGAGCATGGGAACGAGTCGTGGCTCGCGATGCTGAGGAGGTTATTTTTTTTCTTTTGTACTTGGTTTCAATTTTATTTCAGCACGTTGTTGTGTTTTCACTTTTCCTTAGATATTTGTACATGTTGCATCAGTGTCATCATAGTTATATATATGCATTGCTTCCGCTGTTTGGTTTATTTTGTTATGCATGTTGTTTACTGCTTCCACTGTTTATTGTTGTCTTCTTACCTTGTATACCTTACCGAATGAGGGAATAGTTTCCCCACCAACTCACTAAGGCCCTCACTACTAGTCAGCAGCCTCTGGCATTTGGGGAAACATGCTATATGTCATGTGGTGAACCGGGTACGGGGCACCATTGGAGGGGCTCCGGACTCGGGTCATTACAAAGTGGTATCAGAGGAGTTATTTTCACATGACTTACTTTTTGGAGACTTTAGCCAGGGAAAGGATGGATTGAGTACTTGGTATTAAGTTGTTCCAGGGAATGGTTAATCCGTGTACAGGGAAAATCCACACTACCTCGTAAATTGCAGTTTTCTTGTTTGAGATTTTATAGTTGATCTGATTTCACCTAGAGTGATTAACATGACGTGTGCAGTTATTGTTTTGATATTTCAGTTCTATTTCGGTCGCAACCCGATTAGATGAGGGTATTCCATCTCATGCATCATATAGGCACTTGTAGAAATCACATGTCATGAATTATTTCCATGCCATCTAGGGTACATTAACGATTGCATGCTATTGTGATAGACTTTATGTAAATTATGCATGCTTTTGTGATAGTTGCTTGATAGATTCTTTGTTGTTATGTTATAAAACTATTGTTTTGTTCTTTGTTTAAATTGAATGCCAAAAATTTGGTTTGTGAGGTGTTATGGGCCCTCACGGATTGGATTTTGGCATCTTTCCTCCTTGTTTTTGTGTTCTGGAATTCTGTACAGTTTCTGAGCTAATGCCCATAAAAACCTAGAATACAGGGTGTGTACTTTTTAGATACACGCCGTGTAGTTTTCAGGCCGTTTCACTGACCATGTGAACAGAACACGGTGTTGTGGGAGTAACTTTGGGAACACACCATGTACCATTGGTACATGTCGTGTGAGTTTGGGGTCGTGTACCAGGCCGTGTCACTAACAACACGGGCCGGGGAAGCTCAGGTAGAACATGCCATTTCCATAGGGAACACGTCGTGTAGTCCTATCCAGGTACCCGGCCGTGTCACGAACAACACGGGCCGATATTACCTTCTTTTCCACACGCCGTGTTTGTTCAGAGCATGCCGTGTAAGGTCCAGCCGTGTAGACGTTCGTGTGCTCAACAACACGGGTCGCTGAAGCCTTGTCTAGTACACGCCGTGTTCGTTTAGAGCACACCGTGTAGTCTCGGGTTATGTCGAACCGTATGGGTTAGCCGTGTAAACAGACTCTGGAAGGAGACTAGTTTTCAAGTACATGCCATGTGTGGGGGTCAACACTCCGTGTAGTTTTAAGTGTACACAACTTGTAGGGTGAGAGTACATGCCCATGTGAGTGTTTTAAAAAGACACGCCGTGTAGTCATGTTTTGCAATCTTGTGTGTTTTCTTCCCATGTTCCCATTTTGTAATCTTGTGTTCTGTTTCCTTGTTTTCCTGATCTAAGGTGTGCTTTTGATCTTTCAGAGCTATCCCTCTGAGACGTCCTCCGATCATACGTCTGTCGTCAGGCAGTGATCAGACGCCAGACAGGGCTCATCAAGGACTTCCTATCGATCCCCCATCCAAGCCAGCGTTGGCACCGATTGTTGTACCAGTCATAGACGCTGATTCATAGTTCAGGGAAGGTTTCATGAGGATAATACGTGCCTTGTAGGGAGCACCGCCTCCTGCCTCGTCTATGGAAGACTTAACACGGGTCTTCCAGCAGCAGCATCCTCCCACGTTCTCGGGGGTGGGATGACCTCAGGCTACAGAGTCTTGGCTGGAAGCCATGCTAACTATATTCGACCATCTGGAGATGCCTCCAGATAGGCGGGTCAAGCTCGCCACCTACATACTCCGAGACTCCACCACGAGGTGGTGGGATGTGATATCACAGGCGGGTTAGTAGCAGGCTATGACTTGGGAGGAGTTCAAATGCATGTTCTATGACTACTTCTACCTGGATACCATGAGGGCTGATCGAGCCCTTGAGTTCATGAACTTAGAGCAAGGTACTCTATTGGTCATGGAGTATTCCTCTCATTTCACTGAGCTTCAGCATTTACACCCCTTCGGGATGGGAGTGGGGTGTTCTTGGTGAGGATGTTTGAGGATGGACTCAGGTGGGAGATCTGCTCTTAGGTGAACATCTTCCAGATAACTTCCATTACTTCCATTGTCAATTAGGAATTGATTGCAGAGCTCAATCTGAGAGACTTTAGAGATGCGATCCATGGTGGTTCTACTTCCAGAATTTTCCATTCTCCAGATGACAGCAAGAAGCGTCGTAGGGAGCCTACGCGCGGTGATTCGAGGAAGCGTGATGCATCATCAGGAAGCCAGGTGACATGCTATCAGTGTGTCCGGACCGTCCACACGTGGTCGAAGCTCCAGAGAGACCCCATGGAGTGCCGATCATGCGGCAAGATGGGTCACCTTCAGCGTTTCTACCAGGTTTTCTCACCAGCAGCAGGTGATTGGGGTTCTTCCATGACTCCTCGTTCAGGAATAGCCCCACCAGCTTCCCACTAGTCAGGGAACTGTAGTTCTTCCAGCCGTTCGGGTCGAGGTGGAGGTCGAGGTCATGGAGTTCAGCCACCAGTTCCTCAGCACTTGTAGGGTGGTTTAGCTCAGAGTGGTCAGCCAGGGGCGCAGGGCCGCAGCACGGGCCCGTCTTTCGCCGTGGAGCAGACTTATCAGGAGTAGGAACCCAGCCCTTCTACAGTTCGAGGTACGATTTTAGTAGCCTCAGTTTTATCTTCAGCCCTTTTCGATACTGGTGGTTTTCATAGCTTTATATCCATTGCTATTGTATAGAGCCTTGGACTCTACATCTTTTCTTCAGTCGACTCGTTCACACTAGACACCCATTTGGGGACGAGGACATCTAGTGTACGCCAGTGTAGAGAGTTCCCTCTCGAGGATGCATGGTATTGCTTCTTATGGGATCTCTATGTCCTAGAGATGACAGGCTATGATGTCATCCTTGGTATGGACTGGTAGATTACCTTCCATCCAGTCATTGATTGTTATCGCCGTAGGGTCAGTTTCATTTCACCAGAGGGTGAATCATTCCTTCATAGAGGCGAATGGGACGTTCGGGCGAGTCGGGAGGGACTCGAGCATCTTGGGCTAGGAGGGGTGACAGCCCAGATTGCTAGCCATTACCTGGATGATCAGGGGACTCCACAGTTGGATTTTTCTCCAGTGGTGGATCGCTTCAGGGATGTCTTTCCAGTAGAATTGTTGGGTTTGCCTTCGAAGCGTGAGGTAGAATTATCTATTGATCACATTCCAGGAGCGGCACCGATGTCCATTCCTCCATATAGGATGGCCACACCTGAGTTGCAGGAGCTCAAGAAGTAGTTAGAGGAGATACATGATATGGGTTTCATCCGACCCAGTACATCTCCTTGGGGTTCACCGGTTCTATTTGAGAAAGAAGGCAAACGATACCCTTCAGATTTGTGTGGATTATCAGAAGCTGAACCAGTTGACGGTCAAGAACTGATATCACTTTCTGTGGATTGATGACCTTTTTGATTATCTTTGAGGAGCCTGGGTGTTATAGAAGATCGACTTGAGGTCCGGTTATCATCAGTTGTGTGTTAGACCATCAGATATACCTCTCACAGCCTTCATGAGAAGGTATGGTCTATACGAGTATACGGTCATGTCGTTCGGTCTCACGAACGCTCCTGTAGTTTTCATGGCACTGATGAACTGATTGTTCCATCCTTACTTGGATTCCTTCATCGTGGTCTTCATGGATGGTATCTTGGTGTACTCTCACACTCAACATGACCATGCCACACATCTTGAGATTGTTCTGAGTGCATTGAGAGAGCATCGTCATTATGCCAAACTCATGATGTGACACTTCAAGATGGATCAGATTCACTTCTTGGGTCACGTCATCTCAGAGGCAGGAGTATCTGTGGACCCAGAGAAAGTGAGAGCTTTAGTTTCTTGGGAGAATCCATAAAACGTTTTTGAGGTACAGAGCTTCCTAGGGATGGCTAGATACTACAGACTCTTCATTCGGGACTTTTCTCATTTGGCATCACCCTTGACAGGTCCGACCAAGAAGGGGGTGATGTTCTCATGGTCAGATTCATGTGAGTCAGCCTTTCAGGAGCTGAAAGGGAGGTTGACGTCAGCACCGATACTAGTCATGCTAGAGCCAGGCAAGAGCTACATGGTTTACTGTGATGCATCGGGTATCGGGCTGGGATCAGTGTTTATGCAGGGAGATGGAGTTGTTGCATACAGGTTTTGGCAGTTGAGGCCGTATGAGGGGAACTACCCTACACACGATCTGGAGTTGGCAGCTGTTGTTCATGCCTTGCACTGTTGGAGACACTATCTTCTTGGAGAGCACTCTGTGGTATTCACTAACCACAAGAGTCTCAAGTATATCTTCACTCAGCGTGATCTGAATCTGAGGCAGTGCAGGTGGGACGAGTATCTTCAGTCTTTTGATTTCGATCTTTCCTATACGCCGGGAAAGGGCAATGCTATGGCAGACGCATTGAGCAGGAGAACTCAGATTCAAGCAGTTTAGGAGGCTAGTAGTGAGTGGAAACTGATGGATCTGTTCTTTGAGATGCATCTAGAGGTGCACAACAGACGGGGAAAGACTTTTCTATCTTATGTAGCTGTTACCTCCATGCTACTTGATCAAGTACGGATGAGGAAGCTATCAGACTCATAAAGGTTAGTCCCACTGGAGAGTGTGTCAAGAGAGGACCCTCTCCCTCGATGGACAGTGGGTGAGGATGTGATCTTGCGTTTCCAGGGACATGTATGGGTGCCAGAAGACATACGTGAGGAGCTGATGCGGGATTTCCATTCCTCTATTTGGGCATTATATCCAGGCGTCACCAAGATGTATCGGGACCTTCATTGCCAATACTGGTGGCCAGGTATGAAGAAGGATATTGCTGGTTTTGTCTTTATATGTTCTACTTGTCAGCATGTGAAAGCAGAGCATCAGCGACAAGCAGGACTTTTACAGGGGTTACCCATTTTGGAGTGGAAGTAGAATGATGTTGTGATGGACTTCGTGACCGGGTTGCTGAGATCACCTTGGGGAAACGCTGCTATCTGGGTTGTGGTCTATAGACTTAAGAAGGTTGCTCACTTCTTGCCGATCAAGGAGACCTTCAGTTTCAATGATCTGGGACCACTTTACATCAGAGAGATCATTTGTCTGCATGGATTTCTGCGCTCTAGTGTTTCAGACAGAGATATGTGCTTTACCTCTCGGTTATGGCTGGTATTCAGAAGGCCTTGGGTATGCATGTACTTTTGATTACAGTATATCATCCCCAGACTGATGGCCAGTCCGAGCGCACGATTCAGGTGCATGAGGATATGTTCCGAGCTTGCATCCTTAACTTTAGCGGTTCTTGGGAGAAGTATATTCCTATGTTGGCGTTCTCCTACAACAACAGTTTACATGGCACCATTCAGATGGCTCCATACGAGCCTTTGTACGGTAGGCCATGCTGATCACCCTTATGCTGGCTAGAGGTAGGAGAGGCAGCTTTGTATGGAACTCATCTCATTCAGGAGACTTTAGAGAAGATAGAGCTGATTCAGAAGAGGATGGCTACAGCACAGTCTCGACAGATGTCTTTTGCTAATCAGCGGAGACGACCTCTAGAGTTCGAGGTGGGTGATTAGGTTTTCCTACGTGTCGCACCGAGGTTGGGACACAGGAGGATTCAGAGATAGGGTAAGCTTTCACCACGGTACGTCGGGACGTTTGAGGTCTTGGAGAGAGTGGGGTCGGTCACCTATCGGTTGCAGCTACCTTAGAGGTATCGGGCCATGCACGACGTCTTCCACGTCTCTCAGCTCCGACGTTACTTTCCAGACCCGTCTCACGTCATTCAGCTCGAGGAATTCGAGCATGAATGCGTTGTTCGAGGAGCATCTTATCCGGATTGTCGATCGTAGTACGAAGGTTCTCCGCGGATGGTATGTTCCTCTGGTACGAGTGTTGTGGTAGCATAGGTGACTACATGATGACACCTGGGAGAGGGAGGCTGATGTTCGATCGCAGTGGTCGGAGCTGTTCGGGGTTTCTTCTTCTCCGTCTCGTTAGGGAAATTCGGGTATGAATTTCTTTAAGGAGGGATGTTTGTAAGAACCCGGATCTCTTTTCAGGTATGTTTTTCCTTTTTTGGAGTTTTTGAGAAAAATGAATTTTATCGAAATTTCAGAAGAACACGCCATGTACTTTCTGAGTACAGGCCGTGTACTCTTCTCGGCTCAAAGCCGTGTGTTGGTCGTGCTCGGGCAACACACGAAGTCTATAAGGATGAGGTGGAGGGTAGTTTTTTGGAGTATAGACAAAAATTTATGTACACGCCGTGTACTTTCTTTTTTTCATTAAATGGACCAGGGCCGCGTCTAACCCCCATATTCGTCTTCTTCTCCAGTTTTCGACCGTCCGAGAGAGGCCGTACGGCCGGATCATTGACGGAGTCCTGCCTCGTCGTCCGTTCTCTGATTCGAGCATGGATAGTTGCGTTGGAATCACAGTGGTGAGTTCTTCCTTCTTCTTTAGTCTTGTTTCTTGATTCCTCCTCATTTACAAGTTATCGTGGGATGAACGTTTTGTGCGTTTTCTCAGATCTACTTTGTTCTAAGAGTAATCTGTCATCGAGGTTCACGTATGTCAATCTCCTAGGATCAAGGTAGATCGTTTGTGCCTTTCTATAGAATTTTGATGAATATTTAGTGCAATTTCCACCAATACCCTTGAAAGGGGTATTGCGTGTTTTTTGTTCTGCCCAGGTTAGTTTCCTGCTTTGCTTGGTTGCTTTAGAAGAGGTTATTGCTTGTGATTAGAGTAATTCTTTGTGCTCAGACTGATTTTCCATGCTTGTTCTGCCTGTTTGACGTTTTTCCAGTGGCCATGCCTAGTTGTAGGATAGTGTAACTGTTGTTTTATTATTTTTGTTGAACCATAATTGTTAGCCATGATGTTCTTGAGGTTAACTTGGATGATACCCATGTGTTGAGGATGTTTAGTTATACTCAGGACTATGAGATCCTAGAGTAGTAGTCCAAAGGGAGAATTGACGGAAGGGCTTCTCGAGAGTGTCTTTTAATCATGATGCGAGACCAAAGGGAGAAATGATGGAAGGGCTTCTCCAGAGTGTCTTTTATTTATGACACAGGCCACAGGGGGAATTGACATTGAGTGCTTCCCCAGAGAGCCTTTAGCACGATATGAGACTATAGGGTGAATTGACAGTAAGTGCTTCCCCAGAGAGTCTACTTATTTTACGTAGCTGAACTAGAGGGGTAAGACTGTGTGTGCCTCCCAGAGGTTTTCTAGTACTTAGAGGATGAAACATAGGGGTTAGATAGAGAGAGATACCCATAGGGTTATCTGTTTTCTTCTTGTTGTTGACTGCTTCCTTGTGTGCTTTACATGTTAGAACTTTGGATTGTAGCTGCTTGTGTTTTCCTGTTTAGTGCTTCTTGTTTATTTACTACCATGTATTAATTGACTGCTAGGCACAAATATTTGGGTGATTTCCTACTAGGATTGTATCTCACACCCTGTTTGGGCCATGCTTTTGGGCCCAAGCAGACTATGTTGCTGCAGGTATAGATAAGGGCAATCGCCCTTCTACTTCAAGATCTTGATTGCA
This sequence comes from Viscum album, assembly GCA_963277665.1. Lineage (NCBI taxonomy): Eukaryota > Viridiplantae > Streptophyta > Magnoliopsida > Santalales > Viscaceae > Viscum > Viscum album. Next base: position 1,114,446,506 of record OY728131.1, read on the forward strand.
CTAGGAGCTGGGGAGAATGGGAACGAGCCGTGGCTCACGATTATTAGGAGATTTTTTTTTCTTTTGTACATGGTTTCAGTTTTATTTCAGCACATTTTTGTGTTTGTAGATTTACTTAGATAGTTGTACATGCTGCATCAGTGTCATCATAGTGATATATATGCATAGCTTCCGTTGTTTGGTTTCTTTTGTTATGCATGTTTTTTACTACTTCCGTTGTTTATTGTTGTCTTCTTACCTTGTATACCTTACCCAATGAGGGTATAGTTTCCCCATCGACTCACCAAGGCCCTCGTTGCTAGTCGGCAGCCTCTGGTGTTCGGGGAAACGCGCTTGAGGTCATCTGGCGAACCGAGTACGGGGCACCGGTGGAGGGACTCCGGACTCAGTTCGTTACACACATATCCTTCCATCAGAGTAAAAAGTATGTGTAAGAAGACCCAAAGGTCTTAGTCGTCAGTAAAAACACACACGAGCAGTCCAATATGTTGTGAATCTTACGTGCCTTGTATGATGCATGAGACACCTCTTTCCTTTTCCACCAAATAGTCAAAATCTATCGTTGTCATCTTACCAATGGCCAAGATCTAGAGATACACATTAAATCAAAACACCACACAACATGTGAGTCACTCAAGGAGAAAATAATATACAACTGTAACATCACAAAATCATAACATCATTCCCAAACCCTAGCAAACATGACTTCTTACCAAAACAAGTTTTCTCGATGCACCAGCCTGATATCCATCACAGATTCTGACACAGTCCTAATACTCCTGTCGACCATATCCCAAATAGTAAATACCAATAAGAAAAAAAATCATATGATACCTCTTTGTAATGTCTCGACCTGGAAGCCACTAAACCGGTGCTCTGAACCGGTTCTCCACAAGGACTCAAGCGTGCCACCCAGTACCCCAGAGGCTACCGAATAGAAGTGAGGGCCTAGGTTGTGATAGTGGGAAGACAATTCCCTCAATTCATATTAAGAAAAAAGAGGAAATAACTAAGTATCATATAGAGTGGAAAGTAAATAGAGTTCGGAAGCAGTGAAAAACTGAAATAAAACAAGATGTAATAGTAAAATTTTGTAAAAGACTGAATAGCTAGGCAATACAATACAACACTGGTCACCCACTCGGCCGACCATACAGATACAAGTAATAATAAACTGAAAGTAAAAGTACAGGGCTGTACTGCTAACTCAGAGCGAATCCACATACCCGATCTCCAGAAAATATCGAGCTGAAGTAGCCCGATCAGTAAAACCACTCGAGTATCTCTGCTCGATCATGAAACACTGGGCCTCAACCCTATCCACCATGAAACTCTTGCTCAACCTGAAAAGCAGACATAAGGTCTACACGTACACTGAGTTACACGTGCAGGGGTGAGAAATAATATCAATAGGGAACCCTAAAAAGCAACCAATAACCGTGATGCTAAAAGTGTATGGAACAACAATGCGCTCAGCCTAGCTGGAACACAACAAAAGGAAGTAAACCCAACATAAAACCACAGTTCAACTAAGGGTATGTAACCCCTATCAACTGGGAAAGTACCACCATGGATTTTCATATCTATATATGTACACATATATAGTCTCAAACCTATACACATATAGAAAAATATGAATATTCATGATAAAGTGATTCAAATAACATGAAACAACCTTAGCTGTCATTCCATGGAACCATAAGCCCAATATATTGGACATCCTATTCAAGGGAATTGATCTAGACATAGTTCCACTCAAGCCATATATCAAAATATGTCAAATATCTGGGTCCATAATCCCATAGACATGTACCTGCTTTGGCCAACGCCGAAGATATGCCTCTGAATAAGCTAAACAAAGAAAAGTTATCCTCTAGTTCATAAAATCAATCAAAAGCAAGCAGATAAAACAGAAGGTAACCCTCTGGCATGTACTCTCACCCGACCCCTCTAGTCCTATCCAATAATTTCCAACAACCCTTTGGGTAGTGAACTCAGCCTAACCCCACTGGTTAGGACATACCAAATTATAAGACTCTCTGGGGAAGAACACTCGGTCAATTCCCCTTATAGTCTAGGGTAGTCAGGGACTCTCTGAGTAAGATCACCAGGTATAACCCTCTTAGCCCAAAGTTCTAGAGATTATATGAGGAATCTATCTTAGTCAATTTCTCCTACAGACTTTTTTATACCACAAACTCTCTGAGGAATCTCACTCGATCAATTCCTCCTCAATCCTGGGAAGGTTCTTACAAAAATTCAAACAAAGTAAGACACTCTTAGGAAGCTCACTCGGTCTATCCTCCTATAGTCTATAATATCCAAGACTCTCTGAGAAGCTCACATGGTCTATCCCATATATTCTATAATATACAAGACTCTCTGAGGAAGCACATTGTCTATCCATTGTTGTCTATAATGTCTGAGACTCTATGAGAAATCACACTCGGTCTACCCTTCTGTATTCTATAATATCCCAGACTCTCTGAGAAAAGCTCATTCAGTCTATCCCTTACAGTCTATAGCACCAGGTTCTCACAGTCCCATGCTAGTCGGTGCATAATAATGCTATAAGGCCAAAGTACACCTATAGAGCTACTTGGCTAACCAGTCTACAGAAACATGCATCTCAAGAATATCATTCCATCGTACGGTCATAAGGCATGTAAATAGATATAAGGGTCAAAATATAATAAGACCCAAAGGTCGTAACAGAGAAAGTCGTGGGAAAAACATCTAAACACATCAATAATCCTCAAACATGATCAACTTACCTCTACACAAGCATACAAGCAAGGCCGGAAAACATCAGCCTAACAGGAAAGCTAGACCCAAAGGTAAAAATCAAGTAACATGGGTAAACACATCCATAACAAGTTAAATAACCCAATTTAAAATCAAACGACCTATACTCAGGAACACAAGGAATAGTTGGCATCCAAAAAAACAAGAAAGATGTCTCGCGTCAGGATCACCAGCCACCAACCCGCAAGCACCTCTGGTAAACTCTACAGCATCAGAAAAACCAATTCAGATATAAATAAACAATGAGGGTGGCCCGAACTCCAATCCCAATGATACATCCAAAGCTCAAAGGGATAACCAGTTTGGCATGGGTTCTAGGTGACAACCAATCACCATCTCAACCCAACCCGACATAACAAGTCTGGTTCGTTCAAACAACAATCCCCCACTGGGTCCCTTATGTAAAAAACTAAGGAAGCATCATAATTGGAATTCCCCAAGTAAACACGAGTGTAGGAATCCTACGCGGGATCCATAGAAAGTGTGTATGGGAGGAATCACACATGGGATCCTCAAAGGAAGGAAAACATAGGAATTACCTAAAATGTTTCTCGTAAAAGGAAGAACACGAGATAGATCCTGCAAGGGACTCCCTGGGTCAGCACACAAGCAAAGGCATCCCTCAGGGGAACCTTATGAAGTACATGGTATCAAATCCTCACAGGCTAGAAGGGAATGTCTCACAAGGGAAATGTCCTCTAAATCATGGGTTACAGATGATAGCTCATAGCTCATCTTCTATTAAAGGTCTCAACTAAGTTGGTACGAACTCCCAACCTATCATCCAGCCTAAGTCTCACTCTCCTGTGACAACTGAACTCGATAACTGAAGGAAAAACCCCTCCATTTATATTTAAACCCACAAAACACCCTTTATATTACCTCTAAATTAAAATAGGATTCCACCATTGTGATGTACGTGAAAACACACTCAGAATAGACTACTCACATGCCCAATTCTGACTTCTAGAGCCCAAGATATCTCAAAATTACTAAACTAAAGCAGTACATGGCAAGAGTACATGGCCAGAGCACAATGGGCCTACCTGTGTAATACTACATGGTGTTTACTTTACTGTACACAGCGTTTACTGTTCAAAAAAATTCACAATGGGTCCGTTTTCTCCCAAACACATGCCCATGTACAACTAGACGACGTGTACTTAAAGTACACGATGTGTAATCCTACAAAAGACACTATTCCGTGTTCTACTCCACACGCACAGCCACACGGCCAACCACTACATGGCGTGTACTCAAATTACACGTCATGTACTTAATAGAGATTCATCTTCCCCGAATAGTATGAACACACGGCGTGTACCCCTGGAATACACGGCGTGTATTCTGGGTTTTTCGACGGGAAAACCCTGAAAACACCCAAAACGCCCGGGTTCACCCCTGAAACATTATATCTTTCCTTACGAGGCCACAATAAAGAAATATAATTATTAAAAGACATTAAAAGACATGTTTAAATAGGATATATGGTAAAAAATAAACAACTCTACCTTCGGGTGAAAACTGCCGGAGATTCGGTTGATTTCGCAGCTCCCGGATGCCGCACACCGACTCAGCGCGTCGAGAGCTTCGAATCAGTACCCTTCTTTCCTCACAACTCTCCCTCTTTCTCAATCTCAAAATTATCCCATAGGTCATGGCCATGGAGGAGTGGTGTAGGATATGTTCACAAGTAGTATGAGGAATGAAGAGAGAATAAAAGAAAAGGAAAGAAGAATTGAAAAGGAAGAAAAAGAGGCCCAGGCCGGCCCCGGTACCCGACATGAGTTTATGCCTTCCCTTGGAAAAAGTCCACATTCCGGACTCAACGAACTAGATAGAATATGAATACAATTGTCCATTTAAATTTTATTTCCAAATGAACCTACGTGAATAATTTGATATTTAATATAATAATATTAAATATTAAATATTCCGCCAAAAATTCGAGCAGCTCAGATTTCCTCCAAACTCTTGTCCTAGGGTAAAATCCCTATTTCAGGACCAACAGAGCTGTCCGAAAAAAAATTCGAGATCAGATGGTAGGTTAAAATAACCGTTTTACCCCTCATGAGCATCCAATAGCAAAAATTCAAATTTCTGCTCTAAATGAATTTCCGAAAAAACACGGATTCTTACAACACACTTGAGTTGAAATGGGGATGGGTCATTACTAAATAATATTGGTATATAAAATCACAACATAATGAGTGTATGTAATTATTCATAGAAATGTTAGGTGATTGTGAAAGGTGTCATAAATTACTTTAAAATAAAAAAATTAGTAAATGCGACGTTTAAAAATATATAATTCCATTAATATCTATAAATAATAACGAATAATATAAAATATGTTCTTTACTAATGAAGTGGTTGAGAGAATCCCCTTACTTTTTCATAGTAACATCCTTTGTATTGGTTATACTAAGAGGGGATATATGATATCCCACTCATATTTCATAATTTTGATAGTAAAAGAATATTTATAAGGTAAGGAATATAAAAAACTAATTATTATTCAAATGGTAAAATAAAAATATGGCTCTTTAATATAAATGAAGTGAAACAAATCACTTACTTTAGAGGTCCCTTCAAAATTATTTAGATAATTTTTCTAAGATATTGTTAACATAACGAGATTGATTTAGATTCATATAGGGTAATTAAATTCACAATCAATTGATTTATGTTATTACGAGTGAAAGGTCAGTGGGTATTTGTTGAAAAAGATGGGGAGATTCATTATTAATCTCTAAAAATATCTTTTTACTCTATATAATGAAATAATAAAAATTTAAAATCATAAAAAAATTTCTAAAGGTTTCAACAAAAGAGGTGCGTATTTAAATATTTTATATTCAAAAGAACGAAAATAATTAAAATAATATCATTGGTGATATGGAAGTGAATCATGTTCATAAAGAATTGTTTTTAGAACCATAAAATATAATCTAGTAGATTGAAGATTCATTAATGATTTATATAATTAATAATAAAATCCAATGAAAAATTAGTATAATTGGAAAATAAATATTTCTTCAGGGAATATTTTATAGAATTTACTACATTACTTTTGGGATAGTATGATGTCATAAAATACAAATTATATTTTTACTATATTTAATTTTTACCAAAAAATTTCACATTCATAGAATATTATTAAATATACCAATTTTCTAGTTTGAAAATGAGAATTTCAAAAATAATATTTAATGTATAAATATAAATCAATAAAATATGACTTTACAATTTTAAAAAAAATCCTTCAATAGTGGAAAATATATGTTTTTGTGAACATAAATTATTTGACCCTTATAATATTTACATTATATTTAGTTATTATATAATATCATTTCATTTATAAATAAATATTATATAATAGTATTATTATTTGAAATTAAAATTTATTTAATAATTATTGAATTTATCAAAAATAATGTTAAATCAATATATTTTCCAAGAATATGATTTTGATTTATTCATATCAAAATTTAATTTTCATCAAATCATATATAATTATATATATAATGTATTATTTAAATTGTATAAACATGCTATTAATTTTATTATAAATGAATCATAAAAAAGCATACTAATAGGGTTTGGATACAAAACTCCTTATTACACCAGTGCATGTCCAAATGGAAATGTGTTTGATGGTTGTACTATCTCTATGTTGTTTGATTAAAATGTTTTTGTATGTGATCTAGATAATATTGATATTCTCTCATAAATTGTTTTTAATGAGTTAGTTTTTTATATCAGATTGGGAATGGTTAAGTGAATAGCCATGTGACTCCATCGCCATCAGAATGTCTCATATTTATTCTTCATAGGGTATGATTTTACTACTCAAGGTTATCACATCTTTTGTCTGCGTCAAATAGACCTCATCATAACCCTTAATATATATAAATCATGATATTTAATTGAGAATTTCTGTATAATCCATGTTTAGAATGCTTTATGGATGATTACTCTTGACATTTTATATTTTTTACCATTGAAATTTAACATAAGTAGCTCATGTTTCAATAAAAAAAATTATTAATAATGAATTTATTTACTCAAAAAAAATTCATTTATAAAATTTTTGGTTGTTTCATTTAAAATTTGAAATGAAGGAAGGTTGTGTTATGGTTGAATATGTCAAATCACATAAATTTATGCCACAAAAAAACATTTTCACTATTGGAATTGAGAGTTATGTTGTAACTATTTCATCAACACTTTACTATTTTATAGAATATTATAAGATGAAAATTTTATCAATAATATCACACTATGATTTATTTCACTATATAATAATAGTTTTAATATGGATATAAATATTATGGAAGACAATAATTATTTTTAGTGTTACGTAATCTAATAATTTCATATCGATAATTTATTAAGGATTATGCAATTATATATATATAAATCACCATGATATGTACGGTCTCATTGAATAAAATTGTTCCATTAAGATAAGTGTTATGAAATCTATAATATTTTTCCATAACCTACATCGGATCATCTAGATATATATTTAGTAATATTTGAGGATAATAATAGTAGTGGACACATGATCTAACATCTAGAGGCACTTGAGAAGGTATGAAATGATTTGTATTCATTTCATGCTTTATTATTATAATTATTATTCTTTGAGTTCTAGACCATATTATTGTATGTAAAACTATATTTCCATGGATAATAAGTTAATAATGTGGATTGTGGGATTAAAACGACGGCTATAATGTTTTATCCACTTGAGAAACATTTTGTGAAACCATTTCAAATCTCCTAGGTCACGTGTGTTCTATCTGTATTTTTAATTTATCATCGCATGGTATCATTTAGAGATCCTTTCATTAACTAGAATAGAAATCTTCATTCATGATTTGATGATTTGGTGGCTACTAAACAACACCACCTCTCAATGGTTTGAATATATCACCTTGTCTACACAAATGATTGAAAATCATACAGTTTCGATTTTACTTATTCATAATTATTGAATTTTTATAATTTTAAAAACAGTTTTCAAAATAAACTAAAAATAATGATAATCGAGTAGGGATATAAATTTTCAACATTAACTCTTCATGAAAATTTTATACAACCATGGCGAGATTTGTAAAACCCATAAGCACCTGATATAATGTAATAATTATAGATGTAAAATTGTGAGTACTATCTTTACACTCATTTAATAAAAATTAAGTATTCTAGTAGACTTATTATGACCTCCACTACTGGAAAACTAACATATACCAATGGTTTGGAACCATTCGTATAGGCCTCCAAACTGTTTTTATAATCTATACCAACGGTTTGTAGAACCGTTGCGAAGTAAGCCGTTCTGATAGGTCTATACCAATGGTTTTGGGAAAACCATTGGTATAGACTTATACAAACGGTTTTCCAAACCGTTTTTATAAGTAATATGAAAATATATACCAACAGTTCCATAAATCCGTTGGTATATGTATTTCAAAAAAATCATTCACTGGGATTTGATCCCACAACCCCTATTTTATCATTGAACGACCTAACCACGAAAATAACATGACTTTTGTGATCATAATTTCATAAATATATATATTTATTCTCATAATTATTTTAAATTTTGATTTATATATTGTCCTCAGTATGAAGATCTGATAACAAATCAAAGGACCTATGCCAACGATTGTCAAAACCGTTGGTATAAGTCTATGCCAATGGTTGTCACAAACGTTGGCATATGTATTTGGTTTCCGGGTGGCATGTTGGAATTTGTGGGTACCTTTCCCAATGGTTTGTCCAAACCGTTGGGATAGGTACACCCTTTCCCAATGGTTTGGCCAAACCATTGGAAAAGTGGCCTCAAACACACACATTCCCAACGGTTTGGCCAATCAGTTGGGAAATGGTTTGGCTATCCCAACGTTTTGGCCAAACCATTGGGAAAGGTGGGAACAAAGTGGAATTTTCATAACGGTTTGGCCAAAACATTTGGAAAATTAACCTCAAAAAAAATTTCCCAATGGTTTTGCCAAACTGTTGGGAAAGGGGACCTATACCAACGGTTTTTACAAACCGTTGGTATAGAAGCGCTGGGAAAGGCCAGCTTTCCAAAAGTGACCATAAAAGGAAAATGGATTTATTAAATATATACACTTATAAAATTAATAAATATCCATTACAAAACTCTTCTTTTTTATACATAACTTCATACACCACTTCAACTCGTCCCATGTTATTTCCCTAAAAATTAGAAGAAAACAACGTCCTTTAAAACTACACATCTTTTTTAACCATCCAATATGAAATATTGATGAAATATAAATCATTTTACATTTAATATATAAAATAATATATTTATATTATTAAGGAATACATAGATGACATCTTCTCCATTGAGAGAGATTTCAATAATCAAATTCAATACATTAAACAACAATAAATGATTTGATGATGATTCTCTAAAATCATTCACTAAATTAAGGTAATTTTCATCTTTCTTATCAAGTACACACTTTCTAATTCATCAAATGTTATATAAAATCATATAACCAAACACATTCAATTAAATTTTACATTCAAATTCAAAAACCACTTACCATTTCCAAATACCATCAACCCATCTTCAATCATTCAAAACATAGATCACCCATTTTCACAAAATCATCACATATTAGGTTAATAATTTTTTCGTATCAAATTATTATAGTAAGTTGTGTTATAAAAAACATTATATCAGGAAATAATACAAGGATGGTTCTTTCTATTCCATATTGCCCATATTATATTTAGTGGAACATGATTTCAATTAGAGGTAACTCCTCATAAATTCTCCTCTATTAGTTCCACCAAAACTATAGTGTAATGAATCAAAAAATGAGTGCATGAAACTAGAAGTATAAGAAAATTATTGTTTTATAATTCAGATAAGTATTTTTACAATCAAAATTATAGAAAAATTTTAAGTTCCATGGGCATTAAGAGTAAATTTCAATATTCTTTTTTATTTTGGAACTTAATGTTTTATCAAATATGGTTTGGGGGTTTGCGGTAGGTGTTATAGGCATTTTAATGTTTTCTAGATATACATAGTAATAGAGATGTTATCCAAAAAAGTGAAGAAACTATAGTAAAATATATTCCATTTGGATGAAGCACTTGTTGTGGATCACAATTAATGATCATGGAATATCAAAATATTTAGTGTAACATGAAAATAAATATGACATATTCTACTGTCTTAATGCATGGTCTGTGTTGAATTTATAATGCAGTGTGACCCTACCATGTGGGTTCCCATAAGAGGTATAATATCTTGCACAATTTTCACATGGTATGGAAAACATATACGCATGTATTAATGATTCCAATGTACTATTAAATATCCTTTAATTTCATTCATTGACACGATCTTAACAAAATATGCCACTCTATTGAATCTAGAGACTCTTCATTCCTCTTCCTCTAAATTGAATCTTTTATAAGAAAAATTATTAATTTTAAAATGGTATTTATGACCATGAGTAAATGTATATAATCCAAATATATTATTTTCTGGGCTCTCTTCAAAATCAACACATCTTCTCTAGAAGTAATTCATAGATTCTACTTATAATTTATAAACATATGGATTTAGATTTAATAAAATGATGAAATCATTGATCATTTCTTGAATGGAGAGGGATATATAATATTTATTTCCATCCATTGATAAACTTTAATTATATTGTTGCTGATATATCCCAATAGGTAGTTATTTTTTATCTAGTTCAATGGATTTAGATTCTTCTTGATTCAAATTCTAAAACATTGATATGTATATGTTTGGATCATTTCTCAAGGGTTATTTTTTGTAGGATATATATAGTTCTCGTAAAGATGTTAATCAGTTATCATATACATAAAGGATTTATTGTTTTTTATCAACATGAATATTTTACGATGTTTCTCAGCATTTTATGGACCTTATATTCTTTTTTTCATTTATAAGATGCTTTTTTAATAGAATGTTTGTACATTCATTTTAAATATATTGTTTTTGTTTTTGGCCTCTGAAAAACTTATATAATACTTTATTACATGAGTATGTTAGTGTAGCTTGATAGACCATATCTGATATTGATAATCTAGAAATCTATGTTTTTATTGTTCCCAAGATGAAATTATATGTTCTTCCATTATATGAATTAGCATTTTATGTGAAAAAACCATGAATTCTGAAGTTTTTTATTTAGTATATGGAATTGGATGGCCATAAAGAAATGGATATCCATTATATTTGTATAATGAATAATAGAATATGATGGAACTCAAAATCGGTTAGTGCCATGACGTCCATGGTTCTGAACTCGTTGCATTAGCAATGTGGGTGTAATGGCCTTGGAGAATATCCCATGTCAAAGGTATTATGCAATAGCCTTTTGATCAGTCATATTATAGATGAAGGGGTTGATAGTCTGAGGCTTGACTTATGATGGGCATAAGATGCGATGACCTTTTGTCTCAATCTGACATTATTTATTTCAACTACTAAGATATATGTTCACAAATATTTTTGGTATATCATGATAACATATGACATCAAACAATTATCTTTTAGGAATGGATCCAAGTAAGTTATAGTAAGTGATTTCCATTTATTAGATAGAACATGAGTATTTAGATATGATCATTTGTTGTTTCGTGGGAATTTATTATTTCTAGGGAATACACATGTTAAACATATGTGCACATATTAAGGATGCGTCGAAGGTTTCCTCCATGGTTTTACTACTCACATCATTCATGTAAATATCGATTCACATTTAGACTCCATGACAAGGGATGTAGGTAACAGAAAATGGCCTATAAAAAATATCTATTATAGGGAGCATGGATTTTCTAATAGTAACTGTACGAATACCAAAGGACCTACACTATTTTTATTTTTCATCATACTATATATTTTCTCTATTTTGGTCTGTTGCATTGGGAAATTGTTCTAATTTAAGATCAAAAGGGTTTTTTTAAATATTTAGTTAATTTAGATTCCCTAGAGTATTGTACCTCCCTGACCTTAGTTACCCAGAGTCGGTACATTATTACATAACACTACCATGATCACAAAAGATTAATTCTCGAAAGTTTGATTAGTTTAGTAGTCCTGGAAACATAAGATATATTCATAAGTCTTACATTAGATCATAAAGTAAAAAAACTACTGCAACATCTTGTATTCATATACCCTAATAAATTCCATACATTTCATTAATAAAATACGTATTCACTTCCTGGAAAAAATTAAACCATTGAAAGGGGTGAGCTCAAATGCTCATTACGGATAACAATATAGCGGTAAATTTCATAAATAAACACAAACATTTAATGCAATGAATAACTAAAACAAAATCCTTTTAATCATGAACTTCATCATAATATGGAAAAGATAAAATGAAATAATTCTATTTACTTATTCACATGGATATTCTAATATTCGAATAATCACATGCAATATCAATAACCACTTTCATAATGATGGAATGAATAATGCCAGACTATCAAAACCACATAGTTAAGGCCCTGTGCCAAGACTATAAATAATATTTTGTCAAGACCTTGTTCCAAGACACTATTTTGTCTCATGATACCTACCGATGCATTGAGGATCTATAGCAGGCTCCACCCGTCACTTATTAAGTCCAATGCATTCCTCATATGAACAGGTCTAAACCTAACATATACATTTGTATTAAACTAGCATACGAAATCTCAATACTTTCTCTATAAACCATGAATGGTATAAAAATAACACATCCACAGTCAAACATATCACAAAACCTTCAATACAATATAGAAGTTTTGCATCGTAATAAATCATCTTCGAATAAGCATAAAATCCATCAAAGGATATTGACATAGATGAAATCAAAACAATTTGATAGAAATATCTCTTTTTTTCAAATCATTTAAAATTAATTAATTATAAAATAAAACATTTACTTTGAAAATATTCTTATAATATTGTAAGGTAAGCTTAGACTATTTTATAACGGTGGAATTTTGCCGCACATGCTGTATAAGTTAAAAAAACATTCTTACCTTTATTCTGTCGAAAAAATTAAAAAGGACCTTGTTTGGAAAACAACAAAAATATTCCATTATAAACATCTTATAAAAAGTTGAAAAGGGTATAAATGACTTTAACCCATAGTCTGTAAAATATTAAGAATGATTTGAAATACATTTTTAAGAAACACATATGTGGTTGATAAAGAGGTCTTAGTAGATAATTACATATAAACAACCTCAGATAATGAAGATATTGTGAAATAAACCCTTACCTTGTACATTTACTTAGTTGAGGGTAGGTTAAAATCTTGTATAATGGTGAAATATTTGTTATTAAATTATACAAGAATGAAATACATTAATATGATATCATATATGATCTTTTAACATTGATTTATTAATAATATCTAAGTATTATCATCGTTTCAGGTGTTAACAGATTCGTTTTCTTTTATATTAATTGTTATATGAGACATATTTTTTATGGATGGGATGTATATTATTCATATCCAGAATGAAATCATGTTTCTAAAAAATATTTTTAATCATAATATAAAATTTAGTCTTTAATGGATACGATGGGGAATGAATCTCATCGCGTTCGTGGAGATGGTAGTCCGTACGTACGCACGAGCGACAATATCATTATTTTTATATTAAAAAAATATATAATTGGATGTTATATCATATAAATAGAATATTTATCATCTTTTATTTATTATTTACATCAATTACACAGCATTACCATACCCATCCAAATAATAATGTTTTGAATAACAATTACACCACGATGTGGAGACAGCAAGTCGTACGTACGCATGTATGGTAACATGTCATTAAAAGGATGGACAGAATACTGAATATGGTTGCACCATATCTCTAATAAAATCATAGTATAAAGAAGATACTGGGGTTATTGTTTTAGAATGGAAATAACAAAGAGAGAAGAAGTGGAAGAAGAAAGGAACTTAAAAGAGGGTCGTGAAAACATTACCTCTTCTTCGGGTTCTTCCTTTTAATTTGATCAAAAGGTCTACTTAGGTTGTCTTTCTGATCAAACTAGGGCCTCTAGGATAAAGAGAGGGAAGTTGAGAGAATATTTGGTCAGGGTTTGGATGAGCCAAAAGTCTTTGAATGTGTGAATTATATAGAAAGGGAGGTTCCCTTTTATAAGATGGGTGAGGGGCATCTTTGGAAAAGCTAGAAATATTATTTTATAATAACTTCATATTAGGTTTCTAATGGCTCAAAAGTGAATTATTTAAAGATTAAGGTGGGGATGATTTTAAATACTTTTATCCAATAGATTTTAGATAGGTTTGGGCCACTATATTAACCTTATCATTTATATTTAACTCTAAGTTAAATAGTTTTACATTTACCATGTCTCTTTCTATTTTTATATTATATTGTTAATAAACATATTATATACCTACAAGAGACCCCAAAGTGGTACATTAATGACACAACTATCATTATATAAGTCCTTTGGCATAACCGTAGATTTTTAGGAATAGAATATAAATTAATAATATAATATTTTTTTAAAAAACTCATTTATGTCAATTTTGATACTATTGGGTATTTTGTTTTTTATAATTTCATAATAGCTTTATTACTTAGAAAAAACATTATATAACGAATCCTAATATTTACTATTAACCTATAAAATATGTTTAATTAAAAAAAGTCTCAAATTACCATTATTCTGATATTTATAATATCAAATATTTTAGTATTTCATTAATTAGGTAATTATTGGATTACCATTGTGTCAAAAATAAAACAAATTATTTAAGGTCTAAAAATTTTAAATAAAATACCATTATGTATTAAATATTTTTATATTTCTAATTAATATTTATAATCAAATTTATATTATGTATATCATTATATTAAAAATGTTTTAGTAATTAAACATTGATTTTATATTTTTTTAAATCTTTTATGAATTAAAGAATAATAACTGTCCTAATATAATCCAAGTAGACCTAAATGATAATATTTTATACCTATGGATGTTTTTTATCTATATAATATTTTCAAATAGAATTATTATGAGTGTTAAGGAAATAGTAATATCATTTTTACCGATAATTACCCTATTTACTTTTAACTGTGGTAAATAAAAGTAAAAAGTTACAATTCACCAAAATTTAAATTTATCTTATTGAACAACATTTTACTCATTTATACTAACCGTGTCTCTTGGATTTTTGGAATTACACTCACAAAAGCAGTAAAATTATGTTTCATGTGTATTTCCATATTTTTCTTGGAGGTGGGTAAAATGCAGTGAATAGTTTAAAAAAAAATTTATATATCTAAAATTATTCTAAAATAACTCCAATGAATTAAATTGTACTTATATAGGTATTATGTATCTATTTTGAACTACAATATATTTAAATAATATATATAATTATTTTAATAAAAATTCAGTTTTAACTAATAACATAATGTTTTTCACTATTCATCAAAAATGGAATGTTTTTAGAACAATACCAAAAATTCACCATATGCTAATTTCGATATTCCGAATCCAAAAATGATGTCCATTTTGAATTAAAAAATTTATAAAATTTTAAAAAGTGGGTATGACTATTCATAATAGCTAGTTTGATTGGTTTTGGTGTGTGTTAGAACTCGATGTTGTGTACAACACACGCTTCTGTATTATTCAAAGAGAAGTGTACAATGGAAGATTGGGGTGTTACAATACACTATGGTTTATTTATTTATTTATGTTTTACAGTGTGTGGAAGAAAAAAAATTGTAGTCTCCTGATATTATTGGTATACCCTCTGTAGTAGTCATAATGTTCAAGAATTTAGAGATGTGCACATGAGGTATTTTGGATCATGATTTCATGACAGAATGTTTAGTATGGGGAATTATAAAAGGGTAAGATAGAATTTTTCATATATTTTCTCATTTATTTCATTTAAATGATATAATGGATAATTCTTTTTGTATCTAGGGTAGATGAGATTCAATGTTCCTTAACTGTTCATGTGTGTAACGTCCCCAGCCCTAAAGACACCAAATTGTTGCTCTGATCTGGGTGGTTACATGACCTTATGTGCACCTCCTCATACGCCAATGGATTCTGACTAGTAGCGGGGGACCATACAGTCAATTGGGTAAACTATACCCCCCTTTTGATCAAAGAAACAAACAAAAAAGATGAAAAACAGCTGAATAACATCCAATAATATCAAATAATGAATAAAACTCCACTCCACAAATGGTGTAAAACCATGTCAAACAGTAAATATTCCATGCCATGTTATAAGTGAAAAAGTGAACAACTTCCAAAATGTAGACAAACTGCATAATCCCTAAAATAGTAATGAAAAAAATTCTTGGCCCCCCTCTAGGGACTTCCATGCCAACCCAACTGCCTAGCAAATTCCTTTACCATTCTCCTAACCTGAAAACATGAAGTTTTCTTGGGATCCCAATGGAGACCAAAGAAGGGTGTGAGTAAAACTCCATTTTCCAGAACCAATGGTGTTTTCAAAATATTGGGTATAATCCATTTCTCATGCAAGAGGGAAAATAATAATAAAATAAAAGGAAAAAATTTAGTGCCCTTAGATAGTTTAGGTCCATTGTGAAAATTTATTACCATTCCCATACATTACTATTTCTTCACATTTTCCATTACATACCATTTCTAATACATTTATCTTGGGTTTTCAAGCACATCATGATACACAAGACTAAAGTACACAATCACATGCATGAGGAAAACACACTATTTTCCTATCTCACTAGAACAAAATTTCTTATGAAAACTATATCCTCAAATTGATTCCTCTGTATGGGATAATGAAATCATTAGGGTAACATAGACACTGTCCTCTTCCCTAACCCATTCTTTTGTGGTAGAGTTTAGAGTCTCAGTGCAACTCAACCCATGGGAGTAGAACCTCAAGTCAATACCCCAATCTACCAAGAAATGTTGACATTCTATACATAAATATATCCATTAACCTTTAAAAAAACATCGCAACAAATTCTTTAAACAAACAAAAATGAAAATGATCACATGATATTTAATACCATGCCTTAACCCATTAACTATTTAACCATAGTTCACATCATTTATCAATTTATCCACATTCCATTGTTTTGCTTATCTCAATAAGAAATCATTCAATATGCCTATATCACTAGGCCTATTCCATCATTACTAACTCACTAGTCTTCATTACAAGACTCATAATCTATACCATTATGATCGTTAATCATTTCAACAAATTAACCCATTTATCCATTCATCATTCCCAAGTGTCTACCTGTTACACATTTCAACACTATTCACAATTGATTTAACATATCCATGTTCAACCATATAAACCACTTACATGATATCAAAACATCCCTTAGGTTATTATTATTTACGCTAGGTGCACCAATTATATTCAACTCCAACACCATAAATCACATCAACATGTTTATCAAAGGCTATATATTAACAAACCACAATCATAGTTGTTCATCACAAATCCCTAGGTCCGGGGAAGTCAGCACACCCCATGGGTGGCCCTAGATTAGACTCATCACCAGAGAAACATCCCATAAAAATTTTGAGGGTTTCAATTTAAATTCATAATAACTATTATACATAAAAATTTCATGGTTGACGAAATCATACAAATATACACTGAAGAACAAAACCACACCAGCACGAATCTAGAAATAAACCATTGAATATATCCTATAGACCACCTATATTGATTTCACTGGTGAGCACACTCTTAATATATCCATTTGATCCCTATTCAACAAACTATTGATGAT
The DNA here is from genome assembly GCA_963277665.1 of Viscum album. NCBI lineage: Eukaryota > Viridiplantae > Streptophyta > Magnoliopsida > Santalales > Viscaceae > Viscum > Viscum album. Next base: position 1,114,464,158 of record OY728131.1, read on the forward strand.
TCAACCTAAATCACCCCTATAGTGAAGGATTTTAGAGCATTAGAATGATATGACAAGAATATACAAACCCTATATTCAACAGAGAAGAAAGGATGTGATTTGCCTTCCCAGGAGCTTCGATCCTCAACTAATGACACAAAAAATGCCATATAAATGAGGGGGATTGATATTTTGGAGACCTTTTGAAGTTTGGATTGTTACTAGGGTGAAGAGGGGTGAATGGTAAGGAAATCTGGAGTTGGGGTTAATAATATTATAGTGGCCAAATTGAGGTTTTTAAAAGAATTTTGTTTGCACGGTTTAATAGGACAGTTTACCAAACCATGCACAAAACATGCATAGGAATATACCCAAAAATATTTTTCCAGGATGGTTTACTAGGTTGTCTGCATTGTTAGCATTAACCAAGCACATAATTTGCAACCATCCTAGAATACACATTTTCTATATTTTCGTTCGCAAACCCTCCAAACACCCATGAGCCTCCTTAAATACTTTTTTAAGCACTTAATTAACTAGAATAAGAGATTAAAAACAAAACAGAAATTAGAAAATACCTTTCTGTGGTTTGGGATATTAAAACATCACCACCATATAACGACACTACCTCTAGCCAAGCTCCCAAGAATCATTTCCCTCCAACTGAAAATAGAATGGACCACTATGCCCGCATATCTGATTCATGCTCCCATGTTTATTCCTAATCATTCACATACTAAAAATGACACGCATCAATGGGAAATCCATGTCTCATAAGAAATTCCCTCTACGATCCATAACAAATTCCAGATTTTTCTTCAAAGGACACATTTGCCTCATGATCAACATCCTCAACACCCATAACATGAGTTGGGTCAGAGTGATACGACCAATGATAAGACACATGAAAAATATCATGCATCCTGTTATAAAACTGTGGAAGATCCAATCGATACACCACCCGCCCAATCATCTCCACAATATGAAATGGCCCCATATAACTGAGTGCTAACATGAAATTCTTTAGAGTCCGTCAGCGACCCTTGGTTGGAGAAACCTGAAGGAAGACACTATAAACCACCTAGAACACATGAGGTATACACCTCTTATCCACATATGAATTATACCTACTACTAGCCATTGAAAACTGTTTCTGAATCAGATCAACATTCTTTGAAGTCTCCTGCACGTGACTTAGTCACAACAGCTCAGATTCACCAGCCTCCAACCAACACAACAAAGATCTACACGACCTCCCGTAGAGTGCCTCAAATGGTTCTAGTTGAACTGTAGCCTAAAAATATTAGTTGTTCCAAAATTCAACTATTGACATATGCTTCTGCTAGGAATCACAAAAATTAGAAACAGATGCCCTCAGCATGTCATCCAACACCTGTATTGTACGCTCCGAATTCCCATCTGTATTTGGGTGGAAAGAAATACTCAAAAGTACATGTGTATCAAGTGATTTTTCAACCCTTTCATAAAGCGCTATGTGAAATGAAGAACACAATCTGAAAATATACTCTATAGTACACCATGAAACTGTACGATTTACAAATCATACAACTCACCCAACTGGTCAACTATTTATGTCTCTTGAATCAGTAATGAATAAGACACATTTTTTATGTGATCTACTACCAACCATATTTCAACATTCTTCCACAGAATCCGTGGAATACCCACCACAAAATAAATCATAACATCATCCCACATTCATTATATAATGGGAAATGGATGTAACAAACAACATGGGCATTGATACATGACCTTCACCTGCTAATAGGTAAGTCACCACACCACAAAGTCCACAACTTCCTTTTTCATTCCCGACCACCAAAACATCCTACAATGATCATGATAAATCATGGTCTAACCATGATGCACTACCCATTTTGATGCATGGAACTCCTGCATCAAATCTTCTAGGATGCATTCCAACAAAACCGAACAACCATGAACACAAACAACCCCACCATTTCCAATTTCAATCCATATTGTCTTTGTTGCATTTTTTCTTCTCATGTAAGTTGTTCAAATCACCATAGATTTCAATAAAAGTTCTTCGTATTCTCCTGTTATATTATTCTTAATTTCCCATTGATACTGTTACCCTATGGTGTGACTTATTTCACACCAAACCATGTGATTTAGTTCACACAACGATGGATTGATCTTTATTTTTTGAGTTTTTACTTCTTCAATTACACCCTCGTAAGTCTACTTCCCACTTCTATTGAGAATATGTTATCAATGGGGGGCTAGATCTTTTATGGGTGGATCCAAGTGGGTAGAAAGGGGCTGGATTGGATGTTATTTATCAGTCTCTAAATGTTATTAATTTCTTTTATTTGAGTTTATATCATTAAATGATTTTCACTCTTCCTCTCCCTTATTGAATTTATTCTCTCCACATTTATGTGCTAATTAGATTCATTACCTTGGAGTGCTCATGAAAAAGAACCTACAAGTGTATAGGTGATTAGTATGTGTTTTTGATGGTTTTTTATCAGTAATTGATGAGGGTAGTTTGAATTCATTTCATTAATTCTTCTTATGTTTATGAAATTTAAATTGTAAAAGAAAATGATAATTCATCCAATCCACCATGAGCAATAACCTAGGATCAACTCATTTCCTTATAACATGAATTCACATATATCGTTTAGTGATCTTTTAAAACAACATAAAATCAACCCTAGTTGGCCACTTCATTGCCAAAAATACATTTCTTTTCATTGAGTGTCTAATTGTTATTCTTAGGTCTCTGAAGATTCGAAAACCTCAGCGGCACTACAAGTGACCTCTTTAACCTTAGATCTTGGGTAAATTTGGGCGACACCAAATTTTGTCACCTTTTCCGGGGGCCAATTATGTTCCTTAGACCACAAAACCTTCTTTTCTTACCCACATTCTTCTATTCTCACCCAAAATCACTTATCTTTTCCCTTCCTCGCTTTTTTTCTTCCGGCGCATGTCCGCCTACTCCTACGATAACTCAAACAGATTAGTTAGGGTGGAAACTCATTGGATAGGGGAGTCATGTTCATCTATGGGATTGTTTACATTGGATCAAAATATTCTTGAAACTCCAAATTCATCAATTAAAACAAGTCCAGTGGAGGGTCTTCATAGAAATCAAATGGTAAACCCTATGGGTGATCAAATAGGAAACCCAAACCAAGATTCTCCAAACATAGTCAATGGGGAAAATCAATCCATGATTGACTACCTCACTCCAGCATGGACCAATGCCACATCATGATTTAGACACAATTACTTAGGAGATGAAAACTACATCTTTAAACTCCATGTCCTAAACCACCTTCCAAAATTCCATTGAATGGAGTCTGAGATGTCGTACCTTCAAATTAAAGAGCTCAATAACATTGAAGAAACCAAGTGTCCCCCACATCAACTTGAATCTGATAAAATGAGGCTATTTCCCATTTCATTATAGGATAGAGAAAAAAATGGGATAAATAATTTGAGACCATCATCAATCAATTCTTTGGACCAATTACAAAGGGAATTCTACAAAAAAAATATTTTCCCCACCACAAAACAATAACACTTAAAAAGAGAATCCAAAACTTTTTTAAATAAGAGGGATCATCCTTATATGAACCATGGGAGAATTTAAAAGATACACTAAACATGGTTCACACCATGGTTTTCCTATTTCTAAACAAGTGAGAATTTTCTATGATGGGTTGGGCTTGGGGAACAAACAATTCATTGACTTGATGTGTAATGGGACCTTTAAAAACTAATCCCCAAATGATTATTATGAGTATCTAGAAATCCTTGCTAATCAAAACCAAACATGGGGAACATCACCTTATTCTGAAAATCCAAAAGAACTACTAGAATGCATACACTTAGTGAAGAGGAAAGCCATAGGAAAAAACATGCATCACTCTCTAGGAAGGATGAATCGATAGACCATTGGAAAATCCATGAAATCCAAACATTAGACCCAGTTTTCACAATCTGTGACTAGCGTGACCACAAAACAGACAACTATCCAGCAATTCCATCGATCAAGGATGTTCTTTTTGGAGGACCACTTGCTGAATTCAATGCTCTAAACTTTCAAAATCCACAATACCCAAACACATTAAACCCAAGGTATAATGACCACCCAGGCTTCCGATGGAAAGATATAAACAACCTAGCCAACCATAAGGGCCAAATCCCTAACTTACACAAAATTTTTAAATCCATAACCAATTACAACCACAACAAGTCCAATACGAACATCCTCTTTTCCAATACCCACAACCCATCCAACAACCAATGTATGCCCCTAGGATAACCCAACCAAGACAAGCCCCTTCCCAATCATTCTCCCTCATAATCCATGAACAAATGTGCAAAAAAATGGAAAGGATGAACTTAGAAGTGTCTTCCCTGAAACAAGAACTTCAAACCATCAAAACTGGAATGACACCCATGCCTTCACAATCCATTCCACTACAAACAATAAGGGGAGGGTCAAGTTTCACTCAAAAAACTCATGAACAACAAAAGGCTGTGACTATTCTAAGAATTGGTAAATCAGTTGAGAAACCTGAAAAAATAATTCAAAATCCATATGAAGCATCAAAAACTAATGGAAATTAAAATGAAACACATGTTCAAATTCAAAAACATGATAAAATTTTCAAAGAAACAGTCCTTCAAAAAAACAACCTCACAACCTGCACCATTTACTTAATGCATGAGGGGGAAAACCAAGCCTAAATTGAGCGAAACATTGAGGGAAATATTCTCACAAGTCTAGTTGAACATTCCACTCCTAGATGCAATTCAAACCATTCTATCATACTCAATGTACCTTAAGAACTTTTTCACTTTTAAAATAAAATTTTCACAAAAATTCCAAGTCCTTTTGGCTGCTAATGTGAGAACCACAATTCAAGGGACCATTCCTCCTATGATGAAAGACCTGGGATGCCCATACATCAATGTTGAACTAGGAGAGATAAAAGTTTTCAAAGACTTATGTGTCCTAGGTTCTAGTGTAAATCTCATCCACTATGCTGTGTTCTACCAATTTGTCCAAGAAGAGCCCCAACCCACATCTGTCACACTTTAACTTGTTGATCGTAGTATTAGGGTGCCAAAGGGGATCTTAAAGGATGTTTTGGTGAATGTTGAAAATTTCATTTACCCAGCTGACTTCGTTGTTCTTGACAATCAACCATGCTTAGGTCCTAGGGAGAAAACCCCAATCATCCTTGGTCATCCCTAACTTGAAATAATCATCTATGTTATCTGAGTCCGAAATGGGAACAAGACCTTCAAATTTTGAAACATGAGTCTAGATTTGAACATATACAATGAAAACTCTCAAATTGGGGATGATGAAGAGATCCATGAGGTTAATTGGATAGGTAGAGTAAACAGTGAACTCAATGAACATCACAGAATTAACGAAGGATGTTTAAGTCAAGAAGAGATTGATTTTCATGGTTTACATGAGGGAAATTTTTCTCCATGGCTTGAATCGCTTTCAGATATCTCTATTGAAGATTTTCTAGAATCAATAATCAATGATACCAAGAGTGAAATCAATAACATAATGTCTATACCCATTCATGACACTAATCTAGCTAATTTAATGGATGAAAATTGTTTTCACATGGAACCAATTTTGTCATGAAATCTGAACAAAGAAACTGAGTTCAATACAAAGTCTCATACTTTATTGTGAAGTTATAACCAGTCTGATCTTGAATTTAAGGTTTTACCTTAATCACTCAAGGATGCGTTCTTAGGGGGCAATCAATCCTTTCATGTTTTCATTTCATCCCCTCTTGAAGCCGATCATGAGGTGATGCTTCTAGATTTCATTAGGAGACACAAGAATGTGATTGGATGGACCCTATCTGATATCCCGGGATTATCCCACTTATCGGGACACATAGAATGGTTCTAGAATCCAATTAAAAGCCATTTCATTAACCTCAGCGGTGACTCAATCCTAATATCATGCAAGTAGTGAGAAACGATCTTTTGAAATTGTTTAAAGCTGGTATCATCTATCCTATAGCTGAGAGTGTGTGGGTTATCACAATCCATGTGGACCCAAAGAAGGATGGAATCACAGTAATAACTAATAAGGATGGAGATATTCTTCCAACAAGGGTTCATAGTAGATGGCGAGTCTGTATTGGCTAAAGGAAGCTCAACTGTTGTACCAAGAAAGACCATTTCCCCTTTCCCATTATTGATCATGTCCTCAAGAGAGTGGTAGGTCATCAATGCTACAGCTTCCTAGATGGTTTATTAGGGTATAATAAAATTTAATTCTTCGTAGAGGATCAAGGAAAAATAACCTTCACTTGTCCATTTGGCACTTTTTCATTCAATCGCATGCCCTTGGGGTTCTGTAATGCCCCTAGTACCATCCAGCTGTGCATGATGGGAATCTTCTCAGACATGGTAGGGGATTGTTTAGAGGTATTTATGGATGAATTCTCCATGTTTGGGGATACCTTTGAGGGATTCCTTCTATATGTTGAAAAGGTTTTGTCAAGATGTGATGATAATAATCTCATACTAAATTTTGAAAAATGCCATTTCCTGGTAAGGGAAAGACATGTTCTAGGTCATCTGGTATCTGGTAGAGGGATTAAAGTTGATAAAGCTATGTTTGACATCATTTTTCACCTTCCCTATCCTAAAACTATTAATTAAGTGAGGTCCTTCTGAAGACATGTTGGTTTTTATAGAAGGTTCATTAAGAATTTCAACTTTATTTCTCGACAACTTTGTTCTCTATTGGTAAATGATGCTCCATTTTTATTGATTGAAAGCTGTGAGGAATCATTCTATACACTCTAGTAAACTCTTATATCACCACCTATCATTCAATCTCCATATTGGAAAATTACTTTCGAGCTCATGTGTGGTGCAGGTGACTTCGCTGTAGGAGCAGTCTTTGGATGACGGTGTGAGAAAACTCCATGTGTCATTGCTTATGAACGAAAATAATTAAATTATTCACAAATTAACTAGACCACCACTGGGAAATAGTTACTTGATGTTGTATTTTCATTAGAGAAATTCAGGTCTTATCACTTAGGATCACCTATCATTATCTTCACCAACCATTCATCCCTAAAATACCTTTTCCAAAAACGTGATGCCAATGATATATTGATTATCTGGGTCCTTCTTCTTCAAGAGTTCAATTTAATCATTAAGGATAAAAAGGGTGTTGAATATGTTGTAGATGATCACCTATCTGGGATGGAATTCAAAGACAAATTACACCACCTCTCTATGTATGATTCATTTCCCGATGAACACCTCAATTCAGTGAGTGATTTCCCATGGTATACTGACATAGAAAACTATTTTGTGACAAGTGACATTCCAAAATTCCCAGGGTCCAAAGCTAAGAGGATATTTCTTTTTGATGTCAAACACTATGTGTATGATGATCCCTACCTCTCCATGTTATGTCCTGATCAAATCATCAAGAGATGTTTTCCTGAGACTGAGAATGAGTCCATTCTAAAAATTGGTCATAGAGAGGCATGTAGAGGCCACTTTAATACAAAAAAACCACTACAAAGGTCCTCCAGAGTGGTTTCAACTGGCCTAACCTCACTAAGGATTCCTTCCAATTCTGCAAAAGTTTTCCTTAGTGTCAGAAATTAGGATCCATTACCATAAAGAATCAAATGCCCCTCACTCCCTTTCTGGTCGTTGAAATATTTGATTGTTGGGGAATTGATTTCATGGGACCCTTTCCAATCTATAAGGGATAACTCTACATCCTCATAGGTATTGATTACGTCCCAAAATGGGTTGAGGGAATTCCCTCCAAGACTAATGATCATCATGTTCTGATCTGATTCCTAAAAGAGCATATCTTTTCTTGATTTAGAATTCTGAGGCCTATAATTAGTGATTGTGGAACCCATTTCTGCAACCACCCATTCTCTTCACTCATGTCTAAGTATGGTATTACTCATAAAGTTTCCACTGCATACCATCCTAAAACCAACGGTCAAGCTGAGTTGAAAAATAGTGAAATATTGAAAATTCGTGAAAAAAATTTCAATCCCTCTAGAAAAGAATCGTCCGAGAAACTCTTAGATGCCATTTGGACATATCGAACTGCTTCCAAAAATATCCTAGGCATGTCACAATATAGATTGGTTTATGGAAATGCATGTCATTTACCTGTTGAAATTGACAATTAGGCCTTTTGGGAAAAAAATTGAACTTTGATATTTTATTGACTAAAACAAAAAGGATATTAGATCTTAATGAACTTGAGGAACTTAGGATAGAGGCATATGAGAATTCAAGGATTAATAAAGCTAAAGTGCAAACCTAACAATCTCAAAATCTTAATGCAAAACACACTGTACTGGGTAAACCAATTCTTTTGTATAGTTCTAAACATCATCTACAACTGGGAAAGATGAGGTCCAGATGGTCAGGCCCATACATAGTGCATAAGGTGTACCCCCATGGGGCTGTAGAAATTCAAGATCCCACCAAAGGTAAAACCTTTAAAGTTAATGTCCATAGAGTCAAACCATTCATTGAACCATTTAAAAAAAGGAAGTTGATGGAGACTTGTGTGAACCATCCTTATATGAGGAATATACTTAAAAAATTGGGGATTTTAGTCGAGCTAGCTACATTAAACAAAAGCACAGAATGGGAGGAATCTCGTGGTTTTAATGTTTTATTTTATTTATGTAGAACTTTATTCTTTTGACCTATTCTTCTTTAATGATTAGGGATGGGTATGAAAGGGTAGCACCTTATTCACAGGTTTCACGTGGTGTGATCCCTGAGTAATACCATATCCATAAATTTAAGAGAAGACAATGTATCATCGGTTTGTTTTATATCTATGTGTTTGTATGTTAAAAAAATAGATTGTTGACCTATTCTTCTTTTATGGGTATGGATGGGTCTGAAAGAGGAGCACAATATTCACCCATGTCACGCAGTGTGATCCCTAAGTAATACCATACCCATAAATTTAAATGAAGACAATGTATCATTAGTTTATTTTTTTTGTGGGGTAAAAAAAAATATACTACTGACCTGTTCTTCTTTTCTGAGTATGGATGGGTTTGAAAGGGGAGCACCGTATTCATGAGTGTCACGCGGTGTGATCCCTAAGTAATACCTTACATAGAAATTTTAAAGTAGACATTGTATCATTATTTTGACTACAACAACGAAAAAATAATGAAAACCATAAAAATGATGATACTTGAATTAAATAAATCATTCTATTGTTTGTTTTGTCTGGTTTTTTCTTCATTGTTTGGTTCAAGGACTATTTTGGGTGATACATGTTCAATCAAAGAGTTTCCAACATCCCCCAATAGATCAAAGGAGTAATCTGGAGAATCATGAACATCAACTTCAAAAACCATGTGAATTTGTTCCATGTTTATCATTTTCAATTTCTTCTTTGAACTCCTATCCTACCCCCTTATAAGTTTTCTTTTAATTAAATACTAGGGATGGTGTTATTCTATGTTGGGGGGAGATAAAATAAAATCATTTATTTTGTGTTCATTATAAAATGTGTGGAAGGAATTTTTTTCAAAAACCGTGAACATGATAACACACATTTCAGACATTGAAATTGGATATCAAATAATTTTCAAAGTCTTGATTATGATTTTAATGCAACTTTATGTTCTTGTGCATAGATTTTGGAATGTTCAGTTGTCCAATGTGATTTTTCACCATTTATATTTTCATCCATTTATTTAATAAAAACACAATGCACGTCCATTAGATTGTGGGGATTTAGTTTGAGTTCTTAGGGACCCATAATAAATAGCATAAGTTTGGTGATAATTTTAGTATTAATATGAGTATTCAAAAAAAAATTAAAAAAAAATAAATTTCCGTGTAGAGCGATGAAATGACTTAATGTGTGGCTTTTGTTACTTGGGTATCGTTACTCCATAGTTGTTTGGCTAGGAGTTGTGGATTTTATCTCTATTTGTGGTAATTTGAATTTGTTTTTTATTGAGTAAAATCGAGATGATGCCCGAGTATGTGATCTTCACATGGTGCCCTAAGGTCTTCGAGCTTGGGAGTCATCGGCAATGTCTTGCTACATGGGTTGACTCGATTCAGTTCAATTTGAATTACCATGGAAAATGGGAAAAAAAACAAAAAAAACAAAAAAGCAAAAAAACAAAACAAAAATCAGAACAAAATAAATATTTTTAAAACTCATCTTATTATTAATATTTCATTCCTCCCAGCGCTTCCATATTTTTTCCATTTGAATGAAAATGAACCCCCATGTCTATTGTGATGCGCAACACTGCGTCATGCTTAATAGAAATTGGATGAAATATGGCCGTGAATTTGGACAATAGAGTGGGATTGGGATTGGGTTTTGCCTCTGGACATATCTTGTTTTAAATTTTTTTAATGGGCTTCATAATTGTTTTGGTATAAGTTCCTTGGGGAGCAATGTTTATTAAAATGTTTTTTTGGAAAAAGGGAATTTGAATTTCATATTTTTGAGATTTATTTTTCTCGGGACTTGAAAAACTCATGTTTGGGGTATGATTAGGCAATAAAAAAATATGATGATTAATTTTTAGTGGTATTAAATGTTCATTTTTTAGCTTTTGAGCCTGGGTTAGTGGATATTAATTTTGAACATCTATTCTCATCATTTGTGCACTTCATGCCTAATGTGCACCAATTTAGGCCCAATATTTCATCTTATTTTAATGAATTTAATTATACATATTTAAATTTGATATTTTGGTAAATGGATATACAAATAAATATGATCATTTTAATTCAGAGAACAACGAAGTATTCATAAAGGATGATGGGGATATTTTGCGATGAAAGGAAACATTTCTGGAGAAGGCAGATTGGATATCATTTCGCAGATGAGAATGTGGGCCCCACAATACTGGACCAATGAAGCAAAAATTTCATCGGAGTCTAGAAAACATATATAGGAACAAATTAATCTTCTGTATATAGGGATAATTTGTCCTAAATGGTGGTGATTAAGGTGAACCAAGTTGAAGATACAATTCTGGGCTAGATTCTGCGGCCCAGAAAAACACCCCAAAATTTAAATCATATCACCCGAAACACAACTTATTTTTGGCTGATATTTTACACTCTTTTAGGGGACCTCCAGTGATTAATTTATGCCTTATATGGACAATTAAAATGCGGCCTTCTAGAAGGTTAATTCGGCATGTCTGTTCGGCGGATGCCTGTTGGCTCCCACTTTGAGGAAAAAGTTGAAAAGTCTCCCATGCATTAAATTTTCCACCAACCTTTCCCCAACACAATTAATTAAAATCATGTGGGATGATGGGGGCTCGGCCAAAGACAACCAAAATTCCAATTTAAGGCAGTATTGGTGGACTATTTAGGCATCTTGGAGCTTTGTTTTGATTGTAAGGTTATTATACCAAATTGTCTTTGTTGCATTTTTTTCTTCTCATGTATGTTGTTCAAATGACCCTAGTTTTCAAAAATAGTTCTCTGTCCTCAATTGTTATATTGTTATTATTTTCACATTGATACCATTTCCCTAGGGTGTGATTTTTTTCACACCAAACCTTGTGATTCTGTTTACACAATGGTGGAGTGATCTTTATTTTTGAGTTTTTACTTCTTCAATTCCACCCCTGTAAGTCTACTTCTCACTTCCGTTGAGAACATGTTATCAATAGAGGGCTATCACTTTTGTGGGATGATACAAGGGGGTATCAAGGGGATGTATTGGATGTTATTTATCACTCTCTAAATGTTATTAATTTATTTCCTTTGAGTTTGTTTTATTAAATTATTTTCTCTCTTCCTATTCCTTATGGAATTTATTCACCCCACTTTTATGTGCTAATTAGATTCATTACCTTGGAGTGATCATGAAAATGATCCTAAAAGTGTATAGTTTATTAGTATGTGTTTGTGGTGGTGTTCAATCAGTATGTGATGAGGGTATTTTTATTTCATTTCATGAATTCTTCTTAAGTTAATGAAATTGAAATTGTTAAAGAAAATGATAATTCATCCAATCCACCCTGAGGAATAACCTAGGATCAACTCATTTTCTCATTATTTGAATTCACATATATCATTTAGTTCTCTATTAAATCCATCTAAAATCAACCCTAGTTGGCCACTTCATAGCCAAAAATCCAACTATTTTCAATGAGTTTATAATGGTTCTTCTTAGGTCTCTAAGGATTCAACAACCCAAGCTTCACTGCAAGCGACTGCTTTAACCTTAGAACTTGGGTAAATTTGGGCGACACTAGATCCCTTCCTTGGGTATCTATACCATATCAAATTCGAATGAATGGAGATAATCAACCCATATTCACTACCAAAGATTAAAATATTTCTATGAAAATATATACTTTAGACTCTTGTGATCAGTATACACTGTGAACAGTCCCCTTAAGAAGTAGTGCCATTAGAACATTAAGACATAAACTACTGCAACTAACTGATGATCTTGAGTGGGATAATTCTTCACATGGGGTCTTAATTTCTTCAACCCATAAGCCACAACCCACTCATCTAGCATCTACACAACCCGAATCCAGATACCTGACACATCACTAAATAGGGCATAAATCCTTCATGACTCCGGTAAGATCAATATCGGTGCCATCATCAATCGCTTTTTTAACTCATGAACATCATTATCACAAGACTTGTACCACTCAAACATGATTCCATTCTTTTTCAAACTTGACAGTGATGCTACCAAATGAGAGAAATGCTAATTGAACCTCTGGTAATAATCCGAAAAACCCAAAAAACACTGAACATCTGAAACACTCTTCAGCTGATCGCAAGACATAAAAAACTTGTACATTATTTGGATCCACCGACACATTTTCCTCAGAGATGACGTGACCTAGAAAATGAACTTCTTCTATCCAGAAATGAAAAATTGAAAGAATGGATTATAGAGAATTCTCTATTGGTGTACTTATAACAATGTCAAGATATTAGGCATGATCATCATGAGCATTCGAGTACACCCAGATGTAGTCAACAAGACCACCACAAACTGATCTAGATAAGGATAGAAGATTCAATTCATCAAAACCCTGAACATCTTCGGGGAATTGGTCAAGCATAATGGAATCACGACAAAATCAAACAACCCATTCCAACTCCTGAAAGCTGTCAGCGGTAGGTCGGAAAGAATCACCCTCAATTGGTGGTAATCCAATCTCAAGTCAGTCTTAGAAAACATGGATTCCACAATCGGCTAATCAAACAGAAAATCAATTCTTGTAGTAGGGTACTAATTTTCCACTTTCATCTGATTTAACGTCCAATAATCTACACAAATCCATAACAACCCATTATCATTCATTGAAAAAAGCATAAGAGATCCCTAAAGAGGCATTCTAGGATGTATGAACCCCTTATGATCCATCTCAACAAGTTGATCCTTTAAATCCTAGAATTATTCCAGTGCCATTTGGAATGGAGGAATAGAAACTAGCTCTACACCTAGCAGAAACCAAATTGTGATATCAACATCCAACTTGGGTAGAAACCCGTTGAAATCCACATGAAACACATCCTGAAACTTATCCACTACTATAGGGGAGACAGATTATTCCCCACTTTCATCACCAAGAACAAGAAAATTTATATGAGCCATGATCCCACCCAACTACTGAAAAAATGGTCCCACACGACTTTCTCTAACTTCCCACTATCCGTGACAGACAAAAGCATCACCATCATGTGACCTGAATGATAACCTATGATGGTAACAATACATGTGCGCCTAATACAACACCATACAATCAATACACAAGATCTGGAAAAATATTACCATCTTGAGAATGAATAAGTCCCACAAGAAACGATTCCCACCAACATCTTGAGAAAGTCCCTTAAACTACTTGATATCCTTATTTCTGACCCCCAATGCAGAGTCAATCAGCATAAACCCACACACACCCTCCATAGTAATATCCAAAGCAACCACAAGCTAACTAGAAATATAAGAGTATGATGCACTACTATCAAACAATTCACTAGAATTCGTAGAAAATACAAGTGTCATACCTCAAACAGTCAATGACCAAGCCTCACCATCCATGAATGTAGACTGAACTGCATGAAGCTGACAAGCCCCTCTACCATAGGCTCTATCATGTGTTCCCTGCACTGTACTACCATACTGCTATGGGTGATCATGCCCTGGTGTTCCACGTCCACCACCCCATCTAGTTTGGATAGTGGAGCTCCAACAGACTACCCAATATAGAGAAACTGTTCCAATTCCTCTGCTTGGCTTCTACTTGACTCCAACATCTATGATCCCCTAGGGTTGGTTCTTGTAGAACCTCTACACATGTTCTAATATTCCAAAAAATCGACAATCAACTAGAGGTTGTTGACACTGTACATGCATGTGCCCTGACCAGCCATAATGATAGTAGAACACCTGATCACCACCCTGAGAGGTTGACGATCTCCTCTGACCACCTTCCATAGTTCTACCCTACAAAATACTTCCAGAATGATGCTTCTCATCCTCAGAATCTGCACCACGTTTCTACCGTGCTGGCACAACAATTCCACTACCTAAAACTCCCTTCAGGTTCCCTTATGATATCACATCATGGTCTATTACCTATGTAAACCTCTTTATTTGAATTATATTCACTTGAGAACCGATCTCATGTCTCATCCCATCCTAGAAATGAATTGTAACTACTGCATCATCACCCACCAAAGATGGAACAAGGCTTCACTGGTTAGTAAAATGACCAGGATACACTATCACCGACATTGATCCCTAATTCCAGATCCTAATCTCTATAGCCCTCACATGCCTAAATGTATCTAGGTAAAAATACTGTAGAAACATTTCATGAAAATCATTCTTCAACACCCCCACAGCCTGCTCAGTCTAAGCTAGGATGTCCCGCCAATGCTTTTCCTAGACCCGCAACATATAATCTACCAACTAGACTCACATCCTAATAAGAGTATTTAGAAGACCAGGTATGATCTAGATAGAATCTATCCAAAATTCGGTAGTCCCTAACCTACACTCTTTGGAAAAGTTCATAGGGTGATGCTGGTGAAACTCTCTGGTCATCTCGAACATACTCGAGGTAACCCACACTAGGTCCTAATATATCATCTTCGCCTAATGAGCCACGATCTCTCCAAAATTTTCTTCTCTAATTTCCTAGATCACCGCATTACTTATACCATCTACTGGACTAGTGCTCTTGGTAGTATCCTATTATTTCCTAACTGGCACTCGACATCATGGTGTCGTTTCTTTATATTTCAAAAAATAAGGATTAAAACACATACCATTAAACATTCACAACAGCATAACATGATGTCCCTTCACCAGCCCCAATAGACCACCATATATTCACCATCCCAATAACCCATAACATTCTCAAACATCACCCTGACCATCACTACCACGAGCTATAGTCGACTAGGGTTAAACAACCATACACCACGACAAGGCTGACACATCATGAAACAAACAACATTTTCAATTCATTACAAACCCTTAATTATGGATATTTTATTAATCATTACTTCTCAATATTTTATATTCACCCCCATTCATTGTTTCATTTATGTAAATTTCAATTTTCAACTATAATTATCCAAGGTGTATTCAATCGTCCATTCCCCCACACACCAATCTCTTGCATGCCTACTATTATGCATGTCACATATATCTCTAGGATCCTACAATGATCCATGATTGAACAACTTCATTCTATTGATCCCATGTTCCATATATCATAAAACCATTACATCACACAATATGTGCATCACCCACTGGTGTAATATCATCAACTATAACACAACACAATCAATAAAATCAATTCCCACCTAGGGTGACTTTGGATTTCCCTCATATGTAGGTTATATACTCTAAATCAGGAGCTCATTTCAAAAGTCTAACACATACTATTATCTAGTCTACCATCCCCAAATAATAAGAATTAGAAAATAACTACTTTGATATGACTTTTTAACATACCCAGCCCATATGCCACTAAACCGGTGCTCTGAGCCGGGTGGTTAGTAGGTTATAAGAACACCTACACATGCCACAAAGGATACTGACTAGCATTGAGGACCCAAATAGTCAATTGAGGAGACTAATACCCATTTTTATATGGGTAACAACAATATATGATTAACAAAATAGTGGAATAACAACCAATAATAAGAGAGTATGCCAAAAACCATTCCTTAAATGGGGTACAACCACATCCATTAGTAAATATTCCATGAAATGCTGCAAGTTAAAAAGTAAACAAATCCCTAAAAGAAGACAAACTAAAAAATCCACAAAATGGTACTGACAACATGTTTGTGTCCTCCTCCACTCACTACCATGCCTACCCAACTACCTATTATGAGAATATTTCCTTCTCTTGACCTGAAAACAAGAAGTATACTCAGGTACAGAATAGTGGCATGAGCAGGGTGTGATTATAATTCAGTAGTCCACCACCAATGTTGTCTACAATATACCTAGTTTAAAAAATTGTGCATGCAAGGGGATGAAAATTAATAACTGAAAATGAAAAGATTTAGTGCCCTTCGACCATTTATGTCCATTACCAAAGTTTATTAACATTTCTATACTATATCATTTCATCCCATTTCCCTTTACATACTATTTCCCACCAATTTAACATGGTTATGTCAAGGACAACATGATATACTAGATTAATGTAAAAAATTACTTGCATGATGAAAAACACATTGTTGTCCTATCTCACTAGGACTAACTATGTCATGACAACCATATCCTCACCTAAAAGACTTAGTCTGGGTTGCTTCAACCATGATTTTAATAGAGCCTCAATAATCTTCCCTAACTAATTCATTATGGGAGAGTTCAGAGCCTCTGTCCAACATGACCCTTGGGCGTAAAACCTCATGTCAATCACTCGTTATTGAAACCCATGTGAACAAGTTATAAAACTATTTATACACCCAAATATATATATATATATCCATTAAACTTTCACAAAACTTCACAATAATTTCCCATGGAAAACATAAATCCTAAAAAATAACATGATTGTTAATACCAGGCCCTAACCCATTTACAATTTTACCCCAATTCTCACCATTTGGCCAATTAACCATATTACCTTTTTATTATCCTTATCTCACTAAGCATTAATTCACTACGACTACCTCACTAGGATTCATTCATCATTCCAAAATCACATGTATTAATTTATAGACACATTATCAAGTCGATTCTGGTCTTCAACCATTTTAACAAATTATCCCATTTAGCCATTCATCATTCCCAATTTTCTATCCGTTACACAATTCAACAATATTCACAATTCATTTAACAAAGCCATGTTCAACCACGAAAACCTATTACATGTTGACCTAACATCCCTTAGGTTATTATTATTAAACCTAGGTGCCCCACCTAACATAAACTCAGACACCATCAATCACATCATCTTGTTCATCAAAGGCTCTACATAAACACACTATAATCTCACTTGTTGTTTACAAATCCATATGTACGAGGAAATCACCACACCCCCTGGGTGGCCCAAGACTAGTCTTATCACCCTCAAAACATCCCATGTAGATCGTGAGGGTTTCCAATTACATTATTAATAAAAAACTTATCTAAACATGCCATGGGTGGCCAAAACACACTAAGAGACATCAATGAACAAAACTACATAAGAAAAAATCCACAAATAAATGATGAGATATAACTAGTTGAAAACCCAACATGATTCCATGAGTGAACACAATATTAATAGATCATTTAGACACTGCTTCACCCAACATTTGGTGCTTCTACCTGAATGTCACCCAAAGAGTAGGGTTCATGATCTTCAAAATGTGAGGGGAAGTAGATACAAAATCTAATCTCCAAAAAGAATAAAGGATGGGATTATCCTTAACTGGTGCATCTATCTACAACCAAAAAAACCAAAAACTCCTTAGAAACGAGGGAGATTGATATAATGGACCCCTTGGAAGATTTTGTTTGTTCCTCAGGTGAAGAGGGGTGAATGGGGAGGAAATCCCGAGAAGGGGTTAAAAATCCTGAAGTGGCAATATTTTAATTTTTTAAATGATTCTTGGCCACAATGTTTATCCGCACAGTTTACCAAACCATGCACAAACCATGCAGTGGCCACCGCCCAATAACCCCCACCTACATTGTTTCCTGGGCTATCCATCAGGATATCACTAACCATTTGCAAACCGTGCGACCTACCCGTAAAACCTCTTTTGTACATTTTTTCTACCCGGAGCCCATGGAACAACACTGAGCCTCCAAAAAGACATCAGTAAGCACTTAATTAACCAATCTGTGGGATTCAAACGAAAACATAAAAGATATCATACCCTTATAAGCTCTGAAATCATACAATGTGTATCAAAAATTCATGTTATAAGGAATGGGATTATTAATAATAATTTATGGTATTTATGTGTCTTTACTACTCTAGAGTATGAATAAATGATATCATTCCATATATATAACAAATCATTGTTTCATATTATTTATATAGTTTAATTACCTAATTATTTATATCAGTTCAATATTGACATATGTTGTCATTTGAGTCATATATTGGTATATTTACCATAGTGATATATATCTATACAAATAGTTACTCTAAAAATAAAATGATGTTTGGATTTACAAATATGGGATTGCTACTATTATGTTGGAACAGAGTGACATGAGTAGTATATATTGTGTCATTCCTTCCTTTTGGGGGTATCCACCTAGGATATATTTTTATATAAATCTCTTATATTTAATGTATCAAATTATAATTTCTCAATTAAAAAGTTTATTTGAGTTATCTAAATGTTTTTTTAGAATTTCAACAAAAAAATAATCAGGTAGATTTTTTAATGCTCTCACTAGGGAGGAAATAAATGTTCAACCACATGATATGTAAGAGGATTCACCTAAGAGTTCTCCCAAAACAACTCTTGTTGTTAATTAAATGGAGGTACTCCATCTTAGACCTTTTTAGATGGTATATTACCATGTTAGAGGAGAAAAATCGATCAAGGTTCATAACTCCTATAATTTCCAACCTAACCAACAATCAGCCAACAAAGGAATTGGGGGGAACATGATTCCATGTAATGGATAAAAATTATTGACATAAAATTAAACTATGCCAGGTCACTAGAGGATCAATGGGTTAAGATATTGGTCTTAATTCATTATGGACCCAACAAGAGATGGTGGGTTTCCAACGGAAATGTGGGATGTCAAGTGCACATTACCCAACAGTCTTGAATATTGTTTTAATCAAATAATTAATTCCAAACACAGTGATGTTTAATTGTTACCATGAATTCTTGTATATTCATTAGGGATCCATAATGTTGTCCTCGTAGTACACTCTTTTCACCAAAGTATTTATTTTAATTTTTATTGGCTTGAAATGTGGCTTGGATGGCTATGATGTTTGAGTTTAGTCTTCCTTAATAAATAGGATGGTAGGTTAAGAGTTTTGACCTAATAATAATATCATAGTTTATTTTCAAGACCATGTTTATTGAGAAGGACCATATGGAGGATTGAGAAGTTTTCCTTCTTCAATCATTCTATACTCAAGTGGGAAACCTCTATTTATAGTGGTGAGTGTCTCTTATAGTTGTATAAAGAGGAAAATTGAGGATATATAGTGTGGTATTGGTAGGTAGGATGAGTATATTGTTGGTTCTTTATCCCCATTAGTAATAGTTCCACATTTCATCAAATATAATAAGGTCAAATATTATCATATGTTATCGATGATATCTTTGATAAAAACCCAAAAGTGTGGAATGATGGGGTAACCCTAGTAGTTATTATCTAATTATTTGTGTTCATGTTTTCAAATAAGTGTTGGATAGATTTTATTTATGATATGTGGACCTAATTAGGCCATCTTTATAGATTTGGAGTCCTCAAATGACATTGAATTATCTTATTCATATAACTCAGCTTCAGGGCGCTGCATCTATGTTTGGATGAGTGTATATGATGTAAAATATTCTAGACGAATTTGGATATGAACTATTGACAATTCAAGGTACATTATTGATAATTTATTCTCATTCCACCAATATTTTTGATCCAGTTTATTCCCATTATTTTATATATTCTCATTATTTTTCTAGCTTAGATGTACTGTTTATGTTTACTACTGAGTTTCATTATCTTAACAAACCATAATGGATTAAATTTGATAATATTTAGATATATCAATAGTTTTCAATAGTTTTTATCAACAATGAAATTTTTTATGATTTCATGATCCCCAATATGACTCTATTTTATATGATCGTTGGAATAGACTGGCTAAGTAGATTCCATGAATACATACCCTATTATCAAAAGAGGGTTTTTATTATTTCAATTAGTGAAGACATGTTATTGATAAACACTATATGAAATTTGTGTGATAGTATAGTGGGACTCGAATTGATACACATTGGTTCCATCACAATTATGATATTATGATTATCTCTCATTGTAGATCCAAATGTTGGGTCTTGTTATTTTCCTCATGTTCTGAATCTCTATATGTTTTTCTTTTTCTTATTTATTATTAGGACATCCTTATAACCAATGATTTTTTTTAGATATTGATCTCATTCCATGATAATATTCTAATTAAATTTCTATATAATGTGTGACACCATAATAGTTAAAAGAGCTTTATATTCATCTTAAGGAATTGGAGATGACGTGTTTTGTCTAAATGATCACATCTCTATTGGTAGATGAAATGTTGTTCACCAAGAATATGGTATATGGAATGTGAATATATATGGAAGAAAATAATCTAAATCATCCTATGGTGAACAACAAATATCATATACATCGGATAGATTTTATCATCGATCAATTATCTGAAACCTAATGTTTCTCTAAGGTGGATTTTTTTTCAAGAAACCAATAATTGTGGGTCAATGAGGGGGATTCACTAAACACAGTGTTAAATAATGGATATAAACAAAAAAGATAACCTTATAATACCTAGCAGATTAATACATTCACCATCATTTATCAAAGATCTCATCAACATGGTTTTCTACCCACATCACAGCTATTTTTTGGGGTCTTTTTTTATGATTTCCTAATATATACATAAATATCTTAGTAAAATGTCATATACCATTAAATAGTTTTGAGTACACACTATAAACATAGGTTTTATTTCATTTTTTCCTAGTGTAACTTCTAGTTCTAAGAGGTTTGTTTCTTGAGTCATGTTATTATTATGTAAGAAATTTATTTGGAGTTAGATAAGGTAGAATATGTGATGTATTGGGCTTATCCTCATAATTTTTTTGAGATCAACAGTGTCATCAATTAGGTTGGTTAATTTTAGCATTTAATTAAAAATTTATTTCACATGGCATAACTAATAAATTGAATACTAAGAATCAGATTATGCTATATTGGACTTATCACTGTGAGTAGGGGCTTTTTGATTTTAATATGAGGATGGAAATAACACTAGTTTTTATTCATCTAATGACGGTTATATCATAAAAGGTGTACTCAAATTCCATAAGAGTGGATGGGAGATATGTTGATGTAGTGGGACTAGTAATGTTATTATAATTACCAATACATTTGGCCCCATTATTTGAAAAACATTATGAATGACTTGTATTTATCTATTCTAGTCCACACTATGATGTGTTGGAAAAATAATCCATTTACTGAGAGTATTTTTATTTATATATACCATAAGATCCACCATTATAACCTCTCTCAATAGGATATAAATTTGTGCAAGAGGTCTTGTGTAGTGTATCTGAGGCATTATGAATTTTAGGAGGCCCATTATCTAAGAATAGATAATGAAATTTTATATTCTATTAGTAGGAAAATGTGGGTTGTATAAGAGCTTAGTGAGAATTAATCATTAATGGAATGATGTTATATGTGTTTAATTTACAAATCAGTTTTGTATTCAAATAAAGATTAAGGTTTCATGAATTGTAATCCCTTAGTTATTAGGTTTTTCTCAGTTGACTGGGTGATGATTTGATATGAGACGTATGTCTAGTGAATGATGATGCAGAAAAGACTAACATGTAGTGACCCAATTTTAGGATAGCCAGTGGAAAATGTTGATGTGATCAACATATATTGGAAGATTTTACTTCCACCATCCTTGAGAAATTAGACGATGAGAGACATTTATGTATTAAAATGGTAACATTATTCAAGGTATGAAGTGATGTACCATGACATTAAATGTAATTCTTGGTGTCCTGGTACAAATAGGAACATCATTATTTTTATTTCATGATGGATTACTTACTACTGGGAAAAGGATGAGAATTTTCATCTTAGTGGTTTTGTTTTACATCTTGTTGTGATAAAAGGGAAGTGGGACTAAATGAAAAAACACATATTTATCAGGTTGTATAGAAACATTAAGAGAGATGTATTGGATAGGGAGAAAGTTATCAAACTAAAAAAATTTCTTATTTATTTCCAATAGGCAGGATTCAATCTATGAATTAGGGAAGAATTTATGTATGGGAAATTGTATTCATATTTGGAGTTACATTAATAATTTTATTTTATAGAGATGATCAATTCAAACTATTATTTTATTATTTCAATTATAATACATTTGGAAATTAGCGATAATCGAGTACAATATATTATTTTTATTCCAATAGTAAATGAGAGAGAATGATCCATAAATGATGATATGTTGGGTAAAATGCATTCAATAATATGATGGATTTGGTAATGGATATCTACCATTGGTTTAATTCAATTATAAAAAATATTTTATTAATTTATTCTAATGGCACATTTTAAGACACTATATGGGTAGTCTTCTAATTAACCAATGCATTAGAAGGGGGATGGTGGGGCTTCTATGGTCAGTTTGATCAATATATTGGATACCTATGAGAGAGTGAAGATGATAAAGAATAGGTTTTCCCCCACATATATTAGAAAATAAATTTATTCTTGAATGTTGAGATGACCCAAGGAGTTTACCATTGGTGATATAGCTTTGTTTCGGGCGGCTCCGTACATAAAAAGTTGAAATTTATTAAATCAATGAATGATTGATTCCTGAATTATTAGAACATTCATCATTATCAATTATATCATAGTCATAGATTACCACATGTAATTTAATCATGTACACTAACATATGGAATTTTTGTTTAATGTGTATCATCATTTTAGGTACATGCCCGATCCTATGCATGTCAAAGACTGTGAGGATTTTAAGCTAGGTTATAATACATTGAATGTGGAATCCCCAGTACAAATTGTATAATAGAAGTAAAAGGTGTCAGGAGGGAATATAAAATAATTTTAATAGGTACTATATTGGATTATATAGATACTAATGGAATATTTGGAATATGATTTTGATATTGGGTCCCATTAAACTGAGTTGTTCTAGAAATATTCCAATATATTCTTCACATGGATGATAATTATTTACAGGGAGAGATTATAATTGTCTCATATGATAAATTTTTTTATGTGCCTATTTCATCAATTAATCATCAATAATTATCTATGTATTATTTGGGAAGAGACATATGGGTTTTTGGTTGTTTTAATGATTTTAGAGGGTTTTCTAGACGTACATGGTTGTCACATTGTTTTCCACGGCCATGTTTATAATTCACACATTTTAAAAAAAAGGAACTTATGGTAGAGTACAATTATGTATCATGGTTTATAATACTATTTATCCTCATATAAAAAAACATATCACATGTTATAATGGAATAATGATTGGTTGGATTATGGTTTGTAATGTCTCGGAAATTCTGAATATATATTTTTTATTATATGGAATTATTTCAAATCCATGAAATCTGACGGCGCAAGATTCCAAGGCCTGGGGTGCCCGGAATGATCCGTCGATTTTTTGATACGGTTTAATTTACGCGTGTATGAAATTTTCCTAAATATGTTGAATAACTCTTAAATGGTTACTCAGGATAGAAATCCAAGGGCACCATTATGGTCAATATTACGAATTTACCCTTAGCGCGACTTAATTTTAGTCGGTGCGGGCCTCCTTTGAGAAAACCCAAAAATGTTAAAACCATAAATAAAATAATTAAAAAAAGTTATTTTATTTTTAAAATTATTATAACTCATCAAAGGAAAATTATATTAAACATAGGACACCCCCACTGAACTTTTGAGGGTATGCATTCATTATGTATATAATAACTTTGGCCGGAACGGGCCACCAAAGGAAGTCAGTTTTTTGCCATAAATAAAATAATTAATTGACAATTATTATTTTTTGTAAAATCATTAATGTGTTAACGGTAACTTGGAATGGAAATATAAGAGTACAGTTGGGTTCATTGGGGCATGTTTAGCTTGGGTAGAGCCTATCCTTGACCAACGAGGGTCGAGGGTGACTGTTAATAATTTTTCAAACATTTTCTCAGGTACTTTCATATAACATGTGAGCGGTGTTTTGTAACTTTTTAAGTGGTGCTCAGATTAATAATCTGATGGGACTGATGAGTCTGCAATGCTAGGATTCAGTTATGGGAGGTTTCACATCAACCACAGTATGTTTGGAAAAAATTTTATAATTTGATTCTTTTAGAAAAATAATAAAAATAACATAGTTAATTTTTATTTTTTATTCTTCCTCTATTGGACATGTGGCAAAGTGGGGTCTTCGATAGGTCAATACAATTAATGAGTTTACCTTTAATTATATGTAACTGCATCATTGGGGAATTTGGATGGTTCCTAATTTATGGACGTCCATTAATTTTACTAACGTCGCAGACCCTCCTACTCTCCTATTTATATGGAGCATGGGGAGAGGTGTCAGCACTACATCACCAAGTAATGAAGTGTTGACAAAGTGCAGGGATTACAAACCGTTGGAGGACTGAACCAGTACCTGTGGGAGTGGATGAGTGACACTGAAACCCCGAACCGGAGATCAACGAATGAGTGATGTCGTTGGAGACTAGTTGCGAGGGTGGACAAACACGAAACCACTTCCACATACACGGGCTCACAATCATTCTTTATGTAGGGGTTTTATATATGCTGAATTGTATTATATTGATTCTTCATATCCTGAATTCACGATGAAGATGGCCAAAAACATGGAAATCTTCCCAAACACAAACCATGCTCTCGTTTCTTTTTATTATCTACGCATTCTTCAACGCCAAATATTTATTGATGCTGGAAACACGAATTTTTACTCAGCGTGATATTTAGACACAGAGCCCTCGACACAAGGATTGAGAATATACGATCATTTAATTTTTTAGGCATGGAATGAAGCCTCCAGTTGAGAACGATGTCGCGGCCCATCGGACGTGGTGGAGTAGGGTAGCGGCCGGCATCCGGAGGGCCGCATGGCGGAACGGCGGTGTGTGTCCGCATTGTCGGTGGATCAAGAGGCCACAAAGGCTTGGCTGCGAGAGATGCTGAATGCAGCCGGCATTCGGCCGACCGTGGTGGAGCTGCGACACACGAATGAGCCATTGGGAGGAAGACCGGATGGCCTTACGAATGGTCACGCCACACCGGGTGGGACCTCCCAGTGGGTCCCGCATTCCAGAAGCCAAACATTCCACAGACTGTTGTGGAATAAAAGTGGGTTCCACCCCCAGGTGTTGGACCTGGCGGACCCCACCTCAGTGGACCCCCAGCCAAGCGGGCCACAACGCAGCGGGCCTGGCCCAGGGGTCCACACCGCAGCAGGCTGCTCCACAGAAGGATGTGCCACGAGGCTGGTACAGGATGCCCCCTACATGGTCTAGGCTGGACTATAGTCTAGTGGCTCGGGATCGAAAAGGACTAGGCCATCTGTGCTGGGTCAGGCCGGATCGGACCGGACTCAGGCCCTTGCAGACCCATTTTTTGACTTTATGGCCATATCTTGTGATTCGTGCATCCGTTTGAAGAATTGTCAGCAGTGCCAGAATCATTGGATCAAGATGGTAATTTTTGTATAATCCACTTTAGTTGTGGATAAGGTTTATGTACAGCCGGTTTGGATAGATCCCTGAATCCAACTGGGCCCTTAGTGCGGAAACTCTAATTACATAAAGACTCGGCATCCAATTGATGTGTCGTTTATTGTGTTGGGTCCCTTTTGACAGGACGGGCCTTTAGAGTACTTTTTTTGTGGATCCTAGGTGAATTTGAGGTATTAATGATTTCGTTGGGAGTGGTTATCCAATGTGCACTACATGCGGAACCCTACGACTGGCTGAGATCTAATGACTGCTGACCATTACTACTTAGAGTTACTCGACAGGAGAAGTGGGGAGCACCTCTGTGTGACGCGGCATACCTAGGGTGGATAGTTCCACTGTGTGATACAGAAGACCCACGATACTCAACAGGAGGAGTGCCTTAGTAGGCCAAGAGGGGGAGCGCCTCTGTGTGATGTGATAGACCCATGGTTGGAATCTCATCTATGTGACACGGAAAACCCTTGGTACTCGATAGGAGAAGTACCTCAACAATCAAAGATTAGTGGAAAGCACCTATGTGTGATGTAGCAGGCCAACTATACTCAATATAGGAGGAGTTTTCCAGCAACTGAGGTGTTCGACAATGTGACTAGGGATGTTGCTTGTTATTACCCCTAGAATAAATCATTCTGTGAGCTGTCTTTACTTTGTGTTTGTGATAGAGGTTCTTCGATGTGATACTTCACCTTCATGGGGTTACCTTCATTGTATACTTCCCACATGTATGAGATGAGTACGACAGGATATCTTATGTATCTGTATGTTCATATACATATGTAGAGTTGGAATATTTCATTGTTCTCTTTCTTTTGTGGAACTCTAGGAGACCTACAGGGTCCTAAGGTCCCTACAGAGTATCTTTATACTCATTCATGTATGGGATATGCCCAAACCTTGATGTGTTTGGTGCAGATGATAGGAAACACTAACTAAGGACAAGGGTACCAGGACTAGAGGTAGCTTGGAGGTGGACCTTAGAATAGGGGTCCCGAAGAGACGACCATTCAAGAGCTATACCTACCATTCAGGTAGGATCCTTGGCGGTAGTTCACAAAAGTTGTTTTTAGTTTTACTGGTGCATTTCAGTTTCCTTTTAATTTACAGTTGGGCTTGTATTCGAGACCCTTTTACTTTCTTCACACATATTGTTTACTATATAGTTTTACATTGAGATTTTATCCTGCGGTGTGCAATGTTGTGGGAGTTTATAGGATATAAAGGCAATGCCTTACCATTTTTGGGAATATGCATTTCGATGCTAGTTTCCAGCCCATGGCCTATGGAAGGCGTGCTTGGCGTAGTCACGGAATGGGCCCCATGGGATGGGTATTGTCAAATTGGTTTCAAAGGAGTTCGTTTCTACCGATGAACTAGGACTCCAATCTTATATGTGAAACACTAGTGTTATGTTTTATGACAGTGGTTTTTAGTAAGGGGAGTTTAGTGGTGGTGTGGTAGCCGATGTATCCATACACCAGGACCCCAGATTCTTATTTCCTACTCAGTGCACAAAAGCATTGTTTCAGTGTGTTTTTAAATGTTTTTCCATTGATTTCTTTGGAATATGCTCACTAGGTATTACATAATGACCATGGTACACCTATTCCTTATCAGCATTCCACCAAAAAGACAACCACCTAGGTTTCTTGGAAGAGTAAATGATGACATCCCACCGAGCGATGAGGCCTCAGTGTCGGGCCCTCTTATGGAATTAGCAGCTTCGGGTGGTGTACCAATAGCACCACAACAAATTGGATGAGTGTGTCCATCAGATCATCTAGTATAGGATGCACACCGATGGAGCACGTTGCACAAGTTCCAGAAAAAGAGACCTCTTATTGTTCAAGGCGAGACAGATTCCCAGAAAGATAAGGACATTCTGAAGGTTGTGGCTAGAGTTTTCCTCCGAGTTGGGACACCATTTTAGAAGATGGTGATCTTAGCGACTAGTCTTTTTTAATGAATGACCATGCGGATGGTATGCATTGTGATGAGGCTTAGGTAAATGGATTGTTTCCCGAGATAATACCTTTGGGTAGTGTGTCAGCTATATCACTACATGTTGGGATGTAGGTACAATTCACGGTACCAGTAGAGGATAGATTTAGGCTTTCAGCCTTACACGAGTTTCAACATTAGATACCCCTCAGGTTCTGAGGGGAGACCTATTCCTAGGCTTCATAGGACTGGCCTTAGGTGGTGGTTGAGAGATCTCTAGAGCTTCTACAACATCGGAAAGATGCCATTTCTGTAGTAGAGTATTCATCGAGGAGTACCGTTCATTCCTGATACTTGATGAATACAATACGATCAGTTATTCGGGGATCGGAAATACATGCACAATGTGTTTAAGGGCGTTTGAGCCAGAACTATTCCCCTATGAATTCCTACCTATGTTTGGGTTCTTGAGAGAACCTTTGTGGTTGAATGTTCTTTGGCTGAGCGGATACAGCTGGTGAATTTTAGTACTGGTGATGAAGGAATCTGTCTCTAGTCTCAAAAACATAGGCATGCAAAAATGTTTTGGGAAGAATTGTTAGGGATAGATAAATCTGCAGGGCTATAGTTGTATAATCAGAGCTAGGAGAGTAGCATAAGGTGATTTATATTTTGACTATAGCATCCCGCCTCTTTATCACATAAACATTCATTACATTTTACAAAACTGAGTATCTTTAAGGTTTAGTTTCTTGGAAACCAGGATCTTTAAACATGAAAACATAAAACATTCTTCTAAAACACTTGAAAGGATTCTCCTCATGTTCATCCTAGGTTCATTACTGCATCACATAACCTGGAAGCATACATCAAAAGAAAGGGTGAGCAAAAAGCCCAGTAAGGAAAACAAGAGAAACATTATACAAGTGAACTTGAGATACTTCAATAAGGTCGTGAAAAGGAACTTTAAGGCATGAGAATGAAATAAATAGGCATATCATAATAAAAATAAAATTTTTCATAACTTGAGAATGTGGCTACATCATTTAACATAGACAATCATGAACATATCACCAAGGTCCATCCCCAAGGTGTCATTTGAAAATTACCAAGGTTATTCACCAAGGTATCGTGAAATTTGTAATCTCTAGTGGTTACATCATTACCCAATGCATTGGAGCGATATCAGGGAGCACCCTTAAATTTTCTTTTATTATCATGTGAGCCACATATATAATCATCAAACATTTCATAAATAACCCATATAGCATAAAATAAATGGGTTTCATTTCATAATCACAATGTTTTAAAAACTGCTTTAATGACATGATCTTTACGTCACTTTAAAACCCACAGAAAAGGATTGTGGGTCTCATTTATGTAAATAACAGAATTTAAAATAGAACATTTTGGTATATATGTGAATACCATTTTATAAGAAAGATCTTTTAGTATTCACTTAATAATATAAAAGATCTTTAGAAAAAGAGGGAGACATTTTGAGATGGAAATTCTGCAGTATAACGGCTATGTTACGAGGTTTTATAAGACATTAAAAAGAGAGGGAAAATGGGTAAAACTTTCATAAATGAACCATAAAACAGTAGATGGACAGAATAAGAAGGATACATGATCATGGTAATGTAATTTCATGGAAACACCATTTGAAATGAAAAACATGGAAGGAAGACAAAAATTAGATTTCTCTTATGAAAGTTCGGCAGCCTAACGGCGTTACTTAAACTTCAACAAAAATGATTTGAAAAGATAAAATAGGTTATCTAATCATGTGAACATAAGAGTTCAGTATGATAGATATAGAGATAATGCCCCAACATAATTAAAAAGGAACTTGAAAGACTTGACATGAAAGTAGAACATTGAAAAGAATGAGAAGGGTGAAAGAATCCCCTAAAAAATTCAGCAGCCTAACGGCGCCACTTAAAACTTCAAAATACTGAATTGAAGAGATCAAATGGGGTCTCTCATCATATGAACATAAGATTCCAGTATGATAGATATAGATATAATACCCCAACATAACAAAAAAGAACTTGAAATAATTGACATGAAAGTAGAACTTCAAAACGAGAAAGGTGAAGAACCACTTAAAAATTCGGCAGCCTAACGGCGCCACTTAAAAAATCAAAATACTGAATTGAAGAGATCAAATGGGTTCTCTCATCATATTATCATAAAATATCAGTATGATAAATTTAGATATCATACCCCAACATAATAAAAAGGAACGTGAAATACTTTACATGAAAATAGATCTTGAAAAATGAGAAGGGAGAAAGGACCCGACAGCCTAACGACGCCACTTAAAACATCATAAAACTAAATAATGAGAGTAAGAGGGGATCTCTCATTATATGAACATAAAAAGGGAAGTAAGATGAGTATAAAAGAACATCCTCCAACATAATAACATGTATCATAAAAGGAATGACATAAAAGAGATTACTTGAAATGAAAGTGAGAGGTCGGATCCCTTACCTTAAAACATAACTCTTAAAACTCAATGGTTGGGACCTTGAGGGATTGGGGGCAGCATGGGAGGAATCCTTGGGAGGTAATGAGACCATAAATTCGTTGGGGGAGAGTGGGGAGTCGAATGGATGAGAGGATGTCTTGGTATTTATAGGGAAAGTGAGGGGACAAGGCATTAATGGAAAAGGGACACCTCATTAGTGGTTTTGGCAAAACCATGGGCTTGCCCATGGTATTTGCCCATGGTATTGGCCACTTGGGACACCTCATACCTTATCTCACTATTCATAATTCGTACATATTGATTACAAACTTAATACATCATTTAATGATGTCATTAAACACCCGTAACATAAAAACTGTATTTTCACTATTCATCAAAAATTCAACTTTCTCAGAATAATCCCAAAATTTCACCTTAACCAAATATCAACGCTCTGATTAAAAATATGAACTCCATTTTATAAAAATAATTTCCTAAATATTTTTAATTTAATTTTTAAATAAAAATACTATTCACCGAAAATTCATTTTTTTCAGAAAAAACCCCAAAAATTACCATAGCATAATATCGGTGCTCTGAGTTCAAAAATGAAATCTGTTTTATAAAAATAATTATCTAAATATTTTTAATTAAATTTTTAAATAAAAAACACTATTCACCCGAAAAAACTAATACTTGAATAATGATTTATGAAACCGTTATTTAACCATTTTATTGAATCACATTACCTAATCAAGGTGCCTAGATTATATTAATACTTTCTTTAAGTGAGATTACTAATCCATTTGGACACATTACTAATCCTAATCATAAAATCACTATTCATAATTTACTATTCATCAAAAATTAAGTTGATCTTATTAGACTCTAAATTTTGTACTGAACATAATTATAGAAGACCATTTTTCGAAAATCATTACACATTTTTAATTATTTAAAGTTTACACAACCATTTTTAAAATATCCTTTTTCTAAAATTCATCAAAAATAAGCATACTATATTTATCCGGTCATTTGAAAATTCATAAACTTCATCATAAGAAGAAATCCCAATTTTTATTTAAAACAAAGGATTACACAAGGAAGATACGGTCTCCTTACATAGCCCCTTATCACACTAGCATAGGACCTAAGTGTAAGGTGTGCTAAGGTGAGAGAATCAGAGGGAGGCTCGCCCAACATCGCACGAGTCGTAATTTCTATCAGTTTGAATTTCTCGCGAAGGCGATCCCATTCTAGCTTTATACGATGAAGTTCAGCTTGGGTTTGGTCCAGAGCAAAGCCCAGTGGTGCTACCACCTTCCCAAGTTCTGTTAGATGGGCTTTGATTGGTCCAAGACTACTGGGTGAGGCCATCGAATCTTCTTTCTATATTAATTAACCAAGATTACTTGTATTTAGAGACAATAATCAAAACGTTTAGTTTCTAGTGGTCATATTGACCAATGGTCATATAACAGTAAAAACCCACAGTATAATTTTAATCATACTCATGTTATCAAATGAAACATTTTGTTGAGTATAAAAAATAAAATAGCACATAAAATTAGGAAACAAGATTTATTCAAAATTTTGGGTTATTACAATCTTCCCCCCTTAAGAAATTGCGTCCTTGCAATTTTTTTAAAATTAGGTTTTGAAATTTCATTGAAAGTCCCACATCGAAAAAGGAGTCAGTAAAACTATTAATTTAAAAGAATGAAATGGGAGTACGAAGGTCACCCGAGTTAGCCCACAGTAGGATTCCATGTAGGAAAACATGGACATGGAGGAGAAAACAAAGGGTCAAGTTCTGAGGGAGAGTGACAGAGAACATGATTAGGAGAAAGTTAACCATAATAAAATCCCAAACATCTGATGTGTGTAAACGATCGTTGATTACCTAGTAGGAGACGTAAACCAACAATGTTTTTGTTTTACGTTCCTTTTCATAATTTTGGGGAATTCATTTACAACATAGAACAAAAACATAAGGAAATATATCTACCTTCATATAGAGTTTCACCATTTAATAAGTTTCTACCAAAATTAATCTTTTCTCCCAAATGATGAGCATTCAAAACTAATTGGTCTCATCAAAACACAAGAATCATCTTCTAGAGAATCACATAATCCACAAAAGATTACCTATCTATTTCTTCTATCTTTAAACATTATCCCAAAAACAGAAAGGGTAAGGTTAAACAACTCTTCAAAAAGGAATAATCCCATAGGAATGGAAACTAATTTTAAATCTTCAATGCTCCATGGTAATACCCAATGTTCATCATAGACCATCCCATAAATAACGGTCCTTAAAATTCCTCAAAAAAAACCAAACTAAGATTGAAACCCAAATACAAGAAGGATTTGATAACATAGTCTTCCAAAATAAACTTCATTGTTCATCTCCAAACAACATCAACCACTCCTAACATCTTATAACAAAATTATCTAAACTAAACATATTTTACCCAAGATAGGTTAATCATTCCCATAAGTAACCTAAATTACTATAAGTCCACCATAAATTCATCGATTCTTCAAAATATAAGTCAACCTTACTCCTCAATGAAAATACCACAGTAATCTATTTACCTCGATCATATAGGGTCCCTAAAATAGTGAACATATTCCAAAATAATAATCATCTTTTAATCCCCTAATCACCTCTGTCATATTAATACGACAGTCGTCGCATTTCCTATCACATTGGTTTTTGGGACATGTTCTTCCATTTCCCGCCATTAACTAAGAAAAGAAACTATAATTAGGGGCTTATTTACTTAGCTAATAATCATGAAAAGGAAACTTTAAGCATAAAAGGATAAACATGTAGAATAAAAGTATATCCTAACTTGTGATCCCCTAGGTTCCAATCTAGGTTATCCATGATCATATATTCTTATGTGAATCTTTATTTTGTTTTATCCTTGTTCCCTTAATAATGGTTCATACTATGCTTATGAATTTACCAAAGCATATCCCCCGGGAGTGTCGTAACCAAGAGTGCAGCAAGGCCCATTGTCGTGTACCAGTTCTCGTTCGAGTCTAGCTCAAAGCTGTGTTTTCAGGTTTTACCCCTATGTACATCTATGCCAGAGCCACCTCTTCCTGCTCGTATCCAGACAGGGATTTATTTGCTTGGAAACCCCTTACTCAATACTCACCAAAATACCAGGAAGATTTCCTATATTTAAACTTTTCTATAGGGTTCTTCCTAGATTTTTCATATCCTAATTTCCACAAATAACTAAACCATCCTTTGATACCAACTATAGCATCCCGCCTCTTTATCACATAAACTTTCATTACATTTTACAAAACCAAGGATCTTTAAGGTTTAGTGTCTTGGAAACCAGGAACTTTAAACATGAAAACATAAAACATTCTTCTAAAACACTTGAAAGGCTTCTCCTCATGTTCATACTAGGTTCATTACAGCATCACATAACCTGGGAGCATACATCAAAAGAAATGGTGAGGAAAAAGCCCAGTAAGGAAACCAAGAGAAACATTTTACATGTGAACTTGAGATACTTCAATAAGGTCATGAATATGAACTTTAAGGCATGAGAATGAAATAAGGAGGCATATCATAATAAAAATAACATTTTTGATAACTTGAGAATGTGGCTACATTATTTAACATAGACAATCATGAACATATCACCAAGGTCCATCCCCAAGGTGTCATTTGAAAATTACCAAGGTTATTCACCAAGGTATCGTGAAAATTGTAATCTCTAGTGGTTACATCATTACCCAATGCATTGGAGCGCTATCAGGGCGCACCATTAAATTTGACTTTATTATCATGTGAGCCACATATATCATCATCAAACATTTCATAAATAACCCATATAGCATAAAATAAATGGGTTTCCTTTCATAATCACAACGTTTTAAAAACTGCTTTAAAGACATGATCTTCACGTCACTTTAAAACCCACAGAAAAGGAAGGTGGGTCTCATGTATGTAAATCCCAGAATTTAAAATATAACATTTTGGTATATATGTGAATACCCCTTTAGAATAAAGAGCTTTGAGTATTCACTTAATAATATAAAAGAACTTTAGAAAAAGAGAGAGACATTTTGAGACGGAAATTCTACAGCATAACGGCTATGTTACGAGGTTTTAGAAGACATTAAAAAGAGGGGGGAAATGGGTCAAACATTCATAAATGACCCATAAAACAGTATATGGACAGAATAAGAAGGATACATGATCATGGTAATAGAATTTCAAGGACACACTGTTTGAAATGAAAAACATCGAAGGAAGACAAAAATTAGATTTCTCTTATGAAAGTTCGGCAGCCTAACGACATTACTTAAAATTCAACAAAAATGATTTGAAAAGACCAAATAGGGTCTCTCATCATGTGAACATAAGAGTTAAGTATGATAGATATAGAGATAATTCCCCAACATAATTAAAAAGGAACTTTAAATACTTGACATGAAAGTAGAACTTTGAAAAGAATTAGAAGGGTGAAAGAATCCCCTAAAAAATTCGGCAGCCTAACGGCGCCACTTAAAACTTCAAAATACTGAATTGAACAGATAAAATGGGGTCTCTCATCATATTAACATAAGAGTCCAGTATGATAGATATAGAGATCATACCCCAACATAACAAAAATGAACTTGAAAGAATTGACATGAAAGTAGAACTTCAAAACGAGAAGGGTGAAGAACCAATTAAAAATTCGGCTACCTAACGACGCCACTTAAAACTTCAAAATACTGAATTGAAGAGATCAAATGGGGTCTCTCATCAAATGATCATAAAATATCAGTATGATAAATTTAGATATCATACCCCAACATAATAAAAAGGAACATGAAATACTTTACATGAAAATAGATCTTGAAAATTGAGAAAGGAGAAATGATCCGTTACAAAAATTTCGGTAGACTAATGGCGCCACTTAAAACTTCATAAAACGAAATAATTAGAGTAAGAGAGGATCTCTAATTATATTAACATAAAAAGGAAAGTAATATGAGTATAAAAGAACATCTTCCAACATAAGAACATGTAGCATAAAAGGAATGACATAAAAGAGACTACTTGAAATGAAAGAGAGAGGTCGGATCCCTTACCTTAAAACGTAACTCTTAAAACTCAAAGGTTGGGACCTTGAGGGCTTGGGGGCACCATGGGAGGACTCCTTGGGAGGTAATGAGACCAGAACTTCATTGGGGGGGAGTGGGTAGTCGAATGGATGAGAGTATGGCTTGGTATTTATAGGGAAAGTGAGGGGACAAGGCATTAATGGCAAAGGGACACCTCATTAGTGGTTTTGGAAAAACCATGGGCTTGCCCATGGTATTTGCCCATGGTATTGGCCACTTGGGACACCTCATACCTTATCTCACTATTCATAATTAGAACATATTGATTACAAACTTAATACATCATTTAATGATGTCATTAAACACTCGTAACTTAAAAACTGTATTTTCACTATTCATCAAAAATTCAACTTTCTCAGAATAATCCCAAAATTTCACCTTAACCAAATATCAATGCTCTGATTAAAAATATGAACTCCATTTTATAAAAATAATTTTCTAAATATTTTTAATTTAATTTTTAAATAAAACCACTATTCACCAAAAATTCATTTTTTTTAGAAAAGACCCCAAAAATTACCATAGCATGATATCGGTGCTCTGAGTTCAAAAATAAAATCCGTTTTATAAAAATATTTATCTAAATATTTTTAATTAAATTTTTAAATAAAAAACACTATTCACCCAAAAAAACTAATACTTGAATAATGATTTATGAAACCGTTATTTAACCATTTTATTGAATCACATTACTTAATCAAGGTGCCTAGATTATATTAATACTTTCTTTAAGTGAGATTACTAATCCATTTGGACACATTACTAATCCTAATCATAAAAGCACTATTCATAATTTACTATTCATCAAAAATTATGTTGATCTTATTAGACTCTAAATTTCGTACTGAACATAATTGTAGAAGACCATTTTTCGAAAATCATTACACATTTTTAATTATTTAAGGTTTACATAACCATTTTTAAAATATCCTTTTTCTAAAATTCATCAAAAATATGCATACTATATTTATCCGATCATTTGAAAATTCATAAACTTCATCATAAGAAGAAATCCCAATTTTTATTTAAAACAAAGGATTACACAAGGCAGTTACGGTCTCCTTACATAGCCCCTTATCACACCAGCATAGGACCTAAGTGTAAGGTGTGCTAAGGTGAGAGAATATGAGGGAGGCTCGGCCAACATCGCACGAGTAGTAATTTCTATCAGTTTGAACTTCTCACGAAGGTGATTTCGTTCTAGCTTTATACGATGAAGTTCAGCTTGGGTTTGGTCCAGAGCAAAGACCAGTGGTGCTACCTCCTTCCCAAGTTCTGTTAGATGGGCTTCAATTGGTCCAAGACTACTGGGTGAGGCCATCGAATCTTCTTTCTATATTAATTAACCACGATTACTTGTATTTAGAGACAATAATCAAAACGTTTAGTTTCTAGTGTTCATATTGACCAATGGTCATATAACAGTAAAAAACCACTGTATCATTTTAATTATACTCATGTTATCAAATGAAACATTTTTGTTGAGTATAAAAAATAAAATAACACATAAAATTAGGAAACAAGATTTATTCAAAATTTCGGGTTGTTACATTGACATGTTACAACCACCCGCCTATGTGGTATCCACCAGGATCAGGGTGCTATAGGAAAAGCAAAGGGAGTATCTTTATACATTCATGGAGTGCAACCCAAGGTCTCTAGGAATGATTTGATTAACGGTCTATGTCTACAACAAGCTGCTGTATTAATAGACATAGGTACAAGTTATTCCTTCCTTCAATGAATCTTTTCCAAGACCTTGACTTTACAGTTAATATTTTTACTTGACTCTCATGTCTGGAGATACCATTGGGAGGAGACTCGATAATCACACTTGTGCCGATGGTGTGAGAGGACCCTTCAGGCAATAGTTTCTTTTGAAACCACATGGTGGAAGCATCGAGGCCTTAAGGAGTTAGGTTGGGTATGTACTAGACATCCACATTTTATACTCCGATTGACTGTATAAGAATATAAGGTTGTGTTTTACTTAAAACGTTGGAATGGGATTTTCCTTGGTCGTAAAAAAAAGAAACCCAGGAAGCATAGTATAATATCACGCATAAGAGGGTGCAACCAATCACTCTTTAGTTGGGCATACTTACCCTCATAGAAGAAAGAGTTTTTAGTTTTTAGTTCCAAATAGGTGTGGAAGAGTATGGGGACATATTTTAAATTGATGTTTCCTAGATTACCTCCCCGAAGGGGGAGGGACGCCTGCATTTTGTAGGATCTACTAGAGATTTGGAACAGGCTTCTCTTGGGTAGTGGCACCCTTTTCAGCTTTGATGGGGGGGTGCTTTCCTGTGGATGGAGAAGTGTTGGAAGAGCTTTCAGGAGCTGAGATAGAGATTAACTAGTAGAAATATGCTACCCCTGACCTCGAGTTAGTAGCAGTGGTCTTTGTACTATAGATGTGGCTGCACTACATGATGGGAGAACATTTTACAATCTACTCTGATCACATGAGTCTCTGGTATATATTCTCTCAGAAGGATTAGAACCTGAGATAGCATCATTGTCTTGAGTTCCTCGAGGACTATGACTTCGAGATAGTCTATACTTTGGGGAAGGGGAACGTAGTTGCTGATGCACTCAGCAAAAGATATGGTATACATTTGATGAGTGTGGAGACCGAGATACTAGATGATTTGGAAGATATCCTATATAAATCGAGATGGAGCAGCTTCTCTTCAGTCTCTGACAGTCACACCACAACTCCTTCAGCGAGTCAGGGAGGTGCAGGTTGGGAACACTGACAGTGAGGCTCGACATTCTCAGATATCCATAGGGTAGACACCTGATGGATTTTCTGATGGTGGGGACCATGTCATCCTATACAGAGGACATATTATTGTACCAGTTTCACTACAAGATGAATTGTTGAGCGAGTTCCATACACCCCCTATAGTGGAACATCCAATAGTGGAAAAGATGTACTAAGAAATTCAGCGACAACATTGGTGGCCAGGGATAAAGAAAGGTGTGGCATGGTTTTTATCGCGATGTCTCACTTGTTAGTAAGTGAAGACTGCACAGAGATGGTAAAAGTCTTAGGCCAACAAGAGGTGGAGACCTTCGGAGTTCTAAAAGGGGGGGGACCATATTTTCTTGTGAGTATCCCCTCTACGAGGACTATGAAGATTTGGTCAAGGTGGAAAGTTATCACTAGGGTTTATCAGACCATTTTTTATATTTCCTTGGATTGGCGAAATGGCATACTGCTTGGCACTACCCCCATAGTTGGAGTGTGTGAACGATGCATTCTATGTATCCCAGCTGAGAAGATATGTTTATGACCCTCCTCAAGTCATCGACCATGACGAGCTAGACGTAGAAGATGGGGAAATGTTTACGGAGGTTCTAGTAGAGATTGAGGATTGATAGGAGTGGTCCTTTGTGGGTGGTTGATACCTCTGGTGCACATTCTCTGGAACCATTTGAACCTCTAGGAAATCACATGAGAGCGAGGGTCTCGGATCCATGCTCAGTTCACCCATATGTTTCATTATTCTATGTTGTGGCTTTCAGTGATGCAAATCCATAAGGTGGGGCGAATTTAATATCCTAAAAATTCCACATAACTTTTTTCGTATTACATAGAATTATTTCGATACCGTGAAATCTGATGGCATGCGATTCCATGGACCGGGGTGCACATAATGACCTATCATTGTTTTGTAAAAGATTTATCTTCATGTGTAAGAAGTTTTCCTAAAAAAGTGAAATAACTATTAAACCATTATGTGGATCAAAAATATGAGGGCTCCATTGCGCTCAAGATGGCGTGTTTACCTTAGGCACTACATGATTATAGTTTGTGTGGGTCTCTTATGAGAAAACCAGAAAATGTTATAACCTTAAAAAAATAACTAAAGTTATTTTATTTTTCAAATTCTTATTACTCACGAATGGTAACTCAGATTAAAAATTCGAGACCACAGCTTAACATATGGGTGTATTTTTTTATTCGGCATATACAATCTTTGGTCGGCACAGGCCAACAAAAGAAGCTAATTTTTGGTAGTAAAAAAAATAAAAATGTGTCAATTATTTTATTGTAAAATCCTTAACATATAAACGGTATCTAGGATATGGAATCTGAGAGTACCATTGGGTTCGTTGGGGCATGTTTCACTTAGACAGAGCCTTACCTCAGCCTGCATGGGTTGAGGGTGAATGACAATAATTTTCTGTACTTCTTTTCGCGTACGTTCATCCAACACAAGAGCAACATATTGTAACTTTTTTATTGTTTATCGGATTAAAAATATGAGGGCACCATTGAATCCATAGTGCCAAGATTTTCTTATCGGGGGCTTCACTTCGACCGTAGTAGGTCCAGAGACAAAGTTAGAATTTGAGACATTTATAAGAATAATGATAACAACTTCGTTAATATTTATTTTCATTCTTTCCCTCCAATGAACAAAAGGCAACGTGGGGCTGGTGATGTGTCATGAAAATCAACGGTGTGACCTAAAATTCTATGTAACTCCACCATTGGTGAATTAGGAAGGTTTCTAATTAAAGGGCCTCCATTAATTCCATGAGCGTCACACACCCTTCCCCTCTTTTATTTATATGGAGCATGGGGAGAGGTTTCGACACTACTTCTCCAAGAAACGAAGTGCTGATAATGTGTAGTGATGTCAAACCATTGGAGGATAGATACGGTACCATCCAAAGGTGATGAGTGATACTGAAACCAGGAACTGGGGACCGACAAATGATTGAAATCGTTGGAAGCCAGTTATGGGGGACGACAAACACCGAACTGCTTCCACAAATATGTGCTCTCCAATATTCCTAAGATAGGGGTTTTATATACGATGAATTTTATTATATTTATTCATCATAACCTAAATTCACAATAATGATGGCCAAATTAACATTTAAATCATGCCGCACATAAACCTTTCTCCCATTTCATATTATTTTTGGCATGTTCTTCGTGTGTTATTCTATGCCTAATTTTTATTAATGCTGGAAATACAATGTTTTACTGAGCACGATAAAGGGATAAAGAGCCCTCAGCACAAGGATTGAGAATATAAAATTTGTTAAATTTATTAGGCTTGGAATGAACCTGCAATTGATCGCGGAATAAATAGTTGTCCAACACCTGGTCAGTTGAGGGGAAGGTGGGGCGGTGCGCATCCGCGCCACCGATTGAGTAAGAGGTCGCGACCCATCAGGCGCGATATAGTAGGGTAGAAGCTGACATCCGTCTGACCGCATTGGAGAGCAGTGGAGCACTTCTGTGCCACCAAGGGAGTAAGAGGTCTTGGCCACTTGGATTTGGCGGAGGCCGAAAGTGGCCCACATCCGGCCGACAGTGGTGGACTAGCGGCACGCGACAGTGCCGCTGGGTGGAAGTTCAGTGACCTTCTGGCCGGTCGTGCTACACCAGGTGGGATCCCTCAGCGGGTCCCGTGTTCCAGTAGCCGAATGGTCCATGGATAGTTTGGGATGGCCAGGGGTGACTCCCCTAGGTGTCAGTCATGGAGGACCCTGCCTCGGTGGACGACCAGCCAAGCGGGCCGCAACATAGTGGGTCACAATCAGCGGGCCGCGCCGCAGCGGGCTGCAGATCAGGGCTGTGTTTGGCCACCCCTAAGAGGGATGGGCCTTACCACAGACCAACAGGGCAGGCCCTCCAACGCTAAGGCCAACCGGGTCAGAGCCATGTTGGGCTGGGTCGGATCAGGTTGGACAGGACCCAGGCCCATCCAGACCCATTTTTCACCATTATGGCCATATATTGTGATCCGAGCGTCTGTTTGAAAAACTATCAATGACACCCGAATCATTGGATCAAGACGGTCTATTCAGTATAGTCCACATTATTTTTGAATTTGGAAGGAGTGAGACATATTTAGATCAGACGTCGAATCCAATTAGGCCCTCAGAGCGGAGACACTAACAACTTACAGACCGAGCGTCTGATTGATATGTTGTCTATTTTGTTGGGTCCCTTTAGACATGACAGGCCATTGAGATACATTTTGGTGGAATTTCGGGGTGGTTGGGGTATTAACGATGGCTTGGGGAGTGGTTCTCCCAAGTGCGTTACCTGCGGAACCCCGCGACGGGCTAGGATCTGACGACTGTTGACCAGTATGACTCAGAGTGACTCGACATGCCTAGTGGGTAGCGCCTCTGTGTGACACAATAGACTCATGGTGGGTAGCACCTCTATGTGATGTGGCCGACACATGACACTCGAAAGGAGAAGTAACACAACAGAACATGAGGGGGAGCTCCTTTCTATGACGCGGTAGACCCATAGTGGGGAGCGCCTCTGTGTGATGCGGTAGACCCATGGTACTCGATAGGAATAGTACTTATATAGTCCAATATTAGTGGGAAGTGGCTATGTGTGATGCATTAGGCCCACTGTTCTCAGTTGAGGCGGAGTTCTCCAGTAGCTGAGGTGCTTGACGATTTGACTAAGGATGTTACATGTTACTTCACGTAGAATAAATCTTGATGTGAGATGTCTTTATATTGTGCTTGTGATTGAGGTTATGTTATGTGATAATTCACCTTCATGGTGTTACCTTCTTGGTATATTTCCAAAATTTATGATATGAGTATAACTTGATAACTTAGGTATTTTTATGGGCATATACATAAGTAGAGTAGGACTCTTGCTTTATGTTTTTTCCTTTGTCTAACTATTGGAGACCTACAGGTTCATGTGGCCCATACTGAGTATCGTTATACTCACACCAGCATGGGCTATGCCCACAACTTGTTGTGGATGGTGCAGATGACAGATAACCCTGACTCATGATGAGGGTACCGGGAATGGAGGTAGCTCGGAGGTGGACCATAGGCGAGGCCTACTATAGAGACAACCATTCGAGAGTTGTACCATCCATTCAGGTAGGATCCCTAGCGGGAGTTCACAAGAGATGTTTTCTATTATACTTGTACTTTTCAGTTTACTTGTATAGTATAGTTGGTATTGTATTATGGCACCTTTTACATTTTGTACACACTTTGTTAACTATATAGTTTTACTTTGAGCATTTATCCTGTTTTGTTCTTATCTGTGTGAGTTCACATGTTATAAATGCAATGCCTTCCCATTTTTAGGGAATACGCCTTTTGGTGTTAGTCGCCAGCCCCTGGCCTATGGAAGGCGGACATGGGGTAGTCATGGAATGGGCTCCGAGTGACATTTTGTGACATGGTTTAACAATCCATATTTCCCATACAGGTGGTTTTTGAAAGGGGGATGAATTCCTCCCTTTTCTTATGATAAAATTAAAAAACAGTGTGACCAATCTGTGTGTATATTAATAAATGATAAAAACCATCTAAATAGATATTAATTTCAAAATTTTACAAATTATTTATTTTTTGCATTATTATTGAATCTATATACTTGAAATTTCATCTCTAGAAAATAAGTTCTACTCTAATAATGGTTCAAGTGTATTAATTGATATTGATAAAATGGAATTGTGGTATATGATACAAGAATTTATATTCAGTGTGATTCTTATAAATATTTTATTATTACATTCATAAAAAAATAATATTTCATTTTAATTTCCATTTAAATTATTATTATTTCATATATTGATGATTTATTATATAACTACATGAATGGTGGAAGATATAGTATGTTGAAGAACCTCGATAGATCAATCTCAGTTCGAGTCATTGTGATGAATCTTGTTTGGTATATTGGTGTTAAATCATTCCATGTAATTATAGTGTTATAAAATTTAACTCTACACCAATGATATGTTGGCATTGGGATCTGTTCAAGAGGTTATTGTTGTGTTTAATCAATTCTAATATATATTGGGTGATGTTTATTTATTGTTTTTTGGGTGTCATATCGAAATCAATAATATAGAAAGTTACATTCAATTTTTGTTCCCTTGTATAATTTTTTCTTATATATGATACTTATATAAACATTGTATTTTGTCCTAATTATTTATAGTGATTTAATATGTACTTTTTTCCAATCAGATCCATATATGATACTTCATTTATTGAGTATTCTAGTGTATCGTGATAGGCCCTAATTGATATTGATAACATGTTATTTTATGGTACTTCTGAGTCATATGATGAAATACTATGTTCAAAAATTTTATTATTTACCCTTCTGAGTAAATAAAATTCCTTTTTTTGTATTAAATTTATTATTCACAACATGTGGACCATCATGATATTGTTATCCCATTGTGAATGATTATTCACAAAAGAAAATTATGGACATAATCATAGGAATAATAATCATTTCCTCAAGGATAGACATGTTCTAAAAGAATCAAGGGTACAATAGACTTCTTAAATGATATAGGAATTAAAAAGGATACACCTTCATTGAGGCCTAGCCTATTGTGGATTATGGGGATTTATTTTATTTAGTACATAATAATGACAGATATGGGATGTGATGGACTTGGGGACCTATCCAACTAAATGTCATGAAACTATCCTAAATCATTTTCACCAGTCAAATGGAATGTTAATGATCACATCTGAAATCATTTGAATATCCTTTCTGCATAGATATGAGGAAGCTAAATTTGACCATCATGGTGTCTTAATTAAGAAATGAGTACATGGAATATGATTTCTTATGACTTATTGTGAATCTATACATACCATTTTATACACCAATTACGCATATGCACAATTCATAATAGAAAATTGGTGGTATCCAACTTGTTCATTTACTCACACCCTACACAATGATTTCTAATTAATGTATGTACTTTAGGAGAATGCGTATATGTAATGGAATGCGGCCCATTTATGAATGTATGGATTTGAATCAAGGAGTTGTTAGAGATATTAGGATAGACTTCAAATAATTTTTAGGTGTCATTCTTCATAACCATGAATTTTAATTTCTCAATCTTTTTCTAGAAATAATAGGATCCTAATTTATTTAAATCTATGACATGGGTGACATTTTATATTACATTGTTTTACATTGTTTTCAACATGATAATATGAGATGTTATATGTATTTATATCAGTGGTGTATGTAAATTATTACCATATTTATTATTATATTACTATATTCATTTTTAACTTCCTATAGTAGGAAGACTCATACATATGGGGAGGTATGTATGAGTACTTTTGGATCTCAATCCTAGATAGGTAGTTCATTTCTGGGCATTAATGGAGTTATGATGGTTATGTAGTGTATATAGAATTATTTCGGTTCACATATAATGCTTCCAAGTATAATATTCATTATAAACACATTAACATGACTTATACAAAAAATTCTTTGTACATTGACACATTTGAATAATGTTTGTACTGATTTATATAATTAAAACAAAAATTTATTATAATGTGACCTGAAAAAATCGAAAAGAACATCAC
This sequence comes from Viscum album, assembly GCA_963277665.1. Classification (NCBI taxonomy): domain Eukaryota; kingdom Viridiplantae; phylum Streptophyta; class Magnoliopsida; order Santalales; family Viscaceae; genus Viscum; species Viscum album. Next base: position 1,114,509,141 of record OY728131.1, read on the forward strand.
AAATGTTACACTCGAGCGTCAAAAAATGTATCTAAAAAAGTATGATTTAATAAAAATATAATGAAATGAATTTTTTAATATTTCATTGAAAAAAATATAGTAATTTTATAGGATGTTTTTTTATTTTTCATCTTACTTGGACAAAATAATACAAAAATAAATTTATTAAATTGTTCCCTTAGAAGTTAGCTATTATGCAGAATAGAAAATGCCGTATTAAACTATTAAAAAGTTTATTTATATTAAATTATTATCATATGTGTAAATAAATTTTTTTACTATTTTTTTAAATAATAATGAGGCTATTTGGAGGTATAAAGGGATAATTAAAAAAACTATTTTCATTTAAAATGATTAATGTAAATGCCAATTAGTTATTTAAATAATATTTAATGGGGATTGATTTAAGTAAATTATTTATCATATTTATCAATATATATTAATTTAAATCAATTTAATGCTTATTAATAGTCATATAGGTAATATATGATCATCTAATTCTTGAAAAATTCATTTCTTGAAAAACAGTTTTTTTCATTATTTATATGTATATTTTAAAGTTAAAATCATTAACTTTTGGGAATTGAATTTGAAAAAAAGATTTATATTATTTTAATATTCATAAATAATTTTTGTTTCAACGATAAAATGAATTTTTGGACATAATGAATAGTAAAATAGTAAAAATTAATTACCCCAATTTATGTTAACATAGGTTTATAGGGGGGATGAGAGAGGGACTAAACCCAAAGATTAACAAATTAATTAAAATTAAATATTTTACAATTCATTATTTTAGAAATGTATGATCCATTTATAGTCATTCCATAAAATATGTTGTTATTTGGAAGTATATTTCATGTGAATGACATCGTAATTTTGTATTCTTTTGGGAAAATTCCTTGATCATCCCAAGATAGAACCTTCCGCTGCTTATAACATGGGACCACTTCCCCTCAATTTTTCATATTTTTTATGCCATATAGCATGAAAAAAACAATAAATTTATTTCTCTAACATCATTATAATCATTCTAGAGGTTATTGGATTCCAAAAGACCAATCACAATGTCTCTAATAAGAGATCCAAATGAGGTTTCACTATGAAAGGATAATTGTGTCCACTACACTCCTAATTTTTACTTCATTGACAATATTAAATTATTTATTAAAAATTTCAATATAATTCCACAATTTGATAACATATAATGATATGTTATTAAATTTATGGTATAATATTGATCTATCTTTTTCATAATAAAAGGGGAAACAAAGACACCACTCATGTGTATTAGGGATTATAGACTCTAGAATTATTAATTTTTTTCACCACCATATTAGATGGATAGTAATAATGATAGTAATAAAGAATATATATTATAAATTTGAAATTATATTTATTCTAAAAAACTAAAATATCATTACCAAACATGCCCATTCATCCATTATGGCAATGGTAGTATCACTCATGCATACATACATCTTACTTTGACCACTAAGTGAGGAGATTTATTTTCAATACAAAAAATTAAATAATTGTTATAAAAATGTATCTAATGAGTAAATATGATTCTTATAACATTATGAAAATCCTTGAGACTGGGAAAATACATCCCATTAAAATGACCCAGAATATTCTGAACAAACATGCATGGGAAAAAAGGCAGTTATGACTAAGAACAACCATGAAAATGAAATATTATTGATGAACCGTGGAAAGGATGTAATAAAAGAATAATATATAATATTATAAACATTAATATTATTTGGGTATAAATTAATAATATGTCTAAATATATTAATGATAAGGGTATTTCATTTTCATCTTAGGTTATGCATTTTGTAATGGATTTCTTCTCAAATTCAATTCCATTAAATCATAGAAGTTATTACACACCTATTCAAATTTCTCTGGTTTTTACACTTCCTCATTGATATATTTAACTATAATTCACATTTATTAATGTTAATTAAATATTTAAATGAAAATAAACTCATTTATGTTATTTCAATTTAAATGATATAGAAGATGTGAGAATCAACTATATAATCTATCTTTAATTTGGAAATAAATTTAATTATTTTAGTGAATTTAATTATTTTACCTTAATATGATCCAATAAATTATTATAGAGTTGATAAATATGGATTTTTTATATTTTAATTGCAATATCGCACTATTTGGAACTTGAATCAAGAATAGAAATAATAGAAACAAAAAATCATTTTTATTTCTCTTTTAGTGGGATATATTTTTTTCTTCCATTTCTATAATTTTAGAAATAGTTTTAAAAATAGATTATATTAACTCAAATAACTCATGGACTATATTTTATGTTTTACAAGAAATTTTAATGAATTTTAAATAGTTCATTCTACTATTTATCAAATGGTCCCCTTATTAAATTTCTTTTCAAAAAGATAATATAAAAGTTTTTAATGTATGTTTTGATAACTGGATCCCCCCACCATAAAATTTTTACTAAATATATCTTCCTCTACATGTTTGTAAAGTTTTTTAAATTAAAAATTATTTATGATATCTTTTTTATATATTTAATATCCAATTAATTTATTCTTCAATAAGGAATAAGATTATATTTCTGATAATCTATGGCCAAATTTTCTCTCTAATTAATTTTATATTCATTAAATTTCTATTTAAAATTATCATTATTATGATCATTTTAATTTATATATCCAAAGAAAATTACATTTTATTTATCATGGATATTATTATATATTGAACTATATAACAATTCTATAAATGGTATCTTACATTGAATGGTATTTTATTTACATGGAGATATTTAAAACCAATTTTCGTTAATCGATATGGATATTTATTGATATGGTATATTATTCCTAATTTAAATTGATCATTCAATTAATGATGTATACATTGGACATATAGTGACATGTGGGGCATGGAATTAGATATCCCCTGAAGAAACAGTAAGTCTCATTAATCAAATCAGTTGTAAAAATTAAATGGGTTTCTACCTATAGCTTTAATATATACCAGAGAATAGCCTTAACAATGTCGATATAATGATGTTTAAGATGATGATTTACAATATTAATATGTTAAATAATTTATAATTAATATATTATTATCCATGACCTTTTTTGAATTATATTACAATTTATTCATTTAATTCTTACATTATTGGTTTTAGAGAATATATATTCCGTAATTTACCTTATCTTATTGTCTAAACCTAATTTACTATTGATAACATCTAGTGTATTTAACTCATACAATGGATTTGAGTTCGTCCATAATTTATTTATATTCTCTAGTAAATTAAGATGATTATATTGGATTATTTCTAAGGATTTTTAGCATTTAATATTATTATGTATTAAATTAGTTTCCTTAAATAAAATAAGAATCTCATATATATCTATTTCTCCAATAAAATTGAAATGATATATCATTAAATATTAAAAAAACATTTATCTATTCTAATTTAATAAATAGTGCACTATATCTTTGTTAATTGAATTTTTATTTTACAATACATACATAATCATAAAAAAATGGACTCAATATACTCCCTTTTAGGTTTGGTTTTAAAACATTCTTTAAACATAACCTTCTTTAGGAGATAAATTTTTCTTAAAAAAGATAAATTAATTAAACAATTATAAAAATATGTATGAATTCTCAATATAATAAATAATTGTTAATAAAAAATATCAAATTTTTTAATATCCAGCTCTCATTTATTTTTATTTACAAGAATGTCTCATGTCCAAAGATAATTTCCACTTTATGTCCTAAACATATTTATTGAACCAATTATTTGTGGACCCTTAAAACTATTCATAGTCTAAAAAAGATATAAACACACAAAAAACATAATATTTCCAATTTTGAAAACCCATACTAAATACATTAACAAAAAAAATGTCATTTAATGAAAAAATATTTGAATATATAATTTAATCAATTTAATAATAAAAAAACTTATTGATGGGTTTAAATATGATATATTTTAATTTTAATGTTGAAGGCTTTATTTTCATCATTAACATCAGTGTAATAATAGAAATTTTATCCTATGATTAAGAAAATTTATGAACCACACTCTTAATTAAATCCGCTTTCATATTTTGATAGAAATTAATCCATTAAATTTAATAATTATTACATGTTACATCATTTTCATTTTTATTGCACATAAATTCATTTGAATTTTAAAAGAATCTAAAATGTTATCCTTAAATTTTTGTACTTTATTTTACTCATTACTCTACCATAATTCATTGATCTCCTTAATATTATATCACTATTTCATAATAAATATTTAATAGATATTTTTAACATACTTTTTAGATTCTACACACTCTAATGGATTAATATATTCTTCCATGGTTTTTTTGAGACTAAAGTTTCATTAGAAAATATCTTCTCTTCTGTCATATTTAAAATCTACAAGGATAAATTTTTTATACTATTTTATGATTTAAAAATCCTGATAAAATACATAGAAAAACTTCCTTGATAGTAATATCTCCAATACACTATTAAAGTTCCCAGAAATATTTCTTAAACATAGAACATTTATGTTGTATAATATTTTGTTGGATTTATTAGATTATTAAAGGAAATATCCTACTATATTTTTCACATTAATTTATTCCCACGGGATAAAATTTTCTTCCTATAAAAAAGATAAATATCATATTATGAAGTTAGACTCTACAAATTATTTAATAAAAGGTGTTGATCTTTGAGGTTTTGATATTATAAAATAGTTTTTTGAGTGATGTCTTTTGTTTGTTTTCATTTTATTAGAATTATATATTTCCCTTGATATTATTTGGATTTATATAGTTTGGGTATATATTGGGATGTGTTTTGATTCATCTTGAAGATTATCATAGTAATGGTTGATGTCAACATGAAGATTTAAATATTAAAAATTAGAGGTGAAACCAATGATATTAGTGGTCAAATTGTCATTTTAAAAATTACAGTGCAAATATTAAATTTTTTTCTAAGAAATATTTTTATTTATATTTTGATTGAATCCATTGTGGATATCGAAAACTGAATTTATAATAATTTTTTAATAGTTTTTCTGTTATATAATTCAATTTGTCACGAATTTAGAGATCAAAAAGAAAACCAATTTTTTTTGGAACAATGTGATTTTTTAAAATGTAAATATCTAATTAAATTTTTTATTTCTGTGATTTTACCAACAAATAGGGAAGTCAAAAATTGTAATTTTGGAAGAAATTGATCTCTATAAATACGAATAAAAAATATGGATAAAATGAGACAATTCTACAGTAGTTGGAATTTGGAGTATTAGGTTGTGCAGAACTAAACATAATTAGGCATCTATTCATGGTGTGTTATATATTTCAAAATGTGTGTCCTAGAGATAGACTAAAAAGTGTTCTGGGATAGACCATCATATAAATGGTAATAAATTAATTTGTATTACTATTTTTAAATAATGTGATTTTATTTTGAGTGGGGAAATTATGTCACGTTCATTGGAGCACTTAGTTGAGCATAACAAAAAATGTTTTTATTAGGATAATTTATGTTGTTGTACTAAAAATTTGTACATAATCAAATAATTTTATAAATTTTTGTTACTATAAATTTATAATGATTTATAGAGGTTATATTTCAACCTCTAACTATTATAATAATGTTCACCATTATTGATTGTCCTTATGAATATAAAACATAAAAGATTGATGTATAAGAAGTTGATTATTGACTAAAAGATTTAGTTTTGAATTTTATCTAAAAAATTATCAATTTATATATGATTAAATTTTTTATGATAATAGGAATAAGATAGATTGAAATAGTGTGACATAAAAAATATGGATGAACATGGAGAAGCATGTATATATGAATTCCATTGAATATCTATAATTTTAATACTGTGTTGTTTATGAATTGATTATAATTGAAAATTAATATCTTAAAATAAGAATGAGTTGTGTATAATTTTATAGATCATAAATATAAAATAAAATAATTGTGGATAATGTAATTTATCATATGGTATCATTTCAATAAAAATTATTCTTTTAAAAAATATTACGCTTGCGATTTTATTTTTATTTTTAAATATTGAAATTTAGAATGTGAGCTTTGTTATTCCCATTTTAGAATTGTATGGTGGAAATATTAGAACTATGTTCTAGAAATTGATGTAACTGTATCCTCTTGAACAATGTACCCAAAAGGAAGAGATTCAAATGCTTTAAATGTTCATAAAAAGTGTATATTGTAATGATATTATTAGTTGTATTATGATTGTTACCATAATCATATTGATGGTTATCTACAAAAAATATGTAGAGATAGAAAATAATAATTCACATGGATATAATGGAATCTATTTTATAAATAAATTATTGGGATAACATGTACAATACCTACTAATTTCTTGATTTCCTTTTTTTAGATTGTTCTTTTGTGTGTATTTATCTCTATGTTCCATTTCTTTGGAGTTGTGAACCTACCTTATGAAACATGTTACATAAATGAATGTATTTAATTATCATATTTCTAAAATATTCATGTTTCTTATTTCCAATTGAACGTTTCCTTCTCCAAACCTTGTTAATCCATGTGCAAATTATTCAGCAATTCATTAATTTTTATAGGATCTATTTTTGTTATATATTATTATTTATTAGTAGGAATTGGGGAAAATAAATGTTTGGTGTGAGTACTTATTTTCTCTTGAAACACATAACTATGGTTTCATGTGTTTTGGGCGATCACGGTATATTTTTCATCCTTTATGGGTTCAATATGTTGTATTTCATCAGATCTACACTTTTGGGGAAACATATCATATTATAGATATTCCATTATGGTGTTCCTATTGCGTAATATTTTTTTAATAGAATCTGTACTTTTTTGAGTTTTTAAATTTCAGTTGAATTAACTATTTATACTTTATAATAAATTAATTGGATGATTCCATTAGGTGACTATAAAATTATGAAAGAAAATATTTCAAATTCATTATGGTATAAGTTATTTTTTACTTATTATAGAGACCTATAGAATATATGTTTCTCAGTATTAGAAAAAATTAATATCAAATAATGAATATGAATGTCTTAATAAGAAGTAACTAGGTGTGATATGCAATATTCTTCAAAGAACATAACCTATAAGATACATGAATTAATGTAAAATTAACAAAGAATGTACACATATGTCCCCATTTTTGAGTAGTATACCCAAAAAATAAGGTGTTTATATATGGGAAATTTTATGTATAAATTTTCATTTTGAATGTGATTATTCAATCATGTGAATGAAAATAAGTTGTTCTTGAGTTAATAAGAGTCCATTTGGGTTCTATTTATAACAACCTTGGTCTTTATTACACACTTAAGAATGATTAATTATAGAAACATTAACATAAGTCCACTATGTGGATTGAGAAGTCTATTTTTATGTGAAATTTTGAACATTACATGAATAATTAATACATAAAATACATCATATTGGTTGAAAATTTATTTAAATAACCACAATATACCTTCATACGTTGCATTTAACAGGATAACCTGAAGACATACTTATGAAAAAGGTGATCTATAAATCCTAGAAAGGTAGTAAACAATGAATACCATGATGAATACAACACATGTTATGAAATAGGCATATAAATGGAGCATAATATAAATAAGAACATAAAGCCATTATATAGCATGATTATCATAACATGGAGATATAACAACAACATTAAACATTATATTAGAATGATAAAAGGCACATTGCCCTTGGAGCAAGAGTAAACCATCATTTCACATTAATTATCATTACTAAAACATTATATCTATTGAATTAGCATGAGTATACCCTTATTTCAAAAGGATTATCTTGATACTAATGTTTACCCAATGCATTGAATCACTACCCATTCTCAACCTCTATAAAAATTTCATTTTTTGCATAAGTGTGCCACATGGATCATACCACATGGATTCAGTAAAAATCATAATTTATTCCATTAATAATTGAATTAGAATAGATAAATGTTATTCCTAAATAAAAAAGTACCTGTGAATAATGATTGATAACAATGATAGTAAAATTGGTGTGTTATTCACCTACATGATGATTTTTGGCATGGGAAATTTTGGTTTAACTTCAGTAGCATAACAACGTCAAATAGAAATCATAACTTTGGTTGATGATAGGGAAAGGAGTATCTAATCATTTAAACATGAAATGGATATTAAGGGGATCATGGAATATAACTTTTCAATAAATTTATTGAAATTTTGATATATAATATTAAAGAAATCCTTGACTATAAATGAAAAGCGAGAAATTCCTTGGAAAATTCTGGAATGGTAACAGGTGTATATATGAGGAATTAAATGAATGAGAAATGGTTATCTCACAATTAAAAAATAATTTTTGATGTATGAGGTGGTGATAAATCATACGAAAAAATTTGAAATTGAATTCAAATTGGTATAACAACATAATTAAATTTGGAAAAAAATAAGAAAGGAAGAAATCTCTTACATGGAAGTGTGATCTCAATGGCTTGAGAGATGCTTGAGAGCGGCTTTGTGGGATCTAAGAGCACTTGGGGAGGAATCTAGTGAGAATATTTCACGGGTTGGTCAAGCTCCAAATGGATTTAGTGATGACGAATGGGAAATGTATTGGTTTTATATTGAAAGTGAGAGGGAATTCTTTATTAAATAGGTTTTGGACACTACACATTGAGCCAATCAAAAACACAATCCAAAACATTGTTTTTGCCCATTGTCTATTCCAATGGGGAGTGGAAAACACAATATTATAAATCCAATGGTCTATATTATTAGAATATCAGGCTTTCTTATGTATAGGTGAGTCACACTCTCTATGAAATCATTTAAAATTTTTACAATATTTAATAAGTCTTGGGGTGTCCAACAAGGCATTGTAAAATTAATCATACAGATATATAATCAACTTATTTTAAAGGTAAAACATATATTGGAAGAATAACCATTTTATTTTATTTTATTACATGATTATTGGTTCGTTATAATGTCATAATCCCCATTATATATTTAATTAGCTTTTAATTTTTACGCAAAAAATCGAATGTCTCATAAAATTATGAAAAACTCACTATTATATAATTTTGAAATCCTGGTTACAAATATGATATTAATTTTATCTAAATAATTTTTGAGATATTTGAATTTTATATTTTAAAATAAAAACATATATTTATTGAAAATTCATGGGAGTTGAAAAAAATGCTTTCAACCCCATAATAATAATTACAGTTGTATTCATAAATATTATATGATCATTTATATTTAATAAAAATTAATTTAGTAATAAAATTTTATTAAATGTTTATTTAATTAAAAAATACATCTATTCATTAAAATATATTTCTTAAATGAATTTAAATATTTAATAATAAACAATTAATGCTTTTAAAAACCAATTTAGAAGTATAAAAAATAAGGTGAATTTTTATTATTTATTCTATGAAAAAATAATGCACATAATTATAGTTCTAGGTTCTTGTTAGATAACCCCTTATTACACCCATATAAGAACAATGTGTATGGTGTTTGATGGTGACAGACTCTTAGGCGGATTAGATAGCATCTCTCGGGTGGTAATCTCTATTAACATACGCTTCTCCTGTAGGTGGTTCTATCCAACCTTATCCTGTTGAAACTCAGCTTGCCCTTGGTCAAGTGAAAACCCTAGTGTTGCTAACCTCTTTCTGATCTCTAACAAATGGGATACATATGGCGCAATTTCTTTGGATGAGTCCATCACATCCTTTGTCTATGTAAATTTGATTTGTAAAGCCTCATATTTATACTAATCTTGAGATCATTGTTCAATAACTATTTTATCAATGGTAAAAATTTACAAGGGTATTTTAAAATAAAAATACAAAAAACCAATGAAGTGAATATGTTCTATATAACCATTTTACAAAATAAAACATTTAATTAGATCATGATTAATTTTCATTATTTAAATTTTGGGTCGTTACAATCTTCCCCCCCCCTTATAAAATTTCTCCATAAAAATTATTTTTTCACACACTAAAATGGATGTGGGTTTCTCCGCCTCATTACATCCTCCAATTCTCTTGTAGTTTCTTCAAACTTCTGGTTTCACCACAAGACCATGATGTTATGCATTGTCTTATTTTGTTGAAATTTTCCCCTACGATCTAAAATCTTCACTGGCTTCTCATCACGGGAGAGGTCATTCTCCAATGGTACCACCTCTATATTGAGTATATGTGATGGGTTAGGAATGTATTTCTTCATGAGTGTTACATGTAATACATCATGTAAATGAAATATGATTGGTTGGAGTGCTAGTCGATAATCCACTGCTCCAATGTGAGTAAGGATCTCAGAAGAGATGATGTACCTCAGACATTGTTTTCCCTTCTTTCCAAACCTCATAACTCTCTTACAGGGTGATATGCGGAGGAACACCATGTATCCAACATCAATCTATAGGTCTCATCAATGATTACCAGAAATGATTTTTTGTCTACTATGAGAATAATTAATGTGTTGGTGGATGGTCTTAACCTTCTCCACCATATCTTTGACCATTTCTGGACTAGGATGTTTTTCTCCCCAAATTACTTCCAACATTTCGATGTTATGCACCTCTTTCCACAAAAGGGATTCATAAGGAGCTATTTGGTTACCTGAGTGGAAATTATTATTTTAAGAGAACTCAACCAGAGGAATATGTTGATACCATATTCCTTTGATGTCCATTTTGCATGCTTCCAACATATCTTGATGTGTTTGGACAGTCTTCTGAGATTGTACATCAGTTTGAGGATGATAATTCAAGATGTAGTTCAGCTCAGTATTTAGAGCATGTTGGAGACTCTTCCAGAACATATAGGTGAATCATGCACCTCAATCAGATACAATAGATAGTGGTACATCATGCATCCTTACGACTTCTCTGATGAATACACGTTCTAGTTGTTCTAATGATAATTCCTCTTGAAATTCAATGAAGTGTGTAGTAATTGTAATATGATCTACAACATCCAAGATAGCATTGTTTTCTTTGGATGTCTTTGTAATTCCATTGATAATGACCATGGTGATGTTCTCTAATTTCCACATTGGTAAGGGTAATGGATGCATCATCCCCATAGACTTCTCCCACCCATCATTCTCCTTTAGACATACCAGGAACATTTATGGATACTCAACGATCTCTTACATGTTATCCCATCCATAATGCCCTAAAAGATCGGAAAACATAATTATGTTTCATGGGTGAATGGAGAAATTCGAACTATGTGAACTATCCCAATGTTCTCTCTTTTACTCCAGATTTGATAGAACACATAGTCTTGACCCAAATTTCACAAATCATTCATTATCATTAAACTCCGGTGTTTTCCCTTTTTTGATAGTTTCCACATTTGTTTTAACTCCCACAACATCCAATTGATCATCCTTTATCCTTTCCAAAAGAGATTGTTGAGAAATCAGTTGTTAAATGATTTATGATGGTCCCTGCTTTATTATTCACAAGTCCATCTTTATCAAATCATTGAAGGTTGAATATTTTACAATTCTCATCAATGATAGATACGGTGAGTCATTTCTACCTAGAGCATCTGCAACATTTTTTTATTTCCCAGGGTGGAATGGATTAAGCAGTCATAGTATTTGATCATCTCTAACCATCTTCACGAGCACATAATCAACTTTTATGTTTGAATATATAATTGAGGGGTTTTTAATCCGTGTATGTTTTATAATTCTCTCGAAAGAGGTAATGTTGAAAAAATTATAAAGAGAATATTACTACAGCCAAATCAAGATTAGTTTTTGGATATTTTTCCTCATGAAAGTTAATTTTTTTTGGAAGCATAAGATTGGACTTTATCATTTTTCATCCACACATAGCCCATTCCATTCTTCAAAGCATCAATAAATACCACAAAATGTTATCCCCTTGTGGGTAGTGTGATCACGAGAAAAGAGATATACCTCTTTCTCTAAACGATGAAGCTATATTAACATTCATCATTCCATGAAAGCGTGACACCCATTAATGATATCTCGGTAAGTGGGATTGACAAGTGTAAGAAATTTATAACATATCTTTGATAATTTCAAGCTAACCAAATGAAGCTATGGAGATCTTTCATTGATGTAGGCCTTATCAATCCATTAATTACAATGATCGTTGAGGGATCCATATATATTATATTTATTGTGATGATATGACCCATTAATGATACCTCCTTCGACTTGGACTCACACATGTTGTACTTTTCATAGATATTCCCTTTTATCAAGGACTCTATTACAGTGCATATATGCTCCTCATTATCATCCTTGGTTTTGTAGTATATTATAATATTGTCTATAAGGACAAAAAAATAATTTTAGTTAATATATAAAGACTCTATTCTTCATATACATGATGAATTATTGTGAATTGGTGAGTTATAGAGGAATTACTATGAATTCATAGTGCTCACTCCTTTTACAAAAAGTAGTCTTGGGTATATCCTCCTTCTTCACCCTTACAAGGTAATATCCTTACTGCACATCCATAGTGGAGATGTATTATTCTCTACGTAGCTGATTAAAAAAGTCATCAATTCATGAGAGATGATACTTATAATTTATCGTGATTTTTTTGACCTCACGACAATCAATGAAAAGGCTCATTGAATCGTCCTTCTTCTTGACGAAGAGGACTTGTGAACCCCATAGTGAAGCACTTGACCATATGAACCCATTATCTAGATTCGTTGGTAGTTGATTCATCATCTCCACATTCTCCAAAAAATACATTCTATAAATATTCTTTGTAATTAAAAATTTCTCAGGTATAAGATCAATTGAGAATTCAACATATCTTATAGGACAAAAACCATAAAATTACTCAGGAAACACTTCAGTGAATTCCCTCACAATACACATGCGTTCAAGGATGTTTTGTTTTCTTATATTCAGTCATTTGAGCAAGATATGCATGCTCATATGTCAATTATATCTACACCTGATATGATGATGCTAAAGATAATTCATCCTCTTCTTTGCACTTTTACATATTTAGGTGTCAATTATCCATATGGATATTGATTTCCCTATCAAAAGAATTTATGGTTGCTATATATATGGAAATAAAATCCATGTAATGAATTACGTCAAATTCCACCATAATGAGTATGACGAGGTTCACTGTGAAGTTTAATCCAAATATTACGATTAGGGAGGAGTTATATTCATGGGATGCAATGATTTCCCTATTTTCCATTCTCACTACCATCTTTACACTCATGATTTGTGGTGGTGTTAGTATAGTTATACTAAACATTGAAAATATAAATGAATGCATAGAACTAGAATCAAAATTTACGATTTCTATTATTGAATGAATAACTAGTGTACCAAACACCACGTCATAGTTGATGTTATCCTCACTAGTAGGGATTTAATAACCTCATTCTTGATGCCTTTGAGGTTTTGGTTTCCTCTAAAAACTCTTTTTCTTGGGCACTGGATTGCAAAATGCATTGGTTATTTGTATTTCAAGTAATTTCCATTTCGTTGAGGTTAAAATAAAGTGTTCTTGTCCACTTTCATAGGACCAGATTTTTATTTTCAACAATTAATGGATATATTCCAATTTCTTTCACAATTAAATCATTTCTTCATCATTTTCATTAAATTTATTTGGTACTTATTTATTCACATTTGGAATGTGGAGTGATGGAATTTCATAGCACCATTGGATTTATCCATCGAACCGCCAGAATTAAATTCTACCTTATGCATCTTATGTATATGATATCCCTTATTTAGTAAACATTTATTTTTAATTTTAGGGAACATCGGAAAATTGCCTCATAGCTATTAATGTCACAGATCACTATGGCTTTCCATATGCTAGGTTTTATCCCACCAAATAAGTGGTCAACCTTGAATTTGGAGGTAATTGCAATGCCTGAGGCATATCGTGCAATCCTTGTGATGTTTCCTTGTATGATTTGATAGATTTTTCACTTTTTTCATGTGGTCATTTAAGTCCATTTCCTTCATAATATGATGGGTGCGAGAAAAATATTTATCCGGAAAAAAATTTTCCCTAAATTGTTCCCTTCCAACGCCTTGATCTCTTCCTCAGGTTTCATATTTTTTATCAATGTCCACCACTGATCTTCTCACCCTACATATTATACTAAAACAGAAGAACTGTCTCTTGTTGATAACATTGATTGATGGAGAAGACCTTTTCAATGGATTTGATAAATTGTTCGGTGATTGAGGGATCAAACGGTCCATTAAACGTTGGAGACCATTGCCACATGAAGCTCTAGATTGCATCACGTTCATTATTGGGGGGGATTTGGAAAAATATCAATTATCTAATAGATTATCATAATAAAGGTTGTGGTTCCTACTCCCTTCATATTGGGCATCTCATTAGACTATTCATCACATTGAGCTTCACATCGGTTGTTAGCCCGAGTCCTCCTATTACCAGCCATTATATAGGATAAAAGGAATGTTAGGGTTAATAGATAAAGGGTAATATAGTTAAATAAAGGTATAACATGTAAATTGAAATTATTTCTTTACTTATAAATTTAAATGCCTCAATCTATGTTATCCATGATCTACTTCCCAAAATATTTTCTTAGTGGCATTTTTCATTCCCTTAATATTGGTTCATTCTAAGATTATGAATTAACCCAAGAATACACCCTAGAAGATTCATAAACAAGAGTAAAATATAGTCTATTGTTGTACACCAGTTCTCATTCGATTCTATCTCAAATCAGTGTTTTATTGTTTTACCCCTATATACATATGAACTAGAGAAACCACTACATGTTCGTATCGAGATAGGGTTGTATTTTCCTGATAAACCACATCCCCTTTACTCACCATAATTTAGGAATATCTTTATTATACTTATTCATATACCTATGAATTTCACTAGGTTTTTCTAATTCTAAATACAAAAAATAACAAAACATATCCTTCTATACAAACTATAAAAACCATGATCTTAATTATAGAGTTCAGCATAATTTGTTACAAAAAATTTAACCTAAGACAACCCCAAGGATCAGTAGTTATATTTTATTAGGAAATTAAGAAAATTATATGACTACATAAGATATAAATTATAAAATCATTATTGAAAACTTCTTTTAAAAGTCCTGAACAATCCTTCAAACACAAAAATGCATGGGATAACCTGCGAACATACATAAATTGTGGGTGATCTATAAATCCTAGTAAGATAGTAAAAAAGAATAAAATGATAAATAAAATACTTGTCATGATGTATTTATATAAATATATAATTATAGAAAAATGAACATAAATTAATGTTATAACATTATTATCATAACATGGAGATGTGGGAACAACATTAAACATGATATTATCGTGATCCAAGGATCATATCACATGGATCATCAGTAAACCCTTATTTCACATGAATTAGCATGATAAAAAATTCATTTCACTTTAATTAATATTATCAAACCCTCATTGCACATGTATTATCATGATACTAATATTTAACCAATGCATAGTAGTGCTATCAGGGAACAGTATTTATAAATATTTTATTTCATGCATAATTGTGTAACATGCATCATACAAAATGGAATGATTTAACATAAGAATTTATTACATGAATAAGAGATGTGGTATAAATAAATGTAAGTCCTCAATCAATAAGTACATGTTCCTAATTGTGAATAACCTTAATAGAGAAATGGGTATGGTATTCACATACATGATGATTTGGGTATGAGGAATTTTGGATTAACATTGCCAACAAAACGATGTCAAATAGAAAATTGTAAAATTGGTTGATAAGAGTGAAATTGGTACCTCATCATTAATTAATGAAATGGACATAAACGTTTTTATGGAACATCATATATCAACATATTTAAGGGAATTTAGATGAATAATATAAAATATTTTCTCGAATGTAAATGAGATAAACAAATCCCTTACAAAAATTTAGTATGGTAAGGTGTGTACATGGGAGGCATTATTGAGAGAGAAATAAGTCTCTCATCATTAAAACATAATCATGGTATTATTGGGTTGTTAAAAATCATGCCAAAATATTTTTAGTTGAATATTAATGGGTATAAAAACATAATGAAATTTGGGTAAAATTGAGAAAGGTGTAAATCACTTACTTGGAAGTGTGATACTAATGTCTTAGGAAAGGCTTTAGAGAGGCTTCTTGGGAGATTGGGGCACCATGGGAGGGTTATAAGGAGATTATGTAAGGTGTTGGTCTCGCTAAAAAAAAATTTAGTGAAGAGGAATCAGATATTGAGTGGGTTCATATAAGAAAGGGAGGGAATTAAATATTATTTAGGTAGTGGGCACTACACATTAAACAAATCAAAACCAAAAACAATCCCAAGGTTTATAAACATGGTTTTTTTATAAAGGGGAGTGGAAACCATTATTTTATTTTTCCAATGGTATAACTTATTAAAATATTAGTCTTTCTTTTGGGGAGTTGAGTCACACTCTCAAAGAAATCATTTTAAAATGTTAAAATGTTTAATAAGTCATAGAGTGGCTAGTAAGGCATTGTATGAGTAATCAAACAAATATAAAATTACAATATATTAATGGAAAAACATGTATTGTCCGATTATATATTTTATAGTATTGTATTACATGACTATTGTGTCATCATGATTCTATAAAACCCATTATATATTTATCCAATATTTAATTTTTACCTAAAAATTCACTGTCTCAAAAAATTATGAAAAATTCACCATTGGATATTTTTGACATCCTGATTCAAAAAAAATTCATTCTATAAAAATTATATTTTAAATATGTGAATTTTCACTTTTAAAAAATTAACTGAAATTTATTGAAAATTCATGTATTTTTACAAAAACAATTTTCAAACCTTATTAAAAATTACAGTTGTATTCATAAAAATTATACGATCATTTATATTCAATAAAAATTATTTTAGTAAAAATATTTTCATATAATATTAAAAAATTACAAAATAAATTATTTCACCAAAATATATTTCTGATTTAATTTAAATAATAACTATAAAATATTATTTGTTATTTTAAAAACCATTTTCTATGTAAAAATAATAAAATTAATTTATATTATTTATTATATATGAAAATAATGCACATTATCATAGTGATGGGTTCTTGTTACGTAACCCTATATAACACCAGCATAATACCTAAGGGTTCGATGGGTGATATTGAAAGGCTCTTGGGGTGGCTCCGATAACATCGCTCAGGTGGTAATCTCTATTAACTCCCACTTCTCCCATAGGTGGTTCTGTTAAATTATAATATGTTGAAGCTTCGCTTTGGAATGGTCATGATAGTAGCCCAGTGATGCTACCTCCTTTCCATGATCCTAAAAATGGGATCAAATTGTGGAAATTCTTCTTGATAAGGCCATCTATTCCATTGTCGTAGTAAATTGGATTTCTGAAGGGCATATATTTATACTAAAAATGTGATCAATATTAAACAACTATATTAGTAACGATAACAATTTTTTATGGTATTTTTAAATAAAAAAACATAAAACACTGTATGTGCATATGTTTCATATAACCGTTTTACAAAATATTATATTTAATTAAATCAAGTTTAATATTCATTTATAATAGTTTGGGACATTGAAATTTTTGTTGGAGATGGGTGGTAAATGTACCTCTACCATTGCATTATAAATTTTGTGATGTGATGGTTACTACTGTGAAAAATTATTCAATTGTGAATGAAATTAATTTTGATAATATTAAGAATATAATTTTAAATTTATAGATCCAGAAAATGGAAATATAAATTTCTATCAGAAATAATCTTATCATTGAAGGTTGTGATCAATCCCCTCAAACAAGTCAACAGTTGAATGTTGGAAGTAGACGAGAAAGGAGTCGTCTTTAATTTTATTATCCTATAAAATCCATCTGTTAGTATTGATTAAAAAGATACACATATACAAATAATCATAGGATAACAATTTTATCTATGTAAATAATTCTTCCATTTTGTATTCAAAATCCACTTCTAAATTGGTGGAAGATACTTTTATCATCTGTTTCATGAGTTTAATATATTCAAATATTTTTAAATCTAGTTTCACTCAATATTCAATAAGGGATTCATTATGAATTATATGTACTAATTTTTTTTGTTTTACCAAGTGGATTGATAAGTTCTTGAAATTTTTATTCATGTTTATTATAAATTTCAAGAAAATAATGAAGGAATATTGAACTACTATATTACTCAAAAATTCACATATTTATGGATGAAAATGTTTTATATTATTATTCGTGGTAGTAAAATAAGCTATAAAATATTTGAAGATGTTGTATAGAAGGACGCATATTTTATATACTCATTGACCATTATATTACGGATGAAAACATACAACTATATGGGAATTCAAAAGATAAAATTATTACTAAATTAATAATTTATGGAATATTTTTTATGGTATGAGTATCTTATGAGAATTGGTGACAATGTGTTATATAACCTAGATAAAAGTGTTTTAGTAAATATTGATATCATGGATCATAGATCATGGTAAGGTATCCTCTATAGGATATAAGATAATATTTACTTTTATTCATTGTACAATGATCCAATGAATTCAAATCTTAATTCAGCTTTTATTTATGTATTGGGATGAGCATCAGTTTGGTCTCATGGGGTGAATTGTACTATGTGCATTCATTGAAAAATCCACATGGATGGTTATAGATTTTTCTACCAACATAAGTCAATAGTATTAAATAATTTCATTGGATTGAGTTCTATGTTGTATGTTGAGAACAAAATAAAGTTAAAATAACTTCAATCTAATAATGATGGTATGTTTGGTGTGATGAGTTTTTTTATATTTAGTTTTAATAATTGAATTCATATAGAGAAAAAAAATATCAAGGATACTTTAGATAAATATGTCACAAAATCTATAAATTGGGAATTTCTGCGAGATATAGAAACATGATGTTATGTCATCTACTCTGAATGGTGTTTTGGAATAAAATCGTTCAGTGAGATTATTATTTCATGTATTAGAATCATTATAAAATGATAGGGTGGTATAATATAATACAATTATTTATTGGAATATCAGTTTATTTTACTCTTAATAATGTTTTTTCATTAATATTGTATGCATGTTTCAATTGATAAGAAGATATCATGAAATAAATTTCCTGAAAAATGGTTATTTTTTGTTTACATCAATGAAAAGAATGATATTTTATCTAGTATAACAATATTTTTTAGGATGTTATTCATAATAATGAGAAAAAAATAATGATATTTTTTTATAAACCATATAAAAAATTAATATGAAGTTAGAATAAAATAACTAATACATATTTTGATTGATCTGATTTGTGGTTTAGTGGATTCATATTATTTTGGGAGAATAAGATTTGGAGATTTACAACCATATTCTATATTATATGATATTTATTGTGATTTGAATGTACTAGTGTATGATATACTACAAATCTCAAGGACTATGGATACTTTTCTAGGAGTGTTAGAAGTGTAGTTTTTAGAAGTGGATGTACCCAAGAGAATGTGGTGGTCTACAATGGTTATAAGACTAATGAAAACAATTGATTATTGAATTCATTTTTCACTACATAATCATTGTAGAGAAACCAAAATGATGGATTATGTGAGATGATTGATCACATCAGTATAGTGGGTTTATGGAAGGAATGAAGAGTTTGATTAACAATACCCTTCTTAAACAAGGAATGTAATAGAATTTTTTTAAGAAATGTGTAATTTGAATAATAAATGGTATTTTCATATGAAGGAGGAATTGGAAGGTAGAAAATGGAATACATTTATGAATGTAGGGAAGGGAATCAACAATTTAATGAAGTGGATTTTGGATATATTTTTTGTTTCACTTATTATGAACACAATAAATGATACAATTCTCAACCTAATTTCTATAAAAGGTTTTTTTTATTAAATAATATTAATTCTAGATTATTTTTAATAATATATATTTGACAAATTTTTTAAACATGATATAGTGGATGGTTTTATATTTAATAGTTTAATTTTTCTAGTGTGATGGATCGAATAGAGAATATTTTATTGTAATGAAAGAATTAAGACTATTGAAGAAGATTTATGGAGAATTAAAAGAATAATAGATTTTCTTCC
This sequence comes from Viscum album, assembly GCA_963277665.1. Taxonomy (NCBI): domain Eukaryota; kingdom Viridiplantae; phylum Streptophyta; class Magnoliopsida; order Santalales; family Viscaceae; genus Viscum; species Viscum album. The sequence goes on from OY728131.1 coordinate 1,114,529,392, forward strand.
TATGTAATTAAAACTATTTCAAATATCATATGTTATTTTATAATGGTATATATAGCATATATATTCTCTATAATGATGATATGTTCTTAAATGTATCGATGTTATAAAGGATGAAAGTGTTTATGGTTTATATTTCTATATGATTCCTAATGAAATTTAACAGTTCTATAAAGAGTTTTTTGGAGATAAAGACCAGATGAGACATATATTTTGAAACAAGGTTTTGGACTAAGTCAGTGTACATCCCAATGGAGTTGGATAGATTTATAATGTGTGATTTTTAGCATCTGAGAACACCCTTGATAGAGGATCCAAACTATACATTGAAAAGTAGTTTAAAATTTTGATGAGTATATTTATGTGGTGAAGATTCCAAATTCACTAGTTATGGTATATATACAGTTCAATATATTTCTTACAAGGTCATATATCATATATGTGGTTGTTTTAGTTCACATATACATAGAGAATTTAGTAATAGATCTATTGATGGACATTATGTAGGATCATTATTTTATGAAATGCTTGATGGATTTGGTTGTCTATTTGAACTGGATTGTATATTATAATGGCTTTCATATGATGGATTTATAATACATACCAAATAAAATAATATTTCCATATGTTTTTTGTTAATTTAATTCGAAACATCATGAGATAGATGTTAAGAATCCAACTTATAGTATCACTAACTACCATTAATGTTATGTATATTGTCGTTATAAAAAATGGTAAAGTGTTAGTGTGGATAAAAATATAGAAGGGGGGAGATGTTTTTATGATGTTTTATAATAGGAAATTTATGATTAACTTTTCCTGAAATATGGTGGTTATCTCATCGATGATACACATTCAGAGGAAATACTAGATCATCTGGATTCTTATTAAAAATGGAATACAAGAAATATGGATGATTAGTGGGAGCCAGAATCTAAAAGATATGGTCAATAAAATAATTGTCTTGGATTATGTTGGGTGGAGTTAGGTTTTAGTGGGACATAAATTACATATTTATTTCGAGATCAAGGATGTAACAACAACATTTAATTCTTGATCTAGAAAAATTTTTCTCAATCAATGAGTATTATTACTCAAAATAAAATATGGTTAGGCATTGGAATGCAGTCTTTATGTAATAAAATATTTATCTTACTAATTTTTTTCCTTTTTTTCATATTAATTAAAATCGATTTAATTAGGATTCATGGTTTTGAAATTGATTAATTTGGGATCAGAACCACAGTCACGTAATTGAAGAAGTTTCATCTTCATAATGTTAAAATGTTTAAGGATATGTTTTATAATCATAATTTGATCTTCTAACAAAAACATAAAAAAGGTTTTATTAAAGGGTTCCTAGATGTTTCCCTGCTCAGAAATAGGTTCTTTAAAAATTATCAGATTGTATTGGAACTTGATGATCACTTTGGATATTGTGAAACATTGTCAACAAATATAATGGTCAGGAACTGGCACATTACATATCATTATCATGATTAACATTGCATTGACTTTGGATTTAAAGTTTCTGGTATGAAAATGTTTATTTTCACTAGATTATTGTACCTATCCTGAGGCACATGTTTCTCATTAATTTCTTTTTAATTATATTGTTTCACTTTTATAAATTTTTATTATTTCTCTTCTATTAGTACTTGTTCTAGACAATGAAAATCAATTTTTTCTATGTTTTTTTATTCTATGTTTACCTCTTGTATATTCGATTACAATTTTATATGATTTTAGGTTGTATAGATAGTGTTTTTATAGAGTTTGAGGCTTCAATGTCATGGGTACACATATTCATAGTATAATTTGTGTTGGACATTCTAAATCTAATATTTCCACAATTATTTGATCTAAATGTTCTCTAATTTTTGATTGAAAAAAATAGACCTTGTAGTACTCAAAAAACATAACAAATTGGAACTCTTTGATAAAAAGTTAAACTCAACTAATAGAGTATGGTTTTCAAGATTCATAGAATATATTTTTCACCTTTTATAGAAAGACATCTAGAATATATATTATACCTTTAAATAAAGTTATCATTGTTATATAAAAACAAAAAATAATCCATTTCTCAATGTTTTTTTCAATGTGATAAGAATTACTAATAAGAAATAGATGGTGATAATTTGATATTAATTATATATATCTACCTTTTTATGAATTATACTCTCTAATAAGGTATTTGTTTGGTTAATAATTATTGACATGAACCTTAGTTCTGTTGAACTCTATAAAAATAATTTTCTATGAGTGATCTTGAAGGTAGAGGTTTCTTGTATCAATGTGTTTATCATTTCGATAATGTTATGGATTGTAATTTAATTATATAAAAATATATATAGTTTATAAACTCTAAAATATACTTTTCAAAAACTTTATAAAACAAAATCAGATTTGTATGATTAAAATAATATATGTTTTGAAGTTATTTTATGGTCATAAATGATTTTCCAATCTGCATTATGATGTGGTACATTCATATTAGATTTTTACCTCACCTGAAATCCCATATAGTGTATAATATATAGTTTATAAAATTATAATTAATGTAAATTTTCAATTATGTTCCTATAGTGGTTTTCTTTTACCAATTCAAAAATTAATCAATATCAGATATACATGATGTTATAACAGTATTTTTATTATTGAAAACATTACAAAATATATAATTATTGAGTATATATTTAATATATTAATATATATATTTAATTTAGATAATTCCTTCTAGTTATTCAGTAATATAAATTCTGAAAAATAAATTAATTTGATCCATCGATCTCAAAGAATAAATTTACATTATATATGTTGGAAAAAATCACCCACAAATGTTTTATTAGTGGATCCAAAATTATGTATTGAAAAACATTATGGTAATGGTGTTATTAAAAATATTTTTGACCATAATAGGATGCATTTTATTTAAAAAAAATTATTTTGATGTTAAAATCTATACAGCCTATCATAATAAGTTCATAAGGATTGTTTAATCTCCTAATATATATTTTTAATAATACGAATTTTTCCCATAAAATTTTAATCTTAAAAAATATTATGTTGTGAAACATAAATATCCTCCAAAATATAGTAACTAATTAAATCACTCTTTAATTCCATTAAAATACTGTTAAATTTTAGAAAAGTAATAATGAATATTAGAATAAATATGGATTCCACTATACCAACCAGAATAAATGTTTTCTCATAATATATGAATTATTTATAATTATAAACATTAAAAATAACTCTATACTAATTCTGGACTATGGTTCATTTTTGATCATACATATTTTGGAAGACCCATTTCACTCCTACAGTAGAAAAATGATTCTTTTGTTCAACAAGGGTCCAACATTTATTTTATGAATTTTTATTTACTATTTATTTTAAAACAATTATTAAACTCTTATCACCCAAGGAATCACATTTCAATTTATTTCCAAATTGGTTGAAAAATTTAATATAATAACATTTATTCCATAAAAAACATTTATATCTATCAGGTTGGTTAGTATCACCAATGTCATTATCCGAAAGATGAATACTAAACATCAACCAATTTCAAGGTAAAATAATATATTTTTCCGAAATACAAGTTGATTATATTTCATTAAATGTAATTTTAGAATGATAGTTAATGTTGTATGAGGTTCAATTAATATAATTAAATGAAATGGTTTTAAAAAAATCAATCTTGCTTTCATAAATATGAAAATTTTAACTTTACATATGGATCGACATCATCAAAATTTTATAGATTATATTTAGTATTCTGGATGAATACTTTACATAAAAAGACTCTAGTGTTTCCATGTTTTGTATTCCTTTCATTAAAAAAAATCATAATTAAATTTATTTATATTTTAGTGAAGTAAATGAAAATTTATATTACCGAGGACCTCTATTTTTTCCTCTTAAATAAAAAAAATCATTCATATCTTTCTCTACATGCAACATCGAACTGAAATGAAAACCATGAAATATTTAAATGAAATATAAATATTATTAGTGAATATTAAATCCATGTAGTTGAATTAGAATGTGTGACTATGAGTTAATAAAATATAACATATGTGTATAATTAAAATTGATTAATCTTTTAATAAAAATTAATTGTAGTTTATATAGCTAAAACAATTAAGAAAATCATTATAGGCTTAAAATATATTTATCAAAAATTGATATTTGATTTAAAAATCTAATTATATTATTAGTACATAATAATGAAATATATTTGTAATATGGATTATATATTATATTTAAATTTATTTTTAAATTATATAATATTATAATAAATATATATAAAATTTTAGAAACCTATTTTCCAATTTGAAAATATTTCAGCTATATTTAGGTATTTTATTTTAATGTCGAAATCTCAAATAGGTGAAATGTAATTTGTAAAAATTAAAATAGTTTTGGAATAATTATAATAATATATTACTATGATTAATTATTTGGATGTTTCTAAAACATTTTTGTTATGGTGAATAGTGAAACAAAGTATTTTTACTAATATTGCATCTTGTATGCCATTATTAGTCTATTATTTGGAATTAAAAAAATATAAATGATTTTGAAAAATAATGATATTTATTATATAAGTGATCGTAAATTTTAATTTTTTTAATTAATAATATAATGTTTTATATTTTGTAAATGTATAATTTTTTTAAAATATAGTTTCTATACATTATGTAATTATTTTTTGGAAAATATTTTTAAAAAAAATATTAAAATTTAAATAGAATAAATTGATGCAAATTTTATAATAATTCGGAAAATATTATACAATATGGTTTATTTTATTTTTGGTCATAAATGATAAATTATGTTGGTAAAAAATATGATCTTTTGTGAAAAATAAAAATGGTAAAATCTAATTTCCATATATGTAAGTGGTCTATTATTATAAAAACATTTTCTAATTTAGTGTTGGAAATTTTTATTGAAAATATAGATTATACACCATGTAATATATAAATTTTTATCTACAATCCTTTATAGAAACCTCCCAATACTGAATATTTTTCTGGTATTTAAAAAATTGCAACTCCATTTCACATAGAATAGGGACACTCCTCTCATTATGCCCTATATTACATAAGAATGAACTATTTTTTTGACAAAACACATTGAAAATTTCTAATACACAATTCAATGCACTATAATTAGGTTTTTTTATTCCAAAAAATATAATCCCTCAATTTTTTAATCAACTACACAATGGAGATAATCTACGAACATAAGTACAAGTTCCTAACTGTAAATTCTATACTCTATTTCCTTATGGGATTTTATTCTTCCAAAACATTCATTTCACCCTCCCAAATGATAAAAAATGTTTCAGAATTATTTTTATATTTTAATATATTTATGGTATAGTAAATAACCAATGAAAAAATTTTATAATAAGAGAAATGAAAATATAGATTGTGTGTTATGAGGACTACAACTAACATGAATAATATTTCCATTTTCCTACCCTTCTAATGATGGACGGTTTTATATTTATATTTAATTACTATATATGATATATATATATATATATAATTAATAAATATCATTAATAAGTGTATTTTTGGATTACACAAACAGTAATAATCATTATAATTTAAACCATTGATATCTAAAAATAACCTAAAAATAGATTCTCATTACTTCGGTCTTCACTAAAAGTGAGTAAAACTTCCTTTTAATGAAACTATATAATTATATTTTTATTAAAAAAAATCAATTATAATACCTTTAATTCCAATGAAATTAATATATTTTGGAGGAAAATAAATATATACAAATCTATAGTGAAGCAACTTAATAATGGTCAATATTATTAACACCCGATGATGAGAAACTGATTATATCAATCTAATACATGATGTTATTTTTTATTAATGAAAATAATAAATGGAAAGGTATATTGATAAGGTTATAAATTAATAATTTAAATTGTTCATATTTATGATATAAGAGGTTAAATGTTATTTTTTGAAATCAAGGATAAATTTAAGTGTCTTTGTAATTGAATCTTTATTCTTTGGGTTATAAAATTTATTATTGATCATTTTGTTCTATAAAATAAAATTTTAATAAAGGAATATTTTTAGTTCAATTTAAAAAATTCTTTAAATAAATTACACATCATTAGTCATTTTTTTCAATTTTATAAATTAGAATAATTGAGATGTTTTTTTAAAGAGTCTCAAAACAATTCCATTGACATTAATATTTTAAGACATTTTCAGAATTTTTTTTTGGTGATTCTATTTATCGAAGTTCAATTTTTTAAAGATATATCACTAATGTATTTACATTTTATGTTTCTCCAATAATTATTATATTAATATGAGATTATTTTTTGGTGATCAAATTTATGATGATAGTATATTTATTTCAACTTTATTCTACTATTTGTAAATATTATTCAAAACTTATTTTTATTTCCATTTTTTATTTATGAAATGTTAGTTAATTTTGTTTGTAATATTTAAAAACATATTTAATTTTTATTGGTTCATTATAATAAAAAAATTGAGTGAATTTTAAAAAGTATAGAAATTTATGAATAAATTGTGGTTGGGATCCCATACCACAATTTAATTAATTATATAACCGATTATATATAATGAAGTAGGTATTCATGAGTACACATTAGTTTCCTGTAAGCATGGGAACAGATGGCGCGACTCATTAATGAAATATTTTACAACACTAATATTTATTCCACAGTGAAATGATGTTATTCATTATGATATTATTTATTTATGACTCAAGGATTATGTTAAATTCTTCTCTTAAATTAAAAATTATTTTTCTCCATGTTTATCATTTATATATTTAGGGTCATAATAAATATTATTTAATTCTAGCACCTCTTTTATAGTTGTCACTCTGTATGATATAGTATTCCACATTAACTCGTTGTTTATATATTCTTAGGAAATTGTCCTTGTTAAAATGGTTATTCACCCTTTAATAAGTGTGTGATCACAACAATTTCTTTTGTTTTCATTACCCATATTTTTTGGATAATTATTTCTAAGTAGATATCTAGAAAACCTTCTAATTTGGGGCCTTTAGTTTTATTAGGATGAAATTTTTTAATGTAAGTTTATTATGATTCTTTTCTTTAATGAAATTGATATTACATAACAAAGGTATATTATTTAGTGAAATTTTTTTCATGTTTTATAAAAAATATATAAATTTATGGTATGATTATTTTGTGTCATAATAGTTATTATTAACGAAAATGATTACTTATTTTTCTCAATAGAGAAATTATTTTGTTAATAAATGTTATTGAACCTCATTGGAAATTCCTAGATATGATTTTAATTATAGGATGATATCCTAAAATATTATTATTTTCTTATGTGGTTGGTTTTCCAATAAAATAAATCCCATTCTAGTTACTGGAATGTGCATTCAAGCTCTCCCAAAATTGTGCCTATGGTTAAAAACCTGGAAGTGGACATGATGGGTATTAACTCAATTTTGAACTACTACAAGATTTATGATCCAAGAAAAAAACTTGTATATACACTCCTATGAGATATTATTTGGTTAATGTAATCCTCTTTTTTACAATTTGATATAAAATATGTCTTTGAGACTTTAATAAACATTGATGATCATGTAATTTGATGTAGATTGTGTTCCAAAATGATAGTATTCTTGAACATTCGGATATTAATTTCTGGTGTAAATGGGATCTTGATGAGGGTGAATCAGCTCTCCAGGATCATTTAAATAGTAATAGATATGATTTGGAAGCTATTGTTAAAACACTATTCACTTCCTTCTAATATTCAATCACATGAATGGTTGTCAAGAGGGGTTCTTTGATATATGGGATGGTGAAATCTGATATAGATTCCAAAAGTCTATAAATGTAAACATTATATTTTTTATCAATAAGTCATTCATAAATAGTTGAAACCCTGTCATTATGATAATGAGTAAATACTTATTTTTTCCCTTTTTTATTTTTCTAACAATTTAAGCTTCTCATTTTTTTCAATGTTATTTCCAATATTTGTTTTTGACGGAGATGTTGTATGAGATGGCATAGATTCATTGGTATCATTATGTGAAACTAGGTTAGTTTCATATCCATGATGGTTATAAATGTTTTGAAACATTCTCTATTAGTAATTTTTTTTTAAATGTGTAGATTAGGGTTTTTGGATTTTCATAGATCCTTTGGAATTTTTAAAATCATTATAAAATTGCCTATGGTGTTTGGATTTCTATTCACATGTATGGAGAACCTAAATTAATTTATTTGGAAAAATTTCTAGGGTATTGGTTGATATTGATACCAATTTAACAATGATTTATTAGGTATTATTTTCAACACACAATGATGACATCAAATTGAGGATATGATATGAAAAATTTTCACTATTTTGTGAGTTATGTACTATGGTTGGACATATTAATTTCAAATGCTTCAAATAATTGAAATGAGAATATTTGATGATGATTATGATTATATAATATGATTTCATAAGAAAATATATGAAAACTAATTTTCAAATGAATTCATAATTAGGGGTTTCTCTTAGTAATGACCCTCTATAGAGTAAGGAATGTACTAAAGGGATGTCACCAGTTATAAGACTATAAATATTAAGGATAATAATATTAAATTAATAGGTCTAATGGTTATTAGAAATCATGATAAGAATGACAGAGACATTCTATCGATGAATTCCCGTATTCTATAGTGACTTATGAAATGAATGTCTTTCTGTAGCATGCTGCTATGTTTATGTGATGATTATTTGGCTAATGAGCCTAATGGTGGTTCAAAACCTCATTCCTCAATTTTTACTAAGTCCCTCATTGATATGAACTAAATTGTATGGTGAAGATACTCAGAATAGTGGTAGTGTATATTACTAAGGGATTAATATGATTAATATAATCATCAATTGGATCATGGTCAGTCCCTTTATATAGGGGAAAAATGGGGAAATGAATCCTTTGATAGTATATGATTAGGGGACTCTCGTGATCCAGGTTAAACCAATGTTATGATCAAATTTTCTAAATATCATCTTATTTATGACCAATATTAATGACTTATTCCTTGATTAATTGGAAATAACCCCATTGAAGTATTCATGAATATAAATTTTCATCAATTTCTTAAGAGCCTCGGTAGCGACTTCCTGGTAGAGATGGGCCATCATCACTTCAAGTTGGAGGGGGGTGAAGCAACAAGATTGTATATTATTGTAAAATGAATCTTCACTCTTGGATTATTATGGAAAACATGTAGTGTTTCAGAAGTATCCTACACCATAGGAACATAGAGTCAGTTTGGTTGATTGAGATGGTCATAGGATTACACAAAAATAGAGCATGATATGTCATTATTTCGGTAATTGAAATTGTTAACTAATAGTTCTCTCTATTCTTGTAGTGTGTGAGAGGATAGAACAATATTACATCAGTTTTTTAGTGGCATATATAGTTGCTCATCCAGTAAATCACATTATTTAATTTTTTTCATTATTATATGTAATTTTTTTTGTGAAATGTGATTAACCTACGGTTCAAACAAATGTATTATAAAATCTAACCTATAATTTAACAAACAATGATATAGGTTGAACAGAAATAAATATATACTGATATGGTAATATCAATGAATATGATGTATTATGTTTTAATTTATTTTATTTAATTTTCACATTGTGATGTACATTTTTTAAGTTATGATGACTTATTCATTTTATTAATGCTAGGAACCAAAAGAAAGAAGGATAAAAATGGGTTTGAAAGACAATGTTATGGAATCCCCAGAGAATAATCCATCTGAATTAGAAAAAGAGTAAAATAACACATATAAATAAAAAAATCATTTTTCTCATTCTCTGAATAATAAAAAAACTAAATTTTGATATTATAAATAATATGTAGGAAGAATATTCAAATTTATTCTATCCTATAGAAACATCTACCCTCTATTAGTGTATCTTGAAATCATTTTTTAGCTTAGTAATTTATCAATATAACTGAAAATATATTTTCAATTATCCATTTCTCAAACCAGAAGATTATTTTGTTTGTTTACTATTTATAATTTTTTTTGAACAAATATTGGACTCTTGTTAAGAAACAAATAAAGATATAAGAAGTATAATCAATGGTTCAGGAAGTGTTTATAAATTTATTTTTTACCAAAGAAATTCCTAAAATCATTGAATGAATATCGATAAGAAATTCATGGAGTTAAAATTTAAGGATTATGAATCCCATTGAAAAAAAAATCTATATTCCAAGAGGGTTTTGAGATATGCCTCTTATTTTATCAATTATTTAAAATGTATAATTAGTTTTTTCATCAATCTATTAAAACCAAGTATTCAATACGCATTGGAAAAAATTGAGATTGGAGGATTTGATTATTTGTTTTATTTTATCTAATGGTGGAGACATAATTGCTTTTTCTATTAACTATAGAGATAAAAAATGGAATGTGGAACAAAAAGGGATCTGTTTTGGTAAGTCAAATGGGGGAATAAATTTTAGCCCTTTTTAAGAAGTGTGGGAGGTAGCACCATGATAATTTATATAAATTATCATTGATGTGTTTTATTTTTTGTAATGTAGGACACCATTCACAAATGTGTACACCAAATTTAGAAATGAGAATCTTTGATACCAATGTTTTCAATCTCCGATCATGTTATCTTGCTCGTGGGAATATCAATAGATCCTTTAGAATAGTAGTCATTGAATAATAGCTTATAACAACCATTTTAAAATTGATCCATAGTTTTCATGTGTTAACTAGGTTCTATAATTAATTTTTGAGAGACATTACAAGGCTATGAAATCCAATGAACAAGTTCAAATTTAATGTAGTGTTGTTCCATGGGAAATAGGAATGCGAATAATGTTTTTTATGAAATAAAATTGTCATTGGTCAATGATCATGTACATAATTTTTCAAATTGTAGTGAATGGATAATAATATATATAGCATATTAAAATAAGAACATATAATTCTTTCACATTAAAAAATATGATGTATTTGAGATAGAGATTGTTATATTTTCATTAACATTCATGTGGAGTTATATTTAGGGAGAAAAAGTGTTATATTTATACCAATCTGAATAGCTAAATATATATATTCACATGGACGGAATTAAATATGTTGAGGATTATAGGGTTCAAACTAATCAATGACTTTGACCACAAAATACAATGCAACCGTATACAGAAAAACACGGTGGATGATTGTTTAGGTATGAAAAATTAGGATATCAAATCCATATTTATGGGAAAATGAGATCGACTATTATTGGGTTTTAAAAGGTTGAATCATGATTTAATAAAATAATATGATAAATAAAATCATTCCCCACAGACATCTATATTATTCATTCATGTGAAGATCATAGAATCATTGAATGTTAATATAGATCTATTTAAAAATGTAGTAATTATTTTTCAAATTTGACTATGAAAAAGGTATAATTATATGGTTTGGAATCTATATATGTATTATGAAAATATTATATGAAGTGGTAAAATTTAAATGACACAAAAATATAACCCTTATCTATTCATCCTAAAATCAATATAATGAATATAGATTAAAATTAAAATGTATGGGGTTAATATGAAGGGGAAAATTTCAGATTAAATATCTAGATGCTTGGTAATCCATCATGTTTAGGCTAAATGAATAAAGTATAATAGTATTTTGATATAATTACCTATACCTATATGAAATTGTATAAGACATCATCATTTACGTCGTCATAGGATTCTATAAAACATCCAATGTCTATAATTATATTTGGATTGTAGTTTTCCACCACACAAAGTCATATCATTTTCTTATCCTTAAATAAGATTCATCCCATTTATAAATCACCATGATATATATGAGCTAAGTGATAATGATACATCTACTAAAAATATGAATTATATATAATTTGGATGTTAGAAATGTCTCATTATTTTTTAGAAGTCATCCAATAATCAATTTAGATGGTGCTGAGATTAAACACTATTTATCATTAATAGATTGATTTGGAATGTGAGTTTATAAATATGACTACAAAAGATAATTGGAATTTTTTTTAATATAATTCCAATGATGTTGGGTTGAATATATCCCCTTTATAATGTTCTCATATAAAAAAATTTCAATTATATCCTTCTGATGGAACCATATAATGCACAATTTAGGAAAAGATATAGGACTCCCACATGATGGGATGGATTTGGAGATATTAATTTTTTTAATTCATTAACTTTTGTATGAAATCATGGTAAAATTTAAATCAGTTTATTTGAATACGGAAGAAGAAAAATGTCAATAGTATATTTTTATATTTAATATTTTATGAGAAATAATGTTTGATGTTAGTAACATGGTGTTCCTATGAATATATAAATGGAAGCACATTATGATATTTTTGAATAAATTGATGTTTATCTCATGGTATTTCATTCTATTTGATATCCTTGATAATTTAGAGGATATAACTTTTCACATAGAACTCCCTTATAACCTATACAATGTATATGAATTGTTATATGTTTCTATTTGTATTATGTACTTTTATATAAAACTAATTGTTGAGGATAGTCTAATTCAGGATGTATTGCATAACTTTTAAAACTAAAATCTAGGTATCTAGATTTGTACGATCTTTGGATGATTAGAAATATAAACACGTCATCTTAAATGTAAAAACCATATTTATTTTAAAATCAATGATGTTCATATAAACCAATAGATCTTGGGAAACCACATGGATACCTTGGAGAAAATAAATACAAAAAATGGTTACCTAGGAATAACACTATGGGATTAAATATAGAAGTAAATATTAACTATTTAGTTAAGAGTAAAAACATAATATCATAAATAGAATGACCATAATCATGAAAAAACACCAAATGAAATGAAATATTAATATCATGTTATCAAAAAAATGCCTATACATCATAATGAATTAAATCATAATTATAAGTCATGGATAACATCAACAAAAAATTTACTAAACAGCAATATAATAACCATTTTTAAGGAAACCACTATAATAAAGTATTTTTCCTAGAGTAACCACCCATGAACTATATATTTCATATCATATCTGTCATTTCATTATTAATGATTTTTCATGAGACATTAACATTAACCAATGAAATTGTGGGATATAATATATTTACAAGTCACATTATTATATGTACATGTATATGTCAACCATGATATAAAATAACCCTTACAAAACCCATAATAATTATAAAATTTAGATGAATAATGTGAGTTTCACATTTCTAATAGAAGGTACACCAGATGGATAAATCATATGTGTTACCAAGATAAAATAAAAATTAATCATTTTAGACATTCATAAAAAATTGGAAGAATTTTCTTAGACATGGAGTAACAATTAAGAAAATTAATGAGATGGGAATAGGGGAAGAATGAAAAAAACATATCAGTAAGGTGATTCTTTTTAAAAGAAATTAATGTCATCAATTAAGAAATAAATAGAATATGATTTTCTATAAAAATAAAATTGAACCAATAAGGTTGTATAAAAAATATATAGGGATTTTTAAATAAAAAAATTGATGGATAAAATTTGATGGGGTTGATTATTGACATGAGAAAGTAAATTGTAATGTTCATTTAAAATATGTTTAATTAAAAGTGAAAAATATAATGGGAATTAGAAACATATATAACCCTGATAATGAATAATATAGTTAATATGGTATATATCTATGTGAAATAAATACAAGAACATAAAATTTATATAATAATTATATGGAATAAAATGGATAATAATAAAGAGAATGTGGAAATGACTTATCAAAAATATTATGGAGAATACCTTTTTATATTTTAAATATTCATTTTTCAAATCCCAAGTAATTTATTAGGAATATAAGAAAATTATTTCAAAATAATAGAATTAAAATATGTGGTTATGAAGAGACAAAACATAATGAGGCTTCAAATTAAAAACAATAAAATTTTAGTAATAAGAGAATATGTAAAATAGGTGGAATTACTGTTTAAATGTATGTAAATTGTTCTACAAATATTTGTATTTAAAAAAACATTATAACACTGCATTAGATAAGAATATAATGAAAAGTAAATTCCAAATATTAAAAAATGGTATACCATATAAATGAAAGATGATAATCATGTAAAATAATTATCAATCAATTAATCAATTTGTCTTATAAAATATCCTCATATTTTAAGAAAGTCATCAATCATAGCCCACAAAAGTGAAGAGCATCACTGGAAGTGACGTTTCCAAAGTCAATAAAAATTCATAATATTATTTTTCAGATGGGATGTGGATGAACCAAACAGATATTGGTGTATATTATAAAATAATTCCTCAAACAAGGGTGATTAATATGGAACCATTAAATATTATTAAACAATCTATTAAAACCCCTTTAAATTGAGATAAATTTATTTTTATATTCGAATACAATGATTAAAGATAATACATGAAATTAAATTTAAATTTGGTATTAATACATTTTTTAAAATATATCTGGATTATAAAGGGTGTTATTTGCTCAAGAATGAAATCTTTTTATGGAACCCCATCCCATTGTCTGAATTCATTCAATAATTGAACACAACATCCTTTCCCTATGACATTGTCCCAAATGTTACTCTTTAAAACACTTTATACTCGTATTTTGATGAGTTAAAATCTCAAAATCCATGTATATAGAATATATGTGATACATGGATATTGTTTTTTGATGATTTAATGATTTGGAATGGGCAGTGAATTTAGGAAGTGGTTGTCTCATTTTATAAGTTAAGAAAATAGATATTTTGTAAGAACTCATTATTTTTAAATAATATCACTTCATTATTCAACTATAATATAGAAAAATATACACAATAATAGAGGGGGTAAAAAGACAAGGACCACAAACCTTCCACCATTTAATAGAATAATTGTTTTCCACGTGTTTTAACAATATAAAATATGTAAAATTACTTTAACCCTAATTTACCATTGTAGAGGAAACATCAAATTCTCCCTCAAAATTAATTTTAATGGATAAAATTTAATATAAAATTATTTAATAATATGAACATGTGTATTTAAAATATTTAAATCATTTCAGAAATTAGATTTCAATTATTTATATAAATTTCATTTAGTATTAATACATATAACACGCAATACACCATTTTTATAAAAAAAAGGGTATTTGAAGTATAATATTAAGTTATAGTCAAGGATTATTAATTTTATTGTTTATATTATCAATAAAATATTTGTTATTATTCAAATAATAGTATATATATTAAATTAATTCCAAGAAATACTTCCAAAGTGTTACTATTTTATTTAATTAAATGAATGAAAAATCATTTTCAATTTCCCATTATGTAAATTAAATAAGATATTAGATATTTTTTGTATATATAAACATATTATTTTAAAATAAATATTATAACTTTTATTTTTTTTAAATGGGTTTCAAAAAAATCATAGAATGATGTCATAAAATTTAAATTGATAGTCAATTTTTTAATTCTCATTATTGAAAAAAATAATTATTATTTTAAAAAATTGCAAAAAAAAATAATGAGATGATACTTTTATTCTAAAAATAATTAATTTAATTTTACAAAATATATATTTAAAAAATTTTAAATAAATTTTATAATTCAAAATCTAAAATAAGTGAAAAGAAGTTTATGTAAGAAAGTAACATTTTTTATATTGATGTTTTATTCATATAAATAGTTCATTGGTCTAGTTATAACTAATTATATATGAAATAAATATAAATAACTATTACTGAATCATATATTGATTATTTAGTTTTGATAATAAATATTTTTGAAAAATAAATGTTTAATAACTGAGAAAAAAATAATTTTTTTATAAATAATAAACAATCATGATATATCCATACATATAGATATTTTTTTATAAGTATATATAATCTAAATGTTTAAAAATATAACCCATTATGATATCTGTATAAGACCTAAAGATCTGATAACCTCTGATTGTAGTTTTGGTTAGTGATTTAGTTGGAATGGATATTTTGGAAATATCTATGAATTTTAACTTAATGTTAAATCATTTTTACTCCAAAGGTAATCTATCATGTTCATATTTCTATTGATATATTGAAATTCAGAATGATGATAACTCCTTTTTTATCAAATAAACATGGTCTTCTTATGGATGAATCATATTTCTCATTTTCATTTCTTTCTACTATCAGTATTAATTTTTCAATAGGGGGTGTTTGATTTTATATTAGCTAATTTATTTACTAGGTTTTAGCAGCCATATTCTATATTCAAAATATTGTAAGTTTTTATAATTTATTTATGTACATCATTTGATATATTTTATTATATAAATTATTCATTTATCAAGGATATACATTTAAATGTTATGTTTCTATATTCTCCAACATAATGAAATTTTGTACTAAAATTTTATATTATTATTCCCAAAAAATGTTAACTAAGTCTATCTATAAGATGGATCATGATTTTATTTTTTTAATGTTGTAAAAATCATATATATTCTTATAAAACAACTAAAATACATATATTGTGCACATTGTTTTCCATTCAACATAAATACATCTCTGGGTTACCTGTTATTAGCTACTTTTATTTTCATTTAATTCATATTTTGAAATAGATTGACATATTATCATAATTTTTTCTAAGGTATAATATATTAATCCATATATTACAATAGATAAACCACACACACCTATCAATCATCCCATATTGTTCATCAACCTATCCATACTAGTTGGATTTTTGGGTTGATGGTTGATGTTGATGAAGAACTATCCTCCTCCTCCTTATAAAAAACTTGTTGATCCATATTCATACCCGTCATCATAGATTTCAATGTAGCTTTCTTCACCATTCTAACCTGAAACCTCCATATATTACCCCTCCAACATGTCACCAACCTCAAAAAATAAGAACACATCTCTTTTCCCCACATGTATTAATAGTACATACCTTTACCGCTTTCTGAAGTCCTCATTGATAAATAATGGTGAGGGAAGGGTTCCACACTATTTCACCATTGGTTGGAACTTCATGTTCCCAAATAGGTCCACCCATAACCTCAACTATTTGTCATATTAGATTCCTAGTTTCACAAGTTATAGGGAATAAAACCATGTTCATAAAATTCTCTTAGCATCAAGGTAATAATGGTGCCTCCACATATCTATCTCTAAACAACCATTTTTTGTTTCAATAATAATAGTGGGGGAAGGATTTATTATATATCAACCATTTTTATGGTGATTTTAACTATAACACCCCAATATTTTATGAAAAATATTCTTTTTTATTTCATTAATGTCTTGTGTTGTACGCTACACCAAAAGGATCTTTCACAACACACATCCCTGACTTGGCTTGCATTACACGCAAGCGTGACCTTCCACGATAGCGTGTGTTGTACGCAATGCCGAGTTTCATAAAACAACGATATTCTATTAATATATTATTAAAACTAGCCATTATGAATAGTGATACCCACTTTTTGAAATTTTATAAATTTTATTTTTGAAAATGGACTTCATTTTTGGATTCAGAATATCGAAATTAGCCTAGGGTGAAATTTTGGTATGTTTCTGAAAACATTCAATTTTTGATGAATAGTGAAAACAATGGATTACTATTTAAAAACCGAATTTTTATTTAAATAATTATTTATTTCAATTAAATTTATTTTAGGGAAAAATTGATACATAATACCTATATAATTTCAATTCAATTCATTGGAGTCATTTTATAATAATTTTAGATATATAAATATTTTATTGAACTTTTCACCGTCTTTTACCCACCTCCTAGGAGAATTTGCAAATTTACATAAAACATAATTTTATCGTTTATGTGAGTGGAATTTCAAAAATTTGAGAGACACGGTTTATGTCAGTAAGTAAAATGGGGTTCGATGAGATGAAAATAATTTTTGGTGAATTGTAATTTATTACTTTTATTTACCACGGTTAAAAGTAAATAGGGTAATTAAGGGTAAACATGATATTATTATTACCCTAAAACATGTCCTAATTCTATTGGATAAGTGTAATTCGACCAAAAACAACCTTATAAATAAAATATTACCATTTATTCCCACATGGATTAGATTGGGACATTTATTATTAATTTATTTAAAGTAGGGTTAAAATAGTTGAAATCAAAGTTTAATAACTAAATCATTTTTAATATAGGATTATGAATAAGATAAATTCGACTATAAATATTAATTAGAAAGATAAAAAGATTTCCTACATAATGGTATTTTATTTGTGATTTTTAGACCTTAAATAATTTAATTTATTTATGACACAAAGATGATGCAGTTATTATCTTATTAATGAAATATTGACATAATTTATGTTATAAATACCCAAATAAATGTAATTTGAGACTTTTTATGAATTACACTAACTTTTTAGGTTAATATTACATGTTAGAATTGATTTAATTAACTTAGTTCGAGCTAATAATTCTGTTGTGATTTTCACAGAAATCAATTACTAAATAGTTTCAAAATTGACATAAAATAGTTTTTAAAACAAATATTATATTATTAATTGTTATATTATTCCTAAAAATATATAGATCTGCCAAATGACTTAGATAAGGTTATATATATTAATAATAAACAACTTGGGGTTCGTTTGGCTTGTTATAGTAAGTTTATTAACCTTATAGTGTAAGAACACAAAAAGACACGGTAAATGTAAAATTATCTAACTTAAAGTTAAATATAAATGATAAGGTTGAAATAGGAACCTAATCTTGTCTAAATTCTATTTTATTAGATTATTTAGACCCATACCCACCTTAGCTTATAAATAAATCAATTTGGAGCTATATAAAACTGAATATGACTTTATAATAAAATAATATTTTTAGTTTTTCCAAAGGTGCCCCTCTCCTCCCTTATAAAAGGGCACCTCCTCCCTCTCTTCCTCACACCAATTTGTGACTTCAAGCTTGGAAAACCCTGCCAAATTCTCTTCTCCACTTCCCTAGAAACATCATAGAGGTCCTGGTCTTCTTCAAAGACCAATTTTAGTGCCTTAAAAGGAGTTCTCAAAGAAGCGCTTCAAAGAAGAGGTAATGTCTGTTACCGATTCTTTCGAATTTTTTCTTCTTCAACTTATTCTTCTTTAGTTTTATCATTATGAAGTAATAAAATCAGTATCATTCATATAATTAAATGTTATTATAAGTATTAAACAACCTAATTTCACCGTCTATCCATCCTACGGAAAACGAAATCACCGCGCGTGCGTACGTACAGAATACCGTCTCCACGCTGTGGTGTAATCTATTTCCCACCACCACCATACTTGGATGGGTATAATGGTGTAAATAATGAATATATATTATTATTTTAAATATATATTGATTCTGAAATAGTTTACATACACTCCAATTCAATTCCACGATCCTGGGAACGATATCATCGCTCGTCCGTACGTACGGAATACCGTCTCCACGATGTGATGTGACTCGTTCTACATGATTTTAATTACATAATGATTACATAAATGAATTGAGTGAATAAATATGATATATATTACACTAATACAATTCTCAAAATTATTTATCTATAATTTAAAAAGAAGAATAAGAATTTATTCGACAAAACACGCATAAGAACAAAAAGTAATAAACACCCGAATAACATGTAGCAATGAAATATTACTAATAATAAGCTAAAAATATGACCATATATGATATCATAACAATGATTATGATTCTTTAATAATTCAATTACACTATTTAAGTCATTATATAGGAGTTTCAGACACTTACGACGCAAATCAGACCTAAGGTAATGGAAAAATATCACAATCTCATTTTTATCCGAGATTGTTTATACTTTGGAATTTACTGGGGTGTATTTTATCATCCACATCCATGTTTCCTCAATATGTAATATTATTTCCATCCACTTACAATTGTTTAAATTCAATTTTACCCTTCGGTGAGTTTTTGGTAAAAGATATGAATGGAATCTTTTGTCGTTTTTTTGTGCGAGGTACTTTTTGATTTTTTCGACAAAAGTATGAGAAGAATGTTTTTTAACATATACGGCATGAATGGATTTTTAAAACATTATTTACAAGAAGTTTACCTAACAAGTTTTCATGTTTATTTTTAATCAACTTCTTTTAGTTTTGAATTGTATGACATGTTAAGAAAGGAAAAGTGTTTTTGAAGTAGAACGAATATTTTCCTCAAGAATGGAGTTCAAGTGTTTTATCAAAATTATTTTCCATATAAGATAATAAAGGGTTCTATTTCTATCCCTATTATTACATTAATTTGATTATGTTGTGATGGAATTATTTTTATGAATTCCTTTATCTTATATGAATTGTTTTATGATGTCATGATGTTTAAGAATCCCATTTTTATTACATGGGTTATGATATGATGTATGGTTTATGATTTTGTGGCACACATAAGAATGGTATCATTATGAGATGGGTGGGACCTATATCTCCCTCCAATTCCTTGGGTAAAGATTTTATATCTCATGAGATAGACATGGCTGGAATGGCAGGTTAAACCGGTTCAGTGAAACAGGACTGAAACGAGGAGTGAACTCGGTTCAGAAATGGACTTTGTCCACTAAGATAGTCTTGGGAATGAGTCTTGACGAATAAGAAATGATTCTCTATGATTATGTGTGTATGCAAAAAAGTTTCATTTTTTATGTTATGAT
This sequence comes from Viscum album, assembly GCA_963277665.1. Taxonomy (NCBI): domain Eukaryota; kingdom Viridiplantae; phylum Streptophyta; class Magnoliopsida; order Santalales; family Viscaceae; genus Viscum; species Viscum album. The sequence continues at coordinate 1,114,550,190 of OY728131.1, forward strand.
AATTGGGATTACATTTCACTACTATGATTTATCCCATGTTATGATATTATGATCTCTTTTGTAGGTTAATATTTCCAAAATATTATGTTCTTATGAATATGATGTGATTGATATTTCTTTTTTTTACCCTTACTGGGCATTTGAGCTCACCATTTTATGTTTTCTTTTTCCCAGGATATAAAGAAAGGTTTTAGGTAAGAAATAAAGGGAAGATCTTTATGGGAGATGTTGAAGATATTTCACCATGATTAGAAGATTACGTTACGAGTTTCCAAAGACACTAAACTATTACGGTCCTTGTGTGTGTGTTTTTGTTATGTACTATGTATTTCGCAAAAGTAATGTAATGTCCATGTACTTTATGCTTCAGGTCTCTACAGTTGGTATTAGAGGAAAGGTTTAGTCAACCATTGTAAACTAGGATGCGAGAACTTTAGTGATATCCCTATAGATATTTCTAAGGTATGTATAGGGATGTCCCTAAGGTTAAGTAGAAGTATAGGTTATAGTACTAGAATTATGGTAACCTAAGATGTTAGATATTGAAGGTACTTCCCATTTATTATGTTGTTTTCCCTAGTGAGATTTTTGCCTCTCACACTATTATTTTTGGTTTTAGATGATTGCTGGAACCCAAAGGAAGCGTGTTGATCAATGTAATGGAAAATGCAATGATTTTCCTCCTAAACAAACAAATGTTAAGGGAGATGGAGTGAAAAATCTTATTGCTATACTTACACAAGCTATGAATCATTCTGGACTTTCAAATGAGTAGAGAAGGGGAAAATATTCTATTGAGTCCTTCATGAAGCAGCATCCACCGACTTTCAGTGGGTCTTCCGATCCACTTGTTGCTGAACAATGGATCGGTACCACTAAAAAGATATATTCAGTTCGTCAATGTTCTGAACATGATAAAGTCATCGTAGAAGTATATTTTTGGAAGGTGAAGCTGATCAATGGTGGAATCTTATCAAGAATACGTTTCCAAGAGATGATATTGAGTCCATGGAATGGGACAAGTTCAAGAACTTATTTTTCAATTAGTACTTCCCTCGTATTCTTCGAACAAAGATGGAGAAGGGGTTTCTTGAGCTAAAGCAAAAGGATGATGAATCTGTTGGTATATACGAAGCGAATTTTACATGGCTTGCAAGGTATGCATCTGGATTTATCATCCAACCTGAAAGTAAAGTTGATCGATTCATTAGTGTCTTAAAACCAAATATTCTAAGGGAATTAGCTATAAGAGACATCAGAAGCTAGGAAGAAATTGTGCATTGTACTATTAAGGTAGAAATGGAAGTTGGTGTTACATATCCATCTCATTGTTTTGACAAGAAACGAAAGATGGAGTTCAAGGAGAAATCTCAGAATAATGGTGAAAAGAAGATGAATGTTTCCTTGTGCTCAAAGTGTGGAAAGAAGCATGGTGGATATTGTATTAAAGGGACTAGAAAATGTTTTAAGTGTGGAAAAGAAGGTCATCGAGTAGTTGAGTGTCGAAGTAATGGAAAAATGGTTGTTAATGGTGTGAATAAAGAAAAGACTACGGAGAACGCACCAACAACAATTCAATTCATCAAGTGCAATGAAATGGGGCATTATGCTAATCAATGCCCAAATCCAAGGGTTAATGATGACCGACATGAGAAAACACATAAGGAAAAGGACAAATGGAAGTCACATGTGATCACTATTGGAGATGTGGAATATGACAACAATGTGGTGGAATGATTAAGTGTTAATGTAATGAGATTACAAAATAAGTTTGTATATAGTATCGTGGAATATTGGAATATTTATGTATTGGTCTATTGTGGTTTTCAATAATTTTATGGTACCGGAAACCATGGAAAGTGATTGAGATATTTTTGGTAATAAGATATATGCGCATAATGAAGGGATAAGAAGATAATTAGATGTTTGATTGTATTAATATAAGGACTAATTGATATCACGGTTTGCGTATATATAATTTTGAGGATTTTGGTTTGTGGAAAGTGTTAACTTTTTACTGCATTCATGTTTTCACTAAGGTTCAATGGGTATTCATTCTTTAGGAGAATACGTGATTAATGTATTCACATGTTTGTAATTTGACCAACAAGATATATCTTATAATATATGGGGGATAAATGATGGCATTCACGTGATTGTTATGTGACATTTCAAGTAATCATTTTCTTTATACTATGAGTTTAGACCGTAGTATTTTAGATAAGCCTAAATATTGGAATGGATTATGTTGGATATAAGATAGTATTGTTTAAGGATAGAACTTTTTTTCGATATTATTTATGGGATGTTATAGTAATATAGCTTTAGAAAAAGGACAACCTGTAGGACGGGCGACATCCCATCACGTCGGACAAGGCTGTGATAATCGATCCCACAACCGAAGTGCGACTGGCCTTTATCGCCTACCACTGGCCTACAAGAAGTCCATGGTTAGTAGAAACTAGTTTTATTTTTTACGCAGTATGATATATGAAGTATAAGTTCATTTTTTTATTCGTATATGATTAACCTCACCATATATGGACTTATGTACATTTGATAACTTTTTCTAACCATTTGTTTGAAACAGATGGAATGACCCATAATTCTATCACATGATATGTTAACACTACACGAATAACAAATTCAACTTCATTTATTTATGAGATGAAGTGGAAATTGCTCAAAGCATAAACAACAGTGAGATTGTACCAAAATAAAGTAAGTATTTATTCTAATTCAAATTCTTCAACTTTAAGGAAATGATCTTGAAAACCAAAAATTTTGTCCTAATGCCCTTATATCTGAGGAATTAGATGGTACCCTAGATCATCACAAATTTATGGCTTTGTGATTGTTGGATTCTTAATAGTCATGTTCTCTACCACTCTCCATCAGAACATGACGGTTATATTTCTCTTCCATATCCATATTTTCACCTATGTTCTCTTATGTGGAAACCCAGTGATTAGTTAATTTGGGTAACCGTTACGTTTCATACTTTAGTTTTTAAAGAAAATTTTTGGTATTCCTTTTTAAAATGTGGGTTTTTGATAAAAAAATATTTGAGTAGTAAACCATTTATAACCCCGACGAATTTCGAGGTCAAAATTTATTTTAAGGGGGGTAGAATGTAACACCCCAAGATTTTACGAAAAATATTCTTTTTAATTTCATTAATGTCTTCTGTTGTACACTACACAAAAAGGATCTTGCACAACATGCATCCCTGACTTGGCTTGCATTACACGCAAGCGCGACCTTCCATGATAGTGTGTGTTGTACGCAATACCGAGTTTCTCTAAACAAGGATATGCTATTAAAATATTATTAAAACTTGCCGTTACGAATAGTAATACCCAATTTTTGAAATTATATAAATTTTATTTTTGAAAATGGACTTCATTTTTGGATTCAGAATATCAAAATTAGCCTAGGGTGAAATTTTGGTATTTTTCTGAAAACATTCAAATTTTTATGAATAGTGAAAACACTGGGTTACTATTTAAAAACTGACTTTTTATATAAATAATTATTTATTTTAATTAAATTTATTTTAGGGAAAAATTGATACATAATACCTATATAAGTTCAATGTAATTCTTTGGAGTCGTTTTATAATAATTTTAGATATATAAAAATTTTATTGAACTTTTCACCGTCTTTTACCCACCTCCTAAGAGAATTTCCATGTTTACATAAAACATAATTTTACCACTTCTGTGAGTGGAATTTCAAAAATCCGAGACACACAGTTGATATCAGTAAGTAAAATGTTGTTCAATGAGATGACAATAATTTTTGGAAAATAGTAACTTTTTACTTTTATTTACCATGGTTAAAAGTAAATAGGATAATTAAGGGTAAACATGATATTATTATTACCCCAAAACATGTCCTAATTCTATTGGATAAGTTTAATTAGACAAAAAACAACCTTAGGAATAAAATATGACCATTTAGTCCCACATGGATTAGATTAGGACATTTATTATTAATTTATTTTAAGAAGGCTTAAAATAGTTAAAATCAATGTTTAATAACTAAATTATTTTTAATATAGTTTTATACATAATATAAATTCGACTATAAATATTCATTAGAAATATAAAAATATTTCCTACATAATGGTATTTTATTTGAAATTTTTAGACATTAAATAATTTAATTTATTTATGACACAATGATGATACCGTAATTATCTTATTAATGAAATATTGACAAAATTGATGTTATAAATACCCAAATAAATGCAATATGAGACTTTTTATGAATTACACTAATTTTCTAGGATAATATGACATGTTAGTATTGAGTTAATTAACTTTTTTCGAACTAATCATTCTGTTATGAGTTTTACAAAAATCAATTACTAAATAGTGTCAAAATTGACATAAAATAGTTTTTAAAACAAATATTATATTATTAATTGTTATTTTATTCATAAAAATCAAAGGTTTCGACAATTGACATATATAAGGTTATATTTATTAATAATAGACAACTTGGGGTTCTTTTTTCTTTTTATATTAAGTTTATTAACCTTATAGTGTAAGAACACAAAAAGACCCGGTAAAAGTAAAATTATCTTACTTAAAGTTAAATATAAATGATAAGGTTAAAATAGGAACCTAAACTTGACTAAATTCTATTGGATGAGGGGATTTAGATCCATCCAAACCTTAGTTTCTAAATAAATCAACTTGGATCTATTTAAAACCAAATATTACTTTATAATAAAATAATATTTTTAGTTTTTCTAAAGGTGCCCCTCTCCTCCCTTATAAAAGGGCACCTCCTCCCTCTCTTCCTCACACCACTTTGAGCCTTCAATCTAGGCAAAACCCTGCCAAATTATCTTATAAAATTCCCTAGAAACATCCAAGAGGTCCTGGTATTCTTCAAATACCAATTTTAGGGCCCTAAAAGGAGGTCTCAAAGAAGCACTTCAAAGAAGAGGTAATGTCTGTTACTGATTCTTTCGACTTTATTTCTTCTTCCACTTCTTATTATTTAGTTGTTTCATTATTAAGTAATAAAATCAGTATCATTCATATACTGATATGTTATTATAATTATGAAACAACCCTATTTCCTCATCTATCCATCATACAGAAAACGAAATCACTGCACGTGCGTACGTACGGAATACCGTCTCCACGCCGTGGTGTAATCTACTTTCCCCCACCACCTTACATGGATGGGTATAATGGTGTAATGAATAAATATATATGATTATTGTAAAGTAATATTGATTCATAAATAGTAAACATACACTCCAATACAATTCCACGATCATGGGAACGATATCATCGCTCGTGCGTACGTATGGAATATCGTCTCCACGATGTGATGTGACTCGTTCTACATGATTTTCAATGCATAATGATTACATAAATTAATTGAGTGAATAAATATGATATATATTACACTAATACCATTCTGAAAATTAGGTATCTATAACCTAAAAATAAGAATAAGAATTTATTCGACAAAACACGCATAAGAACAAAAAGTAATAAACACACTAATAACAAGTAGCAATGAAATATTACTAATAATAAGCTAAAAATGTAAAGACCCGGAAATTTCAAGGGAAATTTTTTTTTCTTTCTAAATTTTCTTTGGAATTTTTCAAGAGCGCAGCTTCTGACGGCACCTGATTCCGAGGCCCGGTGTGCCTGGAATCATGTTTCGAAGTTTGGCTCGGGTACGTTCAGTGAACGGACGAGCGGGTTTTTCTAACTTTTGAACCGGTGCCCGGAATCGAATTCTGAGGGCACCGATGAAATCGCAGCGCCGGGTTTTGCCTAGAAACGCCTCTTCCGGAGTTGCGTTTGCTCAGGTGTGGTTTTTAAATTTTGGGACTTAAGGTTAAGAAATAAAATAAAGTTGTTACGACAACTTTATTTTTATTTCACTTGAAGCCACTTGAAAGCCACATTAAGCTGGTTAATCTTAGTTGAAGCGGATAGGGTGCAACTGAAATATCCTATCCTCTTGATAGGATATTTGTGGGTGGGGCCCGCACGAGCCCCGCCGTTTCTTCCGCTAAGTAACGCACCCGCGAAAACCCGTCAAAGAAACTGAAAGTCAGCTGACGCGGTTTCTTAGTTTCTTAACAGACCATTAAATTGGGTTGTTTCTTTCGTCCAATTAATTGGGCGGTTTCTTTGGTAAATTAATTCTTGGAATTAATTGTTCGTTTCTTTTTTTTTTTAATCGTTGCTTGTGCGTTAATAAAATAAGATTACTCTTATTTTATTTTGGGTGGAAGCTTGTGGCGTGGGGAGAATTTGGAGGAGAGCGTTCTTCTTCGGCGAAGAACGCCGGCCTCCGGCGAAGAACGCCGAAACCGCGGAAATCAACGACGCTTCTTCCGCGACGTTTCTTCCGCGACGATCGTTCCTTTCCAAGCGACGTTCTCCCTTCGGACGCACCTCGACGACAACGGAATCAACGACGTTTCTCCGGCGACGTTTCTTCCGCGACGATCGTCCTCTTCCACGACGAACTCGCGAGTGACAACGCTTGAGGTAGGGGTTTTAAACCTTTTTAAAGTTGTTGATCTTTCCTTCGATCTTGAAGGTTCTTTTTTTTTTGTCGACCCTTGTTTCCGAATCTTTTTATTTATTTTTAAAAAGATTGTGATGGATTATCGTTCTAGAAAAGCCGATTGTTATCAATCTAATGCGAGGGGGGTCGGGCCGCACAAACACGGCCGAACCCCCCCCCCCCCTCCTTTATTCTTGTTGTTTCTTGCGGATGGAGCGAGATGGCGTGGTGCCGTCGCACCACGCGGGAATCGTACGACAACTATTGAGCGGCGCCGTCGCGCCGTGCTGTGGAACGAAATCAAACAAGATCGAGACGCCTTCACGCCACGCCGAGAAGTCGATCAAGCACGCGACGTCGTCGCGCCGCGCCAAAGAGGCCGCAGATTAAATTAATTTTATTTTGTTCTTGAGCGCAGATTGACGGGCGACGACAAACGAGGCCGCAAGTTAATTTTGAGGCCTCCGTAGTGAAGGTCGGGTCCCGGGATGACCGTAGGCGCAGACGGGAAGCAAATCGGACCACCGGAGCGTCTCCGGCGGCGCGGGTCGCCGGCGCGGTGGCGCCGGCGGCCGGAGGCGGCGGCACCCCGCGGGTGTCCAGGGTGGCACCCCGTGGGTGCCGCGGGGTTGTCTGGCGACACCCCGCGGGTGTCCAGCGCGGCACCCCGCGGGTGTCCAGCGCGACACCCCGCGGGTGCCGCGGGGTTGTCAGGCGGCACCCCGCGGGTGTCCAGCGCGACACCCCGCGGGTGCCGCGGGGTTGTCAGGCGGCACCCCGCGGGAGTCCAGCGCGACACCCCGCGGGTGTCCAGCGCGACACCCCGTGGGTGTCCAGCGCGACACCCCGCGGGTGCCGCGGGGCTGTCAGGCGGCACCCCGCGGGTGTCCAGCGCGACACCCCGCGGGTGCCGCGGGGCTGTCAGGCGGCACCCCGCGGGTGTCCAGCGCGACACCCCGCGGGTGCCGCGGGGTTGTCAGGCCGCTCGGCCGAGCCGAGCCGGACCGGCCCTGGCCGGGCCGGGCCGGGCCAACCGGGTCGGACCCGGTTCGGGCCGACCCAGGGGGGGTCGGGCCGGGTCGGCCCGGACCCGGACCCCCCCCCCCGTTTTCGGACCATTTCGGTCAAATTCACATATCTTGAGCTCCGTACGTCCGAATGACGTACCGTCAGCTTTGTTGAATTCCTCTCAGTGAGACGAAACTTTTGGCTTACTCTGCTCGAGGTTTGGATGCCGACGGAGTACGGTCGGGTCGGTTCGTACACGAAACCAACCGGGCCCCTGGAACGAAAAAGCCAATAACTCACAGACCGGGCGTCCGATTGACGCGCCGTCTGTTTCGTTGACTTCCTCTTGATGAGACGGAACTTTTGACATACTCCGCCCGAGTTTTGGATGCAGTCGGAGTATGGCCGGATTGGATTGTACCCGAAATCCAACCGGGCCCCTGGAACGGAAAAGCTGATATCTTTCAGCCAGGACGTCCGTTCGACGAACCGTCAGCGGCGTTGGTGATCACGTTGAGAAACGGTCCCTATGTGCTTACCCTATGAGAGTTCGGGGTACAGTTGAGATATGGCCGGGTTTGGTTTGCTCACGAAACCAACCAGGCCCCCGGGACGAAAAGGCTAATAACTCACAGACCGGGCGTCCGATTGACGCGTCATCTGTTGCGTTGAGACCCCTGTGACGAGGCGGACTTTTGTGACACTTCTTTGCGGGACCTTGTGATACTTGGAGTATCGACCAGTAGCTCGTGGAGCGGACCCTCCCGGAGACGAGCGTGCAGAGTACGGAGACCGTGTAGCCGGCTGAGACCTGACGACTGCTTGAACGACTCGACTTGGAGTGAGTCGACTAGCCCAGTGGACGGAGCGCCCGGTATTTGGCGACAGACCCACGGTGGACAGAGCGCCCGGTAGTTGGCCGCAAACCCGCGGTACTCGACAGGAGGAGTACCTCTGTAGGCTATTGGGGGGAGCGCCCGGTATTTGGCGACAAACCCTCAACGGACGGAGCGCCCGGTAGTTGGCCGCAAACCCGCAGTACTCGACAGGAGGAGTACCTCAGCAGTCTTAGGTTAGTGAGCAGTACCTCGGAGTCGTGACAGGACCACTGTACACTCTAGAGACGGAGCTCTTCAGTAGTTACGGTTTCGATAATGAAAATCCTGGTTTGAGCTGAGACTTTTGATCTTTGTGTTTCCTCATGATTGAGATGGGTTACTTGATAACTTAGGCATATGTATGGGCATATACCTGGGTAGTGGTTATCCGTTGATCTCATGATCCTTGTGTTTCCTCATGATTGAGATGGGTTACTTGATAACTTAGGTATATGTATGGGCATATACCTAAGTAGAGTTTATCTGTTGAGATCTTCTTGTGGTTATCCTTGTTGGTTTTAGTGAGACCTTGAGGGTCTCGGGGTCCCTACTGAGTATCGTTATACTCACCCCTGCACGAGCTATGCCCGCACCTCGTTGTGTTGGTTGCAGACGACAGGCAGTGCTGACGGAGGCCGAGTGTTCGAGGACTGGACGGTACCCGGAGGTGGACTACACGACAAGTCAGTGTCCGGGGGTGGACTTCACGGCGAGACAACACTCGGAGGAGGTTGACGGATGAGAGCACTGTGGAGGCTATCTGTACCTACCCTTCAGGTAGGATTCGTGGTGGACGATCGAGGAGCTGCGCCATCTGTACCTACCCTTCAGGTAGGATCCGAGGAGGGCGACCCAGGAGCCGCTTCCGTCCCTCCAGCTGTTGTCTTTTTCTATTGTACTTTGTTCAGTTGTAGTTGTACTTTCTTTTGGGTTTGTATTCTGGCCCATTTACTTTTCAGCACTTCTTTTTGTACTTAGTGTTTTACTTCCGCTTGTACTCTGTGGTGCTTGTTTTCTTTTATAAAGGCAATGCCTTCCCAGTTATCGGGATTTTACGTCTTTGGTGCTAGTCGCCAGCCCTTGGCCTATGGAAGGCGGGCTTGGGGTAGTCACGGCTCGGGCCCCGAGGACGGGTCGTGACAAATTAGTATCAGAGGTGGTCGGTTCTACTGCAGACTCTGATCTTTCTTTCTGTGAAGCAATAGTGTTAAGGGTACCGAGTGTGGTTTTCAGTTCAGGGAGTCCAGTGTTGGTGCGGGCGGCCGACGTATCCATACACCAGGACCCTGACAACTGAATTCCGACTTTGTGCACGAAAACACTGATTGCGTGTGTGTTTCCAAAGTTTAAAAATGTCAGCTCAAACCAGGTCAGCTCACCAGGTTTAATCGTTTGACCGTGTTACGATGTTTCTTTCAGGATGCCTTTTCTCGGATGACCAGCTTTAGCCCAGAGGGATGTGCGTACTGACAGCCTGCCGACCGACGAGGCTTCGGTTCAGGTCCCTCTTGCAGTCGAGGCACCAGTATAGGCACCAGCGGTACTACCATACGTTGGGCCACCGATGCCACCAGCCCCAGCGGTAGGCGATGCACGCTACTTGAGAGCGCTGCACGAGTTCCAGCGCTAGAGGCCACCCAGGTTCCAGGGAGAGACGGACCCGCAGGCGGCTGAGGTTTGGCTGGAGGCTGTGGTGGGAGTCTTCAGGCTAGTGGGGACGCCAGCAGACTTTATGGCGATCTTTGCGGCTATCCTTCTTCAGGCAGCAGTAGGCAGGTGGTGGAGCCACTTGTTCCAGTTTTTCCGTGGGATGGCCTTCTCTTGGGAAGACTTCGAGACCTCCTTCAGGTTGGAGTATGTGCCAGTAGCTCTACACCCCGAGCGTGTTCGGGAGCTGCTGCCTTTGTCGCGTGCTTCTCGATCAGAAGCCGAGTCATCAGTGGGCAGTAGACAGATAATGCAAAGGCCCAGAAAGACCAGACCAGCAGTTAGACGGTCTCGGGTTTTACGACCGGTGGTGCGGGGCAGCCGGGGTGGGGCCAGAGCTAGGCGTGCCAGAAGCAGACTGTGTTACTCTTGCGGCGGAAAGGGTCACCTGGCATGTGACTGTCTGACGCCTCGTACAGATGATGCGCAGGTTTTGGAGGAGCCACTGAGGCAGAGGCAGCGTTGAGCGCTTGAGCAACAGCTGAGCAGTGGACGGGAGCGGAACTAGTGGATGCGTCCCTTGTACTTCTAGTTACTTTATGTTGTTGTATTCGTGTCTTTGTATTATGAGCTGCAATAATAAAGAAGACACTTGTCACGACCCGACCTCGGGGCCCGTGCCGTGACTACCCCAAGCCCGCCTTCCATAGGCCAGGGGCTGGCGACTAGCACCAATGGCGTAAATCCCGATAACTGGGAAGGCATTGCCATTAAAAAAGCAAACAAACACCACAGAGTAAGCAAGCGTAAAAGTAAACACAAGCAAAGAAAAGTAAAAGGGCCGGAAATACAAGCCCAACTGTAAAGTACAACTCGAAAGGGAAAAACAGCAGCTGGAAGAACGAAGCGGCTCCTGGGTCGTCCTCCTCGATTCCTACCTGAAGGGTAGGTACAGATGGCTCAGCTCCTGGATCGTCCACCACGGATCCTACCTGAAGGGTAGGTACAGATAGCTCCTCTACTCCTCGGGTCCTGTCGTTTACTCCGGGTACTTCCGCCCAGTGGTCCTCCTCCGGGTACCGACCTGCTCCGCAAGCCTCAACTGCGATCTGCGCTGTCCGTCGTCTGCAACCAACACAACGAAGTGCGGGCATAGCCCGTGCAGGGGTGAGTATAAGCTACTCAGTAGGGACCCCGAGACCCTTAAGGTCTCACTAAATCGAACATGGATATCCACAAAGTAAACACAGCAATCACGAAGTAACATCAGACTCTACTTAGGTATATGCCCATACATATACCTAAGTCATCAAGTAACCCATCCAATCACAAGGATACACAAAAATCATGGAATCAACGGATAACCATCACCCAGGTACATGCCCATACATATACCTAAGTTATCAAGCGACCCATCTCAATCATGAGGAAACACAAAGATTCATTGACTCAGCTCAAACCAGGATTTTCATTATCGAAACCGTAACTGCTGAAGAGCTCCGTCTCTGAAGTGTACAGTGGTCCTGCCACGACTCCGAGGTACTGCTCACTAACCTAATACTGCTGAGGTACTCCTCCTGTCGAGCACCGCGGGTCTGCGGCCAACTACCGGGCGCTCCGTCCGCTGTGGGTCTGTCGCCAAATACCGGGCGCTCCCCCCAATAGCCTACAGAGGTACTCCTCCTGTCGAGTACCGCGGGTTTGCGGCCAACTACCGGGCGCTCCGTCCGTCGTGGGTCTGTCGCAAAATACCGGGCGCTCCGTCCACTGGGCTAGTCGACTCACTCCAAGTCGAGTCGGTCAAGCAGTCGTCAGGTCTCAGCCGGCTACACGGTCTCCGTACTCTGCACGCTCGTCTCCGGGAGGGTCCGCTCCACGAGCTACTGGTCGATACTCCAAGTATCACAAGGTCCCGCAAAGAAGTGTCACAAAAGTCCGCCTCGTCACAGGGGTCTCAACGCAACAGACGGCGCGTCAATCGGACGCCCGGTCTGTGAGTTATTAGCCTTTTCGTCCCGGGGGCCTGGTTGGTTTCGTGAGCAAACCAAACCCGGCCATATCTCAACTGTACCCCGAACTCTCATAGGGTAAGCACATAGGGACCGTTTCTCAACGTGATCACCAACGCCGCTGACGGTTCGTCGAACGGACGTCCTGGCTGAGAGATATCAGCTTTTCCGTTCCAGGGGCCCGGTTGGATTTCGGGTACAATCCAACCCGGCCATACTCCGACTGCATCCAAAACTCGTGCGGAGTATGTCAAAAGTTCCGTCTCATCAAGAGGAAGTCAACGAAACAGACGGCGCGTCAATCGGACGCCCGGTCTGTGAGTTATTGGCTTTTTCGTTCCAGGGGCCCGGTTGGTTTCGTGTACGAACCGACCCAACCGTACTCCGTCGGCATCCAAACCTCGAGCAGAGTAAGCCAAAAGTTCCGTCTCACTGAGAGGAATTCAACAAAGCTGACGGTACGTCATTCGGACGTCTGGAGCTCAAGATATGTGAATTTGACCGAAATGGTCCGAAAACGGGGGGGTCCGGGTCCGGGCCGACCCGGCCCGACCCCCCCTGGGTCGGCCCGAACCGGGTCCGACCTTGTTGGCCCGGCCCCGCCCGGCCAGGGCCGGTCCGGCTCGGCTCGGCCGAGCGGCCTGACAACCCCGCGGCACCCGCGGGGTGTCGCGCTGGACACCCGCGGGGTGCCGCCTGACAACCCCGCGGCACCCGCGGGGTGTCGCGCTGGACACCCGCGGGGTGCCACCCTGGACACCCGCGGGGTGTCGCCAGACAACCCCGCGGCACCCGCGGGGTGCCACCCTGGACACCCGCGGGGTGTCGCCAGACAACCCCGCGGCACCCGCGGGGTGCCACCCTGGACACCCGCGGGGTGTCGCCAGACAACCCCGCGGCACCCGCGGGGTGTCGCGCTGGACACCCGCGGGGTGCCGCCTGACGGCCCCGCGGCACCCGCGGGGTGTCGCCTGACAGCCCCGCGGCACCCGCGGGGTGTCGCCTGACAGCCCCGCGGCACCCGCGGGGTGTCGCGCTGGACACCCGCGGGGTGCCGCCTGACAGCCCCGCGGCACCCGCGGGGTGTCGCGCTGGACACCCGCGGGGTGCCGCCTGACAACCCCGCGGCACCCGCGGGGTGTCGCCAGACAACCCCGCGGCACCCGCGGGGTGCCACCCCGGACACCCGCGGGGTGTCGCCAGACAACCCCGCGGCACCCGCGGGGTGCCACCCCGGACACCCGCGGGGTGCCGCCGCCTCCGGCCGCCGGCGCCGCCGCGCCGGCGACCCGCGCCGCCGCCGGCTTCCGCGGGCCACCAGAGACGCTCCGGTGGTCCGATTTGCTTCCCGTCTGCGCCTACAGTCATCCCGGGACCCGACCTTCACTACGGAGGCCTCAAAATTAACTTGCGGCCTCGTTTGTCATCGCCCGTCAATCTGCACTCAAGAACAAAATAAAATTAATTTAATCTACGGCCTCTTTGGCGCGGCGCGACGACGTCGCGTGCTTGATCGACTTCTCGGCGTGGCGCGACGGCGTCTCGATCTTGTTTGATTTCGTTCCACAGCGCGGCGCGACGGCGCCGCTCAATAGTTGCCGTACGATTCCCGCGTGGTGCGACGGCACCACGCCATCTCGCTCCATCCGCAAGAAACAACAAGAATAAAGGAGGGGGGGGTTCGGCCGTGTTTGTACGACCCGACCCCCCTCGCATTAGATTGATAACAATCGGCCTTTCTAGAACGATAATCCATCACAATCTTTTTAAAAATAAATAAAAAGATTCGGAAACAAGGGCCGACAAAAAAAAAGAACCTTCAAGATCGAAGGAAAGATCAACAACTTTAAAAAGGTTTAAAACCCCTACCTCAAGCGTTGTCGCTCGAGAGTTCGTCGCGGAAGAGGACGATCGTCGCGGAAGAAACGTCGCCGGAGAAACGTCGTTGATTCCGTTGTCGTCGAGGTGCGTCCGAAGGGAGAACGTCGCTTGGAAAGGAACGATCGTCGCGGAAGAAACGTCGCGGAAGAAGCGTCGTTGATTTCCGCGGTTTCGGCGTTCTTCGCCGGAGGCCGGCGTTCTTCGCGTTCTTCGCCGAAGAAGAACGCTCTCCTCCAAATTCTCCCCACGCCACAAGCTTCCACCCAAAATAAAATAAGAGTAATCTTATTTTATTAACGCACAAGAAACGATAAAAAAAAGGAAACGAACAATTAATTCCAAGAATTAATTTACCAAAGAAACCGCCCAATTAATTGGACGAAAGAAACAGCCCAATTTAATGGTCTGATAAGAAACTAAGAAACCGCGTCTGTTGACTTTCAGTTTCCTTGACGGGTTTTCGCGGGTGCGTTACTTAGCGGAATAAACGGCGGGGCTCATGCGGGCCCCACCCACAAATATCCTATCAAGAGGATAGGATATTTCAGTTGCACCCAATCCACTTCAACTAAGCTTAACCAGCTTAATGTGGCTTTCAAGTGGCTTCAAGTGAAATAAAAATAAAGTTGTCGTAACAACTTTATTTTATTTCTTAACCTTAAGTCCCAAAATTTAAAAACCACACCTGAGCAAACGCAACTCCGGAAGAGGCGTTTCTAGGCAAAACCCGGCGCTGCGATTTCATCGGTGCCCTCAGAATTCGATTCCGGGCACCGGTTCAAAAGTTAGAAAAACCCGCTCGTCCGTTCACTGAACGTACCCGAGCCAAACTTCGAAACATGATTCCAGGCACACCGGGCCTCGGAATCAGGTGCCGTCAGAAGCTGCGCTCTTGAAAAATTCCAAAGAAAATTAAGAAAAAAAAAATTCCTTGAAATTTATGGGTCTTTACATTACTCCCACCACAGGTCTTTACGTCCCTGTAAAGCTTCACCACAAACTTAGGGAAACAAAGCGGTACTGAGCACGCATCTGAGCCTTCCGCTCCCATGTGCTCACCTGGAGGTTCCCGCGCTGCCAAAGAAGTGCACAAGAGGAATCGACCATCCTCCTAGGATCCGCTCCTGTCGATCCTCGATCCCCACAGGAACCTCCGTATAAGACACTCATCGCCACCGTCTAGCTCCTCATGGTCGATGATATGCGAAGGGGGTCGAGCACGTATCTCCTCAGTTGGGATACGTGGAAAACGTCGTGCACCTAGTGCAACTGAAGTGGATAGGCCAAGCGGTAAACCACCTCGCCTACCCAGCTGAGGACCTAGAAAGGTCCGTTGAACCTCGGAGATAACTTGCCTCCCAGGCCACATCTCTGTAAACCTCGTCGAGGTGAGACCCGTAAGAAGACGTGGTCGTCATCCTCAAACTCCAGAGGTCTCCATTTCTGTTAGAACTGAAACTCAAAACGACTGCTGCTATGAGGGTAAGGTTGACCGACTCAAGAGTGATCGGTCTCACCCTCCTGTGCAAGAGTTACCCTGCAAAGCCTGGGGTTTCCTTTTCCCGCCGACCAAGGAAAACCCATCCCAACGTTTGCCTAAAACCGTCAATTTGAGTATGAACAGTTATTGCCCATTCCATACTCAAACTAACGTCGTAAGGCCTCGACGCTGCCACCAAGAGATTCCAACCAGAACTCTCGCCTCGAAGGTCTGACCACACCGTCGGCGTAAGTGTGATTATCGAGTTTCCTCCCAAGGTATCTCCAGACGTGAGGGTCAAGTCCACAGCTTACCGGAAACTCTAGGTCTGGAACAAGATTTGTGGAAGCGAGGAATGATTCATACCGACGTCTGTTACTACAGCAGCTAGTAGTGGACATAGACTGTCCCTTGAATCATTTCTAGAGCCATTGGGTCACACTCCTTGACCGCATGCAGCCGCACTCTTCCTCCGCCATTCAGCTCCCTGAGCCTGGCAGGAATTACTAAGGCGGGTGGTTGTAGCATGCTAGGATGTACACCACCTCATGCTGCTCACCTAGCAGTGCCTCCACGTCTGCTGCTTTGTAGACTCATCTCTCCTTTAAGCTTCCTCTTCTTGAAACATTTAACACGCCCGAGTCTCTAAGACTGGCACTGGTTTCCTGTTTCTTACTGCACTGTGCAGTCTTCATCCGCTCCTGGATGACTGCACCTCCTTTGCATATGATCTGGAAGAGCTGCTAAAATTTCTCCTTTGCCGAAAAGAGAAACCTGGTCTCATCCCCTCTCTAGATGAACCACGCCCATTGCCTAATACAGTCAATCCTGGCATGAAGGATGCATTCATGCCATGGATGACGTCGTAAGGCCTCGACGTAACTACTAAGAGATCCAACTGCCACTCTCGCCTCCAAGGGTCGAGTCACACTGTCGGCATCAGTGTGAGGTCACTGGGTCTCCTCCAGTTGAAATCTCGAAAGTGAGGGTCAAGTCAACAGTTTAACCGGTACCACTCGGTAACATCACAAAAGAGGACAGGAAGGCAAACATCACAAGATAAGTGTCTTTATTTTATTGCAACTCATGGTACAAAGACACAAAAACAACATCAACATGGAACTAGAAGTACAAGAGACGTATCCACTAGCTCCGCTCCTGTCCACCTGCCTGCTGCTGCCTGAAGAAGGCTGGCAGCAAAGGTCACCATGTAGTCTGATGGCGTCCCCACTAGCCTGAAGACTCCCACCACAGCCTCCAGCCAATCCTCAGCCGCCTGCGGGTCCGTCTCTCCCCCGAACCTGGGTGGCCTCTGGCGCTGGAACTCATGCAGTGCGCGCAAGTAGCGGGCATCGCCTACTGCTGGGGCTGGTGGCATCGGTGGCCCAACGTATGGTAGTATCGCTGGTGCCTCCGCTGGTGCCTCAACTGCAAGAGGGCCCTGTACCGAAGCCTCGTCGCTCGACAGACTATCAGTACGCACATCCCTCCGGGCTCTAGCTGGTCGTCCGAGAAAAGGCATCCTGAAAGGAACAACGTAACACGGTCAAACGATTATACCTGGTGAGCTGACCTGGTTTGAGCTGTTTTAAGGGGAAACCTTTGAAAACACACACGCAATCAGTGTTTTCGTGCACAAAGTCGGAAATCAGTTGCCAGGGTCCTGGTGTATGGATACGTCGGCCGCCCGCACCAACACTGGACTCCCTGAACTGAAAACCACACTCGGTACCCTTAACACTATTGCTTCACAGAAAGAAAGATCAGAGTCTGCGGTAGAACCGAACTCCTCTGATACCAATCTGTCATGACCCGACCTCGGGGCCCGTGCCGTGACTACCCCAAGCCCGCCTTCCATAGGCCAGGGGCTGGCGACTAGCACCAATGGCGTAAATCCCGATAACTGGGAAGGCATTGCCATTACAAAAGCAAACAAACACCACAGAGTAAGCAAGCGGAAAAGTAAACACAAGCGAAGAAAAGTAAAAGGGCCGGAAATACAAGCCCAACTGTAAAGTACAACTCGAAAGGGAAAAACAGCAGCTGGAAGAACGAAGCGGCTCCTGGGTCGTCCTCCTCGATTCCTACCTGAAGGGTAGGTACAGATGGCTCAGCTCCTGGATCGTCCACCACGGATCCTACCTGAAGGGTAGGTACAGATAGCTCCTCTACTCCTCGGGTCCTGTCGTTTACTCCGGGTACGTCCGCCCAGTGGTCCTCCTCCAGGTACCGACCTGCTCCGCAAGCCTCAACTGCGATCTGCGCTGTCCGTCGTCTGCAACCAACACAACGAAGTGCGGGCATAGCCCGTGCAGGGGTGAGTATAAGCTACTCAGTAGGGACCCCGAGACCCTTAAGGTCTCACTAAATCCAACATGGATATCCACAAAGTAAAGACAGCAATCACGCAGTAACATCAGACTCTACTTAGGTATATGCCCATACATATACCTAAGTCATCAAGTAACCCATCCAATCACAAGGATACACAAAAATCATGGAATCAACGGATAACCATCACCCAGGTACATGCCCATACATATACCTAAGTTATCAAGCGACCCATCTCAATCATGAGGAAACACAAAGATTCATTGACTCAGCTCAAACCAGGATTTTCATTATCGAAACCGTAACTGCTGAAGAGCTCCGTCTCTGGAGTGTACAGTGGTCCTGTCACGACTCCGAGGTACTGCTCACTAACCTAAGACTGCTGAGGTACTCCTCCTGTCGAGCACCGCGGGTCTGCGGCCAACTACCGGGCGCTCCGTCCGCTGTGGGTCTGTCGCCAAATACCGGGCGCTACCCCCAATAGCCTACAGAGGTACTCCTCCTGTCGAGTACCGCGGGTTTGCGGCCAACTACCGGGCGCTCCGTCCGCCGTGGGTCTGTCGCCAAATACCGGGCGCTCCGTCCACTGGGCTAGTCGACTCACTCCAAGTCGAGTCGGTCAAGCAGTCGTCAGGTCTCAGCCGGCTACACGGTCTCCGTACTCTGCACGCTCGTCTCCGGGAGGGTCCGCTCCACGAGCTACTAGTCGATACTCCAAGTATCACAAGGTCCCGCAAAGAAGTGTCACAAAAGTCCGCCTCGTCACAGGGGTGTCAACGCAACAGACGGCGCGTCAATCGGACGCCCGGTCTGTGAGTTATTAGCCTTTTCGTCCCGGGGGCCTGGTTGGTTTCGTGAGCAAACCAAACCCGGCCATATCTCAAATGTACCTCGAACTCTCATAGGGTAAGCACATAGGGACCGTTTCTCAACGTGATCACCAACGCCGCTGACGGTTCGTCGAACGGACGTCCTCGCTGAGAGATATCAGCTTTTCCGTTCCAGGGGCCCGGTTGGATTTCGGGTACAATCCAACCCGGCCATACTTTGACTGCATCCAAAACTCGGGCGGAGTATGTCAAAAGTTCCGTCTCATCAAGAGGAAGTCAACGAAACAGACGGCGCGTCAATCGGACGCCCGGTCTGTGAGTTATTGGCTTTTTCGTTCTAGGGG
Organism: Viscum album; assembly: GCA_963277665.1. Classification (NCBI taxonomy): domain Eukaryota; kingdom Viridiplantae; phylum Streptophyta; class Magnoliopsida; order Santalales; family Viscaceae; genus Viscum; species Viscum album. The sequence continues at coordinate 1,114,569,153 of OY728131.1, forward strand.
CCCGGTTGGTTTCGTGTACGAACCGACCCAACCGTACTCCGTCGGCATCCAAACCTCGAGCAGAGTTAGCCAAAAGTTCCGTCTCACTGAGAGGAATTCAACAAAGCTGACGGTACGTCATTCGGACGTCCGGAGCTCAAGATATGTGAATTTGACCGAAATGGTCCGAAAACGGGGGGGGGGTCCGGGTCCGGGCCGACCCGGCCCGACCCCCCCTGGGTCGGCCCGAACCGGGTCCGACCTGGTTGGCCCGGCCCCGCCTGGCCAGGGCCGGTCCGGCTCGGCTCTGCCGAGCGGCCTGACAACCCCGCGGCACCCGCGGGGTGTCGCGCTGGACACCCGCGGGGTGCCGCCTGACAACCCCGCGGCACCCGCGGGGTGTCGCGCTGGACACCCGCGGGGTGCCGCCTGACAACCCCGCGGCACCCGCGGGGTGGCGCGCTGGACACCCGCGGGGTGCCGCCTGACAGCCCCGCGGCACCCGCGGGGTGCCCCCCTGGACACCCGCGGGGTGTCGCCAGACAGCCCCGCGGCACCCGCGGGGTGCCCCCCTGGACACCCGCGGGGTGTCGCCCGACAGCCCCGCGGCACCCGCGGGGTGCCACCCTGGACACCCGCGGGGTGTCGCCAGACAGCCCCGCGGCACCCGCGGGGTGCCACCCTGGACACCCGCGGGGTGTCGCCAGACAGCCCCGCGGCACCCGCGGGGTGTCGCGCTGGACACCCGCGGGGTGCCGCCTGACAGCCCCGCGGCACCCGCGGGGTGTCGCGCTGGACACCCGCGGGGTGCCGCCTGACAGCCCCGCGGCACCCGCGGGGTGTCGCGCTGGACACCCGCGGGGTGCCGCCTGACAGCCCCGCGGCACCCGCGGGGTGTCGCGCTGGACACCCGCGGGGTGCCGCCTGACAACCCCGCGGCACCCGCGGGGTGTCGCCAGACAACCCCGCGGCACCCTCGGGGTGCCACCCTGGACACCCGCGGGGTGTCGCCAGACAACCCCGCGGCACCCGCGGGGTGCCACCCTGGACACCCGCGGGGTGCCGCCGCCTCCGGCCGCCGGCGCCGCCGCGCCGGCGACCCGCGCCGCCGCCGGCTTCCGCGGGCCACCGGAGATGCTCCGGTGGTCCGATTTGCTTCCCGTCTGCGCCTACGGTCATCCCGGGACCCGACCTTCACTGCGGAGGCCTCAAAATTAACTTGCGGCCTCGTTTGTCGTCGCCCGTCAATCTGCGCTCAAGAAAAAAATAAAATTAATTTAATCTGCGGCCTCTTTGGCGCGGCGCGACGACGTCGCGTGCTTGATCGACTTCTCGGCGTGGCGCGAAGGCGTCTCGATCATGTTTGATTTCGTTCCACAGCGCGGCGCGACGGCGCCGCTCAATAGTTGTCGTACGATTCCCACGTGGTGCGACGACACCACGCCATCTCGCTCCATCCGCAAGAAACAACAAGAATAAAGGAGGGGGGGGGGGGGGTTCGGCCGTGTTTGTGCGGCCCGACCCCCCTCGCATTAGATTGATAACAATCGGCCTTTCTAGAACGATAATCCATCACAATCTTTTTAAAAATAAATAAAAAGATTCGGAAACAAGGGCCGACAAAAAAAAGAACCTTCAAGATCGAAGGAAAGATCAACAACTTTAAAAAGGTTTAAAACCCCTACCTCAAGCGTTGTCGCTCGCGAGTTCGTCGCGGAAGAGGACGATCGTCGCGGAAGAAACGTCGCCGGAGAAACGTCGTTGATTCCGTTGTCGTCGAGGTGCGTCCGAAGGGAGAACGTCGCTTGGAAAGGAACGATCGTCGCGGAAGAAATGTCGCGGAAGAAGCGTCGTTGATTTCCGCGGTTTCGGCGTTCTTCGCCGGAGGCCGGCGTTCTTCGCGTTCTTCACCGAAGAAGAACGCTCTCCTCCAAATTCTCCCCACGCCACAAGCTTCCACCCAAAATAAAATAAGAGTAATCTTATTTTATTAACGCACAAGCAACGATAAAAAAAAGGAAACGAACAATTAATTCCAAGAATTAATTTACCAAAGAAACCGCCCAATTAATTGGACGAAAGAAACAGCCCAATTTAATGGTCTGTTAAGAAACTAAGAAACCGCGTCAATTGACTTTCAGTTTCCTTGACGGGTTTTCGCGGGTGCGTTACTTAGCGGAAGAAACGGCGGGGCTCGTGCGGGCCCCACCCACAAATATCCTATCAAGAGGATAGGATATTTCAGTTGCACCCAATCCGCTTCAACTAAGCTTAACCAGCTTAATGTGGCTTTCAAGTGGCTTCAAGTGAAATAAAAATAAAGTTGTCGTAACAACTTTATTTTATTTCTTAACCTTAAGTCCCAAAATTTAAAAACCACACCTGAGCAAACGCAACTCCGGAAGAGGCGTTTCTAGGCAAAACCCGGCGCTGCGATTTCATCGGTGCCCTCAGAATTCGATTCCGGGCACCGGTTCAAAAGTTAGAAAAACCCGCTCGTCCGTTCACTGAACGTACCCGAGCCAAACTTCGAAACATGATTCCAGGCACACCGGGCCTCGGAATCAGGTGCCGTCAGAAGCTGCGCTCTTGAAAAATTCCAAAGAAAATTAAGAAAAAAAAATTCCCTTGAAATTTACGGGTCTTTACAACACTTATCTCTTTGATGTTCACTTCCATGTCCTTTGTTTGGTTAATACTGAGTGGTCCCGGTTAAAAAAAAAACTGTTGACTTGACCCTCACTTTCGAGATTTCTACTGGAGGAGACCCAGTGAACTCACACTGATGCCGACAGTGTGACTCGACCCTTGGAGGCGAGAGTGACAGTTGGATCTCTCAGTAGTTACGTCGAGGCCTTACGACGTCGTCCATGGCATGAATGCGAAATTTATGTCAGGATTGATTGTATTAGGCAATGGGCGTGGTTCATCCAGGGGATGAGACCAGGTTTCTCTTTTCGGCAAGGGAGAAATTTTAGCAGCTCTTTCAGATCGCAGGCAAAGAAGGTGCAGATCATCCAGGAGCGGATGAAGACTGCACAATGCAAGAAGCAGGGAACCGACTCCAGTCTTAGAGACTCAAGCGTGTTAAATGTTTAAAGATGGGGAAGCTTAAAGGACAGATGAATCTGCGGAGTAGCAGACGTGGAAGTGGGGCCTTGAGAGCAGCAGGTGGTGGTGTACATCTCAACATGTTACAACCACCCGCCTTTGAAATCCCCGCCAGGCTCAGGGAGCAGGAGGGCTGGGAAAGAGAGTAGCTGCATGCGGTCAAGTAGTGTGACCCAGGGGCTCTAAGAATGATTCGGGGTACGGGCTATGTCTACTATGAGCTGCCATATCTTTAGACATAGGTACCAATCATTCTTTCCTTCCACGAATCTTGTCCCAGACCTAGAGGTTCTGGGTAAGCCGTTGACTTGACCCTCACGTCTGGAGATACCTTTGGGAGGAGACTCGATAATCACACTTACGTCGACAGTGTAATCTGACCACGAGGCGAGAGTTTCGGTTGGAATCTCTTGGTGGCAGCGTCGAGGCCTTGCGACGTTGGTCTGGTTATGGATCGAATTCACAGATCATACCCATGTTGACTGTTTTAGGCAAAAAGGTTGTGGTTTATCTACAACGTTGGGATAGGTTTTCCTTGGTCGACGAAAAGGAAACCCTGGGTAGCTCAAGATAAACTCATGCACAGGAGGGTGTAGCCGATCATTCTTGGGTCGACCCACCTTACCTTCGTGGCAGCAGGAGTTTTGAGTTTCAGTTCTAATCAGGAAGTAAAGGCCTCTGGAGTTTGAGGGTGGCAGACCACATTCTTATACGGGTCTCACCTCGACGAGGTTTATGGAGTTGTAGCTGAGGTGACAAGTTACTTCCGATGTTCGATGGACCTTCTGGTCTTTAACAGGGTAGGCGAGGAGGTTTACCACTTGACCCTACCACCTCAGTTGCACCGGGTGCATAATGTCATCCACGTATCTCAGCTGAGGAGATACGTGCTTGTTCCATCCCACGTCATCGAACACAGGGGGGGTTGGACGTCAATGACAGGGCGACCTTTTCGGAGGTTCAGTAGAGATCGAGGATCGAGAAGAGCAGGTTCTGCGTAGACGGACGATCCCTCTGGTGTGCTTCTCCGGTAGCACGAGAACCTCCAGGTGAGCACATGGGAGCATAAGGCTCAGATGCGTGCTCAGTACCGCTTTGTTTTCCTTAGTGTGGGTTGAAGCTTTACGGGGACGTAAAGCCCTGAGGTGGGTGTAATGTAAAGACCCGGAAATTTCAAGGGAATTTTTTTTTTTTCTAAATTTTCTTTGGAATTTTTCAAGAGCGCAGCTTCTGACGGCACCTGATTCCGAGGCCCGGTGTGCCTGGAATCATGTTTCGAAGTTTGGCTCGGGTACGTTCAGTGAACGGACGAGCGGGTTTTTCTAACTTTTGAACCGGTGCCCGGAATCGAATTCTGAGGGCACCGATGAAATCGCAGCACCGGGTTTTTCCTAGAAACGCCTCTCCCGGAGTTGCGTTTGCTCAGGTGTGGTTTTTAAATTTTGGGACTTAAGGTTAAGAAATAAAATAAAGTTGTTACGACAACTTTATTTTTATTTCACTTGAAGCCACTTGAAATCCACATTAAGCTGGTTAAGCTTAGTTAAAGCGGATAGGGTGCAACTGAAATATCCTATCCTCTTGATAGGATATTTGTGGGTGGGGCCCGCACGAGCCCCGCCGTTTCTTCCGCTAAGTAACGCACCCGCGAAAACCCGTCAAAGAAACTGAAAGTCAGCTGACGCGGTTTCTTAGTTTCTTAACAGACCATTAAATTGGGCTGTTTCTTTCATCCAATTAATTGGGCGGTTTCTTTGGTAAATTAATTCTTGGAGTTAATTGTTCGTTTCTTTTTTTTTAATCGTTGCTTGTGCGTTAATGAAATAAGATTACTCTTATTTTATTTTGGGTGGAAGCTTGTGGCGTGGGGAGAATTTGGAGGAGAGCGTTCTTCTTCGGCGAAGAACGCGAAGAACGCCGGCCTCCGGCGAAGAACGCCGAAACCGCGGAAATCAACGACGCTTCTTCCGCGACGTTTCTTCCGCGAAGATCGTTCCTTTCCAAGCGACGTTCTCCCTTCGGACGCACCTCGACGACAACGGAATCAACGACGTTTCTCCGGCGACGTTTCTTCCGCGACGATCGTCCTCTTCCGCGACGAACTCGCGAGCGACAACGCTTGAGGTGGGGGTTTTAAACCTTTTTAAAGTTGTTGATCTTTCCTTCGATCTTGAAGGTTCTTTTTTTTTGTCGGCCCTTGTTTCCGAATCTTTTTATTTATTTTTAAAAAGATTGTGATGGATTATCGTTCTAGAAAGGCCGATTGTTATCAATCTAATGCGAGGGGGGGTCGGGTCGTACAAACACGGCCGACCCCCCCCCCCTCCTTTATTCTTGTTGTTTCTTGCGGATGGAGCGAGATGGAGTGGTGCCGTCGCACCACGCGGGAATCGTACGGCAACTATTGAGCGGCGCCGTCGCGCCGCGCTGTGGAACGAAATCAAACAAGATCGAGACGCCTTCGCGTCACGCCGAGAAGTCGATCAAGCACGCGACGTCGTCACGCCGCGCCAAAGAGGCCGCAGATTAAATTAATTTTATTTTGTTCTTGAGCGCAGATTGACGAGCGACGACAAACGAGGCCGCAAGTTAATTTTGAGGCCTCCGCAGTGAAGGTCGGGTCCCGGGATGACCGTAGGCGCAGACGGGAAGCAAATCGGACCACCGGAGCGTCTCCGGTGGCCGGCGGAAGCCGGCGGCGGCGCGGGTCGCCGGCGCGGCGGCGCCGGCGGCCGGAGGCGGCGGCACCCCGCGGGTGCCGCGGGGTTGTCTGGCGACACCCCGCGGGTGTCCAGCGCGGCACCCCGCTGGTGCCGCGGGGTTGTCTGGCGACACCCCGCGGGTGTCCAGCGCGACACCCCGCGGGTGCCGCGGGGTTGTCAGGCGGCACCCGCGGGTGTCCAGCGCGACACCCCGCGGGGTTGTCAGGCGGCACCCCGCGGGTGTCCAGCGCGACACCCCGTGGGTGCCGCGGGGCTGTCAGGCGGCACCCCGCAGGTGTCCAGCGCGACACCCCGCGGGTGCCGCGGGGTTGTCAGGCCGCTCGGCCGAGCCGAGCCGGACCGGCCCTGGCCGGGCGGGGCCGGGCCAACCGGGTCGGACCCGGTTCGGGCCGGGTCGGCCCGGACCCGGACCCCCCCCGTTTTCGGACCATTTCGGTCAAATTCACATATCTTGAGGTCCGGACGTCCGAATGACGTACCATCAGCTTTGTTGAATTCCTCTCAGTGAGACGGAACTTTTGGCTTACTCTGCTCGAGGTTTGGATGCCGACGGAGTACGGTCGGGTCGGTTCGTACACGAAACCAACCGGGCCCCTGGAACGAAAAAGCCAATAACTCACAGACCGGGCGTCCGATTGACGCGTCGTCTGTTTCGTTGACTTCCTCTTGATGAGACGGAACTTTTGACATACTCCGCCCGAGTTTTGGATGCAGTCGGAGTATGGACGGATTGGATTGTACCCGAAATCCAACCGGGCCCCTGGAACGGAAAAGCTGATATCTTTCAGCCAGGACGTCCGTTCGACGAACCGTCAGCGGCGTTGGTGATCACGTTGAGAAAAGGTCCCTATGTGCTTACCCTATGAGATTTCGGGGTACAGTTGAGATATGGCCGGGTTTGGTTTGCTCACGAAACCAACCAGGCCCCCGGGACGAAAGGGCTAATAACTCACAGACCGGGCGTCCGATTGACGCGCCGTCTGTTGCGTTGAGACCCCTGTGACGAGGCGGACTTTTGTGACACTTCTTTGCGGGACCTTGTGATACTTGGAGTATCGACCAGTAGCTCGTGGAGCGGACCCTCCCGGAGACGAGCGTGCAGAGTACGGAGACCGTGTAGCCGGCTGAGACCTGACGACTGCTTGACCGACTCGACTTGGAGTGAGTCGACTAGCCCAGTGGACGGAGCGCCCGATATTTGGCGACAGACCCACGGTGGACAGAGCACCCGGTAGTTGGCCGCAAACCCGCGGTACTCGACAGGAGGAGTACCTCTGTAGGCTATTGGGGGGAGCGCCCGGTATTTGGCGACAGACCCTCAGCGGACGGAGCGCCCGGTAGTTGGCCGCAAACCCGTAGTACTTGACAGGAGGAGTACCTCAGCAATCTTAGGTTAGTGAGCAGTACCTCGGAGTCGTGACAGGACCACTGTACACTCTAGAGACGGAGCTCTTCAGTAGTTACGGTTTCGATAATGAAAATCCTGGTTTGAGCTGAGACTTTTGATCTTTGTGTTTCCTCATGATTGAGATGGGTTACTTGATAACTTAGGAATATGTATGGGCATATACCTGGGTAGTGGTTATCCGTTGATCTCATGATCCTTGTGTTTCCTCATGATTGAGATGGGTTACTTGATAACTTAGGTATATGTATGGGCATATACCTAAGTAGAGTTTATCTGTTGAGATCTTCTTGTGGTTATCCTTGTTGGTTTTAGTGAGACCTTGAGGGTCTCGGGGTCCCTACTGAGTATCGTTATACTCACCCCTGCACGGGCTATGCCCGCACCTCGTTGTGTTGGTTGCAGACGACAGGCAGTGCTGACGGAGGCCGAGTGTTCGAGGACTGGACGGTACCCGGAGGTGGACTACACGACAAGTCAGTGTCCGGAGGTGGACTTCACGGCGAGACAACACTCGGAGGAGGTTGACGGACGAGAGCACTGTGGAGGCTATCTGTACCTACCCTTCAAGTAGGATTCGTGGTGGACGATCGAGGAGCTGCGCCATCTGTACCTACCCTTCAGGTAGGATCCGAGGAGGGCGACCCAGGAGCCGCTTCCGTCCCTCCAGCTGTTGTCTTTTTCTGTTGTACTTTGTTCAGTTGTAGTTGTACTTTCTTTTGGGTTTGTATTCTGGCCCATTTACTTTTCAGCACTTCTTTTTGTACTTAGTGTTTTACTTCCGCTTGTACTCTGTGGTGCTTGTTTTCTTTTATAAAGGCAATGCCTTCCCAGTTATCGGGATTTTACGCCTTTGGTGCTAGTCGCCAGCCCCTAGCCTATGGAAGGCGGGCTTGGGGTAGTCACGGCTCGGGCCCCGAGGACGGGTCATGACAAAAAATATGACCATATATGATATCATAACAATGAGTATGATTCTGGAATAATTAAATGACATTATTTAAATCATTATACAGGATTTTCGGACACTTACGAAGCAAATCAGACCTATGTTAAGGGAAAAATATCACAATCTCATTTTTATCCGAGATTGTTTATACTTTGGAATTTACTGGGGTGCATTTTATCATCCACATCCATGTTTCCTCAATATGTAATACTATTTCAATCCACATAAAATTGTTTAAATCAAATTTTAACCTTCGGTGAGTTTTTAGTAAATGATATGAAAGGAATCTTTTGTCGTTTTTCGTGCGAGGTACTTTTTGACTTTTCAGACAAAAGTACAAGAAAAATGTTTTTTTAACTTATACGGCATGAATGAATTTTTAAAACATTATTTCCAAGAAGATTCCATGACAAGTTTTCAAGTTTATTTTTAATCAAATTCTTTTAGTTTAGAATTGTATGACATGTTAAGAAAGGAAAAGTGTTTTTGATGTAGAAAGGATATTTTCCTCAAGAATGGAGTTCAAGTGTTTTATCAAAATTATTTTCCATTTATGATAATAAAGGGTTCTGTTTCTATCCCTATTATTACATTGATTTGATTATGTTTTGATGGACTTATTTTTATTAATTCTTTTATCTTATATAAATTATTTTATGATGTCATGATATTTAAGATTCCCATTTTTATTACATGGGTTATACTATGATGTATAATTTATGATTTTGTGGCACAAATAAGAATGGAATCATTATGAGATTGGTGGGACCTATATCTCCCTCCAATGAATTGGGTAAAGATTTTATATCTCATGAGATAGACATGGCTGGAACGGCAGGTTAAATCGGTTCAGTGAAACGGGACTGAAACGAGGAGTGAACTCGGTTCAGAAATGGACTTTGTCCGCTAAGATAGTCTTGGCAATGAGTCTTGACTAATAATAAATGATTCTCTATGATTATGTGTGTATGCCACGAAGTTTCATGTTTTATGTTATGATTATTGGGATTACATTTCACTACTATGATTTATCCCATGTTATGATATTATGATCTCTTTTGCAGGTTAAGATTTCCAAAATGTTATGTTCTTATGAATATGATGTGATTGATATTTCTTTTGTTTACCATTACTGAGAATTTGAGCTCACCCTTTTATGATTTATTTTCCCCAGGATATAAAGAAAGGTTTTTGGTAAGAAAAAAAAGGGAAGATCTTTATGGGAGATGTTGAAGATATTTCACCATGATTAGAAGAGTACGTTCCGAGTTTCCAAAGACATTGAACTATTACGGTCCTTGTGTGTGTGTTTTTGTTATATACTATGTATTCCGCAAAAGTAATGTTATATCCATGTACGTCAAGCTTCAAGTCTCTACATTAACCACTCTAGAAAAATTATTTATCAATTATAGTGATGGTGCATTAATGGATTATCAAAAATTGGATCTTTAATTGTCACATGCATTTTGAAAAACATTATTATCAGATGGTGGATGTTTTTTATTATCTTCACTTTTTTACCCCATTATTTTAAAATAACACAATTTTTTATTGATTAAATAGTACATATCATCTAACTTAAATGAAGCCCAAAATATCTTTTTTTAACATATCCATTATAACCTAGCAAATAAATTAGAACCTATGACTAAGAATTAATATATTATTAATTAAATTTTATTTTCATATACAATTTATATATAATTTATTTTTAGGAAATAAAAACACATTTTCAGTAAATTCAACATTTATTTCATGTATATATTTTCCACAAAATTCTATCATTATTAATTTCACAGAGAAACAAAATTTAATTCAATATTTGTTTTTTTTAAATGTATTTGATAAAATTAATATAATATTTGGATTATTTATTTAAAAAATATATTATAATTAATTTTTTAGAATCTTTGGAAATGATTAATTTTTCAATGAATAGTGAAAAATGAGGATTTAAAAATACTAAACTATTATTAATAAATTAAAGAATTTTAAAGTTCTATTTTGTTTTATATATAGATCAAAGTACCATACATATTTGGTTGTTATATTTCATGAACATAAATTGTTTTGAATAAAAATTACAACTTATTTTATAATAATTGTTTATAAATTTATAAATGGTATTTTAAAAAAAAAAGGTTTCATGTAAATGATTTTTATCCTTTTTAAGTAATAAAAATGATCCCTATTTGGGAATTTTTGAAATAAAATTTATATTTTTTATCGATAAATATTAATTTATTTTCCTACAATGATAATTATTATTCATATAGATAATAAAAAGTAATGTTTTTCTTAAAAAATAAAACTCTTACTAACCCACTTTTACATTGGACATACGAGGTTTTTTTTAAATAATTTTTCCTAAATTATATAAATTGAATTTATTATAATGGATCATTATATGGAATCTAATGTTAATATTTATTTTAAAATATAATTAATATGCATTAAATTTTACCCCGGTCAAAAACTGATTTATCGCGATATAGGTAAAATAATGTAGGTGGTTAATGTAAAAATGTAATATATTAAGATATATAAAAAATGAAATGAAATTTTTGGTTTATTTTTTTATTACTATAAAAACCATTAAAATTTTAATTATCATTGAAATTTATAGGAATTAATTCTATTCAAATGCGGTTTTCCATAAATATAAAATGATCTTCCCTTATTTATTAAAAACCACACCTCCTGAAGTATAAATACCACAAACACGACAAAATTTCTCCTTAAGATCCCGAAATCATTTAAAGTTTAAACAATAAATCTCCTCCACAATATCCTTATGAAAATGTGATATGTTTGAAAACAAAATAACAACTCTATGTTCATTAAGTGTTCCTTAAATGAGGCAATATTCCAGAGGAAATTTTCTCAAATCAGTTCACTTATTTTCTTTTCTTCTTGTAACCTATATTCACCTCCTTCATCCATCATGTAATAATAAAAACATGATAATTTAATTACTATAATTTTTTTCATTAATTTAATATATAGTATCCAACCATTTCATTACCTCCTCACATTAAATGAAACAAACCCATTTTCCAAATTATGATGCTAAATCATCTTAATGAATAATTATTCTTTTCATTTTCCATTACTAACTTCAGGGAATGTAAGAAATGTATTATTATTGTATAATTAAATTGAAATAAATTATTTCAATGTAGGGATCTAATATATATACGTAATATTAAAAAAATAAAATTAGTCTGTGATGGTCAAAAAACCCACCAAAGTAAACAAAACATTTATCATTAATTATTTTAAAATGAATCATTCTATTGTATGAATGAAAAGGGATATTGGAACCCATTTAAATTAAGCATATTAATGAAGAAAATTTCATTCCACTTATGGATTTTTACTTTCTTTTGAAAATAATAACAATAATTATGCACAAGTAGACCAAACAAGATACCATGAAACAAACACACCCAAAAGAATAAAATTTATGAAATATTATTATTTAACTAGTTTTAATTAGTCATAAAGGGAACATATAAGGTATTAAAAATATGAATATATATATAGAATAAAATAATGAAAATTTTTAACCATTATATAAGATTTTAATGTACACAATGCTAACTATAAGTGTAAGGTTATGGATTTAATAACTCAATTTTCATTTAATGGGTTAATCATTGACATAATTTGTTATGTAATTATTAATTATGTGTGGAATGAAATTTTATTATATTATGAGTATATTTACACATTTTAATTTTTATTTATGTAGAATACACATAATAATTTAGTTTTATTAAAGCTCACAAGAATTATATGATCATCATAAAGGGAATTATCTTGATTTTCATTTATTGATGAATGTTTTGATGTTATTACACTATAATATTCCTTAATCAGTATATAACACCCATAAAAAATTTCATATCATGAAATTAATTATTTACATTCTATTTTATTTTGATTTAAAATTTTATTTTTTTAATGTAAATACTATTCAACTGACATTAATGTGGTAATGGTTTATTTCACCATTTCATCATTATTCCTGATTGTTTACATTTATGTGTAAAAATTTGAATATTTCACTTTCATCACAATTTTATATTGACATTTTTAGTGAAAATGTTTTATTTTATATTTTTTTGTGTTTTTAATATAATATACTTTCAACGTAAAAAGTGTATTTTCGTCAAAGATATTCTAGTAATCTTATTAATATAATTTCATCCATGTCGATGTGAATTTTTTAATCATATCATTTGGATGTAATCTAATGAGATTATTAATCATAATTGTTTGGATGTCTTACAATTTATTTTATTGTGGAATTATTGATATTCCCAAGGAAGAGTTTTTCAAATTATAACAATTACTGATTTTTTCAGGTGTGAAGATTCAGTTGTGTTATTTATTCATTTGAGGAATTTAACGGACTTATTATGTGATGGTAATGTCTAGTTATGACATCTAAATTCATAGATAGAAAACATTTTAATATCCATCTTGGGTTTGGGGTGAGGATATATCCATTTATTTTCAAATCACTTCCCTAAGGCCGTGATGGTATGTTTTTAATGTCTGATGTTATACATTCCATCATTATGGGATTAGTTATTGATTTCCTTTTGATTATGTGATTTGTATAATATCTATGTGTATGTTATTTTGATCATATGATTATTTTTATGGAATTATTTAATCATATTTTATTCAATCTAATTAATGCCATCATGTTATTTATTTAATAGAAAATATTTATATAATTTACCTACCCATTGTTGTTATTTATTATTTAAGTCATCTTCCACTATATGCAAGACCTTAGTGAGCATATGATCTCACCACATCCTTATGTTTACATTTTTTAGTATTCTAATATGATTATTATCACTGAGCTTTAGGGTTAATCTTGGGGAATAATTGTAACATCCCAGGTAAAGAAAGAATATTTCATTTTTCATATTTATTAATATTTTTGAATAAAATTTTAATAATACTTTAAACGGAATTCTATTCTTGATGGCGTACCCAATACGCAACAACGAGTTTCTTTGAAATCTTAAGTTGCACACTAATAATATAGTATTATTACTTTAAATAATAGTTAACGCATAACTGTTGTAATGGAGGGAATTAACATAACTAACTAAAAAATGATTACATATATTTGTTAATTATTTTTACATTTATCCAATAAATTTTAGAGGGTTAAAATTCAAATTAATCCAATTTTAAGAATAAATAATCTAATAATTTTAAAAAACTGTTTTGTCGCCTTTTGATGGAGAACCTTTTTTAAATATAACTTTTGACATTTTTATAAGCTCTATTATTAAAAATAAACTTATTCTTTAGAATTGAGACATTGAAATTTACTTTGGATACATTTTTCGTATTTTTCTAACAATGTTCATTTTTTAATGAATAGTTAAAAATACTGCATTTTACTTCATAACTGTTTTTTCATCTAATTTAAATATATTGTTAGAATATTTTTTTTATTTTTTAAAATTGTATTTAGAATATATTTTTACCATTTAGTCCAATGGTAGTCATTATAATTAATTTCTCTTTGATAATAGTCATAAAAAGTGTCATTCTTTTGATAGTTATTGTTTATTAAAAACAAGTTATTTGATTTGACAACGAGAATTAACTATATAATTTATTAATGAAACTTCTATGTTTTGAATATGGTAAAATGGACATAATTTGTTAATTTTGAATATGAAATATATCTTAGGGTGAATATTAGTATTTTTCGGATAATGTTCATTTTTTTAATGAATAGTGAGAAACACAACATTTTAATTCAAAACTGCCTTTTCATCCAATTTATTTATATAGTTAGATTGTAATTTTAATTGTTTTTAAAGAATAATTGAATTATTATTTTATCACTGAATACAATTTTTTTCATTTTATGTAATTTCTCTTTTCAATTGAATGTAAAAACAAGTCAATCTTTTGATAAATTTTACTTCTTAAAAACACGTCTTTTGTTTTGACAACGAGATTAACATTTAAATTAATTACTACAATTTCTTGTGTTTGAATTTGGTAAAATGGGTTCCACAATTGGAATCTAAAGGTCCAAATTATTTAATTAAGAATATTTTATTTTTGGACATTACGAATAGTAACAATGGTAATTATCTTTAATTATCGTGTTTAATTAGTAATCATGTAGTTAAGGGTAATAAAATAATATCATAAAAATATAAAATAACCCCAACATGTGTCCTAATTCTTTTTGTGGGGTCATGGATGACCATGGGACGAATTTTTCAAACTACGGTGAGCCATGGAATGACATTAGTGTGATAATGACTTTTTATCATATTTTTTTAAAAGAAAGGAAATATAATAATGTTTTGTATATCCGAAGTAAAACAATTTTAATTTCATTCAAAAAAATGATATATTTGAATATAAATATTCATTGGAAATATAAAAATATTTCCTACATGATGGAATTTTTTTATTATTTTTAGATATTAAATAAATAAATTTATTAATGTCACCGTGATGATGTAGTGATTACCTCATTAATATACGATTTAAATAAAATGAAAAGATAAGGTAAAATATAAGACATGCACTTGTCAAAAACCTATTGGATGGGTGGATTTCGAACCCTTATCAACTTATTCGTGAAATATATAATTATGGGACCTTTAAAATCCTAAAATCATTTTATAATAAAGTTTCATTTCATGACATTCCAACAGTGTCGCTCCTCCCTCTTATAAAAGGCCCCCAACTCTAACCCCCTTACCCCCACCTCTCAAGACTATGGATCGTCCAAAATCTGATCATATTGACTCTCCACATCCCTCTAAAACTCCTAGAAGCCTCACTTTAGCCAGAAGTATTTTCAAGGAAGCCTTTGGGATCAAATCAAAATGAGTTACCCGATTTGAAGGTACTATATTCTCTTGTTATTTTTGTTTTTCTTATTCTCCAACCCGCTAAACTCTTTTTATTAATTTATATTGTAAAAAATAGTATATTAATATACTAGGATGTTTTATGAGAATTATTCGAGCTAAACATATACACATCTCCATCTAATTGATAAACAACATATTGTATCTGTGGGTGGCAAATTACTGCCTCACAAAAAGATGAATGTTCAATCTTCTTTTAACACCTCTCATGGTGGCAATTAAGATATAATTGTATTTATATATGATATATATATTATTTTTATGTTTTCCTTATGATTCATTATTTTTCAGTTATGCCATACATTTATGTTTTCCATAATGGGTAAACGTGATAATATAATTTCAGGAAGTGCATACTACATCCCCCTCAAAGTTATTTGAATAGATAATTCGATATGTTGGACATATAAATGACAGAGTTAATAATGATATATATGATATTATAATTTAATTATAATATACCTATTTATAATTATTTTTTCATTCCATTAAATAATTAAATAGAAATAAAAGTAGGGTTCATGCGTACGGACTGATTACCATCTTCATGACCGGTGCGTTTCATTTCTTATCACCAAATGTTATGTACTATTATAAGAACATATATTTAATGGATATATATGACATATATTTAATATAAATTATTAATATAATTCTCTAATTATAATATATATATATCTCATTTAATTTTAATTCCATTAATATGACAAAGAAATGAATGTAGCATTAATGCGTACGTATGACCTACTATCTCCATGAATGGTGCATTTCATTTATTATCTCCAAATGTTATGGAATAGAATGAAATTTATATATAATGGATATATATGATATTTAAATCATTAATACTATTCAAGATTTGATGTACCTATAACTACATGGAATATTCTTTTCCAACAAGTTCATTTTTGACTCATGTACCGAACATCGTCAAAAACGTCTGATATGAACTCAAAAAATTAACCTATTATTATTACATTATAATTTGTAATATGAATTGAATTATAAAATTTAAATTAGGTCCTTGTGTAATTATTAATTGACCAATGTTTTTTATCCAGGAATATAAATAAATGAACAAGACAAGTCGGACTAGAGGTAGGTTATCCTACCTCTCTCATTCTTTTCATGTATTCTCTTTTATGTCATTTATTTTAAGCTCCATGTTCTTAAGTTGGGGTGTTATTTTATATTAATAATACTTTACATTTTTATTTTCATATGATGAATGAAACCATATTTCTCTCATCAATTAATTTTAATAATTTTTAAGTGGTGCTGTTAGGCTGCCGGATTTTCGTAAGGAATTTCTTATCTCACTTTTAATTATGTGAGATCTCCATTGTTCACCACTTATTTATTTCATGTGGTCTATTTTATTCCCATGATTATATTCTTTGTGTATTATACATTAATTTATCGTTATTTACATCTTCATTGTATGACCCTTCTTTCATGGGGTGTACGTTTCGAAAACATACCCAAATCGGTAAGGGAACGTTTCACCATCCTCTTTTTAAAAGACTTTTTTTTATTGTGACATTTAATTTAAATCTTATTTTATTTGGATATGTTCTTATATATCATTATTTATGTAAATTATTTGTACAAGTTATGAGATACCATTTTCTCTCTCATCAACTCATTTTTTGAATTTTAATGATATGTCTTTAGGATGTCGAATTTGTGTAAGGGAACTTCTTAACCCAATTTCAATTCTTTGGGTTAAAACACTACTTCTTGATTATGTCAGGATATGAATATGTGTGAATGACCTATGATTTTTTTACACTTAATATCCACATATATTTGGTGTATTTATATTTTTCACACATAATTACATTATTTATTTCTCCTTAATCTAAATATACCTTCTAAATACGGGACTTTGTCTCAATATCCTTTCATTGTGTAATATTTTTTTTTATAAATAGCATTATTTTTTATGGTGTATAACCCCCCTTTAATTTTACTTTTGGTCAATAGGAATATTTTTATACGAATCGTTTTACTAAATGACAAAGGTAATGTTTTTGTCTTACATATGCGGTGATAAAGACTTCTCCACCGTCATGACCATTATTTGAGTTTCGGCTTCCCCTACAAGCCCTAAACTTTTTTTTAAAATGAAAAATAAATTCCATGTTTTACTTTTCATTTATTTTTGTAAAGAAAATGGTTTTGATAATTTTTTGATTATATCAATGTGTTTTTGATATCTTGTGATTGAAATGTGGAAATGTTATGTTTCCTTTATACATGTTTTGTGTGATACGATTATGTTATGGTTCTTGGGAATTGATTATGAAGATGGGTGGTTCCATGATAAACTAAGGGCGGGTGAGCCATGATAGCTTTCCAATGCATTGGGGAACATGATGGAGATAAACACTAAGGTTTCACCGAAGATATTTAGGGAATATATTATGATGGGTATTCCAAACGTAACCATTAGGGTTACTCCCTATGTAAGAATGTTATGACTACCTCATGTTACCTTTATGTATTATAATTTCTTTATTTTATACATAAATATTATGATTTTTAAGGTATGTTATGAATGAATGTTATGGTTTCATTGATTTTTTTGGTTGGTTAATGTTTCCTTTCATTATGTTATAACCCTTACTGAGCATTTTATTTTCAACCCAAGTTATTGAAATCTTTTTCACAATTTATAAGGAAGGGTAAGAGAAAGGAGGTTTTCAAGAATATTTCGATTAAGAAAAGAACTCTGGTTTTGTTTCATGATTTTTTTATTTTTGTGAAAAATTAGTTATAGTAGTAGTGTCTACTTTGTAATCCTTTGAGATGTAATAGTTATGTCCTAATTCTCTATAACTCTAAGCCTAAGAATATCCTCAAAGTTAATTATTCATTTAATTAATGATTAAGTAATGTTTTAAGGCTGGTTCCTTATAGTCGGTATCAATTATTGGTTTAGACAAATTTAGAGTTTAGAGTGTTGTTTAAGTATAAGTGAAAAGTTGTGTATAACCACAATGGTTAGTATATTAGATGGATTCATTGTTATTTTTTGAATGATGGAATGTGTTTGAGATAACTTGGATAATTATATCATAGGGTTTATCTTCCTCATTAGTATGTGATGATTTTATTGATATACTCACACTGACATTTTTTGGTTTTAGTAAATGGATAGATCTAGCTGTAAAGACCCGTAAATTTCAAGGAAATTTTTTTCTTAATTTTCTTTGGAATTTTACAAGAACGCAGTTTCTGACGGCGCCTGATTCCGAGGCCCGGTGTGCCCGGAATCATTTTCCGAAGTTTGGCTCGGGTACGTTCAGTAAACGGACGAGCGGGTTTTTCTAACTTTTGAACCGGTGCCCAGAATCGAATTCTGAGGGCACCGATGAAATCGCAGCGCCGGTATTCGCTTAGAAATGCCTCTTCCGGAGTTGCGTTTGCTCGGGTGTGGTTTTTAATTTTCGGGCTTAAAGTTAAGAAATAAAATAATTTTGCGACAACTTTATTTTATTTCACTTAAGCCACTTGGAAGCCACTTGAAGCCACTTAAAAGCGGCTTGAACTGAGTTGAACTGGATAGGATGTTATCCGGAAATATCCTACCCCCTTGGTAGGATATTTGTGAGGTGGGGCCCGCACGAGCCCCGCCGTTTCTTTCCGCTAAGAAACGCACCCGTGAAAACCCGTCTTAATGAAAGTCAACCGACGCGTTTTCTAAATTCTTAACAGACCATTTAATTGGGCTGTTTCTCTCGTGAATTGAATGGGCTGTTTCTTTCGTGAATTTAATGGCCTGTTTCTTTCGTTGAATTAATTCAACGAATTAATTCAATCGTTTCTTAACCTGTTTCGTGTGTTGGCAAATTAATAAAATAAGACCAACCCAAATCTTTGGAGAAGGTTTGAGAGGATTCTTGTTCTTCTTCTCCCTTGCAAAGAACACGAAGAACGCGAAGAACGCGAAGAACGCCGAACCCGGAAATCGACGACGCTTCCGTCCGTGACGTTCTTCCACGCTCCGATCTCCGATCACCGACCGTTTGAGGTGAGTGATTTCGGATTTCCTCTCAAAAGTTCTTTTCTTTTGGTTTTTAACGAAACACATATTTAAATATTAATAATTTAAATCTGTTGTTCTTGGTTCGTTGAGCTCGCCGACTCAACGCCGGATTCCGCGACGACGCGACGCCTCCCCGCGACGACGCGACGATCCCTCTCTTTCGCGACGATCTTTTCCGCGAAGAACGCCCGCGCGCGACGATCGACGAGGTAGGGATTTTATATTTTGAAATACCCCTCCTTATATTCCCGTGAACATTCTTTAAAAATTAAAGAACCGGAATCAAGGAAACAATTTTATTTTATTAAAATTGTTGGTTCATGTGTTGAACATTCTATTTTTCTCTCCTTCTTTTTATCTAACGCAGAGGGTGCGGGTCGAACGAACACGGCCCGACAACCCTCCGCCGTTCTTCGTGTTTTGCGGATTTGGCGGGCGACGACGGAACGTGCCGCAACGGGTGTTTGATGATCCCGCAGTAAAGAACGGAACTCGGGAGGAACAACGGCGCAGACGGGGAGGAAAACGGGCCACCGGAGCGACTCCGGCGGCCCGCGGAAGCCGGAGGTGGCGCGGGTCGCCGGCGGCCGGAGGCGGCGGCACCCCGCGGGTGTCCAGCGCGACACCCCGCGGGTGCCGCGGGTGTCCAGCGCGACACCCCGCGGGTGCCGCGGGTGTCCAGCGCGACACCCCGCGGGTGTCCAGCGCGACACCCCGCGGGTGCCGCAGGTGTCCAGCGCGACACCCCGCCGGTGTCCAGCGCGACACCCCGCGGGTGCAGCGGGGTTGTCACGCGGCACCCCGCGGGTGTCCAGCGCGACACCCAGCGGGTGCCGCGGGTGTCCAGGGCGACACCCCGCGGGTGCCGCGGGGTTGTCACGCGGCACCCCGCGGGTGTCTGGCCGACACCCCGCGGGTGCCACGGGGGTGTCACGTGGGGCGGCGGCTTTCCCCCGCGTCGGCTGCTCGGCCGCTCGGCCGAGCCGAGCCGGACCGGCCCTGGCCGGGCCGGGCCGGGCCAACCGAGTCGGACCTGACCCGATTCGGGCCAACCAGGGGGGGTCGGGCCGGGTCGGCCCGGGCCCGGACCCCCCGTCTTCGGACGGACTTCGTTCAAATGGTCGTATCTCGAGCTACGGGCCTCCAAACGACCCGCCGTCAGCGGAAACACGATCCTTGGATCGAGACGGTCGTTTTGGTTTACCGCACTCAAAGTTTCGGAATACTTGGGGTTCGGCCGGGTTGGTTCGTACACGAAACCAACCGGGCCCTCGGAGCGGAAACGCTCATATCTTGAGCTACGGACGTCCGATTGACGTGCCGCCAGCTTTGTTGAATTCCTCTAAGTGAGACGGATCTTTTGGCATACTCCGCCCGAGGTTTGGGCGCAGGTGGAGTACGGTCGGGTTGGTTTTGCCTTAAAAATCAACCGGCCCCCTAGGACGAAAATGCCAATATCTCTCAGACCGGGCGTCCGATTGACGCGCCGTCTGCGACGTTGAGTTCCCGTTGACGATACGGAACTTTTGGATACATCAACTTCGGACTCCGTGTCAGTTGATGTATCAGCCTCTCGGCTCGTGGAGCGGACCCTCCCGAATGAGCTTGCTGTGTGCGAGAACCCTAGGCTGGCTGCGACTGCTACTTCGACAGCGACGACCGTGCAGGGATCCTCAGTGGACTGCGGCGACGACGGTGCAGAGATCCTCCGTGGACTCCGACGACGACCGTGCAGAGATCCTCCGTGGACTCCGAGGACGACCGTGCAGAGATCCTCCGTGGACTCCGACGACGACCGTGCAGAGATCCTCAGCGGACTGCGGCGACGACTGTGCAGAGATCCTCAGCGGACTGCGACGACTACTGCACTCAGTGATCCTATGTGGATCAGTGCTTCAGGTCCTACGTGGGCCCGGTCCTGTGTGGGCCCGATCCTGTGTGGGTCATCTCTCAGCGGTTCTGTGTGAGCCAACTCCTACAGGTCCTGCGTGGGCCCGATCCTGTGTGGGTCACTGCAAGGTTAGTACCTATCGATCCTTCGTGGGTCCGACGACTTAGATGGTTCAATGATCATCTTTATCGTCATCCGAAGAAGTATACCTGTGTGAGCTGAATCTTCTGTTTTACTCGGTAGAGGTGGTGCGCTTGGTTGTAGCGGCAGACCCGCGATACTGGAGACGAGCGTATGGAGTACGAAGACCGTGTAGCCGGCTGAGACCTGAAGACTGCTCGACCGACTCGACTTGGAGTGAGTCGACTGGCCCAGTGGACGGAGCGCCCGGTATTTGGCAGCAGACCCACGGCGGACGGAGCGCCTGGTAGTTGGTAGCAGACCCGCGGTACTCGACTGGAGGAGTACCTCTGTAGGCTATTTGGGTGAGCGCCCGGTATTTGGCAGCAGACCCTCAGCGGACGGAGCGCCCGGTAGTTGGCAGCAGACCCGCGGTACTCGACAGGAGGAGTACCTCAGCAGTCTTAGGTTAGTGAGAAGTACCTCGGAGTCGTGACAGGACCACTGTACACTTCAGAGATGGGGCTCTTCAACAGTTATGTTTTTGATAATGAAAATCCTGGTTTGAGCTGAGTCAATGATCCTTGTGTTTCCTCTTGATTGAGATGGGTTATCTGATAATTTCGATATATGTATGGGCATATACCTATGAGAGTTATCTGTTGAGTTTTCCTGTGTGGATTACGTTTTACTCTCCTTTGTGGATTGTGTTGTTCTATCCTGCGTGGGTATGCGTTTTGCTTTCCTGTGTGGACTGGGTTGTGCTAGGGCTCGAACGTTGGAGCCGATCGGGTAATTGATGAATTAGGTATATGTATGGGCATATACCTAAGCCGTGTCAGATGTTACTTCGTGATTGTATCTCTCCTTCGTGGCTTATCCTTTGTGGATTTAGGGAGACCTTTGGGGGTCTCGGGGTCCCTACTGGGTAGCTTATACTCACCCCTGCACGGGCTATGCCCGCACTTCATGGTGTTGGTTGCAGACGACAGGCAGTGCTGATGGAGACCGAGTGTTCGAGGACTGGACGGTACCCGGAGGTGGACTACACGGCGAGTCAGTACCCGGAGGTGGACTACACGACGAGTCAGTACCTGGAGGTGGACCACTGGGCGAGACGTGCTCGGAGCGGACGGCGAGACCCGAGGAGCATTGGAGCTATCTGTACCCACCCTTCAGGTGGGACTTCCAGAGGACGGCTCGACGCTGCAATTTTTCCTTTCAGTTGCTGTTTTTCCATTCAGTTGTACTTTACAGTTGGGCTTGTATTTCCGGCCCCTTTTTACTTTCAGCACAGCTTGTACAGTTTTACTTAGTGTTTTCTTTTCCGCTTGCTTACTCTGTGGTGCTTGTTTACTTTTCAAAGGCAATGCCTTCCCTTTTTGTTGGGATTTATGCCTTGGTGCTAGTCGCCAGCCCCTGGTCTATGGAAGGTGGGCTTGGGGTAGTCACGTCACGGGCCCCGAGGACGGGTCGTGACAAATTGGTATCAGAGCTGGTCGGTTCTACCGCAGACTCTGATCTTTCTTCTATGTGAAGCAATAGTGTTTAGCGTATTGAGTGTGGTTATCAGTCCAGGGAGTCCAGTGTTGGTGCGGCGGCCGACGTATCCATACACCAGGACCCTGACATCTGATTTCCGACTTAATTCACGAAAACATTGATTGCATGTGTGTTTCAAGTTTTCCTTGTGATTACTTGTGTCAGCTCACCAGGTATACTGTCCTGACTGTGGCGCACCTGTTTCTTTCAGGATGGCCCCACGACGACAGCCAGCTAGGATTCCGAGAGTGGAGCGTGATGACAGCCCACCGAGCGTCGAGGACTCGGTACAGGGCCCGTTGACAGCAGAGGCACCGGCGGTACCTTTACCCGCCGAGCCCCCGATGCTTCCAGCACTGGCAGCTGACGACGCACGACGCCTCGGAGCTCTGCACGAGTTCCAGTGCCAGCGACCACCCAGGTTCCGTGGGGAGTCGGACCCCCAGGCAGCCGAGGACTGGCTGGAGGCGGTCGTCCGAGTTTTCAGGCTAGTGAGGACACCAGCAGACCTCATGGTGATCCTCGCGGCGAGCCTACTGCACGCAGCAGCCGGACGATGGTGGAGCCTGATGCTCCAGGTACACGATGAAGCCACCCTCATCTGGACGGACTTCGAGAGCCTCTTCCGCTCAGAGTTCGTCCCGGACACCCTCAGTGCGGTGCGCATCCAGGAGCTTCTTCAGCTGCAGCAGGGCAGCTTGACGGTCGCTCAGTACGTGACGAGGTTCACCGACCTTTCTCGGTACTCGACAGACATGGTACGGGACCCCTTCTTTCGGGCCCGGACCTTCGAGCAGGGATTGAGACATGAGATCAGGGCATCGCTGATCTCTCTTAACATCCCGACCCAGGCAGGAGTGCTAGAGAGAGCCCTTCTGATCGAGAGCTTCCTGGCTGAGTCCACAGCGAGACCTGCCGCAGGGCGGCAGATAGCGGAGTCATCGGCAGCAGGTAGCCGACGGATGACTCAGGGTTCTAGGCAGACCAGACCTACCGGTGGCTGACTGCACGACTCATGCTCAGTTGTGCGGGGGAGCCGGGGTGGAGTCAGAGCCAGGCGTGCCGAGAGTGGGCAGTGTTACTCCTGTGGCGGGATTGGTCACATGGCTCATGACTATCCGACCCGCCATGCTGATGATCAGCAGTTAAGTGAAGAACCTCCCAGACAGAGGCAGAGGTTCGACCGTGGCGGTCCGCAGGGAGGAGGCGGACGAGGCAGAGGAGCTGGCCGCGCAGCAGGAGGTGGGCGACGCTTTGAGGCTCTGCCACCACCACCACCAGGAGGTCCGCCCCGACCACAGGGAGTAGGTGAACATGCGAGAGCTCAGCTTCAGGCAGCCGAGGCCTTCGATCATGGAGCTCTGGGAGCAGATGGACAGGAGCAGAACTAGTAGATACGTCCTTTGTACTTCTGGTTCCTTGTTGCTTTTGTGTAGCGTCTTGTATTATGAGCTGCAATAATAAAAGACGCATACCTTTGTGATATTTTCGTTCCTGTCCTCTTTCGTGATGTTACTAAGAGGTTCCAGTTTTGGCTGTT
Source organism: Viscum album (assembly GCA_963277665.1). Classification (NCBI taxonomy): domain Eukaryota; kingdom Viridiplantae; phylum Streptophyta; class Magnoliopsida; order Santalales; family Viscaceae; genus Viscum; species Viscum album. The sequence continues at coordinate 1,114,593,402 of OY728131.1, forward strand.
GACTTGACCCTCACTTGTGAGACATCTACTGGAGGAGACCAGTTACCACACACTAAAGCCGACAGTGTGACTCAACCCTTGGAGGCGAGAGTAACGGTTGGATCTCTTGGTAGTAGCGTCGAGGCCTTACGACGTCATCCTTGGTATGGATTAGTATCATCTATGTCGGGATTGACCGTATTAGGCGAAGAACGTGGTTCATCCAGGGGATGAGACCAGATTTCTCTTATCGGCAAGGAAGAAATCATAGCAGCTCTAGTGGGACCATAGGTGGTCCGGGCCACGATAGAGAAGGTCCAGGTGAGCACATGGAGCAGAAGGCTCAGATGCGTGCTCAGTACCGCCTTTGTATCCCTAGTTTGTGTTGAAGCTTTACGAGGACGTAAAGCCCTGTGGTGGGAGTAATGTAAAGACCCGTAAATTTCAAGGAATTTTTTTTCTTAATTTTCTTTGGAATTTTACAAGAACGCAGTTTCTGACGGCGCCTGATTCCGAGGCCCGGTGTGCCCGGAATCATTTTCCGAAGTTTGGCTCGGGTACGTTCAGTAAACGGACGAGCGGGTTTTTCTAACTTTTGAACCGGTGCCCGGAATCGAATTCTGAGGGAACCGATGAAATCACAGCGCCGGTATTCGCTTAGAAACGCCTCTTTCGGAGTTGCGTTTTCTCGGGTGTGGTTTTTAATTTTTGGGCTTAAAGTTAAGAAATAAAATAATTTTGCGACAACTTTATTTTATTTCACTTAAGCCACTTGGAAGCCACTTGAAGCCACTTAAAGGCGGCTTGAACTGAGTTGAACTGGATAGGATGTTATCCGGAAATATCCTACCCCCTTGGTAGGATATTTGTGAGGTGGGGCCCGCACGAGCCCCGCCGTTTCTTTCTGCTAAGAAACGCACCCGTGAAAACCCGTCTTAATGAAAGTCAACCGACGCGTTTTCTAAATTCTTAACAGACCATTTAATTGGGCTGTTTCTATAAGGCCCCAGCCTTAAACCTTACTTAATCTTGGGTTATTACAAGATTACACATTGAGGATCTTTTCGGGTTTAGAGTTGTAGAGAATTAGATCATAAAACTTGCATTACGTTCCACATATAAACAAAGTGGTTACATAAAGATAGTATTCCTCATTCCCATCAAAGGAAACACATTTGAATTAAAACATGGATTCTTTTTGACACATCCTTGACTCTATCATCTTATCATGTACCTTTCCCTTGACCTGTGAAAAACATTTCAAAAACTTGGGATGAGCATAAAAACTCAGTATGGGTTATAAAAACATGGAAAGGAAACATGGGTTCATACATACATAAGAGTGAAATCATACTTTACCCATAAAACATAGTCACTTTAACATACCTCATCAAATCATGAATAAATCATAGAAATCATAATACATAAAGGTAACTTGAGGCATTCATAACATTCTTACGTAGGGAGTAACCCTCTTGGTTACGTTTGGAATACCCATCACAGTATATTCCCTAAAAATCTCTTCGGAGAAACCTTAATGTTTCACTCCTTCGCGTTACCCAATGCATTGGAGAGCTATAACGGGCTCACCCGCCCTTAGTTTATCACGGAACCACCCGTTCTTCATAATAATGCCCAAAAACCTCAACATAATCGTATCACATAATACATGAATAAAGGAAACATAAAATTTCCACCATTCAATCACAAGATATCAATACCACACATTGAAATAAAAAATATTGTGAAAACCATTTTCAATACCAAAATAAAGGAAAAGTAAAACATGGTATTTATTTTTCTTTTAAAAAGAAGGAATGGCTTGTAGAAGAAGCCGAAACTCAAATAACGGTTACGACGACGGAGAAGTCGTTGTCGCCGCATACGTACGACAAAAACATTCCCTTTTGTCGTTTAGTAAACGCTTCGTATAAAAAAGATTCCTTTTGAATAAACGTAAAAGTCAAAGGGGTTTATACACCGTATAAAAGAAAGTTGTGTATAAAATAAAATATGCCTCAATGAAAGGAGATTGAGACGAAGTCCCATACAAAGATAATTTTTAAAATAAAATAGATACATTATGTGTATTCACTATAAGTACACATAAATAAAGTACAAATACAAGATACGACATAATAATATAATGACATAATTTGAAAGTAGGAGATTAACCCAAAGAATGGAAATTGGGTTAAGAAGTTCCCATACCTCGTATCTGACTTGACCCGACCGTTCTTTAAACTCCTGAATAATAAACTTTAGTTAATCTATACTTGATTATGAATCTTTTCCAAGTTCATTATTCCTTTTATACCATGTTATGAACATCATGTAATCATTTAAGTTAATAATGTTCATTTTGTCGGTATTTGGTTCTTAAGTCAAAAATAGACCTCTTACACTTACATGTTGTTAATTTGGTCAAAGGTTCATTATATTCAGAATATTATTCATGATGTAGATATCATATATGTCATATATATCCAGTACATTCATGCATTTATAATATTACATAATCATTTAGAGGTAAGAAATGAAATGCACCGTTCATGGAGACGGTAAGCCGTACGTACGCATGAACGCTACTTTCATTTCTTTGTCATATTGATGGAATTAAAACTAAATGAGACTTATGTATATTTTAATTCCAGAATTATATTCATCATTTAGATATATCATTAATTATATATATCCATTATATATATGTACTTTTAATAATAAATTACATTTGGGGATAAGAAATGAAATGCACCGTTCATGGAGACGGTAGTCCGTACGTACGCATGAACGCTACTTTCATTTCTATCTCATACTTTAATGGAAATAAATGATAATGATATATAGGTATATTATAATTCCAGTATAACATCATATATAATAACTTTAAATCCATCCTTTACACATCCCACATATGGAATTAACGAATCACATCACTTTTAGGGGGCAGTAGTCCGCACTTCCTTAAATGAAGATATCGCGTATACCCATAATGGAAGCCATAAAGGTATGCCAAAAATGAAAAAAACAGAATCTTAGGAAAACATAAACATATTATATATCATATATAAAAATAGTGACATCATAATGGCCACCTTTGAAGGTGTTTAATGAGTGTTGAACAATCATCGTTTCGGGAGGCAGAATTTCGCCATCCACGAAAACCTTATGTTCTCTAACCATTTGATGTATTTGTGTGAGAGTGTAGCTCAAATAAATCTTATAACAACATCCTAGTATATTGAAGATACTGGTGTTGTTACAAAAGAAGTAAATAAAAAGAGTTTAGGGGGTTGGAGAAGCAAAATAAAACAAATGAACATGAGAGAATGAATTACCTTAAAAAGTGTAACTCCTTTTGAGTTGAGCCTAAAGGCTTCCTTTGAAAGGATTCTGCCCAAAGGGAATCCTCTAGGATTAGGAGAGGGATTTGGAGAGAGCAAATGGGCAGGGGTTGGCCGAGACAAAGGCTTGAAGAGTGTGTGAGATGAGGTAGAGGTGGGGGCCTTTTATAAGAGGAGAGGAGGGGCACTTTTGGAAAGTAAAGAAATATTACATTATTTGAAAATGTGTTTCGGTTTTAAAAGGTCCCACATTGATAGAATTCGTGGATAAGGTGATAAGGCATCGAAATCCACTCATCCAATTGGTTTTGGCCATGTTTAGGTTGTATATTTTTCATTATCTTTCCATTTTATTTTAATCATTAAATAATGATGTCATCACTGCATCATTATTATGTCGTATATAATTTAATTTATTTAATGTCTAAAAATTATAAAAAAAATACTATGATATATGAAATCTTTTTATCTTTCCAATGACTATTTATAATCGAAATTTGGACTTGTATAACCCCACTTAAAAATTGTTTTAGTAAAACAATTTATGTTAGTGTCATTTTCACTTTAACATTAAATAAAAAGTAATTTATGTTATTTCCCAACAAAAGTGGATCCATGGGGTCCCCAAGTTAGGACATGGCTTGTCTTGGTCGGCCATGACACAACCAATAGGTTTGGGACATGTGTCTAGGTCATTTCATATTTTTAAAGTATTATTTATACCTTAAACTACACTAATTATCACTAATCGCGATTAAAAACTTAATAAGTTACTATTCACCAAAAAAATTATTATAATCTCATTGAACCACATTTTACTTCTTAATGACAACCATGTATGTCGGATTTTCAAAATTCAATACACATTAGTGGTAAACTTTCATTTAACTGAAAAATCAGTTTGCTTGATTACCACTTAGTGGTTTCACTATTCATCAAAAATTGATGTTTTTCAGAAAATTACCAAAAATTCACCCTAAGCTATATTTGATATTCCGAATTCAAAAATGAAGTCTATTTTACAAAATTCAAAACATATAAGTCAAATTAATTAATTTAATAATTAATTCCCGCTGTCATGACAAATAGCGTGTTTTTGTGAAACAATAAGTATCAAAAGATTGACACCAGTTTAAGTCTAATTTCAAATCGAAATTGATTCCAATGACCACCATTGGATAAAATGGTAAAAATATATTCTAATTTCACTTCAAAAACAATTCAAAACATAATCTAATCATATAAATAAATTAGATTAAAAAGCAGTTTTGATGTAAAATACAACATTTTACACTATTCATAAAAAATGAACTTTATCAGAAAGGTACCAAAAATTACACAAAGTAAAATTTGATGTCCCGATTCTCAATAAAAGTTTTATTTGGTCCAAAAGAATGTATAAGAGTGATCAAAACTATATTTAATGACGGTTCACCATTAAAAGGTGATAAGTGAACCTTTAGTGAAAATTAGAGTATAAAAGCCTAAAATTGAACTCTTTCCGTATTTTAAGCCTTTATCTTTTATTGGGTAAATGTAAAAACATATAAAAACATATCTATTCATATTTTAGTTATTTCTATTCATTCCCGCCAGTACAACGGCTACTTGTTAACTAACATTTAAAATAATATTATTATATTACTAGTGTGCTATGTAAGTTTCAAAGAAACTCATCGTTGCGTATCGGGTACGCTATCGAACATAGCAACCCCTTTTAATTAAAATTCATATTTAATTCTCAAATATTAATAAATATGAAAATTATTTATTCTTTAATTACCTGGGATGTTACATCCTTCCCCCCTTTTGGGAATTGCGTCCTCGCAATTTTATTCACTTATCAAAATAAGTGGGGGTATTTATCCCTCATAGCATTTTCAGATTCCCATGTTGCCTCTTTAATCACATGGTTTTTCCAAAAAAACCATTACCTGATGAATCACCTTATTCCGTAACACTTGCTCCTTATGGTCAAGAATCTGGACCGGTTGTTCCTCATAAGATAGGTTCTCTTCCAGCTGAACTACCTCTGGACTCAAAACATGAGATGGATCTGGCATATACTTTCTCAACATCGAAACGTGAAAAACATTGTGTACCTGAGATAAACTCGGAGGTAAAGCCACTCGGTATGCAACTGATCCAACTCTCTCCAGATTTTCGTATGGTCCAACAAACCTTGGACTCAACTTTCCTTTCTTACCAAATCTCATCACACTTTTCCAAGGAGAAACCTTGAGAAAAACATGATCACCTACCTCGAAAGATAGATCCTTCCTCCGGTTATCCGCATAACTCTTCTGCCTGCTCTGAGCTGTTCTCATGTGCTTCTGAATCAGCTGAACTTTTTCTGCCATTTCTTCTACCAATTCTGGTCCCATCAACTTCCTTTCACCCACTTCATCCCAGAAAGCTGGAGTTCGACACCGCTTCCCATATAATGCCTGAAATGGTGCCATCTGTATACTGGAATGAAAACTGTTATTATATGAAAACTCAACCAAAGAAAGATGTTGGTCCCAACTTCCCTGATAATCCATAGAACAAGCTCGTAGCATATCCTCCAATGTCTGAATTGTTCGTTCTGACTGCCCATCTGATTGAGGATGAAAAGCTGTACTAAAATTTAATTCAGTACCCAACGACTTCTGAAGGCCTTTCCAAAAGTTAGAAGTAAACCTGGGATCACTGTCACGACCCGCCTTCACCAAAAGGAGGGAAGGGTCAGCAGATTGCCAGGCCCTTCCTTCTTTAAGTTGAAGGAGAGATAATGACCCCCGAAACCCGCCTTCAATAGGTCCCGGAGTGGCGACTAGCACCAAGGGTATAGGAAATTCTCGCAAATGGAAGGCATTACCCTTTTTATTTTATAGGATCGAAAGATAAGGAGGAGAAAACCCAACAACACCAAGATAGAAAGAAAGTAAAGCCAAAAGTAAACCATTCCCACATGCATGTTTCAAAAGTGAAAGCCACAAAGTGCAAAAGAAAAGAAAGCTCTCAAGTAAAATACCAAAAGAAAACAAAGGTACGACAACAGCGACAACTCCAACCGTCTGACTAATAGGGTCCCACGCAGCCCTGGTAGTCCTCCTGGAAACCTGAAAGTAAACGTAGGGTGAGCATACAAGTACACTCAGTAGGGAAAACCAAGACTCTCGTGCACAAGTGGGGGAACGTACTAAAGTCCCGTGAGAAAAAAAGTGAACCAAACAACTAACAAGGCAAACTATCCATCCCAGGCCTCACCAAGGCTCACTCCCCAAATAACGCAAGTCAAGTAATATATATAATAAGAGCACATCGATGTTTGGGTACCCCGCGCCACTTCCCCACTGGTTATTGAGACATCCTACGCATCGGACCAATCCCGCCATTCTCACCGCAGTCCCACTGCCACACCCGCCCGCACACACCTGGGCCACCACCACACGCAGTCCCACTGCCAAATCCCGCCCGCACACACCTGGGCCACAACCACACGCAGTCCCACTGCCAAATCCCGCCCGCACACACCTGGGCCTCAACTGTCACAAGTAACCATGCCTGCAAACACCTAGGCCAGAACAACCACCGCTACGCCCGAAGACACCTGGGCTAAAGGATCCACTGCCACGCCCGAAGACACCTGGGCCTCATCCCGAAGACACTTGGGAAAATCACCTGCCGCACACACCTGGCCAACCACCACAACACCCTGCCCGGTGATTCTTGGGCTAATAATGGACTTCAGGCCATCACAGCCTGCCCGAAGGTACTTGGGCTATCCGGGAAAGGGAGCAGAAAAGGAGCTAATAACCAGCCACTAAGGATAGTGTTGGGAAAAACACCCTTCCCCCATAAATGGGGGTGTTCGGCACTAAGTGCTCAACTTGGGTGGGGCGCGAATAAGAAACACAAAGCTACAAGTATAGATATAGGTAACAAACACTCACCCAAAACTTAGGTTTTCCTAGCCAACCTACAGAACACGACACCACAACGTCCGAGTCAAAATTCACGACCCTTGCCCACAAACCATCTGTCCCATTCTCGTTTCACGTTCGGTCAATTGTTCAATTAATTTTAAGCACTACTGGGCAACTACCATAAGCATAACCAAGGAAGGTGTCAAAGCATGGATCAATCAAAACACTCACACCCGGTTCTACCAACAGAGGATCTCTCCCCAATTTGTGATAAAAACTCACAACCACTGAAACCATACCAACAGGAGATCCCACCCCCCAAATTCACACAGCCACCGAGAGTATAAAAAGAACGGGGAATCCCATCCCCTCCCATATTTCCAGCAAACGGCCCGAAGGGAAAACAACCAACAACCACTACCAACACAAGTCAGGGATTTCCAGATTTAAACGACTTAACACACTCCATGATTTCAAAATTCCATGTGTTCTATCCGTTAGTTATCACAGAAGGGTTGATCCTGGTGCTTTCAATTATTCAGCCGGGTATACGTGATTAACCAATTTCACAGCAGGAGTTCACAATTTCAGCAACCCATTTAAAACATCACGAGGGGATTCAAGTGCACACACACGACCACCAACGGCCTCAATTTTCAGAAAACATAGACCAGTACAACAAAAGGGATGATCACAAGATAAAGCATAAACAACGATCACAACCCCTTCCCCTTTTTCCTTTAGAACTTCGTTTATTATCTTCATTAGGGTTTGGTTCAACCAATTCCATAGGAACAAAAGTAACGCCCACCCCGCATGATACACAAAAGTGAGAGACGAGAGAAAATCCCTACCTGCTGATGGATGATCGACGTTTAGGCCGGGGGCGCGGAACTTTACGGATAACGACGCGGCGGTCCCGTGCACCAGAAGAGCCACGATTGAAGAAGGGGGGAAGCCACGGCCTAACCCTTAATTTATAAGAGCTGGGGACGGTTGAGATGAAAACACAAAACCACGGGAGACGAGGGAGTCGTGGGTTGACCACGTGGCTTGACTCATCATTAATGGCGCTGGGTGGTTTTAACTGACCCATGAATTAATGAAGCATTTAATTAAGACCTTTGCGCGCGTTTCGGATTTCCAAGATATTTTTAGCAAGGAAGAATAGGGTTTAAAACCCTATTTGCGAAAAGGAACATTACTGGAACAACTTGGCAGGGCCGGTCTCACCGATCGGTGTCACCGATCGGTCTCACCGATCGGTCTCGCCGATCGGTCTCACCGATCGGTACCCCGCAAGGAAACCGGATTTTCGGCAAAGGAAGGGACCAAGGGGGGTCTGGGTCATCACATCAGATACCTCTTAAACGATTCTCGTCCCCGAGAATCAAAACAAACTAGAAGGAAAGAGAGGATCCGAACAACCATCTTCGAAGATACCTCTTAGGAGTGGACCCCCGCTAATTGAAAACACTCCCTGTCAAGAACCAAGCATCACACCACGCCAAACCGCCCGGTCATGTGGGTTTGGGGAGTTCCCCTCCCCCATGTCAAGATATTATCCGCTTTGGGCGGCACTGACTCGCCCGCACGGGTTTAATCGCATCCACCTTAATGCGTCCTGATTAGGGGTCGGGTTTCCCCTTCCCTTCAACCGGGGCTTCCCACACAAAATCAGAGGAAAGGAACCTAGCACATTTCATAGCCAAAAAGGTCAAACGTTCTGTCACAACAGGCACCAAGGGTTCAAAGCTCAGAACAACTCGGGGTATTGGGCACGCATCTGTGCTTCCCTCTCCCACGTACTCTCTTCGAGGCCGCCATGTCTCCACAACACACGAACCAGGCCGACGGTTCGTCCACGGAGCACTTTCTCCTTGCGATCCTCGATTCTGACTGGCCGTTCCTCGAAGGTCGCGTCTCCTCCCACGTCTAGCTCTCCCCAGTTGATGACATGAGAGTCATCATGTAAGTACTGACGAAGCTGGGAGACATGGAAGACGTCATGGACCCTCTCCAACTGAGGTGGTAGGGCCAGCTGATATGCCACCTCGCCAACTCGCCTCAGCACCTCGAAAGGTCCGATGAACCTAGGGGAGAGCTTACTCCCCTTTCCGAACCTCCGCTGCCCCCGTCGAGGGGAAACCTTAAAAAACACATGATCTCCCACCTCGAACCTCAGGGGCCTCCTCCGACGATCAGCATAAGATTTCTGCCAATCCTGAGCTGCTTTCATCCTCTCCCGCACTAGCTGGACTTTCTCCGTGGTGCTCTGCACTACTTCTGGTCCAAGAGTACCAGTCTCACCAACCTCTGCCCAGCATAAGGGTGAACGACATGGTCTTCCATACAAAGCCTCAAAAGGGGCCATGCCGATAGTAGAGTGAAAACTGTTGTTGTAGGCAAACTCTACTAAAGGCAAGTGTCGTACCCATGATCCTCCGAAATCCAGAACACATGCTCGCAGCATGTCCTCCAAAGTCTGGATAGTCCGCTCTGTCTGTCCATCAGTCTGAGGGTGAAAAGCAGTGCTAAGGCGTAGTTGGGTGCCAAAAGCATGCTGTAACCCCTTCCAGACTCGTGAGGTGAATCGAGTGTCCCGATCTGAGACGATCGTTTTCGGAACTCCATGCAAACGCACCACCTCATCCACGTACCTCTGTGCTAAGGTACTCACGGGTCCCGACTCCTTGATAGCCAAGAAGTGAGCAGATTTTGTCAATCGATCCACCACTACCCAGATAGCATCAAGCCCGCCCTGAGCTCTGGGTAGTCCCGTGACGAAGTCCATTGAGACGTCGTCCCACTTCCACTCGGGAACATCTAGAGGATGCAACAGACCACCAGGAACACGGTGCTCAGCCTTCACCTGCTGACACACCAGGCATTTAGCCACGAACTCTGCCACTGCCCGTTTCACCCCGGGCCACCAAAACTGTCCCCTCAGGCCTTGGTACATTTTCGAAACACCCGGATGTACCGCCAAGGCTGAGCTATGGAACTCATGAAGGACTCCATCACGCATCACCTCTGGAACAAACAACCTCCGATGAAAGAGCATCCGACGTCGGCTGTCCTCCGACCATCCTTCCGGGGCGTTCCCCTGATCGACACGATCCCGCAACACTTCCACCTCAGGATCTCCCCACTGAGACTCTTCCACTTGCTGCAACAAAGAGGACTGTACCGTCATCTGAAACAAACAACCTCTAGTACCTTCCACCCTTGCATCCAAGTGCAAGGCAGCCAACTCCCCCATTGCCTTCCAAGCATCGGCAGATTCCCGAACCACCTCCTGATGCGGCTTCCTGCTCAGGGCATCAGCCACAACGTTTCCCTTACCTTCAGTGTATGAGATCTCAAAGTCGTAGTCCTGGAGAAACTCGACCCACCTCCGCTGTCGCAAGTTCAAGTCACGCTGGGAGAAGATATAGCGCAAGCTTTTGTGGTCGGTGAAGACCACAAAGCGCTCCCCAAAGAGGTAATGTCGCCACAGCTTTAATGCGAACACCACCGCTGCAAGCTCCAGGTCATGGGTGGCATAGTTCCGCTCATGGGGGCGTAGCGGCCTGGACCCGTAAGAGATCACCCCTTGTCGCTGCATCAATACGCACCCCAGGCCCTGTCCTGAAGCATCACAGAATACCTCATAGGCCATCCCTTATTCTGGCAACCTCAACACTGGGGCACTAACCAGTTTTTCTTTTAGGTAGCTGAAGGACGACTCACATTGCTCGCTCCACATGAAAACTTGGTCCTTCTTGGTCAAAGCCGTCAAAGGGGCTGCTACCCGGGAGAAGTTGGGTACGAATCTCCGGTAGTAGCCTGCCAGTCCGAGGAAACTCCGAACTTCCGCCACATTCTTGGGTGCTTCCCAAGAAACAATTGCCTCAACCTTTGATGGGTCGACTGCTACTCCCTGCTCAGACACTACATGTCCAAGGAAGTGCACTTCTCGCGCCCAGAACTTGCACTTTGACAACTTCCCATAGAGCTGGTGCTGTCGTAGGACCTCCAAAACTGTCCTCAGGTGCTCTGCATGGTCCTCTTCTGACTTTGAATAGATCAGGATATCGTCGATGAACACCACCACAAACCGATCCAGGTACTCCCGAAAGATGGAGTTCATAAGCCCCATGAACACGGCCGGGGCGTTCGTAACACCAAAGGGCATGACCACGAACTCGAAGTGCCCATACCTGCACCTGAACGCCGTCTTCGGGACGTCGCTGTCCTTCACCCTCAACTGGTGGTACCCGGATCGTAGGTCGATCTTCGAGAACCATCCTGCCCCCTTCAGCTGGTCGAAAAGATCATCTATCCTCGGAAGAGGGTAGCGGTTCTTGATTGTTACCTGATTCAGCCTCCTGTAATCAATGCATAACCTGAGGCCACCATCTGCCTTCTTCGCAAACAAGACTGGGGCACCCCACGGTGATGCACTTGGACGAACATAACCCCTCTTCATCAGATCGTCAATCTGTATCCGCAACTCCCGTAGCTCCGAAGGTGCCATCCGGTAAGGAGCCATCGAGATTGGTCGAGAGCCGGGCTGCAGGTCTATCCCGAACTCGATATCACGTCGAGGGGGTAGAGTCGTCACCTCCTCAGGAAAGACGTCCATAAATTCACGAACGATCTCTGGCACTTCCACCATTTCCGCATCTGTTGATTCTATCGTCAGTTCGGTCAACAAGGAGAGGAGAGGTTCCTCCCTCCTGTTTCCCTTCGGACAGCTCCGCTCGCCGGTGAAAGTAACACGCTGGCCGTCCAAACCGGAGAACACCACCCTCCTTTGGAAACAGTCGATGACGGCGCACACAGAAAATAGCCAGTCGATGCCTAGGATGACATCGTACGGCCGAATCTGTAGTAGAAGGAGATCCCTAACCGACCGATGCGGCCCCAACATCAGTCTACATCCCCGACAAACGAACAGCAAGTCGGTCTGACCTCCAACTGGTGTGCTCAACACCAGGGGCACTGGAAGTCTCTCGGCATCTAGTCCCAAGGCGCGGGCTAGACCAGGTGCAATAAAGGAGTGCGAAGCTCCGGTATCGAACAAAGCATAAGCAAGAGTGCTAAACACACTGATCGTACCTCGAACAACCTCTGGCCCTGCTGGAACTGTTGCTTCTGCGGCGTGTAACTGTCCACGCCCAGCTCCCCTACCCCTCGGCTATCGGCCACCTCCCCGACCACGCCCTGGTCGAGGTCCCTGGGGAGCGCCCTGAGGTCGGCCTCCCCCTCCTATGTCTGTCTGCGGAGGAGCGGGAGCTCGCTGTCCCTGCTGCTGCTGCTGGAAGGGTCTGGCTGGGAACTGCTGCTGTGGCGGATGCTGGGGATGACTGCCACCGCTGTACTGCACCCGATCGGGGCACTGACTCCGAAGATGTCCAGGGCTCCCGCAGATGAAGCACCGTGGTCCCGAGCCTGAAGGAAAAGAACGTGGGCCAGGGGATCGAAACTGAAACTGCTGCGGCCTGCTCCCTGCGGGTCGGAACCTGGAGGGTCCCGATGCTGGGGGCCTGGTGCTGACGGCCTTCCCCTTCGATGGTCCCAGCTGGATCCCTTCTCGTGACAGTCCGCCTAGAGTGTGCATCCTTTCCACCACTTCGGCCTTCTTCTGAACCTCTAAGTATGTCGGAAGGGTAAAGGGAGTAACAACATACTGGAGGGAGGGTCGGAGCGCCTCCTCCAAACGTCTTGCCCGAGACTCCTCATCGGGAAAGAGGTCTGGAGCAAAACGCAGGAGGTCCTTGAACTTGATTCCAAGTTCCCTCACGGACATGCTCCCCTGCTGGAGGGAGAGTAGCTCCTGCCTCTTCTCCGCCTTCATTGTCGAGGAGAGAAACTCCGCCCGGAACTCCTTCTCGAATTCCGCCCAAGCAACCTCAGACTCTTTCCTACTCCCCAGGTGAAGCATCCACCACTGACGTGACGCTCCTCGCATCTGGCTAACAGCCAGAGGAACCCAGTACTCTGTCGGGGCCCGAATCAGGCCGAAGGCTATGACTAGCTCCTCCAGCCAGCCTTCCGTCTTCATGTCGGAGGTTCTGCCCTCATATTTCTCGAGGGCCTGTCGCTGAAAGGCTCGAAGAGTCTTCTGCCACCAGTCGTCCTCTTCCTCCCGATCAGCTCTCTGCTGATTGGCCAAGGTAGTCTCAGGAGTCTCGATCGCCTGTACCACACGTGGTCGCCTTCCAGGTGCCATAGCTGCAAGGTAAACAAGGAATGCCTAAGCCCAGTAGTGCAAAGAAAACCGTTCTCAAAACTTATTAAGATTTAATTTATTCTTAATTTCCCAAGACATCCCAGAAACACAAGAACACAAGTCATTTATGATGCATGTACCTTCCCTAGGGTCTCTACCCTGCAATCAGTGTGGCTTCACTTGGTCGTTCGGTAGGTCCAGAGTCCTTGCATCGGATCACGGGGGGCCCTAAAATCCCGTGTCCTAGCCGGTCCTCCCTGGCCTATTTCACGCACCAAGGTCACCCAACGCTGTTGCCTTACCGTCCCATGAAATCCTTACTGTGCCTAACTCCAGACTCCGTCCTATCTCTCAACCTGCCTCTGATACCATTCTGTCACGACCCGCCTTCACCAAAAGGAGGGAAGGGTCAGCAGATTGCCAGGCCCTTCCTTCTTTAAGTTGAAGGAGAGATAATGACCCCCGAAACCCGCCTTCAATAGGTCCCGGAGTGGCGACTAGCACCAAGGGTATAGGAAATTCTCGCAAATGGAAGGCATTACCCTTTTTATTTTATAGGATCGAAAGATAAGGAGGAGAAAACCCAACAACACCAAGATAGAAAGAAAGTAAAGCCAAAAGTAAACCATTCCCACATGCATGTTTCAAAAGTGAAAGCCACAAAGTGCAAAAGAAAAGAAAGCTCTCAAGTACAATACCAAAAGAAAACAAAGGTACGACAACAGCGACAACTCCAACCGTCCGACTAATAGGGTCCCGCGCAGCCCTGTTAGTCCTCCTGGAAACCTGAAAGTAAACGTAGGGTGAGCATACAAGTACACTCAGTAGGGAAAACCAAGACTCTCGTGCACAAGTGGGGGAACGTACTAAAGTACCGTGAGAAAAAAAGTGAACCAAACAACTAACAAGGCAAACTATCCATCCCAGGCCTCACCAAGGCTCACTCCCCAAATAACGCAAGTCAAGTAATATATATAATAAGAGCACATCGATGTTTGGGTACCCCGCGCCACTTCCCCACTGGTTATTGAGACATCCTACGCATCGGACCAATCCCGCCATTCTCACCGCAGTCCCACTGCCACACCCGCCCGCACACACCTGGGCCACCACCACACGCAGTCCCACTGCCAAATCCCGCCCGCACACACCTGGGCCACAACCACACACAGTCCCACTGCCAAATCCCGCCCGCACACACCTGGGCCTCAACTGTCACAAGTAACCATGCCTGCAAACACCTAGGCCAGAACAACCACCGCTACGCCCGAAGACACCTGGGCTAAAGGATCCACTGCCACGCCCGAAGACACCTGGGCCTCATCCCGAAGACACTTGGGAAAATCACCTGCCGCACACACCTGGCCAACCACCACAACACCCTGCCCGATGATTCTTGGGCTAATAATGGACTTCAGGCCATCACAGCCTGCCCGAAGGTACTTGGGCTATCCGGGAAAGGGAGCAGAAAAGGAGCTAATAACCAGCCACTAAGGATAGTGTTGGGAAAAACACCCTTCCCCCATAAATGGGGGTGTTCGGCACTAAGTGCTCAACTTGGGTGGGGCGCGAATAAGAAACACAAAGCTACAAGTATAGATATAGGTAACAAACACTCACCCAAAACTTAGGTTTTCCTAGCCAACCTACAGAACACGACACCACAACGTCCGAGTCAAAATTCACGACCCTTGCCCACAAACCATCTGTCCCATTCTCGTTTCACGTTCGGTCAATTGTTCAATTAATTTTAAGCACTACTGGGCAACTACCATAAGCATAACCAAGGAAGGTGTCAAAGCATGGATCAATCAAAACACTCACACCCGGTTCTACCAACAGAGGATCTCTCCCCAATTTGTGATAAAAACTCACAACCACTGAAACCATACCAACAGGAGATCCCACCCCCCAAATTCACACAGCCACCGAGAGTATAAAAAGAACGGGGAATCCCATCCCCTCCCATATTTCCAGCAAACGGCCCGAAGGGAAAACAACCAACAACCACTACCAACACAAGTCAGGGATTTCCAGATTTAAACGACTTAACACACTCCATGATTTCAAAATTCCATGTGTTCTATCCGTTAGTTATCACAGAAGGGTTGATCCTGGTGCTTTCAATTATTCAGCCGGGTATACGTGATTAACCAATTTCACAGCAGGAGTTCACAATTTCAGCAACCCATTTAAAACATCACGAGGGGATTCAAGTGCACACACACGACCACCAACGACCTCAATTTTCAGAAAACATAGACCAGTACAACAAAAGGGATGATCACAAGATAAAGCATAAACAACGATCACAACCCCTTCCCCTTTTTCCTTTAGAACTTCGTTTATTATCTTCATTAGGGTTTGGTTCAACCAATTCCATAGGAACAAAAGTAACGCCCACCCCGCATGATACACAAAAGTGAGAGACGAGAGAAAATCCCTACCTGCTGATGGATGATCGACGTTTAGGCCGGGGGCGCGGAACTTTACGGATAACGACGCGGCGGTCCCGTGCACCAGAAGAGCCACGATTGAAGAAGGGGGGAAGCCACGGCCTAACCCTTAATTTATAAGAGCTGGGGACGGTTGAGATGAAAACACAAAACCACGGGAGACGAGGGAGTCGTGGGTTGACCACGTGGCTTGGCTCATCATTAATGGCGCTGGGTGGTTTTAACTGACCCATGAATTAATGAAGCATTTAATTAAGACCTTTGCGCGCGTTTCGGATTTCCAAGATATTTTTAGCAAGGAAGAATAGGGTTTAAAACCCTATTTGCGAAAAGGAACATTACTGGAACAACTTGGCAGGGCCGGTGTCACCGATCGGTCTCACCGATCGGTCTCGCCGATCGGTCTCACCGATCGGTACCCCGCAAGGAAACCGGATTTTCGGCAAAGGAAGGGACCAAGGGGGGTCTGGGTCATCACAATCACGATCCGATACAATGGAGAGAGAAACTCCATGTAACCTGAATATCTCTTTAAAATACAAACGGGAAAGTTGAGCAAGAGAGAAAGTATCTCGTATAGCAAGGAAATGAGCAGACTTGGTCAAGCGATCAATAATAACCCAGATTGCATTATTACCTCGAGATGTCTTCGGTAATCCAACAACAATGTCCATGGATATATTCTCCCATTTCCACTCTGGCACTGGTAAAGGCTGAAGCATCCCTTTCGGTAACTGCCGCTCTGCTTTAACCTGTTGACATGTCAAACACTTCATAGTAAAATCAGAAATGTCTCTTTTCATTCCATCCCACCAGTAATACTCCTGCAGATCTCTATACATCTTAGTACTTCCCGGATGAACTGAAAACGGAGAACTATGAGCTTCACATAACAACTCTCTCTTCAACTGTGAATCACAAGGCACACACAATCTCTTCCCAAATCTCAAAACACAAACACAAACTTATCCAAGAACTCATGGAAAATTTTATTCATAAGGTCCATGAATACAACAGGTGCATTGGTTAACCCCAAAGGCATAACTACAAATTCATATTGGACATATCTAGTACGGAACACAATCTTCGGAACATCTGCCTCCTTTACCTTCAGCTGATGGTACCCCGACCTCAAGTCAATCTTCGAAAAATACTGAGCTCCCTGGAGCTGATACCACTTCATTCGATGGCCCAACATCTGCTGAAGTAGTTGCAAAGGATTTCACCACCCCTTTCTGCTTGTAGTCTAACTGCTTCCCATCACTCAAGCTCCTTATCGGACACTCGTTTGCATAGTGACCCATCTCATTGCACTTATAACATTTCACTAACTGTAAATCAAATTTATTCTTACCTTCACCTTGATCCTTTTCAGTGCAATCACGAGCCTTATGTCCCATCTTACCACATCGGTAGCACTTCCCAGAATTCAGAAGACATTCCCCAGCATGCCTTTTTCCACATTTATCACAAACTGGAAACTTAGTTTTCTTACCATCAGACTTTTTTGAAGAATTCTTACCTTTCTCCTGCCACCTCGGTCTCTTCTTCTGCTGGTTGTTATAGAAAACTTGGTCATCGGCAAACTCCATTTCCACCTTCTCAGCACATCAAACAAGCTTTTCATAACTTTTAAACTCACGAGAAGCCAATGCCCTTCGATACTTTGGCTTTAATCCTGAGTAAAAACGATTGATTTTACTATCAAGGTCCCGGATAAAATTTGGAGCATACCTTGCCAATCGAGTGAACTTTTCTTCATAGGCAGCCACTGAGTCTTCCTCTTGCCTCAATTCCAAGAATTGCTTTTCCATCCTAAGTCGAACAGCCTTAGGAAAATACTTCTCAAGAAACATACCTTTGAATTCATCCCAGTCAAGAGCATCAATCTCATCGGCGTCCCTGATATTTTTAACCATAGACCACCACTGATCTGCTTCACCCTCCAAACGGTAAATAGCAAGACTAACCTTTTGATTGTCTGAACACCCCATGACATCAAAAATCTTCTCTAGTGCTTTAATCCACCCTTCAGCTAGCACAGGGTCAGATGATCCTCTGAATGATGGTGGATGTTGCCTCATGAAATGTTCCACCACTGACATGTTCCTCTGCGGTTGATCTGGCTGATCTCGTGCATGGATACCACCGCCATTTATCGCTTGAGTCAACTGCGCCATTACTGCAACAAACTATTCAGTTCCGATTCCGACCATCTCAGGTTGCTGATTTGGAAGGCTGTCTTCCTCCTGATGTCGTCCCAACATAGCTGCTTTGTTTCCCCTACGGAAAACCATTCTGAACATGGAAATATCTTAGGCGAAGCAACATGGTAATCCGTAAATGCAATATCATTTCAATCATATTATAATTTAACACTTTTCTAACTCCTAAAGTTGTCTAAACCGACCTCTGATACCAACTATAAGGCCCCAGCCTTAAACCTTACTTAATCTTGGGTTATTACAAGATTACACATTGAGGATCTTTTCGGGTTTAGAGTTTTAGAGAATTAGATCATAAAACTTGCATTACCTTCCACATATAAACAAAGTGGTTACATAAAGATAGTATTCCTCATTCCCATCAAAGGAAACACATTTGAATTAAAACATGGATTCTTTTTGACACATCCTTGACTCTATCATCTTATCATGTACCTTTCCCTTGACCTGTGAAAAACATTTCAAAAACTTGGGATGAGCATAAAAACTCAGTATGGGTTATAAAAACATGGAAAGGAAACATGGGTTCATACATACATAAGAGTGAAATCATACTTTACCCATAAAACATAGTCACTTTAACATACCTCATCAAATCATGAATAAATCATAGAAATCATAATACATAAAGGTAACTTGAGGCATTCATAACATTCTTACGTAGGGAGTAACCCTCTTGGTTACGTTTGGAATACCCATCACAGTATATTCCCTAAAAATCTCTTCGGAGAAACCTTAATGTTTCACTCCTTTGCGTTACCCAATGCATTGGAGAGCTATAACGGGCTCACCCGCCCTTAGTTTATCACGGAACCACCCGTTCTTCATAATAATGCCCAAGAACCTCAACATAATCGTATCACATAAAACATGAATAAAGGAAACATAAAATTTCCACCATTCAATCACAAGATATCAATACCACACATTGATATAAAAAATATTGTGAAAACCATTTTCAATACCAAAATAAAGGAAAATTAAAACATGGTATTTATTTTTCTTTTAAAAAGAAGGAATGGCTTGTAGAAGAAGCCGAAACTCAAATAACGGTTACGACGGCGGAGAAGTCGTTGTCGCCGCATACGTACGACAAAAACATTCCCTTTTGTCGTTTAGTAAACGCTTCTTATAAAAAAGATTCCTTTTGAATAAACGTAAAAGTCAAAGGGGTTTATACACCGTATAAAAGAAAGTTGTGTATAAAATAAAATATGCCTCAATGAAAGGAGATTGAGACGAAGTCCCATACAAAGATAATTTTTAAAATAAAATAGATACATTATGTGTATTCACTATAAGTACACATAAATAAAGTACAAATACAAGATACGACATAATAATATAATGACATAATTTGAAAGTAGGAGATTAACCCAAAGAATGGAAATTGGGTTAAGAAGTTCCCATACCTCGTATCTGACTTGACCCGACCGTTCTTTAAACTCCTGAATAATAAACTTTAGTTAATCTCTACTTGATTATGAATCTTTTCCAAGTTCATTATTCCTTTTATACCATGTTATGAACATCATGTAATCATTTAAGTTAATAATGTTCATTTTGTCGGTATTTGGTTCTTAAGTCAAAAATAGACCTCTTACACTTACATGTTGTTAATTTGGTCAAAGGTTCATTATATTCAGAATATTATTCATGATGTAGATATCATATATGTCATATATATCCAGTACATTCATGCATTTATAATATTACATAATCATTTAGAGGTAAGAAATGAAATGCACCGTTCATGGAGACGGTAAGCCGTACGTACGCATGAACGCTACTTTCATTTCTTTGTCATATTGATGGAATTAAAACTAAATGAGACTTATGTATATTTTAATTCCAGAATTATATTCATAATTTAGATATATCATTAATTATATATATCCATTATATATATGTACTTTTAATAATAAATTACATTTGGGGATAAGAAATGAAATGCACCGTTCATGGAGACGGTAGTCCGTACGTACGCATGAACGCTACTTTCATTTCTATCTCATACTTTAATGGAAATAAATGATAATGATATATAGGTATATTATAATTCTAGTATAACATCATATATAATAACTTTAAATCCATCCTTTACACGTCCCACATATGGAATTAACGAATCACATCACTTTTAGGGGGCGGTAGTCCGCACTTCCTTAAATGAAGATATCGCGTATACCCATAATGGAAGCCATAAAGGTATGACAAAAATGAAAAAAACAGAAGCTTAGGAAAACATAAACATATTATATATCATATATAAAAATAGTGACATCATAATGGCCACCTTTGAAGGTGTTTAATGAGTGTTGAACAATCATCGTTTCGGGAGGCAGAATTTCGCCATCCACGGAAACCTTATGTTCTCTAACCATTTGATGTATTTGTGTGAGAGTGTAGCTCAAATAAATCTTATAACAACATCCTAGTATATTTAAGATACTGGTGTTGTTACAAAATAAGTAAATAAAAAGAGTTTAGGGGGTTGGAGAAGCAAAATAAAACAAATGAACATGAGAGAATGAATTACCTTAAAAAGTGTAACTCCTTTTGAGTTGAGCCTAAAGGCTTCCTTTGAAAGGATTCTGCCCAAAGGGAATCCTCTAGGATTAGGAGAGGGATGTGGAGAGAGCAAATGGGCAGGGGTTGGCCGAGACAAAGGCTTGAAGAGTGTGTGAGATGAGGTAGAGGTGGGGGCCTTTTATAAGAGGAGAGGAGGGGCACTTTTGGAAAGTAAAGAAATATTACATTATTTGAAAATGTGTTTCGGTTTTAAAAGGTCCCACATTGATAGAATTCGTGGATAAGGTGATAAGGCATCGAAATCCACTCATCCAATTGGTTTTGGCCATGTGTAGGTTGTAGATTTTTCATTATCTTTCCATTTTATTTTAATCGTTAAATAATGATGTCATCACTGCATCATTATTATGTCGTAAATAATTTAATTTATTTAATGTCTAAAAATTATAAAAAAAATACTATGATATATGAAATCTTTTTATCTTTCCAATGATTATTTATAATCGAAATTTGGACTTGTATAACCCCACTTAAAAATTGTTTTAGTAAAACAATTTATGTTAGTGTCATTTTCACTTTAACATTAAATAAAAAGTAATTTATGTTATTTCCCAACAAACGTGGATCCATGGGGTCCCCAAGTTAGGCCATGGCTTGTCTTGGTCGGCCATGACACAACCAATAGGGTTGGGACATGTGTCTAGGTCATTTCATATTTTTAAAGTATTATTTATACCTTAAACTACACTAATTATCACTAATCGCGATTAAAAACTTAATAAGTTACTATTCACCAAAAAAATTATTATAATCTCATTGAACCACATTTTACTTCTTAATGACAACCATGTATGTCGGATTTTCAAAATTCAATACACATTAGTGGTAAACTTTCATTTAACTGAAAAATCAGTTTGCTTGATTACCACTTAGTGGTTTCACTATTCATCAAAAAATGATGTTTTTCAGAAAATTACCAAAAATTCACCCTAAGATATATTTGATATTCCGAATTCAAAAATGAAGTCTATTTTACAAAATTCAAAACATATAAGTCAAATTAATTAATTTAATAATTAATTCCCGCTGTCATGACAAATAGCGTGTTTTTGTGAAACAATAAGTATCAAAAGATTGACACCAGTTTAAGTCTAATTTCAAATCGAAATTGATTCCAATGACCACCATTGGATAAAATGGTAAAAATATATTCTAATTTCACTTCAAAAACAATTCAAAACATAATCTAATCATATAAATAAATTAGATTAAAAAGCAGTTTTGATGTAAAATACAACATTTTACACTATTCATAAAAAATGAACTTTATCAGAAAGGTACCAAAAATTACACAAAGTAAAATTTGATGTCCCGATTCTTAATAAAAGTTTTATTTGGTCCAAAAGAATGTATAAGAGTGATCAAAACTATATTTAATGACGGTTCACCATTAAAAGGTGATAAGTGAACCTTTAGTGAAAATTAGAGTATAAAAGCCTAAAATTGAACTCTTTCCGTATTTTAAGCCTTTATCTTTTATTGGGTAAATTTAAAAACATCTAAAAACATATCTATTCATATTTTAGTTATTTCTATTCATTCCCGCCAGTACAACGGCTACTTGTTAACTAACATTTAAAATAATATTATTATATTACTAGTGTGCTACGTAAGTTTCAAAGAAACTCATCGTTGCGTATCGGGTATGCTATCGAACATAGCAACCCCTTTTAATTAAAATTCATATTTAATTCTCAAATATTAATAAATATGAAAATTATTTATTCTTTAATTACCTGGGATGTTACAGTTTCTCTCGTGAATTGAATGGGCTGTTTCTTTCGTGATTTTAATGGCCTGTTTCTTTCGTTGAATTAATTCAACGAATTAATTCAATCGTTTCTTAACCTGTTTCGTGTGTTGGCATATTAATAAAATAAGACCAACCCAAATCTTTGGAGAAGGTTTGAGAGGATTCTTGTTCTTCTTCTCCCTTGCAAAGAACACGAAGAACGCGAAGAACGTGGAGAACGCCGAACCCGGAAATCGACGACGCTTCCGTCCGTGACGTTCTTCCACGCTCCGATCTCCGATCACCGACTGTTTGAGGTGAGTGATTTCGGATTTCCTCTCAAAAGTTCTTTTCTTTTGGTTTTTAACGAAACACAGATTTAAATATTAATAATTTAAATCTGCTGTTCTTGGTTCATTGAGCTCGCCGACTCAACGCCGGATTCCGCGACGACGCGACGCCTCCCCGCGACGACGCGACGATCCCTCTCTTTCGCGACGATCCTTTCCGCGAAGAACGCCCGCGCGCGACGATCGACGAGGTAGGGATTTTATATTTTGAAATACCCCTCCTTATATTCCCGTGAACATTCTTTAAAAATTAAAGAACCGGAATCAAGGAAACAATTTTATTTTATTAAAATTGTTGGTTCATGTGTTGAACATTCTATTTTTCTCCCGTTGTTTTTATCTAACGTGGAGGGTGCGGGTCGAACGAACACGGCCCGACAACCCTCCGCCGTTCTTCGTGTTTTGCGGATTTGGAGGGCGACGACGGAACGTGCCGCAACGGGTGTTTGATGATCCCGCAGTAAAGAACGGAACTCGGGAGGAACAACGGCGCAGACGGGGAGGAAAACGGGCCACCGGAGCGACTCCGGCGGCCCGCGGAAGCCGGAGGTGGCGCGGGTCGCCGGCGGCACCCCTCGGGTGTCCAGCGCGACACCCCGCGGGTGCCGCGGGTGTCCAGCGCGACACCCCGCGGGTGCCGCGGGTGTCCAGCGCGACACCCCGCGGGGTTGTCACGCGGCACCCCGCGGGTGTCTGGCCGACACCCCGCGGGTACAGGGGGTGTCACGTGGGGCGGCGGCTTTCCCCCGCGTCGGCCGCTCGGCCGCTCGGCCGGGCCAACCGAGTCGGACCCGACCCGGTTCGGGCCAACCAGGGGGGGTCGGGCCGGGTCGGCCCGGGCCCGGACCCCCCGTCTTCGGACGGACTTCGTTCAAATGGTCGTATCTCGAGCTACGGGCCTCCAAACGACCCGTCGTAAGCGGAAACGCGATCCTTGGATCGAGACGGTCGTTTTGGTTTACCACACTCAAAGTTTCGGAATACTTGGGGTTCGGCCGTGTTGGTTCGTACACGAAACCAACCGGGCCCTCGGAGCAGAAACGCTCATATCTTGAGCTACGGACGTCCGATTGACGTGCCGCCAGCTTTGTTGAATTCCTCTAAGTGAGACGGATCTTTTGGCATACTCCGCCCGAGGTTTGGACGCAGGTGGAGTACGGTCGGGTTGGTTTTGCCTTAAAAATCAACCGGCCCCCTGGGACGAAAATGCCAATATCTCTCAGACCAGGCGTCCGATTGACGCGCCGTCTGCGACGTTGAGTTCCCGTTGACGATACGGAACTTTTGGATACATCAACTTCGGACTCCGTGTCAGTTGATGTATCAGCCTCTCGGCTCGTGGAGCGGACCCTCCCGAACGAGCTTGCTGTGTGCGGGAACCCTAGGCTGGCTGCGACTGCTACTTCGACAGCGACGACCGTGCAGGGATCCTCAGTGGACTGCGGCGAAGACTGTGCAGAGATCCTCCGTGGACTCCGACGACGACCGTGCAGAGATCCTCCGTGGACTCCGACGACGACCGTGCAGAGATCCTCCGTGGACTCTGACGACGACCGTGCAGAGATCCTCCGGGGACTCCGACGACGACCGTGCAGAGATCCTCAGCGGACTGCGGCGACGACTGTGCAGAGATCCTCAGCGGACTGCGATGACTACTGCACTCAGCGATCCTATGTGGATCAGTGCTTCAGGTCCTACGTGGGCCCGGTCCTGTGTGGGCCCGATCCTGTGTGGGTCATCTCTCAGCGGTTCTGTGTGAGCCAACTCCTACAGGTCCTGCGTGGGCCCGATCCTGTGTGGGTCACTGCAAGGTTAGTACCTATCGATCCTTCGTGGGTCCGACGACTTAGATGGTTCAATGATCATCTTTATCGTCATCCAAAGAAGTATACCTGTGTGAGCTGAATCTTCTGTTTTACTCGGTAGAGGTGGTGCGCTTGGTTGTAGCGGCAGACCCGCGATACTGGAGACGAGCATATGGAGTACGAAGACCGTGTAGCCGGCTGAGACCTGAAGACTGCTCGACCGACTCGACTTGGAGTGAGTCGACTGGCCCAGTGGACGGAGCGCCCGGTATTTGGCGGCAGACCCACGGCGGACGGAGCGCCTGGTAGTTGGCAGCAGACCCGCGGTACTCGACTGGAGGAGTACCTCTGTAGGCTATTTGGGTGAGCGCCCGGTATTTGGCAGCAGACCCTCAGCGGACGGAGCGCCCGGTAGTTGGCAGCAGACCCGCGGTACTCGACAGGAGGAGTACCTCAGCAGTCTTAGGTTAGTGAGAAGTACCTCGGAGTCGTGACAGGACCACTGTACACTTCAGAGATGGGGCTCTTCAGCAGTTATGTTTTTGATAATGAAAATCCTGGTTTGAGCTGAGTCAATGATCCTTGTGTTTCCTCTTGATTGAGATGGGTTATCTGATAATTTTGATATATGTATGGGCATATACCTATGAGAGTTATCTGTTGAGTTTTCCTGTGTGGATTACGTTTTACTCTCCTTTGTGGATTGTGTTGTTCTATCCTGCGTGGGTATGCGTTTTGCTTTCCTGTGTGGACTGGGTTGTGCTAGGGCTCGGACGTTGGAGCCGATCGGGTAATTGATGAATTAGGTATATGTATGGGCATATACCTAAGCCGTGTCAGATGTTACTTCGTGATTGTATCTCTCCTTCGTGGATTATCCTTTTTGGATTTAGGGAGACCTTCGGGGGTCTCGGGGTCCCTACTGGGTAGCTTATACTCACCCCTGCACGGGCTATGCCCGCACTTCGTGGTGTTGGTTGCAGACGACAGGCAGTGCTGATGGAGACCGAGTGTTCGAGGACTGGACGGTACCCGGAGGTGGACTACACGGCGAGTCAGTACCCGGAGGTGGACTACACGACGAGTCAGTACCTGGAGGTGGACCACTGGGCGAGACGTGCTCGGAGTGGACGGCGGGACCCGAGGAGCATTGGAGCTATCTGTACCCACCCTTCAGGTGGGACTTCTAGAGGACGGCTCGACGCTGCAGTTTTTCCTTTCAGTTGCTGTTTTTCCATTCAGTTGTACTTTACAGTTGGGCTTGTATTTCCGGCCCCTTTTTACTTTCAGCATAGCTTGTACAGTTTTACTTAGTGTTTACTTTTCCGCTTGCTTACTCTGTGGTGCTTGTTTACTTTTCAAAGGCAATGCCTTCCCTTTTTGTTGGGATTTACGCCTTGGTGCTAGTTGCCAGCCCCTGGCCTATGGAAGGCGGGCTTGGGGTAGTCACGGCACGGGCCCCGAGGACGGGTCGTGACACTAGCAGGCTCCAAAGTGACAATGGGTATGATGGAATCTATTGTGGTTCTATGATTAAGAGACTGGATGAAATGCGGGATTCAATGACAAATATCATGGTTATTCTAAACCAACTACCAGGAGTCATGATTAACCACTTGAACCATGATAAGTTCTTTAATGCATCTTGTACGATAGAACCAACTCGATGTGGAAGTTCTGGTAATAATTATAAAGTATCCATTGGGGTTCATATGATCCTTACTTTTGAGGTAATTATGGTTTAATATATGTTATGATGTAAAATGAAAGGCAAGAGATAGACCCGAGGTTATATTATGTTATTATTATTTTTTATGATTTTTCTCTGTTTGGGGAATGTTTTAATAATTATATAGTTTTGGAAAAAGGACAACACACAGACCATGTCGTGTCAGACAAAGCTGCTGGAATCAAACCCACAACCAAAGTGCGACTGGTATTTATTGCCTACCACTGGACTACATGAAGTCCCCAGTTAGTTTCACTAATTTTTTTAGTTAGCTGATTTTATGAGTCAAGAGTATGTTGATTTTGGTTTATCTATGGAAAATATTAACCTATCATGAGAGGATATGTGATTAGGTCAATTACATTTCAATATGAGACTTTAAGAGTAACTGATGTTATTTAGAGATAAATGTTATGATTTACCTTAGAAGACATTGTGATTAAATCCTTCAGATATTTGGGTTTCAATCTTATTTTGGATTACTTTGTAGAATTTTATGGACAATTGTTTTTCGAATGGTCTTTGTTGAACTTTGGGTAATGTTTAACAGATTTTTGAGATTAAGAATAGCTTTTCTTTTTATAAAGGATTATCCTTTTGGGGGATGATCTGATCTTGTACTAACCTTTTTGGTTTTGGTTAAGGTCCCAAGATATGAGAAATATATAGATCTATTTTGTGGATTATCTGATTCTCTAGAAGCTGATTACATCACTCTTAATGTGAACAAGTCATCCTAAATACTCATCATTTGGATGAAATATGAATTTGTGTTAGAAATATTGTAAAAGTTGAAAGTCTACATGACAAGTAAGTTTGTTTCCTTATGTTTTTTGTTAATATCATTAATAAATTCCTCAATAAAAAGAAACTTAAAACAAAAATGTTGTCTGTTAAAGTTTCCTATTGGAGAATCAAATATCGTTTAACCCATCACACGTCTGTGATTTTTTGGTGGCTAACATTCTCCTAGACATGTTTTCTATCACTCTTCATCAGAACCTGATGGTTTGTTTTTTCCTCCATATCTATGTTTTCATGGATTCCTAGTATGGGTTATCTCAGGTGACCATTTTACTTCTCATTCATTTTTTAAGGTGATAGTTTTATTGACACTTTCCTGATGTGGGGCTTTCAATAAAGTTTCCTATCCTAATTTTAAAATTGTGAGGACATAATTCCCAAAAGGGGGGAAGAATGTTAAATCCCACATAAATAAAGAATATTTCATTTTTATATTTATTAATATTTTTGAATAAAATGTTATTATTATTTTAGAGGGAATTATATGCTCGATGGCATACCCAATACGCAACAACGAGCTTTTTGAAATCTTATGTTGCATACTAATAATATAATAATATTATTTTAAATAATAGATAATGCCTAGCCGTTGTAATGACGGGAATGAAATGAACTAACTACAAAATGATTACATATGTTTGTTAAAACTTTTTACATTTATTAAAAAAAAATTTGAGTCTTAAAATGAAAATTAATCCAATTGTAAGAATAAATACTCTAATAATTTTAAAAGATTGTTTTACCGTGTTTTGATGTATAACCTTTTTTAAAGATAACATTTGAAAATTTTATAAGCCTTATTTTTCAGAATAAACATATTATTTAGAATTGAGACATTCAAATTTACTTCGGATAAATTTTTTGTATTTTTCTAACAATGTTCATTTTTTTAATGAATAGTGAAAAATACTGCATTTTACCTCAAAACTGCTTTTTCATCTGATTTAATTATATGGTTAGATTATCTTTTTAATTGTTTTAAAGTGTAATTAGAATATATTTTTACAATTTAATCAAATGGTGGTCATTATAATTAATTTCACTTTGAAAATGGACATAAACAAGTGTCAATCTTTTGATGGATATTGTTTCTTAAAAACACGCTATTTGTTTTGGCAACGGGAATTAACTATATAATTTATTAATGAAACTTCTATGTTTTGAATCTGGTAAAATTAAAATCATATTTTAATTTTTAATTTCAAATAATGTTTAGGGTGACTTTTTGGTATTTTTCTGATAATGTTCATTTTTATAATGAATAGTGAAAAAATACAACATTTTAATTCAAAACTGCCTTTTCATCCAATTTATTTATATAGATTGATTTTCATTTTAATGTTTTTTAAATTATAATTGAATTATGTTTTTATCACTTAATACAATTGTGTTCAATGGAAGTAATTACACTTTTCAATTGGATGCAAAAACAAGTCACTCTAAGAATAAATATAACTTCTTTAAAACTCGTCTTTTGTTTTGACAATGGGATTTACTTTTAAATTAATTACTAAAATTTTTGTGTTTTAATTTTGGTGTAATGGGTTCCACAATTGGAATCAGAAGTTATAAATAATTTATTTAAGAATCTTTTGTTTTTGGACATTATAAATAGTACCGACGAAAATTATTTTTAATTATCGTGATTAATTAGTAATCGGGTTGTTAAGGGTAATAAAATAATATCATAAAAATATAAAATAACCCCAACATGAGTCCTAATTATTTTGGGGGTGTCAAGGCTGACCATGGGATTCTTTATGCCATATTTGGGGCCCCATGGAATAACTTTATTCTGATAGTGACTTTTTATCATATTATTTTTTAAAAGAAACGAAATATAACTATGGTTTGTGAATCCTAAGTAAAATAATTTTAATTTCCTTTACATAAATGATCACTTTTACTATAAAAATTCATTTTAAAGATGAAAATATTTCATATATGATGGTTATTTTTTACAATTTTTAGACATTAAATAAATAAATTTATTTATGACACCGTGATGATGAATTGATTACCTCGTTAATTAACGATTTAAATAAATGAAAAGAGAAGGTAAAATCTAAGACATACACTTGTAAAAAACCTATTGGAATGGTGGATTTTGAAACCTTCTCAACTTATCCTAGAAATATATAATTTTGGGACCTTTAAAATCTGAAAATAATATTATAATAATGTAACATTTTATGACTTTCCAAGAGTGCCCCTCCCCCTTCATATAAAAGGCCCACACCTCTACCCCCCCATACCAACACATCTCAAGCCCATGGATCGTCCAAACTCTGCTAATATTTTCTCTCCACATCCCTTTATTACTCCTAGAAGCCTCACATTAGGAAGAAGTATTTCCAAGTCTTCCTTTCAGCTCAAATCAAAACGAGTTACCCGATTTAAAGGTAATGTCTTCTCTTTTGTTCTTTTGTTTTATTTTGATATTCCAACACCCTGAACTATTTATATACCCTTATTTTGTACAAACACAAGTATATTAAATATACTAGGATGTTTTTATTATAATTATTAGAGCTACACTTATACAGACCTCCATCTAATGGTTAAAGAACACACTATTTCTGTTGGTGGTGAAATACTGCCTCACGAAACGATGATTGTTCAATATTCTTTTAAAACCTCTCATGGTGGCCGTTAAGATGTCACTATATTTATATATGATATATATATTATTTTTTCATTTTTCTTATGCTTATTTATTTTTCATTTATTCCATACCTTTTTGGTTTCCATAATGGGTAAACGTGACAATTTCATTTGAGGAAGTGCGGACTACCACCCCCTCAAAGTGATTTCAAAAATTAATGCCTTATGTGGGATGTATAAAGGATCAATTTAATAATTTTATATATAATATTATACTGTAATTATAATATACATATGTATTAGTATGTTTTTATTTCATAAAAGTATGAAATAGAAATGAAAGTTGCGTTCATGCATACGTACGGATTACCGTCTCCATGAACGATGCATTCCATTTCTTATCGCCAAATGTTATGTAATATTATAAATACATATATATAATCGAGATATATAATATATATTACATCTATATGATTAATATAATTCTTTTATTATAATATATATATCTCCAATTTAGTTTTAATTCCATTAATATGATAATGAAATGAAAGTAGCATTCATGCGTATGTATGGCCTACCATCTCGAAGAACGGTTCATTTCATTTTAAATAATTAATACTATTCTAGAGATGATGTAACAATAACTACATGGAAAATTCTTTTCCAACAAGTTCATTTTTGACTCATGTACCTAACATCGACAAAAACATATGATATGAACTCACATAATTAACTAATTATTATAACATTATAATATGTGATATGAATTGAATAATAAACATTAAATGATGTCCTTATGAAATTATGAATTGAAAAATGTTTATTATTCAGGAATATAATTAAACAAACAAGACAAGTCAGACTTGATATAAGGGATCCTACATCTCTCTTTCTTGTCATGTATTCTCCTTTATGTCATTAATTTTAATCTCCATCTTATTATGTAAGGGATGTCATTTTATATTAATATTAGTGTCCTTTTTATGTTCATATGATGATAGAAACCATCTTTCTATCATCAATTCATTTTAATAATTTTTAAGTGGCGCCATTAGGCTGGAGAATTTTCGTAAGGAATTTCTTATATCACTTTTAATTCTATGAGATCTCTTTTGATCGCACTTATTAATTATTTGTGGTGTACATACTGCCCATAATTATATTCTTTGTGTAGTATACTTTAAATTATAGTTGTTTACATCTTTATTATATGTCCCTTCTTTCATGGGGTGTACGTTTCGGAATGTTACCCAAATCTGTAAGGTAACCTTTCACCCTCCTATTTTTAAAAGACATTATTTTTTATATATTTTAATTCACATAATATTATGTTGGGATATGTTATTATATATCCTTCTTGATGTAAATTTTATGTACAAGTGACGAGATACCATTTTCTCTCTCATCAACTCATTTACTTGAATTTTAATGTGACGATGTTAGACTATCAAATTTGTGTAAGGGAACTTCTTAACCCAATTTCAATTCATTTTATTAAAACTTTAATTCTTGATTATGTCATTATATGAATATTTGTGAATGACATATGATTGTTTTACACTTAATATCCACTTATATTTGGTGTATTTATATTTTTCACACATAATTACATAATTGATTTATCCTTAATCTATGGATACCATCTTTGTAAGGGACTTCGTCTCAATATCCTTTCATTGAGGCATATTTTTTTATACAAAACACTATTTTATACCTTGTATAAACCCCTTTGAATTTTACTTTTGTTCAAAATAAATCTTTTCATACAAATTGTTTTACTAAACGATAAAAGAGAATGTTTTTGTCTTACGTATGTTGCGACAACGACATCTCTGCTGATGCGACCTTTATTTGAGTTACAGATTCCACTATAAGACATAACCATATTTTTAAATGAAAAATAAATACCAGGTTTTACTTTTCTTTTATTTTGGAATTGAAAATGGTATTGATAATTTTTTGATTATATCAATGTGTTTTTGATATCTTGTGATTGAAATGGGGAAAAGTTATGTTTTATTTATTCATGTTTTATGTGATACAATTTTGTTATGGTTCATGGTAATTGTTTATGAAGATGGGTGGTTCCATGATAAACTAAGTGTGGGTGACCCCGTGATACCTGTCCATTGCATTGGGTAACATGAAGGAGTTAACCGCTAAGGTTTCTCCGAAGTGATTTATGGAATATATTGTGATGGGTATTCCAAACATAACCGTGAGGGTTACTACCAATGTAAGAATGTTATGAATTCCTCAAGTTACCTTTATGTCTTATGATTTCTATGAGTTATACATAAATATTAGTACTTTAGAAGGTATGTTATGATTGAATGTTATGGTTTCATTGATTTGTATTTATTGGCGGGTTAATGTTTCCTTTCATTTTGTTATAACCCTTACTGAGCTTTTTATGCTCATCCCACATTTGTGAAATTTTTTTAACAGGTAATAAGTAAGGGTAAGATAAAAGATGTATTCAAGAAGATTTATATCAAGAAAATAAATCCTGTTTTATTTAAGGATTTTTTGTTGTTGTGAAAAAACGGTAATAGTAGTAGTGTCTACTTTGTAATCCTTTGAGATGTAATAGTTATGTCATAATTCTCTAAAAATCTATACCTAAAATGATCCTCAATGTGAATTATTCATTTAATTCAAGATTAAGTAATGTTTTAAGGTCGGGTCATTATAGTTGGTATCAATGGTTGGTTTAGATAGCCTTAGAGGCTAGAGTGTTGTTTAAGCATAAGCGCAAAGTTGTGCATCACCACAATGGTTAGTATATTAGATGGATTCATTGCTATTTTTAAATGTTGGAATGAGTTTGAGATAACATGGACAAGTGTATCTTAGTGTTTATCTTCCTCATTAGTATGTGATGATTTTGTTGATATACCCACAGTAACATTTTTTTAGTTAATGGATGGATCTAGAAGGCACCAAAGTGACAATGGGTATGAAGGAAACTGTGGTGGTTCATTTATTAAGATATTGGATGAAATGGGGGATTCAATGAGAATTCTCGGGGTTATTCTAAACAAACAATTTGGAGTCATTATTAACCACTTGATCCTTGGTGAGTTCTCTAATGCATCATGTGTGATAGAACCAACTCGAAGTGCAGGTTCAGGTAATAATTATATGGTAACCATTGGGGTTTATGTGATCCCTACTTTTGAGGTAATTATGGGTTACTCTTTGTTATGAAGAAAAATGAAAGGCTGTAGATAAACATGCGGTTAAATTATGTTATGGTTATTTTTGAATAATTTCTCTCTTTTGGGGGAATGTTTTAAGAATTATATATTTTTGGAAAAATGACAACCCGTTGACCGTGTGACAACCCGTCGCGTCGGACAAAGCTGCTGGAATCGAACCCACAACCAATGTTCGACTAGTATTTATCACATACCACTGGACTACATGAAGTCCCTGGTTATATTGACTAATTCATTATTAGTTAGATGATTTTATTATTATTGAGTAAGTTGATTTTGGGTTATCTATAGAAATTATTAACTTATCAGGGAGGATATGTGATTAGGTTAATTACTTTTCAATATAAGACTTTGAGAATAATTGATGTTATTTGGAGATAAATGTTATGATTTACCTTGGAAGACTAAGTGAATAATTATTTCATTGATTTGGGTTTCTATATTAGTTTGTATTACTTTGAAGAATTTTATGAACAATTTTTTATCAAATGGTGTTTATGGAACTTTGGGTAATGTTTAACAAATTTTGGAGATTAAGAATAGGTTTTCTTTTTATAATGGATTATCTTTTTTAGGGATTATCAAATCTTGTACTAACCTTTTTTGTTTTGGTTAAGTTACTAAGAAATGGGAAATATATAATTCTCTTTTGTGGATTTGGTGATTATCTTGAAGTTGGTTACAACACTATTAATGTGAACAAGTCTTCCCAAATACTAATCGTTTGTAGGAAATATGAGTTTGTGTTAGAAATCTAGTAAATGTTGAAAGTTTACATGATAATTAAGTATATTTTAATATGTTTTTTGTTAAGCTCATAAATAAATTCCTCAATTAAATGTAATGTAAAACAAAAACATTTTCTGCTATCTTTTCCTATTGGTGAATCAAATACCGTTTAACCCATCACAAGTTTGTGACATTCTGGTGGTTAACTTTCTCCTAGACATGTTTTCTATCACTCTCCTTCAGAACATGATGGTTTGTTTTTTCCTAAATATCTATGTTTTCATGGAATACTAGTATGGGTTATCTCAGGTGACCATTTTACTTCTCTTTCTTTTTTTTAATGTGATAGTTCTATAGACTCCTTTCCTGATATGGGGTTTTTAATAATGATTCTGATCCCAATTTTAAAATTGCAAGGAGGAAATTCTCAAAATGGGGGGAAGGATGTAACAACCTAGGTAAATAATGAATATTTGTTTTTTATATTTATTTATATTTTTTAATTAAATGTTAATATTACTTTAAAGTTAATTCTATGCTCGACGGCATGCCCAATACCCAACAAAGAATTTTTTTGAAGTCTTATATTGCATACTAATAATATAATAATATTATTTTAAATAATAGTTAATGCCTAAACATTGTAATTTCGGGAATGAACTGAACTAACTACAAACTTATTAAATATGTTTGTTAAATATTTTTACATTTATCCAATAAATGTTAGAGGGTTAAAATGCAAAAGAATCCAATTTTAAGAATAAATAATGTAATATTTTTAAAAGAATGTTTTAGAGCCTTTTGATGGAGAACCTTTTTTAAATATAACTTTTGACAATTTTATAAGAACTATTTTTCAAAATACACTTATTCATTTGAATTGGGACATTGAAATTCACTATAGATAAATTTTTCGTATTGGTCTGACAATGTTCATTTTTTAAATGAATAGTGAAAATACTGCATTTTACTTCAAAACTGCTTTTTCATCTAATTTAATTATATGGTTAGATGGTCTTTTTAATTGTTTTAATGCTTAATTAGAAAATATTTTTACGATTTAATACAATTGTGTTATTTATAATTAATTCCCCTTTAAAAATGGGCATAAACAAGTGTTAATATTTTGATAGATATTATTTCTTAAAAACAAATTATTTGTTTTGACAGTGGGAATTAACGATATAATTTATTATTGAAACTTATATATTTTGAATCCTGTAAAAGGTAAATAATTTTTGAATTTTGAATATCAAATATAGCTTAGGCTTAATTTTTGGTATATTCCTGATAATGTTTATTTTTTTAATGATTAGTGAATAATACATCATTTAAATTCAAAAGTACATTTTCATCCAATTTATTAATATAGTTAGCTTGTCACTTATTTTTTTAAAATTATAATTGATTTATATTTTTTACACTTAATAAAATTTTGTTCAATGGATATAATTTCACTTTTTAATTGGATGTAAAACCAAGTCAATCTTTTGATAAAATTTATGTCTCAAAAACCTGTCTTTTTTTGACAATGAGATTTACATTTAAATTAACTAATACAATTTCTTTGTTTTGAATTTGGTAAAATGGATTGCACATTTGAAATCATAAGGTCCAAATTATGTAATTACGAATATTTTGTTTTTGAACATTATGAATTGTAATGATGGTAATTATCTTTAATTATCGTGTTTAATTGGTAATTGGGTAGTTAAGCGTAATAAAATAATATCATAAAAATATAAAATTACCCCAAAATGTGACCTAATGCTTCTGTTGGTGTCATTTCTGACCATGATATTCCTTTTCCCAACATTGGGGCCCCATGGAATCACTTTAGTGTGATAGTGACTTTTTGTCATATTATTTTTTAAAAGAAAAGAAAATATAACAAATGTTTATATATCCTAAGTAAAACAATTTTAATTTTGTTCACATAAATGACCACTTTGATTAAAAATATTCATTAGAAATAAAAAAATATTTATTACAAGATAGTTATATTTTAATAATTTTTAGACATCAAATAAATAAATTTATTTATAACACCGTGATGATGCAGTGATTACCTCAATAATAAACGATTTAAAAAAAATGAAAAGATAAAGTAATATATAAGACATAAACTTTTTAAAAACCAATTTTATGGGTGGATTTCTAAACCTTACTCAAAATATACAATTGTGGGACCTTTAAAATCCGAAAATTGTTTTATAATAAAGTATCATTTCATGACATTCCAAGAGTGCCCCTTCTCCCTCTTATAAATAACCCCCACCTCTACCCCCTTACCCACACCTCTCAAGCCCCTGGTTAGTCCATATTCTGTTCATATTGTCCCTCCAGATCCATATTTTACTCCTATAAGCCTCACTTTGGGTAGATTTATTTCCAAGGAAGACTTTGGGCTCAAATAAAAATGAGTTACCTTATTTGAAGGTAATGTCTTCTCTTATGTACTAATGTTTTATTTTGCTTCTCCAGCCACCTAAACTATTTTTATTTTTTATTTTCTAACAAAAAAAGTATATTAAATATACTAGAATGTTTTTTTGATATTTATTTGAGATAAACTTATACACACCTCCATATAATGGTTAATGAACATACTGTTTCTGTGGGAGGTGAATTACTACCTCACGAAACGATGATTGTTCAATATTATTTTAACACCTCTCATGGTGGAAATTAATATGTCACTGTATTTATATATGATATATATATTATGTTTATGTTTTCCTTATGCTTATTTGTTTTTCATTTATTCCATACCTTTATGGTTTCCATAATGGGTAACCGCGATAATTTCATTTTAGAAAGTGAGGACTACCACCCCCTCAAAGTGATTTTAATCGTTAATGCCATATGTGGGTTGTAAAAAGGATGGAGTTAATAATTTTATATATGATATTATACTATAATTATAATATACCTTTGTAAAATTATTTTTTTATTCCATTAATATATAAATTTGAAATGAAAGTAGCATTCATGCGTACGTACAAATTACCGTCTCCAGGAACGGTGCATTTCATTTCTTATCGCCAAATGTTATGTAATATTTTATGTACATATATATCGTGGATATATATGTTATATATTACATCTAAATTATGAATATAATTCTGGAATTATAATATATATATCTCTCATTTAGTTTGAATTCCATTAATATGACAAAGAAATTAAAGTAGCGTTAATTCGTACGTACAACCTACCGTCTCCATGAACAGTGAATTTCATTTTTTTATCTACAAATTGTTTGGAATATTATTAAATTAATATATACTATATATATATGATTTTTAAATCATTAATACTATTCTGGAGATGATGTACCTATAACTATATGGAAAATTCTTTTCCAACAAGTTCATTTTTTACTCACGTACTGAACATCGACAAAAACGTCTAATATGAACTCAAATAATTAACCAATTATTATAACATTATAATATGTGATATAAATTGAATAATAAAAATTAAAGGAGTTACTTATGCAATTATTAATTGACCAAATATTGTTATTCAGGAATATAATGAAATGAACAATACATGTCCGACATGAGGTAAGGGATCATACCTCTCTCTTTCTTTTCATGTATTCTCCTTTATGTAATTTATATTAAGATCCATGTTCTTATGTTGGGGATGTTCATTTATATTAATCGTAATGTCCTTTTTATTTTCATATGATGAGATAGACCCTCTTTCTCTCATCAATTCATTTTATGAGTTTTTAAGTGGCGCCACTAGGCCGCCAAATTTTTGTAAGGAATTTATTATCTCACTTTTAATTTCTTGATATCTCCATTGATCTCCAATTATTTATTGCATGTGGTGAATGTACATCCCATTATTGTATTCTTTGTGTCGTATAATTTAATTTATTGTTATTTACATCTTCATTGTATGAACCTTCTTTCATGGGGTGTACGTTTCAGAAAGTTACTCAAATCGCTAAGGGAACCTTTCACCCTTCACTTTTCAAAGGACCTCATTTGTTATGTATTTTAATTTAAATATAATTATGTTGGGATATGTTCTTATATATCCTTATTTATGTAAATTGTTTTTAAATGTGATGGGATACCATTTTCTCTCTCATCAATTCATTTTCAGAATATTAATGTGAAGCCATTAGGTAGTCGAATTTGTGTACGAGAACTTCTAACCTCATTTCAAATATTTGGGATAAAACTCTATTTCTTGATTATGTCAGGATAAGAATATGTTTGAATGAACACTAATAGTTTTACACTTAATATCAACTTATATTGGCTGTATTTATATTTGTCACACATAATTACATAATTGATTTATCCTTATTATAAGGATATTGTCTTTCTAATGGACTTCGTCTCAATCTCCTTTCATTGAGGCATATATTGTTTTATACACAACATTTTATAATATGGTGTAAAATCCCCATTGACTTTTACTTTTGTTCAAAAGGAATATTTTTATACAAATCGTTTTACTATACGACAAAAGGGAATGTTTTTGTTTTATGAATGTGGCGACAACGACTTCTCTGCCACCGTGACCATTATTTGAGTTTCGGATTCCTCTATAAGCCATAAAATTTTTTTAAAAGAAAAATAAATACCATGTTTTACTTCTCTTTTATTTTGTAATTGAAAATGGTTTTGATAATGTTTTTATTATATCAATGTGTTTTTGATATCTTGTGATTGAAATGTGGAAATGTTATGTTTCCTTTATACATGATTTATGTGATACAATTATGTTATGGTTCTTGGGAATTGTTTATGAAGAAGGGTGGTTCCGTGATAAACTAATGGCAGGTGATCCTGTTATATCTCTCCAATGCATTGTGTTATGTGAAGGAGTTAAATGCTAAGGTTTGTCCGAAGAAATTTAGCGAATTTACTGTGATGGGTATTCCAAACGTAACCATGAGGGTTACTCCCTACGTAAGAATGTTATGAATGATTCAATTTACCTTTATGTATTATGATTTATATGAGTTATAAATAAATATTATGATTTCAGAAGGTATGTTATGATTGAAAGTTATGGTTTCATTTATTTATATTAATGTTGGGTTAATGTTTCATTTCATTATGTTATAACCCTTACTGAGATTTTTTTTCTCATGCCAGGTTTTTGAAATATTTTTCATAGATTATAAGGAAGGGAAAGAGAAAGGACGTATTCAAGAAGATTTATATCAAGAAAATAACTCTTTTATTATTTTAGGATATTTTTTATTTTTGTGAAAAATCGGTTATAGTAGTAGTGTCTACTTTTTAATCCTTTGACATGTAATAGTAATGTCCTAATTGTCTAAAACTCTATACCTGAAAAGATCCTCAATATGAATGAATCATTTAATTCAAGATTAAGTAATTTTTTAAGGCAGGGTCCTTATAATAATGATGTTCTCAAAGGATTTAATATGTTATATATTATATTTTCAACTATAATGTTTAAATTAAATGTGTGTCTAGTTTTACAAAACTAATAAACTATTCATACCTTTATGATTTTTTTCCTTGAATATTACGCTAATGTAATAAAATAACCATAGAATTTGTGCTTCTATGGTCAGGGTCATTATATTTGTATAAAAGTATTATTAGAAATAAAAAATGGAACTATATTTATTGAAAAATTCATTAAAAAAATAAAACCTATGATAGAATTTGGAAATAATCATAGAGGAACAAAAATTATGATTTATAGATTAGTTATATATAAATTTTATTTTTATTTCAACTGGTTTTCTAGTTTTGATATTTTACATTTTGTTTCTTATTGTTATGATTTAATATATGGTATTAAATTTTTATAAATGGTGAATAAAGAAAATAATGAAAATTGTATCAATTCACCTAATCAATGTATCCATTTACCTCCAAGAAAAGATATAAATATTTCAGTTTTAGCTGAAATTAATTTTGAATTGCATATAACTATACTAGCATTAATATTTAAGGTTATAAGAAGTGTAATTTCCCAATTTAGAATGTCCTCACCCACAAAGAGATGTAACAATTCAAGAATACTTCATGTGAAAACAAACTCCATCATTTAATGGTAATATAAATCCTTTTATATGTGAAAAATAGATATGTTCCTTGGAGAAGTGAATTTTCACTTTGGATAATAATTAATGAGAGAATATTTTCAAGAAGTTTTATCATCTCTTAATAAATATGTTTCAATAATGATTATTTATTCAAAATACTATTAATGTAAAAGTAATAAAAATCATAGAAAGGATATATTTTGAGGATATTCTTATAGAAAAAAATTCCTCATGACCAATGAGTTCATATAGAGATATAATTATATAGAATGATATAAACTTTTTATTGGAATTGTTTACATTATAAAGGAATCTTTATAATGATTGCAGGACATTCCAAGGATTACACACATAATCCAAATTTTATTATTATATATCTATGTAATGGGTTTAATCTAATCTTTTAAAGGTAAATTGACTCCAAAACATTTTCATCATCTCAGGATATAATATATTGTATTGTCAATATTGAGAAAAAAACCAATATGTCATAAGGTTTGGAATGAAAAAAACTGTAAATGATGATGGAGTACAAAAAAATTGATGAGGGGAAGAAATGAAATGTGGATTTTAGACATGTGATAACTGTGGAAAGAAACACTTTAGTACATTCTTATGGGGAAATAGAGTTTTTACAAGAATGGGGAAAATGACTACAAACCTCGTGATTGAAATGGATTGAATGACCTTATATGAGTTCAATGTTTTAACTATAAAGAGAAAGGGAATAGACAAATAAATTCCAAATGTTTGAAGTGAATATATATCAGAATAAATTAAAGGATCAAATTAATTTTTAGGATACTGATTTCATTAATGTTGAATTATTATTAAGACTATGATTCTGTTTCCATAAAATATATTTTATGACATTTTCATTTAAATAATTTAGAAACAAATTCTGATTTTACTTTAGACTTTTTTCCTTAAGGATTTCAAATCATTTATTGAATGGTACTCCTGAGGAGGAAAAGTGATTCATGGGAATGATGATTTTTTATAAAACATTTGATGTAGGCATGATAACACTTAATATGTAATTAATATTTGTATATTAATAATGATATTATTATGGAATATTATTGGTGACCACTAAAATGAGAACCATCTTTATTGTTTTAGAGTTTACTATGTGTTTTTATTTACGCAATGAGGAATATTCAATTTTTATAGTGTTTTGGTAATTATTTTTATTTCCATATTTTATGAAAATAAATTATGAAGCTATTCAAATGTTTCGTATATAATTATTAATAACTAATTTATGTTGTTTGTGGGGTTACTAATAATTTAATTTTGAAAATTTATTGCACTTCAATGGTAATCTTGAGATTTTAATATTTTTGATGGTTCATAATGGTGAAAATTTATTGAATGGTTTACCCTGAATGTTGGATGGGTTTTTATATAAAAAGTTATTACTTTACAATATGAATATTTATGTTGACTTAATAATATGTCATAACTATTTAATATAAAAACTAGAGACAAAGGAAATTACTTTTAATCACATTATGCATCTTATAATCAACTAGATCATTATGCACTAAAATTTCAAAAACATATAATAGAGTATGAAATGAAGTAGTGATTAATTATGGAATAACCAAAGAGAGGGATTGTACATAATTGGAGAAATAAAGTAAGTATATATTATCAAATGATATTTAAATAAAATTTTATCCTATTATCTTTATTATTGATGATATCAATAACCTTTTTCAATCTGATTTTGTTTATGGTTTTTTGTCATTAACCACATATTTGTTTTGATCACTATCAATCCACATCAGAACATAATATTTATATTTCTTTATTATGTCCATTATTCTACTACCCACTGATTTTATAAAAAATGGAATCCTAGTTTTGTGATGATGTTCATATTTTAATTAGCCTAATTATAAGAGGAGGATTTTCACTCCTTTTAGATTATTTTATTCCAAAAAGAGTAATATAAAATGTTTAATCCATGATTAAAAATAAGATGTTTGAATTCAATGGATTCAATTTATAGGATTGGAGAATTTAAGACCGTAATATTTTAAAAGAACACTATTTTTTAGACCATACATTTCATAGAACTCCAAAATAAAATAAACTCTAAAATATAATTATTTTAACATGGATATTATAAACTAGAAATTAAATTGAAATGTTTGAATATGAGTAAATATATTATAAAATAAATATAAAATTAATATTCAATAAAAAATTAATTTATTCATATTAAATTAATAAACAATTTATAGTATAGTCATTTATTATTTTGAATATATTTTCTCTTCAAAAATATATGTTTTCTTATTTCTTTGAAAAAATAAATATAATTTTCTATTTACTATTTCAAGAAGCCTAATTGTTAAAATGAATTCCATTTTTTCATTTATAAATTAAAAATTAGATTTGGATTAATTTTTTGGAATCATCATATAAGATTAATTTATCATTCCATATTGAGTAATACATATATTTACAGAAGATTCCATTACATTCAATAAATTAGGGAATTTAATTGTACCATTATGTTATGAATATGGTTTCATATAACATAATTATAATTTAATTATTTCTCAACCACAACAGTTCTATTAAATCAACTATTTTTATATAGTTTATTTCTAGGGTTAAAAATGAGATTTTTGTAAAAACTATGTTCAAGTACGTAATATTTATCCTTTATATGTAATTAGAATAATCTATAATGGGAAATTATTTAAAAAAATATTATAAATAATATTTCATTACATTTTAATTTTCATTAGTAAACATAAAATTTTTAGTCACAACATAAATATAAAATCACTTTTTCTTGGAAAATGTTCGTCTTTTAATCCTTATTTTTCATCACTTATTGAGGATTTGTTTTAAATAAATTTTGTTCAATTTTTTAACCTGCTTATTTTAAATTTTCTATTGATTTTAGAATCATATTTTCAAAATTATTTCATATGATCAGTTTCATTTTTATTCATAAACAATATACCATTATAAAAAATTATTTAATGCAGTATAGAAAAATAATGTAACTGATTAATGTTAAAATGTAAAAGCTTATAATACCAAAAAATATAAAATTAAATATGTTATTGAAGTGTTTCTCAAAATTAACCATTCATTAAAATAATATTTATCAAATATATTCTTGAGAATTGATTCCACAAATATGTGGTTGTCCTGAAATAATATATAATCAATATATAATAACAAAATAACATCCATCCATATGTATAAATACCCCCACCATCCCATTTATCATAAAAACCTATAATATTTTCATATCAATGAAATCATATCTCTTACCAAATATATCCACGTCCATGTTTTCATATTAGCACTGATGGACCAATTCCAACATCTTTAAGATATACTTCGTGGAGGTGATATTCAATATGTAATTTTCTCAACCCACCTATTTTTTCCTTTCATTTGGAATCATCTCAACTACATTATCCATTATATAAAAATAACTCTATAATAAATTA
Organism: Viscum album; assembly: GCA_963277665.1. Classification (NCBI taxonomy): domain Eukaryota; kingdom Viridiplantae; phylum Streptophyta; class Magnoliopsida; order Santalales; family Viscaceae; genus Viscum; species Viscum album. Next base: position 1,114,636,640 of record OY728131.1, read on the forward strand.
TAAAATATAATTTTATTTTAATAAGGTAATATCTTATATTTATCCATATTATTACAATAAATATTGATTTAAAAAACTATTATCAAAATTATAGTTGTTAAACATATCCTTGAATAAATACACTATTATTATTCCATTACCACCTTCAATAATGGAAAAAAAATTATTAATTTGGAAAAATAATATTTGAATGATTTATTTAATTTTATATAACTAATATATAGACATGATATTAAGTAAAACTATAGTAGTTTGTGTTGATCAAAAAAACAACCAACCAAAACTAATCATTCATCAATAACATTTATAAAAAAATTACTATAATATAACAATGAAATATGAAATATGATACCATTTAATATCTATGAATTCTCGAGTATAGTTTTATTTCACTTTGTGTGCTTTATTTACATTTTACATGAATAACAATAATTAAACACAAGTGAACAACCAATTAAATCCATGTAAAAATGCGCCAAGAATAATGAATATAATGTAATATTATTAATAAATGGATGGTAAGATGTTACAAAAGGACCACATTAGGTACTGTTAATATGAACATAGTTTTATAATAATTTACTAAAAATCATTAAAACATTATATAATAGGTTTGTGGATGCAAAACTAAGTAGAAGTCTGTTGTATAGAATATCTAAATTCAATTTTCATTCAATAGATTAAACATCTACTTAATTGATTTTTATATTCAATGATTATGTGTAAATTTACATTTTATTTTTATATGATAATATCTACACGTTATTTTTATTTTAAATAAGTTCACAAAATATATTAATTTTAATTACTCTCAACTCAATGATATTATAGTTGTGTGGGACTTTTTCCCATTTTTATATTTTGATGTTATACCCATATAACCCTATCTATGGTGTATATAATTCCCCTATGAAATGTTATATACTGAATTTAAATATTATCAATTTATAATTTATTTTTATAATTTTTTTCATTGATGGGGATTACAAATCAACCGATCGCACTGTCTTAAGAGTTCATTTTACAATCTCATCACTATTCATGATTGATTATGTTTATACCACCACTAGGAAAAATTTCTCTTCCATATCAATTATTCATGAAAAATTTTTCAAGAAAATTTACATACATTCATATAAATTTATTTTTACACATGTTTATACTATTAAAATTTTTTGAAAGGAATATTTTTGTCATTTTTGAAATGAGGTACTTGAGGACTTTTCCTAAAAAAATATGCAATATTTATTTTTCTTTATACGGAATGAACATAATTTAAAGACTACATGCCACATTAATAATTTGAATATTTGTTTAAAATTTTAAAATTTCATTTCTCATGAATTTTTTTTATTTTCCTATTGAGAGGTGTTTTAAAAATAATGGAATATCACTGCAAATATGGTTTTTTCTTCAAGAAATATTCAAAAAAGTATCATTAAATTATTTACATAATTGTAAACCTTATTTGTTGAATATTATTTAAATGAAATAATCTATGAATAAAATAAATCATATTTCATTAGATGATTTAGAATTAGTTTTTCTATGTAATAATTAATATTCTGTATGACTAGATTTTTAAATATGGACTGCCATCAATTTCTTAATGATTATTGATTTAGTTATATTATTTATTTATATGAGAAATTAAACAGACAAAATATATGATATATGGTGTCAAATATATTCCCTTGATGCATTAGTAAGTCCCATTAGTCTAACCAAATTGAGTTTTTTTGGGGTGTTTCCCATTTATTTCCATTGTATTGGATAAGGCCTCGATGGTAAATTTTGTATATTCAATATTAAACATTTAGTCTATATGTTATTAGTTATTTATATAAAGTTGATTATAGAATTTATTGAATATTGATGATTATCTTTTCTAGATCTTTTTATTATTTATATGTAATTATTTGCTAATTTTTATTTAAACGATGTTATACCTAGCTTAAAGATTTAATTGAATGTGATTTAGTTATTTAACTATCTATATTTTCAATTTGTTAATTAAGATAGATTTCACTATATAAATAAGAATTCTAACTATCCAATAAAAACACTTACATATGCATTTCTTTGTAGGATTTTTTAATGTTTTCTATGATTGTGAGTGTAGACGCCGAAAAAGTCCGTAACTCCCAGAGTAAGTTTTGAAACGATGAAGCGGAGTCATATTCGGAATCAGAGGCCCGATCCGGAGGCCTGGGAAGCGATGCGCAAAATAAAGGAGGATCTGTGTGAAAAATTGTTTTGCGCGCGAAGGATCCCTGGGATTAGCAGAATCGAGCCGATGCGGCGCGCAATAATTGCGCACTCCGGTTCTTCGCTGCGAGATTTCACGCACCGCCAGGATTCTGGATCAGACGATGCCTATAAATAGGCGGCGACCCTGAACGGTTTGGGGGTTTAGGAATTCGAATCGTCTCTCGTGCGCACAATTAAACTCCCCCCGCGCGCCATATGACTTCCAGGTAATCCCTTTTTTCGCGCAACCTTGCCCCGGGTTCCTTCCGTGCGCGCAATCCGTGTCCATTACGCGCAATTCCCTTAAGTGCGCGTAATACCTTGCGCACAATTCCCTCTCCACACTCAATTCTCTTGCTCCAATTGCGTTCCATCCCAGTTTTTTACGCGCAAGCCTTCTTTTTTGCGCGTAAAGCCCATGACCCTTCACCTTGACGCCCCTTGGCCGCCTCTCTGCACCGGCACCAGATTTCTCCTCTGCCGGGCATGCACGCCAAGCGTTGTTTTCCCGTACGGCCATCCAAGCTCGTCCGAAGGAACCTCAAGGTCACATTGGCGGTGTTTCCCATTGCGTTGATTTGCCTTATGCTTCTCCGCATAGGCATGCTAACGGCTATTGCTTCTTCGCATAGCCACGCTAACGTGGACCCCCCGATGGTTTGCCGTACGGCCCCCCTTCACTATGGCCTTGTCGATGCCTTCCCTCCCACAAGGGGTATAGGGCATTGGGCATGTAATCCCTAGGGGTGTGGAACGGACCCACCTCGTCCTAGCTGTAGGACGTTAAAATGCTAAGCACCTCATCCTTAACACATGACGTTAAACTGTGGTCTGACTTCGTGCTTCGCACGTAGGGTATCCCCACCTCAGACATTCTTTACGCCAACTCGTCTCCACGAGAATGGACTCTTCCTCACATGGAATGAGGTCCTCCTTGTCGGATTGGCGTTTGTACACAGGGGAAGGGTCACCTCAGAGCGTAAGCCCATAGCCTCTCTTACGGATGAATGCACCCATGCATCTTCGTACTTACCCCTTCCAAGGCCAGTGGAGTCCCTTTCCCACTGCGCTTTATCGCACCATGGGCCTCCACCCTAGAGTAAGTCCTGGCGCCAAGGGCCACTATCCACGCGTAAGACCATGTTTCCTCTTTGGGCCGCTCAACGCGTAAGCCCCATTCTGCTTCTCACGGACTCACCCTTTGTGACATGATCGTCTGGTACCTGCTGCCTCTTGTCTCTCACACTGAGCCTGACTCACGTGGGCTTAGAGCGCGCATTGACCATGACATCCTCCATGGGCCGCCTCAGAGCATAAGCCCCATCCCAGCGAACTACGTGGACTTTGATTCCCTGCCATGGGGATACGTAGGAAGACTCCATGAGGTTCAAGCCCGCCACTCCACCAACCATCCTGATCCTTACCCGGGCCACCACATCCCGGTGAGATCATGCCATCACATCCCACTCCATGACATCTGAGAAGCCGCCCACGTGCTGGCCCCAACATCGGTGTTCCCCCTATGGGTCCTTCGACCCGATCCGTCTCTGCAATACCTTAAACTCGCGACATACCCCGTGTTAAACATGGGAAGCTGAGGAAAATCTCAGATGGTACACATTCCCTGCGTTTGATGTGGGATGCCTCGGGCTTCCGTGCCCTCGAGAAGCCCTGTGATGAGGGACTGAAGACAGACATACCAACGACACACCAACGTGACCATTCTCCACACCGAACGTTTCTACCCCGACAAGACCCCTTGGATCAACTCGACGGAAGTGGCGTAATTAACTGGTGTCCATGTAGAGATGGCACTGGGAATGAGCTTCACGAACCTGTCTAAAATCTATGAGGGAGACCTGAACTAGGTGACGAGTTCTGAGGAGGAATCCACGGAAGGAAGAACCAACATCCCATCATCCCAGTTTCGATCAAGGAGCAGACATCCCTGAACAAGGAACGGATGTCGCCGGCCTTTGGAAAGCGGGAATGCGGGGTAACAAGCAGCACATCCTCACCAAAGACGGATGTGCGTTCCCCAAAGAAAGCATCAGAGCAACAAAAATGGTGAACCCGACGTGAATCTCTTATCATCAATATGGGGAATGGTAGCTGTCGAGGTGACATAAGATTAGCTTGTCACCAGGTCCGGGTAACCCTCATCGGGACGTGAATCCCACCAGGGGTCAAGGCCGTCAGGACGTTGACCACTCCGTTCTGCGACGTCGTCAGCGTGGATCCCTCTCACCAACTATGGAATACAGAATGACAATGGGCCCTGGTTGTTGATCTCTTTTCATGTTGATTCTAATGGGTTCATCTCCCTGCCTCCAGGAATCAGATCACTGCATTCAGAGCTCGAGCACCACCTGCCAACCGGCGCAGGGGCAGGGGCAGCACCAATGCGGATACCCCGCACTGTCCCACCTTTTCCACGGTCGCTCCAACTTCGACCGTCGTAGCTTCCGAGCGCTCACGCCCCCTCTCCCCATCAGAAATAATCCAACGAAGGGTGATCAACGACTTGGTTCGTAGGTACGACGAGGAAGGGATCATCACCACCCGGGGCAGGGCCTATTTGGATCTAGAGGCGGCCGCACCTCACCACCCTCGTTGCCCCCGAGGGCCGCGTAGGGAGCCACCGCTCCCCACTCCGACGTTCAACCGCATCGGGAGCCTATCCCCAAAGCGCCTTGACACATCCCGTCCCTGTGCCAACGAGGTGGGGGATGTTCGGGTCCGCCCGATCAGAGTCCCATTCCAAGGGTCAAGGGAAAGAACCCCCGCCAGGCTGCGTTGATGATGTTGTCCGACTCCCCGAGCCGAGGAGCAGGAAATCTTCATGCCCGCACCACCAACTCCATCCTAGCTGACCTGACGCCAGCATCGGGCACGAGCGGAAGAGAATGCTCGTCATGGGGAACCAACAAAAGAAACCACTGGGGCCTGAGCCACTGCTGACTCATGTTTCTAGAACCTCGCAGAAGTTGAGTAGGGGCAGCCACATGCCCGACTGGGATCGAAACCCTGACCACTCTGCAGACAAGTTGGGTCGAATCTCCAGGTCGTGGGCACTGGCAATGGCCACCGCGGACTAATCCACGGTAGTGCCACCCACCATGAAGGCTCATTCCATGCCATTGATCTGGAAAGCCGAAGGCTTCATCGCGACAGCTATGCTCCGGGTATGACTCTTTCTAGTGCCCACTGCATCGGGTATAAGGTCACTCCCCCTACTGTCGGCCGCGAGTATGGAGTTGTTGCGTATCCAGTAGCTCACTCACATGGAGGTCCTCCCCATGTACCTTTCGACATCTGTCTTAGTGCTTCTCGCACTCCGGCCTTCAGTATCCTCTGCCCCAGCTCTATTGCGGCCAGGGGACCCCATGAAGAAAATCATCCTTACCCTGAGGATCACCCAGGGGAAGGAAGGGAGGGCGTCGTCACCGTAAGAGGAATGTCAGGGGAGTCCGGACGGAAGTTAGACTAGTCCGTTTCTCGGATTTTGAGGAGGAGTACGACTCGACGATGGAACCTTCCCCCCAACCCTTTGAGTTGAGGGCAGGGATGGGGAAGCGGAGTGTCAGTCTCATAATCCTCGAATGAGAGATCCGTATGATTCCCTCTTCCATTCGAAGGTATATCCCGGAGGACGAGGACTTGGCGTACACCTAGGGGTCAAGCCTACAGTTGCCACTAGCCTCCTCGGAAGCACCTCCTGCCCCTATCAGGGAAGGTGGGGAGCCTTTCTGGGGACCGATAGAAGAGCCGCGAAGTGAAACACCCTCAGCAAGCACCGACATTGTGACAGGAGGCCCATTCGTCGGCCCATCCTATCGTAATGTGGCAGCCAGGGCACTGCAACCCTTGGAGGATGACTCAGGGATCAGCGGCCAATCAGCATGTTCACCGTATTCCCCGTCGGCCGGACCACCGGCCCGGTGGCCTGCCTCGGCGCCATTTCCAGTTCTCTGACTATCCTCGGAGGATGACCAGGGGAAGCAAGGCCCGGACCCCTAATCAGAGTCATGGATCTTCTGGACTGTTCTTTCAGCAGGCCACTTCCATGAGAAATTTGGGCCGGTCGCAGAATCGGATTTTGATGTGCCAGAGTCACTCACCCCAGGAGAGTTTGAATGCTTTTTCCAGACTCATCAGGTGACATGATCTCGCCTTCTCCATCATCTAGCGCATTATCCCTGGAGACAAGCGCACCTTGAGAAGATTAGTGAGCATTGTCGTCGGGTCGACCTAGCAGCACTCCCCGCGGTTCGGCACCCCGAATCATTGGGCCACAACGAAGCCCTCCAGCAAAAATGTGTCCAGAGTTTTCAAGTACTCTGCAATGATATTAAGGTTGCCACCCCCCACACGCACGTCCGCGGATGGGGGCAGTACGCTGGTCTTCTGTTCTGTGTGATCCGCCGACAGCCCGATTCACTAGGCAGCCCTAAGGGAATGTTGCCAAGAGCAGTGGCAGTCAACATGGCTGACCTTTCAGATGAGGGAAATAGTGTGGAGCCCCTCGACGGGGACTCACCCCCTGAGGACAGGCCGTGACTGTACCCATCTGGGAGGATTACTCTCCAACAGGGGATCCTCCATGTCTTCCTGTACCCACGGAGGCAATGACACTGAGCCGAAACATCGGTAAGGGTAAAGAGCATGTCGGGTCTGTCAAACTCGCTGAACCATCTGCCTCGGTGCAGAAGGTATAGGAAGATCCAGAGAGGGCTATGCTACGCCAACAACTTACTAATCAAAAGAGGCTAGTTGATGATCTCTTGGACAAATTCATTGTAGAGCGGCGGCCTGACTACGATAACCCTAGACCAGGATAGTAGGGGAAGAAGCATCTACCCCATGCCGAGATTCCACCGGGCAACTGTGACCATGTTTCATTCACTGATAGGGGAGACACTGGAACCCATGGAAAGATGGCGCGATATGTTTCGCTGAACCCTCCTGAGCGATGGGACCACCTGGGGGACCCTGTTCGGTTTCCTCCCGCCATCCCGAGAATCGCTCTACCAGCCGCCCCACGATCCATTGAGCATGACTACTGTATCGAAGAGCCTGACAAAGCGCTTGTGGTTAGAGATCCCCGTCAGGACAGAAATCCGCATTCGGATGATCTGATGGAAGTACTCATCGCCCCCTTGGAGGCCCTGGAAACTCGGCAGGTGGCAATACCACCAGACGGCAAGCCATAACCAGTATGGGTGGATGATATTCCGACCTCAGTGGGATTTGGGAACCCCGCTTTCGCACTCTTTAACGGGATTAGATACCCACCACAACAATTTCCCACTTCAACTAGAGGTGTGGGCTATGTTAGGGACTCTGGCGCAGCAGGAGGCTGCCAAGGTCCGGTGCTTCGTCCAGACACTGGAAGGACCAGCATTCATCTGGTACATTCAGCACCCTATTGGATCTGTGACTATCAGGGAGGACCCTCACTGGAAATCCCTCTACCAGTTTAGTTCCACAACCCAGAGGACGAACATTGTAGAACTCTTTAGGTGCAAGAAAAGGCCCGACGAGCGAGTCGTGGACTTCGTCGCCCGTTGGAAGGGGCTCACGTACTCCCTTGACATGCCACTGACTCAGGAGAAATTACTGACGATGTGTGTAGGGAACGTCAAGGCAGAGTTGGTTCCTTCTCTGATCACTCAGGATTACCCTAGAGGGTTCCGGGACTTCTCGGACAAGGCTCAGCGCCTAGAAGAATCCCTGCAACAGGCTGGTCAGGCACGCCCGCTACCTCCTGTAATCTCTGTAATGAGAGCCGCCAGAGCCGAGCCCGCTGCTGTTGCCCAGATAGAGGCCCCCAGACAGCTAGAGTTGCTACCAGTAAGGCCAGATCAGTAGTCTTATAGGGGTCCACCCCCACGGGCACAGCCTCTGGCCCAGTAGTGACCCCCTCAAAATCGGCAGGCTCCTCCACGTAATGCACCGCCACCGCCTAGGCGAGATAATCCATCTCCACCTCCTCAGCCTGCTCCTCCGGCCACTGGTCATGGTCAGCCCCCAAGAGCCCCCTTTCCAGACAAAATGAATCAGACATACTCGTTTGGTGAGGCCCAGGTCCTTGGTTATTTCTGGAGCGCCTTGGAGCAGAGGATCGTGCGACTACCTGAGTGCCGGATGCCGGAAGAGGTGTGTCTCACTGATCACCCTAACTACTGCCCTTATCACTAGATCCTGGGACACACCATCCAACAATGCTATGTGTTCAAGGACTGGCTCAAAGACCAGATTGAAAACAACATTGTTAGTTTGGGCCCATCCCCAGCATAGGTGGAAGGTGTCTTCGTGATATCAGATGGCAGCAGTGACAATAGGGATGAGTGGGAACAGGTTTTCCACCGTCGGTCCCTGAAGTATAACAACTGGATGGCCCGTAGGACGGTATCCCGTGCACATTGCATCATCTGTGCCCGCTTGAGTCAGCCAGAGCCCTCGGAGTCTGCGAGCGCCGCTTTGGCATCGTCTTCCGAGCCTACCTCTTCCAAGAAGAGCAGGTGGTGGCGCAAGAAGAAAGAACGTGCCCTGCCATAGCCGTCATCTTCTTGCACTCTTGGCGATTTCATGCCCCCAGAAATGGGGATATCTCCGAGACCCCGTCCAGTAGTGGATGACTCCTCCAGTGAAAGCCCAGGGTAAACTTTGGTTAACACCGTAGAGTTGGTAAATCCATTTTTGACTCCCGACGATGAGGAGCGCCAGGTGGACCTCCCCAATGTCCCCAGCCGTCGCCAACGTCGGCGGAGCCATGGCTACATGAATCACCATGGCACGACAGTCGTCACCTCCAGTTAGGCCGTGCACACTACCAAGACCAGGCAGCAAGCCCAGTACAGAGAGCAGCACTCGCGCCTCCCTCATCCGTTGTCAATAGGTTCGCTTCCACCAGCATTTGTGTTTCTGGATCGGGAAGAACTGGCTCGTCCATGTCGCAACCAGCCCTACCCTGCCACCAGTCGACTATGGCCTTCCAGTCCTAGCACAACAGCCACCTCCCGGGCTTCAGCTAGTGAATAGTGGGACGTGTGTAGTACTAGTCAGTCACTCGTCCCGCCAGCAGGGCCCGTCATGCCCCCAATCGCAGAGCTACCTCATGTAAGTAGAAGATTGCATTTTGGGCGAAAGTATGATGTTCTATAGCATCTGGTCGGCAATACGGCAAGTCATTCCATCCTTGAGGCCCTTCGCCTATCGTCTGAAATGCGTGAGGCGCTCACTGAGGCTATATGGAGCCCCCTCCATTTTGTAACGGAGGTAGTGGCCGCAAAAGCCTTCCACACTGAGGTGATTGAGGACGGAGAATGTCATGCGGTTATCTCATTTTCCAGTGAAGATGAAGACCTTCCCATACCGGGGCACATCCGCCCACTATACATCACCGGCCAGCTCAATGGTGTGGAAGTCCATCGCTGTCTTGTCAACGCGGGTTCTAGGATTAACCTGATCCAAACTCAGACACTGCAGAAACTGGGGTTGTCCGAGGATGATTTAACTCCCTCTGACCTCAGAATCCAGGGGTATGACAGGAACGAGCAAACTGCACTCAGCAAGATTCATCTAAAGACCCAGTTCGGTGGACTAATTGCCAATACCGAATTCATGGTTGTCTCTCAGGACACCGCCTACAATGTGTTGATGGGTAGGCCGTGGCTCCACCTTCACGCGGCGGTCCCCTCTTTGTATCACCAGTGCCTAAAATACACCCTTAAGGGTCAAGTGGGCGTGATCAAAGTATATGCATCTCTGTTTGCCTCTTGTGAAGCCCGTTACCTGGACACTGACTATTACAAGATCAAGGACAAGATGATCCTGGAATGTGAGGTCGAGCCCGCCAATATCACGAGTGATCCCTAGGCAGATTTGGATGACGTATATGTCTTCCCAATCCATCAGTTGATGGCCACGACCCCCTATATGGGAGAGTGATTTGTTGTCTCGGGTACCAGAGGAAGGCATATTTCCGGGTACAAGCGACGGTGGGAAATCACCTTGTACTCTTACACCAACTAGGCCCAGGTGATCCCTGAGCCTCCTACCCCTGTACGATATCGGGATGTTGGGCTCATGGCAACGGCAGTACGCCATACGTGTCTGTTTCGCCGGGCCGGAATTGACTAGCTCAAGCCAACGCGTCACTACTACTTTGATTTCATAAAGCGTGGCCCCTTGGGCCAAAGGCCATATGGGATTGGATCAACCACCTTCGTCGCCGTGGTCTCCGCGGTGCATGTGTCTCCCGTCGCGATGACCTCTTCCGCCCAAGCCAGCGCCAGCTCCCCATCAGGGTCTAGTAGCCCAGAAACGACTTCCCCTGTGGATGATCCTCCCACAAGTAGAGAAGAAGACATGGAAGATGCTCCTCCATCCTTTGAGGAGGACGTCTCCACCACAGTCGATGAGTTAGTGCAGGTGGACCTCGGTAGCGAGGCGGACCCAAGACCCACATTGGTCAGCGCCGCTATGCCCCCCGAGGAACATCAACAGTACGTAGACTTCCCCAGACAGCATTGTGATGTGTTTGGCTGGAGCTATGACGATATTCCGAGACTAGATACCCAGGTAGCCATCCACCGCCTTGTCCTCCCAGCAAACCATCGTGGGTTCAAGCAGCCTCCTAGAAAAATGCACCCCTCTTAGGGGGTCATGGTTGAGGCTGAAGTTCATAAGGACAACTTCATCAAGGAAGTCCAGTACCCCAGGTGTCTAGCCAATATCGTGCCAGTCAGAAAAAAGAACCTGCAGATCATGGTCTGCATCGACTTCCACAATCGTAATCGCCACTGTCCGAAGGATGACTTTCCCATTCCTGTGACAGAGCTGTTTATCAATGCAACGACCGGTTTTCTAAGCCCTCACCTTCATGTATGGGTAATCTGGGTACAACCAGATCCGGATGGCCTCCGAGGATGAATATTTCACTGCCTTCAGGGCCCCCCAGCGTACTTTCTTCTACCGGATTATGCCCTTCGGCCTGAAGAATGCGGGTGCCACCTATCAACGGGCTATGCACCGCATATTTAAGCCGATCCTCGGGACGCTGGTGGAGTGCTATGTAGACGAACTGGTTGTTAAATCTCGTCAGCACCAGGACCATCGCAAAGATCTTGATAAAGTGTTAGGCTTCCTCCATTCTTGTCACTTGAAGATAAACCCATTGAAGTGTTCCTTCGGGGTCACCTCCGGAAAGTTCCATGGCTTCATTGTTAGGTATCGAGGAATCGAGATCAACCCAGAGAAGATCGAGGCCATCAGTCAGATGCCTCCCCCAAAAAAATATTCGGGAGCATTGAGGCCTCCAAACCCACTTAGCCTATATACACCGATTCATTGAGAATCTGGCCGACAAGTGTATGGCCTTTTCTCAGCTAATGAGAAAAGGTGCCGCCTATGGGTGGGATGAAGAGTGTCAGATCACTTTTGAGGAAATCAAGCAGTATCTGCTTCATCCTCCGATCCTGATGCCACCCATTCCCAGAAAGCCACGGGTCCTTTATGTGACCACCTTGGAACCATCCCTCAGTGCCCTTCTCGCCAAGCAGAACAACGAGGGAATAGAGAATAGCCTCTACTACCTCATCCGCATGCTCCTCGACACGGAAGTGAGATATTCTCCCATCAAGAAGAGCTGTCTAGTGCTCGTATTTTCCATACAGAAATTTTGGCACTACATGCAGCACCACGAGGTACAGCTGGTCTCTCGGGTAGACCCGTAGAAATACATCCTGAACCGACCTATGTTGACCAGACGATTGGCACATTGGGCGGTGATCCTCCTGCAATTTGACATTAGGTTCGTACCTCAGATGGCCGTCAAAGGACAGGTGTTGGATGACTTCTTAGCTTCCCACCCAACCAATGTGGACTAGCCACTGGATCTAGGCTTTCCTGATGACACAATCCACTCAGTCGATCACGCTATCCCATGCTGGAAGATGAACTTTGATGGCACCTCTCGAAGCCCCACTTGTAGAAGGCTCAACGATCTGAGGATTAACAGAGTGGGCCTCAGTATCATCTTCATCATCCCGAAGCAAGCCATTCTTCCATATTCATTCTTGTTGTCAGAAGGCTGCACCAACAACAAGGCAGAATATCATGCCCTCATCACTGGCCTCAAGTTGGCTTTGGTGGTTAATGTACCTCATCTGTGTGTGAAAGGGGACTCTGAGCTAGTCATCAAACAGTTCAATGGTGACTATGCTGTTAGGAAGCCATAACTCATGTGGTTGCTGGAGTGCACCCTCCATCTAGTGGCTGAGTTCCCCTCCCGGTCAGATGTCGTTCACGTTCCCCGGTCGCAGAACAGTCAAGCAGATGCTTTGTCCAGCCTGGCCGCATCACTTACGGAGCCCGAACAGGATGACCTAATCATCCACGTGGCACACCGGAGATTCATTTCTCCTATTATTCCAGAGGGCGATCGTGGCCTGTGAGTGAACCATCTCACCACTGGAGCTCCTACGTCAGGACCCTCGGGGGCTTCAAGCAAGATGATCGAGACAGTCCCTAACTGGAGGACACATTTATTTGAATACCTATGGCACGAAAATCTTCTGCTGGACCGAGCGGAGCGAGAACGAATCTGGCGTCGTGCGCCACAGTTCACACTTTAAAGCGGTCCCAGTAGTGAGCAGCTCCTTTACAGGCGCGGGTTTGATGGTGTTCTCCTCCGTTGTCTCCCAGGAGTCGAGATCCCACAGGTTATGCAAGAAGTGCACGCTAGTTCCTGTGGAACCCACCAGGCTGGGTCGCGATTGTCTCACCAGATTCAGAAGCTGGGATACTTCTGGCCCTCCATGATCCACGACTACATAGAGTATGCCAAGAGGTGTCATGTGTGCCAAGTTCATGCTACCATTTTGCATCGGCCACCAGAGCCTCTCCATACTACCACGTATTCTTGGCCCTTTGCGGTCTGGGGGTTGGATGTCGTAGGGCCTTACCCTCCGGTAACAGACCGGTAGTGCCGATTCATCATAATGGCTACGGATTTATTCTCAAAGTGGGCAGAGGAAATCCCGCTTAGGGAAGTCAAGGCTTGTGTTATCCCCGACTTCGTGAGCTCCAATATCATCTACCGGTATGGAATACCACACGCTATCCTCACGGATAACGGAACCAACTTTCGAGTGGCCGAGCTGAATAAATTGTACGCCAAGTACAACATTTGCTCTAACCACACCTCCCGCTATCACACACAGGAGAATGGACAGATTGAGGAATTTAACAAAACCCTCTCTAAAATTATGCAAAAAATGGTTGGTCAGAACAAGAAAATTTGGTCGGACAAGCTCCCCAATGCCCTCTGGGCTTATAGGATGACGACTCGTAACTCCACCTAGGTGACCCCATATTCCCTGGTGTATGGGGCTAAGGCCGTCCTGCCCATCGTGATCCAGCTTCCCTCATTGCGCACGACGGTCTACGACCAGCAAGCGCCAGATAGACTTTCCAAAATCCATCTGGCCGAATTGGAAGCGCTGGACGGAAGTAGGCTTCGCACTTTACATAACTTGGAAAGGCATCAAGCCAAGATGGATCGAGCTTTCGATAAGAAGGTTCACCTCCACTACTTCCTGCATGTTGACCTGGTGCTGGCTCTTAGAGCACCAATGATTCCTGGAAGGAAACCACCCAAGTTGGAGCCCAAGTGGGAGGGGCATTTTATTGTCTATATGGTCTATCCCAATGGCGCATATTCTCTGGTGTCTATGGATGGTGAGCGTGTCACTCCTCCCACCAAAGATAGGTTCCTCAAACGGTATTTTCCTTGAGGTTCCGAGTTCTAAGACCTAAAACTATGATCCTCTTGGTCCGAGTTCTAAGACCTAAAACTAAGATCCTCTTGGTCCGAGTTCAAAGACTGAAAACTAAGATCCTCTAGGTCTGAGATCTAAGACCTAAAATGAAGATCCTCTGGGTATGAGTTCTAAGACCTAAAACTAAGATCCTATGGGTCCGAGTTCTAAGACCTAATACTAAGATCCTCTTGGTCCGAGATATAAGTCCTAAAAATAAGATCCTCTTGGTCCGAGTTCTAAGACATAAAATGAAGATCCTCTTGGTCTGAGTTCTATGACCTAAAACTAAGATCCTCTGGGTCCGAGTTCTAAGACCTAAAACTAAGATCCTCTGAGTCTGAGTTCTAAGTCCTAAAACCAAGATCCTCTTGTTCCGAGTTCTATGACCTAAAACTAAGATCCTCTTGGTCCGAGTTCTATGACCTAAAACTAAGATCCTCTAGGTCCGAGTTCTAAGACCTAAAACTAAGATCCTCTTGGTCCGAGTTCTATGACCTAAAACTATGATCCTCTGGTTCCGATTTCTAAGACCTAAAACTAAGATCCTCTTGGTCTAAGTTCTCAGACCTAAAACTAAGATCCGTACTCTGTATTTTTCAAGATCCTCTTGTCCGAGTTCTAAGACCTAATGCTAAGATCCTATGGGTCCATGTTCTAAGACCAAAAACTATGATCCGTACGCTGTTGCGCACCGGGTCCGAGTTCTACGACCTAAAAATAAGATCAATATTTCGTCCAACATGACGTTAAACTGTGTTTCAAGAACTACGTCTAGCTTGATTACCATCTTAATGGGATACGTAGGAACACCCAGACCTTTCGTCTTTAGTTCCATCTTGAGGTCTGCTATTGTGTCTGTCTCACCTTTGGGACCTTGACCACAATATCACGTAGCGTGGTATGGGATTATGTCCTCATTCACGTTGGGTTTTTTGTAGTTGAACCACGCACACCCTGTCCTCAGGATTATCCCTCCTATGTCATGTTTCCCATGACATTAAAAGGCGCCATCTAGAACTATGTATGGCTTGATTCTCATCCTTATGGGATATATAGGACCACCTGAACACCTAGATGTCAGGTCCAGCCCCATCTCTTAAGAGATCCCACGATCTACCGAATGCTATGGTGTTTGGCATTAAGCCCCCTCTTTCGCCCAGGGATCCGCCATCTTTTGGTCGCTCTCAGACTGAACCCTTTGACCCTTTCCATTGGTCTGCTAATGTGTTCAGAGTAATCTGGTCTAGTACTTGGAGTGCCATATTCGACTTAGGAAAGTTCCATCTACTTTCCAAGATTCGTGTTCCCCTTCATTCGGCCCCCCGTCATCCTTCACACCTGGAGGGACCCCCAAGAAGGGCCTGGATACAATGCCGAAGGGCTCTCCTACCATCACGGGCCAACACCCCCGAGGGTTTCAGACAACAAATTGATACAAATACAGTGTTGCGAAAATGGTCAGCGGTTGATGCTCATTTGTTTGTCGCCATGGCTAACACGACGAGATGCTGTGTACCGAACATGGCCAGCAGTAATCCTCAGTCGTCACGCCGGCTTCCCCGGGCCCTGAATGTTGGTGGCATGATTCATATCATGTTCTGCCCCACCGTGTCAAGGTGGAATCTCGACACTCCTTGTACTAATCCTCGGTACACCCCCACACTTCAGACAGACCAAGCTGCGTAACAGTGTCTCTCAGGGCTCCCGTGATTTGAGCGCAAGAGTATGTTCTTGGGTTTCATATTTGCAGGTTGTGTGCAGCTTGACCCTCATCCCCATGGGAAACGATGAGTCACCCAGACATTGTGTTTTGGGCCAAGCACAGCTAGGAGTTAGCATCCCATGTCTCCCTCCTGATGGTTGAACCCTCGTTGACCCCTTGGCCCGAGTTTCCTCTCTCGGGATCGCGCGCAGTGATTGAATCGCATCGTGTGTGTTCCCCTCGGTCCAAAACATACGACCTTAAACTGTGTTGTCGGTCCAAACCATACGACCTTAAACTGTGTTGTCGGTCCAAACCATACGACCTTAAATTATGCTGTCAGTTCAAACCATGCGACCTTAAACTGTGATGTCGATCCAAACCGTACGACCTTAAACTATGCTGTCGGTCCAAACCATACTACCTTAAACTATGGTGTCAGTCCAAACCATACGAACTTAAACTGTCATATCGGTCCAAACCATATGACCTTAAAATTTGATGTCGGTCCAAACCATAGGACCTTAAACTATGTTGTCGGTCCAAACCATACGACCTTAAACTGTGCTGTCGGTCCAAACCATACGACCATAAACTGTGATGTCGGTCCAAACCATACGAACATAAACTATGATGTCGGTCCAAACCATATGACCTTAAACTGTGGTGTCGGTCCAAACCATACGACCTTAAACTGTGCTCTCGGTCGAAAGCATACGACCTTAAACTGTGCTGTTGGTCCAAACCATACGACCTTAAACTGTGATGTCGGTCCAAACCATACGACCATAAACTGTGCTGTCGGTCCAAACAATACGACCTTAAACTGTGCTGTTAGTCCAAACCATACAAGCTTAAACTATGCTGTTGGTCCAAACCGTACTACCTTAATCTGTGATGATATCTTCTTGGCTGCATGACGAAAAATGGCACTGCATTGTGGTGACCTCCCCATGGGGTACATCACGCCAGGTATTGGTCGATCACCATGCCGCTTGTCAACGCCTGTTATGGATTGATTATTGTGGAGATGCCAAGAATTTCTACCTTAGGCCAGTCGCCCAACAAAAGAAAAACCATTTACCTTCAAGAACAAACAAGATATATCAAATGTCGCTTCTTGTGGTGCGAGGGCTAGACCTGCACAACTCTTCTATGTAGGTGCCCCATCGTGCCATGCTGCCTTTCAAGAACTATGTATGGCTTGATTCTCATCTTTGTGAGATACGTAGGAGCGCATGGGAACTTCCCCATAGGCCCAACCTAACTTTTAACATTTGGCCTCTTGGCCTAAATGCGTTCCTAGGAGTACATAGTAACCAGGGATTTTCCCCATTCACGTTGGGTTTTGAAGCCGGTTTTCCGTGTGTCTCTTGTCCCCCTTGTCCTGTGGTCCGAATTCTAAGACCTAAAACTAAGATCATTTCTTTGGATTTTTACGACTCGCTCTCTCTTGTGGGATTGCGCAGCGTGGTATTGGATTATGTCCTCATTCACGTCGGGGTGCTCTCCATGTCGTGCCTATCCCCAGATGAGATGTGTCGGTCCCGCATGACGTTAATCTGTATTTCATCCAACATGACGTTAAACTGTGCTTCACGAACTATGTGCGGATTGATTCTCATCCTTATGAGATACGTAAGAATTCCCAGACATTTCGTTTTGGGTCCAGCCCCAGGGATTACTAAACCCCATCCCTTCTTATTGTCGGCCCCTCGGCCCGACTTCGAGGGAAGTGGTGTAATCGGGACATCTACCCCGAGTAGGTTCGGGATGCCCCATGGTAATAAAGAGAAGCGAAATTTCTCTCACCAAAGAGGTCCTTCCTGGAAATTGGGACGACCCATGATCTGGTTGGTACGTCCGCCTAATGCGCCTCCGCCATGGTGGCACAATTTCGGGAGTGTTGGACTCTGTTCGAACAAACCACAACTCCACCTTCCATGATTTGGGTGCCCCATTATTCGGACCCTCATTTCCTTTAATGTTTGACAGGACCCCCTAACAGTATGGATGCTCGTCCTATGGTCTTCTTACTGTCCTGGGCCAACATTCCGGAGGACCGGTCATGTTTGACGGGACCCCCTAACAGTATGGATTCTCAACCTATGGTCCACCTACTTTCCTAGGCCAACATTCCGGAGGACAGGTCATGTTTGATGGGACCCCCTAACAGTATGGATTCTATACCTATTGTCCGCCTACTGTCCTGGGCCAACATTCCGGAAAACTGATAGAAAATATTTGAGTTAGGCCCCGTGTTGCGAACATGGTCAGCAGGAAGCCCTCATTAATTGTCCCCATTCCAGGCCATCGCGATATGGATGCTGTGTTTCCGCCACGGTTGACAGTTATCCTCCATCATTGCGCCCCATCGTGTTCTGAATTTGGCACAGCGTGATTCACCCTTGCTCTCCATGTCCCTATGTTTAGATGGATTTCAATGCCCCTAGAATTTCCATGCTCGTGTGTTAGAGCACACTGAGAAGTCGACACATAAATCGTCCTAGTGTCCCCTTAGAATTCCAGGACAAATTTTGGATGCCTGAAGGTTGGTCAATTCCCCACAGTTGGATGAAATGATGGCACATGCACCCTTTGCTTATCGCGTTGGGCATGACCGACATAAGCATAGGGATGAGTTGTTATACGTTTCAGAACTATGGTTGAGCATATTAAACCAAGGGTACAAAAGAATGGATTTGGCTATGTATTGGATTGAGATGACGAGCAGTACAAGCAAGAAGTTCACGAGATGGCCAAAACAAAGCCCTTAGGGATCAGCGTGCTGAAATGATCTTTCCAGCGCTGCTACCCTTTGGCTAGTGGCCTCCAGGACCACTTCAGGATCATTGAAGACTCTCTTCTCATCAGCCACCACAAAGCGCAGCTCGCCAACCATAGCTTGTGCCTGTGCCTGCTCGGCTCGAAGTACGGTCATCTGGTGACTCGCCTCCATCAGTTGTTCCTACGCATCAGCCAGCTGGGCCGTCAGCTGCTCCACAAGCTCGGAGAATGTTGCAATGAAGGCCTCTTTATCTGCCGCCTGCCCTTCGAGGTGCCGGACTTCCTGCTCCACCCTCAGCAACGCTTGAGCGCTCGTCGATCCATCCTGGCACTGGGAAACGTCGGTGCGCCGGATGCCCTCGTGTATCTTCTCAGACATGTAATCACGGACTGTCAGATGAAGGCACTGAGCGTTGACCCATCCGGCGCACAGGAAGTGTAGCCAGGTCTAGAGTAATCCCATCTGCCTAGCCAATCTGACTAGGGCTGTCTGAGAAAGCACTGGATACACTTCCACCCTTTGCGTCGGGTCATCTGGCTATCCTTGGCTGCCTTTGAGTCTGAGTCATCTATCTCCTCAGGGTCAGCGGGTCGGTATATAGGGAAGGCTGCCATCAGATCGGCAGTAGGATTTTCCACAGGGACGCCTTTGTGAGGAATATGATCCTCGACGTCTGGGAGACATTCTTCTCTCGCCCCAGAAGCAATGATGCCTCCATCAGCTTCCGACCTCGTCTCAGGAACCGTGCCACTGATGTCCGCCGCCCCTGTTCATCAATTGTCAGGGCCGACTCAGTACATGGAGCATGTTCCGAATGAGTTGGTATGTCCACCACTGGTCCACTCATGGACGGCCTGGGCTCCGTATCCTGACGTGCCTCCAATGTTGAGATCACTGTGCATGACATATGCTGGTCAGTTGGGATCTCTTGACACCAAGCACCAGTATTGAAGCGTGAGACTTATAGGAATCCAGAGCATCGGTCTCCAGTGTTTCAGCCACTGTAGGAGCCGCCATGATGGGAGACGCCTCTGCGCTTGTTAATTCAATGATGGGTGTCAGATCTCCATCATGTCTCACCGGTTCCTCTCCTCCCTCCTATGGTGGGGACGCCCGTCCAACACTCAAATGCTCCTCAGTGAGATGGAGAAATGTGTTAGAAGTTGAAAAGGAGAATGGATGAATAAGGAAAATGAATGGAGACTGAGACAGACCTCAAGTATCTCGGTTTTTTTGAGATCAGAGCAGACAATCTCACTGCTCTCCCGGAGACTCCCTTGTTAGGTCACCCCTTGCGACCCCTCACCTTTGGGTTCTTCTTCTTCGTCTTCTCCTTCTCCTTCGTCCTCTCCGGTTTCCTCCTCCCCCTCTGACTCCTCATCACTGTTTCCTTCTCCCTACGACATCAATTCGGGATCATGCTCCTGGCCGAACATCACTTTCCCTAGGAAAGGTGGCTCCGCACGCCGACCCCTTTGGCATGCGTATGAGTCCATGGACGTTAGATAAGAATGCCGCTGATAGAAGTTTACTCGGTCGCTAATTCGAACGAGCCCGACCACTTCCAGTTGGATCCCATTCTGCATTATCTTCTGCCAGATGGATTCGATGCTCATCGATTGCCACAGGGTCATCCAGGCCGACCACAGTGCAGGGAGAATTGCGTCTTGGGAAGGTTCGAGTAGGTATCTTATCTACTTCTTGGGCAGCTCCCTGGCCGCCTCATGTGACCCCCCTGCAGGCAATGAGGACGCGGCGACACCATGTGATGTTCCCGCTGCCGATGTCCCATCCTGGGTAGGCCTCGCTGCCTGACACGCCCTTTGTTCCCCTCTTATGGAGACACCTTGCCTTTTTTCCTGTCGCCCGGTTTTCATGTGAGTAACCTCAAGTTTCCGGGCTCGCTTGCATTAAATCCCCTAAGGGTACGCGATGGTCCAGTGTTCGACATACTCGGTTGCTAGGCCGGCATCGACCCCAGTGGGAGGAAGAGTAATGACATCACCAGAGCCGAAGGTGGTAAACATAAACCACATATGGTGCATGATGCATGGATTATTCTCCTACCAGACAGCCATGAATACCTTCTTTGGCATTCGTTGGAGGCACCCGAACTGCCTGAAAAAACGGGATGGCATGTAAGGCTCGCAGATCACCTTCCCGTTGATCCGAGCCATGAGAACCCCACCACGAATGATCTAGAAATATTCCTGCTATTCCAGAGAGCCTCGCTTGTTTTCCACCATCTGACCGACTGGGGTGGGTAATAGGCTGAAGTTGATGTTGGCATGGTTTCCATAGAGGATTCTCATGCCCTCCTCATTGAGCTTCATCGGCGCCAGCCCTGCGATGTTTAGCAACGACGGTCGCAGACCATCGCCTGGAGGACGGATGGCGTTTGGGAAAGTGTACCCGCTGAGATGAGACTCCACCCAGCCATGGAAGATCTTGAAGGGACCACATACTCTCCGAGGCGACCCCCCCCCCCTCACGAGATGTGTCCCAGGATGGCATACAGCATGGACATTACGGGGGTGCCCATGTTGAACCGTTTGTTGGCGGCCATGGAACCCGCCATTACAAGTGTTGCTGGATGGACGCCCATCCTCGCGTCCCGCACTGGCAGGAGCCACCCGCTCAGGAAGGCAGCAAAGAACCCGGCATACCAGACGTTTGGTTCACGGGCCTCGATGACGCGGTAGCCCCATGATTGGTATTGCCCCGCCTCCAGGGTCCTCCAGTATGACTCGCCCATGCTCCTTTGAGCCGCGGTTGGGCACCATTTTCCCCGTCCCGACATCTTGACGGCCGGATCCTTCCCAAGAAACAGGCTGAACCAGCCCTTGTAGGAAAGGTCCTTCAGGAAGTCCTTGACTCCTAGCCTCTCTTTGGCCAGCTCCAACAGGTTCCACGTCAGGATAGGTGTCCGCAACCTGTCTCCCCAGGTATTCTTTGGACGAACGAACTCGTTGTATTGGTATCCCTCCAGTGGGATACCTCCGATGCAGTGAACATTCCAGAGACTGATGCCGACTTCCCCATGATGAAGGTGGAATGTGTTGGTGTTAGGAGACCACCGGGTGAATAGCACCAGTCCGAGTTCAGGTTGGCAGTGGAAGTGGAACTGCGATGTCCATATCGCCTCGAACATGCCAATATACCGCAGTTCATCTCCAAAATGGTCATAGGTATGGTGAACCCCGAACGCCCCGACCCATTCACTGGTGAAGTTTCTCCTGGACCGTAGGTCCCAATCCTTCAGCCATCCCTTCATGTCATCCGTGACTCTCTGACGGAACGTGCTCACGTAGAGGGCTGGAGAATTCTCTGCGATAGGCTCTCCCCGGTAATGGTCATAGTCCTCGGTTTCAGGACATATACATCCATATGTCTAATTTCCCTGGCAGGATGGCCGTTGATGGTGATGTTGTAACGAGGATGCTCATCCTTCTGAGTCACCCATGACCGCGGTGTGTCCACCACGAATCCCGGCAGGGGAACCTCCTCTAGGATGCCAAAATTATAGAGCGGGAGGTTTTCAGAAAAGGGATACATCTTCCGGGATACAGTCAGAAGATTTAACAACGTTAGATTGTTGGAGACAATCACCATGGCACCATAAACCTCCTCCTTCACCGCCATTTCTCTCCTACGAGCAGTGGCTTTCCCCTCATCAACTCGGTTTGCGGCCATCTCGAATTTCTCGGGAGTTGGGAGAAATCAAGATGCAGTGCGCGGAATCGGAGAGTTGTGCACGGAATCTAAAGTTGGTGCGCGAAATCCTTGAGGTGGGCACACAATTGGCATGCTAGTCACGGAATATCCCGAGCTGGCGCAGAAACACAGCCAAAATTCGGATGAAATTTCGCACTGCCAGAGCATTTTTGCGCGCAGCCGTGGGATCATTTTCGTGCACAAGAGTGATTGTCCTGTCACGTGGAAAATCTTTGGTACGGATTCGCGACCCCATGACCCTTTTGATAGGTGAGGCTAGGGTACTGCGCCGTGCGAAAAATAAAATTCCACGTGGATCCATCCTTTTGCGTGCCGAATCGGTTGTTTGCGCGCTACGTGCCCGAGAGGGGCCCTGCTTCGGCGTTTCGGCATTTACCTTGGAATCCGATTGTTGCGACCTCTCCCGATCCCATTCCAAGGGGGAGAATTTATAGACACCGAAAAAGTCCGTAACTCCCGGAGGAAGTTTCGAAATGAGGAAGCGAAGTTATATTTGGAATCATAGGCCAGATCCGGAGGCCTGGGATGCGGTGCACGAAAGAAAGGAGGATACACAGGAAATATTGTTCTGCGCCCCGAAGGATCCCCGGGATTCACGGAATTGAGCCGATGCGGCGTGCAATAATTGCGCGCTCCGGTTCTTCGCAGAAAATTTTTGCACACAGGCGGCTCCCGACGCGGAAGATTTCACGCACCGCCTGGATTCCGCACCGACCGATGCCTATAAATCGACGGCGACCCCGAACGGTTTGGTGGTTGTGGAATTCGAATCGGCTCTCGTGCGCGCAATTCGACTCCCCCCGCACGCAATATGAATTCCAGGTAATCCCTTTCTTCGCGCAACCTTGTTTCGTGGTTCGCCTTTGCGTCCAACCCCACCGGCTTAAGTGAATTTCCCCCCTCTCCAGGGTTCCTTCCGTCCGCGCAATCCGTGTCCATTGTGCGCAATTCCATTTAGTGCACAAAATACCTTGCATGCAATTCCCTCTCTACGTGCAATTCTCTTGCTCCAATTGCATGTCATCCCGGTGTTTTGCACGTAAGCCTTTTTTTTTGCGCGCAAAGCCCAGGACCCTTCACCTTGATGCCCCTTAGATTCCTCTCTACACCGGCACCTGATGTCTACTCTTCCGGGCATGCGCGCCATGCGTTGTTTTCCCGTACGGCCTTCCAGACTCGTGCGAAGTAACCTCAAGGTCCCTTGGGCAGTGTTTCCCGTTGCGTTGCTTTGCCTTTTTCTTCTCCGCATAGGCACGCTAACGACTATTGCTTCTTCGCATAACCATGCTAATGTGGACCCCCTGTGGTTTTCCCTATGGCCCCCCTTTACTACATCCTTGCCGATGACTTCCCTCCCCCAAGGGGTAGAGGGCGATGTGCATGTAAGCCCTAGGGGTGCGGAGCGAACCCACCTCGTCCAAGCTGCAGGACGTTAAACTGCTAAGCACCTCGTCCTTAACACATGAAGTTAAAATGTGGTCCGACCCTGTGCTTCGCAGGCAGGGTCTCCAGAGCTCAGGAATTCTTTACACCCACTCGTGTCCACGTGAATGGACTCTTCCTCACATGGAATGATATCCTCCTTGTCGGAGTGGCGTTTGTCCGCGGGGGAAGGGCCGCCTCAGAGAGTAAGCCCCAAGACTCTCTTATGGATGACTGCACCCATGCATCTTCGTACTTCCCCCTTCCAAGTCCAGTGGAGTCCCTTTCCCACTGCGCTTTGTCGCACCATGGGCCTCCACCATGGAGAAAGTCCCGGCGCCAAGGGCCTCTAACCACACGTAAGCCCCTGTTTCTTGTTTGGGCCTCTCAACGTGTAAGCCCCATTCGTCCTCTCACGAACGCACCCTTTGCGACGTGATCATCTGGTCCCTACTGCCTCTTGTTTCTCACACCGAGCATGACTCACGTGGGATTATAGCGCACATCGACCATGACATCCTCCATGGGCCGCCTCATAGCGTATGCCCCATCCCAGCGAACTGTGTGGACTTTGATTCCCTACCATAGGGATACATAGGAAGACTCCATGAGGTTCAAGCCTGCCACTCCACCATCCATCCTGAGACTTACCCAGGCCGCCACATCTCAGTGAGATCATTCCATCCCATACCACTCCACGACATCTGGGAAATCGCCCACGTGCTGGCCCCAACATCGGTGTTCCCCCTAGGGGTCCTTCGACCCAATCCATCTCCGCAAGACGTTAAACTCGCGACATACCTCGTGTTAAACATGGGAAGCTGAGAAAAACCGTAGATGGTACACATTCCCTGCATTTGATGTGGGATGCCTTGGGCTTCCGTTCCCTCAAGAAGCCCTGTGATGAGGGACTAAAGACAGACATGCCAACGACACCCCAGCGCGACCATTCTCCTCACCAAAGGTTGCTGCCCCGACAAGACCCTTAGGAGCATCTCAACGGAAGCGGCGTAATTAACTGGTGTCCATGTAGATATGGAATCGGGAATGAGCTTCACGAACCCGTCTGAAATCTATGAGGGAGACCCGGACTAGGTGACGAGTTCCGAGGAGGAATCCACGGAAGGAAGGACCAACATCCCATCATCCTAGTTTCGATCAAGGAGCAGACGTCCCGGAACAAGGAACAGATGCCACCCACCTTTGGAAAGCGGGAATGCGGTGTAATAAGAAGCGCGTCCTCCCCAAAGACGGATGCGCGCACCCCAGAGAAAGCATCAGAGCAACAGTGAGGCATGATTAATACAGTTGAATATTTGTGGTCTCAAAAGATTCACTATGTCGTAATTTATATTTTCAACTATAATGAATGATTCATATGTCATTAATTTTTTCCAAAACTAATAAACCACCCATTACCTTTGGATCTATATTGAGGTTTACAATGAAAATTTTAAAAAATAACCATCAATTATAGGCTACTAGTTTGAGGGTCATTATTGCCTCTACCCATTCAATTTTTCAAATATTGATAATTGTGTAGGAAATCTATCTAAAATCAGTAAATACATATTATTGTTTAAATAGTATAAATATTTTACAATAACCTGATATATATTTATAAAAGGTCCAAATAATGATTTATATTCTCACAAAAATTGAAATTCAAATTTCAACTATCATAAAACTGTATTTTTTACTTGATAAAGAAATCCCCACAATGATATAATTAAAAAATAAATTAGGCCCATATATATTATATATAATAAAAATACACATTTCAAATTATGAATTATTTGATTTATTTAACCCAATAAACCTCATCATTAATAATTAAACATGATATATATGTTCTATTAGTTATGTTATTTTTCTTTCATATCATTATTATCATCCAGATATATCTGAAAAAACATTGTTTATGTACGTGTTTTCAACAATTAATACATTGCACCAATAATTATTCATTGTAATTCACACATTCCATGTCCAACATGTTATTTACCCTATATATATTCATATGTAATTCTGATCCTCATTTAAACACTCTTCTATGTGTAACACTTTTTCTAGTCCTCTTGAGAAATTTTTATTGGTGAATCATCCTATATTTTTGGTTGATATGTTGTTTTCTATCCCTTAATTAATCATAATAATGGATCAATTTTAAGGATTTTTAATCCTTCTCTTCAATAGTATTATAAATATTCAAACAATGATTACACTGTTAATCATGTTTTCTGATATTTTTTGGAAAAAAATAAGTAGGTTTCTCAGTCCATCTCACATTACAATTGGTTGATTGATGGTCTAATTGTCACATTTTCCTTCAAACCAATTGTTAACTTAGTTCCTTCAGTATGAAACCGTCACTAAAACCATAAGGTTTAATATGAGTGAAAAACATATAATAGTATAGGTAGATAAGTATAATTTAAAATTTATAATGAAATCAATCATAGACCCTTTTACTCTTTTTAATAATCACTCTATCCTTTAATTTTTATAATTAAAACTCTATCAATATTATTTAAACATCTGTTATATCAATTTAGATTTTCATATACATCTCATCATAGTCCTTAAAATAAATTAAGAATTTATTCATTCATGTTTTTTCATATAGAACATATGATTATTCAAATTACATCCACTGAGAGTCTCTAGAAATATTCTTAGATTAGAAATTTTTTGATCAATTATCTTAATCTAAAAAATAAATAAACCAGGTCATGGTATTAATGTGACTCAATTCTTAAACTCCCATTGATTCATGATTTGTTACATATTTTATCAAGAATATATTCTACGTATCTTGAAATCTAGTGTCCTTATGTTGTTATATTCATCAATATATAATATTATATGATAAAGAAATTATTTACATAAAATATCACATAGTGTCCCCTGATCTTATTTATCTTCTAAAATCATAGTGGATGCCCTAGGTAAAATAAATAAGGAGGTGGGTGATCATGAAATCCTTCTAAAGGACTATACATGGTAATAATCATATCATGAGAGTCATGATGAAAAGAATGATATCATAAATATAATTAAAATAATTATGAAAAATTTAATAATGATAATAAATTATAAAATTATTTATTCATAATTAAGTGGAAACATCATCAATAATTACTTCATTATTATATATCAAGTCTAACCACCAGAAAATATAGCCTACGGAAAGCTTTTTTTCAAATCATTATATGCTCTGGATAACTATTATTATAATATTATGTGAATTATCTTATCGATCATGCATTACACATGGTATCCCATGTGTCATTAACTATATCCAATACCTTTCAGGGTTATGACCCACATATCATTTTATAATATGTACTCTCACATGTATAACAAAGGAAAAATAAACCACTCATAATTATGATAAAATCGATGAAATGAGTGTGGGTTTCAAAATTTTAATATGAGGGATAATAGAATTCCAAATCATAAGGAGTGCAACACCAAAAAATTCTGTAAATAATTTCCTTCAAATGAAATTTTTTTATTTGTTATTTTTAATTTTATGAAATTAAGAATATTGTTTTTGTTATTTGAAATAACTAAATTTTTTATTTCATTATACACCAAAACAAGTTATTATTATTCTACAAAAAACATATATTATCTTTTTGTAAGTGAAAAAATTTGTTTTCCTTTAATTACACACAATTTTGAGTCCCCTCGATAGCTTGGGTTACATGAAAAGCTGGATTTTACATAACTACATCATATAGTAAATATAATAATTAAAATATTATTATTGCTACCACCAAGATATTGGAATTATTTATTTTTTAATATTAAATCATATATAGAACCATTATTTTCAAATGTATATAAAATGAATCCTTTGTTTTTCAGTTAGTTATAAATGAATGTAAGGACTATTTTAAAATAAATAAATAAAATTTCTCTGAAAATTATTTTTCTATGTACAAAAAAATTATCCCAATAAACAAAAAACCTCATTTAATATTTTTCATCAATATTATTTATGTATTATAAATTAAATAAAATTTTTGGATACTGATTCCATAGATTTGGTAGGAATATTTTAAAAATAAATCCAATTTTATGAACAAATTATATATATTTCTAAAATGTATATTTTTCACTTATTATTCATGAGACCATTTTAAATTGAAATTTTTATAATTTTATAATATTAATATGAAAAATTAAAAAACATTTTATAAATATGAATATCAATATTAACTTATCATTATTCTTTGAAATTTTATATTGAAGTTATATTTTTTAAAATGGTAAAAAATACTGAATTATAAATCAAATATTAGTTTTTATCAAATTTTTTAATAGTAAAATTATATATTAAAATTGTTTTATAAAATAAAATTGTATAAATTATTGAATCATTAATACCATTTAGGTCATTATATGTTATGCCAAATTGATATTTTAAATAAAAAATATCAATCTTTTAGAAATATTCTCATTAAAAACACATCGCCTCATCCCATATGTAGGGGTTAATTATAAATTTATTTAAGCTAATTATTTGATCATAATTCAGAAAAGTGGACTCTATATTTCGAATATGAATAAATTATATTGACTAATGAGGACAAATTATATTTTTGATCAAAAATATTAGTAAACATGATTAAAATTTATTATAGTGATTACGAGATAAATTAGCTTAACGAATGAATAAAAAATAAAAAGGCCTAAAATTACATATAAACTAGTCCCAAATACATTTAATTTCAATATTATAAGAATATAATTCAATGGATAAACTTGGGTACATTATTGGAGACACATTACATTGGATTAATGTTGGTGGAATTCCCTTTAAAAACATTAAATGAAAGCCAGTCCTCCTATACGATAAATAGGCACTCAAGCATCCCACTTATTCACCCCTATAAATCCATTTTTATTATATAAAACTTATTAAAATATCTAAAAAAATCCATCCCATCATCCAATAGTAATCTTAATTTTATTAAATCTAACCAAGAATCCATTTGGTTCAAACCAATATTAGTTATCCAAAGAAGCGATAACATCCATCCACACTCTTTTTTGATTTATTTTAATTTCCACCCACATAATTATTCTTTTTACATGATTATATAATAAAATTATTATCATTAATATATATTTTCTTATTTTATAAGTTTTTTACCTTCATCTATATGCACATCCACTTAATGGGTAATGAACTGAAAATTTGTTTGTACAGCGGACTCCAGCCTCATTAAATGATGTCGTTCATTTTCCATATAATAAATCTCATGGTATGAAATTATGATGTACAATATATTTAAATATGATATATATGATATAGGTTATTTCTCTATAATTCAAACATTTTATATAAAACATACCTTTAAGCTACCCCTTTTGTGTAAAAATGAAATCGTCATTTTAGGATGTGTGGATAACCAACTCTTCAAAGTTATATGATTCATTAACAATTTACATAGATTGTATTAATGATTTATTTATTGAGATTATATTATATATATGAAATAATAAGGATAATTTAATTATATTATATATATAAAAATATATTTTTCATTTAATTTATTTCATTCAATATGACAATAAAACAGAAAAAGAGCTCATGCGTATATACATCCTACCATCTCTGTGAACATTGTATACAATGTTATAATTATATATTTAATATATTATTATAAATGTATATATAATTAATATATATGATATTTATATCCTTTTTTTTATTTTTGAATAAGTAAATCACGTTCTATGTAACATGATCAACAATAAATGTCCAAAACATATATGAAATAAAAGAATATATTACCTGAAATGTAACATTACCATAGAGTTGTTAATAGAATTTTAATTTAATATAATAACCAAATAATATATGGTATTATATATAATAATATGGTTCTGTGGTATATTAATAATAAGAATATATTTATTATACATGATTTTGAACTTATACGAAAATAATCAACAATTATGGTAATGGTTTTACCAGCTCACTTTTATTTTACTAAGGATTAATAATTATTCATAAATAATTTCTTTTTATTGGTGTATATACTGACCATAAATTTAATAAATTATTACAATAAATAATTTTTTTTATATAACCATTTTTCTTTTTCATTCATGGGTTTTATGGTTCAAAAGTTACAGAATCTGTAAAGTAATTTTCTCACAAATTTCCTTTTTTGATATACATACAATGTTCAAAACTATATTTTTCGATGACATGTATATACTAACATTTGAATAGTTATATCATGAATATGATTATTTTGATGATATTTTATGCATTTTATAATGTCATTCCCACATTGTTATTATGATTTCAATTTTCCAAGGTGATAAGAGTTAATTGAGACAATATCATCATTTATCTGTATTATTTATGATTATAATTCCATTGATGATATATTATAATCCATATTATAATAACTCTCATGAATTTTTATCATCTTAGGGTAATTTTTTTATATACTAGTAAATTTACCATATTCGACTATATTTATCTTATTACACTAATGAAAATCTTTTTAGAAAAATTATTCATTATTTCTAATTTTATTTTAAAATCTATGTTCATTCCGAAAAAATTTTCTAATTTTTTTTAAAAAATTATTATTATTGTAATACTATGTTTAAATTCAATTTTGACCAATGTTTGAACTTTTAAAAAAGCGTTTTAAAATATAAAATCTTATCATATCTAATCATAGTGTGTTTCAAAACCATTTAAGGTGAAGGACTGGTTGTTTTTTAATAATAGGCTTTAACAATATCATGAAAATAATTTACCAGAAGCTTCCATTTTTTGTAAACAAGTTATTTTATGAAATGTTTCATTCCATATATTGGAGAAATTTATTGAATTTAATGTGGTTCTAAATTAATTTGTTTATATATTTTTTAAAAAAATTTATATATGATTTCCAAATATTCTTTTCTATGTTTTAAATAGGTTATTTTTAACGAAATTTATTTCAGTAATTTCCATATTTCATTATGTGTTCTCAAATCCATTTTCTAGAAAAGGGGTTTAAAATTTATCTCAAGCCTTCATTTTATGTTTTCATATTATTTATCAATGAAAATGTTTTCCAACAGACATTTTGACTTAAAATTTGTTTTTCAAATAGGAAAACATCTTTTCATCCTCATATTTTTTAAATACATAATAAAAACATTATTTTAAGAAACAAATCATTAAATAGGTTGTATGGGTGTTATTTGGAATAAAAGGCTTTTTCCATAAGAAACTTTCCATGTGAAATTTCAAAGTCTTACACCATCTAAGATTTAATAATTTTTTGTAGTTTATTCTTTACATTGGATACAATCCATGAAAACTATTAATATCCTTTATTTAATGGTTTGTGTTTTGATGAAATGATGTTTATGTAATTGATTTCCATTCCATGCATTTTATTCTATGGAAAATGAATTCTTTTTGACATCTTATTCTATGATGAAATGATTTCTATTTTTCATAGTCTATTATGTGATAACATGTTAACGATACCAATTTCATATCATGGGTCCTGATACGATGAATGATTTTCCATTTCACGACACATGACTGTATGATTTCATTATGTGAATGGTGTGACCAATATAACCCTCCAATGCATTGTGTGACAATAAATGTTTTATGAGATCCAAGGGTACCCAAGAGGGAATCTAAAGCTTGAAATAATAGGTGATACGGATCCCTGAAAATAAGATACGAAGGGGGAAATCCATATACAAAAATATTAGGGCACACAATAAGAAATCCTATGCAATGACCTTAAATATTATGAAGTAAAAAAATTCATTAATATAATTATTTCATATAGTTTTGACCATGTAAAGTCACCATTATAACACAATTAGAACATAATAACTTGAAATTTATCCAATAGAATAGTAACCTCATCTCTGAATTTAGTAATTAAATTTTGGAATCATTCAAATGATTGTATTGTATAATTATATCATATTATAATTAAATAAATGTTTTAATAATTTTACATAAGTGTTTTTAGAATTATAAAACTTATATTTTCATTTTTATTTTTATAAACAATATAATAATTTTATATATTTTTTATAAAGTATATTCATAATTAATATTTTTTTATGAATATAAGATTTATTTATGAGACGTTAATTAAATTTTCTTAAGGTTATAAAATAATACATAATTTTAATATAAGTTTTTTAAATAAAATTGATTATAATTAAATATTTAATTATTCCTTTTTGGAAATTTTATTTAATAAAATAGATTTCTTTTTAAATTATACATGTTGAAATATTCTCATTGTATGTTCTTGGGATTTATCTAAAATTTTTTTTGTGACTACTGAATGATGACCTACTATGGTATATAATAGCATAGTCATAATTAAAAATTATCCATTTATTGATGATGTTAGAACCATAATATAAAATAATTCTTATTTTTTAAATATATTTAGTGATAATGATCAAACTATTCATTTATTTGAGTGAAAATAATAAACAAATCAATGAAATAATAATAAAATAACCCTCTCCTCCACTAAAAAATACCAACCATCACCACTTCTTTTTCTCACAACTAAAAATCCTTGAATCCATTCTAATTTCTACCCATCAATGTTCATTACACTCTCACCCATTATAACACCCCAATAATCTATGGTATCTTTCCCTATAGATAATACAATACCTTTTGTTGTACGGATCTTCGTGTTCAAACAAACCAAAACCAGTCAAACTAGCAATTATAAATAGTGATACCATATTTTTGGAATTTTATAAATTTTATCTTTCAATGTGGACTTTATTTTTGTGTTAGTAATATCAAATTCATCTTAGGGTGAATATTTGGTATTTTTATGGAAACATTCAATTTTTGGATTAATAGTGAAAAACAGTGAGTTATTGTTTAATATCTACCTCTTATTTAAAAAACATAAAAATTTCATTTAAATTTATTTTAGTTCAAAATAGATACATAATACCTATATAAGTTCAATGTAATTCAATGGAGTCATTTTATAATGAGTATAGATATATAAAATTTTATCGAACATCTTACCATCTTTTACCCACCTCCTCGGAGTATTTCCAAATTTGTATAAAACATAATTTTACAGCTTTTGAGAGTTTATTTTCAAAAATCCAAGAGATGTATTTGATATCAATAAGTATATTGTGGTTCAATAAGGTTAAAATAGTTTTTCATTAATAGTAATGTTTTTCTTTTATTAACAACGGTTTAATGTAAATAGGGTAATTAAGGGTGAAAATGATATTATAATTATCCTAACACATATACTAATTCTATTGGATAAGTATAATTCGTCCAAAAACCCATAGGAATAATATATGAACCACTTTGGTCAACAAGGATTAGAATAGTACATTTATTATTATTTTATTTAAAGAAGAGTTGAAAGAGTTTAATTCAATAATTAATAACTTAACCATTTTTAATATATGGTTACTCTAAATATAAATTAAACTATAAATATTCATTAAAAAGATAAAAAAATTTCCTACATACAGTTATTTTTTTATAATTTTTACATGACATATAATTAATTTTATTTATAACACAATGATGATGCAGCAATTACCCTATTAATGAATGATTAATATAATTGATATTATTAATATCCAAATAAATATAATATGATAATTTCAAATAATTCCACTAATTATATAGGATAATATGAAATGTTAGGTTTGATTAAATGTATTTATTTATAATTAATAATGTTTTTTGGACTTTAACAAAAATCAATTATTAAATAATGTCAAAATTGACATAAATGAGTTTTTAAAACAAATACAATATTATCGGATGATATAATAATACTAAAAATATGAGGTTCGACCAAATGACTTATATAATTATAGGTGTATAATTAATTAACAACTTTAGGTTCACATAGATGTTTATTGTATTTATATTAACCATATAATATAGTAATAAAAAGATATATGGTAAATGTCAAACTATTTAACTAAGAGTTAAATTTAAAAGATAAGGTTTATATAGTGACAAAACCTCTCTAAATCATATTGGATGAGATCTTTTCGACCAATACCTACCTTAACCATTAAATAATTCATTTTGGAGCCATTAGAATCAGAATATTATTTTATTATAAAATAATATTTCAATCTCTTCTTATGGTGCCCCCCACCCCTGTTAGAAAAGGGCACTACCCCTTCTCTCAAATTCACACTTTCAATGCCATTTGGCTCAGCCAAAACCATCTCAAACTTCCATCCAAATGTACATCCATCATCTTATAGGGCTTCCATTAGTGATAAATCCAACCCATGGTGACCTTTTGGTCAAATCAAAAGGAAGAACCCAAAGTAGAGGAAAATATTTCATCATCTCTTTCAAGTTCTTTTTTTTCTTCCACTTCCTCTTTATTTGTGGTTTCCATTATAAAATAAAAAATCCAGTATCTTCTTTATACTGTTATGTTATTATAAAAATTTTACAACCATATTCATTATTCTATCCATCATAGGAATGAAAAAGTCACCATATATGAATACGTATGGCTTACCGTCTCCATAACGCGGTATAGTTGTTATTAAATGCATTATTTTTAAATGGGTATAATAATGATGTATTTTTTATGTAAATAATAAATACAACATGTTAATTATTCTTTATACATGATATGACATCTATTTACATACTATTTTAATATCAAAAAAATGATATTGTTGCTCGTGCGTATGTACGGATTACCGTCTCCACGAACACGATGAGATTCATTCCACATCGTAACCATTCAAGAATAATTTTTTTTTGATGATTAAAAATAATGTTAAAGACTACATATAAATCTGGAAATGAATAAGATACATCCCATCTATGACAAACATGTCTCACATAACAATGAATAAAAAAGAAAATGACTCAGTTAACACCCGAAATGATGACAATACAAAAACATTATGAAGAAAGAAATAATAAAAGATCATATATGATATGATAATTTTGTATATGGTTATTTTATAATTCCATAAAATTCTTTTAACTATTATACATGAGGTTAAACCATCCTTGACCAAGGAAAAGTAAAAGGTAAGGGTTAATTTTACAATCTCTTTATTTTCTGAGATAGTTTTTATGTAGATATCTATTGGTACCTATTCATAATCCACTTCCATGATTCATAAAATGTATTCCAAAACAATTTTACTATTTACTATACTATAGGTTAAATTCATTTATACCCTCATTTTACATTTTATAAAATGGTTTAGAAGGAATCTTCCTGTGATTTTCCATAAATGGTACCTTATGACCTTTTTGACAAAATTAAGGTAAGAATTTTTTTAACATATATGGCAGGTGTAGCTATTTTCTGCCATTATAACATCATTAATTCTTCCCTTACAATCATATACTAATATTTTCAAAATAAATGTTTTCTTTTATAATTATTCAACTTATAATTATTTCAAAAAAATAATGAGATGTTTCTTACAAATAGTTTTTTTTCATCTATTTTAACATCCATTAATGGATTTTATACATGTCTGAAGTCAATTAATTATGATACAAATCATCGATATTTTATTAAAGGTTTTGTGATATGTTCGAATGTGGATGTGTTATTTTAATACCTTTTATGATTTATGGTTAAAGTATTGACATTTTATATGATAGTTTTAGTTCGAATATTTATGTTATATTTCAACCTTTTCATATGAGAACTATATTGGAATTTGTAAGTGACGAGTGGATCTTGCTATAGCTCCTCAATGCATCGGTAGGTCTCATGAGACAACTTGATATGGAATTGGTCGAGGCCCTTCCCAGTTTGATATATCATTTTGGCTGAGGCCTTAATCATTTTTAGACGTCTTGGCAGAGACCTTTACAAAAAGTTTCAAAATGTCTAGAATTATACATTCCCTCATTATGAAAATAATATTGATGGTTCATGTGGTCATTAGAAAAGTAGAATTCCCATGATTATGTTTTATTATGGAATTATTTACTTATCACATATTCCGTCCATAAAAGTGTTATTGTTTATTATTTTTAAAGGTATTTGTTTTGAATCATTATCCATGGTTTATATTTATGTTATCTTGCACTGTATTCTTTTCCCTTACTGAGCATTAAAGCTCTCCCCTTTCATACGTTTCATTTTCCCAAGATATGTAGAAGTTAGTTATGAGTGAGTTGTAGGAAAAATCAAAGAGGTGTGGATGTTTCTAATGGAATAAATTAGTGTGGAAATTCTATTCATGTTCTAAAGTTGAACTTAAGTATTAATCTTGTTTCCAATAATACTAAACTAATCGGTCTTTTGGGACATGATTTCATGGTGATCATGCAAATGATTTTTAATAATGCACTGACTCTAGGTAACAGGAATCAGGGTGTTACAGTCGGTATCAGAGAGAGGATTAATACAATCCATCGAAACTATATTTAGATAATCTCTTATTAGAGAACATTATACTAAGATAGAATTTGAGGATTTGTATAGAATAACATCCTATAATTTTGGTATTTCAGAGACTTTGTGTGTTTTACCAACAATATATCCCTGACTGGATATGAGTATGTATAGGTGGCTCTGGAAAAATGTACCTAGGGGTAAGACACAAAAAAATTGCTTTGAGCTAGACTCGAATGGGAACTGGTGCACAACAAAGGGCCTTGTAGAACTATTAGTTACAACACTCCTGGGGGATATTCTTAGGATAATTTTCATTTTTATTACAAACCATTAAAAAGGGTTTATGTGTATATACTTCTTCAATGAATTTTTTTTATGATTATGTGTTATATCCCTAAACGGTTCAATTTATGTTATGTGTTTTACAAGTATGGATTAATGTATTTTGATTCATAAATTAATTTAGTTTTTGTCATTTTTTATAAATCGCTCCTAGTTGAAGGAATGGAAACGGTATCGATGCTCACGATCTATCTAAGGATTTCCCTCCTACTCAAGATAATTATAGTAGATCTTGTGTGAAACCGCTATTAATCATCTTATCAACATACTGGAACAACTCCCACAGGTTATGAATAATAACCTTACTTGTATGGAGCACCTAGAACCACAACATGGAGGATCAATGTTAGACTTCTTCATGAGGAAACAAACCTAACATTCAATGGGATTATGAATACATTAGTGGTTGAGCAATGGATAAATTCCATAGAGAAAATATTTCATGCTTTTGGGAGTAAAAAAATTGAAAAAGATGTCATGGTAGTTTATTACCTCACTAAAGATGCTAATCAATGATGGTCATTGATTGAAAACAAAAAGGACGATGATGAAGTGTCCATTATGGTATGGAGGGAGTTTAAAGAATGATTATTAGAAAAATACTTTCCTTGTGACCATTGAGCAGATATTTAAAGGCAATTTATGAGTCTGAGACAAAAGGAGGATGTGAATTTTGCAATGTATGAGGCTGACATTGCAATATTAGCAAGGCATGATGCAGATTATATACATAATCCAAAAAGTGATATTGAGTGTTTCATTGGTGGGTTAAAACCATTTCTCGATCAATCATTAGTATCGATATCCTTCTCATTGTATGAAGATATGGTCTCATGTGCTATCAGGATATAAAATGAATTATATCAGTCTTATGATTTCAAATCAATGAAAGAGAAGAAGATATAAGCTGAACACTCTAGGAAAGGAAATAAGGAAACATTGAAGAAGAGAAGAATTGAATTTCCATCCTGTGATAATTGTGGAAGGAAGCACCCGGGATCCTGTCTTAAAGGAAAAGGAGTATACTACCAATGTGGATAGAAATTCCATCATGCTGGTGATTTTAAGGGAAAAAAAGAAGCTACTAATATTTACTGTTACAATTGCAGGGAGATGGGACATTATGAAAATGAATTTCCTAAGCGTCAGTGAAACATACCTCAGAAAAGGCCAAGGGATCAAGGCCAAGATTATGTGATTATTATGTCTAAGGTTGATGCTCTGAAAGATGTGGTGGTAGTTAATTTAATGTTTTTCTTCATGTTTAGACAATTCATTATTTGATTTTGGATCATCTCATTGTTTCATATCTACCTAGTTTTCTATGAAAATTAAATATTTCAAATTTTATTTAACAAGGGAGTTGTTAATCAAATTTACTCAGGAATGTGTCATTGCCACAATGTTTTGTGAATCAGTTTCCATTAGGGCGTAAAATTTTTCATTATACACTGATCACATCATCATACCCATGATTTAATTTGATATAATCCTTTGAATGGATTGGATTTTGAACAATGATGAGAAAATTTATTTTAAGAATAAGGAGGTTAAATTTTTTATGACGATAAGAATTACCGTTTCTTTTGAGCAGAAACGTCACCACCCAATTCTTATCTAGATCCACCCTCAATCACTCAACATAATTAAATTATTGGGGAGGAAGAGAATGAAATAACTATGGGTGAGGATATTAATATTCAAATAGAGGACATTCCTATTTTGCAAGAATATGATTATGTGTTTTCAGAAGATTTACCTGGACATCATCCCAAATGATAATTTGAATTTTCCATTGATTAAATTACTAGTTCAAGGCCCTTATCGAAGACCACTTATAGAATGGCCACTGTGGAATTAGTGGAACTAAAGAAAAACCTAGTGAAATTAAGTAATAAAGGATTTATTCTCCCAGTGTTTCTCTATTGGGATCCCCTATCCATTTTGTTAAAGAAGAAATATGGATATATGAAATTGTGCATTGACTATAAGAATATCAATGCTTTAACGATAAATAACATGTATCCCCTACCTCACATTGAGGATTTATTTGACCAACATCATGGAGATCCCTATTTTTCAAAGATTGACCTCCAATCTGGATACCACCAGTTGTGTGTGGAGATGGAAGACATTCTGAAAATAGTATTTCGAACAAGGTACGTGCATTATGAGTTTACAATAATTTATTTGGGCTAGATAATGAAACCTCTATCTTCATGGATCTAATGAAAAATGTTTTCAGGGAATATCATTATGATATTTTGGTGGTATTTACGGATGATATCTTGATATACTACAAAAGCTACGAAGATCATTAAAATCACATGCACTTAATTCTAAAGACTCATAGAAGAAATGAATTAAATAAGAATTTTTTCTTGTTTGAATTGTGGCTTCCAGATATTTTTTTCATGGCTATATTGTCTCTAAGGATGGAATCTCTATTGATCCTATAATGACCAAGGTGATCCAGAAGTGGCCATCAATGACGAGTATAACTGAGGTATGTAGTTTTATTGGTTTAGCATGTTATTATCTATGTTTCTTCAAGAATTTCTCCATTTTTGCTAACCCATTAATAAAGCTCCCACATAATGGGGTAAAACTTGTTTGGATAAAAGAGTGTGATGAATTTTTTGAGGAACTGATGAGAATATTAGTCAATGCTCAAATCTTGAATCTATCGTCAGGGAATGATGGGTTTGTTATTATGAAAGGACATGGTTGTGTCCTTATGTAGAATGAGAGAGTTATTGACTATGAATCATGGAAACTAAAAATTCATGAGAAAAACTACCTTACTCATGATATTGAGTTAGCTGCTGTAATATTTTTTTGAAGATATGGAGACATTATCCCTATGGTAAAAAATTTGAGTTATGTACTGATCACAATAGTTTGAAGTATATTTTCTCATAATAATAACTCAACATGAGGAAATGGTGATGTCTTGAACTAATCAAGATTATGATTTCACTATGAACTACCATCCGAGAAAGGAAAATAAGGTGGAATATTCTTTGATTATAAAATATCATTGAGTTTTGAATAAGATGATTGTTGAAAAGTATCTTATATACATGGATCTAGTGAATATGGATATGAGAATAACCATGTAAGGTGAAACATCAATGATTTTCCGAATGGTTTCCAAACTATATTTACTAGAAAGGATAAAGTGTTATCAGACCATTGATGAGGAGTTTCAAAAGAAGATTAATGGTATGAATGCATGGAGATTGAGTGACTTCATATATGAAGACAAGATTTTGAAATTTTGAAAGGGACTTTTGTTCCCAATATACCTAATCTAAAAATGGAATTGTTAGATGATGCTCATAGCTCTAATTTCTCTATACACCCTGGTAAGACAAAGATGTATAGATATTTGAAGGATCATTTTTGGTGGGACAACATGAAGAAGGAGATTTCTAATTTTGTGTCAAGATGTATGGTTTGTCAAAAAGTTAATTCTGGGAAGTAACAACTTGGAGATGTCATGCAACATCTTCCCATAACTATGTGGAAAAGTGATAATAGTACTATGGAATTTGTGATGGGGCTTCCAAAGACTCCTAAAAGAAATAATTCAATATGGTTCATTATTGATCGTCTTAAAAAGTCATCACATTTTCATTCATTAAGAGAAGATTTACCACTTGAATGTCAAGAAAGACTATATATTAATGAAGTTGTACGACTTAATCGAGTACCATTATCGATTATTTATGATCATAATCCCCGTTTATCATCATGATTCTAGAAAATTAATTAGGAAGCCCTAGATACTAAACTTCATTTGAGTACATCCTACCACCCTCAAACTGATGGGGAATCAGAACAGACTATTCAAACCTTTGATGACTTTTTGAGATCATCAACTCTTGACTTTCAAGGTATGTAGGATCAATATTTACCTATAGTAGAATTTTACTATGATAATAGCTTAAATTCAAGTATTCAAATGGCACCATATAAAGCATTATATGGAAAGATATGTCTCTCACCAACCTATTAGGATAATGTTGTTGAAAGAAAACTCATAGGCCTAGAACTAGACGAGGAAGCGATGGAAAAGGTGAAGGTAATCTAAACCCACATCAAAGCGGATCAAAGTAGGAAGAATATCTATGCTGATAACAGAAAGAAGGATTTGTAATTTTAGGTATGGTGAAAATGTTTCTTGAAGGAATTTCCATGGAAGGGAATTATATGACTTGGTAAGAAGTAAAATTGAGTCCCAATTACATCAGATCTTTTGAAATTATAGGACGAATTGGGGATATAGATTACCATTTGGAAATGCAACCAACTCTCTCCAAATTTCATGATGTATTTCATGTATCAGTGTTGAAAAAATACATGTCTGAATCAACACATTTACTCACATATGAGGAATCAGAATTGGAACTCGATCTATCTTATTGCGAAGAGTCTTTCATGATTCTTGATACCAGAGAACAAGTGCTGAAAAACCGGATAACTCATCTGGTAAAAGTTCTATGGAGGAACCATAAAATGGAAGAGGAAACGTGGGATCCTGAGATACACATAATGATGAACCACCCAAATCTTTTTATTTAGTAAGATTCAAGAAATTTCAAGGATGAAATTATTTGAAGGAGGGGAAAATGTATCAGCCCAAGCTTCCACGGTACGTTTACCTTTGGATAATATAGTAGCATGTGTTGTACACAATGTTGAGTTCTAACACACCAAATCCAATCAATCCAGCTATTATGAATAGTAATACCCTCCTTTTGAAATTCTATAAATTTTATCATTCAAAATGGACTTCATTTTTGGATACGGATTATTCAAATTACGTTAGGGTGAATTTTTGGTGTTTTTATAAAAACTCTAAATTTTTGATGAATAGTTAAAACACTGAGTTATTGTTTAAAACCATATTTTTATTTAAATAATTATTTATTTAATTTAATTTTATTTTAGGTACAAATAGATAAATAATACCTATATAAGTTCAAGGTAATTTATTAGAGTCAATTTATAATGAGTTTATATATATAAATTCTTATCAAACTTTTTACCGTCTTTTACCCACCTCCTAGGAGTATTTCCAAATTTGTATAAAACATAATTTTACAACTTCATTGAGTTGAATATCAAAAATCCGAGAGACACGGTTGATATCATTAAGTAAAATGTGGTTTAATAAGATTAAAATAAATTTTGGTTAATAGTAATTTTTACATTTATTTACCACGGTTACAAGTAAATAGTGTAATTAAGGGTAAAAATGATATTATTTTTACCAAAAAACATGTACTAATTCAATTGGATAGGTATAACTCAACCATAAATAACCTTAAGAATAAGATATGAACCTCTTTGTTTCACTTGGATTAGGTTAAGACATTTTTTATTATTTAATTTTAAGGATAGTTAAAAGTGTTAAATTCAATGTTTAATAACTAAACCATTTTTAATAAAGTGGTACACAGAATATAAATTCAACAATAAATATTCATTAGAAAGATAAAAATATTTCCTATATAATTTAATTTTAATTATAATTTTTAAACATTAGATAATTAAATTTATTTATGACACAATGATGATGTATTAATTTCCATATTAATGAAAGATTAATATAATTGATATTATATATATCCAAATAAATCTAGTTTGACACTGTTAATGAATTAAAATAATTTTATAGGTTAATATGACATGTTATGGTTCATTAAATTTATTTATTTCTAAGTAATAAATTTATTATAACTTTAACAAAAATCTATTATTAAATAAAGACAAAATTGAAACAAATGAGTTTTTAAAACAAATACAAAAATAAAGGTAGATATAATAATTATAAATATCTAAAGATCAGTAAAAAGACTTATATAATGTTATTTATATCATTAATGAATCACTTGGGGTTATTTTGGAAGTATATATATGTTTTTTAACCATATAATATAAAAATACAATGAGACATGGTAAATGTCAAACTATTTTACAAAGTGTTAAATATAAAAGATAAGGTTAATATAGTGGCCCAAACATATCTAAACCCTATTGGTTGAGAGGTTTTCAATCCATCCCCACCATAGAATTTAAATAATTCATTTTGGAGATATTATAAATCGAATATGATTTAATTACAAAATAACATTTCAATCTTTTCATATGGTACACTTCACCCCTCTTATAGAAGGGAACTCCCCCTTCTCTCAAATTTACACCTTCAAAGCCATTTGGCTCAACCAAACCCAGACCAAATATCCTACCAACTGTACTTCCTTAATTATATAGGCCTTACTTTAGTCATAAATCCAACCTATAGAACACTTTGAATCAAATCAAAAGGACGAACCTAAAGAAGAGGTACATATTTCATAATCTCTTTCAAGTTCTTTTCTTATATCACTTACTCTTTATTTGTTGTTTCAATTATAAAATAATAAATCCAGTATCTCCTATATACTAGGAGGTTATTATAAAAAAGTTACAAACTTATTCATTATTCTATCCATTATATGAATGAAAAAGTCACCATATGTGCATACGTACGACTTACCCTCTCCACGTCATGGTGTAGTTGTTATTCAATACATTATTTTTAGATGGGTATAATAATGATGTATAATTTATTTAAATAATAAATATTACATGTTAATGATTCTGTATATATGATATACCATCTATTTACATATTATTTTAACATCAAATAAATGATATTGTCCCTCCTGCGTACATACAGATTACCGTCTCCACGAACGCGATGAATTCATTCCCCATCATAACCATTCAAGACTAATTTTCATCTGATGATTAAAAATAATGTTTAAAGACATGATATTATTCTGTATATGAATAATATATATCCCATCCATGAAAAAGAAGACTCACAAATAATTAATATAAATGAAAATTAATCAGTTAACACCCTAAATGACAGTAATTCTAAAACATTACTAACAAAGCATTATTAGAAGATCATGTATGATAAAATAATTATGTATATGGTTCTTGTAAAATTTAATAACAATTATTTCACTATTATATATTCGGTTAATGTACCCTGGTCCAAGGAAACATACATTTTAAGGGTTAATTTCACAATCTCTTTATTTTACAATGTTTTTTTACGTAGGTATCTACTAGGACCTCTTTATCATCCACATCCATATTTCTTAAAAATATATTCCAATTTTTTTACTATTTAATAGAATATAAGTTAAAGCTAGTTATACCCTTTTTTGAGTTTTTATAAAATGTTTTGAAAGGTATCTTTATGTTTTTTTCCAAACAAGGTACCATATGACCTTTTCGACAAAATTTAGGTAAGAATGTTTTTTTAACTTGTAAGGATGGTGATGTTATTTTCCGCCATTATAACATCATCAAATCACCCCTTACCAAATTATTAGAATATTTTCGAAATACTTGTTTTATTTTATAATTATGTAACTATAAATTATTTCAAAAAAATAATGAGATATTTCTCTCAAATAGTTTTGATTTCATCTATGTCATCATCCTTTGATAGATTTTATACTTGCTTGAATTCAATTCATTATGATAAAAATCTCCCATATTATATAGAATGTTTTGTGATATTTTTGACTATGGATATGTTATTTTTATACCATTCATGGTTTATGGTTAATGTATTTACATTTCGTATGATTGTTTTAGTACGAATTTTTATGTTATATTCCATCCTTTTCATATGAGGAATGTATTGGACTTAGTAAGTGACGGGTGGTCCCTGATATAGCTCCTCAATGTATCGGTAGATATTAAGAGACAACTATTTGTGTAATTGGTCGAGGAATTTCCAAATTTTATATATCATTTTGGCCAAGTCCTTAATAATTTTTAGACTTCTTGGTCGAGGCCTTGACAAAATGATTCAGAATGTCTGACATTATACATTCCCTCATTATGAAAATAATATTGATGGATCATGTGGTCATTTGACTAATAGAATACCCATGATTAGGATTTATTATGGAGTTATTTACTGATCTCATATTCCTTCCCTAAAAGTGTTCATGT
Organism: Viscum album; assembly: GCA_963277665.1. Taxonomy (NCBI): domain Eukaryota; kingdom Viridiplantae; phylum Streptophyta; class Magnoliopsida; order Santalales; family Viscaceae; genus Viscum; species Viscum album. The sequence continues at coordinate 1,114,681,154 of OY728131.1, forward strand.
TTTTTATTTTTAAAGGCATGTGTTTTTAATTATTCACCATGATTAATATTTTTGTTATCTTCCACTATATTTCTTACCCTTACTAAGAATTTTAGCTCACCCCTTTATTATGTTTTATTTTCCCATGATATAAATGAGTTAGTTATAAGTGACTTGCATGAACAATCTAAGAGTTTTTGATGATTTTAATTGAAGAAATTAGTGTTTTATTTCATTTCAAGTTGTAATGTTGTAATTATGTATGAATCTTGTTTCTAATAATACTAAACTGATCTGTCTTTTGGGACATGATTTCCTTATGATCATGCCAATGCTATGTAATAATGCACCGACTCTGGGTTACTATGGTTGAGGTGTTACACCAACATCCATGAGGCTTTTTTTCTCAACAATATAAGAAATCCAATGTCAGTATAGAGGTCATATTGGAGAAAAACTCAACTGGTAAATCCTCATTAATTTTATTTTAATTTCTTCTAAATTTATTTTCTTTTTTAATTCTATCGACACCCCACCATATCAATGTGTAATGATAAATCCAATATCTTATATATAATTTAATTTTATTATGTTAATATAATAATTCATCACTAATCATCTTATTCTCTTCCTTTCATTAAAATAAAATAAAATCATCATTCTTGTTGTGTTGATTTACCACCATCATGGATGATACAATTTTATTTTCATTTCCATACTTCAAGAAGGTAAAATAATGTTATAATAAATTATATAGATTTTAAAATTTTTGGAATTTTTTTTATTTTATGGATCGAACTTATATACAATTTATTAAACAAAAATAATAGTTCTTTTAGATTGAAATCTGAAAATGTTAATCAAAAAGAAAATCTTCGTAATTTTATCCAATGAAAAAACCTCACATATGTAATATAAATAATATATTAGGCCATTTAATATTTTGGATGTTCTTTACTCTCCTATTGTTTAAATTTTGGAGAATTATCCACTTTTTAGAAGGATTTCCTTACTTGTATACAAGTGAATCAATCATTAAAGCCCAAAAAAACACTCAAAAATAACATAATCGAACTATATATTTAATAATAATGGAAATAAAAATTCTTAATAAAATTATAATTAATATAATACATTTAAAATATGTTTTTTATTTCAAATCTAATAAATCTTATTTTAGTATCAAGGCTATTAATTTGAAAAGGCCATACAGAATTTAGGTGTGGAAATTCTCAAACCCAGTTAATTTAATTATGTTATTCACCATTTCATGTTGTTTATGTTATTATTTTTTTCTAAAAAAATGTAATTAACCTTTTCATATTGAGGATAGATATTTTTCCTTTTTTATTTTATGTCTGATGTAACTTCTTTTCCAAAAGAACCATTCCTTCTGGAAAGAATTATTTTACTTTTGTTGAGGTTATTCCTTCTTCACTCAAGGTTGATGATTATTATACCTTGTATGTTACTCAAATTTTATTTTGGGAACCCCAATATTTATTTAAGAAGATATTATTTTTGATATATTTAGGAAACCCATTTATATTCTATTGGTTAGTTTATGATAATGATTTTTATTCATTCTGTTCATTAGGAATGTCTATGTAAATTGTATGATGTGATGAGTTCTGCTAGAATTATATAGTACTAAAATTCTTTGGGTAATGAGATTTATCTCATGAGATGACATGAAATATTAATGAACATTATTCTAAATCAGTTTACAATGATGACTCTATGATTATGAACATATATTATGTGTCAACATGATTCTAGTTTTCTTAAAACTATGTGTGGTAGTCGGAAACTAAGGAATGTTGTTTCATTTAAATTAAATTCATCATTCCATGGATTTATTTAATTATTCTTTTTAGGTATATGATGACAATACAATAGTTTTTTAACATGTATGATGATTATGCTCACTATTGTTATATTGATTCTTGGTTTTATGTATCATTTTACTAGTCTTTTAGCTCACACCTTTCATTGATGTATATACTATGGGGTACACTTATACTAATTGATACACAAGGGCCTATAATAAGTTATATAAGGATGAATTTAAATATTTTTTGTATTTATTTTTTAAAATTTGTGTGTGTTATTAATTTTCCCAATACAAAAATCCTTTGTAACATGGGTTTTTAATTAATTTATTTTTTTTATCATTAAAAGGATTTAATAGTAATGTAATAAATATAGGGTCATTGTTGATGGTATCAACACATATAATAGTTAATTTTGGAATTTTGATCAGATAAAATTACTTAAAACCCTTATTGTGATACTATGTTTAAAAAATCATCCAATAATATTATTTTTATAAAGAAACTAATAATAGGGATCCCATAGGAGATTCTTGTAGAGTTAATTGAAAAAGGAAATAGATTTTTTAATCATAACATGTTTAATTATTATTTTTAAACATTCCCCATTTTAGAATATATTGGTAACATGGAGAAACCATGCTAAAAACATGTGTGTTAGACAATTCCTAAACTACACCAACAATTTTAAAAATTCATTGGGAAGTGGATTTCAAAACTTCATTGTGATACATACCCTGTAATCTGATGTAATGAACAAAAAACTAAATAATGGAGAATTCCAAATGTCCACTATGAGGTATTAAAAGATATCAACTCTTTTTGTGGAATGACTAATGACATTTTGGGGATCTTATGATCCACTAGTCAGGGGATATTGTGTCAAATCAGTGTAGAATATCTTTTCTAGGATTTATTATTCTAGGAAAAATGGTGACTCTATCCATTTATCATTTAGACTGGGAGGCCGATAATATTTTGGAATTGATTAACAAAACCATTTTAAAAGATAAATTAAAGATACGATGTTGGAATAATGAAAAAATATTTCTTAATTAGTATTTACCTCTAACTCTTCATAGAAATATGGAGTTATAATTCTTATGCCCAAGGGAAAATGAATGTGAATCTATCAGGTCTTATTGTGAAAAATTCACAATTCCATCATTAAATTCTTTAAATATTGTTATTAACTATGATAAAATATGATATAATCATTAGTGGTTTAAAATAAATCATCGAGGATCTATAGAAATTTGATACTATAGGAGTTATGAAGATATAATATGATATTTTATCAATTTGGAGATAGAGTTTGGGGAATATTCCAATGGATTTAGAGACAAGAAAAGATATATGGTATTTTATTTTGGTGGATCTAATGAGTATTGTTGAATGAAAACTCAAGCAGTCACATGTTAAAAATTTGGGAAGTATCATTATGGGAATTGCCTTAACGGGATGAGGAAATTATTCAAGTGTGGAAAAGATGTCTATAAAGATCACAAATGTCGAAGATACATGAGAAAAAAGGAAAGTATTTGGGAATAAAGGAGAAGACAAACCAAGGGTCATTGCTTAATCATTTATGTGAAAGGGAACTATGTAAACCATCACACTAAACCCTTAGTCATCAAGGGTAATCAATGTCATTAACCATGAATGAAAAATGTGAAAGGGAAATCATATTCAGTTGCTACTATTTAAATGGATCCTTATAATGATGTGGTGATAATTACACTAGTTATTAATTGCAAAATAGAGATCATTCTATTAGAATCTAGTTCTATGGAATCTCTTATATCATAAAAATTTATTAGAACAATTCAAACACAAACTCAATATATGGAGGATAGGTTGTCTATGAGAATATAAAATGAGGAAATAATGAATACAATGTATATTTCACTAACCCAATTAAATTTTATGGAATGAACATCCAATAAAACTTGGTTTTACTTTAGTGGAGTTTGATTCTATTATATATATTAATTGGTTATCTTTATAAAAATTTAAATTAAAATTTCCAGAAATGGAGATCACTCTTCTTATTCTATATAATCCTCTAATTCTGTATATGTATAAGGATTTTTAATAATATTCTTAATAGTCATTATCTCATGTGTGGATATTATTTCATTATGGGGAAGAATATATATCTCAAATTATTAAGACAAAGGACAGAATCATGGTTGAAGAGAATCCAATTGTGAGGGAAAACAATTCCATGTTCTATAACGAATTGCCTGGTCTTCCTACAAACAAAGTGGTTGAAATATAAATATTAAATGTTATTGTATCTATTCCTATATCATATACACCTTATTAAATGGCCATTTCAGAGTTTTATGAACTCAAGAATGATTTAGAAGTGTATATACACAATTGTTTTATATGCTCGAGTGAACCATCATTCGGTGCACCAGTCCAGTTTGTTGATAAGAATGATGTATTGATGCACCTATGAATTTATTTTCATTAAATAAAAATACCATGATATATAAAATGTATCAACTTCTACATATAGAAGAATTGTCTGATCAGCTAGGTGTGGCTAGGTATTCTTCAATGGTGGACCATCATCCAAGATATCACCAATTAATGTTTTTCCAGGATGATATTTCTTTAACATCACTTTAAATGAGGTAAAAACACTACGAGTTCATAGTAACTTCTTTTAGACCAAATAATGCTATAGAAAAATTCATGTACATAACGAATAGAGTATTTATGGATTACCCGACAAGTTTATGGTTGCCTTTGTAGATTATATTATAATTTATTCAAAGAGAAAGGAAGAATATGATGAAAATTTTAATACTATTAATAAGTAATTTTTATGGGAGAAAAATTATGAAATGTATATTAATTATCTCTTCTATATGGAGGATGTGTCATTACCATTGATTTCTATATCTAATAAAGGACTATATGTGTACTGTTACAAGACAATGGTAATCAAATGGTCGACCTTGGTTACAACTGTAACGGAGATCAATAGTTTACATGGCCCAGTTGGGTATTATTGATAATTTTTTATGATCATATAAATTTTTTTAAAAAACTAACTACGATGGCTAGTATGGGAGAAAATTGTGTTTCGACTAGTGAATGTCAAGACTATTTCAAAGTGATGAAAATTGATTTATCACTACAATAATACTCACACTACTGAGATGTGGGACAATATTTTTGGTATATAGTGATTCTTAAATGAATGAATTATTATATTTATTTACGTGAAATGACAGAGTGATACCCTACCACTCAATTTAGAAGAAAATTAATCTGAAAAACAATCCTATGCATGATCTTGAGTAGGCAATTGTGATCTTCACAGTGAAAATCTAACATCATTATCTCTCTAGGGAGAAGTGTGAGATATATAGTAGTCATAAGGACCAAAAATTTATATTAAAACACATAAATAATAATATGAGATGGATAATATTGTTATATATCATTATTAATTTTGACTACTCAGTCAACTACCATCATGGGAATGAAAATTAAGTAGAAAAAGCACTAAGTAACAATGATCCTACTACGTTACCAATGATAATAATTAAGAAGGATCCAATCTAGTTAGATTTTCATAGGATAAATATGTGAATCATTTTGGAAGGAACTTCATAAATCCTTTATCAAATGTTTGCTAAACTATCCCATATATTGAAAATAATGTATTCTCAATTAAATAATGATAGAATTAAGAAGAAGTTTGTAGCTATTAGAAAATTAAAATACTTAGAGTTCAAAATTTATGAGACTAGAGTCATATGTTTTTGGACAAGACTATATGTACAATCTAATAAAATGAAAAATAATGGTCAATGGGGTGACACAAATAGGTGAATCATCTTTATTCACCCAACGGAACAAATAGTTATTGTTACATTTGGGGGAACTATTGTTTGGATGATATGAATATGGAGATCACATAATATACATCAAATTTCATTGATGGTTATCAAGTGATGATTGAATGGAAAAATTCTAAAGGGACGAGGAAACCATTACACATAAAAACATGGAAAAGTGAAAACATCACGATGGACTTATTCAATGGTAAATGAATAATATCTAGATGAAATAATGGATTGTGGGTTTTTTGGGGATCCTCATATGAAGATATATCATGTTATTATAATTTGAGAGAACATATCATTAGATAATATAAAAAAGATATACATTATAGAAATGATAAGGTTTAATAGAGTACCACTCTCAATTGTATCTAATCGAAATCTAAGATTCACCTCCATGTTCTGAGAAAGACTATAACATGCTCCATACACAGAGATGAACATAAGTGTGTCTTATCATGATCAAACTGATGGCCAGTCTAATTATACAATTCATAGACTAGAAGATAGGTTGAGATCATGTTTAATTGACTTCAAGAGAGGAGTGGACCATCATCTACCTCTGGTTGAGTTCACATATAATAACAGTTTCCACTTGAGAATCTAGATTGTTCCATATAAATCCCTTTTTGGAAAATGATAATGATCAATGAAATTCAATAATAATGTCAAAGAACACAAGATTCTAGTACTGGAAAATGGTAAATAAATGTATGAAATGATAAAAACCATTATGTAACACATAAAGGATGGAAAATATCGATATAATGTCTATAAAGATAGTCATCGACGAGACATAGAGATTTTCGTTAGAGACCTGGTATTTCCCTGTATATCCCCTATGAAGAGGATCCTAAGATCTGGGATGAATGGAAAGCAATGTCTTAGGTACATCAAGCCCTTTAATATTATTCATTGTTTTATAGTTTTGTCCTATTGAATATAAATTCTACTTACTATATCTGAAGAAGTTGGTGTATTCCATTTATCATTTTTGAGGATGTACATACCAGATACCTCATATGTACTAAATCCAAAGGTGGTACAGTTGGAAAATTACATCACTTATGAGTAGAATCTAGTTATGATCTTGACCCATTGATATAATGTTTTTTGTAAAAATATTAATCATTTGGTCAAAGTAATATGGTGAATCCATAATTACAATGTAGAAACATGGGAACTAGAGGAACTGAAATAAGAGCAGTACCCTCACCTATTTTCAACATAGAAAGTAAAAGAAATTTTGAGGATGAAATTCTATAAGTGGGGAAGAATGTAATGACCCAAAATATTTTCTATTTAAATTACCTTTTTCATAGTTATTTAATATATTCTAAAACAACTAAAATAACTTTAATAACATAATAAAAACATTATAAATGAATAATGAATGAAATATGAGATATTTCCATATATTAAGAAACCTAAACTGATGGAATAATAATGTGTACTTTGAAATTGTAATGTGACCGTTTAGAATAGTAATTCAAAAAATAGATTAGTAACCTCATCAATGATTGTATAAATAAAATATAGGTATCTTAAAATTGATAATTTGTTATAATTATATTATAGTATAAATAAATTAATGTCATGAAAATATTAACTATGTGGTGGTATTATTATAAAAAATAAAAGTTTATTAAAAATGTTATTAATAATATAATGGTTCAATGTTAAATTTAATTTAAAAAAATATTTTCATGAATTAATATTTTTTTATGATAATATGATTAAATTATTTGACCATAAATAATTTTTCAAATAGTTATCAAATCAGATATAATTTCAAAATTTTTTTATTTCTCTTAAATGAAGAATTTAATTAAAAATTATAATTTTTAGATTTATATTATGATGTTCATTATTCAGAGTTCATTTTTTAATTTTAAACATCTAAAATTGATTAGGGAGAATATTTTATTTTTTCTAATAAAGTTTATTTTTGATTAATAGTGAAATATAGTAATTTACAACATATAATTGTATAAGTTAAAATCAAAATTTCTTTATTCATGGTTTATGAAAGCACAATAATATATAATAATATTTTTTTATTTAATATATTTATTCATAAGGTTAAAAAAACTCATAGTCCGGCGCCCAAATAATTAATTAATTAATTAATCAAAAAACCCCTCTTTCCTCCCCAATAAATACATCCACTCACCACTTCTTCATTTCTAAACAACAACAAAATAAATCATGTACAATTTCTTCCCACTACTATTCCTAGTCTTCTATCCTGAATCTATTAGCATTTGTTCACAACAAAATAACTAAAACATTTTTGACGTGGAGGTCCTCAATGAAATGAAATCAAGAGGTAAAATCCAATTTTATTTTTTTAATTACTTTTCATTTTTTTAATTTCATATTATATACTCAACTCCACTTCTCAAAGTTGAATGATTAATATAATACATTATATATACTATATATATTTATTATTTAAAATTAATAATTCATCAACAATCCTCTTCTCCTCACACAATTATTCGAAAAATGTGAAATATGAATTATTTTTGTGTTGTATTACCGCTATCATGGATGATGTGTTTTCATTTTCTTATACAACCTTAATGGATGGTCATAAAACCACTAAAACTGGTCATACATATAAAAAATTTTCACATAAATTTTTTTATGTTATGTAACTAAAATATATGCATTATATTAAATTATAAAACAAATCAATTTCGTTGTGATCAAAAACTGTGAAAATTAATCTAAAAAATTATCAATAAATATTTATATATAACATATTCCACATATGTGAATAAATAATATTTATAAAAAATTAATCTTATTTGTTATCATTAATAACAAAAAATTTCAATTCACTATAATTATCTCAATTTTATAATATTCCAATTCTTATATACCAGTGAAATAATCAGGAAAATAATTAAAAAGAACACTCATGGAATGATGAATTGAACTCTTTAACTCACGAAAATGAAAATAAACAATCCTAATAAAATATTAATTCATAAAAAAACAAAATAGTTTATAGATTTATAAATTAATGAATATAATTGTATTATATTCAATTTTAATCTTAACAAATTGTTCAGACATAAGGTTTAGTGATTCTCAATCCTAATCCAATTCATTGGGTTATTATCCCTTCCACGTTAATAATTTTCATATATTGTCTATAAAATGCCATTTTCTATTTAATTTATAAAATATAATTTGTTTTCTATATAATTTTATATAAAAAAATGATTTTTCCAAATGAAATATTCTTTCCAAAAAACATATCATTTACTTATCTATATATTGATTATTCTTCAGTCAAAATTTGTGATTGTTATACCATGTTTTTATTCCATTTTTCTCTGGATAACCCCAATTTTTATTAATTAAATTATTCTTTATAAAATTTTTCTTGAACCCCATTTTATTTCCAAAAGTTATATTACGAAGAAGTTTGATATATGTTCTATGTAGAATGCATTATTATGTAAATTTTATATTGTTATTGGTGTACCACAATTTATTTAGTGCTCTAATGCATTGGTTAATGTGATGAATCTCATGAGATTACATGAAATTAGAAAGAACATGATTATATAATTTCTGACAATAATGATTATATGATTACACAAATATTTTATGCATGAACATGATTCTTTCTTTCTCCACAACATTGTGCGTTAGCTGAACACAAAGATATGAAGTTTCATTTTCATTATTTCCCCCATTCCATTAAATTATCTAATTCTTACTCAAATGATTATGATGATAATACGATTGTTTTGTTTCTATTATGATGATTATGCTAACCATTTTAATATTGAATCATTTGGTTATCAATACTTTTAATGGGAATTTAGCTGACACATTTCCTTGATGTATGTCCTCATGTGACTACTTATACTAAGAAGTTCATGAGGTATAAGATAAATATATATATGAATGAATTAAAATAATGGTTATGATTCATTATGTAAATTTTCTTTTTGGTTATAATTTTCCAAGACACTAATCCTTTGGATCCTTGTTTTGTAAGACTTTTCTGTTCTTTATCACTAAATTGATGTAATAGTAATGTAAGAATGTTGGGTCACTATATCCCAAACACCATACAATAGTTTATATAGGTGGGAATCCAAATCCAAAAATAGGATTCATGGGAGCACATCCCTTTACTGAAACTAGAGGGAATCATATGCTCGAAATAAGAGGGTTCATGGGAGGGAATCCATTCCGAAAAATACGAGGGTATGTGGAAGTGAATACCATCCCTAAAAATTCTATACAATAAGGAATCCCAAGTATCAAACAAGAGGGTAAATGGGATGAAATCCCAATCCCAAAACAAGATTCTAAACGGGGGGGGGGGGGTATTCCAATCTCGAAGTAGTTACAATATTTATTATCCCATGCCTATCATATAACTATGGTCATAATATGTATCCTTGAAATATGATTTTATATTCATATATGCTTTACATAATTCAATGTCTTATTACTCTAATATTCTCTCAGGGATTATGATCATGATTTCTTTATGATACATGTCTCCTGAACATCCAATCATTATTCCATGACCTTGATTATGATATTTGATATATAATGTATGATATTAGAATGTTATGATTATGTTTTCAAAAACATATGTTCATTTTATTCTTATACCCCTCTCCTTTTTACCCTTATTTTTCATTTTATCGCACCCATATGTTGTTTTTCCTTTCACTTGGTTATTAATATGGGTTTTTTAGCCGTTTTAAAAGTTAATGATTTTTATGCAAGATGTCGATGAAATTTCACCTTGTAAAATATTTATGTCTCCATGTATCCAAATATAGTAAACTATTATGGACCAAGGTAATGTACATTTAAAATTTCATGAATAATCATTCAATATGATGTAATATCCATGTATGTTATGTTTTTGTCTATATAGTTGGTATCAAATGAATTGTTTAGTTAACATTTAAAAACAATAATGTGAAATCAATATTATTATTCCTATTAATATTTCTAAATATATGTCATTGAATTTCATTAAGGATAAGTCTAGTGGTGATTTAAATTAATGAAAAATTTCCTTGAAAATCCGTAAAGGATAGAGTTACTGGTTTTTATCAAATACATTCATGCTTGGATACTACTAGTGAATGTGACTCTGGAATATATGTTCATAAGTTAATGATAATGAAAACCTAGTATTAATCTATAAATGATCGAGAAGTGGTTTTAAATAATGGGACCCACTTCAAAACTTGTTTGATGCCACTGGGGGATATTCATTGTGAATACACAAACATTCTATGAACCCTCAGTAATAATATAAAAAGAAGATGACCATGAACAATCGAAGATAAAAGATTGTTTTGATGGACTAAATAATCCTTTGACATGATATATGCCTCCTATAACTATTTTTTTGATATTAAATGGATACACACTTTGGATATTTTTTGTTACTATATATTTTTTGGTTTTATTTAATTGATAAAACATGAAGTAACCTTATTAATGAGAATTGTAAAAGAATACTCAATTATTGTACTTCTAAACAACTGAATGTTATGGGTTATGTAATGAAAAACATCATTATTGATATCATACAAATTTCAAAGAAAAGGAGTCATGGTGAACATTAAATTGGGGAAAAATGTAACAATGATATCTTGAGTCCTTCATGAGTAAAAAAACCATATTTTAGTTCTTCTGCTGAACCATTAGTTTTTGATGAATATATCATCACCACCAAATATATATTTTCCATTATCAAGTGTTTAGAGGATGAAAAAAACCTGGGGGACTACCATACTAATGTTGAGGCATATAAATAGTGGATTACTTTTAAGAATACAAATATATAAGATGAACATTACTCTATATATTAAGGCAAGTTAATGTACATAATTTCCTATATATAGTTTTCTCCCATTATTTGTATGAAGATTAAAATGGAATTCCTAGAGCATAAGAAGAAGGATGATGTTCATTTGATTCCAATGAATAAAATTTTATATGTATTTTGTGGTTGTCCTAATGTATTATCATATAACATGAATGAAAAATTTATCGATTCACTGATGGCCTGAATCCAGGTCTTCAAAAGGCCATGGATATAAGAGACATTAGAGTCTATGGAGTAGTATTTCATTGAGATATCAACGTTTTAATTGAGGTTATAACAGCATATCAATATCATTTGTTTACTTGAAAAATAAGATGGGGTTCAATGGAAAATCTAACAAACATAGAGAATTGAAAAAGACTATTTAGTTATTCCTTATGTGTTGGATAAAACATGGAGGGAAATATCTTTAGTGGACTAATGTAAGTGTATATTTTTTAAGTTATGGGAATTGAGAAGATGTATGTCAATTTAATGTGATGAATTTACCTAATGATGTAAACAATGGTAAATACCCATCGAATGAACCTCATACACATCAATGTCTCAACTTCATGTAGTTTTCAAATTATTATAACATGTTCCAAAATTTTATGTCTAATGTGGATAATAGCCTGAAATGACCTCTTTGGAAAAATTATAAAGACAAAGCATATAAAATCCCAATGGATTAAGTAGATCATTATAATTATGGAAAACATGTCGTTCCCTCCTTAGATGGAAATTTCATTTTTTACTTTTTTTATTGATCCCTATAAAAATATTAATGTTTGGTTTCATGTTATTACCTCCCAATTCATGTATTTTGGTGTTCTCAAATAACATTTAATATCATATCTCCAATAGGATTAACCAAATTATCAAATAAAAAATTAGTTATTTCTATAAGATAATATTTTATTTATCAAACAAAGAGTGAATTCTATTCTCACATAGTTACAAGGTGATCTATTTATGTAATGGTTAACGTTAATATTCCATTATGAAATTTTGGATTATTATATTATTGAAATGTGTGTGGATTTATTCATATTAGATTATATGTGCTACCAATTTTTTTGAAGAAGACATATGGAATGACATATTATTTGATTTATGGATATCATGATCCACTAATTCTTCAAGATTTAAACATTAAACCTTAGTTATTAAAGTAAGATATAAACTAGAAATCAATCATGGAATAGTCAAAGGGTGAGATTTTGTATTTGAAATGGAATAAAATCAGGTAAGAATAATTATTTATGTACTTAGACAGTAAAATAATTACTCTATAAAACAGATAATCTAAAATTTTCATCCGAATTCAATTATTTCTGTTGAAATGATGGTCTTATAAATACTAACATATCAATGGTTAAGAGCTCATTAACTTTACATTTTCCATTCATTGGATGATGATCAATTATTTTTATCACTCTTAATAGTTATTCATGATTTTCTTCGATGTGAAATATTTAATCATATCCATCTTCTCCTACATGGAGACCCAGTTATGAGAATCATGGGGTAAATATTAAAATTAAAATATTATTTTTTAAATTTAGTATTTATATTCATGTTTAGGATTTCTGTTTCTATTAAAGGAAAATTCAAGTATTACACCTTCGATACCTTACATAAATTTCGATGGTGGAGTTCATTTTAATGTGTGATGAATGTAACAACCCAAGTTTTTTTGTATTTATTTAGAATTTATTTATTGTTTTTTTTGTAATTTTTAATTTTACACATTAATTAATATTACTTTAATTATATGGAAACACTATGTTTGGATTTCATTTTATGCAAAAAATTTTATTCTTTCACTACATGAAACAAATACATTATCTTTTTATACACGAAACACTATGTTTTCATTATGTTACACACAATATTGATCCCCTTCAATATCTTGTTATATGTGAAAAGTTTAGTTTTACTGAAATACACAATATTGTTATTATCATTATAATATTTTTACACCATCTAGCAAGCTGTCGGAATGGAATATATAAATAATACTAACTGAAATTTAAAAATATTATTTAGACATGTTTGTAAAATTAACCCTTTGGTTATCAATTATTTAGAAATTAATGTAATAACTATTTTAAAATTATTTAATTAATTTTTTACGAAAATAGTTTTTGTATGAACAAATACAATTTTTTCAAAATGAATTAAAAATGCCATTTTTGATGAATATTTTATATAATATTTATTAAAAATATATTCAATCAGTATTTTAAAAACTCATAGAATATATTTTATAGGTAAAAGGTATAAATCAATCTAATTTTACTATGGAAACTTTTTTTTCTATGAGGTAATTTTATATACTTTTTTAGATAAATTATTTATAAATATAAATATTAAAACATCTAAAATTTCTATTTGAAAAAATAAAAATCATTTATTAATGATGAAGTTCGAAATAAAATTGGATGAATTTTTGGTAATATTTTAAGAAATTACATAACATAATTAATTGTGAACAATAATGAATTTTAATGAAAAAATTATGTTTAGAATACAAATTTTATATTGTTAAATTTTAAATTAATTTGGTTTTAAATTACTATCAGATAAATAATACAACAATTATTTCAATTTAGGTCATCAGATCTATTTTTCAATTGATTTTGGATTTATAAACATTTCAAAATGTTAGACTTTTATATCTATAAAAATGCACCCACTCATCTCATATGCAGGATTAATTTTAAATTAATTTCATCTTCTTATGTGGCTATAATTGGAAAAAATGTATTAACCTTTTTAATATTAATAATTTATAATTCTTAATAAGCTCAAATTATATTTTGAAAAAAACATTATATATGATTATTGAAATTTATTTCATCGATTAAGAGAATATTTGGATTCACAAAACATTCAAACATAATCATAATTCCAAACATTACATATTAAAATGGACAAAAAAATTAATAAAAATATATAGACCATATCCAAAATTTTATATAGTTTTGACCATTATTGTTTCCAGATTCCATGGAAAAATATATGGGTGCAATTATATTTAATGAAATTTATAAGAATACAGTCCTTGTATTGTAGAAAAAAAGAAACTCACCCCTCCTGCTTATTCAAAAAATTTAAGCCATTCTGATCAGCCAAAAACTACTATAATTGTAACATCCCAAATAAGTAATGAATAATATATATTTTTATCTATTTCTACTAATGAATTAGATAGTGTTTTAGAGGGTTAAAATGAGAACAAATCCAGTCTTAAGCATGGAATACACAAATATATTTAAAAGATTGTTTTACTACCTTTTGATGGAAAGACATTTTTAAATCAAACATTTGAAAATTGTATAAGATCTATTTTTCAAAATAAACTTATTATTTATGATTGGGACATTGAAATTTACATTGGATAATTTTTTGGTATTTTTCTGACAATGATCATTTTTTTAATGAATAGTAAAAAATACCGCATTTTACATCAAAACTGCCTTTTAATATAATTTAATTATATGATTAGATTATATTTTGAATTATTTTTAAATATAAATTAGAATATATTTATACTATTTAATCCAATAGTGGTTGTTGAAAATAATTTCACTTTGAAATTGGACTTAAACTAGTGTCAATATTTTGATACTTATTATTTCATAAAAACACAATATTTCCTCTGACAACGGGAATTAATTATTAAATTAATTAATGTAACTTATATGTTTTGAATTTTTTAAGATAGAAATAATTTTTGAATTCGGAATATCAAATATAGCTTTGGGTGACGTTTTGGTAGTTTTCTGAAAAACTTCAATTTTTGATGAATAGTGAAAACACTTAGTGGTACTTATACAAACTGATTTTCCGTTTAAATAAAATTTTACCACCATTGTGTATTAAATTTCAAAAATACGACATACATGGTTTTAATTAAGAAGTAAAATGTGGTTCAATGGGATTAAAATAATTTTTTGGTGAATAGTAACTTTTAAGTTTTTCATCGTGATTAGAGGTAATTAGTGTAATTTAAGGTAAAAATAATGTTTTAATAATATGAAATGACCTAGACACATGTCCTACCCTTATTGGATGTGTCATGGCCGACCAAGACAACCCATGGTTTGTTTTTTGGGACCCCATGGAGCCACATGGGTAAGATAAAGACATTAATGTTTTTTATTTAATGTAAAAGTAAAAATGACAGAAACATGAGTTCTTTTACTAAAACAATTTTTAAATGGGGTTATACAAGTCATATTTTTAACTGTAAATACTCATTATAAATACAAAAATATTTACTACATCATAGTATTTTTTTATAATTTTTAGAAATGAAATAAATTAAATTATTTATGACACCATGATGATGCAGCGATTACCTCATTATTTAACAATTTAAATAAAATGAAAATATAATGTAAAATCTAAGACCTACACTTGTCAAAAACCTATTCGATGTGTGAATTTCAAACATGTATCACCTTATCCTAGAAGTTTATAATTTTGGGTCCTTTTAAATCCGAAAAAAATTTTATAATAAAGTATCCTTTTATAACTTTCCAAGAGTATCCCTCCTCTCCTCTTATAAAAGGCCCCCACCACTACCACCATACCCACACTTCCAAAGACATTGTCTCGGCCAACCCCTGACCATTTTGTCTCCCCACATCCCTCTATAATTCTTAGAAGACTCACTTTGGGGAGAAGTCTTTCCAAGGAAGCATTTGAGCTCAAATCAAAAAGAGTTACCCGATTTAAAGGTAGTGTCTTATCTTGTGTTCTTATGTTTTATTTTGCTTCTCCATCCCCATAAACACTTTTTATTAATTTATTTTGTAACAAAACCAGTATATAACATATATTAGAATGTTTTTATAAGAAGTATTTGAGCTACACTTACACACACCTACATCTAATGGTTAAAGAACATACTGTTTCCGTGGATGGCGAATTTCTGCCTCACGAAACGATGATTGTTCAATAATCTTTTAACACATTCAAATGTGGCCATTAAGATGACAATATATTTATATATGATATATAATATGTTTATATATTACTTAAGATTCTATATTTTTCATTTATGGCAATTTTTATGGTTTCCATTATGGGTAAACGAGATATCTCCATTTTAGGAAGTGCGGACTACCGCACCCTCAAAGTGATATGATTTTTTAATACCATATGTGGTACATATAAAGGATATATTTAATGATATTATATATGATACCATAATGGAATTATAAAAATATTATGTATAATTAAGTTTTATTTCCATTAAAGTATGAGATAGAAATAAAAGTAGCGTTCATGTGTACGTACGACATACCGTCTCCATGAACGGTGCATTTCAATTTTTTATCCCCAAATGTAATGTACTACTATATGTACATATATATAATGGATATATATGATGTATGGTACATCTAAATGATTAATATAATTCTGGAATTAAAATATACATATCTCTCATTTAGTTTTAATTCCACTAATATGACATAGAAATGAAATTAGCGTTCATTCGTACCTACGGCTTACCGTCTCCATGAACGATGCATTTCATTTCTTACCTCTAAATTATTATGTAATATTATAAATTCATGTATATACTGGATATATATGATATATATGGCATCTAAATCATGAATATCATTCTTGAGATAATGGATATTTGACTACGTGAAAAAAATGTAAATATAAGAAGTTTACTTTTGACTCAAGCACCAAATATCGACAAAACGACCGTTATTAACTTAAATGATTACATAATGTTCATGACATGGTAATAAGTGATATAAAAGGAATAATGAACTTGAAAAAGGTTCATGAGAAAGTATAAATTCACTCATGTTTATTATTCAGGAGGTTAAAGAACGATCGAGTCAAGTCGGATACATGGTAAGGGAACTTCTTAACCCAATTTCAATTCTTTGGGTTAATCTCCTATATTCAAATTATGTCATGATATTATTTTGTCAAATCTTGTATTTACACTTTCTTTATTTGTACATATAGTGAATACACATAATAGATCTTTTTTATTTAAATATTATGTTTTTATGGGACATCGTCTCAATCTCCTTTCATTGATGCATATTTTGTTTTATACACAACCTTCTTTTATACGATGTATAAACCCCTTTGACTTTTACGTTTATCCAAAAGGAATCTTTTTTATATGAAGTGTTTTACTATACGTCAAAATAGAATGTTTTTTTCATAGTTATGCGGCGACAATGACTTCTCCGCCGCCGTGACCACTATATGAGTTTTGGATTCCTCTACAAGCCGTACCGTTTTTTTTAAAGAGAAATAAATATCAAGTTTTAGTTTTCTTTTATTTTGGTATTGAAAATGGTTTTCATAATGTTTTTTATATCAATGTGTTGTATTGATATCTTGTGATTGAAATGTGGAAATGTTATGTTTCCTTTATGCTTGTTTTATGTGATACGATTATGTTATGGTTCTTGGGCATTATTATGAAGACTGGTGGTTCCGTGATAAACTAAGGGCGGGTGAGCCTGATATAGATCTCCAATGCATTGGGTAATGCGAAGGAGTTATACATTAAGGTTTCTCCGAATAGATTTAGGGAATATACTATGATGTGTATTCCAAACATAACCAAGTGGTTTACTCCCTACGTAAGAATGTTATGAATGCCTCAAGTTACCTTTATGTCTTACAATTTCTAGGATTTATTCATGATTTGATGAGGTATGTCAAAGTGCTTATGTTTTATGAGTAGAGTATGATTTCATTGATTCTTGTGTATACATGTAATCATTTTTACTTTCCATATTTCTATATCCCTTACTGAGCGTTTTATGCTCATCCCATGTTTTTAAAATGATTTTCACAGGTCAAGAGAAGGGTACATGATATGATGATAATGTCAAGGAAGTGTCAAGAAAGAATCCATGTTTTATTTTAAATATGATTCCATTGATGGGAAAAATTAATACTATCTTTTATGTAACCACTTGGTTTAAATGTGGAATGTAATGCACTTTTTATGATCTAATTCTCTAAAACTCTAAACCTGAAAAGATACTCAATGTGTAATCTTTTATTAACTCAAGATTAAGTAAGGCATAAGGCTGGGGCCTTATAGTTGGTATCAGAGGTCGGTTTAGATAACATTAGGAGTTATAATTCTATTAAATGATTATCCAAAAATAATTTTTTTTATGATCAAATTGAAATGATATAGCATTTACAGATTACCATGTTGCTTCACCTACGATATTTTAGTGGTAAGAATGGTTTTTCGTAGAGGAAACAGAGAAGTTTTTTTTGGGAATGCATACTAAGGGAAATGACCTTCCAAATCAGCATACTGAGATGGTCAGAATCTGAATTGAGTAGTTTACTGTAGTGATGGCTCAGTTTTATCAGGTGATAAATGGTGGTTGTGTTATTGATGATATTTTTGTGTTTTCTAAAAGTAAATAGGAGCATGAAATTCATTTAAGGGTTATCTTGCAAACCTTAAAATAAAAAACTGTATGGAATATTCAGAAAGTATGAGTTTTGGTTACAACAAATTTCATTCCTTGGTCACATTGTCTCAAAAAATGGCATAACTATTGATCCTGCTAAAACAAAATTTGTTGAATAATGGCCAAGACCCACAAATGTAACCGAGATTTATAGTTTTCTTGGTTTGGCAGGTTACTACCGAAGGTTTGTTGAAAATTTTTCATGGTTATGTAGTCCAATGACTAAGCTAACTCAGAAGGGTGTTAAGTTTATCTGGAAAAAATAATGTGATGATTGTTTTAAGGAGTTGAAAAGAAGATTGGTGAATGATCCAGTTTTGGCACTTCCTTCCAGAAATGGTGAGTTTGTTATATACAGTGATGCTTCGTTGAGGGGACTTGGTTGTGTCCTTATGCAGAATGATCATGTAATTCCTTATGCTTCACGACAGTTGAAAACTCATGAGGTAAATTAACCTACACATGATTATTAATTAGCTGCTGTTGTTTTCGCTTTAAAATTTTTGAGGCAACATTTGTATGGAGTAAAGTGTGAAATATATACCGATCACAAGGGTCTAAAGTATATATTCACCCAGAAATAATTGAACATGAGACAGAGGAGATGGCTAGAATTAATCATGGATTATGATTATACAATTCATTACCATCCGGGAAAAGAAAATAATGTGTCTGCTGCTTTGTGTCGAAAAAGTAATGCTTCATTAACATTGTTGTGTTTGGAACGTGATCCTTTGGTTAAGGATTTGATGAAAATTGGCATAGAAGTTTTTGGTGTAGGATGTTATTCTATTTTGTTTTAGGTATCAGTGAAATCTTCTCTATCAGACAGAATCAAGCAAGCACAGAAGCAAGACAGTGAGTTGCAGAAAAAGATAGAGCTGGTTCAGAAGGGTAAGTTGCCTAAATTCAACATTGATAATGATTGTGTTTTGAGACTTGGGAAGAGATTGTGTGTGCCTTGTGATTCATAGTTGAAGAGAGAGTTGTTATGTGAAGTTCATATTTCTCTGTTTTCAGTTCATCCTGGAAGTACTAAGATATATAAAGATCTTCAAGAGTATTACTATTGGGATGAAATGAAAAGAGATATTGCTCATTTTACTATGAAGTGTTTGACTTGTCAGCAGGTTAAAGCAGAGTGGCAGTTACCAAAAGGGATGCTTCAGCCTTTACCAGTACCAGAGTGGAAGTGGGGGAATATACCCATGGACTTCATTGTGGGATTGCCGAAGACACCTCGAGTTAATAATGCAATCTGGGTTATTGTTTATTTCTTGACTAAATCTTCTCATTTCCTTGCTATACGAGATATTTTTCCCCTAGATCAACTTTCCCATTTGAATCTTAAAGAGATACTCAGGTTACATGGAGTTCATCTCTCCATTGTATCTGACCGTGATCTCAGGTTCACTTCTAACTTTTGGAAAGGCCATCAGAAGTCGTTGGTTACTAAATTAAATTTTAGTACAACTTTTAATCCTCAATCATATGGGAATTAAGAATGAACAATTCAGACTTTGGAAGATATGATATGTGCTTGTTCGATGGATTATCAAGGATTTTGGGACCAACATCTTTCTTTGTTTGAGTTTTCATATAATAACAGTTTTAATTCCAGTATACAGATGGCACCATTTGAGGCATTATATGTGAAGTGTCGAACTCCAGTTTTCTGGGATGAAGTGGGTGAAAGGAAGTTGATGGGACCGGAATTGGTAGAAGAGTTGGCAGAAAAAGTTTAGCTGATACTGAAATACATGAGAACAACTCAGAGTAGGCAGAAAAGTTATGCAGACAATTGGAGGATGGATTTATCTTTCAAGGTAGGTGATCATGTTTTTCTCAATGTATCACCATGGAAAAGTGTGATGCGATTTGGTAAGAAAGGAAAGCTGAGTCCAAGGGTCATTGGACCAGATGAAATTTTAGAGAGAGTTGCATCAGTTGCATACCAAGTGGCTTTACCCCCGTATTTATCTCAGGTACACAATGTTTTTCATGTTTCAATGTTGAGAAAGTATATGCCAGATCCATCTCATGTTTTGAGTCCAGAGATAGTTTAGCTGGAAGAGAACCTATCTTATGAGGAACAACCGGTCCAGATTCATGACCATAGGGAGAAAGTGTTATGGAATAATGTGATTAATCAGGTAATGGTTTTGTGGAAAAAACCACATGGTTGAAGAGGCAACATGGGAATCTGAAATTGCAATGAGGGATAAATAACCCCACCTATTCGATAAGTAAATAAATTACAGGGACAGAATTTTATATAGGGGGAAGGATATAACATCCCATGTAAGTAATGAATAATAGATATTTTTATCTATGTCTACTAATGAAATGGATAGTGTTTTAGAGGCTTAAAATGAGAATAATTCCAATCTTAAGCATGGAATACACTAATATTTTTAAAAGATTGTTTTAATGCCTTTTGATGGCAAACCATTTTTAAATCAAACTATTGACCATTTCATAAGCTCTATTTTGTCAAAATAAACTTATTATTTATGATTGGGACATTGAAATTTACATTGGATAATTTTTTGGTATTTTTCTGACAATGTTCATTTTTTTAATGAATAATGAAAAATACAACATTTTACATCAAAACTGCTTTCTAATATAATTTATTCATATGATTAGATTACCTTTTGAATTGGTTTTAAAGATAAATTAGAATATATTTTTACCATTTAATCCAATAGTGGCCGTTGGAATTAATTTCACTTTCAAATTGGACTTAAACTAGTGTCAATCTTTTTATACTTATTGTTTCATAAAAACACGTTATTTGTTCTGACAGCGGGAATTAATTATTAAATTAATTAATTTAACTTATATGTTTTGAATTTTTTAAGATATAAATCATTTTTGAATTCGGAATATCAAATATAGCTTAGGGTGAAGTGTTGGTATTTTTCTGAAAAACTTCAATTTTTGATGAATAGTGAAAGGACTAAGTGGTACTTATAAAAACTGATTTTCCATTTAAATGAAATTTTACCACCTTTGTGTTTTGAATTTCAAAAATATGACATACATGGTTGTCATTAAGATGTAAAATGTGTTTCAATGGGATGAAAATAATTTTTTGGAGAATAGTAACTTTTATGTTTTTAATCGCGATTAGAGGTAATTAGTGTAATTTAAGGTAAGAATAATGTTTTAATAATATGAAATGACCTATACACATGTCCTACCCTTATTGGATGTGTCATGGCCGACCAAGACAACCCATGGGTCTATTTTTGGGACCCCATGGAGCCACTTGGGTAAGATAAAGTCAATAATGCTTTTATTTAATGTAAAAGTAAAAATGACACAAACATGAGTTGTTTTACTAAACCAATTTTTAATTGGGGTTATAAAAGTCATATATTTATCTATAAATACTCATTAGAAATATAAAAAGATTTCCTACATCATAGTAATTTTTTTAATATTTTTTATACAATATATAAATTAAATTATTTACGACACCATGATGATGCAACGATTACCTCATTATTTAACGATTTAAATAAAATGAAAATATAATTTAAAATATAAGACCTACACATTTCAAAAACCTATTGTATGGGTGTATTTAGAACCCTTATCACCTTATCCTTGAATCTTATAATTTTGGGACCTTTTAAATCTGAAATGCATTTTATAATAAAGTATCCTTTTATAACTTTCCAAGAGTGCCCCACCTCTCCTCTTATAAAAGGCCCCCACCTCTACCACCTTACCCACACTTCCAATGCCTTTGGCTCGGCCAACCCATGCCCATTTTTTCTCTCCATATCCCTATAAAACTCTTAGAATCCTCACTTTGGGAAGAAGTCTTTCCAAGGAATCCTTTGAGCTCAAATAAAAAAGAGTTACCCGATTTAAAGGTAGCGTCTTCTCTTGTGTTCTTATGTTTTATTTTGCTTCTCCAACCCCCTAAACTATTTTTATTCATATCTTTTGTCACAAAACCAGTATCTTACTTATACTAGGATGTTGTTATAATAAGGATTCTATATAAACTTACACACACCAACATCTAATGGTTAAATAATATACAGTTTCCGTGGATGGTGAATTTCTGCCTCACGAAACGATGATTGTTCAATATTATTTTAACACCTTCAAAGGTGGCCATTAAGATGACACTATATTTATATATGATATATAAAATGTTTATGTTTTACTTAAGCTTCTGTATTTTTCATTTATGTCATACCTTTATGGTTTCCATTATGGGTAAACATGATATCTTCATTTTAGGAAGTGCGGACTACCGCCCCCTCAAAGTGATTTGATTATTTAATACCATATGTGGTACGTATCTAGGATAGATTTAATGGTATTATATATGATACCATACTATAATTATAATACTATAATGTATCATTATGTTTTAATTCCATTAAAATATGAGATAGAAATGAAAGTAGCGTTCATGCGTACGTACGGCTTACCGTCTCCATGAACGGTGCATTTCATTTCTTATCCCCAAATGTAATGTACTACTATAAGTATATATATATAATGGATATATATGATTTATGATACATATAAATGATTAATATAATTCTGGAATTCAAATATAAATATCTCCCATTTAGTTTTAATTCCATTAATATGACATAGAAATGAAAGTAGCATTCATGCGTACGTACGGATTACTGTCTCCATGAACGGTGCATTTCATTTCATACCCCTAAATGATTATTTAATATTATAAATTCATTTATATACTAAATATATATGATATATATGGCATCTAAATCATGAATATCATTCTTGAGATAATGTATATTTGACTACGTGAACAACTTGTAAATATAAGAAGTTCACTTTTGACTCAAGTATCAAATATCGATAAAACGACCGTTATTAACTTAAATTATTACATAATGTTCATTAAATTGTAATAAGTGATATAAAAAGAGTAATGAACTTGAAAAAGGATATTAAGAATGTATAAATTAACTCATGTTTTTTATTCAGAAGGTTAATGAACGATCGAGTCAAGTCGGATACGGGATAAGGGAACTTCTTAACCCAATTTCCATTCCTTGGGTTAATCTCCTAATTTACAATTATGTCATGATATTATTTTGTCATATCTGGTATTTACACTTTCTTTATGTGTACATATAGTGAATACAAATAATAGATCTTTTTTATTTAAAAATTATGTTTGTATCGGACTTCGTCTCACTCTCCTTTCATTGAGGTATATTTTGTTTTATAGACAACCTTCTTTTATACGGTGTATAAACCACTTTGACTTTTACGTTTTTCCAAAAGGAATATTTTTTATACGAAGCGGTTTACTGAATGACAAAATAGAATGTTTTTTTCATACTTATGCGGTGACAATGACTTCTCCACCGTCGTGACCATTATTTGAGTTTCGTCTTCCTCTACAAGCCATGCCGTTTTTTAAAAGAAAAATAAATACCATGTTTTACTTTTCTTTTATTTTTGGTATTGAATATGGTTTTCATAATGTTTTTATTATATCAATGTGTTTTATTGATATCTTGTGATTGAAATCTGGAAATGTTATGTTTCCTTTATGCATGTTTTATGTGATACAATTATGATATGGTTCTTGGGAATTATTATGAAGACAGGTGGTTCCGTGATAAACTAAGGGAGGGTGAGCCCGATATAGCTCTCCAATTCATTGGGTAACGCAAAGGAGTTAAACATTAAGGTTTCTCCGAAGAGATTTAGGAAATATACTATAATGGGTATTCCAAACGTAACCAAGAGGGTTACTCCCTGCATAATAATGTTATGAATTCCTCAAGTTACCTTTATGTCTTATGATTTCTATGATTTATTCATGATTTGAAGAGGTATGTCAAAGTGCTTATGTTTTATGAGTACTGTATGATTTCATTGATTCTTGAGTATATATGTACTAATGTTTCCTTTCCATATTTTTATATCCCTTACTGAGCTTTTTATGCTCATCCCATGTTTTTGAAATGTTTTTCACAGGTCAAGGGAAGGGTACATGATATGATGATAGTGTCAAGGAATTGTCAAGAATGAATCCATGTTTTATTTTAAATATGTTTCTATTGATGGAAAAAATGAATACTATTTTTTTTGTAACCACTTTGTTTAAATGTGGAATTTAATTCAAGTTTTATGATCTAATTCTCTAAAATACTAAACCTGAAAAGATCCTCAATGTGTAATCTTGTAATAACTCAAGATTATGTAAGGTTTAAGGCTGGGGCCTTATAATAATATCCACATAAAATTCCTTAATAAATCCTATTATGGTTAATTTGGGATGAAATCCAACCATTGAATCAAATTGATACAAACCAAAAATATTTACCCATAGAAGATGAAATATAATTCAACAATATCTTCTTTTTTATTTTCATTATCCATATTTTAAATTTAATTATTAAATATTATATAATAAAATAATTATAATTAATATACATATACTTTTAAACAAATATTCAACCAACACAGACAACAACTTCCATCTAATGGGTAACAAAATTAATATCTTTGTGTACGACTAGTAGTCGTCTCATAAAACAATATCATTGTTTTTTCCTCAACCCATATCATGGTTGTTCATTATAATAGAAACAATTTTAATGATAGATATTATATTTATGTATAATTTATTCTTTTTTATTTATTAAAGGAAACATACCTTCATGCAATCAACTTTTTTTAAAATCGATAACTTCATTTGTGGATGTGTGGACTACGATCCCCACAATACAATGTTATCTATTCACACTTTACATGGAATGTATTATGTAGGTGTTAAATGAAAATATATTATATATTTGAAATATAAATATTTTATATAATGATAATATATATAAATTTATTTCATTTAATATATTTATTCCAACACAACAATAAAATAGAAACAACATTCATGTGTAAATACGGCCTACAGACTCCATGAATGGTGTATTCCATTTTATGTTTCAATGTTTTATATATTATTTTAAATAAATATATAAATAATGAATATGATAAATAAATCATTTTTTTCATTAATTTAATATTTCAATTAGGATTTAATTAAGTGGATCAATATTATTAACCAATTGTATAAAAAAAACAAAGCGGATATTACCCAAAATGTAACATTACCAATGAGTTGTTAATAAAAAAGAAATATAATGTCACTAACAACTCTAATATGGAATTATATTTAAACATATTTGGTTTTGGTAGATTTATAAAATATATATGTTTATTATTCATGAGGATTAAATTTTATTGAAAAAAATTAAAGATTTATGTAAGTCTTTATTCATCAAACATTTTTTTGTGAGACATATGACTTATTCACCACTCATTTCATTTGTGTGGTGTATATAATAGCCAAAAATGTAATATATTATTATTATTATTATTATACTAAAATTTATTTGTATTTACATATTTATTTTATTAACTATTATTCATGGACTTTATGGTTTAATGTATAAAAACATGTAATGTAATTTTGTCTCAAATTTTATTCTATAAGATACCTGCAATGTAATGAACCTAAATATTTTTAGATAACTATATAAAATATGTTTAAAATTATATATATTTATTATCATTTTTAATGATAATTTAATCATATTTTGATATTTATATGTCATGGGGATTGCAATTTAAATTTACCAATGTTTTTAGTGTTATTTTCTACAATCTCATTATTTATCAGTAATAGTTATGATTATGATTCCATTAATGGAATATTATAATCCATATCTTAAGAACCCATAAGAATTTTTATCCTCAAATAGTTATTAAAAACTATTTTTTATAAAAATGTTTTAAAAAATATATTATATTACAATATGATCTTTAAGTGAAACTTCTGCCCATTTTTTACTACTTATAAAATTGTATTAAGTTGAGTCTTGTTGGTTTATTTCTGATCAAAGTCATTTTCTAAAACTTTTTGGATTAAAAAATGAATGATTTATAATTAAACAAATCCTAGAATTTCTTAAAATCATTAGTCTAAATCATCCTTTTTATCTTTAAATGTTTTTTGAGAAATTGTTTTCATAATATTCATTAATGTATTTGATTTTAATGATGTTTTTAATGAGAATAGGTTTCAAAAGTGTATTACGTTTGAAAAAAAATTAAATTATTTTCAAATATTTTTTTATATTTTTTGAAAAGGATATTTTCAATGAAATTTCTTTCAAGGATTTATATATATTTATTTATAGGTTTCCAAACCATTTTTTTATAAAAGGGGTTTCAAACTAATACCAATAATTGAATTTATTTTATAAATTTACTTTTCGAATAAGATGGATCTCAAAATTCATTACGTTATAAAACACATTTTACAAAGAAGAAAAGTTATTTTCCTAGAAAAATGTTTTATGTGAAATTGTAATGCATTATATATAAGAAAAATAATTTTCAAAGTGTTTTATGAATTGGATTTCAAATCATGGATATTTTTATTATGAAATGCTGCGTTTGACATTTAAAATTCATTCTCTATATAAGATTATATATATTTTTATTGTTTATATTGGAATGGGGATATGATCCATGAATACTATTCATATTCCTTCTTAAATGGTTTAGGTTATGATTGAATGATTTTTATGACAAAATTTTATCATCGATGGTTTATATTCATTTGGAATATATTTTTTCTCATGGTTTATGCTTTAATGGAATGATTATGAAACCTATCATGTTTACAATAGTTATGATGTGATGATATTTTAATAACACCCATTTCATATCATGGATCATGATATAATGAATGTTTTGTTATCTTGTGAAACATGGTTGTATGATTTAATTATTTGAAATGTGGGAATAATATCTAACTTCAATTCATTATGTAATGATAATTCCTTATGAATTCAATGGGTACATAAGAGGTAATCCCAAGACCAAATCAAGATGAAATTCTATTCCTGAAATAAGAGGGTACACATGAGGGCATCCCAATCTCGGAACAAGAGGGTACACAAGAGGGCACCCAATACTGAAACAATATGTTTCCTAAGAGGGTACTCCATCCCTTAAATAAGAGGTGATACTAATCATAAAACAATAAGTTTCATGGTATGAAATCCCAAAACTAAAACCAGATGGTAAACCATAGGGAATTCCAATCCCGAAATAAGAGGGTACACAAGAGGGCATCCCATGCTTAATACAAAAGGATACAAAATAGGGAATCCAAAGACTTAATCTAGAGGGTATACAGGGGGTCTCCCAATCATGATGTATGTAAATGAGTTATTATACCTCTTATATTATATTATGAAGTTATTGGTAGGTAGACTTTATATATTATTTTTAATTCTTAGGACTATGACATAGTTCTATGTCTTATTCCTCTCTTATGCTATCATGGATTATGATATTGATTCCATTGTGACTAATAGCTCATTAACTACAAATATTTATATTTGGAATCATTATTGTGATCATTGATATGAAATTTATGATATTCTAATGTTATTATCATGTTATCATACCCTAATATTCATGTTATTTTTACATATATCCCTTGTTTACCCTTACCAAGAATCTAATCTCACCCCTTTCTTATATTTTCTTTCCCAGAGTTACTAATATTGGTTCTAAGTATGTGTTCTAAAATTGTAAAATCAATAATAAATATGGTTAATATCATTCACCATGATATATGGTTATGTTTCAATAATCCTAAAAAATCTAAATTAATATGGACCTCAGACATGTTTCTTTTAATTTGATGAATATTCAACTAAAATAATGGAATATATATGTATGAAAATCTTGGGTCACACTAAGGATTCCTAAGTGAAGAATGAATTAAAATATTTTTAATATTAGTAATGAAAAAAGTTAAATTTTTACTGATCATGGAGTTCAAATAAATAAAAATGAGGAGATGATCTTGGAGATGAAAGAATAATATGACACCATTTGGTTAATTAATTATGAAATAAGTAATTGATATTCTCAAATAATGAAGGATAATATTATTTTCCATGAAACCAAAAAGTTACCAAAATGATTATATATATTATAATTATATTTTTATAAGATTTACACGTGTTAAAAATAATTTATTTGGGAGATTCTAGATATGGGACAAAAAAATAATTATCCCTTAAAATCAGTTCTATTAAATATGGAAATTGTTAATAGAATCAAAAAAATAATTAACCATGAAAATGAAAATTATATTAAACTTTTAATATATGTTTGAGACATATATAAAATATTAAAGTTATATGAGAAGAATATGGCATAAAATTAGTGAAAAAGAAACACAGTGTTTAACCCATAATTCCTGAATGATATATGGAAGATCAATATTTATGTTTTAAAATATATTTGTTGAAATCATTAATCATAAAAAAGATAAGAAATAATTATTTTTAAATCCATATATGGAAAAAATATGTTAACATTAGATAAAATTTATTATTTCTTATAATTAAAATTGATAACCTTATAGATAAGTGAAATATATAATTAAGAGGGGAACTGTCATTTAAATAGATAGAATTATTCTTAACATAGTTAAATTTATAAATAGGATTAGAAAACACCAGTATGGATTAATTATAAAAAATTAGGATTCATAAATGAAAAAATAACATATCATATAATATATAAGAGGAAATACAAGGACAATTGGTGTTACTCAATTAATTAGATTAAGATATTAGTGACCATTTGACTTTAGGGAAGACATAAATTATAACCCACAAAATTGAAGATCAGGAATGGATGTAATGATTTTATATTAATCATTTATTAATTATATTATATGTCATCGTTGATTTTTATACCCTATAAAAATAATTATTGGAGTATAAAATCAAATCCTGACTCATTGAATGGTGATTGAGATTTTATCCTCACATCTTAATAGAATATATAATAAAATCCTAGTGAATGATAAGTATATATTTGTTAAACTTTAGATAACATGAATAAATAAAATACAAGATATTTAATGGAAAATTTGAAGTATACACATCATTAAAAAATTAGGTTTATAATAAAAAAAGTAATAAATTATTGTATTTTGGGACTAAACCCCTACCAATTGTTATCAATAGTTATGATCCTATACATTTCATTATTTCTCGTGGAAGTTGTCCCTTGTCTGAATCTTCAAGAAACATTATCATTTTTTTCGGAGAAAAATATTCATGTGAATGAATAGTTTATACATAGACGTTTGGGGTAAATTCTATGTTTAGCAATGTTTTTTGGAATGGATGGATAAATAGAGATGATGTGCACTATTTTTATATCTCATGAAAATGGTACATTTGTAATTAGTGTTTATTTCAAAATAATATATCCTAATTATCCAGTTAAAAAGGCACAAAAATTAGATAATAATGGTGTGAAGAACTATAAATGTCTCTCCTCCCTCCATCAGTAATTTAAACACCTTATTTCCAAATGTTTTAACCACATGTACTATGTTAAACCAAATTTACCCTAATGTACCCTTAACATAGTAAATTCACATTCCTCGATGGAAAATTTGTAATGGTCATAATTAAAATTAAAATCATTTACTATGGTCAATTTTTTTTTAAATTAAGAAAAAAATATTAAAAAATTTAATTCCCTTGATTTATCAATTTTAATTTCTGTATTTGAACATATAATGAACAAAACCTCATTTTAGGATAAATAATGTATCTTAATAATAAAGTATAATTTTAAGTATACCAAGAAGGCTCGATCATGGGCATAAGACCCATGACCCCAAAATTTATTCAAAGAAAAATAAAAGTTGCAGCAAACAAAAAGGGGGAAAAGCTACAGTCCAACAGACCACGCCAATAAGAACAAACAGAGCAAAACAGAAAATCACCTTTTTCGAGGATGACCTCGACCCCTAGATCCCCCCCGACTGGCCGGGAGGCGACCACGCCCACTCTGCTGTCCAGCTTCCATTGCCATAGTCAGATCCTCAGTATTGTCCATAGGGGAGGCTTCCCCATGCAGGCCAGCATCAATGCAAGTGTCTTCCTTGTGATCGGAAGCAACATGATACTCTTCATTCACCAGCCAAACCTCCTGTGTATCCTGGACCACCTGCATCTCAGAAGAAGAACAAACAGTATTATAAGCAGTGGATTCCACTACCACTGGGATCTCCATCCTCTTATCAGCATTAGTTATCAAAGAGCTATCTCGATTATTGCTACAGCCTGCCTTCTTAAGCCCCTCCAGATTAATCATATCAAACTCCGGAGTATTAATCGACTCCAACATAGAGAAGAAATTAAGTACTGGATTAGGAGATTTCAACTCAGCACTCAAAGTATCCTTTGGAGCAGCCTTCATATCAGCAACATGCAGAGTTGAACCCTCCAGAATATTCTCTGTCCCAATATCAGCATCACCCTTCAATAATAAATTAGAATTATTAACCTGCTGGACCACATCCTCTCCTACCATACCACTATCCACCATCACAGCATCATCCAGCCGCGCTCCCACAGAAGTTACGTGGGCTGAATCAGCCCTCAACTTCTTCGACGTCACCAATTGAAACCCATCTTCATCAAATATCTTCATCTTACCCTTCATACAAGCTGAATCCACTACAGCACAATCAAAATCAGCATTGACATCATCCTGAACAGCAGCCTCATGCTCCGATTGGACCCCATCCTCTTCCTCAACAAGCATATGTTCACCCTGCTGGGCATCAACCGCAGCCTCATTCTGAGTTTTAGTAACCATTGTAGCATCATCTGTATGCACTAGATGACACCCTTCCTCCTCTTCAGCAATATCATCCCATGACCTGCAAGCATCACCCCTGGTAATTCCAACAACAGATGGTTCCAATACCTTATCCACTGATCGATCAACAGCAGCAGCCGGCTGGCCAACAGACTTATCCAAACCAAGCCGGACAGCCTCAACAAATGAGGCAGGGCCTACCTTTGGAGGCTCCTTTACTCTAGAAACCATCTTAGAACCATCCTGCGCCGCCGAAATCGTTTTGCACTGCTCATAAGTATGACCCATCGACTTACAAATTGTACACTTCAAATTCCTACGGCATTGCATAGATGTATGACCAATACAAAGACACGATTTACAGAAGATAGGCAACCATTCATATTGAACAGCAAGTTCCAGCTTAAATTCCCCAGCAACAAGGAAAACCATGTCAATCAGGACCTGCGCTAGATCAATTTCTACCAAGACCCTAGCAAAATGGCCAAATCTAGGGTGTTCGGTCTCCTTATCCACCTTAATTGGACTCCCAATGGCTGAGGAAACTTCCCATAAGACCGAAGGATGCCAAAAAAACCAGTTTAAGCCCCTAATGCAGACCCATGTTTGAGTGGAAGAATTCTTAGTGGCAAGGGGATGCGATAAAGGATCCCACTACTGTACCATTATATACCCAGGCTTCAAAGAAACAGGTCCAAAGCTCCATGCTATATTCAGAAATTCCTTCGAAGGAAAAACGACATGAAACATACCTCTTCCGAGGGAAATCAAATGCCAGTCCGAGAACCCCCAACTTCTGGCCAAGCAATTACGCACTTCATCAACCCTCACAGGAGCTTCGCCACGAGTTCGCGACAATCTAGCGAGCAGTGAGAACCTACATTCCTCAAGGATATCCTCTAGAACTTTCGGATTAGCTTCAACAAAAGCAATCGAACCATTTTTGGTGATCCTCTTATTTAGAGAGGCTGAATCGGAAAGTGATTCAGAGAAAAACCTGTTTCGAGAAGCCAAGCCATCATCCTTCCGCCTAGGGTTTAGCAGACAATCCTTCGCCGCCAAATCTATAGCATCACCCGGAGCGACCACCTTCGAGGGAGGAACGAAGACATCCTTAGGATCAAAATAGCAATCCAACAACGCTGCCATCAATCACCGAGTAGAAATCGCCAAAGAATCTCCTCTCGAGAGCTCTCCCGCATTTCCCCCTCCTATATCAATCAATCAAAGTATAATTTTAGGTAAATTTATCAATATTATTGACTCTGTTGATAATAAAAAATTTATTATTATTAAAATTATATTAATTTGAATTTAAATTATGTCAAAAACCTTCTTCCACCATATTAATATTGTATGAAAATAAACCAACGAAAAATATTTTTTGTAATAATATTTCGTAAAATATCTAAAATATTAATTATTGGTTTAATATATCAATTTTTTTTTTAAAAATAAATATTTTGACATGATATTTTTTTATTTTGAAAGGGTTTTAAAATAAATTCATGGATTTATTTAATAAATGTATCTTTATTAATAAAATCATTATTTTTCTCTATTCAACTAAAAAATATGCAATTCAAATAAATCACAAAAAAAAGATATCTTCAATAATTTTTTTTAATAAAATAAAATGTTTTTTATATTTTAATTAAATTTTCATAAAAAATTATATAAAATTTTATTCTAAATAAACTGTAGTTAAAATATCCTTTCATAGGAAAATTTATTTTTGTATCTTATGTATTATTTACCCAAAAAAGAGATAATTAGTCCAATGTTATCTAATTATTAATGAAATCAATTTTTTTTTTGTAAAATCAAAATAAACATAGTTCATTAAAATAAAACATGAATTTTTAGAATATAAATTTTTTAATCATTAAGGTAAAAATGACTTTTCAACAATTATAAAAATAATTAATATATGTATGAATTTAAAAATTTTATTATACATGGATACGTTATAAATAACTCCATAAAAACCCCTTATGGTCTCCATGTAATACATAATCATTAGAAAATCTATGATTATAATCTTGGGTGGTATTTCAGGAAGCATTGATCATGTTTCAACCTCCACCGACTTGAACTTCTCATGTATATGGTTTATCTCCATCAATAGTTATTTTAGTATAAATTGTTCTTGTTATTGGGAATACCCAATAATAAATAACTTTATTTAAATAATAATAAAATTGGATTCATAGGGAAACCCCTACATTAATATTCCATTTATTCATATTTCATATATTAATTTTGAAATTCGTTCATGTAAATTTTATTCAAAATAATATAATTGTATTTTTTAATCATCATATAAAATATTCAAAATATATCTTGGTTTTACATTTCTGTTTTTTCATAAATGTTATACAATATATTATATATAATAATTACTTAAAGATGATATATAGTTAAATATAATGTCATTACAACAAACCAGATCCTTCGCAAGTACTAAAATCGAATTCCATGGGACTGGAGCATGGACTCTCATATGAGTAACACCTAGTAATTTTTTTTGAAGAAATTCATAAGGTTTTTTGAAAACATAATAATCCAATGGTCAATGTTTTATAGATAATAAATTTATTTTATTAATATACTAGGTAAGCTTAAGATGTTACATTAATAAAGAAAACTAATTATTTTTATTCCATGTATTTAAATTTTGAGGATAAAATTATTTTTAATGGGGGTAAATTTAATGAACCCAGATTTAGCTTTGAAAATAAAAACAATGTTACTTGTCTTGCTTCACATGAAATGCCAAACTAATTTGGAAACCGAAAAACATTGAGGTAAAATATAAATAATTAATATGATGATTAAAATAAAATAATTTAATTAACATTTATGATTAGAAGTATCCAAACTATGAAATATATATATATATATTTAAGATATTTTCTATTATTATTACTAAATTGAAATCAGGATAGCGAAAAAAATTAAGAAAGTTATTTTATTCATAGAAATATATTTTTATGAAATTGGTTTTTTATTTCAAGAATAAATGTATATTAGGATTATATGATACAAAATTATATTGATAATATGAAATTTATATAAAATAATTTTTTTTATAAATTATATGAAATAAGAATAAATAATTAAGATCAGATTTAACACCAAATTTCTAATATGAATAGTTTAAACAATATAATGTTTATTTATTTATATGTTTTATTCTAAAATTTAGAATGATTATTTTAAAAGGTGAAAATAATATTTGGATATGTTTTTGTTATATAATATCATAATATATTTTTTGGAGTATTCTGAATCAGTTTCTTTTTAGGTCAATAGTGAAATGCATAGTTTTTACAAACTTTGGGTATTTTATTCCAAAATTAGCTTTTATGTATAAATGAAACATTTATGAAACATTTTTCTAGGACATTATATAATTTATAAAATTAATTTATTAATTTTTCAATGTTTCTATTAATTTTTGTAACCTTTATTTTCATTTTAATATTTATGTTATATTGGTAAAAAAATTAATTCAATCAACATTTCTTATATCCTAAATTTTTTTAATAAAATATTAATATTTAAACAAAATTAATTTCAAAACAATATATAACAATTAGTTCAAATTTTTATAATAAGGACCATTTTATTTTTTTCTTAAAGGTTACATTACCATGGTAGAAACTATTTTCTTTGGTAAAAACAACTATAGAACAAATGTGTGTCCTTTTATATAAAGGGTCTAAATTGTTAATGAATTTTTTAAATTTAGTATTTTATGTGTTTCATGATCTCATATGTTATCAGTTCTATTATTTATTTGTTTTTTCTCTACAATACCTGAGATTTATTCCCATTATTTAATTTTTTTGTGTATTCACATAAATTTCACTCTTTTTAACATATGAATTGGTAACCCCTCTCATTCCCCTCATAGGAAGGAACACTATTTTCATCCCATTATCTGACCAATACTCTCATCAACACTCCTAGAGACCTTGAGAGTATTTTTTTTAATCTCAAATTTACAATCCTATATGTATTAATCCAATTCCCAATAAAAATATTCCAAGATGTGAGGTATAAGATCCAAATTTCCCTATCAATTTTATATTTCATTATAAGGTTTTATTCGTCATAAATTTTATTTCACCATTTAATAATGATAAAACACACATCATTATTATACAATTATGCTATTAAAATGATTTTACATTGATTAACCACCCTCCCAATTTCTATTATGAAAAATGAAAATTGAAACTGTGAAATGTGTAGACTACTACCTCCATGAATAAAAGTGGTTATTTACACCCATAAATCGATGATTTTCGTTTTTTATTTCTGACTATATATGTTATATATAATTAATATATAACATATATATGATTATATTTATATTAAAAAATTAATTATTGTTATAAGGTAATCCATTGATATTAGTAAATAATCTAA
Source organism: Viscum album (assembly GCA_963277665.1). Classification (NCBI taxonomy): domain Eukaryota; kingdom Viridiplantae; phylum Streptophyta; class Magnoliopsida; order Santalales; family Viscaceae; genus Viscum; species Viscum album. Next base: position 1,114,717,365 of record OY728131.1, read on the forward strand.
AACTAGAAAATCAATATTTTTTTCTACATTAATCAGAATGAAAACACCCAAATAATTATCTTATGACATTATATGTATTTAAAATTAACAAATTAAATTGATTTAATTTTTTTAGTGATTATATTTTGATGAAAAATAAATATTGGCATAACTTTAATAATACTTTTTCAAAACAATGAACAATAATAACACCTAATATTGAATGAAAGATCATGAAAATATTATAAATTTGAGAAATTAATAATAATTAAGGGTATAAATTGATATTTAAATTAATAAATTTCTAAAATATGTAATTAATCATTTATTAATTATTATATATGATGTCTAATAACATCCACATAAATCAATTATAAATGAATGGAATATGGTAACTCAAAATCTTATCTTTGAGTAATACAATTTATTTTTTAACCACATTATCAAAGAATTTATATTTTAAATTATTTACAATTTTTTATTAATTGGAAAAAGTTGTTTTTATTTCAAATAAACTACCATTATGTGTTTTCTATTAAATTTTTTATGTTTAAAATTGAGTATTTTTTAGAAGGGAAAATAAATAATTACTTTAAAATTGATGATTTTAAGGGGAATTCAATAAAGATATGTTTTTATTTTGGTTTCATATATATATATATATATATAAGTTTTGAATGATATATCCCCAATGAATTTAGATTTCATGATTCATTTTCCATTAATATATTTAAATTTAATAATATTATTTGTGATCTTATTTTCGATGTAAATGGATTTATATCATGTTCATAAACTATTTAAAAATTAAATGAAACAATTTTTTTTAATGGTTTATTTTTTTTGTGTATGGCTGACTACAGCCTCTAGAAATGATGTCGATATTTTTTTCTTCTAACCTTATCATTTTTGGTAATTATGATATAAGCACTTATTTATAAGATATATATGATATTTATGAATCTTGTTTGCTTCTATAACTATTTAATGAAATATAACTTCATGCATTACATTTTGTTAAAAATGATTACTTCGTTTGTGGATGTGCGGACTACGACATCCTCAATGCAATATTTTTCATTTACACTTCACATGAAATTTATAAAGGATGGGTTATGAGATAATATTTAATATATATGAAATTATAATTATATTTTCCTCATAGTATCTATAAAGATTTATTAAATTTTATTTATTTCATTCGATACAATAATAAAATGGAAACAACATTCATGTGTACATAAGGTCTAAAGAATCCATTAATGGTGCAATCCATTTCATTTTTTAATATTTTATATATTATTATAAATAAAAATATAAAAATATATAGTATATTAATATCATTTTTTCATTATATTAAATAATTAATTGGTGATCTAATTAAGTGTATCAGTATTAATAGTAAAAAACATATACAAAAATAATGTTTTTATTACCCAAAACATAACATTAACAAGGTGTTTTTAATAAAAAAAATATAATGTCAGTACCAACTCTTATATGGTTTTAAATATAATAATATTTGTTTTTTTCTATTTATAATAACCTTGCATTTATTGTACATGAGGATTGAATGTGACATAATAATGTAAATAATTAAGGTAATGGTTTTCTCATCAAACTATTATTTCCTTGAGAGTTATGCCTTATTCAACACTAATTTCATTTGTATGGTGTATATACTATCATTGAATTTAATATATTATTATAATTATAATAAAATTTATCGGTATGTAGATATTCATTTTTGGACTTCTTATTTGGGGGGTTTATAGTTCAAATATACAAAATTAAGAACATAATTTTTTCACAAATTTCATTCTTTGATATACATGCCATGTTATGCACCTAAATTATTAGAGAGATGTAAATAAATTCACTTTTGAAATTTTATACCATGATTATATTAATTTTAATGATATTTTAATAAACTTTTAATATAATTTCTCAAGGGTGTTATGATCCAAATTTACCAAGGTGGTCATTGTTTATATCTAAAATCTCATTGTTTACCATGAATGGTTTTGATTATGACTCCATTAATTGAATATTATAATATGTATCTTATGAAAACACTTTAATTTTATCCTCACTTGGTTAATTATATTTTATCTAAGTAAAGATACATGTTTCTACTATTTGGTACATAATATAATTAGGAATATATTTTTATTAATATATGACTTTATTTATCCTTTTTAATGTAAAATCATGTTCTTTCAAAACCATGTTTTATAAATATGTTTTAAAAAATTTATTATATTATCATATTTTGTATAAATGAAACATTTTACAATTATTAGTTCTTGTAAAATGGATATAAGAGTGATATTGTTGTTTATTTCTAAACAATGAACTTTTCTAAAAAAAATTGTGAAAAAGGGAATGTTCAGGGAAAGGGTTATCAAAAATGGTTTCATGATTAAAAATTGTTTAAAATGATTTTCAAATATTTTATTATAGTTTTTCATAAGGATATGTATTAAAAATATTTCAATGAAATCAATATTTCATTTTAGGTCTCTAATCTATTTTCTGGAAAAGGGATTTCAAATTTATTTCCATTCATGGTTTTATGTTTTTAATTTTGAAATAATTGAAAATGTTTTTCAAAATTCTGTAGGTTTTAAAAATCATTTTTCAATTAAGAAAATATAATTTCCAAAAAAATTGTTTTAAATGAAATTTCGAATCATTATTTATGAGATAATTATTTTTGAAGAGGTTTTTTGAAATGGATTTTCAAAAAATGATATTTTACTATAGAAATGTTCCATGTGAAATTTCATAATACTTCCCCATCTATTATGATATTACATGTCATAGTTTATGTTGGAATAGTGATATAATCCAAAAATACCACTCATATTACTTCATAAATGGTTTACTATTGGATTGAATAATATTTATGACACCATTTTTTCTTCCATGGGTTATATTTTTTTGGATCCTATGTTATTCATGGTTTATGATTAAGTGGATTGATTTTTATTCCTATCACATCTACATAGGTTATGATGGGATGAAATGTATAGGATACCCATTTCATTTCACATGTCATGGAATGATAAATTTTATTTTATCTTGTTGAACATGAATATATGGATTAATTATGTGAAATGTGGGACTTATATGTACCCTCAATTCATGTGGAGAATATTTTTTTTGAATTCAAATGTTATATAGGAGGAAATCCCAATAACAAGTAATGTTGAAATTTTAAACTCAATAAAAGGGGGGTACACATTAGGGCATCCCAATCTGGATACAAGAGGGTATATGTGAGGGAATCCCTATCAGGAATCAATAGGGTTCATGGGGGGTAGTCCAAGACAAAAACAAAAGGGAACCCTATAACTAAAACAATAGGGTACATGGGATGACATCCCATGTCTAAAAAAATAGCGTACAAAATATGGAATCCAAATCCTGAAACAATAGGATACACAGGAGGGAATTCCATGTCAAAGGCAAAACATTACACACTAGGGAATCCTAAGACTGAAACAACATGGTATACAGCAGGAATCCCAATCCTGAAGTAGATACATAGGATATTATCCCAATATAATTATATTATCTAGGTCATCAAAAGTTGACTTGATATAGAATTTTAAATTATTTTGTCTATACCACAATTCCATGTCTTATTCCACAATTATGATCTCATGGATTATCCTATTGTTCCATTATGATTCATTTCAGATGAAATACAAATATTTATGTTGTAAAACATTAATATGAACATTAATATGCATGGTATGATCTTCTAATGTGATGATAATGTTTTAATACAATTATGTTCACTTTAAGCTAACATATCTCCCTTGTTTAACTTTATTGATCATTTGAGCTCACCTCATCCTTAGGATTCCTTTCCAAAGGCAATTAATATATTTTTAGGTATTTTTCAGAAATGGGTGAAATATTTAATGAATATTTTGAAGATATCTCGCCAAGTTAGACGGTTATGATGTCTATAACCAATGAAACTAAACGATTATTGTCCACATGCAGGTATTTTTTAATGTGATTAATATTCATCTAAAATAATGTAATATCCATGTATCCTAAGAATGGTTCACTATAAAGTTTCCTTAGTGAAGAAGGATGATATTTTTTTATATTCACTATTGAAAAAGGAAAATTAGTATTGATCATGGAGTTCAAATAATTAAAATATATGAGATGATGTAGCCCAATAAAAAATTGATACCATTTGATTGATGTTTTATGAAATATGTAAATGATATTTTAATGTATGGATATACCAATTATTTTTCATATAATTAAAATTGAACCTAATGTATTATATATATTATAATTAAATTTTTTACAAGAAATATGGGTGTTAAATTTGTTTATGTGGGTTATGGATGATATGTGATAGAAAATATGAATTCTCAAATAATATGGGTTCAATTAAATGTGTTAATTGTATATGGAAACAATAAAATGATTAACCCTTTAAATGAAAATGCTATTAAACTTGGTATATATATAAGGGACCTATATACATAAATATATGACTTATATGAGATGAATATGGCATAAAAATAGAGAAAAAGAAACAAGAAGTGTATCCTAGAAATCCTGAATACATAATTGAAGATTAATATTTATTTTTTAAAATAATTTAGTAGAAATAAATAATTTTTACAAATATATTAAATCATTATTTTGATATAATGATATGTTAAATATGGCGTTCACATAATTTTAAAAATAATTAAATGGTGTGAAAAAATTAACTAAGAGAAGAAACTATTGTTTTAATAGAAAGGATATATTCATAACGTAGATTATTTTAAAAAAAGGATTAGAGAAATCCATTGTATATTAATTTATTGAGATTTGGGAAGTAGAAATTACAATAGTTTATATAATTTAAAATGTAAGATGTAATCCATGGAAAAATGTTTTTACTCATTAAATTACATTAAAATATGAAGGACCCTTTTATTATGGGGATGCCAACAATTTTTTCCCATTACATAAAAGATCATGAATATAAGTTAATATTACATGTTAATCAAAATGTTATTATATTAAAAGTAATCATTGAAGTGGATACTCCATAAAAATAAATATTGGTGTATAAAATCAAATCATGACTTATTGAATAGTGATGTATATGTTAGTCTTAAATATTAAGAGACATTATAATAAAATTCCATTTAAAGAGATATAGATAGATATTTTTTATTAGATACCATGAATAATGATAATACATGATATTACATTTCTAATATTATATATACAGAACATTTAACAAATTATCTTCATAAAAGAAAAAATGTCTCAAATAAGTGGATTTTGATACGAAAACCTTAACTTCTGTCCAAAATATTTATGCACCTATAATTAATATTGCTTCTTATGGAAGACATCCCATAGATAAGTCTTTTAAAAAACATTATCTTATTATTATATTGAGAAATAATATTCAAGGTAAAGTGTAAGGTTTTATGTAGATATTAGGGTTATATTTTTGATTAATAATGTTTTTTGATTGGGTGGAAATATAGAGAGGATGTGGTCTCCTATTGTAAGTCAAGAAAAGGTTACATCAGTAACCAGTCTTTATTATTTAATAGTATCACTAAATTATCCAAGTAATAAATGAACGAAAATTGGATAACAATAGTGCTCAAGAGCATATATGATTCTCCACCCTAAAATATTTACTAGAACACGTGCTTTCAAAATGTTTTAATTACTTGGACAATGATACACCACTTTTACTCTAATGTAAAATTATTGTAGTCACTCCACTATCACTCAAATAAAAAATTAAAGTGGCCATAATTAAAATTTAAATTATTTTAAAATATTTTTTTTTATTAAATCTATTAAAATAATTTAAAAAAATTAAATTCACATGATTTATCAATATTAATTTTAGTATTTCAACATAGAATGCTTAAAATCTCGTCTTTAGAAAAAATATTGTATCATAATAATATAAAATATGTTTAGGATTAAATTATAAATGTTATTAATTCGATTGATAATAAAAAAATTCTCATTATTGAAATAATATTTAATTAACAAAACATGATGTTGGAAACTATCTTCTAACATATTAAAATTTTATGAAAAGAAACAAATGAAAAACAATTATTCAAAAAACATTTACAAAAATTTATAAAATTTTATGTTTATGTTTTATGTAAAAATATTGTAATTTATTTAAATTAGTTGGACATTATATAATATTATATAATTTTTAAATGGGTTTAAAATACATATATAACATTATTTCATAAAAGTAAATGTATTGTTAAAATCATTATTTTTCACTATTCAGCTAAAAAAATATGTAGTTCAAGAAAATCAGAAAAATTCAGCATAAGATAATATTTTTATTATAAATATTATTTTTATTTTATTATTTTTTGAAAATTCACAAAATTTTAAATTAACATTTTTTTCAAAACAAACATTAAATCATATTTATGTTTTTATATGAAAATGTATTTTGGTATATTAAGTATTAATTCACCAAAAACTGATAATTACTGATGGGTTAAATAATTTTTAAGGAAATAATTATTTTTGTTATTTTAAAATCTAAATAAACATAGTTCAATTAAATAAAACATGAATGTTCATAAAATACATTTTCTAATATTTGATCTTAAATTTACTTTTCACCCTTTATGAAAATACTTATATATTTATGAATTTAAATAAATTGTTATATGTGGATATAATCAAAAGTTATACGTATATAATTGTAATATTCCAGGATATTTTGGTGGAATCATAGGTGTGGTTTTAGTTACTTTTTTAATCTTTCATGTAACATTCATATAGAGTAGTGTTCTGGTGTGTGTTTTAGTTATGTTTCTAAGGAACATGAGAAGATTGGGGTTTGTGCATTGTTTTTTCCATGTTTGTCCAACAAATTTGAAAGATAACCGTGTGGACAATAGAGGTCGGTATGTTTTACAAACTATGTGCAATCATGTTGCACAGGTAGTATAAAACTGCACGATTGGCGCATGTTTTGGCCTAACCGTGTGGTCTCCCCGGTGAAACTATGCACACATAGTAGTTTTGTGTGAAAATTGATTTTAAAACCACCCAATCAACCAAAACCTCTCTAACTAGACCTATGTTCAGGCTTTACGATTTCTGGGTGATCACAAAGCCTTTTGGAGGGATTCCAAGGTAATCCAAACACCGTTCATAGAGACAGGAATACCAAATCAATGATTTTTCCTTGTTCCAGGATTAAGATCTAAGGTTTAATCGATGAAATTGTGTTGATCAGATTTTGGGGATTTCCATTGGGCTAACTTCAAGCAATAAACCGAGGTAGGAGGTATAAATCGAACTCATATTTTCTTGATTTTGATATCTGAATGTGAGTATATGATTGGATATATTCCATTGATTAGTTGTTTAATAAATTTGCGTAATTAGGAATGTGTAATTGGAAAATGATTGCCTTGGTGAATAATTGAGAATCAAATAATAGAAAAAACGAAGGGGGTGGGGGTCCAAAATAGATATTATGGAGATTTTTTTTGTGTTGTGATATTGTAATTGAGATATTTAGTTGTGTTTTTTATGATAATTAATTGGTAGGAATTAATTATGAAATGATGTTTGGATATGCAATATAATCAATTTCGAGAATTAATTATGTGACATGATATTGACCAAAGATAATTAATTGTGATAATTAATTATGTTCTATTGAAGTTTATCAATGATAATTCATTATTATAATTATTTATGACATGTTGATATTTAATATGTATAATTAATTATGAAGAATTAATTATGGATATAGAATTATTTTGATTGGTTAATTAATTGATGAATTAATTAATGGTTTATGTTCTTAGTTATTTATTGATTAATCTAATGGACTTTGAAATGTTTAACTGGTCATTATCTTAGTAATGAAATGATGTGTAAAATTCTATTGAATTAATGAATGATTAAATGGATGAGATTTATGTGGTTCATGAAATGGAATTCTAGACCAATTAGAAGTTATGACAAGGGCATGGAGTTACTTGAAAATATTTATCCAAGCATGAGATTATGGTGTTCTAGGATTGATGACCCTCACAAAATTAGAAAAGAAGTGCAAGGAATGATGACCAACACTCAATGAGATTGTGTTTCTTGTCCTGGAGAATGATACCTAATGAATGATGATTCAAATTAGATTTGGGGTACGGGGAATTAAGACATATAGCATATGGTTAATGACAATTTGTGATGAATAAATTATGAAACATTAATTGAAATTTTCTTAATGTGATGAATAAATATAAAATAACAATGTAAAAACTGTTTAAATTATACATTGTATTTATTGATTCATAAAAGATCATGCACTATCTTTGGATTGAATTTGTTTTGAAAATAATTGGTGGTGCCCTATAGAACTTCACTCGCACCCTATTCGGGATACCTAGTCAGTGCGCAAGTTGACTTTGTTGTGGCTTGACAAGATGATGGCTAGACCTTTGGATAGGTTGTAGTTTGGGATTGGAACATGGGAGAGTGAACAAGACATGGTTCTTGGCCCTCTTTGGAGTTGTTATGTCTTTACATTCAGTTTCATTATAGGAAATTGACATTTTCATTGCAATATCATGTTTTACCTTTTAGTAAGTAACATATTTTTATGTTAAAGTAATCATATAAAATGAATTTTATATGGTTATTTATATTCTTACTCAATTGGTTATTTTTATTTCCTTCCATTTGTGTGTTATTCTGATGAAATATTGTATATTCTCCCCCAGACTGGCTTACCGTACCCTCACTAAAAGTTTACACCCTATGGATTACGGGGTGTCATAATTGACGAAAGGTGGCCAACCTGCTCAGGGAACCATTTTGAGGATATCATGTCAAGATGTAACAATGTGTCTTCAGAGGGATTTTATTTCCATTATTCTTATTTTGACTTATTATATTTTTGAATGGTTGACAGGATACAAGAAAGAGTCAGTCTTGGTGATGAACTTGAGCATGTGAGTTTCAAACCCATGTAAGGGGTAAAATCTGAGTACTCTAGGTGGGATGTTTGTGATTGTTTTTTTATTAAAGTTTCATATTACTTCACCATGGGTGACTCACATGTTTTTTCATGTGATATTATATTGAAAATTATTAAATTTTGATTCATGGATTATAATGTCCTGATAATTGAGTCTACATGCATCATTTTAGGCACTCAGGGTTATTTTGAAAAGAATAATTATATGAATCCCATGAAAATAGGTTATGGGAGTGTTCTTGAACATGAAAATTTTTCCCTTGTTGTGGGGTTGAAATAATTATGAAAGATGAGAATTAATGGGCATATAATGAAAACCTTGATTGACTAAATGGTATGACTAATTAATTAGTTGTTGAAATAATTATTTGAAGATAGTGTGAATAATTAATGGTTAAATTAAATAATGAGAATGAATATACCATTGTTAAGAAGGATCGTAACGTAGGATGGTTAGGGGTATTAAAAAGGACTCAGTGTTGACTTTTTGGTGAGAAGAAAGGGAAAATACATGATGAAACAATTTATGTAAATTTCTCCTCTTATATAAATGTTTTAATGTGGCATTATGAGACCTAATATGTGTTTTTTCTTTTTAGAGTAATGACTCCATGATGATTATTGAGGTAGAGACTAAGGTACAAGGGATGGAATGAACATCAAAAAACGGAGCATGAAGCACCATTACTGAATCCTGATGAGAAAGGGGAATAGTTTAAAGAGAACTCTTCTTATTTCATGAAATTCATTGAGAGAGACCCAGTGTGGGTTAAAAAATTATGTTGGAGTTTCCAAGGGAGTTATAACTAAATCACCCTTATACTTTTACTAGATATGGTGGACCTATGGGTTCTGAATTGTGGACTGAAACCATATAGATGATACATCACCATTTTGAGAGTCCGACTGAGAGGAGGGTCATTTTGGTTCTTTATATGCTAAGGGGTTCAGCGATGCACTGGCGGGACATTCAGGTAGGATCTGTATTGACTAATCAATTGTTATGGAATAAAATTATGTATAACTTCAGGCAACAGTTCTATATTGTTACGCTGATACAAGATAAGGATTTAGAGATAATGCATATGACCCAAGGAAGCCAGTCCATAGTCGATTATATTACTTGTTTTAAAAAATTATTATTTTTTGTTTCAAGCATGGTGGATGGTGAGGCTTCTTCATCAAAACGATTATTAGTAAGGACTTATTGTGTAATTATGTCCCAGGTAAATCTCATTGGGCTGAAGATATTCTTAGAATTGGTTAAATGGGATCTCACTTTCGATTGGAACCAGAATGGAGATTTTGATACATAAATGGTATCTATCACTGGATGATCAGGCTGTGTGCCTTCTGAGAGTAGGAAGTTTCATCATGAGAATCATAGATAGTATAGTGGAATGAAATGTGGACTGTTAGGAAAAACTGTTGCACTAGATCTTACACATGTTCTTTTCTACCATTGCGGTAGTTAGGGATACTATCGTAAAAATTGTCCATGACCACTACTAGAGTTCCAGTTTTGTGGCAAGAAGAGGGAACTTTTGAAGTTATGTGGGAATTAATGGAAGGATATGGTAGTGGGAGAGGCTACTCAGATACATAGTATGAGAAGGGGGTCTTTAGCACCATATAGTTCTGGTAGTTGGAGTTCTACTAGAAGCGGCAGTAGAGTTGGTGGACGTGGTGATTTAGGGTATGATCTTCAGTATTATCAGAGTGGTTATACTTATAAGAGTTAGAAGAAAACACTGTGAATAGGGTTAGGATAGTTACATGGAGTGCAGCCAACACTTATGTAGGTTGAGGTTGGTCCATCTAAAAAGAGAGATACTATTCATGTTGCTTCTACTTTAGCTACTCCCTTATTTGATACTCGTGCATCTAATTCCTTTATTTCTACAAAACATGTTAATGTCTTCATCATATAGGACGATTCTATGTGTAGGGTGATAAATATTCATACACTATTAGGATCACGGTCTGGGGATAACTGTTAATGTAAGGTATGTTCTCTAGAGATTGAATAGTATTGGTTTTTGGGATATCTATGTCCCACATTGATTGTTACCACAGGAGGGTGAACTTTTTATCTCCAGAGAGTGACCAGTATATTCATTGTGGAGAATGGAATATCCATGCAGGTAGAGTGGGTCCTATTACTCAGCAATTGGAAGAGATCAGAGACCATGCTACTTGTTATTTTCTGGATGATGAGAGAGGTAGAAAAGCAGTCCTTCCACGAGTAGTAAAACTATTTCATGGTGCCTTTCCGGAAAACCATTTAGGGATTCCACCAGATAGATATGAGAAAGTAACTATTGGGGTCATGTATGTGGTAGAGCTGATATATATTCCACCATACAGAATGCCTCCGAATGATATTTAAGAGCTCAAAACAATGTTGGGGTAGTTGGAGGATAAATGGTTAATTTGTCCAGGTACATTTCATTTGGTGTCGAATCTCTTGTTTGTAATGAAAGATGATAGGAGTTTATGTGTGTGTGTCGATTATCAGATGTTGAATAAAATGATTGTAACGAACCGATATCCTCCTTGATGTATCTATGATCTATTTGACCAGCTGAATGGGAATGTGTGTTCTCAATGATTGATTTGTTATTAGGGTATCATTATTTGAGAGTTTGGAACTCTAATATACCGAGGAAATCTTTCAGATGTTGGTATGGAATTTAATAGTTTTTTTTATTTCCATTGAGGTTTACAAGTTTTACAGTAGTGTTTACAGTCTTGATGAATATGATCTTTCATCCATACTTAGATAAAATTGTGGTGGTGTTTGTGGAAGACATCATGTTGTACTCTATGGCCCATGACAAACATGACAAAATTCATGGAATCCTCCTAGGTACAAAAAAATGTAGCACCCCTAGTTTGAGGTATGTAGCATTTTTTTTATTCTCTTTTATGTGTTTTATGTACATGGTATGAGTTGAGAAAAGGTTGGGAGAGTTTGGACTGGTTTTGAATAATTTTGGAGGCTTCTCTTAGGAAGCACGGTTTGAGCACAGTTAGAGGAAAACGTGCGTCTTTTCTTGGAAATCCTATAGGGGGAGATAGTAGCCGTTGCATGTAATGTGCACGGTTTTCCAAACAGTGCGAGGAAATCATGTGGACACCTCCTCTTGAGGTAGTAGCATGCACACAGTTAGGGAACAATTTTTTAAGCAGTGCGACCACTTATAAATATTTTTCTAAAACCAGAGTTCACTCGAGCTTACCTTATACCTCTCAAATCCTCTCCCACTCGATCCTAAGTTAGGATTTTGGGTTCTCAGGGGTTAAAGGTGATCTCACACTGATTTTAGAAGTGTATTGAAGGGTTTTATAGGTGGATTGAAAGTGGTTTCTCCCGGGTATGTCTCTACTCTCGATTTCTTTGTGTTTTCCCCTAGATTTACATCTCTTTGTCTCTCGGTTTTCTAGTTCTACATCCATTGTGTGTAGATATAGTGTTGTGGTTACCTTGGATGTTGATTTTAGGACATATGTATGTTAGTGAAGAAGATCAAGAGAGATTTCGGTGGTGCGTTCACTGGATTTGAATAGTGTTTTCTTGTGGGTGGATTTCCCCAGTACCCTAAAGGTAGGTGGCTTGTCTCTCGACTCCACTTGGTTAGAACTATTGTTTTTGTTACAATTACTTTGCGTTTTTTAAAAATTAATTGTGTTTTTGATGTGATTAATTAAATGGAAATCCCATTGTTAATGGTTTAGGGGATTTTTAGGAAAAAGGTATTGTGGTGAAATTCTCTTGATGTGATTTTAAAATGTGATTTTAAAATGAGTTTTTATGTTGGTTGATTAAGATGAACTGAGAAAATGGTTTTCAATAAAAATGGTTGTTTTATTGAAATTGTGTTTGGCTTGGAAAATGTTTAAAGGGTTTTATCAATAAATGTTTGATTTATTTAAGTGGATTGGAATGTAATGGAAATGTTTGATTTCATGTTGTTGGAGCCTTTATGGGTTATATGCTCGGTTTTGTTCGATTGATTGAATGTTGTTTAGAAGTGGGTGGGAAGTACCACTATAAAAAGGGGATGGAAAGTGTATGGAAGGGCCACCATCATAAGCATGTGGTTGGGAAGTACCACAATAAAAATTGGATGGATAGTGGATGGAAGGGCCACCATCAAATTCAAGTGGGTGGGAAGTACAACATGAGTGGTTTGGTAATGAATGGGTTTGACGGGAAGTGACACCATGATATGTTGTGCGCTTGATGGTGATGTTTGTAGATGGGGCTTGTGAGTCAAATATGAAAAAGGTAATTGGCTTGTGGCATGGTTTATTTGGCTTCATTGTGTGTCATGTTTGGATTACGACATGATTGTTTGGCTTTCCCTGGGTTTAATTGGGTTGGTTGAAATTTCTTGGAATGGGTGTGTTTGGTTTATGGTAATGGAAGGACTGCTGATTTTTTTATATAATCATTTTTATATAAATAGGCTAATGGTTTTATCCTAGTGGTGTGTTTTTTGATGTCATTTGGGGAAAACCTACTGAGTAGTTGTACTCACCACTTTCATTAGCAATTTGGTGTCATTGCAGATGTTGTGTTCCAGGATACAGGTAAAGGTAAGGAATCTCATTTCTAGTGGTTCTTGGTGATGCTTGAGATGTGTTGGTGGAGCATGGAGCTTAGATCCTGGTGTGGTGTTGTGGTGGTGTCATGGCTCATGGTGTTCAGCTGTTTAGTTTCTGCTTTGTACTCTGAGGTTCTGTGGAGCTATCTAGTTATAAGATTTTGGGGTATATAATTCCATGGTTAGCATCAAATGGTTGGGTTTGATAGTGCATGCAGATTTCAATGTTGGTTGGTTGAGTTGGGTTATATTCATTAGGGAAAATCACTACACACTATTCGTTGAAGCCCTCGACATTTAATGACAGCCTTTGGCACCATAGAAATGTCGCTTAAGGCCATATAACCCTCACCGCATCCTCAACCCAATGAGGTAGGGGCATGGTGTTACAATTGGTATCAGCTGGTTCTGTCCTTTAGAGTTGATTCTCAGATTTTGAGTTGACATTCGTTGTGGTATATTCCTTGATTCATTATGCTATCAAGGTGTAAGAATGTTGGAACATGGAATGTATAGCATAAAAGGATATATTTATCCCTTTTATACTGAACATCATGTTACCTGGGAGTTGGGTACATGAGTGTTTTGGAGACACTTATAGGGATTATCAATCTCATTTTCGTGGTTGTAGCCAATGAGATGTGCATGGAATATATGGTAGAGATGACTTCCCTTTAGAATGAATTTTTCATTGGCCATAACGATTGATGGGATTAATTGAGAAATGGTTCTTCAATTGTGTGAAGTTTTAATGTGAATAAATTTGGTATTTTGAAAATGGTATGATTTTCTAAAATGGTGAAACATGAAAAAGGTGGAAAGGTGGAAAGCCTCGTTGTGATAGTGTTGTGTAATGCGATGTGAAATTGGAATTCATAATGTCTATGGATATGAGACTCATGGTTTTTTGTTTTCTATTTATTGAAATGGAACTGGGTTGGTGTCGTAGAGACCAACCTGAAGTGGCCGATGAGAACATGGTTGCACCTGTTCCCCAGGTGAACCATTAGTTAGACTAGAGCATATTGCAAACCTTACAAGTGGTGGGAAGTGTGAATAGAGAGGAAGAGAAAAAGAATGTTGATTATGCATCTCAGTTTCAACGGTAGGATCCACCATTCATTAGGGTTGATTTGTTCTCTGAAAGGATAGAGGCGTGGCTATCCAGAATGAACATAATTTTTGAATTCTTGGGGATACTGGTAGAGCTAAATTTATGGTTACCAACGTATAAGCTAGAGGATCATGATCTTCAGTGGTGGGTGTTGGTAGTCCACGCGGGGATGGACTAGGGTATGACGCGGGAAATATTTGAGGAATTTTTTAAAAAACAATTCTAACCACATACATTCAGAATTAAGTACACAATTCATTTTTTTGGTCTGAAGCAATATAATATGTCCATGACGGAGTATATAACTATGATTACAAGCATAGTGCGGTTTGCACTCGAGGTGGCTGGTAGCATGTCATTAAAGGAATGGATATTTGAAGTAGTGTTATGGAAAGAGATCCATTCAAATATATAAGTGATGTGCATTGGTGATTACACTGAGATGGTGAATCGATCATCGGTGGATGAGCGGGATCTAGTAGGAGCTTCGAGTGGAGGATGCATGGTGGTACCGAAGGGAAATATTGGGAACTCTAATGATGGGTTCAATCCGAGGAGGGACACTTATTCCCATGGTGCTAACTCTATTGTTTCATGTGTGGTTTAGTTTCTGGGTTTAAGGGTAGAGATGATGTCTTTGGTTTTGGAATATCAAACTCCTTTCGGTCAAAGATAGTTTCATGCCTTCTTGTATAAATCATGTTTTATTATTATGGTCGAGGATGAGCTGATGTGGAATTTTTTAGTGCATGATGTGGATGGGTATGATTTAATCATAGGAATGGATTGTCTAGGGTAGTTTAAGGCCCACATCGACTGTAATCCGCAGACAGTGGATTTTATGACACACGATGGAGTTAAACATCTTTTTAGAGGAGAGATGCATGAGATGTATGGGAAAATAGGTTTGTTGGCAGAAGAAGTGGAAACATTATCATATCAGTTGGTGGAGATGTTGTTGAAATGGGTAGAGGTTATTGATAAGAGTGTTCTTCTGGAAGTAGTGGATCAGTTCATGTATGTTTTTCCCGAAGAATTTTCTGGGTTACCTCTCAAAAGAGAAAATGAGTTTACGATTGATTTTGTTCGGGGGACCAATACCATATCACTTCCATCTTAGTGGATGTCACCTACTAAATTGCGTGAATTGAATGTTTAGTTGGAGGAGTTAGAAAAAAAGGGTTTATCCTACCTATCACGTCACCCTGGGAAGCTCCAGTGTTATTTGTGAAAAAGAGGTAGGGAACATTGAGGCTCTATATTGATTATAGTCGACTTAAAAACGTTATGATATAGAACATATATCCACTTCCACAAATTGATAATTTTTTCAACCAGTTGAGGGGATCCAAGTGGATCCTCAAGATCGGCCTGAGGTTGGGATATCTTCAATTGTGGTTGAGGAAGGAAGATGTTCCTAAAACAGATTTAATAAGTAGATATGGTCATTATGAATATGTGGTTATGCCCTTTGGTCTCATGAATGTGCCAGTGGTGCTCATGGAATTGATGAATTTGATATTTCGGAGACATCTGTATTAATTTGTGGTGGTGTTTTAAACGATATTCTAGTGTATTCTAAGACAAGTGTGGAGCAAGAGAACAACTTGGTGACAATTCTAGGGATCCTGAGGGATCATCAGTTGTATGCCAAATTGTCAATTTGTGACTTTTGGATATAGGAAGTCTATTTTCATGACCATGTGATTTCTGAAAGGGAAATTTAAGTGGATCTAGAAAATACATAGGCTGTTATCTCGTGGAAACCACCAAATAATGTGTTTGAGGTATTCAGTTTCCTTTGCCTAGCTGGGTATTATTGGCGGTTTGTTCATGATTTTTCACATTTGGCTTTACCGATGATAGCATTGACAAGAAAGAATGTTCCATTATAGAGGAATGAACTGTGTTGGTTGTGTTTTGAACAACTAAAGGGTCACCTTACATCAACGCCAGTCTTGGTTTTTCCAGAACCATAAAAATGGTACATAGTATATTATGATGCATTGGGATCATGGTTAGGGTTTGTTCTCATAAAAAAGAAATCATATGGTTGAGTATGGCTCACGGTAGTTGAGGGATTATGAGAATAACTACCCAACTAATTATTTGGAACTGGCATTAGTGGTCCATACTTTGAAAGTGCGGAGTCATTATATCTTCGCTGAGAAATTCAAGGTGTATATAGATCATAAGAGCTTGAAGCACATTTTCTTACAAAGGGATTTGAACTGGAGGTAGTGGAGATGGATGTAATATCTCCAGATGTTGGATTTTGACTTGATGTACACACTGGGTAAGGGAAATTCAGTGTCATATGCATTAAGTAGAAAACCATATGCTTCGGTGGAGAAACAGGCATCAGACAAGTGGCCGTTGATGTCGGTTATAGCCGAGATCCTGTTGTAATGTGAGAACCAGGGTGATAGAGTGGTATTTTTTCCAGTCTTGTTGATTCCAGACATGATGACACTGGTTAAAGAGGCGCAGATATCTGATTTTGAATGTGTGACCATGAGGTCGAAACTCAGTGGTTGGGAGACCATTGAGGGTTGTCTACTGAATGGAGATTCAGTTTTGTGTTTTCAGAATCAGATGGTTATAATTGTTGTTTGTCTAGAGGATCTTCTCAGTGCGTATCATCATTCTAGGTTGACTATTCATCCTAGAATTTAGAAAATGTATCAAGCGTTGAAAGTGAAGTTTGGGTGGGAAGGTATGAAAATATGTGTGGTTGAGTTTGTTTCGAGATGCTTGACTTATCAGAAGGTAAAGGCAGTGCATCAGTGGTCAGAAGGAATGTTTTAGTCATTACCAATCCCTGTTTGGAAGTGGGAGAAAATAGCGATGTATTTTTTCACAGGACACCCAAGAACGGTCAGGAATA
Organism: Viscum album; assembly: GCA_963277665.1. Lineage (NCBI taxonomy): Eukaryota > Viridiplantae > Streptophyta > Magnoliopsida > Santalales > Viscaceae > Viscum > Viscum album. The sequence continues at coordinate 1,114,734,986 of OY728131.1, forward strand.
ATGATGCAATTTGTGTGATCGTGTATCAGCTAATGAAGACATCCCATTTCTTCCCGATTCGTGAATCTCACACGGTGGAGGATATGTCCAAAATCTATATCCGAGAGGTGGTAAAGAGTCATAGAATTCTATTTTTGATTGTATGAGATAGATATCCCAGGATCACATCACATATTTTGGAATCCTTGTAGTAAGCCCTTGGGACACAGTTGACTATGAGCATAGAATATCTCCCTCAAACAAATGGTCAATTCGAGATGATGATACAAAATTTGGAGGATATGTAGTGGGATTCTGTCCTGGATTTTGGAGGCTCGTGTGAGGAGCACTTGTCATTGGATGATTTCTCCTATAATAATAGTTATCAGGAATCCATGCATATGGCCCTATTTGAACCGTTGTGTGGGCGTTTGTGTCATTATACACTATACTAGGTGGAAATGGGTGAGTCCTTGATGGTTGGACCGAGCGTTGTCTGTGAGACTACAGAGAAGATCATTTTAATCAGGAAGAGAATGGAGACAACTCAGAGTCGTCATTAATCATATATGGATCCTCGTCGACTGTCATTATCATTCGAGGTGAGTGATCTCTCCTAGGATGGGACATCATCAGTTTGGGAAGCAGGGGATGTTATCTCCGAGGTATATTGGACCTTTTGAGATTTCTGAGCGTGCTGTTGAGGTGGCTTAGCATTTGGATTTTCCACCTAGGTTTAGTGCGGTGCCCAATGTGTTTCATGCATCGCAGTTGAAAAAATATAAGCTGGATTCGGGCCATGTTTTCCGATGTGATTATGTTGAGCTAGAGTCGGATACTTCATTAGTGCACTTGCTAGTGCGAGTTATGGATTGGGAAGATAAAGGCATACGAGGTAAAAGCATCAGTTTCGTTCAGGTGTTGGGGCAGCTTGGCCAGATCCAATAGAAGACCTGGGAGCGGGAGAAAGGCATGGTCGTGCAATGGCCCAAACACTTTTTTGCAAAATGTGGTTTCAGTACCTTCCGAGGACAAAAATTCTAAGGGTGGAGATAATGTAGCACCACCTGTTTTAGGTATGTAGAATTTTTTATTATTATTTACGTGTTTTAAGTTCATGTGATTAGTTGAGAAGATATTGGGAGAGTGTGGAATGTTTTTGAATAAGTTTGGAGGCATTTCTTTGGAAGCACAGTTTTAGCATGGTTAGAGAAAACCGTGCTGGTTCTCCAGGAAACAGTGGAGGGTGAGACAATAGCCTTTGTATAGCATGTGTATAGTTTTCCAAAACATTTGAGGAAACCGTGTAGACCCCTCCTCTCGAGGTAGTAGCGTGCGCATGGTTTGTCAATCTGTGTGTTCTAACCATTCGGCCACATAAAAATAGTGTTTTAAAACACTGGTTCACATGGGATTTCCTTATTCCTCTCCAAATCCTCTCCTACTCGACCCTCACCTGAGATTTTGGGTTCTCAGGGGTTGAAGGTGATCTCCCAGTGATTTTGGAAGCGTTTTGAAGTGGTTTTTTGTCGATTAAGGTGGTTTCTCTTAGGTATGTTTCTTCTCTCAGTTTCTTTGTGTTTTCCTCTTGATCTGCATCTCCCTACCTCTCTATTTTTAACTTCTTTACCCGTTTTGTGTAGATCTAGGGTGGTGGTTTTTTTATAGATTGAATTTAAGGATTATGGATGTTAGTTAATGGTATCTAGAGAGGCTTCGGTGGCGCGTTAGCTAGATTTGAAGAGTGGTTTCTTATGAGTCGATTTTACCAGAACCCTAAAGGTAGGTGGTTTCTATCTCGACTCCACTTGGTTAGAACTAGTGGTTGGTTATAGTTAATTTTTGTTTCATAACAATTCATTTTGTTGTTGATGTGTGAAATCAGATGGAAATCCCTTTGGTAATGGTTTGGGGGTTTTTTGGAAAAAAGGGCTTGTTGTGAAATGCTCTTGATGTGATTATAAAAATGGAATTTTAAAAAGAGTTGTTTTGTTGGTTGATTAAGATGAACTCAGAAAATGGTTTTCAATAAAAAGGGTTTTTTATTGAAATGGGGTTTGGCATTGAAAATGGTTAAAGGGTGTTTTCAATAAATGTTTGATTTATTGAAGTGGATTGGCATGTAATGGAAATGGTTGATTGCTTTTTTTTAGGCCTTGATGGGTTATATTCTCGGTTGTGTTGGCTTGTTTGAATGTTGTGTGGAAGTGGGCGAGAAGTACCACTATAAAAAGGTGATGGATAGTGGATAGAAGGGCCACCATCAAAAGCAAGTGGGCGAGAAGTACCACTATAAAAAAGGGATGGATAGTGGAAGAAAGGTCCACCATCAAAATCTAGTGGGTGGGTAGTACCACGTGAGTGGTTTTGTAATGAATGGGCTAGATAGGAAGTTCCACCATGATACGTTGTGTGCTTGGATGGTAATGTTTATAGATGGGGCTTGTGACTGATATATGAAAAAGGTAATCGGCTTGTGGCATGGTTGATTTGACTTCCTTGTGTGGAATGTTTGGCTTACGACATGATTGTTTGTCTCTCCCACGGTATACTTAGGTTATGTGAAATGGCTTGGTAAGGGTGTGTTGGGATTATGTAAATGGTTTCACTTGTGATTATTTTATATAAATTGTTTTATATAAATGTGCTAACATTTTTATCCTAGTGGCATGGGTAGGGATGCCATTTGGGGAAAACATACTGAGTAGTTTTACTCTCCCCCTGCATTGGCACTTTGGTGTCATTGCAGATGTCATGTACCCGGATATAGGTAAAGGTAAGGAATCTCATTTCTAGTGGTTATTGGTGATTCTTGTGATGTGTTAGTGGATCTTTGAGCATGAAGCTTTGTGTGGAGCTATGGTGGTGTCATGGCTCATGGTGTTTTGCTGCTTAGTTTTCTCATTGTACTCTGATGTTTTGTGGACATGTCTAGTTGAATGGTTTTGGGGTATATGATGGCATGGATAGTAACATATGGTTGGGTTTGATAGTGCATATATCTTTCATTGTTGGTTGGTTGAGTTGGTTGATCTTCTTAATGGAAAATCGTTCTCCGCTGTTCCTTGAAGCCCATGACATTTATTTCCAGCCTTTGGCACCTTGGGAACATCACTTAAGGCCATATGACCCTTACCGCCTTCACAAGACAATGAGGTAGGGGTGGGGTGTGACACTAAATGATAATAAAATGAATTTCAAGTTATTTAAATGTCAGTTTTTGATTGATATTGTACACTTCTGGGGCACAATATCTCAGAATAAGGTGAGAAAGTGGACCCCAAAAATTTGAAATCAGTCGTTGGTTACGAATCCTGGTAGGTGAGGCCACATGAATGGAATTACCCTATGCCTGACCTCGACCTAGATGTAGAGGTATATACTCTTAGTGATGGAAACATAATCTTTTGGGTGAGAAGTTTATAGTTTTTATGGAACACAAAACCATGAAGAATATATTTTTAAAACACAAATTGAATCTTCGACAGCGAAGATGTATTTAATACATGCATTCCATGGATTTTGAACAAGCATATACACTCAGAAAGGGGAATAGTGTGGCTGCTTCCCTGATTAAGAAATATTAGACTCTGTTGTTACATGAGTAAGGTGTAGAGTTGTAGATGATTCTATACTAGTGGAAATGAATGTAGTAGTTTTGGAAAGTTATATTTTGATAACATTGGTTTCTGTAGCTATGGAGTATACACTATTAAATAGATCAGGGACATGTATTATGAGGATCTGAAGTGTTTATCCTTAATGGGGTCATTTATGGTAGGGTGACCCCATCATACTAGAAATATATGTGGATGAGATCATCTATGTGAAAAATAAGGTTGTTGTTCATACAAGAATGCAAGAGGAACTCATGTGAGAATTCCATCCCTCAAATTGGGTTGTACATTCTAGGGTGAAAAAAATGTATTGTGACTAATAAAGGTTCTTTTGCTATCCAGAAATGAAAAATGAGATATCATGGATCGTAATAAGTTGTTTCACATGTATCTAGGTAAAGGCAGTGCATCGATGACCTACATGCATTTTGTAGCCATTATTTATTATGGAATGGAAATGGGAAGACGTGACTATAGATATTCTGGTATGACATCCAAAAACTCTTAAGAAGAATGATTCTATTTGTGTTATTGTGGGGAGACTAGTGAAGTTTTCACATTAATTTTCTATTAGTAAAAAAATTATAGTATAGTAGTTGGGAGAACTGTATGTGCGATAAATAGTTCGTTTTCATGGGGTTTCATGGACTTTAATATAATATCATGATTGGATATTTACTTCACACATCATGAAGGGATTAAATAATTTTCTTGGAATCCAAACTCAGTTATGTATGGCCTTCCACCAACAGACATATGTGCAGGCATAGAATACTATATAGGTGTTAGAAGACAAGTTGTGAGCATGTGTTCTTGAATTTTTTTGGTTATTGGGAGAAACACTTTTCTTTAGTGGAGTTCACCTATAACAATTGTTATAATGAAACTATGCAGATGGGATCTAATTTAAGAACTTTATGGTAGTCCATATAATTCAATGCTATGTTGGTAAGAGGAGGGTTAGTCATAGATGTTGGGATCAAGTCTCATTTAGGAGACATCATAACATGTGTAGTTGATTCAAAAATGTATGGATATAGATCAGAGGTGAAAAAATGTCACATGATGATAGAAGGATATTACCCTTAGTGTTTATAGAGGGTGATCGTGTATTCCGTCAGTTGTCACAAGCATTTGGTCACTAATGGATAGGATTATAGGGCATGTTGATGCCATGTATTGATGGACTGTTTGAGGTGCTGGATAGAATCTGGCCGATGGCATACCAATTATCACTTCCATAGAAATTATAGGCTATAAATGATGATTACCATGGGTAAAAACTATGTCATAATCACCATGACCATTCTCATGTGACTTATGTGGAATATGATGACCTTGATATAGATTCATCATATAAGGAGCATCAAATACTTGTGTTGGTTAATAGTGAAAAATTGTTGTGGGAAATGACTACCCAGTTAGTTCATGTGTAATGGAAACATGGATGTGTGATAGGGAAACTTTAGGAATATGAATCTAACAAGAGGGATCAATATCCCAATGTTTTTGGCTCAAAATCTTAGAGAAGTTTTCGAGGGTAGCTCGAGGATATGGTTTTATAATGTGGGGAGATTTTAGGATTCTATCCTTTTCCACAGAAATCACGAGCATGCTTTCATGAAATTTTTGAAACTTTTATATATCTTTGATTCGTAGTTGTGTCATAATGTGTGTTTTAGTTATTTTTTAAGTAATGTGTGAAGACAGGGGATGTGCTCAGTTTGAACATGGTTTGGCCAAAACATTTGCAACCCTACCGTGTAGACAGTGGTGGTCAGCATGTTTGGTAGATGGTTTCCCCAATCGTGCACCGTAGAGACATAATAGTAGATCAATACTTCACAATTGGAATATTACTTGCCCTAAACATGCGACTTCATAGGTGAAACCATGCATGTAGTGAAGTTTAATTAGAAAATTGGTTTTAAAACAACCTAAAACCCTAAAAACTCATTAATTTAACCTCATCTTAGGCTTGACTATTTCTGAGTGATCTCATTTCCTTGCATTAGTATTCTAAGGAAATCCAAAAATTGCTCATCGAGAATGAAATTCCAAATTAATGATCCATCCTTATTGTCAGATTTAGTTCTGAAGCATGATTGATAACATTTTGTCTCTTGAATTATGGGGATTTCTATTTGGCTGATAGCAGTCAATAAAAAAAGGTAGGTTGTATAAATAGAACTCCCATATTTTTGATTTTGATATATTAATGTAATTTTTTTGATTCGATAGATTCACTTGATGATTAATTTCCTATTTCAAGTAATTAGTAATGTGGAATCGATCTATTATTTCCTTGTTGATTATAGAAGAATTTATTCTTGGAACAAATAAAGGGGGTTTCAAAAATAGTTATTTTTGAGATTTTTTATGGGTTTCGATATTGTAATTGAGCTCTTTAATTAGTTATTTATGATAATTAATTGCGATGAATTAATAAAAAAATGATTTTTGGCTATGTAAGATAATTAATTGTGAGAATTAATTTGGTGCCCTGATTTTTAACAAAGATATGTAATTGTGAGAATTATTTATGCTTCCTTTATGTGGATAAATGATAATAAATTTTGAGAAATAATTATGACAATTAGAGATTTAATATGGATAGTTAATTATGAAGAATTAATTATGGAAAGTGAATTTTGTTGATTGATAAATTAGCTGATGAATTAATTAATTTTTTATATTCTTAGATATTTGTTTAGTTATCTAATGGACGTATAAATATTTAACTAATTGTTGAATTAGTAATGGAAATATTTGGAAAATTCCTATGAATTAATGAATGATTAAATGGATAAGATATTTTTGTTGCTAGAAATGGCATTCCGGACCAATTAGGAGTTGGTACATGGACATGTAATTCCTCCCCAATAGTTATCCATGGTTGAGATTATGGAGTTCTATCCATGGCGACTTACAATAAATGAGAAATTGACTACAAGGCCCGAAGACATATACACCATGTGATTGAGGTGCTAGTCCTGATGAACTACACAAAATGATTTATAATAGTGAATGATTATTAATCTGAGATTTGGGGTGTCAGGTAAAATACCCACGCCAAATGATTAATGATAATGAGTGATGAATCAATTGGAAAAAATGGATTAAAATTGGAATTTTTTGACGAAAAAATATCAAATGAGTATTTTATTGTAATTGAAATTATGCATTGAATTTTTTTCTTCAAAAAAATCACGTACTATCTTTTGACTAGACTCATTTTAAACATCACAGGTGGTGGACTAATGAGTTTCACTCACTCCATATTTAGGTCTCCAAATCAGCACCTTAGTAGACATTGTTCATATTGGATATGATAAGGTAAAGGAATGGGGATATTATGTAATTGGGGATTTTGACATGGGAGAGGGAAGCAGACATGGTTCAGAACCTGCTTGGGAGTTGTTGTGTCTTTACATTTAGTTACATTATAGAAAAATGGAATTTTAATTTTTGTAGAATATTATAACTTTTAGTCAGTATTGTATATTCGTGTTTCGGTTATCATATGGTAGGGATTTGTTCTCATAATTTAAATATTTCTGTACTTGGTTATTTTTATTTTCATTTTTTGGTGTGTTATTCAATTAAAAAGGGTATATTCTCCATAGGACTGGCTTACTAGACCCTCGTTGCTAGTCACCACACTATGGATTATAGGGAGGCCCACTTGAGGGCATGTAGTCATCATGCTTGGGGAACCGTTTAGTGGCTCCTTGGTCTTTACGTCAAAATATCTTCTTTCAATCTCCATGTAATACTTAAATCATAAAAAAACATCTAATTATAATTTTGGGTGGCAATTCTACTTGCATGGGTCATGTTTAAAACTCCACAAGCAAGAACTACTCATGTTTATTGTTTCTCTCTGATAATATTTGTTGTAGTCCAGATTATTCTTATTCTAGGGAATGACCTATAACAGATACCTGCATTCCAATAATATTTAAATTGGATTCATATGGAAGAACCCTACATTCAAATTCAATTTCTTCTAACTTCATATATTCACTTTTTAATATGTTTACAGAAATTTTATTCAAGCTAATTTAATGGAAATTTTTATCAAAATAAATATTCAAAATATATAATGGTTTTTGATTTTATGTTATCATATAATATTAAACAATATATTAAATATAATATTTATTTAAGGGGGACATATTATGAAATATCATGTAATTATAACATTCCACAACTTTCACATATTCTAAAATTGGAATCCATGAATCTAGAACATGATATCTCATATTATTAAAAACTACTTGATGTTTTGGAAAAAGATTATAATATTTTATAAAACCATAACACTCCACTTGTAAATTATTTGTATAAAAATAAAATTTTAAAATAGTAAATAGGATAACCTATGGGTGTGACGTTAGAAAATAATACTCATGTGTTTTATTCAATGTAATTAAATTATTAGGATGACATTATATTTAATTGGGGTAAATTTAATGACCCCAGTTGTAGCAACTAAAATAAAAACTATGTTACCTATCTTGCTTGACATGCAACACCAAACTAAAATGAAACCCACCAAACATCTAGGTAAAATATAAATATTAAATATGAACATTAAAACCCAATTATTTAATAAATAGGTACGATTATCTATAACGAAAATATGAAATATTTTTACAATTAAAATAACTACTACTTTCATTACTAATTAATTGAAATTAAGATTTCTAAAATAATTTGGAAAGTCATTTTATGCATAAAATATATATTTTTCAGAAATAGAATTTTTATTTCTTGGATTTATGTGTATTATGATTACATGATACTAAAATATACTCATAATATTAGTTTTATAAAAATAATAATATAAAATATTGGAAATTAGAATAAATTATAGTTATCATCTAAAAAATCAATTTTCCAATATAAATGGTTTTATAAAATATTATTGTATTTTATTTATAAATTTATATAATTTATTGGAAAAAATTAAATTAATTTATGGATAAGTTTCTATAATATATTATAATGATAAAATTTTCAGACTCTTCTGAATTAGTTTGTTTTTAGGCGAATATAGCAATACACAATTTTTATAAACATTATCTATTTTATGATGTTATTTTTTTTATAAGTTCAAATGAGAAATTTTTGAAATATTTTTGTTGTACTATATATTTATTTTAAATATGATTTTATAAATTATCTAATGTTTTTTCAATTTTTTATCCAATATATTACCTTCTAGTGTTTATATTATATTTTTTTTAAAAAAATGTTTTTAATGCACTAATAATTTCTTACATTCCAAATGATTTTTATAACAATTAAATATTAATTTAAAAAAACATTTATAATTTATAATATTAAGACATATTATTTAAAAATGAACATTTTATTTTGTAATTAAGGGATACATTACCAAGGTATAAACTAGTAACATTGGTAACAAGAATAATAGTACCAATGAGTAACCTTATATATAATGGGCCAAAATTGTTCATTACAAGTTCAAATTGAGTGGTGGATGTGTGTCTCATCCTTATATATTATCATATCTTTTATTTATTAGTTTGGGATCCACCTTACTTGATTTTTTTCCAATATTTAAATTTTTTTATTTTTCACAACAAGTTCACTCATTTTCACATAGAAATGCATAACTATTGTCTTTAATTCCCCTGACACCAAGGAACACTATTTTCGGCCCATTCTCTAACCAATCCTCTCTTCCATAATCCTAGACACTTGGAGATGATTTGTTTTCTTCTTGAATTTTGATCCATAATAGTATCAATACCCTTATAAATAGAAATAATCAAAGATGTTAGGTATATGATCCCAACTTCTCTTTATTTTTTCTATTTAATTATTTAATTTTACACTTCATATAATTTACTTCAACATTTAAAATTGATAATATTGTTATCATTATTATACATTTATGATATTATAATGATTTCACAATGAATAACCTCCCTAACCATTTCAATTAAAGAAAAATGAAAATAGAAATAGTTCATTGTGTAGACTGCTACCTGCATGAATGAAAGTGTTTTTTTCTTCACTTCCAAAAATTAATTGTTTTGGTTAATTTTTTATAATTATATTTTTTATTTATAATTATTATATATCAGTAATATGTATATTTTTTGGATAATAATTATAATAATTCTTCTAAAGTAATCCACTGATTTCTGTAAATATCTCTAAACTTTTAAATCACTCTTTTTCATCTCAACTAATCACATCAAAAACACACATGCAATGATATTATAACAATATAAGTATTAATAAATAATAAATTTAATTTAATTTAATTTTTAAGAAAGATATTTGGGAGAATAATAAATATCGACACAACTTTTATGGACCTTGTTCAAAATAATCGATATTAGTAGCACCCAATATTGAAACAAAGATCATAAAAATATTATACATCAAGAAAATTATTAATAATTACGATTATAAATGGAAATTTATTACGATGAATTTATAATATATGTAATCAATATTTTATTCATTATTATATAGTATGTTTAATCACATCCATGTAAGTACATTATAATAGATATGGACATGGTAACACGGAATATTTTCATTAAGAAATACAATTTATTTTTGAACATCATTTTCAAAGTCTTTATATATTGATATATTTTATATTTCTTATTTATTAGAAAAATGTGTGTTTAATATGAAAAAAATATCCGTATGTTTATTCTTTTCATTTTTATATATTTTCAAAGAAGTGATTTTCATACAGGGCTAAAATCAATGGATTTGAAATCTATAATTTTAATTAAAATCCAATAATAATCCTTTTTTTATTTTGGATTCATATATATATATGTGTGTGTGTGTTTGTGTGTGTGTGTGTGTGTGTTAAAAAATAAATATCCCCAATCTATTTAGGTTTCAAGCTTTAACATCAAATATTATATCAATATATCATAATTTCTGGGGGATCATTTATTTTGATGCTAATGGATTTAACAGAAGTTGTTTTACTATTTATTAATGAAAAGAAACATATTTTTATTTACATGGATAATTTAATGTTTGTGTGTACATATGACTACTGCCTCATGAAACGATATCATTCTTTCCTCCTTTACAACCTATCTTGGATAGGAATTATAATAGAATCTATTTTTATATGATATATATGATATTTATGAAGCCTTTATACTTTTGTAACAATTAAATGATAGATTCATTCATTCATTCGATTTTTTTAATGATTATAATTTCATTTGTGGAGGTGTGGACTACCGCCTTCTCAAAGCAACGTTATTCGTTGACACATGACATGGACTGTGTTGAGGATGGATTTAGTTAAGATATATTATGAATATAAAATAATAATTCTATTGTAATGATATATATATATATATCATTTAATGTAATTAATTCATTACAAAAATAAAATGGATACAACATTCATGGGTACATATGGCATATAGTCTATATAAACGGTGTATTCAATTATATGTTTTAATGTTTTTAATTATTTTATATAAATCTATATATTATATATATTATATTTATATGAGTTTTTTAAATATTGGAAATAATTAAATCCTAACATAATTAAGGTGATCATTATTGACAATCCAAAACGTATACAAAAAATAGAATGTAGATATTACAAAAAATGTAACATTTAACTGGAGTTGCAATTAAATGGGAAATTTAATTTCATTATAAACTCATATTATTTATTAGATACAATAATATAAGGTTTTGATAGATTTATAATCATATTATATGTATTATACATGAAGATTTAATGTGTTCAAATAATGTAATGAATTAATGTAATGGTTTTCTACTTAAACATTTATTTCGGTGAGATTTATGTCATATTCAAGAGTAATTTACATTATGTGGTGTATATACTACCAATTATTGTAATTAGTTATCATTATTACTCGAAAATTTATGAGTATTGATACTTTAATTTTATTACCTTTTGTTTTTGGGCTTTACAATTCAAATATACCAACTCGGTAATGTAATATTGTCTCAAATTGCATTCATTGAGAAACAAGCCATTTTACGGACCTAAATGTTTATAGAGATGTATATAATTTCCCATTGATGATTAATATTATGATTCAAATTATTTTAGTGATATTATAATCACATTTTAATATAATTATCTCATGGGATTTTGATTTAAATCTACCTAAGTGGTTAGTGTTTATTGTTACAATCTCTTCATTGTTAAGAATGTTTACAATTATTATTCCATTAATCGAATATTATAATCACTATCCAAAAAAAAATCATGAATTTTTATCCTCTACATGTTTTTAATGTTTTCTCTAAGTAATGGTACCATTTTCCAACTTTTTGTTACTTATGAAAATTTAAGAAAATTATTTTTTTAAAAATCATACTTTGTTTCGCCTATTTATCATAATTTCACAATAATTCAATATCAAATTTTAGAAACATTTATTCCATAATTTTTTATATTATCATATGATGTTTAAATAAAATGTTTACCCATTTTTTACTTTTTATAAGGGGGTTAATGAGGAATATTGTTGGTGTTTTCTGATCAGTGATCATTAAAAACTTTTTTGGGTGAAAAAAAATGTTTTGTATGTATGGTTATACCTACTGTCGTTACCATCACTATATTGTATAATCCATTGTATGTTTTCTTAGAAATTTTATACCTAAAATTATTAATTATCTTTTATTTTAATGTCTTTTTCAATGGAAATGGATTTCAAATGTAATATATGTTTAAAAATTGTTTTAATTAATGTTAAAATATTTCTTTATATTTTTTCAAAATAGAATTATCAATGAAATAGATTTCATTTATTAAAATAATTATTTATATGTTTTGAATCTTTTTTCTAAAGGGGGGTTCAAACTGATTTCCATATACTTTTTTTTGTTTGAAATCTATTTTTTAATCAATATTTTTCTATATTATTTAGGATTTAAAATGAATTTAATAATAAATAAAATATACTTTCAATAGAAAGATATTGAAAATAAATTATAAATCATTATTTATAACAAAATTAATTTTGAAATGCTTTTATGAAAATTATTAAAAAAAAGGCTATTTTAATTAATAATTATTCTAGGTGAATATTTAAATTCTTTCTCTATCTAAGATGAAAAAAAATGGTACAGTTTATGTTAGAATATGGATATGATCTAAGACTACCATTAATTTTCCTTCTTAAATAGGTTTTGTATTGATATAATGATATTTATGAAACCATTTTCTCCTCCATGGGTTATATTCTTTTGGAGCCTACATTTTTCTTGGGTTATTCTTTAATGGAATGATTATGAATCCTAAAACATTAAAATAGGTTATGATGTGATGAAATGTTTGCAACACCCCATTCATATCATTTGTCATAATGTGATGAAAGTTTTGTTATATTGTGGGAAATTAATGTATGATTTCATTATTTGAAAGGATGGATTTATATATACCCTCAATTGATTAGGTGATGAAAAATGTTTCAAGAATTCAAAGGGTATATATAAGGGAATCCCAATAAAAAATCAAGATGAAATTCTATGCCCGAAATAAGTGGGTTCACATGAGGGCATACAAAACCGAAAATAAGTGGTACACTAGAGTGAATCCCTATCTAGAAAAATAGGGTGCATGGGGGGGGGGACTCCGTGCCCAAAACAAGAGGGATTCCTAAACTCAAAACAATATGATACATGATATTCCATACCAAATTCTAAAACAAATTGATACATCATAGAGAATCCCAATCCAGATACAAGTGGGTACCGGAGAGGGCATCCTATGTAGAAGAGAAAAGGGTACATAGGATGTCTTCCCATGACTCAAACAAGAAGGTATACGTGGGTATCCCATGCCTAAAGTATGTATATTGTTTATTAACCCAATTATATTATACTATTATATTCTTTGTTGGTATCCTTGATATAGAATTTTTATGATTATGTCTATTCCAAAATTCCATATCTTATTCTTATATTATGCTCTCATATATTATGATCTTGATTCAATTATGATTAATGTCTCATGATCAACTAATATTTATGTCGTGAAAATTGATTGTGATATTTTATATGAATAGTATTATCTTTAAATGTAATGATAATATTACCATACCCTTATGTTCATGTTATGATAACATATCGTGCTTGTTTACCCTTATAATGCATCTACGATCACCCCTATATTTTTTTTACATTCCCATTATTATTAATAGATGATTTTTTGTATGTGTTCTAAAAAGGTAAAATATGTAAGATATATATTTAAGATCATTCACTAACTTAAATGGTTATGTTTCTCATGAAAATTTATATTATGGTCCTCAGGAATGTTTTTTTAATATTATGAAAATTCATCAAAATTTATGTAATAACTGTGTATCTTAATCTTGTATTACAATAAGGATTTCTAAGTAAAGATGTAATTAAATTATGTTTAATATTAATAATTGAAAAATTAAAATACTTAATGACCATGGAGTTTAAATGAATAAAATTAATAAGATGATCTAGTAGAAGAAAGAGAAAAATGATACTATTTGTGTGATGCTTTATGAAATATGTGAATGATATTTCAAAATAATTAAGGATAATATTATTTTTGTGAAAAAAAACTGAACCAAATGGATTATATATATAATAATTAAATTTTTTAGAATCTCTAAATGGCATAAATACATTTTATGTCAGCTATTTTTGATATGTGATAAAAAATATGATTGCTCCCTTAAAATGGTAAAATTAAATGTGGGAATTGTAAATGGAATAAAAAACCTGAATAACTATAGAAATATAAATGAAATTATTCATTGTATATAGGTTAGAGACATATATAAAAAAATATATGAGTTATATAAGAATAATAAGGAATGAAATTAATTAAAAAGAAATTATATATGTTACCAAGAAATCATGAATAAAATATGTAGGATCAACATTTATATTTTAAAATACCATGTTTGAAATCATGAAAAAAAATATATTATAAAATTATTTGATGGTAAATATGATGTAAAAAATATCATAAAACATAATGATTCTTCTAATTAAAATATATAAACTTATATAGATTTGTTATAATTAACGGAGAGGGGAAACTATATTTTAAATGGATAGGAATTTCTGTTAACATACTATAAATTTAAAAAAGAATTAAAACACAATAATATGTCATAATTTAACCAAAATTGGGATCTGGAAATAAAAATAGTATATAAAAAATATAATTTAAGATGATATCCATGGAAAAATATTGTTTCTCTAGAAATTAGATTTAGATATAATGGACTCTTTTATTTTACAGAATACATCAATTGTAGCCCACGATGTAAAGGATCATGAATGGATGGAAATTTTTCTTTGTTATCAAAAAATTATTAAATTATAAGTCATCACTGAAGTGGATACTACATACACGTATATATTGATGTATAATATCGAATCACGATCGATTGAATTGTGATTCCGATGTTAACATTACATTATAAGCGAAATTATGATATATTCCCATTGAAATAGTCAAAGATAGTGGTTAAACAATATATACCATGAATAATGATAATATGCGATATTAAAAGTATAATTTACAGTATACCAACTATTTAAAATAAAACTATTTTCTAAAATGAAAATATGTCCCAGATAAATGGATTTTCAGTCTAAACCCTTACCTTGTCTCCAAAATATTTATCCACATATTCTTTACATTATTTCCCATGGGTGTTCTCCCTTGGACAAATCTTTAAGAAACATTATCATTGTATTTTGGTGAGATAAAATATTCAAGGGCTTGAATAGGGTTTTATGTAGATACAAGGGGTATTTTTTGGGTTAGATTTGTTTTTTGGATGGGAGGACAAATAAAGAATATGTCACATCCTTTTATAATTCATAAAATTGGTACATCAATAAGTAGTCATTATTTATATATAGTATCTAAAAAATTTCCAAGTAAAAAGGCTCTAAAATGGATAATTGTGGGGTGTGGAACAAATTATTTTCATCCTCCCTTCATCATTGATTAGAACACATTCTATAGAAATTTTGTAATGACATGAATTATGTTGCGCCACATTTACCATAATGCATCCTTACATTATTATATCCACTAGCATCATTTGAAAAAAAATTAGGGTATTAATTAATATTTAATATGTTTACTAATTTTAAAATTTTGATTGATATTATAAAAAAAATTTAAAAAATTAAATTCCCTTTATTTATCAATATTAATTTTAATATTTGTATATATAATGTATAAAACCCATTTTAGAAAAATATATTATCTTAAAATTAAGTTATATGTTTTGGGTAAAATTATAAATATTAATTATTCAATTGATAAGAAATATTTATTATTGAAATATTATTTAATTAACATAACTTGATTTTAAAAACCTTCATCCAACTGTTAAAAAATTTATTAAAATGAAAAAATAAAAAATGTTTTATATAATAACATTACCTAAAATTTATAATATACCATGTATCGGTTTTGTATATATAAAAATAATTTTAATTTAATTATGTTTACATTATAAAATAATTTTTCTTTATTAATGTGGTTTTATAAGCATTCATGTATTTATATCATAAAATTAACTCTATCAGTAATATGATTATTTTTCACCATTCTCCCAAAAAATATGTACATTGAAAAGTCAAAAAATTAATCATAAGATAATATTTTTTTATAAATATAATGTTTTTCATGAAAATTATATAAAAGTTAAACTGAAATTTCATTTAGAACCCAAATTATAGCTAAGTGTTGTTTTTATTGATTTTTTTTGGTATTTTATGTATTTTTTACAAAAAAGGATTATTTTTCAATTTTTAACTAACTATTAATGAAATAATTTTTTTATTTAATTTTAAATAAAAATATATATTGATCTTGAAAATAAAATATGAACTTTTTAAAAGAACATTTTCTTATAAATTAGCTAAAAAAGACTTGTCATCATTTATAAAAAAATCATTATATATGTATAAGATTAAAAAATTATTATATGTGTATATAATTAAAATTTATACATATAAAACCCTTTATAATATCCATTAACACATAATCATCAAAGAATCTGTGATTGTATTGTTCGGTGGATGTTCAGCAAGAATGGATATTGTTTTAACCTACAAAAAATTCAACTTCTCATGTATATGGATTCTCAAAAATAATTATTATTTGAGCCCAAACTGTTCTTGTTCACGTGAATACCTTGAAGGATATATCTTCATTCCAATAACATTTAAATTTAATTCATAAGGGAGAAACCAAAAATCTAATTCCATTTCTTCCTACTTTGTAAATTAATTTTTTAATAAGGATACATATATATTATTCATTCTAAATTAATGGAAAATTTTAAATCATAATATTAAATATTCAAAATATATCTTTATTTTTTATTTTATTTTTTTATAATGTTAAACATTATATTATATAAAATATTTATTTAAGGACGATATACAATGAAATATAATGTCATCATAATATAACAAACCATAAAATATACTAAAATTGGAATCCATTCCATTAGAACATGGTCTCTCCTATGAATAATAACTATTGGAAATTTTGATACAAATTGGTAAGGTTTTATGAAACCATAACACTGTTGTGGTCAATGTTTAATTGAAAAATAATTTATTTAATGAATATAAATTGTAACCTAAGGCTGTAATGATACAAATGAAAAATCATGTGTTTTTTTAATGTAATTAAATTTTTTGTATGAAAATATTTTAATAGGGGAAAATTAAATGACCCCATTTTTATCTATTATAATAAAAATTATGTTACATGACTTGCATAACACACAAAACCAAACTAAAAAGAAAACCACAAAATAATGAGGTAAAATAAAAATATTAATGATAGATATTTAAACCCAATAATTTAATTAACAGGTATTATTATATGTAAAAAACTATGTATAATTTATATAATTAAAATAATTATAGAATTTTTTACTTATTAATTGAAATTATGATATCTATAACAAGTAATATATAATTTTTATGATTAAATATATATTTTTATTTAATTAATTTTTTATTTCTTGAATATAATTATATTATGAATACTTGATACTAAAATATATTGATAATATAAATTTTATGTATAAAATAAACTATTTAATAAAATATAATAAATAATTACAAACAATTATTATCATCATAAAAAGTTATTTTTCAATATGAATACTTTTAAACAATATTATTTTGTAATATTTATATATTTAATTCTTAAATTTATAAAATTTATTTTAAAAAATTAAAATAATATTTTGATATGTTTTTGTAAAATAATATCATGATATATATTTTCATTATTCTAATAGAGTTTCTTTTTTAGGTGAATAGGGAAATACAGTGTTTCTGTAAAGAAGGTGACTTTTTTTCATTATTTGAATATAAGTATGAATGATAAATTTATGAAACATTTTTATAAAACATAATATATATCTTAAAAGTGACTTCATAATTGATCAAATTATTTTTTTATTTTTCGATCCCATATATTACATTTTAGTACTTTTGTAATAGTTTTAAAAAAAAAATAATGCACTCAACAATTCTTACATTCAAAATGATTTTAATTACATTTAAATATTGAATCAAAGAAATTATTATTAATTATTATTAATTATTTCAAATTTATATAATAGTGAAAATTTTATTTTGTGCATAAAGGATACATTACCAATGTGAAAATTGGTTGCATTGGTAAAAACAAAAGTAATACAAATGACTAATTTTAGATATAAAAGTTATAAATTGTTAATTAAATGGTCATATTGAGTGGTGGATGTGTTTCAATATGTTATATATTATCAAATAGATTATTTTTCAGTTTTTGATCCTCAATAAATGAGATTTATTTCACAATATTTAAATGTTTTGAGTAATCAAAATAATTCCATGTCTTTTCATATATAAATCAGTAACTCCTCTAATTATACCACCTCACACCAAAAAACACTATTTTGAGCCCATTCTCTAAAAAATCATATCATCCACACTATTATAAACCTTGATAGTTTTTTTTTCTAATATTTACAAACCTAAAAGAACTAATTACCATTCCAAATGAAATAATACAGGATTTTAGGTATAACATTATTTCTTCCCATTCTCTTTTCTATTTCCTTATGTGATTTTATTCTTCCTAAAATTTATTTCCACAATTTAAAATGATAAAATTATTATAATTATTATACTTTTATGTAATTATAATGATTTTACAATGATTAACCACTCTCCCCATTTCTATTAAGAGAAATTTAAACATGAATGGTGCATTCTGTAGACTACATCCACCTTGAATAAATGTGTGGTATTTCTTCACGTCGAACATTTAATTTCTTTGTATTATGTAGTATGGTTATATATGTTTTAAATATTTACTATATATCATTGATACACTAATTTATGACTCAAATTAAATGATATAGATAAGGTAAACCATTGATATCAGTAAATAAACTACAATAAATAAATCACTATTTTAATATCAATGAATGAAAACAAAAACTCCCATATAATGAGATTATAATAATTTAATTATTTAAAAAAATCCTTTAATTATTTTTAATGATTATATTTAGGGGGAAAATAAATATCATCACCCCTTGTATGATCCTTCTTCAAAACTAACTATAATACTAGCACTCGATATTGAGAAAATATCATAACAATCCAATACATAAAGATAATTATTATTAATTAAATGTATAAATGGAAATGTTTGTGAATAAATTTACAAAATAAGTATTTACTATATTATTAATTATTATATATGTGGTTTTATCACTTAAATGTAAATATGTTATAATGTAAAAGGACATGCAAACTCAAACTCCTTTCATTAAGCAAATATATTTATTTTTAACATCATTTTCGAAGAAAATATATTTTGATTTTTTTAATTTTGTTTATTTATAGGTTAAATGTTTTTTTAAATAAAATATTTTATGATTATGTGTTTTCTTTAAACATTTTTATGATTAAAAACAAGACATTTTGAGAGGGGAATAAAAAAATGATATTTATATCGATAATTTTAATAAAAATTCAATAAATCCATTTTTTTTATTTTTCATTCTTCTATATCTATAGAATTGAAATTAAATATCTTCGATGAATTTATGGTTCATGATTCACCTTCTATTATTCCATTTATATGTCATAATTTTTTAGTGATCATGTTTTAAATGTTGACAGATTTATTTCATGTTGTTATAATATTTGGAATTGAAAAAAACTCTATTTTATTTCAATGGGTTGTTTATTAAAGGTGAATGATATTAATTTTGATGGTTATTATATATGATTTTTTTAATATTTTAATTATGAAGTTAAATTTCAATGATTCTATAATGTAAATCTATTGTGTAGAATAATTATGGGTGTGTTTTAATATCATCCTCCAACACATATGTTAAGAGTGTGTATATCCTTATATATTTTTAAATAAATAAATGTTTTTCATTATCATGTGAATTGATTGTGGGGATCATGAAAAAAATTTTTCACTATGTAATTGATTGTCTCACATTTAATTAATGATATTTATAATGATATAATAATCTCGTTATTCATTGTTTTTGTTAATTTATTCTACGTCATTGTATATTTATTATGTTTACAGGATCATTTAATGTGGATTTATGTTATCGTGAAATGTAATTTGATGTTCATTTATTTTTTATTGTTATCTATCATAATGATATATTATTTCACTCATCCTCATGTTTTTTTACATTCATTCGAAATCACTCATAAAAAATAATTTATCCAACCCCTACTGAGAATAATAACTCACATGATACTTATGTTTTCATTCCTTAGGTTTGGAAGATTAGTATTAAATGTTAAATGATTATAAAATTATTTAGTATTATTCCTTTAAAGATAAATTTTAGTGAGTTTTTTTGAATAAGAATATTTTGTCTATAGTATTCAAAAAAATGGACCTCTTAGACCATGGGATATTATTTTTTATTCAGAATGATGGTTAAATCCGGTAAATGCTAAAAATATATAGGCATGTATAACTTGAGTCACTATATAGTGTAATAAAAAGTAGTACTACATTCATCCCAAAAATTATTAGCTACATAATATTTACACATAACTATTAAAAAATGGATATCCATTTTAAATAACTGAGGGATTATTGATTTTGATTGATTATATGAATGTTTTGGAGATTTGGAATTAAAACCATAATCCATTTTAAAACATATATTTCATAAAAATTTGAATATTGGAATAGACCCATGTAACCATGGTGTGATTATTAACTAAATAATACATGTTGTGTTTTACACTAGTATATGTAGCATGTATTGGTCAAAGTAGATCTATGCGAATTAAAAAGTGATTATTGAAAGTTTATAATTCACAATAATGTATATATCTTTGTATATCTATCTTATCATAATAAAAAGGGTCATGTAATTTAGATTGATTGAATTCTAATTATAGAATATCTTTTAAAAGAACATTCTATGAATTTTCAATCAAAATTCTAACATTGTAATATAAAAAAATTATATTAAAAATCCTATACATATCCTCAATTAAATTTTAGTAGGGATATTTTTGGAAATTATGTTCCTCCATGTCAACACATAATACATTATATTTTTTATTTTCAGATTATATGTTTACTCCTTTAATACATTTAATGGTATAATATTCAATCCAAAAAATTAAAAAGCAACCCTCATTAATTAGAGTCATATTCTAATAAGTTTTTTCTAATTTAATTATACATAAATTACATTATAAATTAAAATCTCACAATATAAGATATATCACATATGATATAATATGACCAAGCATATTTTCTAAAAATGTAACATGTACATACTTCATATTTTTTAGGTTATCAATGTTGGACTTACTTATGGACGTGTTTTGATAATAACCTTTATCCATGTATTATATAATAAGTCTTTTTGTACCTATTCACCCTTACTTAAAAATTAGATATAAAATTTTCATATGAAAACTAAATTGGTTTATGTGATGACAAGAAAAATTACTTTCAAAATACACATGAATCTAAATCATTTATTTTTAATAACAATACATTCATTATAAATTTAAACCATATATGGTAGTTATGATTTCACATTATTCAAGGTTAATATAATTTTCTTATGACATCACATAGTACATTTAGTAAATTAGGGTACACTCTTCCCAAAAAAATTTGGATTGAAAATATGAAATAACATAAGGGATGTAATCTAGTATGCAATATAATTTATATGGGTTAAAATATTCTAGTTGATTTTCAAAATTTGTCATTTAAAATATAAAAGTGTAATGTAACATAATTATATTCCTAACGATGGACTTCAAAGTCATAACATTATTTTGTAAATTATAATTTCAATTAAAAATATATTTGACAACAAACATTAATAATAATTATAGAATACTATCATCATGTTTAGAAATATCTACATTTTCTTGATCATATTCATTCCTAGAATTCATACAAATTTTCTTCAATTTGGTCACATATTCTACCACGACCTAAAATGAAGGTGAATCAGTATAATTATCTAATAAAAAAATAATTTTAATCTAAATTCATGGATGAATGTCATATATATGTTAACACAACCGAAAATCATAATTCATCCATGAAACATGTCATATAAATCATTTATCATTTGTTTATAATCAATATCCAATGTAAATTAGTATGGTGAGTATCACATACAATATATACGTTCTTATCCTTGAAAATTTAATTTACCTTTCATTTAAATGATCTTCTTGAATCATTATATCTCTTATAGGCCTTGAATATTCTGGTTTGGTATGTCATGTATTATTAGACTCATAATTGATAACAATCAATGAATATTTGTTCCCATACATTCTCCAAAACATTATATCTCTATATTTGATTTCATTTTTTTTACATTCCTCTATTCCAATCATTATGTTCATTCACTTATCAAATTAACATACTGCTTCTCCACTAAACATCGCACTTCTATCATCCTAATTATTCTTATAGTGATTTGAAATAGTGACCTTTCAGTTTCAAGAAACAATATTTTTATTAATAATAGAAACTATATAATATTATTTCTCATTCTCATTTTCTCACATTAACTAATTAAAATACTATATTAATGTTAAAATAATCCCATCAAGACTATGGTTCATAATATGTTTCATGTCATCAATATTTTTCTTTTTAAACATACACTCATTCAAAACTATATAATAACTATTCATCACTAATTTCTTTCTCACTAAGTGAATTGAGTAAAAATTATTCTAATAAGATGTGATCTATTTTTTAAATTATTTCTCTAAAAAGACAATCAAAATATTGTTATCAACATGAAACATCTCTCTTATACATCCAAGTAAATTGAAATTTATGAAATTTGTAATCTCAAAATTCTTTCAAATTACATTAGTTCTTTCATATAAAAATATCTGGATATATATATTTTGTAACATATAAAAAAATTAGAGAATTTTAAACCATATAGTTATCTTTTTACTAAACTCTCTCTTCTCATGTAATGTTTGAAATTTCATTAACTAAAATCTTTTAATATTTTCACTATAATTTCATATTTATCCTCTATATTAATAATCAAATATTTTTTATTTGATATCTGTAATGTCCACGACCCTAGAAACTTGATGGTAGTTCCATTATTACATTAGAATAGATAGATATAATAAAATACAAAATGATCGTCCAGTTTAGTTGTTTTTAGGATATGAATACCAACATGATAACTATTTTGCATATAGAATAAAAAATAAAACATATTCTAAAATTAAATAAAATGATCATTATCTTAGAAAAAATCATTCACTGGATTAATCTATATAGACGTAAGAAGGCGAATAAAATAATTGTATGTTAAAATGAACATAATGGTTATTGTACAATAAGAAGATTTCATGAAACATTAAATATTAAAAAATATTTAATGGTGATTAAGAAAAATTTCATTCCATTAAAATAAATTATCTACATGAATAGATAAGAAATAATATTTATTTAAATGTAAAAAATATAAACTCATTCCATCAAAAAAATAAATAGAAAATGAAATGAATTGGTATATAATATAAGTGAGAGAATATGGTGTATAATAATAAACAAATTAATGAACTAAATAATTTTATATTGTATTCCAAGGTATTGGTAATCATGATAACTACACTATTAATTAATTTCAAATGAAATATTATATACGATAAAACTATTTAATTTGGACTAAATAATTTTTCTCATGAGACCAGAAAATTCATTGAGGGTATATGCTTTAATAGGCTCCACCCATAACTGTAGTTCCAAATAATTCCTTATATATTTAATCATTGACTTAATTCATGTATAAATTATTCTCATCATCAAATATCCATATTGAGAAATAGTTAAAATTTTATCATTATTTCCCTTGTTAGTTAAATGACTTTAAAAGTAAGTAAATTATGAAAATATGGTATACATTTTATTCAGTTAAAAAAACCACAAAAAACTAATTTGGATACTTAATTGAAATATTATTTTCAATAAAAATTGATCTCCCAAAAAAATAATTTGGTTAAATATAACAATAATAATTTATAATAAGATTGCATAATAACTTTACTACTATATAATTTTCAACTCAAAGAACTGTGGTGGAATAATTCAAATTCTCACCTAAAATACCATGAATTAGGAATGAATCATGATATAACATATAAATGAGAAATTATATACATCACATAAAATATAATTTATGCATAATAAAAATTTATATCAATTAAATGTAAATTGAGATGAAATCTTTCGGAACATGACACTTTTTTGTTAAATGTATTTTATCCTCATGCATACTCGATTTAAATAGGTTATGAATTTATTCTCAAAAAAATAGTAATTTCATTAATATCATATATTATCATTCTATAACATCTAATCACATTTTTGTTAATTATCGTTCATTATATTAATTGTTTTGGATGTGAATTTATTAATTTTCATATTCATGTTTTTTTATGAATGTTATTTATGTTCAAAATTAGATAGTTCAACCACCTACTTAATAATAATCATGAAATAATAATTATATATTTATTAAAATTTTAATTTTAAAACAATTCATGAAATATGGTTACGTAAAATGAATTACATTATAATCCTGGGAATTATACATTTTTTTTATTGGTGTGTTACATTTCAATTTTTAATTGTCATTTTGGAAAAGGTGATAAGAAATAATTTATATTTCTAGAATTTCCATAATTATAAATATACCATTGGAATTCATTAATATAATTATATATATCATCCATATGGTTTGGTTACTAAAATATTACTACATCGATTTGTGAAGTTGGATATCCCCACGTACAAAAATTATTATATACAATTTATGTGAGTAAAAATGTAATGAATAATATTATATTTTCCTAATGATAAACCTATCATTAATATCATAATTATGTCATGTATATCATATATATTGTTTCAAATTAACTATTTACATTCCATGTAAATAATTAGTGAATGATAAATCAAATCAATTTATAAGGTTGTAGCCTCCCATACACATGGGAAAGGATGTCAAATCCCAAATGAAATGGAAAGTAATATACATATATATATATATGTTTGTGTTTGTGTGTGTGTGCATGTATGTGTGTGTGTGTGTCTGTGTCTATGTTTGTGTGTGTCTGTGTGTGATATAATAACTACATAGTTATAAATATTTTATAAATATAATATTTATACATTATCACTATTATTATACCCAACCGTGATTTGTTGTAATCGAAGAACGTATGAAATTGGTTTGATAGGGAGTAGTCCACTATACATAAGAAATATGATTTTGTAACCCATTTAAAATTTGTGAGGATGCTTTTTGGCACTGATAATATTCTATGAAAAAACCAGTATATGGAATATGGGGAGGAAATTATATAAAAATGGTTTGATAAAAATTCAAGGTGTTTTAAAATGAAATAAAATGAATATACTCATAGAAGAATGTTACCTCTTCTTTGGGTATCCTTTTCTTTTTTACTATAAATTCATAATATGATGTATTTATACCAAATATAATGACTCATGATTAAGGGGACTAGTGCTGGAATGTTTTTTGGGTTAGTATTGGCCTATCTATAGAGGTTTGAATGTGTGAAGAAGGGAGTAGAGTGAGTGTCCTTTTATAGTGTTGGAGTGGTGGTATTTTTTAAAATATGAAACTTTATTAAATATTGGGATTTCATTATTACCGAAATTGGATCCATGATTGCCAACTATATTTTATTATGAATCATATGGTGGATCCCCAACTCTACAAAAAAATGAAACATGTATCTTAAAATTTTAGTTCCGTAAATTTTATGATTCCCCACATTTACAATTTTTGTTTTTCACAATGGTAACTATATTTATATGGTTGCTATTTTACACTTTAATATTAAAATAAATCCTCCCATTTTATATAAAATGGTCCCAGTTTTCATAAATTTTGTATCTAATTTACAAAAATAACATCTTTGTTTGTTGGAAGTTAATTTTAACACAAGTTTATGTAACATTGAAAATCATCAGTATAACCTTTATAATTCAAACAATGTGTTTACTTTTTAGTGGTCAATTTTATCACGATTATAACAAATCAAAATATTTATGGATTATTTTTCTAGAAAATTGTTTTGATTTCATGAGATTCTGAGTGGGGGTATACCCCAATTTTTTTAAAAAATATATTAAACTCATGAACATGGAGTTTTCTGGTAAAAGAGGAATGAAAATTAAACATATAATTATAAAGGAAAATATAATGGCTCTTTTTATTCAATATAATTTTCCTTATCCTATGAATTATAACAACATGGAATTCATCACATGTTTGGGTTGAAGCACTTTCATGTGAAGACATTTAAAAATAATAAATTTATTTATTTATTTGATGACCCAACCTAATAAATTGTTTATAAATACACCATTTTGAGAAAATCCAATGGATATGTACATAAGCCTAGATATTTTGATGATTTATTAGAGTTGATTGTTTTGGTAATGAATACCAAGATCGGGGATCGTCATTCGGTGTGCAACAGAATCCATGATTTCACAAATGAAAATGATGTAGATTCATTATTCATCAATAATTTATCAAAATGTATGTAGGAAAATAGTATATAGATTTATAATTATTATTATTATTCCTAATATGAACATGAATCAACAAACCAATGGATTTGTTCATAGATCATGGATATTGAGGTTGTGAGTTATATTTATCTATTAATCGGGAATTTTGTTTAAATCCTTTCCATTATCTCTTCAATTGTCATTATGACATAAAAAAATGAGGACATCATGGACAATGGATGAGTTTTATTGCTCATCTGTGTTGTCGTGATTTTTCACCCATTTCATTTTTCACCATTGAATAAATCTACTGGCCCATTTTTTAGAAAATATAGAAAAATAATATGTTCTTAACTTTTTTAATGGAACAATGGATTGATGTTATATATAACTACTCTTATCGATGATGGGATTATTCTACAATTATGGTACATCAATTGGGGATGGATTTTAGGATACAATAAGTCTTATATTTGGAGTTCTATTATGTATGTCACGTCTAGTTTTGTACTGAATATATTTGAAGGAAAGAACACAATGATTTTTGATGGAATGGTTTGAAAGACCTTTGATTCCCATATTATAGTGTGATTCATCGTTGGATTGATATTAGTATCGCTTACAAATATGCGTGAAACGTTACCAGATTACTGAAAATACTATTGTATATGACATATATATTAGACCTATACACCGTTTGGGACCCCTGGAATGGTGCAAGGGTTTCTATAAGAGTTTAAGTGTCACACAACATGTGACCCCAATCACACTGGATGTTTTCCATTCCGTGGAAATTGAAATATAATCATGATGGTAAATATGAATGGTCTTGGGAAAATCTATCTATACATAGACATGACCAATAGTATATTGTCTCTGACACATCATGTACCCATGAATTATCCAAAAAAATAGACAAGGGCCATTTTGAACTAGTATAACCTCTTGTCAATGGGACACATCATGTACTAATAGTAAACATCATGTACCCATTAATAGTTGTCATGGATCCCCTTTTAACTTAATTTTTTATAATTCTGTTAGGGTTCATACCCATGATTTATTTATAAAGTGATACTATGGAATCATTTCGTAAACATCGTATAGTTATCCGATTGGTGATTCTAGTATTGAGTTATTGGAGTCCTTCAGTGAGTCCCAACATTAGATCCTCAATCCTTATCATTATTCACATTATGGATTTCTGGGTATTTTGATTGCCAACAAAATATGTGCACTAATCTTATACAAATATGGTTATTAAATATTGAGTTTTTGTTATACCACATGAACATGTGTTTGATCCACATTTATGTATATTTATCTTTCTATTTTTATTGTATACATATTATGTAGGGTCTCTATGAGTAGTATAACTCAAATGGATTCCATTTGTGATATCTTACTCATGAACTGCATTCTACTAGAAAATTTCAATGTAGAACATTCAAGCAAAATCTGTAGATTGGCATAAATACATGACTTTACTTTGAAAATATGTGTCAATTTTCAGTATATTTGGATTTTCTTGTTATTTGTATTATATTAATATACCTATATTGAGATGACTGTTATTAATGTTTATATATGTGTAGTGCTTTAGTGGTGTCATGTTGGGTTATATTATACCCACCACTATATGTGATTTTCCCACATGAGCCATGTCTTATTGTAGATGATCGAGCTTTAAATGGAGTTAAAAAGGGAATATATCTAGGATGATTTTAGTGAGATAGAATGAAAATTTTGTATTCCAGTGTTTTCTTTGACAACAGTCCCCATATTTTGTTTATAATTGGACTTTTTTTGTTTCTTTGGGGATTTCATGTATTTTTTCCTTTTATGATTCCTGTACTTGCATACATAATCTAATAGATCAATTTAGATGTATTCATTAATTTTAATTATATATTATATATTTTATCATTTTATGTGCTTGTAGATTTTTGAGTTTGTGAAAGTCTTCCATAGGGTATAGAATCCCATGTTATTGATATTACTTAATGGAATTAATATACAACTATTGACTTTTTGGAGAATGAATTGGTGTAGTCATGAAAAGGGACCATTTGTGATGAGTCTAGAATGGGTGGAATCATAGTAGTCAATTATACCAAAATACTCGAATCTATGATATAAGTTTAGGGAAATTGATTTATGTGTTTTTAGATTATCTTTGAGGCCCATGACCCTAGTGTTGGTATAGTGATTGACATATCCATGCACCAAGAAAATTGGTCACCAACCTTCTGACATGGAATATATAGACACTAGTTTCAAGTAAATCATTTGTACATGCATCGTATAGTAAGGGTTTGTGGTCTCCATATCCTAATAGAGTCATCTCTCTACATGTACTCATTAACAGTCAAAAATATTTTCTAATTTAATATTCCTCCATGATGTATTCTAATAATTATTTAGCATCACAATCACAAGGATGACCACCTTATCGATGAAACATCAAAAGAGGGGAATTATCATGAAGTGTTACCTCTTCGATGTGTATTTGTTATATCACCACAAATTGAGTTGAATATGGTACCCAAAATATTGAAAATGTATCTGTATAGGATAATAATGCTTCATGAGTTTCAGTGAAAGGATCTCCTCAGTTTCCAATGTGAGATAGACCCATTGGTGGAAAATGAATAACATTAGGCTATGATTTGAGTTTTATGCCATATAAGGACATCGAAAGGTCAGATGGTTGTCATTGAATTGATAATTATCATTATCTTTGTAGGACGATGGAGGGGGGTAGTGATCAGGTCTGTTGACAAGCTGACTCAAGAATGGTCAATGGTACATTGAAGGCTATTTAACTTTATGAGTTTTGATAGCTTCCATAGTGATGTATGATAGTTGTGGAGTATTGATCGTGGCTCACAAACTTTTCTAGGTAATTGATGAATATGTTTCACCATCAAATATTTATACATCATACATTCAAGAAAATACTACGCAGTGAAATTTCAGATGGTAGTTTAACACTATACCTTCTTACATATGATGGGGTTAAATGTAATTCTCTAGTGGTAGAGTTTTTCCGTGCAAAGAAGACACACATAGTTGTTGTCGGTTGTGGGAAATCTGGAGTAGACACTTGATCGAAATGGTGCTAAAATTTATATCATGGAATGGGACATGAAATATGTTTTTGGAGGTGATCATATGGTAGAGGATCTAACGTTTGTAGATCATACTAATGTTTCAGTCATCCTAGGGATATGTGGTATTTCTAATGTGATGATAGGGGACACCTCAATAGGGATTTTTGGACTCCAAATATGACTCACAGAGTGAGAGTGGATTGGATTCCTAGGCAAAGTCAACATAAGGAAAAGATAGGTTTATAGTGAGGCATACATTATAGTGGAGTTGTGAGAGTAACTACATGTGGTAAAGAATTTGTCAAGATTACTCAAACACCCCAGGTGGTCCATGATAGGCTTAGGGAGATAGATGAATTTTGTTGGGGGATGGGAATGTCGTAAAAGAATTTATCCAAGAGGCTCCATGCTTTATAAAAGGTATGATTTATGTGTTTTATTTGTTAACTAAAATACTAATAGGAACATGTTATATAAATTACATTCATACCAAATACACGGTTTGAGACCTTCTGAATCCGGTAAAGCCCTTGGCTCGACCCTTTCCCCTTTGGACTCATATGTGAGGTGACTCAGCAATCACATAGTTCTACCAAAGTTGTCACACAAATTTTACATTAAAGAGTTTATATTGGAATATATTTATATCAATGATTAAGGATTATGAATATAAATTATGTATATAGTTTTTATCAATAGTTCATACCCAGATTTATAATCACATGGGGAGGATTGTTTTTGTATATAGCGATGAGACTAGGTTTTCATTTTGGGGTAAAAATGAAATCTGGGTAGTGCTGAAATGACTATAGTATGGGAATTTATAGATGTTTACTAATTATATTTATAGAATGAGCCTTACTGTAATGGATTATATGACTTGGCAGTTCCCCATAGTGGTGGCCTAGTGTGATGATGTCTTTCTTGAGGATGTTCCAATATCACCTCCTCATCATGATATAGAATGATTCATATATCTATATCATAGGATGACCAAGATATCTTCACCAAAATATTATATGTCACCTAAAAATATTTTAAAATAGAAGGTGAAGTTGGAGGACTTATAGAGGAAGGGCTTTGTTTGACATAGGTTTTCACTATGTAGAACATCATTATTACTCTCTAAAACGGTTGATGAGAGCATGATGTTATATTTGGACCATGATATCCTACACAGGGTTATCATAAAGGGAATTTACCTAAATGTAAGTATTTCTATCCTATTTGATTAGTTGATTGGGTCACTATGTTTCCCAGAGATTGACCTCATATCATGCTAGTAGTAGTTGCGATTATTGGACGATGACATACCAAATATAGAATTATGATGACTTTGTGGTCCCTATGAGTATTTTAAGATTCTGTTTCGTGTGAAAAATACCTCAATAAATATTCATGGGACTCATGAAATGGTTCTTTCAATCATTCATTGTGGATTTGTGTTAGTCATTATATATGATATCCTAGTGTATTTAGAATTCATGGAGGATCACATGAGACTATAAAGGATGGTTCTAGATGTACTGCAAGAGAACCCAATTTATATGAATATGTTTAACTACACATTTTAGAATATGTAGGTCCACTTTCAAGGACATGTTAACTCATAAAATCGTGTGATATTGGACGTAGGGAAGGTCGATGAAGTGTTAGAATGGGATTCACCCAATAATGTTAAGGAGGTATAGAGCATCTAAGGGTTAGAAGACAACTATTGTAGATTCATACAAGATTTATAATAATATAACCTATCATGAAATCATTGAATATAAAAGGGTAACCATTATTTATTGATATAGTGGTGTATGAATTCTTTTCAGGATTTGAGAAAACTATGGAAAAGTGTACCCATATTAAAAATATTTGAGGAGGATGTTGAGTAATAACTTTTCTACATTGCATGAGGGATAGGTCTTGGTTGTGTTATGATGCAGAGGAAAGTTGTCATTAACTATGGTATAGTTCTTCAGATACCAGATGATCTAAACTATACAACCCATTATCATGAGTTATAGGCGGTATTATTCACACTAATGACGATAAAAATCAAAATTATATATTCCATTAGAGTGAAAATAATCTGATACATTGACAATTGATATATTTACTCGAGGATTATATAATTTTGGTTTTCTATACATTTTTATAGGGCCACATGGTGGATGATTTTCTCATCATAAGATCTTATAAGTAATTCATGAGTGAGGAATCAAATTAGTTGGACTCATTGTATTTATCCATTTTAGATGGGGCTAAAGAAGCATAGATCTAATAAATGGTTGTCGAACCTTACTTTTTATAGTGAGTTATAGGAGAAGATATTTTTTTGCTGATATAGAGACCTAATGAAATAATATATCTACTAGACATGCTCCGTATGGATTTTATAAATGTGGAGATATTTCATTCTTTTTTGAGGAGACATAATAAACAGAGGATGTTGTGGAGGGGGTATGTATATAAATTAATAAATCTCATTTGATGTATATCTAGGTGTGAAAAAATATGTACCAGGACCTCTGATGTTAGTATAGGTTAATAGGGATATAATTGATGTTTCACAATTTGTCTATCAATGCCTTACTTGTTAGAATGTGATGGAAAATAACCAGGTTCTAGTGGGATTATCTCAAAACCTAAAGCTACCAAAGTAGACGAGATATGGGATATAAATTCACTTACTAAAGGATTTACTACATTTCTATGCGACATTCTTCCATCAATGTGACCATAATATGACGAACTTTGTTAGACCACTTCCTATCTATCTAAGGGCATAGTTTAGTAAATAGAAGGGGATTCTTATACATGAAATAGATATTTTTACACCATTGAGTTACATCATTTATCATTTTTAATAGGACTCTCACTTCACCTATTGGTTATATAAGGGGTTGTAGGATGCTTATGTGACTTAACTACTTTTTTGTAGGGCTTCTCACCCCATAATGATGGATAGACTACGAATATCATACACATTCGGTATTTGATAGTATGGTCTTGGAATTTATATTTTATAAATAGTTGGAAAAAATATCCTACCATTGGTGGAGTTTTTGTACAACTACATCTATGATTCTACCATATATACGACACCATTTGAGGCCTTGTATATGAGGACCACCAAGTCACCAATTTTCTGTAATTTCTGAGAGGAGTCTATACTTGTGGGCCCAATGACATTGAAAGACACTACCAAAAATTTTATATCAACATGAAATATATGAAGCTACACAAAGTGATCAGAAGACCTATTAAATTGATGATGGAGGCCATAAGAGTTTATATTGGGAGAGAGTGTATAACTGAGGGTATCACCTCAATATAAATTATGTTTATTTATTTAATGAAGAAAGCTATCTATTAGATTAATTATCCACTTCTGGATGTTATATAGAGTTATATTACTACTTATATCTACATCAGATGTTAAACATGGTACATGATGTCTTCCAGATGTCACATATAAGGATGTATATGCATGATTCATCACATGATATAAATTAGTGAGAGATGAAAATTCAATATAGAGCCTCCGTTGATGAGTACCTACTATAGATCAAGGAGACTTCAGAGAGGACCCTTCAGGCATATGAGATTTATTTAATTCATCTCCGGTAAATGTATAGGAATCTTTATGCGATATCCTAATTGTTGGAGTCCCATCCATGTGATCATTACACACATATTTTTTTAGCAGCCATTTGTTTTTCTTACAATGATCTAAATTCCCAAGGTAGAGGAAAAATACTACCTCTGCTTTTTTCCAATTATTGTTTTGGAATAATGTATTGATTATTTTTTGAGGTAGGCTTATAGACTCTACGAGATTACAAGCATAGGTTTTCCCAAAATTATTTTTCAAAATATAATAAATATATTAAATTCACTTTCACATATTTTAAAAAAAAATATTGAATAACATTTAAATAGAGGATGTGATAGGAAATATAAGTTCATCATAGAGTTTAATGTTTCGACTTTACCCTAGGAACAATATAACCATGGAACATATTGTGTGTTTAGTTTGATGTGTTTCCATGGGAGTACATTTAAATTAAATAATTAAAGTAGTTAATATATTAAATTAAACAATATGACAAATAATTTATTTTTAATTATGATGTTATGATAAAATCATAGGATTATTCACGTAACCCTTGTGATTTAAAGGATTTTTTGTTACATCTTCTATGGGTGAATGTCAACTACATCCAGGGTCATCGATCGATGTAGAATAGAATTCAATAACTCACCCATGAAAATGATGTAGATTCATTATTCTTCAATGATTAATCAAAACAAATATAAGAAATATGTTTTATTAGGATTTATTCTTGTCTAATTACTCCAATTATGAACATGAATTGGTCAACCAACATATTGTTTCATGAATCATGGGTACTGGCAGGATGGTCAGATTTGATTGGGAATTTAAATTTTTATTATTATCATTTTAATTATCTCGTAATTTTTTTTCTAAAAAAAATAATCTAGGCCCATATAAACATTGGAAAGGGTTATTTACATATTTTTGGAATTTTTATTTATTCCTCTATTCATTCATTAATTATTAGAGAATACCATGTCCTGTGGTATGATAGAAACCAATAAATAAATCAATGTAAAATTATTTCATGGTATAGTTGATTGATATCAAAGATATAGGATTAAATCAAGGCATATATCAATCCAAAATGATGAATGATCGGTCATGGGTAGATTATGGGATACATTTGGTAATATCATTCAAATGATAAGATTGATGAACCTTGAAGTTTTTAACTAAATAGATTTCATGGATTGAACATTGTTATAATTGACGACAACATTCAATTGACCATGGATTCCCATTTTCAATCTAGATTCATGGCATGTTTTAAGGATAAATGTTCATTTAGAGATATATGATCCAGATCTAGATTTTTTGAAAACCATGGAGTTCAAAACATATATTTTGATGAAATGTGATGTGTGAGACCCAATGTTTTGAGTATAATATTTTTATGTGATGTTATGTATCACATCGTATTTGACCAAAAAAACATAGTGTCTGACCCATTATAGGTGAATCATATTGTACATGGGATGGTACATAGGCATGAGAATGAGAGAGACTAGATATACCTAGACATGGATAGCCAGACATGAACACGACTCGACATACAAGGTCTCTGACACTCTATCTATGAAAAAATGCCACATACATGGACTGATGACCTTTTAAATTATCATAATATAATTTAGATAGTACATGGAATGAACCCCCTCAATGATTGATTGGTTAATATTTCCTCATCATTATTTAGACTATTCATTATGGTGAATCCCCAAGATCAATTCCAAGAGGGTTAGCATGAAATCACATCCTATACAAAGTATACTGATCAATTCAATAAGAATTCTTGGATATAGTTTTTAGAATCCCTCTGTGAGTGCGAGAGTAAGATCCAAGATCATTAAAATATTTCCCTTGGTGAAGTATTCATAATTGTTGTGATAAAAAATTTATGGGAGACAATCATTTATTTAGTAGGTTATTCCAAATTTTGGTTTTATATAACCTATTACCTTATGTGGTATAATCATATATGCAGCGTTCACTTCCGAAGTCTAGCCTATACATCTTATGGTGGGGCCTCATGGGTTTTCAATATTAGATAGACTCAATCATTACTATATAACTTTTATATTTTGTTCGACGGGATGAGTTCTATATAGATCATTCTAGATGATTTACTAGGTAGAAACTATGCCTGTAAATTTACCATGAGATAATATGTCATTGTTGAGTATATATTGAAATTATTTTTATATTTTCTATGGAAATATACATTTTTTGAGATTATTTTTATTCTTATTGATGTATAATAATTCATTTGGGGTGTTCTGATATGTATTGTTATACTCACCCCTGCATGGGATTTTTCCATACTTGTTGTGTCTTGTGCATATGATCAACCATTTGACGGGTTCCTAGAGGGACTCGTACAATACTAAACATAGTGATCCATACCCACTATAGTTTATTCCAGTGTTTTACTTAACAAAAGTCTCGTTATGAAATGTTAGGTTGGTCTTGTAGTCTTTGTCATTACAGTTGGATGGTAATTGACCCTTTTTTATTTCCAATACATGTTTTCATACATTGATAGTTGTATTTTGATGTATATGTTTATTTTTTTTAGTTTTTTAGATTTAATTCTTTTATAGGATTTGATATGTGTGTGTTAGTGTGTACATGTACCATAGTCTGGGGCCTCCCATGTTAGATATTTTTCTTCTTGGGGGTAGTCTCTACCCCCTATACTATAAGAGATGGGCTTGGGGTAGTCCTGACACAGGCTACATTTGGACGATTCATGACAATTATAATATAAAAAATTGTATATATATTGACCATAGTTTATTTTTTAAAACATTCTAAAATCAAATGGCATAATATGGGTTTTAAAGTAATTTTAAAACATTTAATTAAATATCATCAATTTTAGAGGTACAATATTGTCAATATTTACATTATTCATTAAATTTAAATTTTAAAATATCAATACATTGATTGAATTATTATCTATTATGTTCATACATTTGTAAAATTATATAATCATATAAAAAGATTAATGGAACACAATAATTCATTCAATTACCTACAACTTTAATTTTTTTAGTTTAATTTATTTTATTCAATAATTAAGTAAATAATTACCACATTGGCATTTCTATACAATGTTTTAAAATTAATTACTATATAATAATTAACAATAAATTATTATCATAAATACAATATTTCAAATTTAAGAATAATATCCACAAACCACTCTATGTTATTTTTCTCTATCCTAATTCATAATAAATATTAAAATAATTAATGGTTAGTTATTTATTTTTCAATACAAAAAATATTATATAGGAAAAATTCATAGAAATGTTCCACAAAACTCATAAAGATAGATCCTAATTTTATAGGTGTATAAATATGGAAAAAATTGTTTTTGTACAAATGGGTAGGTTATTTTAACCATTATATTTAATTTTGACACCCCGTAAACCCATTTTTTTGTTTAGTGTTGAAATTTGTTTTTTTCTATTTACTATTAATTTTGGTCAAAAATTCAGTTTACAATATTATAAATTACATAAAATGATGATTATTAATATTTAATACATTTTATAAATCAATTTATAGATGTGGGAAATGAAAATTTAAACTTAATCCTGCAGATGCAATGAGAAACTATGTTTTTAAATTGGAAATTGTCAGGAAGTAAACATTGTTTTTATATTAGAAATCAATATGACATTTATTCAAATGAGCCAAATTCGATTAAGAAGAATTAATATCAAATATTTTTTACTTTAATACGTATTAAAATATTATTTAAAATTTTAAAATATTTAATCAGAAGGCTGTTTTCTATTATAATTTAGCATTTTCACTATTTATCAAATTTTAATGGATTTATAAAAAATAAGATAAACCCCTAGGATAATTTATATATTCATAAATCAATTTTTTTTATTTTTTAATATATTATTTTCAGAAAATTGTTAAAAATTATTATTAAATTATTTTTGAAAATCATGGTTATCATTTTTTATCCATATGTAGCGAACATCACAAATCATCAACGAAATTAAATTTATATAGAAAGAAATATATTATAATATCATGTGGTGTCACAATACCACCACCATAAATAATGTTTTCCCCCTCAATTTAAAAATCATTATGTTAATCAAGGGTTTCAAATTTGTTAATACAATTGTTGAAAAAACTAACTCTTAAAAATGAATAATTAAATATCATCTTAATTAGATTAAAATGAATTTATAAATGGACATACTAAATAAAAAATTATAGGTTTAAAATATGAGAAATAGGTGGGATTTGAAAACTATTAAATATATGAAAAATCTATCATCCAAATACTAATAGAGAGTGATAGAGAACACAATCAACACGTAGTTAACGACCATAAATCAATAATCTAGTGTTGTGAAAATGGTCATTGATATCATAAAAAATATTATTGTTAAAAAAAATAAATAGATTTCAGTATTTCCTTCACTCTATAGTTATATATGATAATATTCTTAATTGAAACGTTTCAATATCCTAATAATGATTTCATACTTTGTTTTTTCTTAGATTAATTTCCAATTCCAGACATTCTTGATGAAATGAATAAACAAAAATAATTTTTTTAGGTCTAAAGCACTAAAATTAACATTAAACATATCATATGATTCCTAATAGAGTAATATGATATTCCTTCTGTCATTACCATAACCTAAAATAGTTAGATAAATTTGAAAAACGACTCATTGAGTTCAACATATTTCATATCAATATAGTTATCCAAGAAGCACATCAAAAATTATATTTGATTGAATTTAGTAGGAATTTCACTAAATAAACATCATATTCACCAAATTTTTTTTATCATAATCCTCACTCACCAAACATGTTAATACCCTCCTCATGTAATCTCTGAAAACATTATAATGACTTGAATTAAAGTAAAACCAAATTTATATCATTTATGATTTATTATTTATTAAAAAATAAAATTATAATTAGTTATATTATATATATCCAAAATCATTTTTGACTCTATCACTAATATTATAACCAATTGGTTAACAAATAATAAATATGTTTCAATGTAGTCATTACTTTCTAGTTTAAATTATCCTTATCTATCATTTATTTATCCCAACATTATTTTATCAACAAAAATAACATATTTGGTATTTTTTTTACTTCAATCATGTGTTTTATATGAATTTAAACTTGTTATTAAATCATTTTTCTTGGTCATAGTTACTGTTTCACATATCCTGTCAAATCCTTAATGAAATAGTAATACATTATAATTAATTTATATATACCAGAAAATGATCAATAAAATATTTGTAAAAAATAATTATTAGATCCAAATAAACAGTAACATTAATCATTCCACTTTGGTTAAATCAACAACATAATCTTCACCTTTACCCCTTAGCTTATCGTGAGGTATATTCCCTTTATTCATGGGCAATATGTTTACATATATCCTTCTATCCACACATTAGATTCATTTAAAATTTTAATTGTTATATATTACCCTATAATAAATATCTTGGTCTCGCTTTTCTACAATCATTTAAGATAATCGCATTCATTTTATGATTGTAATGCAGTGTTTCATTCCACAATTTTCACATGTTTTAGAATATATAATTATTTTTTACCCTTAAACCTTTTTATATGGTGTACTCTTTTTCAAAAAATTCCCTTCTAATTTGTAATACATATAAAATTCCATCTATGTCTTAATTGAACAAAAAACTACATCATCATATAATGAAAATTTTTGTGATACCGGGGTCCTCTGGATACTTGAAATAATCCCTTAATGGAAATGAAAATTCATGAACTTCTTAATTTTTATCTAATTAGTATCATTCAAAGATATTATTGTATCGTGGCCTCATAATAATCCTTAGTCTCTTATTATATTTTATATAAGATATGTAACACTCCACTCTTTTTAGTTCATTTCTTAAAAGGGTAATATTTTTCGAAGAATGTCTCCTAAAAATATTCACATTCCATGAGTTATATTTCTACTTCCTCCCTATTATTCTTGATAAATAGTCATTTTTAATTGGAATCACCTTCTTAAAAATACACTACTAGTGTTACTATTTCTTATTCAACACATCCCAAGGGAATAAATTGCATTATGAATGACTAAATCCATTTCTCATTTCTTATTGGATTAGTAGTCAGACTAATTATAGGGTATTCTGTCGCATAAAGTGATGATATTGGATAATCTCACTGTAGAATGGTTTATGAATCTGGGAAATGATAATTTTCATAACTTTATTATGATTTCCTAATATAGACATTAGTTTGGTCAGATCCAAGTCCAACGGAATAGGAATACTCAAAAAGGAAATCTCTTCATTTTCCACAAGTGTAGATACTATTCATCATTCAAAGTTCCTTTTCTATATAATTGAATATATTGGAATATAACATAAATTTTTTAATTTTATTTCATAATTTATAATTTCAAATATTTTTTAAGACTTATATTATTATAAATGTATTAATTGGAATATCATAATCACAAACATCATTACGTTGAGGATATATTTATTTTTAACTATTTTATAATGGTTTGAAACTAAAATTTAAATTTGCATTAACATATTCCAGAAAAGGGTCAATGTTGGTTCACAGTAAGGAATAATTTCATAAACTAGAAGATGATATGGTCAATGCCAATATTCACTTTTTGGAGTTATTACCCCTTAATCCATCTATTCTACCACCACATCTTATTGTAGTATCTTGAAAATTGAGGTATTTTTTGGGAAAACCAAAATAATTTAATCCTTACCAAAATATTTGGATTTTATTAAATACATATCCCCAAATTTTATCATAGGGTTATGTTCTAAAATTTAATTTTTCATATATCATATTCTAGTGGATTCTACTAAATATCATTTCATACCATATGTAATAACCCCTACCCAAGCAGCTCGGAGGCCATACCTTAAATTATTACATTAACATAGATAAAAAATGAATCACCAATTGAACAATTAATTTTAAAGTTTTTGAGAACTAGATACAATGATTATACTGATTTTAATTTGGGAATAAAAAATAAAACAATGTCTAAAACAAATTAAATTCATCATTATCTTTTAAAACTCAATCAAAGGACTCATCTTCATGACCTTGGGAAAGGAAAAAAGGGTGAGCTCAAATTCTTGTTAACAATTAGGTAATAGGGAGTAATTTATTTAGAATTAAATAATAATAAATATCACAAGTTAAATAAATGAATTATAGTTAATTTTAAATAACTTGACGATATTAGTAGATAAGCAATAATCAATATGTAAAATTAAATAACTGAAACACATGTCATACAATAAAGAAGTTGAATATTCAATGCATCCAAAGATAATATTATTTTGAAAATATGAGGGATAATAAAAAGTTAATTCTTTATTAATTAAATGATTAATTATTGGAATCCATGGTATTAGAAACCATGATACCTTGACAATAAATACCGTGAAAAGTATAGATTAAATAAAACATGTTGAAACCGATTTAATAGAACCTAAAAAATATGTCTCGTGAGGCATAAAGATTCATTGAGGTGATATACTGTACTGGGAGCCACATATTACTAAAATTCAATATCATTACTCAAATAATACTTGATTAATTGAATTCTTGAAGGAGCATGTCTTACTACTAAATGTATGTTTTGAGTAATGAATACGGACTTATAAACATTTCCTTGGTTAATCAAATAACCAAGGATGTAAATAGCATATTTAAAAAAAATTATATAAATTGTGAATATTAATACATTAATATAGATATATAATATAAATGTAATATCCTATGTAAAATAATCATACAAAAGTGATTGCATCAATCTAATCGAAAAATAACAAAATTAAAGTGATATTTCACAATAACTAATATGGATTTATAATTTTATTGTCAAATCACACTAGAGAAATAAATAAAATTGAATAATAATATATGATTAATTATAAATGATTCCGGATAATAAATTTTTTATGGTGTGTATATACACAACAAAAAATTGAAATGGTGCTTAATAAAATATGTGTTTTAATGGGATCTAAATTTATATAGAATCCATTACCTCACGATTCCTACTAGATTAACATGTGTTAAAATAAGGAATAATTGTTTTTAAAATTTTTTTATTTATTTTATAACAATATTAATATTTATTATATCATATATTACCATTTTATAACATCTAATAACATGTTTGTTAATTATATTTCTTTATTTTCATTTTTTGAAGTGTTAGTTTCTTTTTTTTCTCAGTCATGTTTTTTTAAATACCTTTCCCATTCTTCATATTATATTTATCCATCGCCTGCATAATAATAATCAGGAAATAATTATCATTTTTTATAGTATTTATATGTTTAAAACCTTTCATAAAATATGTTCACCAAAAATAAAGTATATTACGATCATGGAGATGGTATGTCGTATGTACATATAAGTGACATTAACATTTTCAATGATAAATATTTTAAGGATATATGTAACAATTTACCTGTTTAAATTGTGAAAAATATCATATATAAATTATTATTTATTTAAATATACATATATATATATATCATGCTTTTGTTGGGGTGATGAAAATTGAGTTGCATCGCTTCTTAAAGGCGATAATCAAAATGTACTTGAACGATGTTGACCTCACTAACTGAGTGAATAGGTAAGGATGTGTTTTATATTTTCGGAATGATAATTATTTAATTAATATCATCATAATTTAATGTATATATAATAAATTTTTTTATATTAAACTTGATACATTCTATCTAAAGTGTCTGTGAAAGAGAAATCACATCGCTTCGCGAGGCGATAGCCCTCTTTACACTTTTGTGACATTATTGTATCCCATGAAAAATGATATATATATATATATGTGATATATTAACGCCATAAGTATAAATTTTATATAAATGTTATATATTTATTTTATATCTATCCTCATAACCAACCATGAGAGGTTATAATGGAATAATGAATGACTTCTGTTTGTGCGTCGTGGTAGTCTTCTATGCTTATGAACGTTGATTCCGTAAATCATTTGATAGATGTGTAGAAGGTTATAGGTAATTAATTTATTTTGGAATAAATTCATGTACAAGTATGATACTAAGGTAATTATATCATAATTTTTTACAGAAATCATTTTATAGAAACGAAATAATATAATGACACTGCATGATGAACGTTACTTCTTCTTTTAGTATCATCATTTGTTTTTCACAAAAGTCATTTTCTGTAGGATTTCTGAAAAATATAATGCTTCTACGACTATGGGAGTGTGTTTTAGAAGTTATTTGGGTAGGTACTATAATAAGAAACGAGTTAAGAATTTTTTTAATAGAATATTAGAATAACATCTATTTTATTGTAGAGGAGATTGGAATTTTGGAATTTACAAAAACATTTCACTATTGAGATTTCAATCATACATAAATTGGATCAAAAAATGATAATTAAAAGGATATAGGAATTTTATTTTCTTGAAACACATCCACTACACAATGAATAACATTTTTTTAACATCTTGTTCATTAACTTTTAATTTTTTGTACGTTTACCTCATTGATTTTTCAGTTCTTTAACTAATGTTATATTAGAGTAAATGTAATCATGAAGTATAAAAAAACTTATAATTATTAGATAATTTGAACCTAATGAATATACTTAAGTGATGCCTAATCTATAATATTTAAATCATTTAGGTTTTTGAAATTAATTTTCAACCTAGCGCATGTAACATACAAAAATATCATTTTAACCCTAACAATGCTTATATGGTTTTTACAATTTAAAGGTAAATGCAACTACTATTAATAAAAACTATGTCAATAAATGGAATATATAAGAAATTTATTTGTTTGTAATATTCCCATGGTATAATATGTATTTATTTGGAAATTTAAATAAGTAAATAAAATATCATTAATTGAAAATTTTAAATTTAATTAATTTTTTAATTATTCATTTAATTAAAATTTACAGATAACAAGGAGATGATGGAGTTAATATATATTATGATAAAAACAATTTAACATTATATATTATTCATTAAAATTTAAATTAAAAATTTATTCTTTTAATTTACATCAATTTAAATATTTTTTATAATTATTTGTTTTAATTATTGACAAAATAATTACTGTGTTTTCAAATATATATAATTTTAAGTAATTATTAAATATATAAAAGGTAATGATAAATTGTTATGATAAAAGAAGTAATTTATATTTAAATTTATTATTTGTAACCGCAACTATGTTTATTATCTCCATCTCAGTGCTGGATAGATATTAAAAGCTCTATAGGCACTTTTTATGTCTTCTTATTTTCATACATTATATATATTTAAATATATATATTAATTACATTAAAATGTGACCATAAACTAATAAAAATTGACATTATGTTCACATTATTCCAAATGCGGCCATCCAATTTGTGTTGATCAAATGGGTATGTCATTAACCCCTAATCCTCGTAGTTTTTTTTCCAAGTAAACCCATTTTATGATTACAATGGTAAATAATTTTTACTTCATTAACTATTCATTTTTTTCAAATATTATATCAGAATTATTAGACATTATAAATTGAGATGATTAAAAATATGGAAGAATTTTTTTAATATAATTAATATTACAGGACAAAATTTAATTTAAAATTAATCACACATATGGTATGATAAATCTTTTTAAAAAAAATGGTCAAATGATTAAAATGATTTTAAAATGAAATTTATTCTGAAAATCAATAAAATGAATAAAAATTGTTTAAATGGTATAAAAATGAATTAATTTCATGTTTCAGAAAAATTATATTAGCCATGTAAATTATATGAATTTAAAATAAATTTTTCATTTAAAATTCAATATTTTTCACCATTCATAAAACAATAATTCTAAAAAATTACCGAAATTGAAACATAAGATAATTTTGATATTCAAAATTCAAAAAATTAGTTTCTTCATTCAAACAATGTTTATAAAATACCTAGAAACATATATTAATTTATGTGAAAAAAATGACTAAACCAAGTTTCATTTAAACACGGTGTTGTGTGCATCAAAATATATCTCGGAAATTAAAATTATTTTAAATGAAATATATATGTTATGTCTTGGTGTGTTAATATATCTCATGAACTCATTATAAGATTCATAATAGATGAATATGTAAATAGGATTCAGGAACTCTAATGTTTTAATATGAAATCCTACTACCATATAAAAATAATATTTCCCCTTTTCTGTTAGAATATATAAAAAGGAACTATCCTTGAAACCAAATATTTTTTTTGGATATGGTAGAATTAGGTGGGAATGAATTTAGGTATTTTAAAAATTAATAATTAATCCAACCAAATTATTTTTTTTAAATGTTATATATTCTAAAATTTCATTGTATCATCAATGAATAAACAAAGTAGAAATTTAATTATTAATAATTAATACATATATAAACATTGA
Organism: Viscum album; assembly: GCA_963277665.1. NCBI lineage: Eukaryota > Viridiplantae > Streptophyta > Magnoliopsida > Santalales > Viscaceae > Viscum > Viscum album. The sequence continues at coordinate 1,114,779,957 of OY728131.1, forward strand.
AATTTAAATTAAATTACATTAAAACTAATATTTTATTGGACTTCAATATTACAATCCATATACAATATTAATTACATTATTGAAGGATATAATAGTTACAATAACCAAAATTCGACAATTTTAATCTCGTGTTTTAAGATGATCAATACCCATATCTACAATATACATGTTTTTAAATTTCAAAAAACTATTGATATAAAAGATAAAAATTGCATGTCCTACCCAAATAAATTATTCAATTGAAGTTAGAATATTCAATAACATTCCATAAATATCCTCTAATATAATATGATTACAGTGATCTATATCTTTGTCTCCATAAATTATTTGAACAAGAATATTTCATGCACTTGTTCATATACATAAAACACTTCAAGCACATGATGATTGGATTAAAGTGATTACAATGGGAAACACAAATATTTTATTAGAAATGTCACATAAAAAATTATTTTATCAAAATAAATTTATAAAATTAATATATCTAAATATATTGATTTAGTTAACATCTTTTGAAATTTATCAATTTAATTTCAGTTAGTATTTATACCATTAAACCTTGATTTTATATTTTTAGTGAATTAATATAAAAATTATGAAATGGTAAACTCGGTATTGGAGCATTATGTTACTATTAAATAAAATCAAATTATAACACATTATGATATTAAAAATGTGAAAATTTAGGGTAAATCATTATCTTATCAATTATCATGGTTTATAATTAGTTAAACATGAACATGATATTTTGTAGTTGAACTATCATAGAATACAAAAAACGATTTAATTCAATCTATTCTTTGTTATGTGATTTATAGAAAAAAATAATCTAAATAGTATATTTAAGAATATGACATAATATAATTTCTCAAATAAACGACCAGTAAATATATTTAGGAGTATGATTCAAATGTCTAAAATGAAACAATGGGAATAATGAACTAAAGAATGAGGCTAATGAGTTTAAAAAAGGAAGGTTAATAATAAATATCATGAAAGTATGAGTATAAGAAAAAAAGAATAAGGTAGTAAGATGATGTATTGAGTGAGGGAAGTGGGTTTAATTTATACAAAAATATTAATTACAAAACCAAATTATCACGAGGATTTTTTCAGAATTATTGGTGGAATTTATTCAATTATTTCATTTAGTTATTGATTTTAATTAATTTATTTTGATTATTTAAATGATTAATATTTTTTCTCAATTTTCCAAAATAACTTTTCTCGCATTCATTGTTTGTAACCCATAATATAATTCATTATTTAATTTATGTAACAAGTCATTTTTTATGATTACTTTAGAATTATTATTTTTTAATCAATATTTTACTAATAAAAAAATTCTGAACCTCATATCATATAGAACACAGTGACGTCATGAGAAATACATCAAATGAATGACCAAGTAAGGTATTATGAAATTGTATCATGTATAAGTTAAAGACAAAGTCTATGAAGTATACCATTGTATGTTTTCTGTAACCATATCCGAAAAAATAGGACTATGAATATTAGGACTAGAAGCAGGATCATGCAGATGTAATTGAATATTATAGGTATTCTCTACCTTGAATATTTTGTATATCCCATAAAATTTTGTTTTAATGTGATCATAGATCTTTCGTTATTGTGAGGTTTACTATAATAAACACTATGATTCATATTTTTATCACTTTATTATGGACATATTATGATGGAACAACTACGAGAATAAAAATAAATTCTTACAACATAATCTTTTGAATAATACATAGGGAAAAGGACATGGATGATTCTAATAATATTATGTAATGGAAGGTCTAATTAATGTTCATACTGCTATATTTGTATATTGATGAATTCCAATAATATGAATTTTTCATAGGGTATTTTAATTATTTGATGTTCTAGAAAATTATAAAATGTATCCGTTGGATATAGTTTTTAAATATTATAATGATTTTGATTTTAATTTAATCGTTATTGTTACTGTAACTATAATGTCATTTAAAATTTTTATTTTAAGGAGTAAATGGATTTTAATACATATCTTCCCTATATTTTCATAATCAGTGTTATTTTTACATTACTAAATTAATTTATGTGTTTACATTAAAATTGATTAATTTACAATATGATTATTTTTTAAAACTGTGACTTTATGGAATTTTTAACATATGAATATCACATTATGTTAAGGTATAAAAAAGATAGTGATAAAATCATCAATTCACCCAATAATATTTCAACTTTCATATTGGTCAAATGTAGGTTATATAACTTTGATTAGCTGTGATTTTTACATTGTAATGGAAAAAACCCCTCCAGTCCATTAAATTGTGGAAATGTGGTGATAGAGGTGTTCCAGGAGGTCAAGGTAACTTTTCCGCAGCACTTTTCCACAATCTGCCTTTTTGATGAACTGTTTCAACGATAGACAGTTGTGAACTGCAACAACACGTTACGTATTCAGGTACATTTGATGTGTCTAACTTCCCTTGTTTTGGAGTAGTGACTTGGGGGAGTGTTCTGTGAATCATTATGGAAAACTAAAGGGAAGTAGCTTTCACACGGGCTACACACGGTTTGTCTAAACCATGCAGGAATACCGTAAGTAGTTAGTGTAGGAGGCAGTAGCTAACACATGGTTGTCACATGGTTTGTTTCGGCCTAACCGTGTGAGTGGTTGATGAGGTAGTAGCGACCTCACGGTTAGCACGTCGTTTGTCTTACTATGCTAGAAAACTATGCAGGCACTTAAACTAGATCCTAAAATTGTGGATCTCAACTGTTTCACCTCTAACATGCTCATTTAAACTCTTAAGCAGCCATAACTCGGGATTACCCTCCCTTGAAGGTAGGATAACCACTCCCAAGAATTTTGGAGTTGATCTATAGGATTCTCCTAGTGAATCGAAGTCGGTTTCTTGAGGTATGTGATCATTCTTCTTCGTTCTTCTTCGTTCATGATTGGTTTCTTAGATCTACTTGGATCTACTTCCCCTCTTCTCTTAGTTTCTTTGATCTAATCCATTATGGGATAATCTATGTTTTTTGATGCCAAATATGATGAGTTTTGGTCATGGTTATGTTAGTAGAAGAGATATAAGGATGATTCTTGGAGAATCAACCCAGATTTCTTGTGCGTTCATCGTTGGTTGGGGTTTTCGTAAAAAACCCATTAGGTAGGGGATTCGTTGCATCCCGTTCTTTTACGTGAAATTGTATTGTTACCATGTTTAATCCCACTAGATGATAATGGAATTTACATAATAATTATTTCGAACCGTATTAGGAAATTGTTATCCATCGTATGTTATTGCCTCTTGTTTTTCTAGATAGTGTGATATCTACACTTGTTATGCTTATCTGGGTTTTCTTGATAAAAATCAGTAAAGAATGTAAACCGGGATTAATTAATAATTTTTTTTCTATATATAAGGAGGCATGAAAAAGAATCTGGTTCTTATTGTAATTTTTTGTTAATCATATTATCGTAGTAATCATGTCTAATCATTTGTGATAGATTACTCATTAGGTTTCCCAATGGTGGAAAAATGATTTATAAACCTGTTAATTAAATATGGATTAAATAATTTGATTGTTTTATAATTCCTTGAAGGGTTTTGAGTTACCCTATTTTTTATTAAAGGGATATAGCCCAATTGATGTGATGGTTGTTTTTCTTGTTTCTTGTGTTGAGACGTGACCCTTGAGGGGTGTTGTGATATATGGTGGAATAAAGGCCTTTTTGTTGTGGCAATGAATGATGCCTAGAGTGGCGAGATGCATCGGTTTATGAATATGGGTGTCGGGGAGGACACCATGGTTGATGGAATGGGATGGATGTGATTGTTGGATTCTTTCTGATTTTTTTTGAATGGTTGATTATATGCTTTACTTTTCCCCACTACTCAAGGAAGCTGGTCTTGCTTACCCTTATTCCGAAAGAGGTGAAGACACACTGGGTATGCCACGTGCAGTCCGTGTTCTTCTTCTCACATGAGAATGGGTCTATGCTCTTGCTATAGGTGGGAAAGACTCAATGGGTAGTACATCTACTCACCGTGACGATCCCCTTTGTGTTAGTATAATAGAATGCATTTCTAAAATTCTTGGGAATATGGGAAAGTGTTTCTGTAATGATTGTTTGAATAAATGGTGTTATCCCTTGGGGTTGGAGTTCACTGGAACATAATGATATGGATATAATTTTAAAGGGGTAGTAGACTTGGGTGTGATGCTAATGAAGTCTAATGTGGAATGCTTCATGGTTAATTAATGTTTAATGAATTAAATAACATAAAGTTGAACTGAAAAGAAAAATGGAATGAAATAATATATTAAGTTATTTAAATGGTTGTATGCTTATATGATACCAAGTCTATGAAGTAGCACCCCGGAGTCTAAGAGACGTTAGCTACAGTGTGTCTAAGACAAGGTTACGCCCGTAGTGTGGTTGTTAGATATAGTATATTCTGTTGTTTTTGTGTTTCTATAGGCAACACCACCCTGTCAGTAAGGTAAACTGACACCCCGAGGATTCTAAGACCTAGGGGTGTTTTCTCCAACATTCTAATGGGAGGGTGAATGGCTGACTATCCCCCTTTTCCCCTCTCTCTTCTCTTGGTAGATACTTGTGTTGGTAAGCACAACAGTTAGTTTCCCCATATATGTGTGTAAGTGGCTGTAATGGCTTGTGGTTATTCACACACATATTTTCAGGATATAGTATCTTATGGACTACTATCGGTGTAACTTTTATAGGTTGTGACTGCTTGAGGATCATCAATCAGTGGATGGGATGTAATGGATTGAGACAAAATAACCGACGTATGATACCTGTTTTGCGAGCTTTAGTGGATCCCATAATCTACCTGGTTACTTTTTGGTGTGAGGATGGTGTGGTGCTTAACCCAGGTGTCTGCGGGAAAGCCTTTTTGAGAGAGATGCTCATGACATGCGATGTTGGGGAAATGAAGAAAACTAGTGGGGAAGTATTAATGGGTTACAATTGATATTATTTACTATATTCTATATTCTTATATGAGTTACTTGGTGAGAGTATCCATGGTGGGGTTGGGAACTAAGTATACCTACTTAGGTAAAGAGTTAGATTCACTTGATGATCATTGTACATTAGCATGCCCTCTTTGCTTTTGCACGAGATGCTTCGGGGAGGATCCTAATGAGTATACTAATATACTAACCATATGTAGATATAAACTGTATTTCAGGTCACTTGTAGCAGGTTGGAGGTCAGGATGGTGTTTACTAGCTTGGGGTGGCTGGAGCTATTCAGGCTTGTGGTTACTACTATTTTACATTCTTTTGGGTACGCGTAGTAAATCCCTTCCAATTGTATGAATTTTTCATGCAATTTTATATATGAACTTGGGATTCTTTTATATTCCAGTTCTGAGTTGGAGTTGATTGGTTTATATCTTATCTATCTCTTCCGCATGTGTGCTCTTAGAGGGTCATGCCTCCCATTTGTGTGTTTACTATACACTCGGTGCAAGTCACCCACCCAGGGCTTACTGGAGGCTCTACTCGAGGCTCATTTTCTCCCTTCTCACATTGCCAGGACAGGAGGGGTATACTTTTTGGGGAGGGGGTCATGACAGAGTGGTATCATAGGTCTGGACGAGGGATAAGATGGAGTTTGGATATAGGCACAGGCAAGGTTTCATGGGGTTATAGGGAAATGGTGGAATTCATTTTTATCGAGTGAGGTAAACACTGGATAATGGATAAGACACAAGAGTTTATGTCCCCCTATGATTTGATGTACGAGCCTTTATGTTTACAATGGCTACTAAAAAGGTGATGCTAGTTTCAGTGTAGAGACTTAGGAATGGATCATGCAAAATTATTCATTGTACCATTGTTTGAATGGGTAGCCCTTGGTATCAGTCAACCAAAAATGAATAAAAGTAATTAATTAATTAATTAATTAATTAATGTTCAGTAGGCCAGGGTGAGGCATTTCAAGAAGGATTTTCATCTAGAGATCTATCGCCAGGTCACCCCATTTACGCTGATGACATATCTTGAGGTGCTGCTGATGGAAAAGGTTGTCAAGAGAACTTTGGCCAGAACTGGATCATCATGAGAGGGGGATCGTTATGATCCCTCACGAAGTAGATCTATGGTTAGGGTTTCCCGGTTTTTTGGGAAAAAGTGTTTTCGTTTAGCCGGGGGTAGGTCCCAGCCCTACACATCTCGTTTCTCTAGAGTCCTCAACTCTTAGGCCTATTCCAAGGTATCAGATATTGTTTTTCTTATGGTGGTCATGTCCAAAAATAGAGGGTGTGCCTGTCCTTTTAGAGTGGTCATCATCCACCAGGCGCTACGCTCTAGGTTCCTCCGTTGAGGCAGTTCCAGCCAAAGAAGATGCTGCCAGTTGCACCATATTAATATCAGCAGAGGGTAGATGGTGTATGAAGAGGAAAACCCCATAACAATCCTTGTCCTCCGAGAGTAGAGCGCGACCATGGTGGTGGTCGTCATTAGGGTCAGAGAGGTCATAGAGGAGGTCATGGTCAGCTTCATGCTATAGTGTTGCCAGCTCCATGCGAGCCAGACGTCGTTCAACGTACCCTTTTCTTGTTTTCTACATTGGTGTATGTCTTGTTTCATTTAGGATTCAAACACTCCTTTATATCAACCTACCCTTGTCCATGCATTAGGACATGTGGTAGAGAGGCTTATAGTTACATTGGAATTTACTACGTTAATGGGAGGTCAAGATGACTTGTTTGAAGTTTGTAGAGACTGTGATCTAGTGTTGCGGAAACACCTCCCTTTGGGAGATTTCTTATGTTTAGGAATACTAACATACGATTTCATCCTCATCATGGATTGGTTTTATTCGGTGTATTATATGGTGGATTGCTTCAGGAAAATGGTTGTCTTTGTTGGTGCGGATGGAGAGCAGGTGATGTTTGTTGGTGAGTGGGACCCTCAGATGGTTCATAGGCATGTTCCATCCATATCATTTATGATGGCTGAGATGATGATGAGTCCTTCATAGGTTCAGCTATTGGTGTTTCCTAGTGTTGTAGAGGAGTACCATGATGTCTTTCTATAAGAGGTTGTAGAATTACCCCCTCAACGAGAGATCGAGTTTTGGATCGAGAAACATCCATGAGCATCTCCTATCACTATGTCTCTATAAAGGTTGGACCCTTCTGAGTTACGAGAGCTATGAATACAGCTATATGGTCTGTTACAGTGTGGTTTTGTTTGGCCGAGTGTGTCACCGTGGGGTGCACTAATTTTGTTCGTGATGAAGGTCGACGACAGTTTGTGGTTTTGTGTCGATTTTCATCTCGTAAACAAAGTGAAAATAAATAATCGCTATCCTATTATGTGAATTGGTGACTTATTCGATCTACTAAAGGGTTCAATTTTGTTATCAAAGATCGAATTTCGGCCAGGATGTCATCAGATACATGTGAAGGATGAGGATATCCTGAAGACTGATTTCCGTCATCATCATGGGCATTATGAGTTCGTTGTAATATCATTTGGGGTGATGAATTATCCATCTATATTCATGGGATTGATGAATCATGTGTTCCTAGGGTTCCTGGACTAGTTTTTGGTAGTTATCATCAATGACATCCTTGTGTACTCTACAACTGAAGAGGAGCATGCAGAGCATCTACAAGATGTTTTGGGAGTCCTTCGTCAAAATCAGTTGTTTGGGAAGTTGTCTAAGTGTGTTTTTTGGGCTCAAGAAGTCTGTTTCTTGGGGCTTGTTGTGTTCCAACTGGGAGTAGAAGTGGATCAATTGAAGATTAAAGCAGTTGTGTCTTAGGCATCCCCCAAGACAGTGTCGGAGGTACGAAGTTTCCATGGTATTGCAGGCTATTATAAGAGGTTTGTCACTAATTTCTCATGAGTTGCGACCCCTCAAAAAGCTTTGACCAAGAAGGACCAGTCATTAATATGGACTGATCAGTTCCATGCAGCTTTTGAGTATCTAAAGGAGATGTTAGTAAGTGCTTCAATCCATTGTCTTCTAGCTGAAAGAGTTCAGTTTGATATTTTCTACAATGCTTAGCATTTGAGGTTAGGATGTGTTCTCATGCAGCAGAGGACAATTGTTTCTTATGGGTCTTGGAAGTTATTTCCCCCTGAATGAAACTATTCCACCCATGATCTTGAGTTGCCATCAGTGGTGTTCTCTCTGAAGTTTTGGAGAATTTACTTCATTGGTGAGCGCTTTGTTGTTTTCACTGATCATAAGATTATGGGGTATGTTTTCTCCAACAGTGACATGAACATACGACAATGTCGGTGGATGGAGTTCTTGTAGGAATACGACATCAAAATATCGTAAACACCTGGAAAGGGGAATGTTGTAACTAATTCACTGATCCAAAAGACAAGTAGTGATGCTGTTCCTAAATCCGATGATTCCTAGAGAGTAATGGATGAACTGTCAGCATTACATCTTGATATGGGAGATGTTTGAGGTAGAGGATATATTTTTCAAATGAAGGTACATTCATCCTGGATGCAAAATATAGAAGATTCCTAGTTGGGATATCTAGAGGTTGAGGTCTGGATAGACCATGTTGTTTGTGGTTAGGCCCTTGATAGTTGGATTAAAGTTGATAAACATCAAGTGTTTTATCCTGGAAGGCTTTTTTCCCATGGAGATGCGTGAACGATTCTACGAGAGTTCAATAGTTCCCCTTTATTGGTACATCCTGGAATGAAAAATATGTATCGAGCCTTGAGGAGTCACTTTTGGTGGCCTGGGATGAAGTGTGCATTTTTTGGAGTTTGTGTCTCGATGTTTAGTCTGCCAGAAGGTGAAGGCTGAACACCATGTTCCTGATGGTCTTCTCCAGCCATTAGAGATTCCTCACTAGAAGTGGGAGGACATCTCAATGGACTTTGTTACTATTTTACCTCAATATCCGAGATGAAATTATGCTATTTGGGTTGTAGTGGATCATTTAACTAAATTGGCCCACTTCATAGATATCAAGGAGTCAAGCTCAGTGGATGTTTTGTCGAGGCAGTATCTAGAAGAGGTGGTGAGACTTCATGGAGTCCCAAAGACTATCATTTCTGATTGAGATCCTAGTTATACCTTCAGGGTGCGGAGAGGTATCCAACATGCTTTCAGTTCACAAATATTCCTTATCACTATTTTTCATCTTCAAATGGATGGTCAGACAGCGCTAACCATCCAGACTGTTGAAGACATGTTACGCACTTTTTTCATGATTTTGGATGTTCACGGATGAGACACTTACCCTTGGAAGACTTTTCATACAATAATAGTCTCCACTCCAGCATCGGTATGGAATATTTTGGAGCCATGAATGGATGGCCTTTCCGTTCTCCGTTATGTTGGACTAGGGTCGGAGAGTCACCAATTCTTGGACCGGAACTAGTGCAGAATACAACAAAGATGGTCCAGGTGATTCGTGAGAGGATGAAGACATCGCATGTTCGTCATAAATCATATGTTGATCAAAGTAGGAGACCCTTATAGTTTAATGTTGGGGATCATGTCTTTTTGAAGGTGACTCCCTGTCATGGGTAGCGAAGGATTCGTCAGGTAATTAATCTCTCTCCCCGGTTTGTTGGGCCTTTTGAGGTGTTAGCTCGTTTTGGAGTTGTGACCAATGGAGTAGAACTTCCCCCACAGATGAGTCAGATACATGATGTTCTACATGTATCACAGCTCTATTGTTATCGTCATGCTGACTCTCACATCATCGATTGGGCGGAGATCGATTTTTATGATGATGAAACCTTTGAGGAGTGAACTATGGAGATCGAAGAATGCAAGGATAAGGTGTTGTGTGGGTGTTCTATTCCTTGAGTTCGTGTTTTTTGGCGACACGGTGGCTTGGAGGAGAGTACCAAGGAACGTGAGTCACATATATGTTCTTTGTAACTACAGTTTTTTGTTTTTTAACTCCTTTCATGTATTGATGTAGATTTTTTGGTTATGAATCCTTCATGTTTATGAGATGTCTCCCTTTGTTGTTTTTGGTGGCTCGCTCTTTTTTTGAGAGGTATCTCGGTGGGGGGTTGTTCAGAACCTATTTCGTTTTCCCTTTATGTGGGTGTTGGATTCTCTAGGATGAGAATGTTTTGAGAGGTATCAGATGTAATGGCCCAAACCTCTCCATTCCATTAAATTGTAGAAATTTGGTGTTAGAGGTGTTTTGGGAGGTCAAGGTAACTTATCCCCATTGCTTTTCCACAATCATCCATTTCGATGAACTATTTCAACTATACAAAGTTGTGATATTTAACATCATGTTACGTCTTCAGGTACTTTTGATGTTTCTGACAAACCTTGTTTTCGAGTAGTGACTTCTGGGTGCGTTCTGTGAATCTTTAAGGAAAAATAAAGGGCAGTAGATTTCACTAGGGTTGCACACGGGTTTTCTAAACCGTGCGGGCATATCGTGCGTACTTAGTGTAGGAGGAAGTGGATAACGCATGGTTAGCACATGGTTATTATAACAGTGCATCCAAATAGTTCAAGGAGTGTTTGACGAGGCAGTAGATACAACACGGTTAGCGCATAGTTTGTCTAACCGTGCGACCAAACCAAGAGGGCACTTAAACTAGATCTTAAAATTGTGGCTCTCAATCGTTTCGCCTCTAACATTCTCATTTAATCTCCTAAGTGGCCATAACTCGTTATTACCCTCCCTTGATGGTAGGATAACCAAGTGTTTTTGAGGCGATACGAAAGCTTCTCTTGGTGAATCGAAGCCCGTTTCTTGAGGTATGTGATCGTTATTCTTCATTCTTCTTCTTTCTTGATCGGTTTCTTAGATCCACATGGATCTACTTCCCCTCTTCTCTCGGTTTCTTATATCTACATCCGTTCTGGGTAGATCTAAGTGTTTTGACGCCAAATATGATGAGTTTTGGTCTAGTTTCTGTTAGAATAAGAGATCATTGGAGGATTCCTAGAGAATCAACCCAACTTTTTTGTGCGTTCATCAATTGTTGGGGTTTTCATCAAAAACCCTTGAGGTAAGGGATTTGTTTCTTCTTTTTCATTTACGTGCAATTGTATTGTTAGCATGTTTAATGCCACTGGATGACAATGGAATTGACACAATAAATAATTTGAACCGGGCTAAGAAATTATTATTGATCGTATGTTATTGCCACTTGTTATGCTAGATAGTGTCATATCTATTCTTTCTTTGCTTTGTTGTTTGTTCTTGATGTAAATTGGTAAATAACATCAACTGGGATTAGTTGATAATTGTTTGGATAATGATAAAGAGGCATGAAAATGAATCTGGTTCTTTTTGTAATTTTATGTTAATCATATTGGCATTATAATCATGTTTAATCATTTATGAAAGCATAATGGTTAGGTTTCCCGACATTGGAACCAACGATTTATAAACCTGTTAATTCAACATGGATTAAAAAATTTGATTGTTCGATAATTACTTGTAGGGTTCAGAGTAACACTCTTGTTTGTTAAAGGGCCATAGCCCAATTGATGTGATGGATGTTTTTTCTACTGCTTCTGTTAAGACGAGACCCTAGAGGGGTGTTGTGATATGTGGGGACATAGAGGCCTTTTTTTGTGGTGCTGGATGACACCTAGAGTGGAGAGATACATCAGTTTATGCATATGGGTGTCAGGGAGGACACCGAGGTTGATGGAATGTGATGGATGTGATTGGTGGATGCTTGCTGATTTTTTTGATTGGTTGATTATCTTCATTACTTTTCCCCAATGCTCAAGTTATCTATTCTTACTTACCCTTAATCTGAAAGTTGCGAAGAAACGTGGGGTATGCCATGTTCTTTCCGTGTTTAGATTCTCAAGGGGGAATGGGTTTGCGCTCTTGGTATAGGTGGCAAAGACTTGACGGGTAGTATATCTACTCACTATGTTGAGCCCATTTGTGTTAGTGGCATATAATGCTTTTATAGAATACCTGGGAATTTGGGATTGTGTTTCTGTAATGAATGTTTGAATATATAGTGTTAACCCTTGGGGTTGGAGTTTGATGGAACGTAATGATAAGGCAATAATTTTAAAGGGTCAATGGACTTGGGTGTGATTCTAGTAAAGTCTAATGTGGAATGGTTTATAGTTAGTTAATGTTTAATTAATTCATTAACATAATGTGGAAATGAAAATAAAAAGGGAATGAAGTAATATAATAAAGTACATTAAATGGTTGTTTGATTACAGGATAACTAGTCTTAGATGTAGCATCCCGGAGTCTGAGAGACGTTAGCTACAGTGTCTCTAAGACTAGGTTATGCATGTAGTGTGGTTGTGAGATATAGTATATTCTGGACTTTTGTGTTTCTATATATTACTCTACCCTGTCAATAAGGATAGCTGACACCCCGGGGATTCTGAGCCATGGGGGTTGTTTCCCCAACATTACGATGGGAGGGTGAATGGATGACTACCCCCTTTGAACCCTCTCTCTTCTCTTGGTACATACTTGTGCTAGAAAGCACAGTGGTAAGTTTCCCCATATTTTTGTATAGAGGTAAGTATTGGATTGTGGTTATTGACACACATATATTCTAGATATAGTATTCTATGAACTACAATAGGTGTAACATGTATTGGCTGTGATGGCTTGTGGATCCTTACTCTGTGTAAGGGCTGTAATGGCTTAAGGTATAATACCCAACGTATGATACTTGTTATGCGGGATGTGGGGTTTCCTAAAATCTATCTATTTACATTTTTTGGTGAGGATGGAATTGTGCTTCTCCCAGGTGTATGCGGGAAAGCCTTTGTGTTGCAAGAGGTGCAAAGTGTGGTGCATAGCTCATGTGTCTGCATGAAATCCTTTTTGGATAGATATGCTCAAGACATACGGTGTTGGGGCATAGCGAAAAACCAATGGGGAAGTATTAGCGGTGCACCCTTGATATTATTTACAATATTCTATATTCTTATATGTGTTACTTGGTGAGAGTATCCATGGTGAGGTTGGGAACATAGTATACCTACTTAGGTAACATGTTAGTTTCACTTGTTGCCCAATTTTCTTTAGCAATCTCTATATACTTTTGCACTAGAGGCTTCGGGGAGGATCCTACTGAGTGTACTTTTATACTCACCCTATGTATATGTAAACTGTATTTCAGGTCACTTGGAGAAGGATGGAGGTCAGGATGGTGTTTACTAGATTGGGGTTGCATGAGCTGGTCGGGCTTGTGGTTACTACTGTTTTACTTTCTTTTGGGTACTTTCAGTTCTTCCCTTCCATTTGTAGTACATATGCATGACATTTCAAATATGCACTTAGGTTTCATTTATATTCTAGATCTATGTTGGTGTTGATTGGTTTCTATCTTATCTCTCTCTTCTGCATGTGTTCTCTTAGAGGGTAATGCCTCCCATTTGTGTGTATACTATACCCATGGGGCTAGTCGCCAACCTGGGGCCTATTGGAGGTGGGACTCGGGGGTCATTATCTCCCTTATCACATTGTCGGCCTAGGAGGGGTACACTTTGTGGGAGGAGGTCATGACAAATATAATTATTTTAATAAAAATCTAGTGACGTATTGTTTATTAACAACATATAAAAGTCACAGATATATACTTATGGGATAATGAAAATTGTAAGAGAACTTATTCAAATTTTATTATAAAATTAGTCTTTAATTTCATCATTTAGTTTTTTAATTGATTTCATATTGTAAAAATATATTTGTTTTTTTAAATATGAGAGAAAAATATCCAATCATGTTTTAAACAAGAATAATGTTTTTAATTCTCTAATCAACCATACTATTAGTATATAGAAGAATATATTGGGTTTTAAGAATTGTTATCATGGGTATGTGGTATTTTTGGAAAACTTTATCTGAGTAAGGATGTTGACATTGATAACATGGTGGATTCTAATGGACTTCCGATGTTATGTATATATAACTATTATATTATAATAAATATATTGAGATTAAAATTAAATCCTCTTTGGATTGATGTAATATTGATATAAATTTACTGTCATAAAATAATGTTATTAAATTAAGTTCATATTTTCTTATTAAGATAGAATAATATATTATGTTGATGTAAATATAAAAAACACCTTTCATAGTGTTATGTAAAATTAAATATAATTTATCATAATACTGAAAAACATTGTTATAAAATTACTAACATTTATGAGGATGGAAGTTAAATAAAAGTACTGAAGCTATAATAACATCACAATAGATCAAATTATTATAATATGAGGTCATTTAGAAACATTAATGGATTATCTAATAGTTTCATAGTAATTAATAGAGCTATAAATCATCTAATTGATAAAATAATGGACATTGATATTGTGAAGTATATATTTTAATGATTCTTACTATTATGTAATCAAAATGTTATTGTTATTGAACAAGGTATTTTTATTGAAATATAAAATGTGGATTTATATAAAAAGATGGTTGTATATAATATTCACATGAAGATGATAACAATGAAGTGTTACTCATAAAAGGCGATGGAATTTAAATGTATGGATAATTTAATTGTTCCAAAAATATAGAAATTAAGAGGTATATATAAGTGATTATTTTTATCTCTTAATAAAATATAGTTCATGAAAGGTAAATAAAGGGTTAATGTGAAATTATAAATATGATATTTCAACATAGGAAATTTTAGGAATATTATAGAGTGTTTATCAGGAATAAATAATATAATTTTTAGGATTAATACACCTAAAATATTGTGAATGAAGTTTCCCCAAATATGAAACATCAAATCTAGAAACCTATCTTGATGGATGATTTAAAGGAAAAAATTGGTTGGTAAAGAAAATGATTTAGATGAATCATGTTTTGAATAATGTGAAAATTTATTCCTTTAGATTTGTTGTATTCTATGATGTAAAGGGCTGATAAATCTATACCCAAATCTGATGAGAGAATCCAGAAAATAATGTTATCATCCTGTCAGTTGAACATAAAAGATATATTGAATAGATTCACATATATTAAAAGGAAAATAAGAAAATTCATGTGTTTCTAATTGAAGAATTATAATATATTGAAAAAATTTTATATCAAATATCTCGATTAGAAATGGTTGTGGATAAAAAAAAGAGTTTCATAAGATTCTTATACTGTAGGAGTGGAAGACAAGTTGAAATTTAAGGAAAAATATAAGGTGAAAAAATGAATTAGTTTTTGTCAAAAACATTAAATGAAAATATATATTTCAACTGGTAAGATTAAATTTGTAATATTTTTAGAATTGTTATTGGACGAAATCATTGAAATATCCTATAGATTCATTGACAATGACTTCATTAATAAATGAAAAAATTACATTTCTAAAAGTTAAAATGGTTCAATGGATTAAAATCAAAAGTCAAACAAAATGATAATATATAGGGGATATATAGAAATTCATATAATCCTCAGTCTCCAATGTTCTTCCACAAGATATTAAATTATTTAAAAGAATGAATAATTTGGAATGATGGATGTTATGTAATTCCCCATGATGATATATCAATTCTAGTGATACTTTGGAAACATGATTTAATATTTTAATGAAAATTATAGATGTGTGAATGGAATGAATCTGTATATAAACATATAATATAATATAATATCTTGTACCACAAATAATATAATATTAATATGGGTATTTGTTTTATTATTAAAATTTAATTGATAAAGCCATTAATTTATAGCCAATAATAAGTGGAAATATTTATATCAATGTAAGATAAGTATTAATTCAATATCATCAATCATGATTCTATTGGGAACCAAATTTTCTCTATTATAAGGGGATTAGTATGAATTTTATCAGGTTCTGATGAAAATTTAAATATTAAAATCTATATCTAAACTCATTAATTATTTCAATATAAAAAAATTATGAAGATTTCGAATGATGTTATATTTAATATTTTTCTATTAGTGAAAATATGAGTAATTATTTTATTCTTGATAATGGATACACATCCCAAATGATAATAAATATACTCTTATTAATGAACATCAAGGTCAATATTAATGGAATCATCTGGGTTTGAAATTATAGTTCATTAAAGATAAAATGATATTGAATAATGAATCATCTTGGTGATGAGTTGAAGAGTAAATAAGTTCCTTATGTGGATGGAAATCTCCAAAGCCTACTATTTGTGATCCAACTATGTTATTGGAGAATTGATTTAAAAGTTAATTATAAAAGTGTTTTATCAAGGAATTGATTTGAAATTGAATAATATAATTATATTGGATATATATATATATGTACAGAAAATGGATATTTAGGGGAGCACATATCTCGTTGTAGTGAAATAGGTGAAAAGGATCTAGAAGATGGGATCAAGCATATAGATTTGAAATGTAAAAATAATTTTTCAAATTCAAATGATATATTTGAAATTATTAAAATAATTCATAATCAATAGATGGAATTTGAATATAGTATAAATGGAAATATTGTATAAATAATTACATAACAATATATGAATGGGAATAAAATATATTTCACATAACTCTCGCAAATGTGTGTGGTCTAATGAATGTTTTTTGCATAGGATGGGAACTGTAGTTTATATTATTTTTTGTGCTTAAAATAGAACAGGTTGTAACATGATTAGGATTATTAATGATAAATTCATAGAATGTATCAAATAGCTATGAAGGGGTTAAAAAGACATCATAATATGTTTTATGATTTTCAAAGCAAAAATTGTCATAGAGTACAATTTAATTGATGTTGAAAAATATTTCTGGAAGAATTGAATTACATATGAGGTTTCATCATTCTAAAAATATAATAAATAAGATGTTATAAAATAGAGGAATTGGATAAAGATTAAAATTCCAAATACAATACAAATCTATCATGAAATCTCTTAACACTATTTTAAGGAAAATATACACCCTATTTTATTAAAAAAATGGTGTTTTCTGAGTCCTAGATAGAAGAAGACAACTTATGTGATATTTTATAGAATAAGTACACCAATTTAAAAGATTATATAATTTTGTTATAATTTATATACCTATTACAAGGATGGAATTTTGGGAAGATATGGTGATTTGGAAGATGAAGGAATATTCTTTGGAAATTATACTAAGAATAATCCCTATAGATTATTCAATAAGTTGATCATCAAGATTAATGAGAGTCAAGATGTGAAAGTGTTCATATTGACTAATTAATTCAAATATATATATTCAGTTTTAAAATTGATTATGTTTAATATTTTTATGGTCACCTAAATCATTGTGATCCATGGGGGTAATTCATAAATTGGAGTTTGAAGATAATTTTTTAGAATATTAAGTTACTAAATATGTTTGACCATTATATTAATAGAAGAGAATATAGGCTAAGGATTATGTGTTAAATATAAATGAAAAAAAATCTCCCTAATAAATATAATTATAATGAAAAATTTAGAGAAAAAAACTAAATATTATCTTCTGAATCCATAATCGTTTAACAATGTAATGAAGGATGATTCATTGGTGAATTAAATAAATGAGACATCAGACTAAATGGGAGCTTATTAAAAGACTAAATAACCACAATGTTATCATTATGCAGTTGGTTCATGAAAACATATGTTACACATTAAATAGTGATCTAAAATAAATATTTATTATTGTTAATGTGAAATTAATTAATAAAATAAATTTTTATAGGGTAACCTTTTACACATGGGGTAGTACATGAGTTATTAAAAAAATCCACGGCTCTTAAAATTGGAAAATGGTTCGTGGTTTTTAAAATGGATAAGAAGATAGAATTAAATAATAGAGTTCTCAATGAATAGTTTTATATTTAGAAAATCTGATTTTTAATTGTGGATAATTAATTAAATAGGATTTGGTTAAATATAGTATTATATAGATTAAATAAATAAACTGTATCATTGTATTCTTATTTTGAAACTTTTTAATGATGTTGTCTTTCCAAAGT
Source organism: Viscum album (assembly GCA_963277665.1). Taxonomy (NCBI): domain Eukaryota; kingdom Viridiplantae; phylum Streptophyta; class Magnoliopsida; order Santalales; family Viscaceae; genus Viscum; species Viscum album. The sequence goes on from OY728131.1 coordinate 1,114,797,894, forward strand.
GGTGGTTTTGATCATAATATATTTGTGAGAACAACAAAAAAGATTATTTGATTTTAATATTCTATTTCAATGTTATTATTTTTTATGGAAGAAATAGGAATTTAGTGGATGATTTTAATGAATTTTAAATTAGTATTTTGAGATTTTATTGATTAGAGAGATTACACATTTTCTCACGATTGATGTGCACCAGAAAAAGGGGTGCACATCGATTATCAAAAAAAAGTATAATAATATCTTGTGAATATTAAGATTCATAAGATAAAACCAACATCATAATTTCTTTAAATTATTAATATCACTGGGAAGAAATATTATGTTATGTATGTTGAACTTATACATTACTGGATGGCACCTATATATTTTTGAAATTTAATAGAAATAATAATGTACATTATCTATTCAATATATTTGAATGATATATATTAATGTGAGTCTATAAAAGAGTATATCATGATTATGAAATGGATATTGAAGTGTATTCAATGTAACCTCAAATATGGGTTTGGTTTAAATGAAAAATATTTCCAATAATTAGTAAAATATTTGGATATAAATTTGGAGGGAAATGTTGTTGAAAGAAAATATATGAGTGGAAGAACATCCTTCAATAGGGAAAATTGTACAGCATGGTTGATAAATAATTATAAGATTAAATACTATATCATGGATAAAGAGGAGAATTTTTTTCTATAATTTCATATTTAAAATTACTCTAGATAAACATGCATATATAATATATTGATTATGATGTTAAGTTTCCCCTAGAGATTCATTGTGATAAAAATATAGCCATATGTGTGGAAAATAATCTAGTACAACACTAATGACAAAAATCACATTTTAAAAAACATTATTTATATATAATACTGATAAATTATTGAAAATGATCATATTTTTTGGATGTAATATATATGTGGTGCAAATTTCCAAAAAAAAATTATTAGTAAAAATAATGATTTTATTACATAAATTTAACCATAATGCTTAAATAGAACCCTTAGCTAACAGTAATTTTGAGAATTTCATCTTGAATTGTCTATTTGGTATTTAATAGGGATTGTATAAGTATCAAATATATTACTTTATTGGGTTTAATAATTATCTGGTGATTTTGAATGAGTAGGTGAAATTTATAATTCAATGTCTCTCTCTTATCATAAGGGTTGTGTTACTAATCATTCATGCAATATGACTGGGGGAGATAAAATATATAGGGGTGTAAGAATATGAATTATGAATGAATAAAGACAAAGTATGAGTGAATTGAGGGATAATAATGTTAAATAATGAGTCAATTTTGGGGTTGTTTTTTAGAGTATCAATGTTTATCCACAACTATCAATATGGTTTTTGATAATAAGTGACAGGGTGTTCATATTTGGAATGGATTTCTATCACAATTTATTTTTATATGAACAAATATTTTATCAAGTATAATTATATTATTTTAATAATAATTTCAATGATAATTGGATCTCATAATGTTTATAGTACTAAGATTTCTATGAAGGAAACCTGTATTTCTAACGATCCCAATTGAGGAATTATGGAGCCATGTGTTGGTCAAATAAATAATAACAATGGGGATGGAACCTTCAAGTAAATTTTTGATTTTTTTACAATATAGAATGTGCTTATGATTCAATATATGATAAATTTCATGATAAAATAGTTGATAGTGTTTAGAATAGAATTAATTGAGGAAGAATATTATACTATAGGAGGTAGATCTAACCTACTGAATATTTCTTTACAAAAATGTTTTGGTATTGGTGAAAATGAGGACATTAATGATGTAGTTAAAACATTGAAAATAATATTTTGAAGATAAAATTTTGGTTTAAAATATCATTCTTAATATTCTATAATCATCTATGTTTTAATAGATAAAACACTTCAAACAATATATAGTGGAAGATATTTCATAAATATAAGAAAATTTTGAATAATTATAGAGATTTTAATTTATTACTAGGTTCATAAAAAGGGGGAGAGTTTAATCATTTTCATAATGAATGTATTTTATCATTTAATTAATATATTTAAGAAGCATAGATTTTCATAATAGGGGTTTTTACAAGATGTTGATGCCTTTTTTCATGAATGATAAAATTGGGTAGGATAATGAGACCACTACACATTCAAAAATGATTAGAGCAACATGATTATTATAATTTTACTAAAGTAAGTTGTTAGTCATTCTGGAATCTATTTTTCAATGTTTATTTCCTAGATATGTATGAATATCTGTTTCATTATTGATCATCGAAAAACAATACTATATTTGTTGGTTCAACGATATTGAAAGGGTGAGAATCACAGTCATGTAGAGGATTTTTGTTTTGGAAATCCTATTAGATTGATGAGGTTCACAGAAAATGATAATTTATAGGAGACTTCGTGCCTTTGGGGTATTTTTTTTTTAGAAATGATTATGTTTATTGGTTTTTTAATAATTATTAGTGGTTCTGGATTAACCTCCAATAGTAAAAATTGATTTCAATGGTGTAGTTTTTTCTCAAGAAGATACAATGGATAAGGTTCAACTATAATAAGTTGACAGATGATATGATGATTGATGTTTCAATATGATTTTAGAAATACATTGGAAATAGATTAATATTTTTATTCAAATTATAGGATTATGTTAGATAATAATAAATCAAGGTAATTTCTACAAGAATACAAGGAATGAAAAAAATATATGGATTAAATGGGAATTATCTGATTGTAAGAGTGTATTTTTGAAAAAATTATTACCATTAAAGATCAATTTTTAGAAGTATGATTGTATTATGAATAATTTTATGTCTCATATAATTGAGGAGAACAACCATTTCAATATAGTTTCACTGTATTCATTGTTAATCGCATAAAAATAACATTTCTGTAAACATTATCATAACTTATATCCCTCTTTAAATTTAGGGACATGAATAGAGGAAGAGGACATAGTACTTGGATGTCAGTGATATTATAAAAAACATTATAATCACTAACTATTTATGTGATAGTTATAAGAAAACATGACATATTGTTTTTATGTTATCATTAAATATAATACACTATGGGAAAAATTATACAATATAACAATTACAGTACCCTCTTTCATTATTGTATTGTATAATGTTGTTGTAGAATTATTGTGTCAGATTCCAAGTGTAATTACAAACATGAATAAAATATTTTGTCCTTATTTGGTGGAAAAAATAAATTTTTGAATAACCAATTTCACCATTTTGTGTATATCTAGATAATTGGTTATAATGAAAACCATTAATGACCATAATAGTTCAATTATCTCAATAAATATTAAATCAATATAGATGTTGAATTCTTAAATAAATTCATCAGTTTTTTCAACTTTATTAGTTATATATTAATTATTATATCATTAACGTAAAATTAATATGGTCTTTTTATTGTATAATTTTTTTTTCTAATAATTACTCTACACAAACGATATCCTATTTTGATTAGAAATGATAATTTCCATAAAAAAAGTAATTCTAAATTTTCCTCGTTTGAGTGTATTTTTAATTTTTTTTCTACTGTTCTTCTTTTTATTAAATAATTTAAATGGGTTTATGACTAATTCATTGAGATAATTATTTATTTAAATAATCTTAATACTATATTTCCTAAGAAACACAAATATCTTGAATCAGGAAATCTCCCACTATATGTTTGATAGTTGAAAAATAAAACATGAATTTCTTCATGTGATATACTTTTACAAGAAACTATTAATTGAAATAATTAAGTTGTTTATAATATTAATGAAAATTTTCTTCAAAATCATCATCCTTCTTATTATCTATAGTGTTTAACTCACTTATATCTTCATCCATCAAGTGAATCCTCACAACCTTTTTTCCAAATTTGGCCTTATTCATCACAAATACCTAGAATGAAATATTTTTTCAATAAATATGTCTATATAATAATTAAATATTAGGGTTGAAATTTTTATTTATCTTCTCATATATTACCATAATTTTATATTCATGTTCCTTTCTATCACATCAATTTTAATAACAACTTGATAATCTACTGTTTTAATAATCATTACTATTGGACTTAAAAAAAGCATGAATTTTTTTATTCACATATATATAACACATGAAGATCCATAATTAAATATAAATTCAATATGTAAAAATAAAATTTTGATAAATAATTCCTACAACTACAGATCATAGATTTATTAACCAATCTTATTAAATACAACTATCACTATAAAAATATCTTGTACCTCTTCTATGAAATCTCACTTGAGTAATATTATTTATAAATGTTTTCCACGTCATTATCCTATTTTACTTTTTGATCTGCATCATTGATATTTAAAAAATATCTCTCAACTACTATTAATAGGAATTATTCCATCAATATTTTTGGATAGATTCGTTGACAGTGTATAAAAATCGAAAATTATCATTTAACAACTACACCCAAATTTCGTCTTATCTTCAATTAAAAATAATAAAAAAAGGTTAATTAGATAAAATACATCATTAAAAATATCCAATTTATAAAAATTGAGCATTAGAATATATAAATATCTAACCTCATTCAAAAATTGAAAAACTTCCCTAACAAACATGAGATGTTGATTATTAATTACTAAAATGAAGATCTCTATATTAAAATAATGAAATAGTAATGTGATGAATTTTCATAATATAATTCAAGTATATTTTATATTACTAAAAGAAAAAATAAAACACTAACATTATTCCTATAGAGAGGGAATCATAAAATACGGAATAAAAAAAGCACATTGCAATGTAGATATATAACATAATTATAATATTTAGAGGAAAATTGAACACTCATGGAAACAAATTTTTAATATTGTAATACCAATGGGTACAAGGATTATAAAAAGTTAACATGTTATGGGATGAATCATTAAATGAAACTGAAAATACATTAAACCATGAAAACATTATCTTTGGTTAAAATGATGGAAAAATTTTCATTTTTTATCTCAAATCTATATCATTAAATAATTATTATCATTTTAACCACTTATTTCAAATAATATATAAAAATAATGAAAAATTAGTTTCAGACTAATTTATATGGTTTTACATGAAATATAAAGGATGTTATATTTTGAATGGTTGGAAATTCATGATCACATGATCCACTTTAGTCATAATACATATAAATGAGTAGAGTAGGTCCTGGAACATCTGATAAAATTAATATATTTCTAGGATTATGTAATAATAACATATATAATAAATTAATTAATTTATTAACGATAAATATAATAATGTCCACCGAAATGTAGGATGAAACTTATATTTTTTACATATTGGTACCCATTTCAATTCCACTATTCATATTAATTTCAGTAAAAAATATTGAAAAAACTTTATGAAAAATAATCCAACATCATCATTAATCTTCTACTAATAAATCATGATGGTATAACAATCTTTTTAACTTTAGTAATAAAGAATAATAATAAAACATTTTAGTTCAAACCACCCTAGTATTAATATTCTTCAAGGTAGCCAATAGTTTTCAAATCCATTTGTCTCAATTTCATTAAATGGTTTTATAATGATCCAATATATTCATTCACAATCATGGATGTATTTTTACATTTAATTCACTATTAAATTTATTATTATTTGTCAATATCTCTATAAAATCATCTTACACAATACAACTCCCTGAATATTGATATTCAAATTCAAAAACAACCAAGTAGGATAAATTTACATTAAATCCACTATGATTTTAAACTTTTATACCACTAAAATCCATTAAATAATCATATTTCAGTTTCAATTTTATTAAGGGATAAATTTGACATTAAATGTTGTCATTAATCGTAAAATTTCATAAAATTTAAAAAATAATTTATTTTTTGTTTTATCATACTATAACCATATGTGGTGGAACTAAATTTCAACTATATGTTACAAATAAAAAAATTTCCACTATTATTTCTAATAAAAATCATTTTTTAGTCCTTAAAACTATATTATTATACTTTTCTGTTCTTACTAAAAAATCGTAACTACTAAAATTCCGTTACTGAACACTTGAAATCCATTTTTTGAACCCTTATGCACATCATAGATATTTTTTCTATTTAATATCATTTATATAAAAAATAAATACAAAAAATTTAACATATCTCACAGATAGTCTCCATCGCACATTTATGCATATTAATCTTTTATTGACATGTCTGTATAATAAAAATAAAAATCGCATAATGATTACACACAATCTCCAAGCCATCATCAAGACAAATTAAACTCCATTAGTTTGGTCATTAGTAGAACCACTTATCCATTAATCAATAATTTCATATTTTAGAGTATATGTACAATTAATAAAATGTCTGAAGCACACATGTTATCTAATACCTCCATGTCAATTTTAGATAGATGAATTTCAATGACATTAAAATTATTATACAAAATGATATTGTCATTGATAACAATTATCAACCTTATATACCAGCCAATTATACTTAATCTACATCCTATAAAAATCTCAAATTTATATTAATAATTTTCACAATTCACTAAAACAATTCCTATTTTTTTGTGGGTATCATGTTTAATAAGATTATATAATGAACATACTCTACAACAAATTCCCAATACCTCAAATATCTGAGTGGGATAAGATCAATGATGAACATTGTTTTGTGTTCACATTATTTCATTCACAAAAATATGAATTTTGGATATTCATCATGATAATCACATCATATGTAATTAGTTTAAAGATAACTATTAAAAGCATTCCAAACATTAACATATTGATACAGATAACAAAATTTCACAATAAACCTAAATATATTGGTATTCTTGATAATTTATTTAAAAATTTTATAGTGGGACATAGTTACCAAACACATAGAGTTATCCAAATCATCATTGCTCCAAAAAAAATAATTATATTGAAAAAATAATTTTCCTAAAAAAATCTATATAATGAAGTTCATGATATGTTGTTTATTATAAAATAATACTACACATGGTATTTCAAATGTATTTTCCATTAATATTATCATTTAATTATGAATCCTATAAATAACATGTTTAACAATTACATATTGTGGATTCATTTACATTATATGATCCCTATATGTATTCATACTTCAATTGACTTGTGATTGATTTATATTTATTTAAATGAATTTTTATATGTCAATCATATTAATGTTTAACACTATTTAGAGAAGGTGATTATTATAATAATGAATCCTTATCAAACATAGATATTACATCAAAGTTCATGTATATTTATTTAATTATGCAATCACACCCTTGATGTCCGTAATAGTATAGTTGCCTTGAAAACAATGAAATATTAACAACTAGTCCACATGTGTACTTCATAATCTAATACTATATTATTTTTCATGGCCATCCTTCTGAGGTAAATATTACATTATACATTTTTCCAAATATTGGTGAATAAAATTATAAGAAATAGTGATATTAGATTCATAGTGAAGTTAATAAAGAGGGAAACATAAGGATGACATAATGGTAAGGGTACGAGAACATGAAAAAAAACAATTTAAAATCATCCACTAGAAATCAGAAATAATAATAATGTTCCATGGAATAATAAGTTTAATTTTATAGGGAATTTTTTATGAGGGACACAATGTTAATTAGCCTTAAAAGCATTGATTGGATTAACAAATTGATTTTTGGAATACACAGAAGTAAAAAAAGTCTTATTTCAAGGATACACACCATTACATTAATAACATTTTCATCTTGAGTTGTCCACCCATGATCCTTATATAATATTGGGTAGACTAAATGTGTACCGTTTTGTGATTATGAAATCCTTGTGTGTACTTTTTTCATTTAACAATAATCATTTACTAATTCATTTGAGGGTGGTATAGTTACAAGAAATTATATAATTGAAATCATATATATTTGTCCCACAAGATCGTAAAATATCCACTCTATCATGAAGCGTGAACTAAAATGGGTATCAAAAATATGTCAAAATTTAATAACCTATGGAAATGAAAAATGTTTTATAATCTTTTTGTCATTTCATAATACCATATGTCATAAAAAAATTGATTCCCAAATTAATTTTATCATGGTATATGTAATGGAAGATAAATTGGTATCACAAACATATTCACATCATAAAGATAAAACATTCATAGGAAGAATATGGATTTATTTCTTATATTGTATCAATAATAAATCATAAGTAACCTAAAAGGATGTAATATTTTAAGGATAATAAATGTGAAAGGAAAATGACTTGGAAAATTTCTTGGGAAAAATTACAATTCAATGATAAGAACTATTAAAATTTAAAAATATATTAACAAAATTTAAAAAAAAATTATTTCCTGATATGTATGAAAACATATAATGGACGGTTTAAAAATAAACAAAAAATTTTCTAGGAGAAAATAAATTTAAATCATTAAAATACACTTCGTAAAAAATAAACAATTTCAAAATCAATTTTATTTTGTATTTATTTTTCTAAAATCAAAAAATATTAAAAATTATAATGAAAATTGGTTTATTGAAATGAACATTTTTAACATGCATGTAATACATGAAATCATTGATCGATATTGATTGAAATAAATATTATTCATGTTGTGCATGTTAAAAAATGATTTTATTCAGATTTTTGGAAAATGCCATATGGGTATTTATTTTTAAACAACCAAAATATTTAATTAAAAACAATATATAAAAACTAAAAAGTTTAAAAAAAATTATTAAATAAATCATTTATTAATGTATAATGAAATTCGACATCCTTTTTATAATGTTTGATTTTAGAAGAAAATGTTTTTTGCTACCATAGATATTAATAAATCCTATTTTTCATAAAACATTATTTCTGAAATATTTATTAAATTTTAGAGAAAAAAATGATGGGAAAATTATTCTCATTAAATAACTAAAGCATTATAAAATTCCTAAAATTCATGGTAGATGGTTCTTAATATTTGATCATCATGAACATAGTGATAAACAGTCTCTATGAATGTTGATTTTGTAATATATATCCATTTATACTTTGGTCGCATTGAAATATAATCTTTAGTAATTAATATCATAAAAATAATTTAATAACAGAATTAAAAATAAATTCATGATATTACAGATCATAGTGGATGTAAATACTTTTAATTATAATAGATAAGAAAATAACATAATCATATATATCACGAAATAAAAATTGAATAAAAATCCCTTTTCACTTAAGTAAAATTTTTAGTCATAAATCCTAATATATAATACCATATAAATATACCATTAAAATTCATAAATATATGTATATTCATTATATATCATGGAAAATTGTTAGAATATACACCATACAAAAGAAAGAGGGGTAGAATTTTCACATGTCTCCCATTAATTAATGAAATTCCAGAAATCCCTTACCATAAGACTTGATGTTTTTCAAACAGATTCAAAAGTCATATATAATGTATATATATATATTTTTAGTTAATATTTTATAGATTCCAAAATATATATATCATAGCATATATGAATTACTTATGACCATTTATTATAATTTTATTAATAATTCCATGTTAAATACGCTTTTCTAGTAATATCCGCTGTGTTATTTAGGTATGATTTGTTTTTTTAATATTTGGTCATCATAAATTGATCATGGTTTTTTATCCAATTTATAAATAAAATATAAATTATGCATATTTTTAGAAATTTTGTTACATGAAATATAGTTATAGAAAATGATACACACTATTCACAAAGATGGTTTGTCGTATATATGCATGAACACTTTTTCCATTTACTTATGGGATTGAAAGAATGAAATGTTAATTTTATGTTATTATTCCATAATAATTTTTATTTATTATATGTTTCATAATTTTATTAAACTTTTCCTTTATACAACTCACATAAATGGTGAAGGAATCACCTCACTTTGAGAGGTGTTATTTAGTTATGCGCCCAATCATCAATATCATATTCCCAAAAAAATGGATTGAATGTTTTTATTCAAGATAGAATAACTTTAGAATAATAATAATTTCATAAATATTATATTTAAAGAATAATTCCATCACTATTTCAAACTTTAAGAGGTTGTAATATAAAAATTATTGGCATCGACTCATGACATGAGAGACTCTCGTACACCTGAAAGTTTATTTCATAACACATGTTTTCCTTGTTATTCCTGAATAATAAACTAATGTTAATTTATAATTTCTTAATAACCTTTACCAAGTTTATTATTCCTTTTATATCACTTATTATCATGTTATTAACATTATGTAATCATTTAAGATAATAATGTTTGTTTTGTCGATATTTGGTACGTGAGTCAAAAATGGACTCCTTATAATAACAAGTTGTTCACCTAGTCAAAAGATCATTATATCCCGAATGATATTCATGATTTATATATATCATATATAACATATATATCTAGTATATATATGTATTTATAATAGTACATAACATTTGAAGGTAGGAAATTAAATGCACCGTTCATGGAGACGGTAAGTCGTACGTACGCATTAACGCTTCATTAATTTCTATTTTGTATTTTGATTGAATGAAAACTTAATGATACATAGATATATTATAACTCCAGTATAATATCATATATAATTTCATTTACTCCATCCTTTATATGTCCCATGAATGGTATGAATTAGTCATATCACTTTGAGGGGTCGGTAGTCCGCACTTCCTCAAATGAAATTATCGTGTTTACCCATAATGGAAACCATAAATGTATGCTTTAAAAGAAAAATACAGAAGAAAAAAAGAGAAGAGAAACATAATATATTTCATATATAAATGCAGTTCCATCTTAATGGCCACAATGATAGGCGATAGAAGATAATCGAACAGTCATCATTTCGTGAGGCGTTAGTTTTCCATCCAAAGAAACAGTATGTTCATCACCCATTAGATTGAGGTGTGTGTATGTGTACTTCGAATAAATCACATAACAAAATCCTATTATATTGAGGATATTGGTGTTGTTATAAAATAATGTAAAAAAAATGATTTTAAGGGTTGGAGAAGTAAAATAAAAGAAATGAATTTAAGAGAAACGGTTACCTTTAATTTGGGTAACTCCCTTTGGATTGAACCAAAAGGACTTCTTGAAGTTCTTTCTGCCTAAGGTAAGGATTCTAAGAGGAGGAGGGGGATCATGGGATATTATTTGGGCAGGGGTTGGACCAGCCATGTTGCATGATAGGTGTGTGGAATTTTATATAAGTGAGGGCTTTTTATAAGGGGGAGGTGGGTCTCTTTAGGGAAATATGAAAACATTATTTTATAATATAATGATATTTGGTTTCTAAAAGTCCAAAAATAATTACAGTTGAATATAAAATTACAAATGGTAAAAATAAAATCATACAATAATAATTGGATAGGTTTTGGAATTTTTTTAATATTTATAATCTTATTTATTTAAATCATTTAATAATGATCTAAATACTACATCAATATATTATCATAAATAATATAATTTATTCGATGTTTAAAAACAATAAAAAATACCATGATGTAGGACATTTTTTTTCAGATTTCCAATGAATATTTAGGGTCTAAAACATAATATTTATAACCCCTTGTAAAAATTAATTTACAAAAATATATTTTTTTTTTCATTTTTTCCATTACATTATGTTAATTAATCTGAAGTGTCATTATCACTCCCATGTGGCTCAATGGGGTCCCAAAAACGACCCAAAGATACCCATGGCATTAAATGACTCATCCAATAAAGTTAGTACAAGTGTTAGTGTAATTTTGTGTTATTATAATATTATTTTTACCTTGAATTACCCTATTTACCTTTAACCACAGTAAATACAAATTAAAAGATACTATTCACCAAAAATTATTTTCATCTTATTGAACCAAATTTTACTTATTAATAACAACCATGTATATCATATTTTTGAAATTCAATTCACAGAAGCTGTAAAATTTCATTTAAATGAAAAAGTCCTTTTTTTAACTTTTCCAAAGTGGTTTCACTATTCATCAAAAATTAATGTTTTTTAGAAGAATACACAAAATTAAGCCTAAGCTATATTTGGTATTCCAAATTCAAAAATGATGTCTATTTTAACAAAATCAAAACATAGAATTTGCATTAATTAATTTAAAATTAATTCATATTGTAAAAACAAATAGCGTGTTTTTAACATTCAATATCTATCAAAATATTTACACTTATTTCTATCCAATTTCAAAGTGAAATTAATTTTTATGACCATAATTATATTAAATGGTAAAAATATTTTCAAATTAAACTTTAATGCAAATTATAAATATAATCTATACATATAAACATATTTTATTAAAATATATATTCAAATTAAAATATAGTATTTTTCACTATTCATTAAAAATGAATTTTATCAGAAAAATACCAAAATTTTACCCAAGGAAAATATTAATGTCCCATTTCTAAAGAAGATTTTTATTTTTTCTGATAGAACTTATAAAAGTTTCCAAAACAAGATTTAAAGAGTGTTCACCATCAAAAGGAGATAAATCAACCTTTTAAAGAATATTAGAGTATTTATGATTAAAATCAAATTCATACTTATTTAATGCCTCTAAAATTTAATGGATAAATGTAAAAACATTTAACAAACATATATTATAATATTTTATTTAGTTCTATTACTTCCCTCCAATAAAACCGCTAAGCGTTAACAACCATAAAATAATAGTATTATATAATTAGTGCGCAATGTATGATTTCAAAAAAACTCATTGATGCGTATTAGGTATGCCATAGAATCATAGCATCCCATTTATTGAAAAAAATAATATTTAATTCACAATTATTATTAAATATGAACATTCCATGTTCTTTATTTACCAGGGATGTTACATCCTTCCCCCTTTTGGAAATTGCGTCGTCGCAATTTTAAAATTGGGCTCAGAAAAATAATTTTAAGTCCCACATCGGAAAAATGTTAATTAAAATATCACATTAAAAGAAGTAAATATTAGTACAGTGGTCACTAGAGAAAACCCATATAATATTCCATTTATGAAAACATGAATATGGTAGAGAAAAAAACCGTCAAGTTCTATTGGAAAGAGGTAGAAAACATTATTAGCATAAAGTTAACCAATAGAAAATCACAAACTTGTGATGAGTTAAACAGTCATTGATTCCCCAGATGGAAATGTTATCCGAAAACTTTTTTGTTTTATGTTACATTTAATTGAGGAATTTAATTATGATCTTATCTAAAAATATAAGGAAACATAATTATTTGTCATGTATACTTTCATCCTTTAATATATTTCTAACACAAACTCATATTTTCTCCATATGATGTGTATTTAGAATGAATTATTCACATTAAAAGCTCTATAATCTACTTCTAGAGAATCACATAATCCACAAAAGATGAACTATATATTTTCCATGTCTTTAGACCTTAAAAAAACCTAAATGGTTAGTGCAATATCAAATAATACCCAAAAAGATAATCTTTTACAAAATGAAAAACAGCTCTTAATCTCCAAAATTTTCAATCAAATCCCAAAGTTCATCAAAGACCATTAAATAGAATATGTCCGTAAAATTATTCAATGTAATCCAAACTAAGATTGAATCCCAAATCTCAGAAGGATTTATTCATATATTCTTTCAAGATAAATCTTATAATTTCTCTCTAAATAACATCAGTTACTCTTAAAGTATTATATTGAAAAGTAAGTAAACTAATCACATATTCTCTATGATAGGTAAATAATTTCCATATATAACCCAAAAATCAGCTTATTCTTGATTCATAAGATCATATAACTAAAAATAATTAGTCATACTGACCAGGGACTTCACGTAGTCCAGTGGTAGGTGATAAATCCTCGTCGCACTTTGGTTGTGGGTTCGATTCCCACTGCTTTGTCCGATGTGAAGGGTTGTCATGCGGTCTACGTGTTGTCCTTTTTTAAAAAGTATATAATTTTATAACATTCCCAAATAGAGATAAATTCATCGAAAATAACAATAACATATTTTAACCACAAATTTTATATAATAATGTTCATTTTTGCATCCCAAAATGTATTAACCTATAATTGCCTCAAATCCAAGGATCATATAAACCCAAATGATTGTAAATAACTATATCCCCAAAAGAAAGGATAATTATTCCTTTAATAAAATATTCATATATCAGGCTTTAGGGTTACACATACTATAAAAGTTCTTCAAATGTAATCCCAACTTCAAAAGATCCTTAATACATTGAGGAGTTTCACCATCCTAAAATCTACCATAACACATGAATCTCATATATGTTGACTTCATACTCATTCATAATTCTTCATGATCCAATAACCATTCCTTTCCAACTTATTCTGAAATACTTCCTTATTTAGAAAAATTACAAATCATATCCTAAGATACAATATTTGTCAAATCATATGTTAAGAAATAATACATACATTTAATTGGACATTGTTAGTTTCATCATCCCCCATTGGAATGGAATTATGTATTGGTAAACATATATTTGTATGATCCTAGTGATCCCTTTCCTAAAACATCTGTGTAGGACATCTATTTGTATAATGACTATGCACACCACATTTAAAACAATAAATTGATACCTCATAAAGAACTTCATTCCCATTCCTAAAGTCAACTGGATTCTTCCTTTTTCCATGGAATCTTCTTGCATTATGACCTTCATTTCCACATATATATAATCTTCTCGTCCCTTTGAAACATTTTCAGTGGTGTTCCTTTCCAAATCAATGACTGTAAGATCCTGGGTATTGAGCTTGTAAGACTTTGAATTTTTTTTCTTGATGTTATTCCAAAACAGGGCATTCAGAAGGCATGAGATTCCGAGCCCCTGTGTGGCCGGAATTATATATTATGTTTGTTCACACAAGACACACCAAATAAATAGAATAATTCATAAATGGTTGCTCAGATGGGAAAAACATGGGAACCGTTGAGTCCAGAGTGTGTTGTTTACCCTGTGAGGGGTGTAACATTCACGATAGTGACCCTTATGTGGAAAACACCAACAGGTGTGTTTTTTTATTTAGAGGCCCCAGTTGAAAATCATTATAACTTCTGAATGGAGGCTTGGATTAAAAATCTAAGACCTCCATTTCACTCATAACATGGATTTTACCTAAGGGGTGGTTTAACCCTAACCTCATTGAATGTTCGGGTACATGCCTACTGGTTGGTGTTTAAAAATTAATTAAAAATTAATTAATTCCCTACATAAACACCACCACAACTCCCTTCTACTTCAACCATTTTATATCAATAAAATTCTCTCCCAACATGGTATCAACATCCTTCATGCTAATCCTCCTCTTTAGTAAGGTAGTGGAAGCTCTGGCAGCTCGTTTGTGAAGCGACGGGCTTCACCCAGCGAAGTAGGTTCGTGTGTTCCATTTTTTTTAATTTCCACACATATCCACAAACCCAATTATTAGTGTATAATGTATTTTATTTGTATATCGGAGGTCATAGGTGTTTATGTTACTTTCTGAGCATTCCAACACTCTTTTTCTATCAAATATCCAAGTCTCAGGACATACGGCGGAGCCCCGGGAAGTTTTTCGGCCAAACATTGGTTTTCTGGCGGTTCCAGGGATATATGGCAGCTCCACACGGTGGTCTGGCAGGAGTTGAAGGTGGTGCGGTGTTTCCCTGGTGGTGGCACGATGTGGCTCCCTAGAGGTGGTGCGGCGGGTCTTTGACGGTGGGCGCAAGCATTCCGGGACGGCTTCCCAGTGCGGGGCGGCTCCTCGACGGTCGGCAGTCCAGGCGAAGACCATGGTCGTTGTGACCCCAGGTGTAGACCGAGACCCACCTAATGCGGGTCTTGCAGTGGAATGTCTAGACTGGCTCATGCCGGTTCTGGGTTATGGGGTGCGGCACACGCGGTCCGAGCGGCCGTGCCGCGGACCTCCTGTCTGCTGGGGGGGACCGGCTGAACTGGTCTGGCCCACCCCGTCTCCATCCATAGAAGTTTAAACACCCCGAAATTACAAACTGAATGTCAGATTTTCATGTCGTATGTGGGGAAACGATCCCTGTATTGGGACGGAGGTTTTGAAATGGTCTTAGGGATTATTAAATCGTGGGACAGGGGGCTCTGTTGTTAAGTATTGTGTAGCGCCTCGCTGAGATTCTTCTTTCAGATGGTGTGAACACATTCGAAGTCTGTTTTAGGCATCATCATCAGCATTGTAACCCTAGCATCGAAACGATGTAGTCTAGGCTATTTTCATGAGTTGAAGCCAGATTTGAGGTGTGGGACCCACGGGCCGTCTTTTAAGTTGTGTGAAGCCTACTACGAATTTTTCATCAGACGTCCATTCGGGTCGAATGAATAGTCTTTTTGAAATATTTTTGTGAGAGCATCATGATGGATCAGTTTACCCGACCTTGTTTAGGACTGAGGTGTGGGCCCCATGACATGCTGTATGGGCATAAACAAGGTTGAATAACTTTTTTGTCTGGAGTCCATTTCAAGTGAGTAAATAGTTTATCTCACATGTTTTTCTGCGAGGATTACAATGGTGTAATCTGTTTGGGTGTGAGGTGGATATTTTGAGATATCCATAAATGTGGAAACATTAAAGGGTATTGGTCAGAGGTTCCTTTGACACACTCGGATCGAACACATGGTAGTTATGATAGTGTCACTAAGAGATGGTTCGGGCAGTGTGGGGTTATCAGACCAGTTCCGGGTTTACCCTCCAACGGGGCTGGGCAGTGGGTTACCCAACAACTTATTCAGGTTTACACTCATGCGAGGCTGGGCAGTGAGTTACTCGTTGACCTTACGGTTTACCCTCCAGTGGGGCTGGGCAGTGGGTTACCCATTGAATTTAGGGTTTACCCTCCAGCAAGGTTGGGTATTGGGTTACCTGATGACCTCTTAGGGTTTACCCACCAGCTGGGCTGAGTAGTGGGTTACCCAATGACTTATTTCAGAGTCATCCATTTATATAAGGCTAGTCATTGACTTTTCTCTGTGACTACTGGAGCGAGACCTTCGTTGTACAGTTTAGAGATGAGAAAGCTTTGACCTTAGGGACTGTTTGGCATTTTTGATGTTTACCCTTAGAACTGTGGCGAATTTTCTTAGGCTGAGCTTGAAGATAGAGATCCCCTTATGCACTCGTTTAGGTTTCTTTTGGATCTAATATATATATATAAAGATACAACCTACTTTTTCCCACTACAAGACATTAGATACACTCCTTATAAGAGGGGTGATGACATGCGGGGTATTCCACGTGCTTTCCGTGTCTAGCTCCTCTTGGTTGGATGAGTCTTCTTCCATTCTTTGGTTTTATTGAGCAGCATTCTATTTACTGTACTCTTTAACTGCTCCTTGTTCTGTCTACTAATCACTATTTTAGTACTTCTTTTTTTGCTCATTCGAGCATTCGGGGAATCCTACTGAGTATCTTTATACTCATCCTAGTTTGGGTTTTCCCCACACATACTATGCCCTTGCAGACGATAGACTGGTTGATCGAGACTGCGGAGGAGCATAGAGGATATAGGAGCTCGGGCTTCATTCAGTGTACGTAGTAGGTCATTCAGGTGTGAGACTCAGTAGTTGTTTACTATTGTTTACCTGTTGCCGGGTTGTGGCACCTTTCGGGTTGGGTGTATGTTTTCCCTTTTTCTGTTCAGTTATCTTTTCAGTACTTTTCAGCACATTACTTGTTCAATTTAGAAGTTTATGCATGAATGTGGTTGGGTTATAGTATTTTTTTCCTTTGGTTTTGTTTGTAATATGCACTTCTGGATCGTGTTGGTTGTGTGTGTATGTACATGTACTTCGGTGAAAGCATCCCAGAGATCTTAAGCCTTCGTCGCTTGTCGCCAGCCTCTAGCCTACGGAGGTGGGCCTGGGGTAGTTATGGCTTGTGAACTATAGGTTAGAGTCATGACAATGTGGTATCAGAGGTGGTTCGTTCCATGGGTCGTTGTTCTGACATCCCTAAAAATGAATTGGTTTGGATTTAGGGAAATAGTGTCGACATGTCTCGAGAGAGGATCTTAGGCCAGGGAGTCTAGTGATGGTATGAGTGATTGACGTATACATTCCCCATGACCCTGATAACCCGCTTGTCGAAACGGCACAGTGATGCATTTGTTGCAGGGAACTTTGGAACATGCATCTGGTAGGATTGAGTCATTGATTGTCCTTCTTTAGTCAGATCCTCTTTAGGATTACTATTATATATATATATATGCTCGTCTAATCGCGGTAATCCTTGATAATTTTTAGGATTCCCCCATGACAGTAGTCAACTAGGTTACCCTCTCCAGTCTGTGGAAACATCCTAGATAGAGACGAGGTGTCAGTTCTGGGACTCTCATGTGATCCCCTTCCAACCAGTTCTTCAACAGTAGCCCCTCCACCTGGAGAGTGGCGGTTAGTACCAACAGTACATGCCGAGGTTGAGCGCAGGCTGAGTCCGCTCTGAGGCTTCCAGCATTAGCGGCCGCAGAAGTTCAGCGGGGACCCGGATCCCCATGTAGCGGAAGACTGGCTAATGTCTGTGGACTGACTCTTCAAGCTGTTATGGACACTAGCGGACATGATGGTAGACCTAGCTTCCAGCCATTTCCTCAGGAAGGCCGGGTGTTGGTGGGGGTTGGTTACGCAGACCCACGACGAGTCATCTCTCACGTGGTATAGCTTCTAGCAGCTCTTCCAAGAAGAGTACTCCCCCTATTGTTTATTCTATATTTAGATTCAAAAGATTCTGGAGATGACGTTGGGGGTATGACTGTGGCGCAGTACTCGGTCTGGTTTACTGATATGACACGCATCATGCAGGATATGGTTTGCGATAGTTACTTTTGGTCATGGAAGATTATGGAGGGTCTTCGCAGGTAGATATGTGCTAATGTTGGGCCCCTGTGCATCCCTACATATAATGGGGTGATAGAGAAAGTGCTTGTGAAAAATAGCTTCTTGGCTGAGGGATTCCAGTTGACAGGGCCTAGCAGTGCCACTTCAGAGTAGAGTCTTCGATAGAAAGATGGCTTTAGAGATTAGAGCCTCAATCAAAGAGACCCTTCCGTGAGAAGACTCAGGGGAAGGGTCGTACACTACAGTGGCACAGTAGAGCTCAGGGGTAGTCAGTAGAGAGTCGGTGCTAAGATTGTTATGGACATGGTCACCAAGTACGGGACTTTCCAACCAGGTGTACCAAGTAGTCATGGCAAGAAGTGGGCGTACTGCAGTGGTAGAAGAAGCACTGTGACCCGGGATCCACTAGGCAAGGACAAGGTGGTCCTTTGGGAGGCATCAAAGGAAGAGCGGTAGGGCCTGGAGGTTGGGGACGACGTTTTGAAGTCCTTCCACTACCACCATCGGGCGACCCACGCAAGGCTCAGGGAGCTGGTGGTAGGGGTCGTTGGCAGCTTCAGGCTATGGATGTTCGTGACTCCCAGCACATGAGATGGTCTGACATATGCATTGTGGTTACACTATGTTTGCATCGGTACAAGTAGACACAGGAGCCACCCACTCTTTTATATCACTACTTTTGGTACCTGATTTAGTGCTCCCATTAGAGGCGCTGGCATCTGCGCTTAGCCTCGATGTTCCAATGGGGAGTTCCTCGTTAGTGATCTTTGTTTCCAGATATTGTGACCTGTTAATCGGAGGAGACAGTTTCACATGGGACCTACTCATCATCAAGATGGATACTTATGACTTCATCATGGGCATGAATTGGTTTTACAAGGTTGACGCCCAGATTGACTGTCGGGGTAGACTAGTCAGGTGTGTCCATTCAGATGGGTCGAGGTTCACCATTCATGGTGAACGTGACCTCGTGGCAGAGTAGACAATTACTCTAAGCAAAAGACCATGACCTTTTTCTCCCCAGTTAGCGAGCATGGCTCTCAGAGCAGTAGCTGCTACATGCACCTGGATCCCTATCGTCGTAGAGGACTACATGGACCTCTTTCTCGAGGATTCCCTGGGACTATCTCTTATGTGAGAGATAGAGTTCTGCATTGACTTGCAGCCGGGGACTACCCCGATATCATGTGCAACATATCAGATGGCACCCACAGAGCATTAGAAGCTACGACATTATTTGGAAGACCTTCGTGATAAGGGATTCATCAGGCCCTGTGTATCCTCCTGGGTAGCTCCGATTTTGTTTGTATAGAAGGAATATGGGATCCTCCTGCTTTGTGTGGATTATCTTCATCTTAATCAGGCCATTATAAAGAACAAGTGCCCTTTTCTAAGGATTGACGAAGTTGTCTTTCCTTTGTCGTTATGGGCATTATGAGTTTCTGGTGATGCCCTTTGTCATGACGAATGCCCCCACCAATTTTCATGGATTTCATGAACCAGATCTTTCAGTCGTACTTGGACCGGTTTGTGGTTGTCTTTATTGATGACAAACTATCTACACTGCGACAGAGGAGGAGCACATGGAACATTTGAGGATGCTCCTAGGCTTACTCCCGGAGCACCTGCTGTATGGGAGTTACTCAAAGATTCAATTCTGGATTCATGAGGTTCACTTTCTGGGGATTTTCATTTCAGAATAGTTTTTGGCCATAGATACTGCAAAGATAGAGGATGTGATTGCTTGGGAGGCACCCAAGAATGCGTCAGAAGTGTGGAGCTTCCTTGGTTTGGCAGGGAACTACAACAGGTTCATAGAATATTTCTCCTGGATTGCTTCTCCTATGACAGTATTGATGTGGACGGGATGACCGTTCACCTGGACTGATTAGTTCTCGAAGACCTTTGAGGTGTTGAGACATAGGCTGACTAGTGCTCTAGTGTTGAGGCTGCCAGTGGAGGGCGTTGAGTTCGTGGGGTACTGCGACGCTTCAGGAGTTGGGATCAGGTGAATGCTGATGCAGCAGTGAGAAGTGATTGCATATGGGTCAAGGAAGTAGAGGCCCCATGAGAAGAATTATGCAACTCACAATTTAGTGCTAGCAGCGGTGGTCTTCGCCTTGAGGTTTTGGAGACAATACCTCCTGGGTTAGCGTATTGTGGTCTACTCAGACCACCAGAGCCTCCAGTACATCTTCACTCAGAGGGATCTGAATCTGAGGTAGAGGTGCTGGTTGGAGTTTCTAAAAGACTATAATTTCGAGATATTCTACAATACATGGAACAGAAATGTTGTAGCAGATTCCCTTAGTAGGAAGTCCCCGGCTCGTCTAGTGCGGGAAGCTTCAGAGCATTTGGCTTCCCTACAGCAGACACTGGTGAAGTAGGAGGGTATGGCTTTTCTACAGAAGATGATGCTATCTCCTTTTCTCCTTGATCATGTGAGAGTGCCCTAGCTAGGGTGTAACACCCAAAGCATCCGTGATACCTTTCATTTTAAATAATGCAATAGCTTCCATTGTACGCAACTTCGAGACTTTAACACATCGCGACCAATCAAAGTAGCCGTTATGAATAGTAATACCAAATTTTTTAATTTTTTTAAATTTTATCACTCAAAATGGACATCATTTTTAGATTTAGAATATCAAAATTAGCCTAGGGTAAAATTTTGGTACTTTTCAGATAACTTTTATATTTTGATGAATAGTGAAAATTACTAAATTTTAATTGAAAACAACTTGTTTAATAAAAATAATTAATAGTTATAAATTATGAATTTGAGTTGTTTTAAAGTATATTTAGAATATATTTTTATCATTTAACAAAATTTTTGTCATTGGACATAATTTTACAAATAAACCAGACATAAACAAGGGTCAATCTTTTGATAGTTATTATTTCATAAAAACACGCTTTTTGTTTTTATAGCGGGAATTAATTTCTGCCTCTTATGTGTTTTGAATTTGGAAAAATGGACTCCATATTTGGAATCATGATGTCCAAATTGTGTAAATAGTTAACTTTTATTTTTATAAATTTTGAAAAATTACTTCGGTAAATATATTATTTACCATGGTTAAAGGGTAAATCCGGTAAATAATGGTAAAAAATAATATTATAATAATATTAAATTACCCTAAAACGTGTCTTAACACTATTGGTTGATACATGTCCGACCATGGGCATCTTTGGGTCGTTTTTGGGACCCCATGCATCCACTTGTATGTGATAATGACACTTTATATTAATTTAGTTAATGTAGATACAAAATAACATAAGCATATATCTTTTAGCAAAATGATTTTTACCGAGTGTTATATATATTATATATTTGAATATAAATATAATTATAAAGATAAAAGTATTTCCTACATAATGGTATTTTATTTATAATTTTTATACATTGAAAAATTAAAAATATATATGACACAATAATGATACAATATTTTCCTTATTAAGGAAAGAATCAAATAATTGGTATTATAAATATTAAAATAAATATAATTTTTAATATTTGATGACATAAACGAATTTTATAGGTTAATATGACATGTTATGATTGCTTAAATAATTTTTTTTCGAATTTATAATGCTATTATGACTTTAACAAAAATCAGTTATTAAATATTGTCAAAATTGACATAAAAGAATTTTTAAAACAAATCTTATATTATTAATTGATATTATATTCCAAAAAATATATGGTTCAGCCAAACGACGTATATAATGAAATTTGTGTAATTTATGGAACATTTTTGGTCTCTTGGATGTATATATTATGTTTATTAACAATATATTATAAAAAATACAAAGTGACATGGTAAGTGTTAAACTAATTTACCAAGAGTTAAAACTAAAAGATAAGGTTAATATAACGATAAAAACCTATCTAAAATCTATTGGATGAAAGGATATAGACCCATCCCTACCTTTGACTTTTAATAATCAACTTTTGAGCCATTAGGAACCGTATATGAATTTATTATAAATTAATACTTTATGTTTTTCCTAAAGAGCCCCTCCCCCTTATAAAAGAACACCACTTCTAACCAATTATTCACACCTTCAAAGCCTTTTGGTTCGGCCATCCCCTGCCCAAATACTCTCTCAACTGCACTCAATTCAACCAAGAGTCCTTATTTTAATCATAAATCAAACATAAGGAGTCCTTTTGATTAAATCAAAAGGAAGAACCCGATGAAGATGTAATGTTTTCACCACATTTTTTCAAGTTCATTTGTTCTTCAACATCTTCTTTTGTTGTTATTTCATTTCTAAAATTATAAATACAGTATATTCTATATACTATGATGATATTATAAATATGGAACAACCATATTAATTATTCTATCCATCCATTTAATGACATGTCACCATACGTGCGTATGTACGACTTACTGTCTCCACGTCATGGTGTAATTGTTATTCAAAATATTATTATTTGGATTGGTATAATAATGATGTGTAATTCATTTAAATAATAAATATAACATTATAATGATTCTGTATATATGATATACAATCCAATTATATATTATTTTAATATCAAAAGAATGATATTGTCACTTGTGCGTACGTACGGACTACGGTCTCCACGAACGCGATGAGATTCATTCCCAATCGTATCCATTCAAGTATAATTCTCATTTGATTATTAAAAATAATTTTTTAGGACTTGATATCATTTTGGATATTAATAATATGAAAAAATATCCATAACAAACATGGCATATATAACAAAACATTTAAAATAAAATGAGTTAGTTTAAACCCGAAATGATGATAATACAATGATATTATTAACAAAGCAGTGTTAAAAGATCATATGTGATATCATATTAATGTATATGATTCTTTTATAAATTAATAACAATTATTTCACCATTCTACAGGATGTTAACCTACCCTCAACCAAGGAAAATTACAAGGAAAGGGGTTTTCATCTCACTCCTTATTCCAATGAGATTCATGCCATATTGCCACTGTTACCTTTTGTGTGGTGTATGTACTACCCATAATTCTATTATTTTTGTAATACACATTAATTTATGTGTATTTACATATTCATTGTATGATACCTCTTTCATGGGTTGTATGTTTCGTAACATTCCAAATTGTTAAGTGTTATTTCACAATCTCTTCATTAACCGAGGTTGTTAATACATAATTATCTACTAGGACATCTTTATCATCCACATCCATGTTTCTTAAAAATGTATTTCAAAACATTCTTACTATTTTACAGAATATGGTTTAAATTTATTTATACCCTTGTTTTAATTTTTATAAGAATTTTATAAAGGAATCTTTCTGTCGTTTTCCAAACAAGGTCCTTTTTTAACCTTTTCGACAGAATTAAGGTAAGAATGTCTTTTTAACTTATATAGAGGATGCAACCACTTTCAACCATTATAAAATCATTGAAAATTACCTTACAAGATTATAATAATATTTTCAAAGTAAATGTTTTCTATTATAATTATGATACTTTTAAAGGATTTCAAAAAAAGAGATATTTCTCTCTAATAGTTTTGATTTCATCTATGTCAACAACCTTTGATGAATTTTACACTTGTATGAAGTTGATTTATTATGTGAAAAATATTCCATATTTTATTTAAGGTTTTGAGATATGTTTGACTATGGATGAGTTATTTTTATTCCATTAATGGTTTATGAATAATGTTTTGGCATTTCGTATGCTAGTTTTAATACGAATGTTTACGTTATATTTCATCCCCTTATTAAGATGAATGTGTTGAACTAGTATGTTCCGGGTTGGGGAAAGGTAAAAGTAAGCCCTCTAGGTTGGGGTCTGGTTACAGCAGACCCTCCGGATCGATATCTGGTTATTAGAGGCACATCAGGTTTGTGTCCGGTTATTAGAGGCACTCCAGGTAGGTGCCCGGTTATTAGAGGCACTCCGGGTTAGAGTCCGGTTAAAGAGGCTCTTCGGATTGGGTACTGGTTACAGTTATCTCTTAGGTCTTCGCACGAGACCTTGATAAAGAAATTAAAGTTCAGCATTATGAATTCCCTTATTATGAAAGTTCTATTGATATTGCATGTGATTATTCAATTAGTATAATATCCATCTGAATAAATAAATTTCATTATATCATTTTAACTTTTCCATATATGATTAATTTCATGTTTGAATGGATTTTGATTTAGTTATACATTGCCTTAAATGTTTATGCTTATTTATGAAAGTTTTCACTGTATTGTTATCCTTATTGAGAATATAAGCTCACCCCTTTCTATGTATTATTTTTCCCATGATTCCAAGAAGTAATTTATGAATGAACTGTAGGGATAGTATGAGGGGATATGAAGACAACATGTTGTTGTAGTTTTTTTTACTTTATGATGTAATGTAACACTTATGAATATATCTAGTGTTTTGAAGACTACTAAACTAATCGGTCTTTCGAGACTTGATCTTTTGTGATCATGCCAATGTTATGTAATAATGAACCGACTCTGGTTTCGGGGTCGGGGCGTTACAGTTGGTATCAGAGGATGTTTAGTACAAACCAAGGAAGCTAGATTTAGATAAATTCTGATTAGAGCACATAGACCTAAGATTAAAATTGGGGATTAATATAGAAGAACTTCCTAGAATTTTGGTATTGTAGAGATTTTGTGAGTTTTCTGAGCAAAACATCCCAATATGGATACGAGCAGGTAGAGGCGGATCTGGCACCGATGTACCTTGGTGTAAAACCCGAAAACACAGCTTTAAGCTACACTTGAACGAGAATGGGTGCATGACAATAGGCCTTGCTGTACTCTTGGTTACGACACCCCTAGGGGATATGCTTAAGAAAATTATCCTTTTCATTACAAATCATTATGAGGGGTTTATGAGTATATACATCCTCAATGAAAACTTTTTTTATGATTATGGATTATATCCATAAATAGTTCAATTTATGTTAAGTTTTTTACAAGTATGGAATTATGTATTTTGATTCATACACTAATCTAGTTTATGACATTGTTTAGAAATGGCGCATAGTGGAAGGAATAGAAACCGTATAAATGCATGCACTCCATGTAGGGATTGATCTCCAGATCAAGATAATTATAGTCGATATGGAGATGCAACTGGTACCGATCAGCTAATCACTATAGTGGGAAAACTCACTTAGGTTATGAATAATAACCTTACCTGTATAGAGCACCCTGATCTGCAATGTGGAGGATCAATGTTAGATCGCTTCATGAGGAAACAACAACCAAAATTCAATGGGAGTACAAATCCCTTAGTAGATGAGCAATGGATAAATTACTTAGAGAAAATATTCCATGCCTTGGGGAGTAGTGTAAGGTAAAGAGTTATCATGGTAGTTTACCACCTCACTGGAGATTCTGACCAATTGTGGTCATTAATTCATAACACAAAGGAAGATGACGAAGTATAAAATATGGAATGGAGGTATTTAAAATTTCTTTTCTTAGAAAAATGCTTTCCTCGTGACCATCGAGCAGATATGGAAAGGCAATTTCTGAGTTTCAGACAAAAGTAGGATGAGAATGTCACAAAGTATGAGGCTAACATTACAA
Organism: Viscum album; assembly: GCA_963277665.1. Classification (NCBI taxonomy): domain Eukaryota; kingdom Viridiplantae; phylum Streptophyta; class Magnoliopsida; order Santalales; family Viscaceae; genus Viscum; species Viscum album. The sequence goes on from OY728131.1 coordinate 1,114,824,370, forward strand.
GGTTAGAAAGGTATGCTGGAGATTATATATGTATCCCAAGAATTAATATTGATTGTTTCATTGATGGGTTAAAACCATTTATTCGTCGACCATTGATCTCACAATCCTTCTCGTCGTATGATGACATTGTCTCATGTGCAATCAAGACAGAAACAGAATTCTGTAAATCATATGACAATATAGTAAAGAAATAGAAGAAGAGAACGATGAAGCAAGAGAAAGATAAATGGAAAAGGGAAAGAAGTATTTTCAATTATGTTAAAATTGTGGAAAGAAATACCGCGGTACTTGCCTAAAAGGAATGAGTGTTTGTTACAAATGTGGAAAAAAAGGCCACCAGACTAGTGATTGCAAGGGAAAGAAAAAGGATTAATGTTGAATGAAACAATTGTAGAGAAATGGGGCATTATGAAAATGAATATCCTAAGCGTCATGGATTCTTACCTCTGAAAAGGCCAAGGGATCAAGGCCAAGCTTATTCTGTTACTACAGTTGGAGAAGAATGAATAATGTATTTGTATTTTTGTACCCAAGGATTATATTCTGGTTATTAGAATAATGTGATATATATAAGGATTGTACTGCAATACTTGTTGTTTTCATTAAGGTTTTAATATGACTAAGGTAATCAAATGTTTAGTATGTTATAATAAGAGAAACATTACTCTGTTTGGAGAATCTGATATTGGGATTGATTTTTTAATTTACATACCTTTTACAGAGAGTCTGGGCAGTGGTACTTTGGATAACTATAATGTTATGGAATGGATTAAGTTGAACTTTGGATAGTATTTTTCGAGGTTAAAACATTTTTTATAATTATTTTTGGAATATTATGATACTATAGTTTTAGGAAATGGAAAACCTACAGGTCGGGTGGTAACCCATCGCGTCGGACAATGCTGCAGGAATCGAACCGACCACCATAGTGAGACATGCCTTTATTACCTACCACTATCCTATAGGAAGTCCCTAGTTATTACAAAATATTTTTTCATTATAATGGTATGTGTTAATTATTGGAACCTTATACTATTATGATAAATATAATATTTTTGAGTTCTATTATCTTTTGGAGTGAAAGTTGTGTTTGTGGTAGAAATTAATTGAAGGATGAATACTCTACTTTTCATGATGTATATATATATTTATCTTATTAAATGAAGAAATTAATTATTTAGGGAAGGGATACTAAGACCAAAAATGTGTTATCTTAATACATTATGTTTGGTTGAACTGATGATATTTTAAATCATCATAGATTGATGGCTTTGAGGGCCTAAATTCTACACTTGTTTGTAATTGATGACCTCAATCACTCCCTATAAATATTTACATTTTTTGTATAATTAGGTATCTATAATTTCCACCAATGTTCTCTTATTCAAAACCCTAATTTGGGGGTGAAATTCTCATTTCCCTTCCCGCTTATTAAAACTAAATTTTATCAACCCTATTTCCAATATGGGTTTTCCACAAAGGTATTTTCTATTTTCATCCATTAATTTTAAAAGAATAATTTCAAATTTAGAGGACGCAATTATTTGAACTATGGGAGAACGTTACACCCCAATATTCCATGATATGTTTCCTTTTGAATAAAGCAATAGCTTGCATTGTATGCAACATCGAGACTCTAACACACTACGACCAATCAAAGTAGCTGTTCTGAATAGTAATACCCACTTTTTAAATTTTTTAAAAAAATTTCTCTCAAAATGGACATCAGTTTTAGATTCGTAATATCTAAATTATCCTATGGTAAAATTTTGGTAGTTTTTGGATAACTTTTATATTTTGATGAATATTGAAAATTACAAAATTTTAATTAAAAACTAATTTTTTAATCATAACAATTAAGAGTGATAAATTATTAATTTGAGTTTTTTAATATATTTTTAGAATATATTTTTACCTTTTAATACAATATTGGTCATTAGACATAATTTTACAATTAAACCGAACATAAAAAAGTGTCAATCCTTTAATAGTTATTATTTCATAAAATACGCTATTTGTTTTGACAAAGGGAATTAATTTTAAATTTATTTCTGCCACTTCTGTGTATTGAATTTGGAAAAATGGACTCCATATTTGAATAAGGATGTCCAAATTCTGTAAATAGGTAACTTTTATTTTTATATATTTTGAATAATTACTTCGGTAAATATTTTATTTACTATGGTTAAAGGGTAAATATGGTAAATAAAGGTAAAAAATAATATTATAATAATACTAAATTACCCTAAAATGTGTCCAAACCCTATTGGTTGATACTTGTCTGACCATGGGCATCCTTGGGTCAATTTTGGGACCCCATGGATCCAATTGTATCTGATAATGACACTTTATATTAATTAAGTTAAAGTAAATACAAAATAACATAAGCAAATATCTTTTAGAAAAACAGTTTTTACATAAGGATATATATATTATATTTTCAACATTAAATATTCATTAGAAAAATAAAAATATTTCATACATAATGAATTTTATTTATAATTTTTATACATTGAAAAAAAAAATTTATATGACACAATAATGATGCAATATTTTCTTTATTAATTAAGGAATCACATAATAGGTATTATAAATGTTAAAATAAATATTATTTGAAAGTTTTGATGACATCCAATAATTTTATTGGTTAATATGACATGTTATTATTTCTTAAATGAATTTTATTTTAATTAATAATGTTTTTAAGACTTTAAAAAAATCAATTATTAAATATTGTCAAAATTGACATAACAGAGTTTTTAAAACAAATATTATATTATTAATTGATATTATATTCCTAAGAAAATAATGTTCGGACAAAGGACTTATATAATGATAGGTGTATCATTATTTTACCACTTTGGGGTCTCTTGGATGTATATAGTATGTTTATTAACTATATATTATAAAAATAAAAAGTGACATGGTAAGTGTTAAACTAATTAACCAATAGTTAAAACTAAAAGATAAGGTTAATATAATGACCAAAACCTGTCTAAAATCTATTTTTGGAAATTATTTAGACCCATCCCCACCATATTCTTTGAATTATAAACTTTTGAGCCATTAGAAACCGAATATTAATTTATTATAAATTAATTCTTTAAGTTTTTCTTAAAAAGCCCATCCTCCCCCTTGTAAAAGGACACCACTTCTAACCAATTATTCACACCTTCAAAGCCTTTTAGTTTGGCCAAACACCTGCCCAAATAATCTCTCCACTTCCCTCACTTCAACCTAGAGGACTTAGATTGATCATAAAGCCAACCTACAGATCCCTTTTGATCAAATCAAAAGGAAGAACCCGAAGAAGAGGTAATGTTTTCACCACCCATTTTCTAGTTCATTTCTTCTTCAACGTCATCTTTATTTGTTATTTCATTTTTAAAATAATACCTCCAGTATATTAAATATACTATGATGTTATTATAAATATTTTGCAACCATATTCAGTATTCTATCCATCATTTCACTGACATGTCACCATACGTGCGTACGTACGACTTACCATCTTCACGTCGTGGTGTAATTGTTTTTCAAAATATTATTATTTGGATGGGTATAATAATGATGTGTAATTCATGTAAATAATAAATATAACATAATAATTATTCTTTATATATGATATTCATCCAATTTTATATTATTTTAATATCAAAAGATTGATATTGTCGCTCATGTGTACACATGGACTACCGTCTCCACGAATGCGATAAGATTCATTCCCCATCGTATCCATTCAGGGCGGCTGATGGTCATGCGCGGGAGGACATCACACCTATCACCACTGACTGCCTAAAAAATCATCTGAACAATTTTGATTGGAATCCATTGTAGCCGAAGATGCCCTCCCATGTACAACATAATACTGAAGGCATCCTTGAGGGATTCGAGGAAGTGGTGGTACGACAAGTGGGACCTGCGCTAGGGCGGCAACATTACAAGTGATTGGGCATGGGCCAACTGGGTAGGTGCCTCATGGGAGGTGTTCGGAGGAGATATGAAGAGAGTGTGTTTTTATGAGGCATCATGGGTTTTCCAATTCCACTTACATCAACCAATATAGCTGAAGCTAGAGCTTTTGAGCATATGGTCATCTAGGACCTACACTTTTCACCTTCACCATGGAGTGGTTGGCATCAGTCTGTTGGATTTCCATCAGATTTCGGGGTTACTTATCTTGGGGGATATGTATGTTGAGTTCCTCCCTATCATGAGCGCGTTGGAGGTTCCAGAGAAGATGTCGCGGCTGGCGCTGGCACTGTTGGGGCTGGTCCCCGGAGAAGACAAAGAAGTGGTGAGGTATGTCATCTTCAAGAAGTGGTTAATGCAGTTCTTGAACTTCCCGAAGGATCAAAAGTTTCCCTCGAGGTGTCGAACATGATCGAAGGGGGATCAAAAGGGCAAAGAGAATTCGTATTGGTGGAACTTGGAGGACATCCAATGGAATACATGGGGTTTTAGTGTCAATACTGAACAACAGCCGATAATCAGACTGGCGGTGTTTATCACATCCCTTATATGTGGTTGGATCATACTAGTGAGGGATACCAACATGGGGGTGCAGCCAAGCTCATTCATCATGGCATCCATGTTGGCCACAAGAGGGTAGGTCATTCTGTGGATTCTGATGATCGCTAGATTGTACAATATACTACGACATGTTAGCGAGGGAAAGAGGTCGTAGCGGATATGTTGGCCCTTCCATCTTTTGTATGGGTGGATTGTGGCACACATCTGGGGGTTTATGAATATCTGAACCCCATATCGCCTCTAGGGTCAAACTTCCACCCATCAATTCTGAATGTTGTTGGGGGAATTCCACCCAAATTAATCATACCGTTGGTACTAAACCGGGTGTGGAAGGCAGTCGAGTTTAATTTCCACCTGTTTCCATTGCTGACAGGGGTACTCACCGACGACGGTCGGGGGGTGGAAGTGCATCGGGCCTATCTCCTGTCCTTCCTAGGTGGAGTCTAGGTGGAATGGGTGGACTACGAGCTTCTCTGCAAGCCGTACACCCCAGACTGGTTTGCCAGGAAATTCGGGTGTATGCAACAGCTAACCCCGAAGGTCTACTGAGAGGTGCGCCATGAGGAGCACCCGTGTGTGATGAGGAAATTATGGCTCATGTTCACACAGGAAGACGGGAAAATGCGAAATGCATTGCCTCCGCCTACAACCACCTTTGGACTGGTGAACGAGTATACCATAAGTTGGTAGGCAGCTTATCTGGGGGAAATGCTGAAGCATCCAGCTGTTCGAGCTGGTGATGGCGGGCCTTCCCCATCCCAAGGTCGATATCGGAGGGTGGCAAGGACATCTCACGGTGGCGGGGATGCCATGGCAGTGCGTCCTGCACCAGTTAGGGGTGAGGTAGCGGTGGCGGATCCAAAAACGGCAGTGGGCCCGGTGATCCCAGGAGAGAAGAGCTGTCAGGAGGGGTGGCCACCGAGGGGATTCTGCAGGATATCCACTCAGGCCCCGGGGAAACTCCATTTCCATATCGGCATGCTAGAGAATGTTGTTTTCTCAGAGGCTTGGGTCATATGGGATGTCAACCGGCAATTCCTTGGCCCTCCCGAGAGGTGGAAACATCTGAACTGTCTTGGGATAGACTTACTGGGTGTAGGCCCTATCCAGGCCGGTTTCATGGTGTCTCCGGCAGAGGTGGAGCAATATCATGATGGGCTGGAGGACTTTGTACATTCCAGGGGTGCCCCGCATCCAATGACAAATCGAGTGAGGGTACTGCTAGATCAGACGGTTCCCCCACAGCTATCGGCCGCTGAGGTGAGAGAGAGATTCCCCGTACCAGAAGAATTAGACGAATCCTTTTGGGGGGACGAGGCCGATGGAGGGAGTCCATTGGAGGAAGGCGAAGACGATGATCAAGACTCGAGTCTTGAAGATTTATCAAATGTTCTAAAGGTAGCATCCCATGTTTAATTCTTAGAGTCCTTCTATGAGGTCATTATGAATTTCATACCAACATCATAACCGTGATGGTGGACCATGTGCATAGAACTCTTTCTCACCCCTCAGTGGTTGATGATGCAGGACCCTCGGAACTCGCACCTGTGGCTGCGTCCAGTTTTGTGTATGGTGGGGCTACGACACCCGAGGTGGCTCCTCCAGAATCTTCGGACCTTCCGATAATATATGGAGGGTCATGCTTCCGGGTCCCATCAACATCAACTCAGGACGGACACCAGGAGTTCAATCTCTGTAAGTCCTCCCCATCGAATTCATTACTGCCACATGATGATCGTACCAACTGACGTTCATTCCCTTCTCTGTCAAGTACAGTTCTTTGATTGGCATGGGCTGCGGCCGCAAGGTTGGTCATGAATTCCAGCGGTGCCCCAACCAAGGTAATTCTAGTAATCATGGAGAAAATTACCCATACCAACTGAGCTGCAATTCTCATCATCATTGGTGGGACCACCAGTGGGGTCGTTCACGAGTTCATTGAGGTGGGTTCCAACGATGAGGATCGACCGATCAACCCATGTCCCGCCACGCCTGATCCGACGCCAGATGCCCCAATTGATTCAATGCCAGATGCGGATCCTGCTAAATATTTCCTGAGGGAGTATCCCTCATACGAGCCTTCCAAACTCACAGAGTTAGATGAGAAGGCCTCTGATGAAGAGGACAGTGATATAGTCTTCCACCGATCAAGGAAGTAGATCATGCGCTTTATTGAAAAGACCCCCATGCATTATGGCAAGATTAGATGGACAGACGTCGCTCACGACTGCTCGAACTTTGGGTGGGGGGAGTTGATGCCCAGCACCCTCATCTGCACATCCGAGATCTCATTGCAACGAAGATCTGGGAGTATGATCGTGGCCTCAGCGTGGGCTGGCAGCAGATGAAGGCGACGAACATAATGAAGCTCCAGGAGGATGAAAATGGAGTCCAACGGCTACAGATCCTGAGGTATGTGCAGTCATCCTATCTTAATGAACAATTAGAGCTGATATTGGGATTGAAGGCCCACCAGGTAGAGGCAGAGGAGAGTATGATGAAATATTCCGAAAAAATGGTTTTTATTTAGGCTGACGTAGAGTGGGCCCAAACCGAGTCTGATGAACTATGTCCCATCGCTGTTGAGGAGGAGCGAGAGTTGATTTGTTGGAAGCAACTCTTGGATTCCACAAGTCGAAGGGTGGTAGAACTAAAACTATCTTTTGATGGGGTCAACCTGTCCATGGGAGGAATAAACCCCTGAGTGATGTAAGCATCACAAACTCTCCAACATAATTTCACGTTTTGATTTATTTGATGCCATATAATACACGAGTCTCGTTATCAATGTTGGATTTATATGCTTATGTTGTATTCGTGAAATGTCTAGTGGTTAGTTCCTATGATCACATAGGACGATCCCAATGTGATAAACAATGGGTGATCACCATGTTATTCCATCTGAACATAATGCATCGACCAATATTTGGGTATCCAGGGTTTATGTAACCAATCTGGATATCCTGGGATGACATGGGAGAGGCCCGATAAAAGGATTAAGAACTCATAACAATCGAAAATTCCTTCTTCCGATGTGATCTGGTGCATGAGCGGGGTAACGCCAGGGGCATTGGAATTAGTACGAACATAGGAAAGTGGGAGGTGTGAATCACGATACCCAAAAATCCGAAATGCTACGGGGGGGGGGGGGGGGGGGTGGAATGACAATGAAGGATAACTGTTGACCTTGTTAGAAACATAGTATCCCTATTGTGTTAGCCTAAAATGGGGATAACAAATTAGGGCCGACTGTTGACCATGTTCGAAACACGGGGCCTGACTCAAAATGTTATCGATTATCCTTCCGGAACATTGGCCCAGGACAATAGGCGGGCCATAGTCCGAGCATCTAGACCGTTAGGGTGTTCCACCAGACGTGAAAGAGGACGAGAGTCTGAATAAGGGGGGACACAATTCATGGAATGTGGAGTGTGGGCTTGTTTGAACAGAATCCAACACTCTTGAAATTACGCCACTATGACAGAAGCACATTGGATGGATGCATCAGTTTGATCATGGATCATTCCTTCTTTTAGACATGACCTCTCTGGAGAGGGATCTGTCACATCCCAAAGTCATCTTAGGGCATCCCAAACTTGTTTGGGGAAAAATTGTAGTTTCGTAGTTCCCTATGAGGGGTCTGTCCAGGAGGCCAGAAAGCAGGAGGAACATGATTTATGATTCCTGGGGCTAGACCCTAGGCAAAATACCAGGTTTTCCCGATACATCCCATGAGGATGAGAATCAAGACATACATAGTTCTGGAAGCGTAGTGTAGTAATATACCAATACTGACAGGTGAAATCCAATCTAGCAGAGGCTCTAGTGCATCCCATTACTATCATGGTGCATCCTAAACTTGTACATGGTAGAACCGCAATTTAGTGTCATGCATTGAGGATGTAAGGACCTAGCCCTAGTTGCCCATAGTCGGTGCCTTTTTTTGATTATGTTTTCATACATACAAGGAAAACAAATCCTGAAAGGTAGAGTAGTATAGTATTATTGGAAACATTTACATACTATAGTTGATCATTACAACATGAAGGGAAAAACAACATTAATTTATTCCACTAGCAACATCATGTCTCCTAGATTATGCTTTCATGTCATTCATAATTTACTTCTTCATATCCTGAGAAAAATGAAACATAATAATGGGGTGATCCCAAATGCTCTGTAAGAGTAAGAAATACAGTGGATGATAATATAAACATTAGACATGGTGAATAATTGAAAACAAATTCCTTTAATAATAAATATAAACACATTTTCGCAGGAAAATGAGTTGAGTAAATAATGACAGAATAAAACATAACCATGGGTATTATACTAGTAGAACAACCACATGAACTTTCAATTACTAGCTTCATAATGAGCGAAGTGAATATGCCATAAATTATGAGTCATTTTTCCATGGCCTAGGAGAAGACATCAAGTGAGTAAGGCCTCAGACAAAATCCATATCACATTGGTAAAGGCCTCGACTAATTCCACGTCTAGTTGTCTCATGAGACCTACCGATGCATCTAGGGACTATAGTGGGCCCCACCCATCACATAATAAGTCCAATGAATTCCTAATATGACTGGGGATAAACATAAACAACATATATATTCATATTGAAACTATCATATGAAATGTAACTATCTTTTCTCAATCATTAAACATAAAACACTAACCATTTAGAATAATACGGTGAATGGTTTTAGGCTAGATCATCCACATTAGATTTAGTCATAAACCATTAAAAAAATATGGTAGATTAATTAATAAATTATTAAACCCAATAACACCATGAAATCAACAAGATTTTGGAATTACATGAAAACACTCTTATAAAATCATTAAGCAATTCTGGAGACAAATAATCATTTATTTTGAAAAGAAGATTTATTTTGGATAAATGTTTTTATAAAACCATAAGTTATGTATGATAGTATTTTCTAATAAAATTAGTTATTTTATAATGATAATGGTTTCCAAAAACAGATTATAGAGTTCCCTTGAAAATAGGTAAGAATTTGAGAAATTCCCATGAATCAGGCTTATATTTTTGAAACAATTTTGAATGTTTATTTTAGAACATGTATCTATCCATAAAATAAGGACAGATTATGGTTTGTAAAAATATATATGATACTCACACAGGACATATGATGAGTACGTAACAATACATAAGAATTTCATTGAGGTATTTAGACAATGAATGTATCCTGAAAGAAAGTGGAGGTTCGGGTGGAAAAACCCTTACACTTTGTATTCAAATGATTCGAATGAGACAAAATTAATAACATAAAAAAGAAGGATTTCATACCATTAAGATAAATATATTAATTATATGTGACATCAATTGTTTGTATTAATACACCATACCAATGAATTACAAGTGAATATAGAAAATCTCACGAAAATGGATGTGAGATGATGAAACCCTTACCATTACTCCAAACGTGTTCCTATCTTGTACACAAGATCTTGTAATATGAAATTATAATTTTTAATAAATTATTTCATAACATATTATACATTTATTTAGTTTTCCATAATTCTGGTTTTTTCATTTATGTCTTTATTGACAAGTTATTGTATTGAATTTTTTCCTTCTTGAGTGTTCGTTTCCTTTATTTTTATATTCGGTTCCCATGTTTTTATTTAATGAAGTTCATGTGGAATGGTTATGAATCTCCATAATTGGAATTATATATTATTAATTAACATAATGAATTTATAATGGCGATTTCTATCATTTGGTTACATGGAATGAGGATGAATCATTAGATGACCACAACTTCGATTATTCGGTGGTTTTTGGAATATTATGAACTTGTTTTATCATATAACATAATTATATGTATATATTATGGTTCCTGAATGTTAATTAGGTTATAAGACATATATTATAGTCTGTTTCAACCATGAAAATGGTTTTATGACCATTAATGAACATGAAATTTAAGAACAAATCTCTGTCATCCACGAAAGTTATAAATTAGAACCTCATGGACGTCGATTTTGTTTATAAAATAAAAGGGAGGGTGTAAGAATATTTATGATGGTTCATCCATTAACATGATATAAATCTAGTATATATATGTTACAAGAGTTATCATGATAATTTTGACAGGGGAGGTTAGGAGAGGATAAAAAAAGTAGATAAATTGAAATGAAACTAAATGAGAAAGAAGGGTGCTTTACCTCTTGAAATAGCCTCCTTGAGTTACTCCTTTAGGGAAGGGGTTTTGGTCTTCTGGAAAGACAAAGAGAATCATGGTCTTGGTAAGTGACTATATATGGGTAATTGGGCAGATCATTGAGGAGATTCAAGGCTTAGTGGTGTGAATAGAAGAGGTAGTAGTTGGGGGTTTTATAGTGGAGTAGAGGAGTAATTTTTGAATATTTATTTCATTATTTTATTATTTCCCTCAAGAAAATCAATAGTATTGTTTCATATGACCCCTAATAGTAATAATGGCATGAGAGTTCGAAAAAATTGGACTTACATCATCCATGCATCCCCTATGATGATGTAAATCTGGTATTTATAATTCATCATATTTTATCATATTTTACTATTCATCAAAAATTCCATAATTTCATAAAAGACCTAAAAATTCACCCCAACCATTTTTCAACTAGTAGAATTAAAAAGTGAAGTCCATTTTTGAAAAAAAATTTCTAAATATTATTAATTTATCTTTTAAATAAAAGCATACTTAATTCAAAAATTAACAGTTCTAATTCTACAACTACTTCTTTATCATAATGAAAAATTAACCATGTTGTTATTATCCTATAGCCTTCAAAATTTTTTTTTATTCATTAGGGTCATATTACTATTCATATTACTATTCATAAGGGTATGTTTCTATTCAAAAAAAATCAAGTTTGTTCTATCGAACTCCAAATGACTTACTGAACAAAACTCTAGATGACCATTTTTAAAAATTCAAAACATAAAAGAGACAATGTTGTGTTTAATTAGTCCAATACATTCCTCATATGACCGGGGATAAACATAAACAACATATACATTCATATATAAACTATCATATGAAATGTCATTATCTTTCCCCAGTCATTAATCATAAAACACTGACCATTCGGAATAATACAGTGAATGGTTTTAGGATAGATCATCCACAATAGATTTAATCATAAACCATTAAAGAAAATATTGTAGATGACTTAATAAATTATTAATCCCAATAATACCATTAAATCAACAAGTGTGTTGAATTAGATAAAAACACTCTTATAAAATCATTAAGCAACTCTGGAGATAAATACTCTTTCATTTTTAGAAGAATAGTTCTTTTGGAAAAATCATTGTATAAAAATAGTTGTGAAGTAAGACAGTATTTTTATACTAAAATGAGTGATTACAAAAAGGTAATGGTTTCCAAATATTTATTATAGAGTGCCCTTGAAAATAGGTAAGAATTTGAGAAATTCCCTTGAATCGGGCTTGTATTTTTTAAACAATTTTGAAAGTTCCATTTAAAACATATAACTATCCATAAAAGAAGGAGGGATTATAGTTTTTAAACATATATATGATACTCACACTGTAAGTATGATGAGTACATAACAATACATAATAATTTCATTGGGTTATTTAGACAATGAACGTATCCGAATGAAAGTGGATGTTCAAGTGGAAAAACCCTTACACTTCGTATTAAAATGATTCGTATGCCCCAAATTGAATATCATAAAAATGATAGATTTAATAATAGAAAGATAAATATATTCATGATATGTGACATCATTTGTATGTATACATAGACCATACTAAATTATTACTTGTGAATATGGAAAATCTAACGAAAATGGAAGTGAGATGAAGAAACACTTACCTTAAATCCAAATGTGTTCCTCTCATGTAAATATGCTCCTATAACATTAAATTATACATGTTAATAACTTATTTCAGAACCTATTATACATGTATTTAGTTTACCCAAATTCTGGTTAGTTTGTTTATGTATTTATGGACAGGTTGTTGTATTGAATTCCGTCATTCTGTTGTGTTTGTTTCCTTTATTTTCATATTCAGTTCACTTATTTTTTTTGTTATGAAGTTCATGTGGAATGGTTATAAATCTACATAAATGGAATAATATATTATTAATTATCATAAATTATTTATATTGGTCATTTCTATCATTTGGTTACATGGAATTAGGATGAATCATTAGATGACCACCACATCAATTATTCCGCGGTTTTTGGAATATTATGAACTAGTTTTGTAATATAACTTAATTATATGTATATATTCTGGTTTCGGAATATTAATTAGGATATAACACATATATTATAGTCTGGTTATACCATGAATATGTTTTCATGACCAGTAATGAAGAAGAAATTGAAGAACGAAAATTCGCTGTCCTCGAAGGTTATAAATCTGAACATCATGGGTGTCGATTTCATTTATAAAATAAAAGTGAGGGAGAAAGAATATTTTTTAAGGTTCTTTCATTCACATGATATAAATCTAGTATATAGATGTTACTGGAGTTATCATGATCATTTGGACATAGGAGGTGTGGAGAGGATAACAAAAGTTGATAAATTGAAATAAAACCAAATGAGAAAGATGGGTGCTTTACCTCTTGAAATAACCTCCGTGAGAACCTCATTAAGGGAAGGGGTTTTGGTATCTTGGAATGACTAAGAGAAGACTCGTCATGGGGAGTGACTAGGGAAGGGTAATTGGGTAGAATGTAGAAGAGATTCAAGGTATAGAGGTGTGAAGAGAAGAGGTAGTGGTGGAGGGTTTTTATAGTGGAGGAGAGGAGTAATTTTTTAATATTTAATTCATTATTTTATTATTTCCCTCATTACAACCAATAGTATTGTTTCATGTGACCCCTAATAGTAATAATGACATGTGAGTTCGAACCAAGTGGGCTTACATCATCCTTCCATCTGTTATGATGCCGTAAATCAAGAATTTGGAATTTATCGTATTTTATCCTATTTAACTATTCATCAAAAAGTCATGAATTTCAGAAAAATCACAAAAATTCATGCCTACCATTTTTCGACGTGTAGAATTCAAATTTGAAGTCCATTTTTGAAAAATAGTTTTCTAAATATTATTAATTTAACTTTTAAATAAAAGCATACTTAATTCAAAAATTAATAGTTCTAATTCCACAACTACTTCTTTATCAAAATGAAAAATTATCCAAGATGTTATTATCTTCCAGCCGTAAAAAAATAAGTTAATAATAAAATTTTCTATTTAGAAGGGTCATATTACTATTCATATTACTTTTCATAAGGGTATGTTACTATTCACTAAAAATCAAGTTTGTTCTATTGGAATCCAAATGACATACTGAACATAACCCTAGATGGCCATTTTTCGAAATTCAAAACATAGAAAGACAAAGATGTGTTTAATGGTTAGATTATAAAATTGAATTCTATATTTATATTCAAAACCTTAGGGTGTTAAAGATGACATATGGACTCCAGCAGTTTAACGTCGTACAATAGGACGTGGAATGAAAGTGAAGAGCCCGAAGAGCATGTGGTTTGGTAGTTATGAAACTGACATGAATGAGGAATTGGAGTCCAAATCACACTACGTACCCCTGAAGGAAACTCTTCAGGTAGAGCTACCAAGAGTGAGAGTTAGGCTGGGCCCGAAGCAAAGTGGTTGGGCATTCCTACGTACCCAATGAGGATGGGAATCATGCCATACGTAGTTCTAGAAGAGCAGTTTAACATTATGCGGGATGATGAGAAGCCTGGCTGTGTTGGTACACATCCTACCCAGACTACTAAGACCATGTGAGTTGTGCTTGGTGGGGGAAAAATTGGTATGGGTGGGAAATTCCTGTCACCGGAAGGGGAATGTTTGGATGAAGGGACATTCGGTTAATACCGGACCAATGATGCTAACTCTCCCATGAAGCGAATCTAGACGCATGAATAGATAGAGCCGAGTATGTTGGAATTCCACTTGAACATGAGGAAGTTGAAACATGTGAATCATGAAGCTCTAAATCTGGACCACAATGATGGTTGCGTGATGATGGAGGATAACTATTTACCACGGTGGAAATACAGCATCCATATCGAGTTAACCTGGAATGGGGACGTTCAATTTAAGGTCGACCATTGAACATGTTCGAAATATGGGACTTTTCGCAAATGTCATCTGAGATCCTCAGGGATGTTGGCCCTAAACACTGGTATATCCCTTAGGCCTAGAATCCGTGGACAACCCATAGGTCTAGAATCCATGTCTTCTGAAGGTACTTTTGGACGTGGAAGAGGATGAGGATCCAAATATCGAGCCCACGAAGCCTGGAAATGGAACGAGATGAATGTCTCCATGAAAACACCACACTTCAGGCTCTTTTTCAAAAATCCATCTCAATACATCAATGAGGAATATTGGACAGAGGGAGTTGTGTCCCTTCAAATAGGGAGATCTGAGTTTATGGTCGTAGAACTCAGACCATAGGTGGGAGGAAGTTTGGGAGTGTCATGGTGAGTAATTACAAAAACCCAGCGCGAATGGGAACCAGGGGTCCCGACCACCACATGTTATTACAGAGAGGTTTTCGGTCAAGGGACCAAAATGAGAGTTGAGCAGGTCCTGAAGCAAGGTGCAAAGGCATTTTTACATACCCCATGAAAATTGGATTCAAGTATCACGTAGTTCATGAAAAGTGGGCATGGTGAGGTACCAGTGCTAGGGATAAAATAGATGTGTGGGCATGTCCCACACATCAAATGAAGCGGTATTTGATAAATCATGTCTGTCCTTTAAGGTGATTTTTTTAATCAACTATACTAGAGTAGCAGGCCCTCGCATCGCCACAAGAATCAAGCCAATGTAGGCGTTGACAGATGGCATGGCATATAACCAATACCAAACGTGGCGTCCTATACAATGAGGTCATCACAATGAAGTGCCTTTTTTGTCATGTGGCTAGGATGATAATATCATAATCCAAGGTCATGTGATGGGACCCATCATGCATTTTAATGTCATACTGCGCAGACATCATAGAGATGATTCTGGGTAGGGAATGTGTACGGTGCAATGAAACAGAACTGACGTGAATGGGTACATGATCCCACATCACATTGTATGCAATTCTGAGAGGATAACCTCAGGACAAGGGGGCCAGATAGGGGTGAGAGAAAAAGGGGTCAGAGAAACTAGCTCCCAGCTAGGCTGGACCCGAAAACGAGACGTCCGGGTGGTCTTACGTATCATATAAGGATGAGAATCAATCCATACATAGTTTTAGAGGATACATTTTAATGTCATGTGGGACAAGTGGGACAGGAGACAGGGGGGATAATTTTTAGAATAGGTTGCCCATGGTGCAGTAATTTCAAACCTGACTTTAATGAGGACATAATATCGTGCCACTCCATGCAGTCCCATAGTAAAAGTCCAGAAGATGGGATAGAAAAGACAAATTAAAAAAACTCAGGTAGGACCCAAATACAAGTGGTTTGGGTGTTCCTGTGTATCCCTTGAGGATGGGAATCAATCCATATGTAGTTCTTGATGAGATATTAGTTTATTGTCTTAGAGATCAGACCTAGTTGGGATGGAATATTTCCATGTATGCACAGACCTTGAAACAATGTCTAAGCCCACGGGAGTCAAACATGGTGTGGGAAACAAGGGAGGAATATCATTATTGCAATACTTGGAACACCCATCAATGGGAAATAGGTGTGGAGCCCCTATCGTGTCTCTGGTCCTCCTATTTCCCAGATGTGCACTAAGGAATTGTACCAAGAGTATTGAAGTTCTACTTGGACATGATGAGGTGGAGAAGGATGTGAATCATGTAACCAACAATTTGGGATTAATGGGGTTGTCATGGTGGTGGAGGATAACTATTGACCGTGGCGGAAAAGCAGTATCCATATCACCTTAACCTGAAATGGGAACAACAAATGAGCATTGACCACTGACCATATTCACAATGTGGGATTTGTATCAATTTGTTGTCTCGACCTTCGAAGGCGTTGGCCCATAATGGTGGGAGAGCCCTTAGGCCTAGCATCTATGCCACTCGGGGGTCCCATTGGGTGTGAAAGGTGATAGAGGCCCTAATGAAGAGAAAAAAAGCCTGAAAGTGGGTGGAAGTATGCCCGAGCAGAGTACAACATTCTAGATACTATGCCAGAGTACCCTTAAGCACAATGGTGAACAGCCGAGGAGGGTTTGTGAAGGAGTGCAGGAAGGAGAGGGTAGGCCAAGGGGCCAAGGTGAAATAGAGATTTATGGGGGATGGGGATGGACCCATAGTCTAGACATTCATGTGGTCCTACATATCCCATAAGCATGGGAATCAAGCCACACATAGTTCAAGATGATTCTCGGGGGGGTAAGATACCCTAACGCGGAAGTGTATGACGTGGAGAGTAACCCGACGTGAATGAGGACATAATACTGCACCACAATGCACAATCCCATAAGTGAGAACCTGTGCCGGGGGCCCGAAAAGGCCAAGGGGCCTCGGTCAGGTAGGCCTTATTAGCTTGTAGATTAACGTCTTGTAGGGAGGATGAGGGCCGGGCCCCCGAAAAGGCCAAGGGGCCTGAGGCTGGGCCTCGGTCAGGAAGGTCTGACCATCTCATAGTTTAACGTCGTTCTATGAGGACGAGGAGGGGCAAGGTGTCTCATCTAAGGATGTGTATGGAACGGAGATCTACCCAACATGAATCAGGAATTAATCCCACACCCTATTTTACAATCACATAAGAATGAACCTTGTCCAGGGGCATAAAAAGGCCATGGGGCCTTGGTCAGGATGGCCTGAACAGCTTGCAGATTAACATCTTGTAGTGAGGACATGGAGGGGAGTAGGATACCCCAATAAAAGGAGGTTTACGGTGTGGAAAATTAACCGAAACGAATGAGGACGTAATCCTACATCACAACATATACTCTCAAAAGAGAGCATGGGTCGGGGGCCTAAATAGGCCAAGGGGCCTTGGTCAGGAAGGCCTGACTAGCTTGCAATTTAACGTCTTGCAGTGAGGATGAGGGTCGGGGTAAGGTGTATCATATGGGGGTGTGTACGACATGGAGAGCATCCCAAAATGAATGAGGACATAATACCACACCATATCGTACAATCCCATAATTGAGAACCTGGGCTGGGGGCCTGAAAAGTCCAAGGGGCCTGAGGTTCGGACTCTCCTGGAGGAAGTTTGTCTCTTAGAGACACAACAAGGCAAAATGAACCACTAAACTAGATATTTGGGACATCTTGGGGTGGAACTAAGGATCCAAGATAGTTGTTGATCATGATTGATACATAGCGTCCAGAACAACAAATGAGCATTGACCACTGACTATATTCAAAATGTTGAATTTGAATCAAATTGCCACTCGACATCCAAGAGGTCATTGGACTGAAGTGGTAAGAGAGATCCCTTAGGCCTAGAATTCAAACAATTCAAGGGCCCGTTTAGATACTGAAGGTGACAGAATCCCAGTCATGGAGTGGGTGAATCACATTTGTGCCAATCTCTCAAAGAGGCGAACGTCTAAAGGGAGTGGGACATATGGCTGGGTTGAGGTTAGATCAACACGAATTGGGCAAAAAGTGCACCCTCTCCATACATCATAACCCGTGGGGAAGATTCTTGAATTTGGGGAGGGACATCAAATGAAATGTCTTGGCGTTCCTACCTATCCCTTGTGGATGGGAATCAAGACATACATCATTCTTGAAGGCCATGCAGTTTATCGTCATGCGGTGAAGATGTGGGTGGATAGAAGAATAGGAGCAGGCACATGGTGCGACCCTGATAATCCTTCTATGAGTGGGGATAAGGAATACTACACCATATCATGCGAGGATACTCCGAGAAAACTATACTTAGGGGGGATAGTCGTAGAGAAGAGTCTGGGGCTGTGCTCAAAACAAAGCGTCTGAGTGTTCCTACGTATTCCATAAGGATGAGAGTCAATCCATATGTAGTTCTGAAAATACAGTTTAATGTCATGCAGGACTGGACAGTTTAAAGTCATGCAGGACCATCGTGCAGTTTAGGGTCATGTGGGACAATCCAGTTTAAGGTCATGTTGGACCACTGTGTAGTTTAGGGTCATACAGGACTGTCTAGTTTAAGGTCATGTAGGACCACCTTTCAGTTTAGGGTCTTGTAGGACCGTACAATTCAAGGTCATGCAGGACAATCGTACAATTTAGGGTCATGCGGGACCATCCAGTTTAAGGTCTTGTAGGACCATCGTGCAGTTTAGGGTCATGCCGGACACTTCCAATTTAAGGTCATGCAGGACAATCATATAGTTTAGGGTAATGCAAGACCGTCTAGATTAAGGTCATGCAGGACCATCGTGCAGTTTACGGTCATGTGGGACTGTCCAGTTTAAAGTCATGGATGACTATTGTGCAGTTTAGGGTCATGTAGGACCGTCTAGTTTAAGGTCATTCAGGATCATCGTGCAGTCTAGGGTCATGCGGGACAATCCAATTTAAGGACATGCAGGACCACCATGTATTTTAGGGTCATGCTGGACTGTCCAGTTTAAGGCCATGCGGAACCACATTGCAGTTTAGTGTCATGCGGGACCATCCAGTTTAAGGTCATGCAGGACCACCGTGCAGTTTAGGGTCATGCAGGACCGTCTAGTTTATGGTCATGCAGGATCATACATTTTATGGTTGTGCAGGAATGAGGGGATCAGGCAAAGTATTTCATGAGGAATGTGGCATTGGTGGGAGGAGTTATACACTCACCATCCATGGTCACCAAGGCATGTGCTCCATTGGGGTAAACCTTATGAATGATGTAAGGTCCCTCCCATTTGGGCTCCAACATGGGTGGTTTACTACTGGGGATCATTGGCACTTGGAGGGCCAACACCATGTCATCTTGCAGAAAAGAGAGGAGGTGAACATTCTTGTCGAAGGTTCTAGCTATCTTACTATGATGCCTTTCCGGATTGTACAGGGCACGAAGCGTACCCTCATCATGTGCTTCCCATTCGTCTAGATGGATTTCTTCCACCTTGCCTGCTAGTCATAGACTACAGTGCATAATGATGGCAGCTGGATATCAATGGGTTGGATGGCCTCTGCCCCATACAATAGGGAATATGGAGTCACTTTGGTGGAATTGCGGGTTGTCATCTGATAATCCCTGAGGTCATTTGGGAGATTTTCCGGACAACTCTTCTTGTTCTGGCCATCCATTTTCTACAAAATATTAGATAGGGTATTGTTGAACACCATGATCTACCCATTTTCCTGCACGTGATAAAGATAGGTATGGTTCGACAGATATTGTACTTGGTGTACCATTTCATCATCTCAGCTGCTCGGAATTTGGTGTCGTTATCAGTGTGGAGAGCGTGAGCGACTCCAAATCGGTAGATGATGTTGGAGCTCCAAAAATAGACAATGTATCAAGACATGAATTCCTGTAGTGTGACTGCTTCTTCCCATATGGAGAAGAAATACATAGCCGTTTGGATAAACCTGCACTGGTGAGCTGTCGCCAATGGACTGGGTCCCACGACATCGAGTACCCACACCGCAATGGCCAAGATTACATGGTGGAGTGGAGTGGTTATAGAGGTCGATGCAGGAAATGTTAATGCACTTGGAACGCGTGAAATCTCTTGGAAATCTGAATACAATCATGGATCATAGAGGGCTAGAAGTACCCTAGTCTCTGGATCTGATGGGACAGCTTCGGGCCAACCTGGTGGGCACCATAGGAACTAGAAAGAACCTCTTGCATGACCTGAGAAATATCAACTCCTTGAATTCAATGGAGTATAACACCATAAAAACCATAGTTATAGAGGATCTGGTAAATACTGGGTCCACTCTGGAGAGTAAACTGTAGTGCGTGACATCTGATTCATTTGCATTTGGCCCAATCAACTGGGAGGCACCCATTTTGGAGATACTTGACAAAAGGGTATCTCCAGTTATGAGTCATTTCTTCCACTGCATCTGAAGAACCTGGGGCACTAGAGGTGGAGGATTTTGCGGTAAGATGGCTTACTCATAGGCCATTGTCATCCTCTGGGGTAACTGGGGAAATGAATCTCTAGTGTGCCACATGTATAACCAGATCATTCTGCTCGGGTTCTGCAAGTGATGCAGCTAAGTTGGACAAAGCATCCGCTTGACCTTTTTGTGACTGAGGGACATGGATAACCTCTAGTCGAGAAGGGAACTGGGCAATTAGATGGAGGTTTCACTCCAACAATTGCACGAGCTCTGCCTTACTGAAAACATAGTCACCATTGACCTGCTTATGACTAATTCATAATCCAATTTCACATGAAAATGGGGCACATCGATCTCAAGGGCCAGCTCGAGGCTAGTGATGAGAGAATGATACTCTACCATGTTGTTATTGCAGCGTTCTACAATAGAAATGAGTATGGAATAATGGCTTACGCCTGGGTAATGAAGTCGATAACCTGACCCACTCTGTTGAGCCCCTGACTATTGAGCCTTTTACCGATGGGACTTCAGGAGGCACCATCAAAGTGAATTTTCCAACATAGGAAGACATGATCTACAGAGGATTGAATCATCGGGAATGTACAGGTCTAGGGATTGATTTGTGGGGTTTGGATGGACGGCAAGAAAGTCTGCCAATGCCTGCCCCTTGATAGCCTTCTGAGGCACGAACCTGATGTCAAACTGCTAGAGAAATACCACCCACCATGCTAGTCGGCCAGTCAACATGGAGTGGTTCACGATGTACTTCAACGTGTCTACCTGAGAGACCAACTGTACCTCGTGGTTCTGTAGGTAATGTCTCAACATCTGTACAGTAAATACGAGCGCAAGAAAGCTCTTCTCGATAGGGTATTATCTAGTCTCTGTATCGAGTGGCATGCGACTGAGATAGTAGAGGCTATTCTTTGTCACCACATTATTATTCTAGGCGAGAATGGCACCGAGAGACTGATCCATAGAAGCGACATAGATAATTAGTGGCTTTCTGGCGATGGGTGGAATCAAGATAGGAGGATTTAGTAGATTCCTCTTGACTTCCTTGAATACGGTCTGACACTCTTAAGCACATTCATAGGTGGTTCCCTTCTTCATGAGCTGGGAAACGAGATTACTCATTCCATCCAGATTTTCAATGAATCGGTGTATGAAGGCTAAATGGCCTTGGAGGCCTCGATGTTCTAGAATATTTCTTGGGGGAGGCATCTAGCTAATGGCCTTGATCTTCTCAGGGTGGATCTCGATGCCTCGGTACCAAACAACAAATCCAAAAAACTTTTTGGAAGTGACCATGATGGAACGCTTCAACGGGTTCATCTTCAGGTGGTGGGAATGGAGGAAACCAAAAACTTTCACAAGGTCCTTGAGATGGTCCTGACATTGGCAAGATTTGACCACTAGATAATCCACATAGCATGCCACCTATGTTCCCAGGGTTGGCATGAATATTTGGTGCATATCCCACTGATATGTGGCAGCTATATTTTTTTAGGCCGAAGGGCATAACCTGGTAACATAATGTTCCTTGGGGGTCCCTGAAAGCGGTGGACTCCTCATATTTAGGTTCCATTCCGATCTGGTTGAATCCATAGTACCCATCCACGAAAGCAAGGGCTCTGAACCTGACTGCATCATCAATCAACAATTCTGTCACTTGATGGGGAAAATCAACCTTTAGACCGTGGTGGTTGAGATTGCGGAAGTCGATACAGACTTTGATATGCCGGTTCTTCTACCTGACTGGCATAATGTTGGATAGCCACCTGGGGTACTAGAATTCCTTGACAAAATTGGATCTAATTAGATTGTTAACTACGGTCTCATCCATGCTATCATTAGAAGGTTGTATCATTCTGGGAGGCTTCTTGAACCCGTGATGGTTTTTAGGGTGACCAAGGCGGTGGATGACTACCTGGGGATCTAGACTTGGTATCTTGCTATAATTCTAGGAAAACATGTCACGGTGCTATTTAAGGAAGTTCACATACCACTGCTTCTCCTCGAGGGACATGGAACCACTGATCAAGGTGGTTCTCGAATCTTCCTTGCTACCGTGGTTCACATGTACCAGTTCATCGACCGTGGTAGAGACACCTTCTTCAAAGGCGGGGGGATCATCCTCTCGATCCTCTTCTCCACATGTGGAGGGATCTTCCATAGGGGGGGAGTCACTTCCAAGCCACCATACTCTGATGGGAGGATGGTTCCGGCTTGAGCGGTAGTGGTCATCACATCAGGAGACTCTTGCGCCACTGAGACCATTACGATGAAAGCAGTTGATCAAATCTTGTTTGGCCTTCGGCCCAAGGGCCCACGCTTGATGATATCAAAGTAGTGACAAAAAATCTTGAGCCGATTATTTCTAGCCCTGCAGAATAGACACATATGAAGTATTTCCGTTGCCATGGGGCAGACATCCCGATACCATACAGGGGTAGAAGGTTCCAGGATCACTCGAGCCTTGTTGGTGTTAGAGTGTGAGGTGATTTTTTGCCATTGATTGGACCTAGGAATATGGATTCCTCTTGAACCCAAAACAACAAAACACTGCCCCATGTTGGGGGTCATGGCCTCTAGCTGATGGATTGTGAAGACGTAGGTGTCATCCAGACCTACCCAGGGATCACTTGTGACCGGGGCGAGCTTAACCTCACTTGCTAGAATCTGCTTTTACTTGCTCTTGTAATAGTCCGCATCCAAATAGCGGGCTTCAAAAGAGGAAAAAAGAGACGCATAACCTTGGAGTATGCCTACTCAACCCTTAAGAGAGTACTTAAGGAACTGGTGATACGATTAAGGGACAGTTGCATGCAGGTGGATCCATGGTCTTCCCATCAATGCGTTGTACGCGGTGTCCTGGGAGACAACCATGAATTCGGTACTGGAAACTAGGCCACCAAACCGGGTCTTCAAAAGAATCTTGTCAACCGGGGTCTACTCGGTCCTATCGTATCCCTGGATTCTTAGTTAGGAGTGAGTTAAATCATCCTAAGACAACCCCAGCATACGCTATGTTCAAGTCGGGATTAGGTTAATCCCTAAACCCGTGTCAATAAGACAGTGGAGGACATCCATTCCATTGAACTGGCCAGTGTTGTATAATGGTTGAATGTGCCCCTATATGGGAGGGTCTTTGTATTCACCAGAGAACGAGATAACTGCCTGGTATTCGGTGTTCCTAATTGCTTATGCATGGAAGGATTTTGTAGCTGCTACCTCCGTCTCAAACTGGAGGGGGCTCCTTAGAGCCCCAGATAGTGCCTCACACATGTATGATGATAGGAGAAGAGCCTCAAGAATAGAATGCCTCAATGGGATACCGAGAAGGTGCTTTAGGACATCATTATTACACACCAAGTTCAAGTGTCTACTTACAGGAGGGCACTCCGTGATTGGAGGCACGAGGGGCCCTGCCGGCTTGGCTGATGGTTGGTAAGTTCAAGGCATGTTCTGTTGCACACTAGTCGAGGCCTGAATAGTAGATGGCAGATGAGAGATGGATAACTATGATTGGCTTATAGTAGGGGGATACATGCCATAGTACAAATGTGGCAGCTCTGCCTGATCTAGTAGCATAAACGACGATGGAGGTAGATCTGAGGACACCAGATGAGGAGGTTTTGCATGCCGAGCTCTACGCTGGGCCTGCTATCTGGTTTTAGTGTCTTGCATGACCTAGATGAAAGTTCCAGATGACATACCATGACGAACCATATGGTTGTGGTCCTGCTGATGCTGGCATCAACTGTGGACATTAGAGAAATTCTCATGGAGTTCCCTCTCGTCGGGAGTCATATAGGGATTTACTATATCCATGGTATTAACCGAAGCGTACCCTCGACTATCACTTAATGAATAATCAACCACTGGGAAGAGTCTGGGATGGATCCCCATCTTAGGGGTCATGAAGTCACAGAGAGTGCGGGACTATGACAACAAAGGTGGAGCACGTTGCTTCTTCTTGCGTCGGTGATGCCCACTATTCTAAGAATAGGCAAACTGTGATGATGACATAGAAGTGATGGTCGCAGATTCTAAAGGCTCCGGCGATTCAGGTGTTCGCAGATAATACCATGGGTGTGGGCGACTGTTTTATGGGCCATCCAGTCATCGTACTTCTGGGATACACGGGTTGGAACCTACTACCACTATCCTTTATCATCGCTACCACATTCTAACCTCACAAAGACACCTACCACTGGTGTCGGGGTTGGGCCCAGCCTGACTATGTTTTTATTGACCTGGTCTTGGAGCTAGTATTTAAACACATAGCAATGCTTGAGGGTGTGGACTATAATTCGATGATAGGAATAGTAGTTGGGGTGATCAGTGAGATTCTCCTCTACTATCCTTTAACACTTAGGTAAGCACATAATAAACTGCTCTAGGGAACTACTGAAGTAAACAGGGACCTGATGCTCCCTAAACGAGAAACTTTGGTGTCTTCTCTCTGGATAGGGGGATCTGGGAGCCTGGCCCTAACGAGGGGCCAGAGGTGCCTACCGAGAAGGCAGAGCCTGATTATCTTGCCTAGGTGGCGGTGGGGCGTTGCGCTGGGGAAACTGCCGATTCTGAGGTGGTCACTGCTGGGCAGGAGGTGGTGCATGTGGGGGAGGGCCTCAGCATGATTGCGGGGCCTGTTCTACTGGAAGAAATTCTAGCTACCTGGGGGCTTCTATTAGTGCCATTGTGGTGGTCTCGGATCTAGCATCCCTCCTTGCTGGGATCATAGGGGGCAGCGGACGCGCCTGACTAGCCTATTGTAGAGCTTCCTCAAAGCACTGGTCCTCATCTAAGAAGTCTTGAAAACCTCTAGGGTAGTTCTGAGTGATCATGGAAGGAACTATCTATTTTTTTACATTCCCAATGCACATCGTCAATAATTTCTCCTAAGTCAGTGGAATTTCTAGGGAGTATGTGATCACCTTCCACCTGGCGATGAATTCTGTGACTCACTCATTAGGCCTTTGATTTCACCTGAAGAGGTCTGCGATGCTGGTCTTTCACGTGGTGTAGCTGAACTAGTATAGGTATTGCTAGCGAAGATCCTCCCAGCCAGTCACCGATCCAATGGGGAGATGACTATAGCAGATAAATGCATGGCCTTCTAATGTCTGCACAAAACATCAGATTTTGGTGGCTTCTTATTGTGCTCAATTCCCCAACATGGGGCCACACATGTAGGAAAAGTGGGCCAAGTGTTGCGACAGGTCCCCTGTCTCATTAAAGGGAGAGAATTTTGGATTTCTAAAACCCGGGGGTGCAGGCATATCATCCACCAACTCCAGATACGGCTTCCCATCTAGTGGGGCTGCCAGCTGCCACATTTCAAACACCTTGAGGTGGGCGATTAGTGCCACAATTAGATCTTCCTGGCGGGGTCCCTTTCTTGACCGGGATCCCTAACCACGAGTGCGTTTCTAGGCTCTTTGACACAGTAGATGGGTTCAGCGGCTCATGGAGTGACTGGTGGAATGGCTTGTGGGTTAGCTGGGGGAACCCATGCTGGATTCCTTAGATTTCTTCACCGTTCAGGAGGGTTTGGTGAGACGTATCACGCCCTCTTGCAGTGAGTTATGGCTTCAACCCTATCCACATGAGTGGTATTATACGGGATTCACGGAGGCATCTCACTGGGGGGGAGTTGATCCCGCCCCTGCAGCCAAGTCCTTGGATTTCCATTGTCGGGTCGTCGCACTATAACATGATTGTCCAGGAGATCGTCGACCATCCTCTTCTGCTCAGCAAGTTGCTGGCGTAACACGATCTTCTCAAGGTCTTCTTCCGTCTTCTGCACTGAGGCTAACGAGTCAGAGTGCTCGACATCTCCGACATGCTCTTTACGCTTACTAGTATTCGGACTGAGTACCAACGACTCAGTGGGCACATGGAGACATAATAGGTTCCTCCAATGGAGAGTAATCCTCCCTGATGGATCCAACAATGGTGGCAAACCATCAGGAGGAAAGACTCCATCAAGAAATTCCAGGTCATCCTCCTTGTCCACGACACCGGCCATGTGGACAGTGACCCTTCCTGTGGGAATGTCCTCAATATCACATATCGAGTCAGGCTGCCGTCGAATAAGGCTGAAGAAGAGGGCAGCACACTTCCCCCATACACTGACTTGCACGTGGGGGGTAGCCTCCCTGATGATTTTGTGGAGTACACTGACACTCTAAACACATTTTCGTTGGTAGGTCCTCTGGAGACCTAGTGACTTAGGGCGCTGGGCCATGGTGAGTGTGGCCAAATTGAACAGATGGCATTGCTTTTCGATATTCTCAACGGGAACTTGGCTCCTGGGGTACACCACCTGATGGTAATGAAGATAGAAGTGTGTCACCCATAGGGTTTGATGGAAGCACTCGACTTCTTCTGGGGTAAGGTATTCTGGCACACAGAAGTTCAATGCAGCCACCGACCAGAACCTCTCCTGCAAGTGATCCGCCACAAGAATGTTCCAAAAGATCCTGGGCTCATATTTTGAGTCTGGCCCCGTATATCCCCACTCCTCAATCGAAGGCAGTTGGGGAACTTGTATAGGTACTAAGGTGGACCACTGAGATAGTAAACTGGGCAGTGGAGAATACAGAGAATGAGCCGACTGGCCTCCGAATTCAAGGCATTCCTCCAATGAGTGCGGTGATCTGACCACAATGTTTTGATATGGTGAGTTGAAAGTCGTAGCTTCTGGTGCAGGGATCGCATTTACCTGCGATGGGTCACGCTATTTCTCAACCACCATCTGTCCCAAAAATAGCTCTCCAAGATCTTTGGTCAATGTATAGGGCACTTCTAGTAATGATGGTGGTGAAAGCACGGTCAGAACCTGTGGGACTCCCAAATTATCTCTTCCTGTATGTACCTGCAAAGAGAGGTAGTAATCCAGTGGACTTCACACTCTGGAAGGATGAGGCTGATATGCCTTGTTCTTTCCCCAGTCCATGGAACAGAGGAACGAGGAGAGGGTTCCACCGCTGAGTCGTACTCTGCATCATAATCCAAGAAACACACAGGTTAGTTCTTAGTATGTTGTTTTTCTGTATTCTTCTTGCGGCTGCGACAACCCTCCTTCCTTCCCATGAGATACATTTTTGGGGAAGGGAAAATTCCTAACATGAGAAGGTCCTTCTGTCATACTAGTGTTGTGGTGGGGATTACTTCCTCTTGAGTGGGATGGGGTGTGTGGTTCACTGGGGCAGATGTCAAAGGGGACACGGGAGGGACCCCCGTGCTGAGTGCTGGTACGGGTGGGAACCCTGCTGGATTTGAAGGGAGAACTTATAGGACCTCCATGTCGGGTTCCCTTGGTGACGTCAGAGTGAGGCAAGTCCCCCTTATGATTGGACAGAACACGGTTAGGACCTCCGTGCTAGGTTTTTGTGAAGTGATGTTTATCTGCACCCCTCTGGTTACTATGACGAGGAGAAACTTCATCGGTTGCTTCAAGGATGTGAGGTAGTTCCTCACATCAGAGAGTGACTGGATGTGCAACGTCCCCACCCCAGTGGTCCGTGGCAGAAGGGACAGATCCTTATCTAGTGTAATGAGTGCGGGAGAGGCTCCCATATTAGGTGTTGCTACCACGGGGAATGCCCTCATTCGGGTCAAAGGTGGCATGTGACATACCTCATAATCGGGCTGGGAGTAGGAAAGGCATGCGTCCCCCATGGTGGCTACATTGGGAGGTCCCCGTAGTGGGTTCCATTACTATGGGTTAGTACATGGTACCGACCCAGCCTACCTGTGGGGTGGTTGGGGTTGTGATCTCGGTCGGGCATATAGATGCTCCTACTCAGCATATGAAGGGGGATGTGATGCACTTCGGTGGTAGCTTGGGACACAATAGCCACTGACATTGACACCCTTTTATGGGCATCCTCCTCGACCTCTTCCAGATGCTAGAGTCAAGTGATTTGGGTCGGTACCAGTGGTGCATGTAGGTATTCAACCTGCTCTTCAGTTCGTGGAACCGGGTGGTGGAGCTAGCGCTGCTTGGTGGGGGCCCTCGCTGGGAACCCCTGTGACAGAACTCTGGCTGGGTGGGCCCGAACAACTTCTACCTCATCAGAGTAGGGCATGGAGTCATCGAGGAATTCTGGGTATATGCCCCTGAAATGATTAATGGTTGGAGTGGGGAGCAGCGGCTCCCTATGTGTCCCTTGAGGGTGTTGTTGACGGTGAGGTGTAGATGCCTCTAAATCCAGGAGGGCCATGTCCCTCATAAATAATACCCCCACCTCATTGTACCTATGTACAAGGTCATCTATTACCCTACATTGGATAATATTTAATGGGGAGAGGGTGCATGGGAGCCAAGTAGCCACAACAGTAGAGGTAGTCGTTAAAGAAGAAAAACCGCATGGGGTAGCTGCGTTGTGATTTCCCCTCCCCCTACGTCAGTGGGTATGAGCTGATCTAGTTCCGGATGCAGAAACTCGGCTCCTGATGGCAGGGAGATCATCTCATTAGTACTGATAGAAAATGAAATCGACACCCAGTGCTGCAGCTTCATTCCTTCTTCCATGGCCGGTAAGAGGTATCCATGCTGACAACGTCGCAGACCGAGATACCCAACATTTTGACTACCCCAATCTTCTGGTGAGTTTCATGCCATGACCACTATTTTCTTGGCGGGACCCGACACTAGATATCTGTATCTAGTGACACGTCACTCTACTGATGTCTTGATCGTTACTAATCTCCACATTGAGGAGAATAATTATCACGTTAGGTTTACCATTTTTGATTCTGACGCTTTCACTGGGGTGCGTGCATCGGTCGCATTCAGGGGGACATCGGTGTGGTTCTGTTTCCCCACATTCCCGCATTCCAAAGTTGGGCAGCATTCTCCCCTTATTCAGGGATGTCTGTTCCTTAATCAAAACAGGATTATGGGATGTCGGTTCTTCCATCCGTGGATTCCTCCTCGGTACTTTTCACCTAGTTCGGGTCCCCCTTTTAGATTTAATATGTTGTTCATGAAACTCTACCCAATTCCATGTTACCATGGACACTGGTAAATTACGCTGCTTCTGTCAGGACATTCCAAAGGGTCCAGTCAGGGTAGCAACCTTCAGTTGGGGGATTAGTCACGTTGAGGCATCACTGGCGTGTCTTGACACTGGGGAGTTGGTGTGTCTGTCTTTTATCCCATATTATAGGGATTCTTGAGGGTGTGGAAGCTCGAGTCATTGCAAATCGAGCACGGGGAATCACATGACATAGGCATGTATCTGAGGTTTTCCTCAGATTCCCATGTTCAACACAGGGTATGCCGCATGTTTAACATCTAGTGGAGACAGATCAGACTGATCAGAACACTAGAAAGAGAGGATCAGATTGAAGGACCACCATGAGGGAACATAGATATTGGGTCTAGCATGTGGGCGGCTTCCCAAATACTATGGAGGGGAATGGAATGATCTCATTAGAATGTGGTGGCCCGGGTAAGAATCAGGATGGTTTTGGTCTTGAGCCTCGAAGAGACTTCCTACATACCATGCCTTATAATGGATCAAAGTCCTCCTAGTTCATGAATGGATGTGTGGGGCTTACTCTCTAGGCTGCCCAGATGTTGGTGAGCTAATGTGAAGGAGATTAGAATGACCAGGTGGTGGGCTTGAACCTCGTGAGGCTTCCAACGTACCATGCCTTAGCATGGATCAAGAACCACGTAGTTCAGATGGGTGCGTGTCAGTGAACCGACATAAATAAGGAACTTGGCCCAGGTTGGCAGAGGTCTTGAACCTCATGGAGGATTCCTACATACCATGCCTTAGCATGGATCAATGTCCCCATAGTTCGGATTGGAAAAGGGGTTGTTGGGCCGACGTGAAGGGGTTTCAGAACTACTGGATGGTGGGATCACGACGACCTACCGCTGGATTGGGATGTAGTTTAATGTCATGTGGGACGAGGGTGTGTAGAAGAACTAACGTGAATAAGAACCTAGGTCCAGGTGGATGGTGGTCGTGAACCTCATGGAGGCTTCCTACGTACCATGCCTTAGCATGGATCAATGTCCCCGTAGTTCGGGTGGTGGTGTCAGAGAACCGATGTGAAGATGGACCAGGGCTCTGACGGTCAGTGGGCATGAACCTATTGGAGGCTTCCTACGTACAATGCCATGACATGGATCAATGTCCTCATAGTTCAGATGGCGGGGGTTAGGGTCGGTTCTTACTCTAAGCCCACGCGAGTCATGCTCAGTTTGAGAAACAAGATGCAGTAGGGACCTGACTATCACATCATGAAAGGTGAGTCTATGGGAATCGGAGTGGGGTATATACATGGAGCGGCCCAATGTGTGGGTAATTACTCCAGGATTGAAGCACATAGGCAAAAAAGTGAAAAGGTAGAGGGATTTGGCACCCAGGAAGAGAGGATGAGGTCTTCTCCTTATCACATCCTCTGCTGGCCTTGGGTACTGAATATGAAAGGAGGGTACAGGTTGGCTACGCCTCCTGCAATTGAAGCTGGGGGGGGGGGGGGGGTTATGCCAAGTCGGCTACCCTTCCCCCGAGGACAAACTCCACTCCTAGAAGGAGGATATCATCCCTTGTAGGGACTAGGGGGCGTGGATAATGTCTAAGGTGGGGGAAGCCCGTGTGAGAGGCACAGGGTGATGTCACAGTTTAACGTTGTGTGTTGAGGATGAGGGTTCTTGAAAGTTTAACATATTGTAGCTCAGATGAGGTGGGTTTAATGCAAACACCTAGGACAATCACAACTAGTACCCTCTTCTCCTTGTCGGAGGGAAGGTACATGCTATTCCATACTGAATGGGGTCGCAGAGCGAACCATTGAGTGGTCCATGTTAGCATGGTTATGCGATGAAGCAATAGCCATTAGTGTGCCTATGCAACGAATCATGAGGCAGATCAATGCAAATGTGGTATCATCAAGGGGACTTTGAATTCACATCATGCATGCCTGGAGGGTCACCTGGGAAAAGTAATTGCCAAGCAGAGGAGTCCATAGGCATGGGCCTTGTGGAGGTCGGTTGATCTGCATGGTGGAGGGCACTCGCAAAGGGGTGTGATTCATGATGTGGGGTGCCATAGCATTAACATGGGGCAGAGGTGCAAGTGGGAGGTTCTTCTCAAAGTGGAAAGGTAGTCGCGGAGCACTTCCTCGCAGAGCACATGTGCCTCGCGAAGAAGAGTGTCATGAAATAATGATCTTTTCAATGTACAGTGATCCAACCTTGGCATATGGATCTCGTGTACAAGAGGGGTACTTCTTGAAGCATAAAATCTTTGTTACAACCCGGTTCCCCTTGGGGATCACCTTCCTTTGTGAAATCCCTTAGGATTTGTGAAAGGTATCCCTCTCGAAAGAGGATATTAAAATGAGACAATATAGTGGCACCTCGCGATGCAAAAATACCTCGCTTAGATCACGATTCACTGAGCAAAAAAAGTGTGCTTTGCGATTTGGGAGTTGAGACGCCGAAAGGTCGGATTGTCCATCCTGAGGTCTCAGTGGTAGCTCTGTATTTATAGGCAATAGGTTCTAGGAAGAAAATATTATGCGGCGTGATGAGGGATTGGGTTGCATTTCCGTGGGTCCCGAACATCAGGGGTGTTCACGGAGGGTACCACCTCCTTGGCTTCGCGGTGAGCTCGCGAACGTTAGGGGCGTTCGTGGAGGGTAACGCCTCCTTTGATTCACGGTGGGATCACGAACATCAGAGGTGTTCCCAGAGGGTACCACCTCATGTGCTTCATGGCGGGCTCACGAATGTCAGGGGCATTTGCGGAGGGTACCGCTTCCTTTTCTTCGTGGCACCTGCGTTGCTTGGGGGGACTACGTGGAGTGGATTCGTGAAGACGGCCATGGGGCCTCTTTTACTTCATTCGTTTCTACCCACATTTTTGTTCCAGCACATAGCATAATTATTATTATCTAAACATATGTAGGATTTTTTTCTCACATATTCGATGCCTTATAAAAATCACCAAGGCTCATGTTGTCAATCATGACCCTATATAGTTGTTTGAGACTAACCACAAGAATTCTCATTGCATCTCCCATTTCATTCAGTTTATCATTCAGAAAACCATCACAGTTTTCTTCACATCCACTGTTACTTTGGTGCCTGCTAGATCCATCCATTTACTAAAACCAAAAAGGTTGATGTGAATATATTAGTAAAATCATCATATAATATCTTATGAGGGGGGTAAATACTAAGATAGACTTCTTCATTTTATCTTGAACTCATTTAATTTGTCTGAAAAATGTTTCACTCTATCCAATATTCTATCCAATATGGTTAGGTCACTTATGATTAAATAACACCATAAACTCAAAAGTTATCAAAACCGACCTCTAATACTAAGTATAAGTACCCATCCTTAAAAATTACATAATCATGAATTATGTCAAGAATTAACATTGTGAATTTTTTCAGGATTAGTGTTTTAAATAATTAGGAAATAACAATTACATAACAACATGAATATTATATGTAGACACTACTACCCAGTATCCATTTTTCATAAAATAAAAACTATTAAAACAACGACATGTCTACTTCCATGTTTTAGACAGCATGTCTTTTCCTTGATCTCTTCCTTGACCCTATTCATCATTATGTCCAGTGAAAAACATTTCAAAACATGGGATTGTATAAAAAGATCAGTAAGGGTTATAAAATATTGAAAAGAAACATTAGCCCGTCAATAAATTCAAATCAATTAAACCATAATTTATAATCATAACATTCCTCATGAAATCCTATGATTTATCAATTAACATACAGAAATCATAAATCATAAAGGTAACTTATGGAATTCATAACATAATTGCAGTGTATATATCACAACTACATAGGGTGTCAGATTTGGAATACACATCAGAGTATATTCAATAAATATCTTAGGAGAAACATTCACATTTACCTCTGTCATGTTACCTAATGCATTGGAGGGCTATCTTAGGCTCACCCGCCCTAGGTTTATCATGGAACCACCCGTATACGTAAATAATGCCCAATAACCATTACATAATCATAAAACATAACTCAAGAATAAAGGAAAGATAAAATTTCCACATTCCAATCACAATATATCAATTCATGATATTGAAATAAACAATTCATTATCAACGCATTATCAAAACCTTTTAAAATATTTAATAATGAGATTTTTGAATCAAAGTGTCCCATACCACTTTGAAACGTT
The DNA here is from genome assembly GCA_963277665.1 of Viscum album. NCBI lineage: Eukaryota > Viridiplantae > Streptophyta > Magnoliopsida > Santalales > Viscaceae > Viscum > Viscum album. Next base: position 1,114,858,109 of record OY728131.1, read on the forward strand.
TATACAAAATAACATTTTAAAACATCAATGTCTGTATAAATAAATACATAAACAGCCATTTTGAAAACATGGACATTAATGAGAAATATTTAGATGAATAAATATCTAAAACTTTTAAAACAATATTTCAATTAAGGTGTTTTTAACAAAATGAGAGATGCATGAATACAAATAATTGAGGAATAGAACTTAATAAAAAAATATAATATCGTGAGAATAAAGGTATTCATGATATAATATGCCAAAGTACAATATATAAACCATATAATAGCGAATTGGTTCATAATAATAATGAAGTCTCAGTGGAATTTAAATTGAGACGAAATCCCTTATAAAGCTGGTATCCTTATATTAAGGATAAATCAATTACATAATTATGTATGAAAAATATAAATACACACAATATAATTGAATATTAAGTGTAAAACAATCAGAATTAATTCACACATATTAATATAATGATATAATCAACAAGTATATGTTTAACCCAAAGAATTGAAATCGGGTTAAGAAGTTACGTTACAGAAATTCAACGGCCTAATGACCTGACATTAAAATTGAAAAAAATTGTTAATGAGAGAAAAAGAGAATCTCATCACTTGGACATAAAATTTACAGCAATAAGGATATTGAAAAACATATCCCAACAAAAGAATATGTAAATTAAAAGAAATTATGAAAAAAATTCTTTTAAAAAGAGGAGGGTGAAAGGTTCCCTTATATATAGGGTAACATGCGAAAGATACAACAAATCAAAGAAGATTCATTAAATGAAGATGTAAATAGCCAGAAATTATAGTATATTAACCAATAAATACAATCATGGATAGTGCATATTCCACACAGAAGGAAATAGTGGCCAATATAACATGAATCTCATGGGAATACAAAGTGATATCAAAAAACCTTACTATGATGAAATCAATTGATTCGTATTAACATAAGTTAATAAACACCAAATGAATCACAAAATACAAAAAATATAAAGAGAATAATGATAATATATATCAAAAATAAGTACCCAACACACCACATGAAATAAATAAATTGCGAACAATGGAAATCTCATGGAATTGAAAGTGAGATAAGAAATCCCTTAACTCGTATCCGACATGACTCGTTTGTTCCTTATTACTCTTGAATAATAAACTAAAGTCAATTTATACTTTCTTAAGAACCTTTTTAAAGTTTTTTATTCCTTTTATATATCTTATTACCATGTTATAAACATTATGTAATCATTTAAGATAATAACGTTCATTTTGTCGATATTTGGTAATGTAAAAAATGCACTTCTTATAATTAAAATATGTTCACATAGTCAAAAGTTCATTATATAAAGAATGATATTCATGATATATATATATATATCATATATATCACATATATCTAGTATATACATGTATTTATAATAGTACATAACATTTGGATGTATGAAATGAAATGAACCGTTCATGGAGACGGTAAGTCGTACAAACATATGAACGCTACATTCATTTCTATTTAGAATTTTAATTGAATGAAAATTTATGACACATAGTTATATTATAATTCCAGTATAATATCATATATAATTTAAATAACCCCATCCTTTATATGTCCCACATATGGTATTAACGTGTCCTATCACTTGGAGGGGGCGGTAGTCCGCACTACCTCAAATGAAATTATAGCGTTTACCCATAATGGAAACCATATAGGTATGATTTAAAAGAAAAATACAAAAGAATAAAGAAATAATTACAATAACATATATCATATATAAAGACAGTTCCATCTTAATGGCCACCAAGATAGGTTGTAGGAGATAATCATACAATCATTGTTTCGTGAGGCGTTAGTTTTCCATCCAAAGAAAAAGTAGGTTCATCACCCATTAGATGGAGGTGTGGGTATGTGTAGTTAAAATAATTTTCATAAAAACATCCTAATATATTGAGGATACTGTTTTTATAAAATAAAGTTTTAAAAGGAGTTTTGGGGTTGGAGAAGAAAAATAAGAGAAAATAATTTAAGAGAAATTGTTATGTTAAATTCGGGTAACTCGCATTGGATTGAACAAAAATGTCCTCTTGAACTACCTTCTGCCTAAGGTAAGGATTCTAAGAGGAGGAGAGTGATCATGAAAGAGTATTTGAAAAGGTATTGGATGATCCTTGTGGCTTGAGAGGTGTGTGGAATTTGTTAGGAGTTAGGGATTTTTATAAGGGGGAGGAGGGGCTCTTTACGAAAATTTGAAAATATTATTTTATTACATATTGATATTCGGTTTCTAAAGATCCAAAAATAATTAAATTAAAATATTGTATGACTAATGATCTAAATAAAATCATCCAATAAGAATTGGATAGTTTTAGGATATTTGTTTAATATTTAGAATCTTATTTATTTAAATCATTTATTAATGAGGTAAATACCACATCATTATTGTGTCATAAATAATATAATTTATTTGATGTCTAAAAATTATAAAAAAATACCATGATGTAGGATATCATTGTATATTTCAAATTAATATTTATGGTCTAAAATATACTTTGTATAGTCTCTTAGAAAAATTAATTTACTTAAGGATATTTGATTATGTCATTTCTCCCGTTACTTTATGTTAATTAATCGAATGTGTCGTTATCAATCCCAAGTGGCTCAATAGGGTCCCAAAATCGACCCAAAGATACCCATGGTCGTAAATGACTCAACCAATAAAATTAGGACAAGTTTTAAGGTTATTATGTTTTATTATAATATTATTTTTACCTTTGATTACCCTATTTACCTCTAACCGCGTAAATAATAATAAAACGTTATTATTCATCAAAAATTATTTTCATCTTATTGAATCAAATTTTACATATTAATAACCCCCATGTATGTCTGATTATTTAATCTAATTTATAGTAGTGGTAAAATTTCATTTAATTGAAAAAGCTTATTTTTTAACTACTGCTAAGTGGTTTCACTATTCATCAAAAATTGATATATTTTAGAAAAATACCAGAAATTCAGCCTAAGATATATTTGGTATAAAAAATTCAAAAATTATGTCTATATTACCAAATTAAAAACATAGAAATTTCAATAATTAATTTAAAATTAATTCTCGTTGTCAAAACAAATAGCATGTTTTTAAGAAACAATATCTATCAAAATATTGACACTTGTTTATGTCCAATTTCAAAGGGAAATTAATTACAATGAACATCATTAGATTAAATGGTAAAAATATAGTCTGATTACACTTTAAAAACAAATAAAAATTTAATCTAACCATATAAATAAATTATATTTAAAAGTGGATTTGAATTAAATTACAGTATTTTTCACTATTCATTAAAATTGAATTTTATCAGAAAAATACCAAAATTTTACCCATGGAAAATATTAATGACTTGATTCTAAAGAGAAATTTTATTTTGTATAATAGAATATATAAAAGTGACCAAAACTAGATTTAATGAGGGTTCACCATCCAAAGGCGGTAAATCAACCAAAAAATGAATATTAGATTATTTATGATTAAAATAAAATTAATTCACATTTTAAGCCTCTAAAATTTAATGGATAAATGTAAAAACATTTAACCAGAATATATTATCATATTTTAGTTAGTTCTTTTACTTCCCTCCAATAAAACAGCTAATCGTTAACAACCATAAAATATTATTATTATATTATTAATGTGCAACATAAGATTTCAAAGAAACACATTATTGTGTGTTATGTATGCCATCAAATCATAGAGTTCCTGTAAAAGAAATATTATTATTTAATTTAAAATTATTAGAAAATATGAAAATTCCATGATATTTATTTACTGAGGATGTTACATTTAATTACCTGAACATATAATCATACATAAAACAGAATAATATTTTAAAATAACAGAACATTCGATAGTATATCTGACTGATAACAATAATCATTTATGAACCACAAATTATTATTATCTAAATATGAACGTTAAAACCTAATCATTGAATTGTTGGGTATTATTATTATTAAAATAATTAATTAATATAAATAATTAAAATACTAAATAATAACTCCTTTATTAATTCATTGGAAATATGTAACTAAATTATAGAAATTTATTTTACTATTCAAAAATATATTTTCTTCAAAAGTAATGTTTTTTCTTCATTTAAATATATTATAAATAATTCATGGATATTTTAAATAAATTTATAAAAAAATATCATTTTCAAATAAATATATAAAAATAGGGTGTATTTTTTATATTTTTCGATAAATATTAACTTTATAATGAGTACAGATAAATTATGATAATTATTGAAATGTGTATATTTGTTTAAATAATTTTAAATATTAAACATTGATACAAAATGATTCAAAATAAAAATTAGTTCTATTTTATTTTTAATATTATTATTATTTTCATTAAAATTTTAAATTTTATTTAAATTGGTATAAATTCATTTTTTTAAATGATTTTTCTTCAAATATCTCTTTTAATATATTTTACATTATTTTTTTAAATTCATTTGTGCAACATATATTAATTTAATCATGAAAAAAGAGAACATTATTTTCAATATAATATCCAAATGTGGTAATTATTACCTTTCAATTTTTTCTTAGTGAATATTATCAACAGTAAATAATTATCAATATGGTAAGGGTAAATTAGGTAATTAATGTAACAAATAATTTGATAAAGGCCTTAAAATGATATTAAAACATTAAATACATTCATTCTATATAACTATATCAGCCATGCCCATTTAATATTCAAATATATGATATATTTTTCCATTTTTCAAAGGTTTTTTCTTTTATATCCTTTTATTTAAATAATAGTAAAAATTTCGATTTCATTGATTAATTATCATTAATTATTAAATATAAATATAAACATAGGATATTTTATGTTAATAGGAATTTTTATAAATATTAATAAATATGTTTTCATTGATAATTATATCTAATTTATATGGATGTAAAAATAAAATAAAATGCTAACAAAACCTAGAAAAATATCTATTCAACAAATAGAATAATATAAAATGAAATTATAATTAGTAAATGTGATATAAATTGAATAAATTAGTGTGTACCAAAAAATTTATGGATCTATATGAAATTTTATGGATGTATTAAAAGATTATATTTAAATATCATCATTGATTTGATGTATTTAATTTCAAATTACATTAATAGTGTAAAATGATATTAATGATATTTTATAACTAATAATATTTTATTAAATGAAATAAAATTTTAAAAAATAATATATTAATCCAAATAAATTAGATATGGTGTCAAAATTCTACCTTTTTCCATTTATGGGTTGTTTATGAAATTTATTGAAACATTATAGCCCTTTAAATTATAGAAAACATTAATAATATGGTAATGGTCAAAAAGATTAATGGGGGGTGGGGGGTTAAAAGTAAAAAAATAAGGATAAAAAACAAAACAATATCAAAATTTTATTGGAATATAGTATTTTTATCAATAGACATCCTATCGTTGATTTGCATATTTTTGAAAAAACTGAATATATAAATAATTTTTTTAATACATTATGAAATCCCAAATGATCCCTTTCACTCATTTATTTTTATAAATAATGATAGAATTTATAGAGGAATGGTATTATGTATAAACTAACGAAACCAAATTAGTAAAAAATGGGAGTTTAAAATTATATCTTAAAATTGAGGCCTCAACTCAGTATGACAGGTGCCGGAGAGGATGAAATCACCACCTGACACCCCTTTGTTCGGAAGACTATCACTAACATATTGTGATTATTTGAAAACATGTGTAATAATATAACTCATTAGGAAGATACTATTATGAAATTTAATCCATCACATTGTTGTCTTATAGGGTATATGAGTGTTATCATTTTGAACAACATTTAAAAACATGGGATAGTCACACTCAATCAATAAATAATTCAAAACTCATGACATTCCATATCTACATTATTGATCAAACTGAGCATTTCATTTTTCAAAAGAATAGGTGACACCACAAGGGCCTCATAAGAATCCCACAATTTCACAACTTTGATTTCTATACATATCTCCATAGCCCGTGGGACACTTATTACCTCTCAAGGATCCATCAAAATTACATTTAACCAAACCTTGTAATGGCGATATCCTGAACACTACAAATGAATGAAATGGAAGGGGAATGTTAGCTTTAACCATCATAGGTATTATCACTAATAATACTTGTACATAGTTATTGTACAGTCCCCTTTGAAGGGATGTTTTCTACTAAATATCCACAAAGGTTTAACAAATAACTAAGGAAGAGACAAAGGAGGACTCTAGGTGCATTTTCATGTTTCAACCTTGAATATGGTATTTAAGATATCCACAGAGGCCATAATTAGGAGTCCCGTGATATGATTGCAGATTGGGACCTAGAATAATTCCTTCACACGATTGAAAATCAAGTGGACATGCAGTAGATGAAGATCAATAAAATCATAAATATAATTTGATATTTATTAAGGCATATGAAAGACTAAAACAAGATAACCTAAGTAATCTTGTTTTGGTGAGAAATGTATTTGGATAAGGGGGTAATACCCACTTTTTTAATTCATGAATCTATCAAGAGTTGAGAAAAATATTTCCTCCAAAAGATGGTGAATCATGATGGAGACATATATTTTTTATTCAATGATATAATCTAGTAGGGGTATCCTTTGAGTTTACTTCTTATAATAAATCATTTAGTATAGAATTACATCATTATCTTGTGACTAAATCAAAATATCATCCATCGAAGGAAAAATAGAATATCAAGACACTCCTATAACATCATCATTTGGGGAATTAATGTAGTTTATTTGATCATTAATGATACTATTTTAATCCCTCATTGAAGAGGATGTGGTAGGTATATTATCCAGTTGTATACCTACCAAATTTTAAATTCAAAATTGAAGATATGAATTTTTATAATCCTACAAATGAGACTATGATGAAATTATGGTAATTATGATTGTTAAATTGGGATAGATAGAAGAATCAAGATAAATAAAAGTTCCATACATAAACCTGCTCATATATCTAGACCAAAGATATACCATAGATATATAATTATAATTTAAATTTCTACAAATAAATTTTTTATACAGTGATTGATTGAAATGAAAGATATTCTTGATGTCTAGGCCTCTATGTACATGTGATTTTGAGCTCCAATTCCTTGAAACTATGATGATATTTCGATCATGATTTCTTCTACTCTAAATGAACATTATCATTTCCATTTTTTTGATCTTGAGAAATAAACAATTCCATTTTTAATCTCTATATGAGTAGTAAACTTTGGAAACAACAATATTCTTAACATAGCAGATTCATCATGCTTGAGATATATAGAAAGACTTTCCATTCCACAATTCTATGTGTCTCCATACTAGTCTCAAAATATTATTGATGTAAGCACCATGGTGTATTACCTAAAACAAGGTAACCCTTAACTAGTTAAAAGGAAAATATCCATATCTAATGCTCAAATCTCTTATCATGATCTACGTTGTGGTAGAATAAATATGCATTTCAAGATAAATTAAGGAGTTTTTTTAATGTATTGCAAACCCCATCACCTTTCTATAGTGCATTAGTTCCCTTTTGATATTACTTATAGTTATTTTATCACCCTAGTTAAAATTTAGAATGTCGTCACCATAAAAAAAGTCTTATAGAGAACATACTCCTTGAGAAAACCATTTAGTTTTCAAGTACCCATTATCTAAAAATTTATAAATAATACTGTTGAAATACTTACTTACAATAAAAATATGGAAATGAGTGGGTAAAATTTCCTCAGCAAAATAGAAATTGAAATACCATTAGGGGAACCATTTATAAAAATTGAGAATAGTACATATCCCAAAATTACATTAACCAAGTGAAATTTTTTCCATCAATGAAAATGTAGATAAATAACTGAATAATAAATCCCCAATCCATGGTGTCAATGGATTTTTTTTAAATCATCTTGAAGGATTTAATACCTCCCCTGATTATTTTATTTAGAACACTAACACATTTTGGGCCAATTATGAGATAATCATGAATGATTATCTGGTTGATAAATCCAAATTGGTTTTTATAGTTTAATTTACCTCATACAATGGTAATTTTATTATTAATAATTTTTCCCATTATTTTGTCAACGATGTTGATAATCACAACTAATCATAATTGACTGATATCACATTCATTTTTTCACTTATGGAATAATGGAAGTAAATTGAGAGTCAGTCCCTTATGATAGAGAGATACAATTGAAAATGTGTATAACCAATTAAAAACATTATAATATATTTTTTCCTAGTAGGTTAGGATAAAAAGTTTGTTAAAATCATCAATATTTGGAGAGCTCTTCAAATTATGGAAAAAAACTACATCCATAATTTTAATAACTGAAGAAATTATCAGGAGAAATATATTGTACTCATCAAAGTAAAATGATGGAATAATATGCAACCACAAGTCTGATCAATATGGGTTTCCATTGAAATGATTTTTTTTAATGAAACAATATGGTTCGAAATAGTTTGCCTATCAGTCAAGATCGGGTGTATATCCTCGAGAATGGTAAGTGGCCAACTAATACCCCATATTATTTAAAGGGAATTCATGAATATTTTATTTCTATCACCATCTATATTATAATTGGTCTTAAAAATATGTCTCTAATATTTATCATTGTGCTAGAGTAGGTTTTTGGGATTTTATGACATATCCTCTTATTTTTCAAGACAAAAGATAATTTTTTCATAGTGATGTCATCTAGGAGTAACTGGATAGATTTATCAAGATAGTAAATCTCCATTTTGAAATAGGTAAACCCCTTTATTTTCCATTATTTCATCTTTTCATTAAGTAGTTTAATCATAAAAATTAATTGTATAAAAATAAACTTTGCTATCAACCACATACTATGTATCCCAAAAATGATTTCAAAATTCATTATATAAAATTACATTTTTATTAAACCTGATATGAAGTTGTGGAAGTCATTATTTATAAAGAATATCTCATGGAATTGGTGATAATATGAATTTTATTACTCCAAGGTGGATCATGAGACAGATTCCATGATATTTAATGAGGAATCTCTGACAAATTCTCTTTCAGATCATATATCTTATATTTTTTAGGATGTCATTTGTATAGGGGAAATTTTTCTCCAAAAAAATTAATCTCCATCACATCACATTCTTTAATTCATGTTCTTATGTCTACTCTTTATGTTGAGTGAAGGAATTCACCATGTCTTTCATCAGGAATAACAATTGAATTAAAATATCCATTTATTATCCATGTATCATTTATAATATGAGATAGGGTGGTCATTTTTACCTAGATAGATTTATTTTTAAGGTAGATGATAAATTCATAAGTCAATGTGAAAAAGTTGTACTTACTTTCCCTGAAAATCCTACTTGTAATGATCTACTCACATACTATAAAAATTCATGGATTATTGATCTCACTAGGATCCAAAACATCAATCTATCTAATATTGACAGGGGGTTGTATCATCCTATGTAGATGGGATCCCCTTTTTCCAAAGACGAGATTTTTCTAGAGAGATATACAAATTGTGTAGAAAGACCAATTTTGAACAGAGACACCAATGAAAAGAGGTAGGTTATATTTTTATTCTTCATCAACTAGTATTACCCAAGAGGATACTACATTATCATTAGTATTTTCATATTTATTAGTAGAAACATACTGTGATGATTCACCTTTTTCAGGTCTCATATCATTGTTTTCTATTTTTTGGAATTTCATTCTACACATTGGGATCATGATTGGGTTTCAACTACTCTAAATGCTTTTAAAATTGATAATACCTTTTCCAACCATATTTCATAAATCACTGAATGCTAGAACATGTTCATTTTCTATTCTCACCTCAAATGTTTTTATCATTACCTATGAGACAAGCAATATACATAGGGTGGAATTCATGGTTAAAATCAATGATAACTCTTGTATATAATCCTGGGTCTCCATTGTGATTGTGAGGATCAAAATTCTAGAGAATTGAAATTCATAATGCATGACCATTGGGAATATTTCGATTCCAGAAGACCCAAGCTTTTTTTTGTGAATCCTATCATAGATTATTGCATTCATGTTACTTCGATTGAAGGGATTGAAGTTCACAACCCATTCTCTAATTCACAAGAATCATAATTTCAAATATTAATTTTTTATCCTCATATAATATTAAAATAATAATTTCTTTATAGAATGATATGGATATACAATATTCTAATTAGAATATATCTATAGTTTAAAAAATTTTATATGTTATTAATTATGGGTTTTTTATCATCAATTGTCCATGAACTATAGTCTTTCACATAAGAGAACTGTTCGGGAGGAGATAACATACAATGTTCAATATATTTTTGAAGTGTGTTAGGGATAGAAAAAATGGAATGGGATACATAATTTTATTTCATTAATTATAGAGACATTAAATTTTATTTTAGGGGGGGCTTATAATGTGAAAATACCAATAAAAACATTTATACCATTGGAGTTCAAAATAGAAAGTTCATGCGCAACATTATTTTTTTTCGAGATCACTGGAGGCCAAATTCTACTTAGAAAGGAGACCTTAAAAAAAATTAAAATATATTTCCCATTTGGAATAAAATTGATAAAAATTTCAATTATAATAATAAAATATCTAAGATTCATTATCATTATTTTGAACAGAAAAGTTATCATTCTTCACATCTACACAACTCAAGTTCTTCGTCCTTCCCCTCAATTATAAAATGGAACATCTTTTCCACTTCCCTCCCAACATGAAAAATATAATTCATCCAATACCTAACCAAATACCATAATTATATCCATATATACTTTATAAAATATTTATTTTGAATTAAAATCTAATATATGATGGATTTAGGTATAATGCAATAGTAGTTATATGGATATGAGTTGCCATTCTAATTTGAGTGTTTTTTATTATTCATTGTTCACCACATTTAAAATCTCATTCAACCATTAAATTATAAAAATATAAGTTTCATTTGTATATTGAGATATAATTATTCTAATTTTATATCCAAAATCAATCTCCACTCCCTCGAAATGGGAAATAAAACCACTATTCATGTTTGTAGTGGACTATTATATCACAAAACGATGTAATTCATATTCTATCACAAACTATCACATATTGTTATAATAATTTAGTTAATATAAAAATATAATATATTCAGTAAAAGCAATATCAATATAAGAATTTAATATATCATATATATTTTTACCTTCACATTCACATAAAAATGATAATGTTGTTTTTTGTACGTGTAGAATACCTCCCCCTGAACCGATGTGATTCATATTTCCCCACCACATCACATAAATGAAATACATAAGTTAAAAAAATTATTTCATTTTTATATAATTAACAAAATTAAATAATAATTTAACACTTAAATATTATTTATCTAGATCATTATAAATGGGAAACGTTACACATGTGTATGTACACCCTACCATCATCACGATTATATATTAGTTAGTTTTTATTAGCTACATATACTGATTATAATAAAATCTAGAAATGAATTATAAAAATTATAATTATTTCATGATTATTAATCATTATATATTTATATAATTAACATTATTTTCATTGTAAACCAACTAAATCAATTTGTACATATGAGATGAATATCATCCAAATTTCATACATGATCATTGTTGTGTTACTAAATGAATAAAACATTGTAATAAAAAGAATTAAAGGAATTATAATCATAAAAAAGGTTTTTGAGAAATTAAATAACTTTTATATGTTTATTTTTTATGATGATAAATAATATATGCGACATATCTTACCTAAGGTAAGGTATTTAGTCTAAATTACAAATCCATTGAAACCTAATTGGTATTATGCGTCGATTTATTTCAATGAGTTGTGAATACATCACATTTGAGTTATTTAAAATTAATGTAAATTTATTCACTATAATTAATGTTTCAATTCATGTTACTCTTTCATGGAGAATGATTAAAAGAAAAAACAATATTATTCATCTTTTTGGTTAGGTATATTTTTCATTCATCTCCAAATTTCTACAATATTATATCAAAAATGTCATATTTATTTTATAAAATTTTTTATAACAGAAAATTTAGTTTATAGATGAATATTCACATGGTTTCAAATGAATCATTCTTTTCCCCAAAATGGTCCATTTTTTACATTCAATATAATAATAAAAAAGGAGTTATTTATTTTAACATATGTGACATTAGTGGATGTTCCCTTATCCCATGTCATTGTGAACCCTTTATCTTCTTCGAGAAGTTAATAATAAATTTACTAATAAAAATAATTAATAAAAATTTATTTTAAAAATTTATTTTATATTTTTCTCTAATTTATTAAATGAATTTGTTTTTCTATATTTTAAACAGTCACATCTCATATCTTGAATAATCTCTGGGTTATTAACATTATCTTTAAACAATCACATTATTATCATCACTGGAAATTACCATTCTATTTAATATCCATATTATTTTTCTCACGAGTATTGTAATTTTCTAAACCATATACCACTTCTAAATATGGTTATTAAATTTTAAAGGTATATTATTAATTGGTTATATATTAGAAATATGTATTGTTTACTCAATATGTTTTTTTTGTTTGGATTATTGCTTCTGAGTTTATATTTATCTGTAAAAATATGATGAATGAAGTGGACATGAAGAGAGAGTTGGGACCTAAAAATATATAATCCCTTGTTGAATTTATATGTTTCATGAGAAAAACTGATAAGAAATAATTTAACATGTTTTTAGTGTATACCTAGCTATCCATTAATATGTATTTTCATAAGCCTTGGGGTGTATAGATATCAATAATTTTGAAATCAAGACATACAAAATTAATAATTTATAGATTTTAATTTTATTTTATCCATGATATTATAATATTGCTATCTTCCATGGATTCATTTCTTATATGTGTGTTTTATTAAATGTTAGGTGTTTCCATTTATTACATATCCATATTGATTTCACATTATTAATTAATTATACCTTACTATGTGTAAAAATGTTACAGATTATTTGAGATCACGATTATTTTTATTCATTTTTTCCATTATAAGAAGAAGTAATCTTTAAATGAGTTCATGGACATAATATATTTACATTTATTTTCATATTTATTTTATGTTATCAACTGAACTGTGAGATTAACATATCTATCTTGTCAACTAATACTAATAAAATATTATATCCATTTGGATGTGAATTATGATAAATAATTATATTGAAATACATTAACCACCGGCTTTGGGATACTAGATTCAGTTTCTTTACTATGTAATCTAGCACTTTACCATTATCTGCATTTCTGCTATCAAATGAAATTATTGACAGGGTGAATAGAAAATACAGCATGCGCCACTATAACATATCATTCAAAACATGTCATCTAACACTTCAACCGACTAAGGTTAATATTGAAATGTTTGAAAATTAATTATATTTAAAAAACAATGATTTTTTTTCAATTTCCTGAAGGCGATATTTTTTTATTTGATTTTGTTATCCCCCATTTCAATTGATGATGGGGAACCTTATAGGGACCATAGGCTTAGAGATTACAAGTCATGTAATTCATAAGAAAATATATAGACTATAACTACATAGAACTAATCATCCCTTCTTCATCATGATTTTTGAACACCATTTCTGCAAGCTTGTTCAGATCAGATTCTCATGCATGCATATACTAGTCCCGATGGAAATGTCATAACATCTATTTCTGAAAAATTCACTTAGCTTTTCCTCTGTTGAATGATACTTCTATGAGTCACCATCTGGAGTCTGCCCTTTATAGAGTCTATCTGATCATTAAGCATAATATCATGTGGCCTAAAGTCCTTGAGTTGGTTTGAAGTCCTTGAGGTGTCCCGAATGACTTACTAGCCCAAAGGTCGATGGTGAGACGAAGGCCTTGAAGGACCCAAGGACCGAACCAGTGGCCCTAAAGCACAAATGGATGAATACATCAGGTTGCTACAATACATTATATATTACTGCTATATTATTACTTCAGTGCTGCTATAATTACCCCAAAAAACTGTCTCCTCTCAGAAATTTTATTTCCCCCCCCTATATTTTTTAGCAACGACTTTATGGATCACCTAAATTTGATTCAATTAAACCTAAAACAACATTTTCAATGACAACATCCTACAAATTCCAATACTAGTTTTTAATTATTCTCAATGATCGATATCATCTATTTTACGACATGTGGAACATAGAAGGTACACATCCTTCAACCCAATTGTGTAAATAATTTCATCATGAACTCCAAACATGTTGTATCCTCACTAAATGAAAATCATCACGTACATTATATATATAAGCTACAAATACTACTCCCCCTATTAATAGTATGCTTGAAATAATAACAGATTCAGATCATTAAATTATTGATCCAAAAAATATTCATGGATTGATGGTGCTTTTTACCGCCCTTTGAAATTAAATACAAAGTATAATCTTCACCATGTTATCCCATTATTTTAAAACAAATGATTCCATATTTTTTTAAAAACTATGGCAACACATTATTTCATTAACCTAAGTCACCTTTATCAATGATGGAAAAATAGGTATTTCCACATATCCCCCATTTCCAACCTGGCCCATACATATAATTTAGAAATATAATTATCCTAGTATGATATTTTAATCCTTCTATTGTCAGACCCACTATTTAGAAGAAAAAATTCACTTCTTCTCATGCATCATTTATTCATGTAATATAGTAGGTTTTGGAATTTAATATGGTTCGCAGATATTTTTAAGAATTCATTTCTCTCTCAAATATTTTTAATGGGTGGAATATAGAAAAGAGCTATCAACAGAACCTTTAAGCCTACTAATTAAATAAATGGTTTAAGATGAAATTTGTGATGACAATATCACCCTTACAATCCATTATACATAATTAAATCCGTATATCACATGTATCCATAGAGGTTCACCTTCATTCAAGTAATTATTCAATATTTCTACTTCATCTCTATACACAATGAATATAACAATTTTTTGATCTGATGCCAACTATTTGAGAAACCAACATAATGGATGAAAAAATTCATTGAATTTTCTATGATTCCAATGATTACTCATTTTATTATCTTTTTAGACTACATAGTGAACTGTAATTATTAACTAATTACTTTTTTCATCCAAAATGTGTATTTCTATTCATGATTCAGATACAAACTATTATATTCAATGTCAAAATTATCCCTCTATTTTTCATATTTTCTACCAAATATAATATTTAAATACATCTCCAAATACTAATCATTGTAACTCCACATTAATGCTGTTATTCGAATTATTTTCACATTTGTCTTAATTTTACATAACTAAAATCTATATATGTACTAAGTTGGATTAGTTAGTAATCAAGATTAAATTAAAATATATTTTCTAAACTTTTCAATAAACTTCCGCATAGATTATATCTCCCCTAAAACATAAAATATTTGGCAGTAGCTATTAGTAACTAAACACATAGAGGGAGGGATGTATTTCACATTCTCATGTTGAGGAATATATTTGGTCTGGATAAACCAACCCATCTATGTTACTCAATACTTTTTCCAAAATTAGAATCATGTAAATTAATTATGTCACCTCATCACCAAAATCTTCTTCCAAATTGGTCATCATGGTAACCTTCTTTAGTTCCATGAAAGCATATATCATTCTAGTGATTCCATATAAAATACATAGTTTTTAAATTTTTATTTATAATAAATCATTTCTATCTTATTAAATTCTATTTCATGGTATCCCAACTAAAAACTTCATCATCGTGAGTTACACTTACAAAATATGACTACCTAAATTATTACTAATTTGATCTTTATTCTCAAAATATTCGTGATTCCTTATTTATCCCTATCATATTCATCAACATTCCCAACCCATGTTTCCTATTATTTATCTTATTTTCATAATAACCTTATTATATTATAAAAAATTTGTATCTCATCTTCAAAATTATTTAAGCTTTCTATGGGATCTCCCAAAGTACACTTATTTTCCTTTTGCAATGGTACAATTTCAGTGTCACATAAGAACTTCTAACATTTAACCACATTATCATATAATAGCACATATTTATATTTTTTTCTGTTAGGTATACTTTATTTAATTCCAATACATATTTCTTACTTTTAATGAACATTCCTTCAGTTTCATTAACATTTTTGTTCTTTCCTTCCAATATAGAATCTGTGAGATAAAAAAACTTCGTGCTTGATGCACCATTATTTGAAATTTAATTTATTAGTCTAGAGTGGAAAATATATTCTCTTTTTTAGCATAAATTATTTCATGGAATACATTATTTTAGTTTATAATATGTATGACCTATTTCACTATGAAACTTTTAGTTCCCTTTATTCTGTAATTCTTAACAATAAGATATGTGTTACCAAAAATACAAATATCCCATAAAAACCATACCTAATATAGTCACACCATGGTTGATATGAGGTTATATATGATATTATTATTCTGTTATTGCATTATCTTAACAAAAAAACATCAATGTTGTTGTTTTTTGTTTTATAATAGTATTAATTATCAACTACATTCAACTGAGAAGCATCTCGTTCAATTTTGGAAAAAAATACATTCTTACATATTGATTCAATATTTCCAAATTTTGGGACATTACATGTGGATTCACACATTAGAGAAATCTTATTTTAAATGTATATGGTTTTAAAAATCACCTCCAGTACATTGAAATCATATATTTCTCCTTTATTTGGGAATTCATCACCTATGAACATGAGATTCCTTTTTTTTAATATTATCATCTATTCGATTGGAATTTAGAGAAGGATAAAACTATTTTTAATATTTTTATCTATAATTATTAAATTTTTAACATTATGTGAATTGTATTCATGTACGTCACTTTAAAACATAATTTTTACACCAATATCATCTACATCGCAATTCTGATCCATCTTTACATCCCTCAGACTATGGTTCTCTGTGACAATCACATCCATAAGTCCAACTAAATCATATTTATCATTTATCATAATTTGAAGCAACTTTTTTGTCTAAGATCATTTATTTTGAACCAGAATTATTCACCTTAACTTAAGAACAAATCTACTCAATATCCATTGAATGAGTACCATTATTCTACCTCATGTCTATTGAGAGATCAATTAGTAATCATTTAAGGCTTCATTGTTTGCTAAAATCAATTTTCAATGCTTCAACATAGATCCCTTGAGTTAAATTAATTTTTTTATATCAATTTTTTGTTCGTTATTCTCTTGGTCAATAACATATGACATATAGAAAAATTCAACTATTAAATATGTTTATATTTCATCATCTTCCACCTTTTTTACATCACTATCCGTACTATTATCCTCGTATAGACCTGCAAAATTAATGTATGAAAAATTGGATAAATTACTAGATTCATCCATGAATTATAATTTTTAGTTAATAAGTCTTTTAGATAAATCATATATTGGTAAATGGTTTTTCAATTATATGGAATTACAATAGTTTTATACATATTATTAAGATTTTTTCACATTCCATTGTTGTATGATCCTAAAATATTTCAACTCTAAAAACTAACTAGATTAATTTAGAATATAACACATAAAAAAAGATGAATATAAAATTTTATATAAAATATCAGACCCCCATATTTATTTAGTGAAATATTAATTGACTGTTAAGTGAATATGGGTCTGAACCGAATTATCATGTCTCCAAATACACATTGAACTCCCACTATCAAAACTAATATTATATTCAATTTTTAAGAGTGTCACTCATATTTTATGTTGTTAATTTTTTATCTACATAACTAATTTTCATATCATTGAATTATTTATATTATATTTATTATCACAAAATATAAATGCACAAATTTAAATCCATTAGAATATAGTAAATTAACACACACAAGACACAACAATTTAACTTTGTCTATCTGCACCGTGCTTTGTTCAAGAAGCACAAAAATACATACTTTGGATGAAAAAAATACACTAATAATATTTCAGTGGAGGATTCGGATATGTCTCTCTAATTTTTGGGGTAACTCCATTATCTAGATTTATGGTTATAATAATTTATCCCAATGGTAAATCCCTTTTTCATATCAACTTTCTCAATAGTTTATAAGGGAATTATTTTTTGGTAGGTAGGTCAATGTAAGACTTCACGGTATATTTTATTCTTCAATAACTTGTGCACATTGATCATCACAATTCAACTTCTTAACCATTTTATGAACATCAACATTGGAAAATAAAACAATAATTTCATATAATTTCATGTACTTTTTTCTTGAGATTATTACTCCATAAATTCATTACTAAAACCAATTTACTTATTAACACAACACAATATTGGAAATGAAAACATGTCTATGTCGTCAAAATTTACACTTTCAAAAAAATACCCATTCATGAAATCGTAAAAATTCAAGTGACTTTTAACTTTTTATAAATATCTACTAGTTTATATTTAAAAATTTGTTTCAGGAAATATAATGAGTTTTCATTGAGACAGATGCATTGTTGTGGGGGGTGGAGTGTCCAATGTGATAACACAATCATTTTTTTGGGTTTACCATTTGTTTCATCACCAAAAACTCCCAAATGATCCCGCATCTATAACTGAGTAATTAAATTATTTCCAAATTAAAGAGGTCCTTTGAGGATTCAAACTTTATGATTATTAGGATCTCACATTCGACAAGAGTTTGTGAGGATAGGATCATCACCCCTTTTTTGGGGGTAATTTCATCCTAAAATGGGACTCTTTTAGGGATTTAAGTTATATTTATAAAATCTTTAGCAGTCTCCATTACAGGATTGGTTACCCATATTTAAACACATTTATTAACACCATGATTTTTTTGGAAGAACATGTTTAAAATAATCTGTCCTCTATCATTCACTAATTTATTTATGATTATTTAGGTTATAACCATTTTCAGGAACCCTATAGTTATATCCATACAAGGAGGAAGATTATGTCTTGAGGTTAGGATTAAGACCCTTTGAGGAAAACTATATATATTTTGAGAACATGAATGAATACCCTTTTAGTTTTTTTGACTTAGTTTTATTCAATGTATCCAGACCCATCGATACAGTTTAATATCACATTACAAGGATGTATATATAGATTTATAGTTGTGTGTCATACGCATCCTATTAATATAGGAATAAATGTCTATTTAGTTCATGTACATGTTTATTTTTTTGAGATATATGATAATAGAGGCCTTGGGTGGGAAATATTCATATATATCTACCCCGGATTACCACACCGTAAATGTGTCCCTTTGAGTGAAGATAAAATGTAATCAAGCATATATTACAAAAAGGGACCTCATTGTGCATATTATTATCAAGATATTTGTATATTCATAATAAATATCTAATACCATGTGATTCATACTTGGTGGGATAAATAATATATAGGGGAGACTAGACACATCACATGAAAACATATTTTTATGGAGTTTTCAATTAAAATACCCCCATTGAAATGAATGATTACAAAAATCATGGGAGATATGATTTAGCGCTCAAGTCTTATAAAGGCTTCCTATATATACTTTTAATAACAAGGATCATATTCATCATTTTTTAATTCTTACCTAACCCCCTTATGTGTTTGGTGTATCTGAGTTAATGATCAAGGATTACAATTAAAATAATTCCTATATATGATCCCACTCCCCATATTATAAATGACAAAGATCGATTTTAAACTCATTGGAGAATTTATCCCCCTAAATATAGAAGACCTCTCTTAACATATATTGATATTACATAAATTTATATGATTATTGAGGAAATTAGAAAAGTACATGCATGATGACGATAATTATCTTGGTTCTAGGGAATCAGATAATACATTCTTCTTATTTGTTGAATGATCTTCAACATATCCCTTAAATATCTTCCCATTTTTGTATTATTAAGTAATTCGTTTCTTCATATCATAGGAAAATTAAACCTAATAACGAGGTAATCGTGAATTCCTTATAGAGAAAAATAATGCAAATACATATGCATATCGTTAATATATGAAAATGATGACTTAATGATAACATTTTAAGAGAATATGTCCATATTAATTATTGAAAACATGAGACATGAAATATATTTTAGTCCAAAAGACATAAATCATAATGGAATGATGGGAACAATACATGAAATCCTAACATTGGAATAAAAAATGGAATTGTGCCGAAATATATGAATATTAAATTATTTCCATATTAGACAATACCTATATGACATATACTTCTTAAATGTTTGACTGTACTACCCATAATGTTTCCATTTTCATGGTTCTGTCCCATGACCATCTTAGTTGTCAAGGTTCCCTACCAAGACCATCATAGCAGTCAATATCTATTAAAGAAATGAGTTCACTCCTCCATCCAAAAATGTCTATCTCATGAGAAATAAATCATTAACAAACAAATTGGAGTGACATATAGGTCCCACCAATATCAAAAGGAAATCATAAAGACATGGTCTACATGATGAAAATATTTATTCATATCGAAACACATGAATTTAAATGGGCATCGTAAACATGTAATCACATTATAACCTATACGAAAATGACAGGATTTATAATAATTTTATTAAATAATAATCTGTGGAAAGAGGCATTTTTTAAATGATTATAAACCTTAAAGGGAAATTTGTTTAATAAAAATATTTCGTGAAAGGTAAATGAGTCCCTTAATCCTAATTCTATAAAAACATAAATGATTAAATTACAGAATATAAATTTATCATTTTGAAAATTTTAATATAAATGAATGAGTTAGACCGAAAAATACCATCTTTGATGGAAAATAATTTTTAAAGACCATTTAAAAACCATTATTGAGGAAATTGTTATTTCTTCTTTATTTAATGCTTTTTAAAAATAGAAATTTGAAAGGATTTTTTTTGAAATCATGTTATGAAATGTTGATAAATTATTGAAACTTTTTTCCCCTAGAAAAATATAAAATAAAATTGAAAACATTTTTCCATTAAAAAATAAAAACATTATGAAATCATTTTCCTATAAAACATAAAAATAGAATCATTAATAAATATTCAAAACTATTTTCATGAAAACATACATAAAAAATTGAAATCATTTTGAAAAAAAAATTCATTGAAAAAAACATAAATGAATCCTGAAAACAATTCCAAAATTTTATTCATGGAAGATACATTGAAAACATAAATAATTATCATTTTTATCATTGAAATCATTTTCTTTGAAAAAAAACGTATAAATACATATAAAGGTAGATTCAAAAATAACAAGGAAAACTTTTTAAAAATAGTTTGTTTTTTAAAAACCATTTTCATTGGAAACTATTTTAAAATCAACAACTTTCAAGAATATTAGGAAATAAGAAAATAAAAAAATAAGTTTGTAAACTTATATAGGATGAATTAATGAATTTTTGGTCATAATGGTGGTTAATTTTGTACATGGAAAATATTCCTTCAACACATTAAATGTATAGAAAATTTCCTTGATCGGAAAATTATAAGAATAATAATATTAAATTTTTTTAAAGGTAATGAACGTGTAAAAATTTATTATAAACATTATAGGACAATTGAAAAAAAATTAACTTTTTTTATAATGATGGGTTTTGAAAAAACATATATTTCAGAAAGATAAGATAAATAATGTTGTAATTTCATAAAAATATTGGCCTAATTTTCATAATTACCAAAGAGTGAACTATTTGAACTGTTAAATAGATATATCAAGAATAAATAGGCTGTAAAAAATCTTGATTATTATTTAGTGATTTTTAATAAGATTTCATAAATTGAAACATAAACATAAACAATCTTGATAAATGAAGAGATTGTATAAATAAACTTTTAAAACATTGATAAAATTGAATCAAAATAAACAAGAGATAATAACATTTAATGAATACTAAAATTTAAAAAAATAATTAGATTCATGATATAACAA
Source organism: Viscum album (assembly GCA_963277665.1). NCBI lineage: Eukaryota > Viridiplantae > Streptophyta > Magnoliopsida > Santalales > Viscaceae > Viscum > Viscum album. The sequence goes on from OY728131.1 coordinate 1,114,880,218, forward strand.
AGCTATTTAATTTTGATACATCCCATAGAAAAATATAGGTTCATAACCTGGCATTTGTCTCAATGAATGCAAAGTCAGATAAAATTACATTACCGATTTAGTAACCCTCAAAACATAAAACCTATTAAATAAATATCAAAAATTTGATATGTAAATAAAAAAAATTTAATTACACTAACTATATAATAAATACATAATTAATTTACACACAATAATCAATAAATGAGTTTCGAATAAGTTATGAATCTCATAGAAATAATAGTTATATGAGAAAACCCTTACCTTATGTCTTGACATTCATTGTACATGTTAAAACAATAATTATAGTAAATATAATCATACTTTATAGATACCATAGAAACATATTAATATATCTAGTACCATATATTATTTTCTAATGAATTAATATTTCTTTTTAATTTGAAACTCCATGTTAGTGTAATTTTTTGGGTTATATATACTTTGTTTTTCAAATTTATTTTGACTTATTATTCTTGGTTCACTTAATTATTCCCTGATTTCATTATTTTATTAAGGAAAATCATGAGATAAACTTAATATATGTTTTTTATATTTTCACTATAACAATCTACATAATATTGAAGTATGAAATCGATTACACCACACATGGTGATGTTAGGCTTTACGTACGCATGAACGTTATTTCTATTTTATTAACTTTTCGAAAAAATGAATTTAAATGAAATATTTGTATATATATTTATATTTTCATAAAAATAGAATAATTGTATCATATATATATATATATAATAATTAATCTAAACCATTTTTTATACATTCTATGTGTATTTTGAACTAATCTAATTCCTTTGAGGAGTATGAAGTATATTTTCCCACAATTGATGTTATCATAATTAAAAAAATTGATATCACGATGGTGTGATTTATATAAAAATATTAGTTGCGTAAATATATCATAAATATCATTTATTTCATATTATATAAGAGTTCACATCATAATTATCATCCATGAAAGGTGGTAAAGTAGAAATAAACAACAAAGTTATGTGAGGTGGTAGATCATTTTACAAAAGAATAATATGTTTGTTATCCATTATATGGATGTTTTTATAAATATATAAATATATATTATAATTATTAAATTATTTCAATATTGAGTGTAATGAGGTTATTATATGAGAATATAATAAGAATACTTCTTGGATTAGAAATAAAAATAATATAAAAGTGTTTGAGGAAGGATTTACCTCTCATTTGGGTAATTCCATTTGATTGTCTTCAAAGGGATTATTTGGATGGATTTATTCCCAAAAGTGAGGACTAACAGTTGAGAGGGGGATGTTTGGAGATTATATGAGAATTTTTTTTAATAAAAAGATCTTGATATATTGGAACATGTTGGAGGGTTGAGTTATTTTTTTTAGTAGAGGATGTGTAGTATTCTTGTAAATTTTATAAAGGGAATTAGACCAACCTCATTCTTTAGAAAATTTTATCCAGTTTAAGTAAAAATTAGATAAAAATAAAGATATCCTCAAAATATGATCACCCACAGGATTTAGAACAAATTCATGTTCATTTTGGCCATTATGTTTAATGTTTAGTCCTTTGTTAAACATCTTTTTGACATAGCTATTGTAATTAATCTCAATCACATTGACTAATATTGTTTGAATTTTTTTTAAAATGATATAAATAATAAATTATTCTTAATAAAAAAAATTAGATTCCATTTTTCCTAAAATTAATCAAATATTTTGATGAAATAAATTTAAATTTAATCACTGGGACGAGATGAAAATGTGGATTTTTAAATTGAAAGTCTTCAAAAGTATGCTATGTATTTATATAAATTTACAATTTAATATTTATTATAATTTACTAAATTAGATTAATTTATGTACAATTAATCTAATTAAACATTAAAATGTATAATATTTAATTTATCAAATAATTAAATAATATTGAAAACTAGTTTTAAATTAAATTTCTTGTTTTTTAATAATCATAAAAAAATGAATCTTCTCATGAAATAAATCTCCCAAATTAAAATATGAAAATCAGGTTACAAAAATTATTTTTATTGTAAAATTAAAAATTTTGACTGTCTCAAAATTATATTTTAATTTTTTTCTCTGTTAAACGGCATTAAAATTATCTTTTTAAAAAATATATTTTTTATTCAAAAAATAATTATTTTTCTTATCTTATACATAACTAATATATACGATTATTTTCTCAAAATATTATTTGATATAGAGTATATATAATTCATTTACATAATTAATTAAAATATATTTATTAATTTATAGTGTTATAGTTTTGTTTTTACATTGAAACATATTTTTCATAGAAAAGTATTTTATTTATTTTCAACTACTTTTTAATTTAATTTAAAACTCATTAAAAATGAATGGATTCATTTTACATATATGTGTAGATAATATTTTCACAATTTGGTTAATATTATTCATAAAATCCATTCCAATGATTGGGTGGTATCTGTAATGATATTTTAATAATAATATTTATAGTATATTGTAATTCGTAAAACTCATCCTTGTGTTTTATTCATTCTCTTGAAGGAACTCAATATTTTTTGTAATAAAAGACAAATATAATGTTTCATTTAAAGAAGATAATATAAGTGATGTATTTGGTGCTTGATTAACTTGTTATTGTGCATCATTCAAGCCAAACATATTTATTTTATATATATAATGTTATATTTAGTGTTTTTTGAAATGAAAAATACCAAAAAGAATAAATTAATTTGAAAAAAAATCAAAACATCATTTGGTGTTACATTATACCTCCATTTTAATGAATTTAAAGATCAAAATTAATTAATGTTTTTAGTGGTTTAATACTTAAAGTTTCCTTTCTTTGAAGCCCACATCGTAATAATGAATACTAAAACATACATTAATATGGGAATAATGGATCATCAATGGTTACTGAAAGTAACACACAACTATGTTTCCACAGAAGAGAACATATTTGGAATTGGAAAAAATGGAATACGAAAAATGGTATAATTAACACTTTCTAATATAGAGTGATAGAGAACATGTTTATTAGAATTTTATAACTCATACATTATTGAAAAAGTTCATTTATATCAATGAAAATGATGATCGAGTGATTTTTTTTATTTCATGACCCTTTTTCCTAAATCCGGTGAATTTTCATGATAAGATATACCTACATTATTTCACAACAACAATAACCTTTATTTTTACTTGATCAATTTTCACATCATTTATTCTTCCAAGAAATAATGTTTACTTTGTCATTCCATAAGTTTTATTAGATCTTCAAACCCAAAAATAGAAATATAAGTCATTCGATCTATATATATATCTCAAAATAATTGTTAAAAAAAGTTATTCATATGCCTAAATCCTCAAATAGAGAGTTAATATATTAATATGTAAAACCGCATAGGATGATAAATATAATCATTCAATAAATGGTTAGCCTTATAATAATTTTGAAAGATGAAAATAAAAAACATTATAAATATGGTCATGAAATCATCTTACCACTGATCCCCCATATATCAAAAATTACCAATTGGATATCACATTCCCTACATTTGAATACCCACAAATTATTTTAAATTAAAACATGGTATAAACATGAATAAAAATATATCCTTATTGAAAAAATTCATTTTTACTTACTCAAAATTTTATTGGAAATATTATTTAAATTTTAATATGATATAAACATCATCCATTATGACATATGGAAAATTTTCCAAAAAATCCATATTTTTTTAAAATGTAATCAGTACTATCCAATTCACTTATTCCTGTCCAATATATCATTATCAATAAATCATTATGTCAATATTACGTGTTTTATTTCCCTCAATCATGTGTTTTGCATGACTATTACCTAGATAGTAAATATCTTTCTTAACCTTAGTCACCCTTATAAGTATCATTTTCAATCCTTAATGAAGTACTTATAATAAAAATGCTTATATATTTTATAATCATAGACATTGAATTCTGAAACACATACACATCAATTATCCATCTTTGTTAAAAAAATATACATGGGACTCATCATCATATCTCTTAAAAACAATTGTCCTAATATAAAACATTTGAATCATTTATTATGGTTCCTAAACCCAAACCTTATATTTTTTATTATGTTTAAGGTAATCAATATTGTTAGAACGTATTGTCCCTTTCACATGTAATTTATGGTGTCCTTATCATCATAAGTATAACCAATAATTATACCACCTTAATGATTTTCATCATTGGATCTAAACATAAGAAATCAATTTTTATAATGACCATACATTTGGATTCTAAAAAATTCACTATTAACTCAATTCTTTCTAGTTACTACTATAGACAGGCATCAGAAATTTTAGTGTGAGCAACACGTATCACTGAAGAAAACCACAAAATCAAGAAAAATTGAATTATTGGATATCTAAATTAGGACACCTACTTATTTAGTTTATGATACCTAAATTTAATAATATATTATTCGTATTAATATATTTTTGTAATCTGTTATGATAGTTTGTAATGATTTTTGGATTTCCTATTGCATATCTTCTAAGAGATTCAAACTAGATGGGTTGTAGTTCCCACTGTAATGTACTAGGTTACACTCGAGTTATCCTAGATGACCCTTTTTTGAGTTGTAACCCCGATCTTTATTTTATCCTGCTCCACATACACTTGTAGTATCATTATTGTTATATATTTCTATGAAACCAAACACTCTATCTTTTACCAAATTTCAATTACATTTTCAAATAAATTTTCTAACCATTATATTTATCCTTAGAGACATCATTGCAATATCTTTTAAATAACTATAGATGTCTCAAAAAAAATCTCAAATCCTTCATTGCAAGGGTATATTAAAAATTTAATTTGAAACCAAATAAAAGGAACTACGATTAACATGCATCTGAATTAAATTAATTTAGATGAATTAACAACATATTAGAAAATTACATTCTTGAGGACACTAATATTTTAGTGTCTCTGGAAATATAGAACACATTCTTAAATTTCTGTTAATGATTTTCAATATCTCTATTAAATATATTCCCCTACAATACACTTAATTAAATTATCTTTTCTGATTCGTGTTAAAGGAATTATATTAAATGGTTGAGCTCGAATGCTTGCTAAGGGTAAATAATTAAAGTACTTATTTATATCATTGTCACTAGGAAAAAATAACTTCAACATAAAATTTTAAGATCATAACCTAAATATTAAATATTGGAAATTTGATACATGTCATTAATATTTGGTATTTCATATGACATGAATCATAAGGGAATTATGTAAATAATCCATTAAATCATAACATAAGATTAATACATGGAATTGAGGTGGACACATAAATATATTAAATTATTTCCATTATTGTAAATGAATCATTGATAATTCTATTAATGTATTGTGAGTTTACTCCCAATAAAATCATTGTAGTCAGGATTCACACCAATTACTATCTTATTAGCCAAGGTTCACCCCCATGATCATCTTAGCATAAAAATTCATTCATTGAACTTATTTAACTCCCCATTCCAGCCATTTCTATCACATAAAATATAAATATTTTCCCAATTAAATTGAAGGAGATATAGATCCCACCCATCCCATTATTAAATTATACATACATCTTACACATGATCCTAATCATTCATCATATTGTAACCCATGAAATGAAAACGATATCATAAAAATAAATTCATATCCCAAAATATGTAAAATATACATGTTTTATATTCATTTCTTCATATCCTTACCCATGAATAGAAGTGGGTTTAATAAAAATATAACCCATTAATGAGAAACAAGTTTCATGAATATAAAACATGTTAATGAGAAACCATTTTCATAAGCATCATGCTATAAAAACACAAATTATTCTGATAAAAAATAAAAATTAAATATTTGGATCATTCACATATAAAACCATGTGTAACACTAATGGATGTAATCTTAGGTGGAATATAATTTGTAATGACACTTTAAAACCCTATTATGAGGGAAAAAAACTTTCTTCTATGAAAAATAGTTTTAAAAAATAATTCCATTGGAATAACATTTTCTTTCAAAACAATTAAATTATGCTTGAAAACAGGTTGACAACCATTTTCCATTAAAACATATAAATAATACCTTGAATAATTTGGAATGTAGTTTTCAATAGAAACATGAAACCATTTAGAAAATATTATTTCTTCAAAACATATAAATGAATTTTGAAAACATTTTGTAAACAATTTTTCCAGAAAGGCTATAAAATAATCATGAAAATAATTTAAAACCAATCTACTTTGATAACATATAAAAAATAGGGTGATGAATTTGAAAAATAATTGTTTTAAAACATTATCATAACATATTAAATAAAATTTGATATAATTAAAATCATTTTAATTCATTTTTTTTGAAAACATATAAAAAGATATTTGAAAGTCATTTAATACACTTTTTAAAAATGATATAATTTTTTTATGAAATATTTTTCCTTAATAATCATTTTAAAATACAAAATTGTGATTTATTTGAAATATAAATTCTTTTAAAAATAATCCTATAAACATAGAATTCAAGATAGAATTAAATGATGGTCATGATGGTGGATAAGTCCATACAAGCCTAATATTTATTTTTCACATTAACTATTGAGAAATCTTCCTTAATCAGAAAAAAGAAAAGTAAGACTCAATTTAAGAATAAATTTTAAAAAAGAAAATACATGGGTAAAAATTTCATTTAAACATAATTGGATAATATTAAATGACATTTTAAAATATTTTTTGATGAATAGATTTTGAATGAATGATTATTTCCGACCGAAAGGAGAAATAGTGTCATATTTAAAAAAAATCTTATTTATAATAATGAACAAAAATTGTAAAAATGATACCATTAATAGGATATAACATAAATTATAATTGTTAAATAAATTTCATGATAGTTCTCGAGATAAGGATCTTAATATTTCCTCAAATAAAGAAATAATCAAAAACTATCACGATAAATGATGAGATTATTGTAATAAAGTATTAAGACTTTGGTTACCTTGACTCATTGTACACATGACATAATAAAATTTAATGAAAAATAAAATATCATGAAAGGCTAATAATGTTTATAAAACGTGTCAATTTTTAATGTATACACCACATATATGAATATAGATACATAACTTGGCTTATGTCCCAATGATTGAAATTGGAGGCAAAATTAATATACTGATGTGGTAAAATTTCAAACAAAAACACCATAAACTAAAAATCATTAAATAAATATTTAAAATATCAAAAATTATCTATAAAAACAATTTTATAAATCCATTGTCAGTATTCATGCCTCTTATAATAAATAGGTGCGTAATATGGAAATTGTCCCATCGAAAATAAATGTGGGTTGAGAAAAACCATACCACAAATGTTGACATTATTTGTACATGGTAAAACCACCAATATAATAAGTATAAGGTTAATGAACATATAATAAATAATAAATTGGTAATTTTAATTTCATATAATTTTTTTACATTATATTACTAGTTTGTTAAAAACCCCAAGTAAATGTAAGGTTTTGGGTAATATCCACTTTTTCGGGATTTTTTTGACTTATTCTTCAGGGTATTTTAACATAGATAATTATTTTATTATTTAAAAATTACATTTAATGAAATAAATTTAATATATATTTAATATATTTGTATTTTAATATTCTATATTGTATATAACTATTAAATTGAATACAATGTTCATAGAGACGATAGGTAGTATACGTGAATAGTGAATCTATTTTATTGACTTGATTAAAAAAGATATTAAATGAAGTATATATATATATATATATCAATAAAGTATAATTATTATATAATATTTATCATAATATTTCAGTAAAAATATTCTTAATAAATTCCATTTAGAGCATGAATTAATCACATCTCTTTGAGAAGGAGGTAGTCTACACCTCCACACATGAAGATTTTATATTTACAGGAAATAGAAATCTTATAGTTATGTTATATATAAGAATTTAAAAAGATTATATATATCAGATAAATTATATTTATTTAATATAAAGAGATATTTCTAGTCCCAATACCAAACCATGATAGATTGTAATTGAAAAAATAGAAAACATCATTTCATGTAGCGAAAGTTTTCCATACACAAGAATGGTATGTTCGTTACCCATTAGATGGATATGATTGTAAGTGTAGGTAGAAAATTAGAATAAAAAATTTCCGGTATAATTAATATACTAATTTTATTATATAATTTCCAAATATGAGTATTTATTGGGTGGATAATGTAATTAATACAAAATAGATTAAGGAATAATGTTACCACTTAATTGGGTATGTCTTTCTAGATTTCCCCAAAGGGCTTCATTGAAATGATTTCTTCAAAAATAGTATATTAAATTAGAAAGGAAGAGATTTTAGGATCTTATTTTATTGTTTATTGGGTGATGCAAATGGTTTTATATATGTGAATAAGTGACAGGAGCATGTTGCTTTTTATAGTATAGGGGAAGTGGCATTCTTGTAAATTTTTGATAAGTGAAATCCACTGATTATTTCATTATGTAAATTTGCATAAATATGGGTTAAAAATTTATCCAATAGAATTTAAGTTTTAAATTTTAAAATAAATATATTTTTAAAACTTTATTTTTTGTTTTTCTACTATGATTCTGGTTTAGTCTTTTATTAAGCTACACATTCTCTTCTGCGATGTAATTAATTTTAATCCCATTTTTTAATTATTTAATATAACATTATGTTCAACATATAAAAAATTATATATTAAGATGATTCCAAATACATGATACATTTTTTTAGAATTATTATCAAATAATTGGACGAGGTAAATTTATATTTTATCTCAGAAACAGGACGACCAAGAATGTATCTAAAGTAAAAAATGCTCAAATTTTTCTATGTGTTTAAATATAATATAAACATAAAATTGATTATAATAAATTAAAATGTAATAATTGATAAAAATTGATATAGTTTTTTTTAAAAAATATATAAAATATAATTAAACTATATTAATAAATTAGACAAAAAGTAGGATTGAATTACAATTTTGTGTTTTTAATATATACAAATAAATTTAAACTTCTCAAAAAAATATGAAAAATTCACAGAAATTAAATTTTTATATTTGACATGAAGAAATTATGATTATTTTTTTTATAAATAAATTGAAAATGTAAAAAATCAAATTTAAAATGGGTTTTCCATTAAAAGTGGTAAAATTACCTTTTAGAATAATATGTAATTTTTTTTTTCTTAAAATTGGATTTAATATCATATATTACAAATAAAATATGTAGGATGAGTATAAAAATAATTATTTAACACAAAATAAAAAAATCATTGAAATAATTAATCAAAAGTAATTTCTTTATTTTATTAATATAAAAAAATTTGTACATAGATAAATAGTGTTATTAGAAATGTCATTTCTTTATTTTAAAAAAAATTTTAATTTCACTTCTAAAAAATTTAAAAATGAATTATTAATTATATAGATATGTTTATGTCATAGTTTAACAATTTATTTAATCATTTTCGTTATTACCATTTCAACTGTAGGTTGTAAATATAATAATATTTTTATAATAATAATAATAGTATGTTATTGTTATGTGAAACCCAACCTTGCATTTTAGGAATGATATAAAAGGTATTTGATATTGGGTGTAATAAATGACCAAAATAGTATTCAATATACTAAATGATATTTTATGTATTGTATGAATTTATAGATTAACTAGATATTGTGAATAATAAAATAAAAAGTAATTTTTTTGTATATAAAATTAATATTTTCAATGTTTTATGAAATGAAAAATATTAAAAATATTTAATTTATTTGAAATTAAAATATTTCAAAAAATATCAGGGTGTTACAATATGTCTGTAATATTAGGAATATGCAGGAACATACACTAGAGTGTATTCCCAATTGAGATCGGGACATAGTAATACATCCAACGTATCATAGTAAAAAAATGAATCAGATTTATCTTAGTTCAGTTACCCATTATCCCAATGTTGGGATAGGGAGGGTGATCCCACAGAGAGATATTATAAATATTCCCTAGGTTTTAGAAATTATATGGGATTATAATAGTATGGGTTCCCTTTTTTCGTACATATTATTTATCATCTAATTGATTAAAAAAGAGGATGACTATAAAATTTATATTAAACATATGTGGTACCTCATTAAGGTATTATCTAAGTTAATTTCTTAGATAGGTTCTCAGTGGTGTGTACCCCAAATCCATTTAAGGCAATCCCCTTATATAGGGTTTTCTGGATGAAGGACTCTATCTCGTAGTCTATAATTTGTAAGTATTTTTTTGTTTATTAAATGATTTTTTTCTTGTCCTAGGGAGTCCATCCAATATATATTGGTTGTCTGTTGAACATTTCTGGAATTATTTCCTCAAAAGTTTGGCGTTTCAATATGAAATGGAAGACACATTCAAGGTTGTATATCTGAAAATTACAAGATAATTGGAATCATCATTTTACATATCAAATATTTTCTTTTATAATCATGTAGGATCGTTTTAGTTCCTTTATCATGATCAACTGACATGATTTGGTTTTATGCGCATGATTTATATGACATATTTATAGGAAATCATATGATTATGTTAATATATAAATCAATTATCTCCTAAGTAACCTAAGTTTTCCACATCCTTTCTTGTGACTAAGGTGTGACATATAAGGTATCCAAAGGAAATTTTAAGTCTAGTGAAGAATCTTGAGATTACATTACATCAATTTAATCATGTGGTAGGGTCTTCTGAACATGTTTATGATCTCACATATATACGTGTTTTCAAGCTTCATATTCAAAAAGATCATGCCTTGGAAATGTGGGTAGTATTTTTTATTGGAATACCTGTTCATGGTTAGGGGTTTTCCACATCACCAATCCACCCAGGGATTGCATGGAGATAGAAGGGAGTATCCCTAAGAATCCTTATATTTCAAGACCTTGTATGGGCTGACTAATTCACAAATGATGGAGTATTATATAAATTCATTGATAATGAGAATGTATAACCTCAATAATGTCTTACAAAGTGTTCTATGATAATTAATGGGGACTTTATATAAAATATGATTGTACATGGATGAATGTTAACATTTTATAGAGAAGATGAGAGCATTGAATATGGGGAATCATGTATTTATTATTTTCCTTGCATGGTGTTTTCTCCCATGTGAGGGAATCAAAGAATACTTAATTTCTATTGTGATTTCATTTTGAGCCTTGTTGTGGGTTCAACCAACATATTTGGAGACATTCCATTGATGTCTAAAGCACATATGATGGTTCATGGAACATGTAGTGCATGGATGATAGTTTCTCCATGGGGTTATTTTCATGAAAAATCTAATTAAATGTTGAGAGGTGTCCTTATGATGACAGCATGTGATGCCCAATTACGAGTATGACATTCATGTCCTTTGTGTGGTCATATAAGGGGTGTTGTTATTTTGTTTTGGAGATGCATTTGAATGATATATCATTTGACAACATCACATGAATGGGGGTGAAAAATTCCTCTTGAATTCTTTGATTACATGTTCAAGGTGCTTTATCTTTTGGTTGGTGATTTATAGGGTTGTTTTATGTCGAGGCAACCGGTCTTGTTGTTGCATGTATGAAATTTCATACCTAGGGTTCAAGACAGCGTGATACTAGGGTTTTTTGTGATAATTATTTCACATTAAAACGACTGTGTTGTTGGAATAGATGACATGTGTCAACGGAAATCAATCCAAGTTGCTCGAAATAGCTGTTTAACCCCATTTAATAGAGATTTCATGATAACATTTCACATAACAATATTATTATAGGACGATTTAAAAATTTGAATTTTCTTGTGAGTGGGTCATATGTTTTTTAAAGCATCATGAATCTATTAAAATATATCATGTGATAATTCTCTCAATTAACAAGAGGGTTTAATAAAAATTGGTTGTGATATTCTTCTATTTCTCCACCCCCTCACCAAAACCCACTATTATGTGATATTTTTGGGAAGGTATTGTATATCTTGGAGAGTTGTAAGACCCAAAAATTTTATCAATGGAATTTCCATTATTATAAATATTTTATATAGTATAAATCCCATAAAACAACTATAATAACATGATACAAACATTATAAATAAATAATCAATGAGTTAAGTAGTATTTTTAAAATTTAAGGAATATATTCAAAAAAAACGTAAGATAACCATATGGAATATTGATGTTATCCTTATGAATTTTAATATGAAAAATAGAATATTAACAACAAATATTAATTTGTAAATAAAATTTATACATATTAAAAACGAATTTATGATATAATAATATTAATTTTAGGTAAATAAATAATTTAAAAAATAATATTGAAGATTTGTTATTTTATAAGTGATAGTTTTTTATAAAAATTATTTTTTATAAAATAATTTTAAATTCAATTAAATTTCATAAAATTTATTCATATATTAGTAATTTTTTGTCTTATGACTCCAGGGTAATTTAATGAGACATTCATTTTTTAGAGTGTTATCAATAATTTATATTTTTATAAACTGTATTTTCTGGGTAAATAATGATTTAATTTAAAAATTTAAAAAAAATCACATAGTTATTTTCAATAAATGGAGTTTATTTTTCAATTTCTACACATTGAATAATATTGAGGTTATATTTTTGTGATTTTCTAAAATACTTGAATTTTTAGTGAGTTGTAAAATAAGGTAATTTAAAGTATGAATACATTATAAGATAAATAAACTGTTATATGATCCATTACTAATGAAATCATCCTTGATTCAAAAAAACATGAACTTATTTTTGTGTTTAGTCATATTAGTCCCCAATGCTGGTTGACTTGAGAAAAAATAATAAAAGAAGGAGAAATCACCCCTCTCCCCACTATAAAACCCACCCCGACCCCCTCACATCCTCACACCATATAATCTTTGAGACATATCAAATTTCTTCCCAATCCACATTCCAAAATCCACCCCCATATTCAAAAGCTACTGGTCTCATAAAGAGGCCAAAATGAATTCCCATAAGGATATTTCAAAGGAAGAGTATCAATGTGGTAATATCTGATTCCTTTTCCTTGTATTTTATTTATTAGTTATTTATTTTATTATTCCCTCCTAAACTAATCATAAAATATTAAAATGGTAACACCTTTATCATTTATATAATATAATTATATAATGAAAATTTAAGAACTATCAACAATCTCATTACTCTATCTCTCCTTCTCTATTATTTTAAAAATAAAACCATCATCTCAGAGATTCTTATTTACAACCTTTATGGATGAAGAACATTCGTTCATCAATTTCTTATTCAAGGTTGACCATGATACAATTTGTATGGATAAATAATACGATAATATATGTATTTTAACATATCTAATATTTTTTAACTTATATATATATAGAGAATACAAATTCGAATGACAAAACTAGTTCATGGTGATAAAAATATAACCGTAATAATCGAAATGATTGTCACAGATGTATTGTTTAATGATTAATCCTAATACCATATATCGATATGATATATATAACCATTAAACAAATTATTCAAATTAGTAACATGTAATTCCAATTCTATAGAATTATACCCATCATACAAGAACTCCATTACTTATAAACAAGTGAACTGATGATGAAAACCATGAAAATGTATTCTCCAGAACGATATAATTAATCTCTATAAATAATCAATAAGTCCATAAATGGTGTTAATAAAACTATAATTAATAAAATAATTTTAGGAAAGGTTCTGAAATAATTTTTTAATGGATTTAATTTTATTTTCTCGGATGATAAGGTCAAGTGCAGAACTCATTTGGACATAAGGTAATAGTTTTATTTCTGAACATCTATTTTCAACCGGGTATTGAATTATTCTTCTATTAACTAATGAAAAATTTAATTTACATTATATAATTATAATTAATTCTAGGTATATGTTATAAATAATGTATTTTTATCAGTTCATATTTCATTTTTTGAGAATACATGTTTTAAAAATGTCCCTTTCTTATTTCATTACGATAAGAAATCCTTATCAATGGGAAATTCCTAATTTCATACCTATTTTTATGTGAAAAATATAATATATTTAATCAGACATTATTTTTAAAAAACAGATAATTCTATCATGGAATAAATTTATTACGTAATTATTGGTTTCAATATATTAATTTTCAATAATAACTCCTCTTTTGATTGGGAAACAAATTTTACTCTTTAGAATAAATCAATGTTTTTATTAGAGTATTTTCATCTTTCTGAAAACCCCTAATTAATATTGTTTTCTATTTTATTAATCTAATATTATTTTCAAATAAAATATTTCATTTAATGGATTATGATTTTTTTCAATTTATATGTGCTATCTTGGTAATATTCTCCATTTTAGTGAGAATGGAAAGTGATTATATCTGATATATTGGGGAATGTTATTTCATATGTTCATGTTTTTTGTAGCCACATTCTTATTAGGAATGAAATTGAATAACAATGTGATGTGTGGGAGAATATATACCCCCCTATTCATTTTTAGATCTCAGGTGAAAAAATTGGGTTTTGGTTGAGGTCTTAAACATGTATTTTTAGACGTTGTGGATGAGGACTTGACAATATGTTTCAGGTGCCCAACATAATGTGTTTCCTAATTATAATAATAGTAATTGATAAAACATGTGATTATTAGGCTATTAAAATATACATTTTTATCATTCATTATATTGTGATCCTTTACATGGATTTATTTAATCATTTTTCATTCCTACCATATTATGCTCATGATTATTTTTAAAGGCATGTGGTTTTAGTTCTTCACTATTAATAATGTTTTTGTTTATGATAACAATAATTACATTACTTATAGTTCTAATTCACTACATATCACCCTTTTATTTTGTTTTATTTTTACCTAGTACATGTAGACGGTTAATATTAGGATTGGTATAAGAGTAATATAAGTGTTTATGGGTGTTTCAATTGGATTTGCAATATGGATTCTTCATTCATGTTGTTACATAAATCCTATGTTTTATTTGGTTTTCCAAAACCACTAAACTATTTGGTTATAAGGGCCGTGAATTCCTTGTAAACCTACAAATTTAATGAATTACAACACCATCTCTAGGAAATTGAGCTCGAGGTCATTGTAGTTTGTATCATAGGAAGTTTAGAATAAACCATAGAAACTAGATTGTGAAAATGTAAATTAGGGAACAAAACTATAAGACAGAAATTGAGGATAAGTATAAATGAATATCCCAGAATGTTGGTAAGAAATAGATTATGTAGATTTTTCTAAAAATATATCCATATATACATACTACAATTGGACATGGTACTAACATAGATGTACCTAGGAGTAACACATATAATAAGGTGTTCTAGGGTACACTCAAGGTATCCTGGTACATGATAATGGTTCTTATTGTGCATCTACTTAAAAACTCTGTGCGGGGGGGTTTACATAGGATAATTCAGATTATTTTACAAAATATTATGATTTAATTAATTGTAAATATGTACACACTTACACAATTATTATGATTATGATATTAGACATGCATAAAATTTCAAATTATGTTATGTGTTTTTCTAATTTGACATTACATATTATAATTAATAGCCAAATGTAATGTATGAAATTATTTAGAAAAGGTTTTGTGTGGAAGGAATGGATCTTACATCAACACTCGTATCCCATGTATAGATTTCCCTCTTATATAAGAAAATGATATTTGTTTTGGAGTTGCTTCTGGTTATGAGAAACTTATAACTATACTTGGAGAACTATCTCGTGTTATGAAAAACAACCTTTCCCATACAGATAATCTGGATCCACAAAGTGGAGGAGAAATGTTAGACCTATTTATTCCATAATAGCCTCTATCATTTAATAGGACTAAAAACCGTTTTGTAGGTGTGTAGTGGGTAAGTTCCTTAGAGAATATATTTATCTCTTTGGTATATAACAAAAAGGAGAGAATTTTCATAGTATTTTATCATCTATTAATAGATTCTAATCATTAGTGGTCATTTATTCAAAACAAAAATGAGGAGGGAGATATTGAAAAACGATGAATATAGATATTTTATGGCAATTTTCATAGAAAAACATTTTCCTCATGAACAAAGAGAAAATATTAAATAGAAATCTTGAATCTATAGAACAAGGATAATTGTAACATCCCAATTAAGTAATGAATAATAGATATTTTTATCTATGTCTATTAGTGAATTAGATAGTGTTTTAGAGGCATAAAATGAAAATAAATCCAATCTTAAGCATGGAATACACTAATATTTTTAAAAGATTGTTTTACTTACTTTTAATGGAAAACCATTTTTAAATATAACTTTTGAAAATTTTATAAGCTCTGTTTTTCAAAATAAACTTATTATTTATGATTGGGACATAAAAATTTACTTTGTGTGAATTTTTTGTATTTTTCGGATAAAGTTCATTTTTTAATGAATATTGAAAAATATTGTATTTTAATTCAAAACCTCTTTTTAATCTAAATTTATTTAAATGATTAGATTATCTTTTTAATTGGTTTTAAAGTGAAATTAGAATATATTTTTACCATTTAATCCAATGGTGGTCATTGGAATGAATTTCACTTTGATATTGGACTTAAACTAGTGTCAATCATTTGATACTTATTGTTTCATAAAAACACGATATTTGTCATGAAAACAGGAATTAATTATTAAATAAATTAATGTGAATTATATGATTTGAATTTTTTAAAATAGACATAATTTTTGAATTTGGAATATCAAATATAGCTTAGGGTGAAGTTTTGGTTTTTTTCTGAAAAACATCAATTTTTGATGAATAGTGAAACCACTAAGTGGTAGTTAAAGAAATTGATATTTAGTTTAAATGAAACTTTGTCACTTATGTGATTTGATTTTCAAAAATCTGACATACATGGTTTTCATTAAGAAGTAAAATTTGGTTCAATGGGATTAAAATAATTTTTTGGTGAATAGTAACTTATTATGTTTTTAATCGCGATTAGAGGTAATTAGTGTAGTTTAAGGTAAAAATAATGTTTTAATAATATGAAATGAGCTTGAAACATGTCCTACCCTTATTGGATGTGTCAAGGACGACCAAGACAAGCCATGTGTCAACTTGGGGACCCCATTGAGACACATTGGTTGGGAAATGACATAAACAACTTTTTATTTAATGTTAACGTAAAAATGACACAAAAATGAGATGTTTTACTAAAACAATTTTTACATGGGGTTATATAATTCAGATTTTTTACTATAAATATTTATTAGAAATAAAAGAAGATTTCCTACATCATGATATTTTTTTTATAATTTTTAGACTTTAAATAAATTAAATTATTTATGACATCATGATGATTCAGCGATTACCTCATTAATAAAGTATTTAAATAAAATAATATGAAAATTTAAAATATATGACCTACACATGTCAAAAACCTATTTTATGGGTTGATTTCGAACCCTTATCACCTTACCCTCGAATTATATCAATTTCGGACCTTTTGAATCTGAAACACATTTCAAAATAAAGTAACATTTCTTTACTTTCATGAGTGCCCCTCCTCTCCTCTTATAAAAGGCCTCCACCTCTACCTCTATACCCACAATTCCAAAGCCTTTGGCTCGGCCAACCCCTGCTGATTATGTCTCTCCACATCCCTCTCTTAATACTTGAATCCTCACTTTGGGCAGAAGTCTTCCCAAGGAAGCCTTTGAGCTCAAACCAAAGGGAGTTACCCGATTTTAAGGTAATGTCTTCACTTGAGTCCTTTTGTTTTATTTTACTTCTCCAACCCCCTAAAATCTTTTTATTCATTTATTTTGTAACAAATCCAATATCTTCAATATACTAGGATGTTGTTATAAGAAGTATTCGAGCTACACTTACACACACATACATCTAATGTTTAATGAACATACTGTTTCTCTGGATGGAGAATTTCTGCCTCCCGAAATGATGATTGTTCAAAACTCATATAACACCTTCAAAGGTGGCCATTAAGATGTCACTATATTTATATATGATATATAATATTTTTATGTTTTCCTTAAGCTTCTGTTTTTTTTTATTTTGGGCATACCTTTATGGTTTCCATTACGGGTAAACGCGATATCTTTATTTAAGGAAGTGCGGACTACCACCCCCTCAAAGTGATTTGATTCGTTAATGCCATATGTGGGACGTATAAAGGATGTCATTAATGATTTTATATATTATATTATACTGGGATTATAATATACCATTATATCATTATAATTCCATTCCATAAAATATGAAATAGAAATAAAAGCAGCATTCATGCATACGTACGACTTACCGTCTCCATGAACGGTGCATTTCATTTCTTATCCCCAAATGTAATGTACTATTATAAGTACATATATATAATAGATATATGTGATTTATGTTACATCTAAATGATGAATATTATTCTGGAATTAAAATATACATAACTCTCATTAATTTTAATTCCATTAATATGACATAGAAATGAAAGTAGCGTTCATGCGTACGTACGGCTTACCGTCTCCATGAACAGTGCATTTCATTTCTTATCTCTAAATGATTATGAAATACTATAAATACATGTATATTATGGATGTATATATGATATATATGATATCCAAATGATGAATATCATTCTGGATATAATAAACCTTTGACCACACAAACAACATGTAATTGTAAGAAGTCCACTTTTGACTTAAGAACCAAATATCGATAAAACAAACATTATTAACTTAAATGATTACACAATGATTATAACATTGTAATAATTGATATAGAAGTAATAATGAACATGAAAAATGTTCTTAAGCTAGTAGAAATTAACTCAATTTTATTATTCATGACGTTAAAGAACGATCGAGTCAAGTCGGACCCGAGGTATGAGACTTCATCTCAATCTCCTTTCATTGAGGCATATTTTGTTTTATAAACAACCTTATTTTATATGGTGTATAAACACATTTGACTTTTACGTTTATTCAAAAGGAATCATTTTTATACGAAGCATTTACTAAATGACAAAAGAGAATGTTTTTGTCGTACGTATGCGGCGACAACGACTTCTCCGCCTCCATGACCATTATTTCAGTTTCGGCTTCCTCTACAAGCCATACATTTTTTTAAAAGAAAAATAAATACCATGTTTTACTTTTCTTTTTTTTTTGGTATTTAAAATGGTTTTCATAATGTTTTTATATCATTGTGTTGTATTGATATCTTGTGATTGAAAGGTGGAAATGTTATGTTTCCTATATGCATGTTTTATGTGATACGATTATGTTGAGGTTCTTGGGAATTATTATAAAGAAGGGTGGTTCTGTGATAAACTAAGGGCAGGTGAGCCCGATATATCTCTCCAATGCATTGGGTAACACAATGGAGTGAAACGTTAAGGTTTCTCCGAAGAGATTTAAGGAATATACTATGATGGGTATTCCAAACGTAACCAAGAGGGTTACTCCCTACGTAAGAATGTTATGAATGCCTCAAGTTACATTTATGTCTTATGATTTCTATGATTTATTCATGATTTGATGAGGTATGTTAAAGTGATTATGTTTTATGGGTAAAGTATGATTTCATTCTTATGTATACATGTACTCATGTTTTCTTTCCATATTTTCATATCCCTTACTGAGCTTTTTATGCTCATCCCAAGTTTTTGAATTGTTTTTCACGGGTCAAGGGAAAGGTACATGATGTGATGATAGTGTCAATGAAGTGTCATGAAAGAGTCCATGTTTTATTTTAAATATGTTTCTGCTGATGGGAAAATGAGTACTATATTTTATGTAACCACTTTGTTTAAATGTGTAATGTAATGCAAGTATTATGATCTAATTCTCTAAAAATCTAAACCTGAAAAGATCCTCAATGAGTAATATTGTAATAACTAAAGATTAAGTAAGGTTTAAGGCTGTGGCCTTATATTTGGTATCATAGATCGGTTTAGATAACTTTAGGAGTTATAATTCTATTAAATGACTATCTAAAAATATTTCTCTTGAAATGATATAGCATTTGAAGATTACCATGTTGCTTCATCTAAGACATGTTTGTTCAGAATGGTTTTCTGCAGAGGAAATAGGGAAGAAGTGCTAGGAAAGCATATAGAAGGAAATAACCTTTCGAGTCAGCATCCTGAGATGGCCAGAATTGGAACTGAACGGTTTGTTGTAGTAATGGAGCAGTTGACTCAGGCGATAAATGGTGGTGGTATCCATGCACGAGATCAGCCAGATCAACCGCAGAGGAACATGTCAGTGGTGGAACATTTCATGAGGCAACATCCCCCATCATTCAGAGGATCATCTGACCCTGTGCTAGCTGAAGGGTCGATTAAAGCACTGGAGAAGATTTTCGATGTCATGGGGTGTTCAGAAAATCAAAAGGATAGTCTTGATATTTACCGTTGGGAGGATGAAGCAGATCAGTGGTGGTCGATGGTTAAAAATATCCGGGATGCTGATGAGATTCATGCTCTCGACTGGGATGAATTTAAAGGTATGTTTCTTGAGAAGTATTTTACTAAGGCTATTCGACTTAGGATGGAAAAGACATTTTTGGAATTGAGGAAAGAGGAAGACTCGGTTCCGGCCTATGAAGAAAGGTTCACACGATTGGAAAGGTATGCTCCAAATTTTATCTGAGACCTTGATAGTAAAATCAATCTTTTTTACTCAGGGTTAAAGCCAAAATATCGAAGGGCATTGGCTTCTCATGAGTTCAACAGTTATGAAAGGCTTGTTCGATGTGCTGAGAAGGTGGAAATGGAATTTGCCGATGATCAAGTGTTCTATAGCAACCAACAGAAGAAGTGACCGAGGTGGAAGGAGAAAGGAAAGAATTATTTTAAAAAGTCTCATGGTAAGAAAACTAAGTTTCCCGTTTGTGATAAATGTGGTAAAAGGCATGCTAGGTAATGTCTTCTGAATTATGGAAAGTGATACCGATGTGGTAATATGGGACATAAGGCTCCTGATTGCACTGAAAAAGATCAAGGTGAAGGTAAGACCAAATTTGATATACAGTTAGTGAAAAGTTTTAAGTGTAATGAGATGGGCCACTATGAAAATGAGTGTCCGACAAAGAGATTGAGTTATGGGAAGCAGTTAGAATACTAGCAGAAAGGGGTGGTGAAATCCTTTGCAACTACTTCAGCAGATGTTGGGCCATCAAATGAAGTTGTTTCAGGTACTTTGTTTGTTTTTTCAGATTATGCCAGTGTGTTGTTTGATTCGGGGTCTACACATTCTTTCATCTCTGAAAACATTTCTAGTAATATGGGAATACCATATCAAGAAATGACTCCTGAACTTTTGGTAAAAACACCTGGGGGAAATGTTGAGGAAAAAATAATTTATAAGAATCTTCTTATCCTTATCCGTGGAAAGAACCTACTTGCGAACCATATTGTTTTACCTCTAGTAGAGTTTGATGTTATCCTGGGTATGGATTGGCTCTCTATTTACCATGCTATGATTGACTGTAGACCTAAAGAAGTTTCTTTTCAGAAAAACATTCAGTTTGTGTACAAGAATGAACCCTTACTGTAGATAACTTATCAAGAGGCTGAGAAACTTGTAAAATATGGAAATGAATGATACCTTGCACACATCGTTGAAAACAAAGGAACTGTTCAGATTAATGATGTGCGAGTGGTAAATGAGTAACCTGATATTTTTCCTGATGAGTTTCCTGGAATAATACCAGATCGGGAAGTTGAATTTACTGTTGACTTAGTTCCTGATGCTAAGCCAATTTCAAAACCCCCTTATCGACTGGCTCAAATTGAACTTTTAGAGTTGAAGGAGCAATTGCAAGATTTATTAGTGAAAGGTTTCATTCGACCTAGCACATCACCATGGGGTGCTCCTGTTTTATTTATTAAAAAGAAATATGGTTCAATGAGACTTGGCATTGATTATAGAGCCTTGAATAATATTACTATTAAGAACAAGTATCCTTTTCCTCATATCGATGATTTATTTGATCAGCTCCACGGAGCTCAGTATTTTTCAACGATTGAATTGAGATCGGGGTACCATCAGTTGAAGGTAAAGGAAGTAGATGTTCTGAAGACTACCTATCGTACAAGATATGGCCATTATGAATTTGTAGTAATGCCTTTGGGCTAACCAATGCACCTGTTGTATTCATGGACTTAATGAATATAATTTTCCATGAGTTCTTGGATAAGATTGTGGTGGTTTTCATTGATGATATTCTGGTGTTTTCTAAAAGTAAAGAGGAGCATCAAAGGCATTTAAGGGTTATTTTTCAAACCTTAAAAGAAAAGAAATTATATAGGAAATTCAGAAAGTGTGAGTTTTGGTTGCAACAAATTTCTGTCCTTGGTCACATTGTTTCTAAAGATGGGATACCTGTTGATCCTACAAAAACAAAGGTTGTTAAAGAATGTCCAAGAACCACAAATGTAACTGATATTCGTAGATTCCTTGGTTTGGCAGGCTATTACCGAATATTTGTTAGAAATTTTTCACGGTTATCTAATCCAATGACGAAGCTAACTCGGAAGGGTTTTAAGTTTATCTGGACTAAAGAATGTGATGATTGTTTTTAGGAATTGAAAAGAAGATTGGTGAATGCTCCAGTTTTGGAAGTTCCTTCCAGGAATGGTGAGTTTTTTATCTACAGTGGTGTTTCATTGAAAGGACTTGGTTTTGTCCTAATGCAGAATGATCAGGTAATTGCTTATTCTTCATGACAGTTGAAAACTCATGAGGTAAATTACCCTACACCTAATTTGGCACTAGCTGCTATTTTTTTTTGCTCTAAAAATTTGGAGGCAACATTTTTATGGAGTAAAGTGTGAAATATATACTGATCACGAAATTTTAAAGTATATATTCACTCAGAAAGAATTGATCATGAGACAAAGGAGATGTCTAGAATTAATAAATGCTTATGATTTTACAATTCATTACCATCCGGGAAAAGAAAATAAAGTGGCTGATGCTTTGAGTCAAAAAAGTAATTATTCATTAAAACTGTTGCGTTTGGAACATGATCCTTTGTTTAAGGATTTTATGAACTTTGGAATAGATTTTTATGGTTCAAGATCGTCTTCTGTTTTGTTTCAGGTATCAGTGAAATTTTCTCTATTAGACAGAATCAAGCAAGCACAGAAGCAAGACAGTGAGTTGCAGAAAAAGGTAGAGTTGATTCAGAAGGGTAAGTTTCCTGAATTCATCATTGATAATGATTGTGTTTGGAGATTTGGGAAGAGATTGTGTGTGCCTTTTGATTCACAGTTGAAGAGATATTTGTTATGTGAAGCTCATAATTATCCGTTTTCAGTTCATCCTGGAAGTACTAAAATGTACAGAGATCTGCGGGAGTATTACTGGTGGGATGGAATGAAAAGAGATATTGTTGATTTTACTGTGAAGTGTTTGACTTGTCAACAGTTTAAATCATAGAGGTAGTTACCGAAAGGGATGCTTCATCCATTACAAGTTCCATAGTGGAAATGGGAGAATATATCCATGGACTTTGTAGTGGGATTACCAAAAACATATCGAGGTAATAATGCAATATGGGTTATTGTTGATCGCTTGACTAAATCTACTCATTTCCTTGCTATACAAGATAATTTATCTCTAGATCATCTTTCCCGTTTGTATCATAAAGAGATAGTCAGGTTACATGGAGTTACTCTCTCAATTGTATACGATCGTGATCCCAGGTTTACTTCTAACTTTTGGAAGGGCCTTCAAAAGTCGATGGGTACTGAATTAAATTTTAGTAAAGCTTTTCATCCTCAATAATATTGGCAGTAAGAAGGAACAATTTAGACATTGGAGGTTATGCTATGTTCTTTCTCTATGGATTATCATGGAATTTGGGACCAACATCTTTCTTTGGTTGAATGTTCATATAATAACAGTTTTCATTCCAGTATACAGATGGCACCATTTGAGGCGTTATATGGGAAGCGGTGTAGAACTACAGATTTCTGGGATAATGTGGGTGAAAGGAAGTTGATGGGACCAGAATTGGCAGAAGAGATGGCATAAAAAGTTCAGCTGATACAGAAACCCATGAGAACAGCTCAGAGCAGGCAGAAGAGTTATGCAGACAATATGAGGAAGGATCTCTCTTTTGAGGTAGGTGATCATGTTTTTATCAAAGTCTCACCATGGAAAAGTGTGATGCGATTTGGTAAGAAAGGAAAGCTGAGTCCAAAGTTCATTGGACCATATGAAATTCTGGAGAGAGTTGGATTAGTTTCTTACCGGGTGTCTTTACCTCCGATTTTATCTCAGGTGCAAAATGTTTTTCTTGTTTCAATGTTGAGAAAGTATCTGCCGGATCCATCTCATGTTTTGAGTCCATAGGGAGTTCAGCTGGAAGAGAACCTACCTTATGAGGAACAACTATTCTAGATTCTAGACCCCAGGGAGCAAGTGTTACGAAATAAGGTTATTCATCAGGTAACGTTTTTGTGGAAAAACCTCATGATTGAAGAGGCAACATGGGAATCTGAAAATGCAATGAGGGATAAATACCCACACTTATTCGATAAGTAAATAAATAGCGAGGACGTAATTTTCTAAATGGGGGAAGGATGTAACATCCCAAGTAAGTAATTAATAATAGATATTTTTATCTATGACTATTAGTAAATTAGATAGTGTTTTAGAGGCTTAAAATGAAAATAAATCCTATCTTAAGCATGGAATACACTAATATTTTTAAAAGATTGTTTTACTGCCTTTTAATGGAAAACCATTTTTAAATCTAACTTTTGACAATTGTATAAGCTATTTTTTTTCAAAATAAACTTTTCTTTATGATTGGGACATCAAAATTTACTTTGTGTGAATTTTTGGTATTTTTCTGATAAAGTTCATTTTTTTAATGAATAGTGAAAAATGTTGTATTTTAATTCAAAACCTCTTTTTAATATAATTTATTTATATGATTAGATTATAGTTTTAATTGGGTTTAAAGTGAAATTAGAATATATTTTTACCATTTAATCCAATGGTGGTCATTTGAATCAATTTCACTTTGAAATTGGACTTAAACTAGTGTCAATCTTTTGATACTTATTGTTTCATAAAAACACGCTATTTGTCATGACAGCGGAATTAATTATTAAATTAATTAATGTGACTTATATTATTTGAGTTTTGTTAAATATACATCATTTTTGAATTCGGAATATCAAATATATTTTAGGGTGATGTTTTGGTTTTTTTTCTGAAAATGTTCAATTTTTGATAAATAGTGAAACCACTAAGTGGTAGTTAAAGAAACTGATTTTGCGTTTAAATGAAACTTTGTCACTTATGTGATTTGACTTTCAAAAATCCTACATACATGGTTATCATTAATAAGTAAAATGTGGTTCAATGGGATTAAAATAATTTTTTGGTGAATAGTTACTTATTATGTTTTTAATCGCGATTAGAGGTCATTAGTGTAGTTTAAGGTAAAAATAATGTTTTAATAATATGAGATGAGCTTTAAACAATTCCTACCCTTATTGGATGTGTCATGGCCGACCATGAAAAGACATGGGTCAACTTGGGGACCCCATAGAGACACTTTGGTTGGGAAATAACATAAATAACTTTTTAATAAATGTTAAAGTAAAAATGACACAAACATGATATGTTTTACTAAAACAATTTTTACATGGGGTTATACAAGTCAGATTTTCGACTATAAATATTAATTATAAAGATACATAGATTTTCTACATCATGATATTTGTTTTATAATTTTTATAATTTAAATAAATTAAATAATTTATGACATCATGATGTTGCAGCGATTACTTCATTAATAAAGTATTTAAATAAAATGAAATGATAATGTAAAATCTATGACCAACACATGCCCAAAACCTATTGTATGGGTGTATTTAGAACCCTTATCACCTTACTCTCGAATTATATCAATGTGGGACCTTTTGAATCTGAAACTCATTTCCAAATAAAGTAACATTTCTTTACTTTCCAAGAGAGCCCCTCCTCCCCTCTTATAAAAGGCCCCCACCTCCACCTCTTTACCCACACTTCCAAAGCCTTTGTCTCGGCCAACCCCTGCCCGTTATGTCTCTCCACATCCCACTCTTACTCCTTGAAGCCTCACTTTGGGCAGAATTCTTCCCAAGGAAGCCTTTGAGCTCAAACCAAAGGGAGTTACCCGATTTTAAGGTAATGTGTTCACTTGAGTCGTTTGTTTTATTTTACTTCTCCAACCCCCTAAACTCTTTTTATTCATTTCTTTTTTAACAACTCCAGTATCTTAAATATACTAGGATGTTGTTATATGAATTATTCGAGCTACACTTACACACACCTGTATATAATGGTTAAAGAACATACTGTTTCTGTGGATGGTGATTTTCTGCCTCCCGAAACGATTATTGTTCAAAACTCATATAACACCTTCAAAGGTGGCCATTAAGATGTCACTATATTTATATATGATATATAATATTTTTATATTTCCTTAATCTTCTGTTTTTTTATTTTTTTCATACCTTTATGGTTTCCATTATTGGTATACACGATATCTTCATTTAAGGAAGTGCGGACTACCGCCCCCTCAAAGTGATTTGATTCGTTAATGCCATATGTGGGACTATAAAGGTTGTAATTAATGATTTTATATATGATATTATACAGGGATAATAATATACCATTATATCATTATGATTCCATTCCATAAAATATGAAATAGAAATAAAAGCATCGTTCATGCGTACGTAAGGCTTACCGTCTCCATGAATGGTGCATTTCATTTCTTATCCCCAAATTTAATGTACTATTATAAATACATATATATAATGGATATATGTGATCCATGTTACATCTAAAGGATTAATATAATTCTGGAATTAAAATATACATAACTCTCATTAATTTTAATTTCATTAATATGACATAGAAATGAAAGTAGCGTTTATGCGTACGTACGACTTACCGTCTCCATGAACAGTTCATTTCATTTCTTACCTCTAAATGATTATTAAATACTATAAATACATTTATATTCTGGATATATATGATATATATGACATCCAAATCATGAATATCATTCTGGATATAATGAACGTTTGACCACACGACCATCATGTAATTGTAAGATGTCCACTTTCGAGTTAAGTACCAAATATCGACAAAACAAACATTATTAACCTAAATGATTACATAAGGATTATAACATTGTAATAAGTGATATATAAGTAATAATGAAATTGAAGAAGGTTCTTAAGCAAGTATAAATTACCTCAAGTTTATTATTCAGGACGTTAAAGAATGACCGAGTCAAGTCGGACCCGAGGTATGGGACATCGTCTTAATCTCCTTTCATTGAGGAATATTTTGTTTTATACAGAACCTTCTTTTATATGGTGAATAAACCAATTTGACTTTTATGTTTATTCAAAAGGAATATTTTTTATATGAAATGTTTACTAAATGACAAAAGGGAATGTTTTTGTCGTACGTATGCGGTGACAACGACATCTCTGCCGCCGTGACCATTATTTGAGTTCCGGCTTCCTCTACAAGCCATACATTTTTTAAAAGAAAAATAAATACCATTTATTAATTTTCATTTGTTTTTGTATTTAAAATGGTTTTCATAATGTTTTTATATCAATTTGTTGTATTGATATCTTGTGATTGAAAGGTGGAAATGTTATGTTTCCTATATGCATGTTTTATGTGATATGATTATGTTGAGGTTCTTGGGCATTATAATGAAGACGGGTGGTTCCGTGATAAACTAAGGGCAGGTGAGCCTGATATCTCTCTCCAATGCATTGGGTAACGCGAAGGAGTGAAACTTTAAGGTTTCTTTGAAGAGATTTCGGGAATATACTGTGATGTGTATTCCAAACGTAACCAAGAGGGTTACTCCCTACGTAAGAATGTTATAAATGCCTCAAGTTACCTTTATGTCTTATGATTTCTATGATTTATTCCTGATTTGATGAGGTATATTAAATTTATTATGTTTTATGGGTAAAGTATAATTGCATTCTTATGTATACATGTACTCATGATTTCATTCCATATTTTCATATCCTTTACTGAGCTTTTTATGATCATCCCAGGTTTTTGAAATGTTTTTCACAGGTCAAGGGAAAGGTACATGATGTGATGATAGTGTCAATAAAGTGTATAGAAAGAATCCATGTTTTATTTTAAATATGTTTCCGCTGATGGGAAAATGAGTACTATCTTTTATGTAACCACTTTTATTAAATGTGGAATGTAATTCAAGTTCTATGATCTAATTCTCTAAAACTCTAAAACTGAAAAGATCCTCAACATGTAATCTTGTAATAACTCAAGATTAAGTAAGGTTTAAGGCTGGGGCCTTATAATAATGAGAATGTTTCAATGTATGAATCCAACATTACATGTCTTAGAAGGAATTCTGTGGACTACGTATTTAATCGGAGGACGATGTTTGATTAGTTTGTTGATGGTTTAGGACCATTCTTTGGAAGGGAACTGAATTCCAAATTTATTTCATCATATAAAGATATGTTATAATGTGATATTAAGAAAGAGAAATAATTATCTAATAATTATTACATATATGTAATTAAAGATAATAAGAGTGTGGTGGAGGAATGAATATATATAGGGATGAATAAAAATATTGTTTCTCAACATGTGATACATGTGGAAGGAAACACCTGGAACCTTGCATAAAATTAAAACGAGTTTGTTACATGTGTGAAGAAAAAGGGCCACAAGACCGTGATTGCATGGTGAATAAGGAGGTTATAAATTTTCAATTCCAATGTTTTAAATAGATGGGACATTATTCAAATTATTATCAAAAGTGTCAAAGAAACATTCACTAGAATAGTCCAATGCAGAATAAATAATATTATAATATCCCAACTATGGATGATGAAGTTCCTAATGATGTGGTGGCATGTACATTAATCATCTCCAAAGATTTATACAATGATTCATTTTTTTAAATTAATCTATTTTTTATATCATCCCACTTTTCCAAGAATGTTATACATTTACAATTAGATTTAATAAAGGATTTTTAATCAAAACTCCTATGGGAGGAATCATTTCTATATTGATGTGTCGATCAATCCCCCCTTATATCCCAAAAACATTATTTAGTTGATGACCTTACCATCAAATATATGTTTGATTTTGAAATAATCATTGGTTTTAATTTCATATCAAATTATGATGTGAAGACCTATTGCATGAAGAAAGTGATACAATTTTTTCGAATGATATAGAGTCCCTCATATTTTGAGAAGAATTCTCTCCATCTGATTAAAATATTGATCCACCCCTAGTAGCATTACTTAATTCAATTATTGTGGAGGATGATAATGAAATATCTTTTGGCAAGGAAAGAAATATACCAATTTGGGATGTACCTATTATTCAATAATGCATTGATGGGTTTCTACATGAATTATCTGGACATCCTCCTGGGTGGAAAATTGAGTTTTCTAAGGATTAAATTCATTGTGGCAGACCTATATTAATGACTCCGTATTGGATGACCACATTGGAATAAGTGGAACAGAAAAAACAACAAGAGGGTTGAGTATTAAGGGTTTTATTTTCTATAGTGTTTCTCTATGGGGATCTCCAATTCTATTTATTAATAAGAATGTTGTATCATTGAGGTTGTGCATTAACTACATGGAGATCAATGTTATTATAATAAAAAATGTATCCTCTTCCTTGAATTGAGATCTTATTTGATAAATATCACGTTGAACAATATATATTGAGGATTTAACTTCATTCTGTATAACCATTGTATGGTGTGATGAAGGAATATATAAAAAAAACTGAACTAGGTATGGAGATTATGAGTTTACAACATTACATTTTGGACATACTAATGAACCCTATATTTCCATGGATCTAATAAGTATTGTTTCTAATGAATATATTGATTTAAATTTTGTGGTATTTATTGATGATATTAGTGTACTCCAAATTCCACAATGTTCCTGAGAGACACTTTTACATTATTCTGAAGACTCTTATAAGAAATGTGTTATATCGAAATATTTTTAAGTTTAAATTTTGTCTTTAAAAAGCATATTTTACTGTTTCTATCGTCTCTATCGATGGAAGCATAGATGATCTTGTAATGAAAAAGGCAACTCAAGAATTTCATACTCAAAATAATAGTACTAAGGCACACAGTTATATAGTCTTAGTATGTTATTATCTGTATTTCATTCAGAATGTCACCTGATTAGATAACTGGTTGACCAAGATTACTAGTGAAGAGGTTTTGTTCATATGGACTAAATAATCTAAATAATGATTTTATGAATTGATGAAAATATTAGTAAATGCTTCTATCCTGACACTAATATAGAGAAATGATGGAATTTGGATTTATAGTGATTCATCAAAGAAAGGACATAGTTGGGTCCTTAAGTAGAATAATTGAGTTAGTTTCTATGCATCATGAATATAAAAAACAAATAAAAAACTATCCAACTATTGATCTTTTATTTTAGATTCTCTAATTATTTCTATGATGATATGGATACATTATCTTCATAGTGAATGGTATGATATATATACATATCTCATGATTTTGAAATATATAATTTCATAGAAATAACTCAACATGAATAAAAAATGATGGCTCGAACTACTCAATAATTATGATTATTCAGTAAAATATCATCCAATGAAGGAAAATAAGATGGAAGAGTCATTGAGAAAGAATGACAATCGAGTTCTAATCAAAATGAGGATTGAATGGGATCCTATGTTCATGGGTATAGTAAACATGGTTATGACAATTATCAAAGAAGGTGGAACATCATTACTTTTTTAAATTTTTTCACAACCATATTATTATAAATGATTATAAGTTCATGTCCTTATTATTTGAAACTTATTGGTTTATTATTGTTATGAAAATATGGAAATTGAGGATCGACATAAAAAATTAAGGGTAATTGAAAACTGACTTACTATATCTAGATAATTGACTATTCACATACCAAATATGAACATTTCCTTGCAATAAGGGACAATTTCCTCCTAGAGTGTTTTTTATGTAAAAATATTAACTATTTTTTATTACTTCATAGAGAACCTGTATTAATTGTGTAGGATCTTGATCCATGGTTTACATCAAAATTTTGCGAATTCATTCAAAAAGACTTGGATTGTGGGATATTATTTTAGTACTTCTTATCACCCTCAGACTAATGGGAATTCTGAAACGACTATTAAAAATTAGAAGACATGTTGCGATCATTCTACTTCATCATTCATGGTATGTGGGATCAATATTTCATTTTTCTAGAATATTTTTATAATATATATTTCCATTCTTGCAATCAAATTAATCCAAATGAAGTGTTGTATGGAATGAGATGTTGTGCACCAATATGTTTGAATGAAATTGGTTAAAGGAGGATTGTGGGCCTAGAGTTTTTGAAGGAAACAACAAAAAATGTAAAGAAAATTCAAATCCTCATTAAAACAGCTCAAAATAGACAAAATATGTATATGGATAATCAAATGAGGGATTTGGAATTTCAAGTGGGAGATCATGTTTTCTTGAAGGTATCTCCAGGGATGGGTGTTGTATGATATGGGATGAAGGGGGAACAAATCCCCCTATACATTTGTTGTTTTAAATTCTATAGAGAATATGAGATGTGTATTTTCATTAAAAAAATCTCCTAACCTATCTATGGTAAAAAATTGGGGTCCACATCTATTTCTTGAATATGTACACTCAATTATAAAAGAATATAATAGAATCCTGACTTATCATGTTGTGAAGTGATTTTCCAGATTCCATAATATAGAAAACAAGTTTTGAAGAATCAGATGTCTCGACTGGTAATGATGCCTTTGAAAATCATAAAATTGATGATGATAAAAGGGAAATAGAGGATTTCATGATGAAGAACTACAAAAATTACGTTTTGAGGTAACATTCATAATATTTTTAGGATGAATAGTTTATTTGAGAAAAGAATGTAACATCCCCAAATATTATCAATGGATTTTCTGTTCATATAAATATTTTATATAGAATAAATCACATAAACAAATTTTAGAACTTAATAAAAACAAAATAAATGAAGATCCAATTAGATAATAACTGTTTTTAGAAATTAGAGAACCTATACCAAAAAAATAGTATGATAACCCATTAGGATAGTAACAATACCTTTATGATTTCTAATTTGTCCAATATAATTCTAATCTCACCTATGAAAGTATATATATTATTGATTTATATTATTAATGAAATTTTTATATAATTATATCATGGTTTATGTAATTGAATATTTTAAAAATTAATATATAATTGTTAGAAATGTTTTAAGTAATAAATATCTAATTGATATTTTATAATTAATAAAATGATTGAAAAAAGAATATTTTTTTAAAATTTATTCATAAATATATATTTTGTGGTATTGTGATTCTAGGCTAATTTAATGTGAAATTATATAATATATCACAGTGTAATAAAATCAGTAGAAATTTTTATAATTGTATTATTTTTGTTATAACGAACCATCCTAGGTACCCTGGTAACCCGATAAATGAACCAACTCTGACATTTCCCATAGGGCGTTCCCGATCCCAATGGGTCAGCAACTAGCACCTGGCATCATACAATATACAAGTGGGAACGATTTTCCAAAAAGAATGCGGAAGAAAGAGTAAAACAAACAGTATGCATAACAGAAGAAACTCCACTGGGAGTGACGTACCAGAATACAAGGAGGCATGAAATGCCAAAGTGCTATAACCCATGTACTGAAAAGGAAAAAACAATCCCAAAATCCCTAAGGACACAACTCACCAAGAACAGAGAACAAAAACTGGATCCACCTCCAAGATGTCCCTTCCCTTTTCTTGATCCTGGAATAATAAAGTCTACAAACACCCAAAGTCAAAAGTAGGGTGTGAGCCTAAGCCCAGTAAGATACCACCATAGATTCCATAATAGATGCCAAATATATAATATCCATTGTAAAGATTTCTATTTTCAAATAAACATGTTTGATATTTCAAAAGCATATTTTTACAAAACATGATATAAATTTTCAAATGACGGAAAAACTATTTTAAACAAAGGTTTTACAAATGTTGGAATATTTTTAAGGCAATGGATTATGTAAAAAATTTATATAAAATATCTTATATTAATTCATTAGGCATGTAAGGCAGTTTAAAAGCATTGTCATACATTAATATCACAAATATAAATAAACAAGCGAGCAACATGGTCACCTACCAAAAGGTTAGATAGTATTAACCATTTATAGGATTTAGCACTCTCTATGTGAAAATAGCAAAATGTTTATACACACGCCCCTAAGACACTGGCTAAAGGAGACTCGTCACCAACCCGTCAGGGATGTGACCCATGACAACTATGTTTTAGAACGTTGTTGTAGCATAAAGTGTATCTAAATAACTCACTAACTACATAAGGATTTCATGCACTCTTACATTATGGGCAAACTATTTTTTGAATGCTTAAAAATATGATCCATCCAATTCTTCCATTTCAAAAGTTCCAATTTCATTCCATTTAAAACCAAAATAGGTATTATTCAAAACATGCCTCCTTCACACGGTAACACCAGTGGGTTTCAATCAAATCTTTTTAAGCCATTTTCATTAAGATTGAAATCCATTCAAAACCAATCCCATCATTACACATTTAATTTTTCACTAATAAATTTTACAATTTAATTGAAAACATTTCCATAAAATCCACAATTTAAATTAAACAACATAAATCTACCAATTTTCCATAACCTCACCCAATTCAATGGAATTGAGGTTTTCCAAATTTTAATGCCAAAACCATTTGAAACATCTCAATTGAATGGAATCGAGTTTTTATCAATTTAATTGAAAACAACTTAATAAATTGAATTTAAATAAATGATTGAAATAAATCAAAAAAATACAATGATAATCAATTTGGAATGTCGGGACGGAACCACCTAACTCGATGTTTTTGACCAAAACTTCAACGGTCGAGAACGTTCAAGAAAAATCGGGTCTCTTCTTCAATAACCCGCCTTATATCTCTTCTACTAGAAATATTAAGACCAAATATCATCAAATTTTGTTCCACACACTTAGATCTACCCATAACGTGCATAGATCTATGAAACCGAGAGAAGAGGAGATGCATATCTATGTAGATCTAAGAAACCAATCAAGAATGATGAACAACGATCATATAACTTAAGAATCCGGCTTTGATTCAACAAGTGGAGCCTTTGGATCTCCACAAGAATGATGTTAGAACCCTCTTTGACCTTAGGATAAGAGAAATCCCTAGTTAGGTCAACTTGGGAGGAAAAACGAGGCACTTAGAGCCAAAACCGAGCGAGATCCAGAATTTAAGGATCTCTTTTAAGTGACAGCACGGTTTGGCCGCACATTTTGACCAACCATGCGCTAACCGTGCGTGATCCACTGCCTCAGCCACCCTTCTCGCATGGCATGACCTCGCGGTTAGAAAAACCATGAACCACCCATGTGGAAGCTTCTTTACAGGTTTCATGGATGGCACGGTTTGGTCGCACGGTTTGTAAAACTGTGCGCAAACCGTTCACAACACACTGGCCTTTAACATTTCTCGAAAATTCTCCCAAATTCTTCCCAAGCCTTTACTCAAAAACAAAGGTAATTAGAAACATAAAAAATACCTGAAAAGATTATGTGATGTTACAAAATCCCCACCATAAGATCATTCTACCCCTAGAAATCCTAAGAAGAAACCTCCACATCAAAAATATGAAGCCATTACACCCTCATTAGTGACTCCCTTTCCCACGTCTCAGGAAGATCAGAACCATGTTTCCAAATCACACTGACCAGAGGTATCGTTCTCCCACGAATTACCTTGGTCTATGAATCAACAACCCTGACTGGTCGGTCAGTAATAGATAAATCTGGTTCAATCTCAAGATCACTCCACCTCACAACATGGGATGGATCCGAGAGAAACTTTCGTAGCTACGACACATAGAACACGTTATGTATCGACGTCAGCTATGGTGGCGGAGCTAGGCGGTAAGCAACTTTCCCAACAAGAACAATATCCTTAAAAGGTACCACAAAATGAGGAGCAAGCTTCCATTTTCTCCCAAGTCGTCGATGACCCAATCAGGGAGAAACATTCCAGAACACATGGTCACAAACTGAGAACACTAACGGTTTATGGCAATGATCAGAATAAGACATGTACCGAATCTGAGCTGTCAACATTCTATGAAGAATAAACTGATC
Source organism: Viscum album (assembly GCA_963277665.1). Taxonomy (NCBI): domain Eukaryota; kingdom Viridiplantae; phylum Streptophyta; class Magnoliopsida; order Santalales; family Viscaceae; genus Viscum; species Viscum album. The sequence continues at coordinate 1,114,915,659 of OY728131.1, forward strand.
TTAGCTGTCGTCTTTTGGACCAAACTCGGTCCTACTATGGAACATTCACCAATATCCAACCAACATAAAATAGATTTACAAGGGCGGCCATACAATGCCTCAAAAGGATCCATTTTGATTACAGATTGGTAACTGTTATTATAATAGAACTCAACTATCCCCAGATGATCATTCCAAGAACCACCAAAGTCAAGAACACAAGCGCAGAGTATATCCTCAAAGACTTGAATAGCTATTTTAGTTTGGACATCTGACTGTGGATGGTAGGTCGTTCTCAAATGAACCTGAGATCCCCAAGCCCCATGATAGCATCTCCAAAAGTAAGAAGTAAACCGAGGATCCATCATAGAAACTATAACAGACGGAACTCCATTCAAACAAACAACTTATTTCAGATAGATATTTCCCAACTCCTCAACATTGGTTGTATCTGTAATAGGTATAAAGTGAGTCGACTTGGTCAGCCTGTCGATCAAAACCCATATCACGTTCTTCTTCTTCTGGGTTTGATGTAACCCAACCACAAAGTCCATCAAGTTTTCCTCCCACTTCAATTTTGGGACTAGAAGTGGTTGAAGAAAACCTGAAGGTTTCGGGTGCTCGGCTTTCACCTGCTGGCATGTATATCAACAAGATACAAACTCAGAAATTTCTCATCTCATACATGGCAGCTAGAACTGCCGCCGCATGTCATAGAACATTTTTGTGGTTCCTGGGTGCACTACCCACTGAGAGTTATGGAAAACCCCCATCACATCCTTCCTTGCCGATAACGGCACAAAGTAATGGTTTTGATAACACAGAACACCCTCTTTGGATAACGACAGTTAGTTGTCAGTCTCCCCACCATAAAGAAAGTTCCAAATGTTATAGAATTCATCACCAATTTTCTGTTCCTGAAGAATCAATTCGAGGAGAGAAGAATTCAACTAAACAGTAGTTAAAGATACCTAATTTCCCTTCCATAGAATTCCAATATGAAACTGAGAAAAAAGAGCCATCAAACTCCACTCTTCTGAAGATTCATTCACAGTATGAGTTTAATTTTCTTGTTTAACGCATCCTCAATGAAATTTCCTTTCCCCAGTGTACAAGCAATGAAAAAGTTGAATGATTACAGGTACTTGACCCAACACCTTTGGAAAAGATTCAAATCATTTTGAGAGATGATATAACTCAAGATCGTTTGGTCTGAATACACAGTAAACTGTTCTCCATTAAGGTAATGTATCCAACACTTATGTTTGAGCATTACAGCTGCAAGTTCAAGTTCCTGGGATGGATAGTTCCTCTGGTGAGGTTTAAGCTAACGAGATCCATATGTAAAAAAATTATTACCCTGCATGAGGACACATCCTAAACCTGAACCTGATGCATCACAGAAGACAACATAACCAATCCAAGCCTCAGGAAGAGTGAACACTGGGGTAGTATCCAAAAGACGCTTTAGCTCAACGAACGAACTATAACAATTTTCTTTCCAGGAAAACTTCACTCCCTTTCGAGTCAGAGGAGTCATTAGAGAAGAAAACTTTGAGAAGTCTTTAACAAACCGATGATAATATCCTGCTAAGCCTAAGAATCTCTGAATCTAGAAAACATTTCGTGGTTATTCCCATGTCCTAACAGCCTTCACCTTTTCAAGATCAACTTTTATTCCTTGTTCTGAAATGACATGTACCAAGAATTTTACATCCCAAATCCAGAAATATCACTTTGAATTCTTGGCATAAAGTCAGTGATTCCTTAGAAGACTCAGATCTATTCTCCGATAATGCACATGATCCTCCCCAAACATGGAGTAGAAAAGAATGTCATCCAGAAATACAACCACAAAATTATCAAGATACTCACAAAAAGCCTTGTTCATCAACACCATGAAAACTGCAGGAGCATTTGTTAGGCCGGAGGGCATAACAAGGTACTCGTAATGGGTATAACTACTATGAAAAGTAGTCTTATGAACGTCAGATTCTTTTATCCTCAACTGATGGTAACCAGATCAAAGATCAATTATTGAAAACCACATCACCCCTATAAATTGATCCAACAAATCATCAATTTGTGGTAGTGGATATTTGATATTTATCATAACTCGACTAAGCTTTCGATAATCAACACATAATCGAGGACAACCATCAGCCTTCTTGGCGAAGAGAACTGGTGCTGCCCAAGGTGACACACTCGAGCATATAAAACCACTCTCAAGAAGATCATATAACTGAGACTTCAGTTCTTTTGGTTTAGCTGGAGCCAATCAGTAAGAGGGAATAGAAATTGGTTGAGTACCAGGAGTTAAGTCAATAGTAAAATCAACCTCTCTTACTGGTGGGAAACCAGAGAAATATGAAGGAAACACATTACGAAACTCAACGACGATTGGAGGGAGATCACCACACAATGAATCTCTCTCAATATCAAAAGAAAACAATGATATAACTTTCCCCAACTCTAGGAAAAAGGGTCTGGCTCTACATGACCATGGGTCCCATTCTCCTTGAAAAACAAGAGACACACCACTGGGTGTAGTATGCTAGGCTCGCCGAAGATAACAATCGATCTGGGCTTTATTGGCAATGAGCCAATCCATCCCAAAAATGACGTCAAAATATTTCATGTCGAGAACCAAGAATTTCCATGAATGATCAACATTTGATAGAGATAAGACATATGAAGGAAAACAAAGACCCTAATTTATCATTACACCAAGGGGTGTAGTAATATTCATTAAACAAGATAAAATATTCATAGGCAGATTAAGTAGATTAACAAGATAGGTTGAAATGAAAGGGTGAGATGCACCAGTATAAAAAAGAGTTGTCACTAAAGATGAAGCTATAGTAATGGGACCTCTCACAGTTGCAGGACCAGTATCAGCTACCTCTGGTGACTCTTCCAGTACATGAAGAATCTTAGTTTTGGATGCCTATGGCTGGAACCCTTTTTTATGTGAAGCATTTGATTTCCCCGTATTATTTGGAGGTTCTAATGATCATGTTCCACTATGCGGAGTAGAGAAGTGATGGAAGAATCTCTATAGGCGCCCTAAACATCCGCATGAGCTAAAAATCATAAGTTCCTTAATGAAAACCCTATTTGAATGTACTGGATTCCCACACTGATAACATGTCAAGGAAGCCACTCCGGGTGCTACCGGTGGTCTTGAGGGACTCTATTGTTGAGAACCACCATGAGAAAAATCACGCTTCTGTTTTCCATTAAAGGAACCAACACTGCCACTAGAAGTAAAAGGATCTGCCTGCAACCCTGACTATTCTTCCAAATCTATCTCAAACATCATTTCCCTATCCATCACATTGGAATAAGTGGGTATATTTAGTATGAAAAACAGAGAACATATATTTTATCGAAGCCCCAACTCAAATCATCAAGCCATTATCCTCTCATTAGATACAATTTTAGGAGAAAACTGTACCAACATAGCAAAGTGATTTGAGTACTCAGTCATGGTTTTTTTGGCCTGCTCAAGTTTGAAAAACATCACAGCCTTGGACAACACCATAGATTCTTGATAGGACGTATCAGTGTAAAGAACCCTAATGTATTTCCACTCAAAACCCTCATGTTTCCCAGCCGTCACCATCATGTCCCACCGTCTTCAACTTGGTCCCTCCAGCATGAAGGTGGAACACCACACCTTGATCGCATTAGGTGTCTCCAAAAACCCAAACAGACGTTCAATCTTACTCAACCATTTCTCAGCATGTTGAGGATCAGTGGAGCTTTTGAAGACTAGTGGCTTCTGGAATAGGAAATCTTGAGAACGACTTTGGAGAATATCACTATAAGGATCTATAGCTGGAGATTGAACATGAACAAGAGATGGTACATGTCCCAGAGCTTGGACAGTGCGAACAATCACCTCTACCAGACTTGGATCCACAATAGGACTTGCTTGCTGAGATTCATCAGTAGTCTCTTTTTGGATTTTATATCCACATCTTCTAAGTGGCATGATGCTACATAACATCATCAGACAATAAAGAAGACATTAGATTAACACTCAACCTGAGTAACAAGGAAAACTACTCTTAAAAGAAGGGATAATTGGATTTGGATTCCTCTGCATCCAAATCAAATAAGGGGAAAAGACTAAAACTATTCTACAATTCTCCTTTCCCTAACCACCCCTGGTGACTTAATGTCCATTATGGTGAGAGTTGGCTAGGCACTCAATCACATCTACCTCCTAAGTCCCGACAAGAATACTCAAATGATTACTGTCATCAAGGAATGATGTTTCACCCTCTCCATTGATACCACTTTTTCACGAACCATCTCAGGTACCCTAGTCTCCTGATAACCAAGACGGCCCTAACATAGCCCGAAGGGCGTTCCTGATCCCCAAGGGTTAACGACTAACACCTAGCATCATACAACATACAACTGGGAACAATTTTTCCACAAGAATGTGGAAGCAAGAGTAAGACAAAAAATATGCATAACAGAAGAAACTCCACTTGGAGTGATGTTCCAGAATACAAGGAGGCATGAAATGCCAATGTTCAACAACCTAAGCACTAAAAAGGAGAAAAAATACCAAATTCCCTAAGGACACAACTCACCAAGACGGAAGATCAACAACTGGATCCACCTCCAAGAGGTCCCTTCCCATTGCTCGATCAAGGAAGAAGAAAGCCTACAAAAATCCAAAGGAAACAGTAGGGTGTGATACTAAGCCTAGTAGGATACCACAAAAGATTCCATAACAGAATCCAAATATAGATTATCCAATGTAAATCATTCCATTTTCAAATAAACAGGTTTGACAATTCAAAATCATATTTTAACAAAGCATGCTATACATTTTCAAATGATGGAAAAACCAATTTAAACAAAGGTTTTACAAATGATGGAATATTTCTAAGACAATGTCTTATGTAAAACATTTATATAAAATAGTTTATATTAATTCAGCAGGCATGTAAGGCAGTTCAAAACAATTGGCATACATTTATATCACAAATATAAATAAACAAGCGAGCAATATGGTAATCTTCCAAAATGAACGATAGTATTAAAAAGTTATATGATTTCACACTCTCTATGTGAACTCAGAAAAATGTGTATACACCGGTCCCTATGACACTGGCCAAAGGAGACTCATCACAAACCTGTCGGGGATGTGTCCCGCTGCAAGTATGTTTTAGAACGTTGTCGTGGCATAGAGTGTATCCAAATAAATAACTAACTAACTAAGGCTTGCATGTGGTCTTACATTATGGTCGAACTATATTATAAATTCCTAAAAATAATACCAATCCCATTCTTACCTATCAAAATTTCCAATTTCATTCCATTTAAATCCAAAACATTTTTTATTCAAAACATACCTCTTTCACACGGTAAAACCAATGGGTTTCTATCAATTAATTTTAAGCTATTTTTATAAGTTTGAAATCCATTCAAAACCAATCCCATCATTAAAAATTTCATATTCACAATTATGTTCTAAAATTTAATTGAAAAAATTTCAATCAAATCCACAATATAAATTAAACCACTTAAATCGACCAAATATCCATAATCACACCCAATTCAATGGAATTGGGGTTTTCCATATTTTCATGCGAAAACCATTTCAAACATCTCAATTCAATTGAATCAAGTTTTTATCAATTTAATTGAAAAAAAGAAATTGAATTTAAATAAATGATTTAAATAAATAGAGAAAATACAATGATAATCAATTTCGCAATTCAGGATTGAACCACCTACCTCGATGTTTTTGACCAAAACCACAACGGTCAAGAACACTCAAGAAAAATCGGGTCTCTTCTTCATGAACCCTCCTTAGATCACTTCTCCTAGAAATATTAATACCAAATCTCATTAAATTTGGTACCACACACTTAGATCTACCCATAGTGGATGTAGATCTATGAAAACAAGATGAGAGGAGATGTAGATCTACGTAGATCTCAGAAACCAATCAAGAATGATGAAGAACGATCACATACCTCAAGAATCCGGCTTTGATTCACCACGTGGAGCCTTTGGATCACCTCTGGAATGTGGGTATAAACCTCTATGACCTTAGGAGAAGAAAACATCTGAGTTAGGGTCACTTAAGAGGAAAAACGAGGCACTTATTGGAAAAACCGAGCAATATCTACAATTTAAGGATCTCTTTTAAGTGACTGCACAATTTGGACGCACTGTTTGACAAACCGTACGCTAACCATGCGTGAGCCACTGCCTCCGCCACCCTTCTCACATGGCTTTACCACACAGCTAGACAAATCGTGCGCCACCCGTGCTGAAGCTTCTGTCCAGGTTTCAAGGCTATCACGGTTTGGTCGCACGGTTTGTCAAACCATGCGCAAACCGTGCACATCACACTCGGCTTTAACATTTCCCAAAAATTCTCCAAAACTCTTACCATGCATTTACTCCAAAATAAAGGTACTTAAAAACATAAAAAATACCTGAAAATGTAACGTGATGTTACATGTGTAAATAACTATTCTATGTGAAAATAAACTTTTATAAATATTGAAAATTATTTTCATGAAATAGATTTACTTTTTTAATTCTGAACATTGAAAAATGGGTTTTTGGAATTTTGAGACATTTCTAAAATACATGAATTTTATTGAATAGTATAATAAATCGATTTACATTATAAATAGATAATATGATAAATATAATATTCCTTGAGTCATGGATGATGTAAGACCCCATGGTTCAAACTCAAATTAGCTCATTAATTTATGTAGAAACAATAATCATCACTATGGTATTCCTTGAATAAAATAATAAAATAATGCATGAAATAATAAGAAATAACCCCTCTCATCTACTATAAAAACAACCCCTCAACTTATTCTCCTCACACCATCTATGTGTTGGGACTTGTTATATTTATGCTCACTACTCATCCCATGATCCTCCCACACACCCATATGCTTATGTTGTCATTAGAACTCCAAAATCATTCCCTATAATGGTATTCTCAAGGAGGAGTATTCAAGTGAAAAAATCATCTTCCTCTTCCTTTTATTTTCTTTTTAAGTATTTCTATAATAATTATCTCATCACCAACTATTTTCAAATGAGAATACTTACACTAGTGTGATTTTATATTATGGAATTATTTCATGGTAATTGATGAACCTCCATTAATTTATTTACACCATCTCATTTATTTAAAAATCAAAATCATTGTCCTGGAGGTGCAGATTTACAACCATAATGAATAATGGATTTTACTTCTTGAATTTAATATTCATAGATGGCCAATATAAAATTTTTATTGTTAAAATATACTATAATTAAGATATTATACCCTATATAATATCTTAAAACCATTATATACACAAAATACATATTCAACGACAAAACTAGTCCATGGGGATCAAAATATAGCTGCAACATTATAAGCGATTATCACATGATGTATTATCTAATTATAAATACACACTGAATATAACAATATTTTATGTATAACTGTTTATAATTTTATATTCTCACAAAAATATATTTAATTCCAATTATAGAAAATTACACCCATTTTACATGATTTTTTACATATAATCTTGTGTACCGATCATGAAAACCATGAAAATGTATTCTTCCTAACAATGAGATTAAACATGATAACTCATCAATAGTTTGATAAATGAACATAATAAAAATATAATGAATAAAATACTGATATAAAAGGCTTTTATTTAAATAATTGATTTAATATTATTATCAAGAATGTAAAGGTCAACTACAGAACTCATTCAAACAAATTATGTAGGTTTTCTTCCCGAACATCCATTTTCATTCAGTTTGTGCTTTAATAATAAATAATCCAATGTAATTATTAATTTCTTTTATTTTATTTTTCAAAATTATAGTTATATGTTCTAAATTCTTGTACTATAATCATTTCATCTTTTATTTGAGTAAAATATAATTTTTAAATGGGTTCCCTTCTCAATTCCTCATGGTAAGCATACCCAATTAAACGAAACGTTATATTTTCTTACATATTTTATTGTCCATAATGAAATATGTTTTTATCCACAATTAATCTTCTAAATACACTCATATTATAATTAAAAAAGGACATTATACATTTTATGTTACATAAAAATCTTTTTATAAAAGAATTATTCTTCTTAAAATTGAATATTATTAATCTCAATAATTCATCAATGATTTTGTTATAAAAGTTTAATCTATTTTAATACCCATGTTGAATATTATGTTCTATTAAGATCAACCTAAAATTATTATCATCTATCATATTATATTAAATTTGTTTTGGCCAGTTTGAATATGGATGTGCTATCTTTATACCATTCACCATATTATTCATAATGGTTAGTAATTATGTCTATAGATTGGATAAAGTTATTTCATATGTTCGTGTTTATTATGTTTATCGCCATTCCTATATTGAATGAATTGGAATTTAAATGTTGTGGGTGGGGCCTATTATAGCCCCTCTATGAATTAGATGTTCTAATAAGTTAATATAAATTTGGGTTTTGGCATAGGCTTTGCAAAAGTACTTTATGACATCTTCGTTGAGGCCTCAATTGTATGTTTCAGATGTCTTCCATTATGCATACCCAAATTATGATAAAATTATTTAATAAAAAATTTGAATATTTTATTATTAGAATATATATAGTTATGTTTCATTCTCTTATGATCATTTATATATCATTATGTAATCATCTTTCATTCCTTCCATATTATGCTCATGTTTATTTTTAATTTCAAGTTCATTTTAGTTATTAATTATGCCTAATGATTATGTTTATGATAAAATTTGATTTATTACTTACTACATCAATGAATTAGATCTTATACATTAATTTTGTTTTAATTTTCCCAATTATTTTAATATTATCATTATTACGAATGAATTATAGGAATAATGTAGGACTTTATGGTTGTCTCTAAAAGAGATGAAATGATTTTTTATTTCATGTTGTAATTTAAATCTTATGATCTTATCTATTTTTACAAAACCATAAAATTATTATTTACTTAAGGATGTGACAACCTAGTAAACATAGATTTTTAATTGATTAAGGAACCCACTTCGGGCAACTAGGATTAGGTTCCTTACAATAGGGAGGCTGGTGATAATGTCACTTCACATGGGTAATGTGTTTTGTTAACATTAGAATGGTGTTGGAATTTTATCATTAATTTAATCATGTGAAAATAATATGTATTCACATTATGGAATTATTTATGATTCATGTGATTAAAAAGATCCTTCCAGGGTCGTTGCATGAAAATATATTTTTCATGCGATTGATTTTTTGAACATCATATAAGGGATTCAGATCATATACATATTATTTTCCTGATAGAATTCATATGACATTGTATAATATCATGGGTAATGGTAGTATCCTATGAATGGAAGTAAAATTTTACTTACTGCAATGCTTTTGATTTCCACACGGATTAATTTAATTATTGAATGAATCATGGTACATCATACAATGATATCTCAGTGTGATTTCCATGATCAACCTTTACAAAATTATCAGGTAAGAATGAAATATTCATGAATGTATTATATACATATAAGAATATTTTATTGACACCATATTTAATGTTGGGGATTGTTGGTCATGATATTCATTGATAGATAATGCACGACACCCATGGTAGGACTTTTTATGTCAAATCATGTGTGCCCACGAGAACAGTAGGTGGGAAGATGTTAATGATGAGATGAGAATTGAATAGACATCTTGGATCATATTGACTATATGGAACTGGTTATTTCCATATATTATTTAGTATACTAAATAATTAAAACAAAATTCTTGTCCAACAATGATTCCTCCTATGAAATTATTGAGTTTAATAAAAAATTGTGGAACCACAGGTTTGCAGAAGCTAATAATGGGGTCAACTGAGGATCTTCGTTGGAACTTCCCCGTGTCGTACCACTATTCCATTTCATTGTTACTCGATAGTTCAGATGTAATCCTCTTTCACTGTTGTGTTCTAGTTCACCAATCTACCTCCTGTTCTAGATGGATGAGATACATCCATAGGCATGTTTGAGGAAACTCCCATTTGAAACTAGGTCATGCTAGCTTGGCTAGTCAATCTCAGTTGGCCCAATTTTCTAGGAAAATAAATATTCCAAATACATATAATAATTTTATAAGTAAAATGATTATAACAGGGTCCAAATTTATAATCCAATATATATTAAAACCCATGAACATTCTTTAATGATTCTACCTCCACATACTTTCTACAATGAATATCGGGTTTTTTTGATACTCCTCAAAATTTTGAAATCATAAACATTAAAAGGAAAATAACATAATTATAGGAGTCAATAAATCCCACACATTATAATTAGATTTATTTAGAATGAAATTAATCTTATACTATGGTAAATTAATCTCACATTGCCATATATATAAACATTTACACGGTGGTGATAATGATCCTATGAGTGGAATTTTAACAAGTGTGTTGATTGGGGAACATTCATGTTATATCAAGTGGATAATATTAATTATGAGTGCTTGTATGAATCTGAGATTGGATGTCAAATTTTCTTGGGGATTGGATATCCAAAAACTGAAATGTGTATAAATTCTAGGATGAAACAATAATTTTGTAAAAATTACATAATGTATGGATTTGGAAAAAGGTATTGGAATATTGATACATAACCAATGATATTGGGAATCAATCTGTATATTATTATTAAATATAACACTCTTATGATCAATCTCTTACATAGGGAATATATTTTTGTAGATTTTGAAGTCTATGATGAATTACCTTAGTAGATATTTCTCATACAAAAGAATAAAAATGTTATTGTCTTGTAAAGAAACATTGGACAATGACCCTTGATATAGTAGATATTTTCATGGATCATCATAAATACGGATCCTTTGTGTATGACCAAATATACAAAATCAACATGATTTGAGTGCATAATATACAAGGGATTAATCTTCATATATGATCATGAATGCCAAAAAACATGAAATTCCCCATTGATGTAGCAACTCTAGTTTCTTGGATTTCAGTAGATTTACAAGAAAAATTTGGGAAGGTTATCCATCCTAGAGGAAGAATTCTAAAAACTATACTATTATTAAAGGACATAGAAAGCATAATTTGATTTTTGAAAATGAAATCTATTAGGACCCATAAAATTTGTATCTCATTATTTATATTTCTCCGGATTTTCCCTAAAAAACATATAGATGAATACTTAGTGGACATGGACCAGAATATTTCTCAATCCCCCCTATTAAGGGGTTTCTACCTTACATGATTTGTGCCACTTCTAATTTATAAGTGATCAATATTACATGAATCACATAATGTTCATCTCCAATGAGAAGAGACCCAATTTTTTCCTTGGATTACATTATCAGTTATTCAATCAGGTGATCATTCTGTTTCTAACTATCTTGTAATCTATACCATTATTATGCCATTAATAATGAGATTGTAGTATAGGCACTTTATTTCAATAATTTTATGTCTTTTATCATTGACATTATATTTGTATTGTATAGGTGTTTTTAGCTCAAACATTCTATTCATATATTTGATTGTATTTTTCATTAGAACTTTTATTGTTATTGTTTGTGGTCTTCTATATCTGAACATATTTTATAGTAGTTTATGGTCTTTAATTTTCAAAACATGATATTCCTATAAGATTAAATAACTGCATCTTGAAATTTATTTGAGAAAAAGAAATATGGGGATGATATGATAGTGAAAACCCAAAATACCCTATGTATCTATGTTCATAATTTTTGATTCTTGATCTTATAAGGATTGATATTCCCTTCATGGAAGGATCTGATACCGTTGGTTTGTACGTCAAGTCAAATACGCTTCACCAACTTGGTAAAGAAATTCCTCTCTCCTTTCTATGGGTTATGAAATTTTCTGGAGATGGTATCAATAGTTGGTAAAAATATTAGGGAAGAATAATCCACTAGGATTTATGGAATATGGGATATGTAAATCATGTGTCCAATATCTTGAATCAATGAATCCTGGAATGGGGCATACATGATGGGGGAACCCAAAACCCCCTATTGTTATGAGTATGGCCAGGGGTTCACCCAATATTACACGAATTAACACTTATTTACAATATAGAGGAGATTAATCTAGTTTGTAGGTCAAAGACCTTATTCATGATCCCATAATGCTTATATTTGTGGTCAAGAAGGGGGGATCTACACTATTTTCATGGGGCATAGTGGATTTGGGAAGTCCAAAAATTATGAACTAGGAAGTGGGGTTAAGAAAATATTGCTATCTATTAAGGATTCTAGAATTCAAGGGTTGTTTTTATTGTGGGATGATAGGTTTGGGCCCTAGGACATTTTTTTTAAAGTCATGTGGTGTGGGGCCTCGAAAGGTTGGAGAATAGAGTATAGCTTTTCCTATTTGAGATTGTGATTTAATGATAAGGATTTCGTATCATCTTGGGTATTTTTTTATCCAGATATGAAATAATTTTCCAATGTCCATAGTTCATGGGGATGGTATTGGACAATACTATCCGGGACGACCCAAAACACGCTCAGGGGTAGAGTCATACAATAGTGATGTTAGTTATTAATTATTCCTAATGATTATGTTTATGATAAAATTTGATTTATTACTTACTAAATCAATGAATTAGATCTTATACATTAATTTTGTTTTAATTTTCCCAATTATTTTAGTATTATCATTATTACGAATGAATTATAGGAATAATGTAGGACTTTATGGTTGTCTCTAAAAGAGATGAAATGATTTTTTATTTCATGTTGTAATTTAAATCATATGATCTTATATATTTTTACAAAACCATAAAATTATTATTTACTTAAGGATGTGACAACCTAGTAAACATAGAATTTTAATTGATTAAGGAACCCGCTTCGGGAAACTAGGATTATGTTCCTTACAATAGGGAGGCTGGTGATAATGTCACATCACATGGGTAATGGGTTTGTTAACATTAGAATGGTGTTGGAATTTTATCCTTAATTTAATCATGTGAAAATAATATGTATTCACATTATGCAATTATTTATGATTCATGTGATTCAAAAGATCCTTCCAGGGTCGTTGCATGAAAATATATTTTTCATGCGATGGATTTTTTGAACATCATATAAGGGATTCAGATCATATACCTATTATTTTCCTGATAGAATTCATATGAAATTGTATAATATCATGGGTAATGGTAGTATCCTATGAATGGAAGTTAAATTTTACTTACTACAATGCTTATGATTTCCACACGGATTAATTTAATTATTGAATGAATCATGGTACATCATACAATGATATTTCAGTGTGATTTCCATGATCAACCTTTACAAAATTATCAGGTAAGAATGAAATCTTCATGAATGTATTATGTACATATAAGAATATTTTATTGACACCATATTTAATGTTGGGTATTGTTGGTCATGATGTTCATTGATAGATCATGCACGCCACCCATGGTAGGACTTTTTATGTAAAATCATGTGTGCCCACGAGAACATTAGGTGGGAAGATGTTAATGATGAGATGAGAATTGAATAGACATCTTGGATAATATTGACTAGATGGAACTTGTTATTTCCATATATTATTTAGTATACTGAATAATTAAAACAAAATTCTTGTCCAACAATGATTCCTCCTATGAAATTATTGAGTTTAATAAAAAATTGTGGAACCACAGGTTTGCAGAAGCTAATAATGGGGTCAACTGAGGATCTTCATTGGAACTTACCCATGTCGTACCACTATCCCATTTCATTGTTACTCAATAGTTCAGATGTAATCCTCTTTCACTGTTGCGTTCTAGTTCACCAATATACCTCCTGTTCTAGATGGATGAGATACATCCATAGGCATGTTTGAGGAAACTCCCATTTGAAACTAGGCCATGCTAGCTTGGCTAGTCAATCTCAGTTGGCCCAATTTTCTGGGAAAATAAATATTCCAAATACATATAATAATTTTATAAGTAAAATGATTATAACATGGTCCAAATTTATAATCCAATATATATTAAAACCCATGAACATTCTTTAATGATTCTACCTCCACATACTTTCTACAATGAATATCAAGTTTTTTTGATAGTCCTCACAATTTTGAAATCATAAACATTAAAAGGAAAATAACATAATTATGGGAGTCAATAAATCCCACACATTATAATTAGATTTATTTAGAATGAAATTAGTCTTATACTATGGTAAATTAATCTCACATTGTCTTATATATATACATTTACACGGTGGTGATAATGATCCTATGAGTGGAATTTTACCAAATGCGTTGATTAAGGAACATTCATGTTATATCAAGTGGATAATATTAATTATGAGTGCTTGTATGAATCTGAGATTGGATGTCAAATTTTCTTGGGGATTGGATATCCAAAAACTGAAATGTATATAAATTCAAGGATGAAACAATAAATTTGTAAAAATTACATAATGTATGGATTTGGACAAAGGTATTGGAATATTGATACATAACCAATGATATTGGGAATCAATCTGTATATTGTTATTAAATATAACACTCTTACGATCAATCTCTTACATAGGGAATATATTTTTGTATATTTTGAAGTCTATAATGAATTACCTTAGTAGATATTTATCATACAAAAGAATAAAAATGTTATTGTCTTGTAAAGAAACATTGGACAGTGACCCTTGATATAGTAGATATTTTCATGGATCATCATAAATACGGATCCTTTTTGTATGACCAAATATAGAAAATCAACATGATTTGAGTGCATAATATACAAGGGATTAATCTTCATATATGATCATGAATGCCAACAAACATGAAATTCCCCATTGATGTAGCTACTATAGTTTCTTGGATTTCAGTAGATTTACATGAAAAATTTTGGAAGGTTATCCATCCTAGAGGAAGAATTCTAAAAACTATACTATTATAAAAGGACATAGAAAGTATAAGTTTATTTTTGAAAATGAAATCTAGTAGGACCCATAAAAATTGTATCTCATTATTTATATTTCTCCGGATTTTCCCTAAAAATCATATAGATGAATACTTAGTGGACATAGACCAGAATATTTCTCAATCCCCCCTATTAAGGGGTTTCTACCTTACATGATTTGTGCCACTTCTAATTTATAAGTGATCAATATTACATTAATCACATAATGTTCATGTCCAATGAGAAGAGACCCAATTTTTTCCTTGGATTACATTATCAGTTATTCAATCAGGTGATCATTCTGTTTCTAACTATCTTGTAATCTATACCATTATTATGCCATTAATTATGAGATTGTATTATAGGCACTTTATTTCAATAATTTTATGTCTTTTATCATTGACATTATATTTGTATTGTATAGGTGTTTTTAGCTCAAAAATTATATTAATATAGTCGATTGTATTTTTCATTAGACCTTTTATTGTTATTGTTTGTGGTCTTCTATATCTGAACATATTTTATAGTAGTTTATGATCTTTAATTTTAAAAACATGATATTCCTAGAAGATTAAATAACTACATCTTGAAATTTATTAGAGAAAATGAAATATGGGGATGATATGATAGTGAAAACCCAAAATACCCAATGTATCTATGTTCATAATTTTTGATTCTTGATCTTATAAGGATTGATATTCCCTTCATGGAAGGATCTGATACCGTTGGACTGTACGTCAAATCTATCTTCTATCGCAAGGGTTATGCATTGTTTTCTGAAACCTTAGGCGCACATTACATGATGCATGATTTATGAATTGAATTGATTAAATGATGACAATAAAAACATATAATCTAGTTTATCATGATCCATCTCTTACTTTTATTTGATAAGGTTTGAAAATGGGTGAGGGATTACACATTATAATGAAAAACATTGGGGACTTATTTTTCATTAAATTTTAAATTCATGTATCCATGACACATTCCTTGTAGTTTACTATTAGGTGGTAATGATGTTTTCTATTTATTTATTGTTAACTTCATGAGGTAAAAATATTTCTATATAGGTAAATAAAATATTATTTTAAGGGTGAATTTTATCATATATTATGTTTTGGTTGAACTCAGAATTGATTATTTGGGTGTCACTATGTATCCTATGTTGATTGGAATCAATACTCATATAGTTTATTCCTGAAGGGTCCCTATGTATTTCTGACTCGAATAAAAAGAGGGTGGGTTTTTCTTTGTTAATTATTACAAATGGACATGGGACTAGAGTTCTGGGAATCAAAACATATCCTGTGATGATAGGAATCAAAACAGATTATGTTCTTGAAGTGGGAAATCTCCACACAGGTTTGACCCATACATAGAGGGGGAATTGTTCCCATTGATTTTTGTTTCTAAACACAATATTGTATATTATAACATTAATATGTATCATATGTTGATAGGAATCAATAGACACCCATATTTCGTGAATGGCAAACACTCTATGATGGTATAAAACATATATATAGGGGTAATTTATCCCATTTATTATTTGAACTAGTCCCATGAATGGATATACAAACATGACTATATATCCTATGATGGTGGTAATCAAGCTACACATAGTTCTTAGATGGAAACAGTCAATGAAGGTCTAACTAATATTCAAATGGGGGGATTCATCCCATTTATTTTTTATACTGGACCAATGATTGGAGATGTGAGCATCACTACATATCTTATGAAGATTGAAATTTAGCCACACATATATCCTGAGATATCATTATATTAAATGTCATTTATTCAATTAAATAGGTTTTCTGATGATAAAATGGAATATTATAATTGGACCCAAAACTAGTGATATACATTTCACTATATATCATAAAATGGAATGAATCAATCCTTGTTTAGTTCTTGAATAGTGATATCCTAGGGGACAAACATCAAAGACAATGGTCATTTGAGGAGAGTTTAATGTTAATGCATTGTTTCATCCATTTTAAGAGACACCAACCATGTATTTCAACATCATACAAAAATGACTCTTGATATGCCTTTTAAATTCATGCATTTAAGATCATGATTACACTATTATGAATTGATATGCATTGATTTTGTGGGAAATCCCATATCAAAATACATATTGTCAAAAGGGTTCTTTTAAGTGTGAGAAACAATCAATGGAAAGAGATAACCACAAAACATAGAGTCAACTAGATAAATGAAGGGTTAATTTTGTATAATGATGTGTATGAGACTAGATATTGTATTTAGAAGCCCATTAATATTTTACTTGAATGAGAATCATGACATATGTAGTTCAAGAAAACCATATTGTTTATTGTCATTTGAAGAGGACACGAGCCATAAAATTAATTTTCACACGTTAATGTCAAAGGAGATATAAAATTAATGAAGTGAAACATTGTGTCTTGGACCAGTAATGGATGTCTGGGAATCCCTATGTATAATTTTATGGTAGTAGTTAAGCTGCTCATTGCTATAGGAAACCATGAAATTATATCTCCTTTTGTATGTGCATCATACATGCGTTTTAATGTCATTTGTAATGGATGAAAGAGACACTACATGATTGGAGAGGAATATTGTGTCCATGACAATGAATTTACATCTAGGTGTCCATGAATAACCATTGATGGTATAAATCAATCCACTTGTCAGTCTAGTAAATTGTGTTGTTTAATTTAATGTTGTGAGGACATCATCCATTCTGTTTAACATCTTGCAGTTTTTATGAGGGTCACCCAACAAGGAATGGAAGGCTTGTAAATTTTCACATAGTCTAATGTATTTTCAATGGGATGAATATATTGTTGTTGTGACCATGATTTGGGATCTTGGTTTCAATACATATCCAGTGATAGAAGGAATCAAGCCATGTATATTTTTTTAATTAGAGATTACCAATGTGTGTCTAACTCAGACACATTGTTGGAGGAACTTCCGTACCCTTTTTTATAGATCATTCTCATGTGATATTATTGTTTTATAAAATGATTCATCCCATGAAAATTTACATCATGGGGTGGGGAATTAATATATCTATATTTTTGTTTCATGTGGTTACTATATGTTCCTTACTGTTTTACATCATGTGGTAATGAATTGTTCGTACAGATTAACATCATAAAACCAAGACCATTGTCGTCATGAAATTTAAATAAAATATTCATTGTGTTATTATATAATTTTTAACATAATATCATCATTATGTATTGGGTATTGTTTATTTTAATGTGGTAAGAACATATTGTATTGTTTAATATCGTGCTACTAGGTTGTTGTATCATGAAAGGGGTGAATTATCCTAGTTGTTTTCAAGATACCTTGATGGTGATTGGGTAATTCATGGTTATTAAAATACACATCAATGTTAATAATAGTCATTTATATGTAATTCAATGTAAACAAATATCAATGTTTCTTTTTTAATTCAATTTAAAACTCAATCACCTTGAGAAGTATGAACATTTAAGAATAAACTCTTACATTTTCCACCATCAAATACATTTTTCTACTTGAAATTTTCTCATCATTTAGACCGTTTCAATGAAACAGATACATCATTACACATTCATTTCTTATTCTATTCAAATAATGGCCATTGGGACAAAAAGGGTTTGGGTGTCACCCACATATCCCTAATAATAAAGGTTTCATTCTTCCAATAACTAACAATTCAAATATATATTCTAGAGAATAAAAATAATGAACTCATTATATGACCCATTTGTGATTTCCTTTCAAGAAGTGGAATGCATATGGAACTATTTGGGAGGATTTCTATAGCTTATAGCCTCTATATCTTAATGAAATTGTTTTTATCATTAGCTCTATATGTATTTAACATGTTAGACCACATAGGATTCCTTTCTATGTATCCAAATATCCATGGATAAGTTCAGATGATTATATATGAGGATCTATATATGGTTAACCCTAGTGTTTTGACACCTATTTATATGATGGTGTCTAGTTCTATGAATATTTCAATATACAATGGTGTCTGTGAAAGAGAAATATTTCAATTCCTATGGGAGATATCAGTATGAGGATATTGACCATGGAGGATATTCAGAGTATATTTATAAGGCCCCAACCATAAACCTTACTTAATATTGAATTAAATGAATAATTCACATTGAGGATCTTTTTAGGTTTAGAGTTTTAGAGAATTATGACATAACTATTACATCTCAAAAGATTACAAAGTATACACTTATACTAAGTTTCTATAAAATTAAAACTCTTTAAATGAAATATGTCTATTTCCATGTTTTAGATAGAAGTACTTTCCCTTGATCCCATCCTTTTCCCAATTCCACATTATGTCCTGTGAAAAACATTTCAATAAAACATGGGGTGAGCATAAAAAGCTCAGTAAGGGATACACAAAGAATGAAAACTATTAGTTTTTATAACAACAAGTAAACCATGTAAACTTTATCAGAGTAATACCTTCACCTTTATGATGTAGTAAAAACTCTTCACTGAATAAAATATCATTACTTACACTTTTCTAACCAAAATATTACTATAAAACCCATATAAAGAACACATAACTTATAAAGGTAACTTCGGACATAAACATACTTAAGTGGAATAACCATACGGTCAACTTCCACACTATCACTTAATGGAATAGCCATTAGGGAAACATCCATACATACTTAATGGAATAGCCATACGGCCGACTTCCATACCCAATGCATTGGAGGTTATAACGTAACCACCTGTCCTGGTATTCACGGCACCACCTTTCATATGGTTTATCACGTAACCACCTGTCAAATTTCCAAGTACCATTATAAAATCATAAGACATAAAAAAAATAATGGAAAGAAAACATTTCCACATTCCGATCACAATATATTAATTAAATATATTGACATAAAAAATCCATTATAAAAACCATTTTCAATACAAAAATACATAATAGAGTATATGGTATTTATTTCTTTTAAAAAAACATTACGGCTTGTTGACGAAGCCAAAGACCAAATAATACTCGCGGTGGCGGAAAAGGTCATTCTCACCACGTAAGTTAAAAGAAACATTCTATTTTGTGGTTTTGTAAAATGCTTCATAGAAAAAAATTTATTCTTTATAAAATTAAAAGTCAAAGGGTTTTATACACCCTATAAAAGAAAGCATTGTATTAGAACAAAATATGCCTCAATCAATGGAGATTGAGACGAAGTCCCTTACAAAGATCAGTTTTATTAAGTAAAGTAGACCTATTATGTGTATTCTCTATATGTACACATAAAGAAAGTAAAAATACAATATAGGACATAATAATATCATGACATAATTTGAAAGAAGGAGATTAACCCAAAGAACAGAAATCAAGTAAAGAAGTTTCCTTACCTCAGGTCCGACATGACTCGATCTTTCTTTAACCTCCTGAATAATAAACATGAGTTAATTTCTTCTTTCTTAACAACCTTTTTAAAGTTCATTATTCCTTTTATACCACCTATTACCTTGTCATTACTACTATGTAATTATTTAGGATAGTAATGGTCATTTTGTCGATATTTGGTACTTGAGTCAAAAGTCAACTTCTTATATTTACAAGTTGTTCACGTAGTCAAATATATATTATCTCAAGAATGATATTCAAGATTTAGATGCCTATCATATATATCTAGCATATAAATTCATTTATAATATTAAATAATCATTTAGAGGTAAGAAATTAAATGCACCATTCATGGAGACAGTAAGCAGTACGTACGCATGAACGCTACTTTCATTTCTATGTCATATTAATGGTATTAAAAATAAATGAGAGGTATGTATTTTTTAATTCCAGAATTATATTCATCACTTAGATGTAACATACATCATATATAACCATTATTTATATGTACATATAATAGTAAATTATATTTGGGGATAATAAATGAAATGCACCGTTCATGGAGACGGTAAGCCGTACGTACGCATGAACGTTACTTTCATTTCTATATCATACTTTAATGGAGTGAAATCATAATGAAATAAAGGTATATTATAATTACAGTATAATATCATATATAATATCATTAAATCCATCCTTTACACATCCCACGTATGGCATTAACGAATCAAATCACTTTGAGGGGGCGGTAGTCCGCACTTTCTAAAATGAAATTATCGTGTTTACCCACAATGGAAACCATAAAGGTATGCCACAAATGAAAAATAAATAAGCTTAAGTAAAACATAAACATATTATATATCATATATAAATATAGTTACATAATAATGGCCACCTCTGAAGGTGTTATATGAGTGTTGAACAATCATCGTTACGTGAGGCAAAAATTCTCCATCCATAGAAATAGTATGTATCGTAACCATTATATGGAGGTGTGTGAAAGTGTATCTCGAATACTTATTATAAAAACATCCTAGTATATTTAAGATACTGGAGTTGTTACAAAATAAATTAATTAAAAGATATTAGGGGGTTGGAGAAGCAAAATAAAACAAAAGAACACAAGAGAAGACACTACCTTTAAATCGGGTAACTATTTTTGATTTGAGCTCAGAGGTTTCCTTGGGAAAACTTATGCCAAAAGGGAGGATTCTAAGAGTAATATAGGGATGTGGAGAGAGACAATGGGTAGGGGTTTGCCGAGCCAATGGCTTGAGAGGTGTGGGTAAGGAGGTAGAGGTCGGGGCCTTTTGTAAGAGGAGAGGAGGGGCACTCATGGAAAGTAATGAAATGTTTCAATATTTTGGAATGTGTTTCGGATTTTAATGGTACCACATTGATTTATTTCGAGGATAAGGTGATAAGGGTTTTAAATCCACCCATACAATAGGTTTTTGACATGTTTAGGTCTTAGATTTTACATTATCTTTCCATTTTATTTAAATCGTTAAATAATGAGGTAATCGCAACATCATCATGGTGTCATAAATAATTTAAAGTTTTAAATGTCTAAAAATTATAAAAAAAATATAATTATTTAGGAAATATTTTTAGCTTTCCAATTAATATTTATAGTCAAAATTCTGATTTTTATAACCCCATGTAAAAATTGTTTTTGTAAAACAACTCATGTTTGTGACATTTTTATTTTAACATTAAATAAAAAGATATTAATGTCATTTTCCTACCAATGGGGCTCCATGGGGTCCCCAAGTTGACCCATGTATTTTCGTGGTCGTCCATGACACATCTAATAAGGGTAGTACATGGGTAAAGTTCAATTCATATTATTAAAACATTATTTTTATCTTAAATTACACTAATTACCTCTAATCGCGATTAAAAACTTAAAAGTTACTATTCAGCAAAAAATTATTTTAATCCCATTGAACTAAATTTTTCTTATTAATGAAAACCATGTCTGTCAGATTTTTTAAATTGAAAACACAAAGGTGGTAAAATTTCATTTAAATGAAAAATCAGTTTTTTAAGTACCACTTAGTGGTTTCACTATTCATAAAAAATGAAGTTTTTCAAAAAAATACCAAAAATTCACCCTAATCTAGATTTGATATTCCGAATTCAAAAATGATGTCTATTTTTAAAATTTAAAAACTTATAAGTTGAATTAATTAATTTAATAATTAATTCCCACTGTCAAAACAAATAGCGTGTTTTTATGAAACAAAAAGTATCAAAAGATTGACACTAGTTCAAGTCTGATTTCAAGTGAAATTAATTCCAACGACCACTATGGGATTAAATGGTAAAAATATATTCTAATTTCACTTTAAAACCACTTCAAAAGATAATCTAATCATATTAAGAAATTATATTAAAAAGAGGTTTGGAATTAAAATACAATATTTTTCACTATTCAATAAAAATGATCTTTATCAGAAAAATACAGAAAATTTAAACAAAGTAAATTTTGATGTCCCGATTATAAAGAAGAATTTTATTTGGTCCAATAGAATGTATAAGAGTGACCAAAACTATATTTAAAGAAGGTTCGCCATGAAAAGGCGATAAGTCGACCTTTAGTGAAAATTAGAGTATATATGCCTAAAATTGAATTATTTTCATATTTTAAGACTTTATACTTTATTGGATAAATGTAAAAACATTTAACAAGCATATATAATCATATTTTAGTTATTTCTATTCATTCCCTCCAATACAACAACTACGTGTTATCTAACATTTAAAATAATATTATTTTATTACTAGTGTGCAACGTAAGATTTCAAAGAAACTCTTTGTTGTGTATCAGGTACACTATCGAACATAGAAACACATTTAAAGTAAAATTAATATTTAATTCACAAATATTAATAAATATGAAAATGTATTATTCTTTATTTACCTAGGATGTTACATCCTTCCCCACTTTTGGAAATTGTGTCCTCGTAATTTTATTCACTTATCAAAATGAGTGGGGGTATTTATCCCCCATAGCATTTTTAGATTCCCACGTTGCCTCTTCAACCATATGGGTTTTACACAAATCCTTTACCTGGTGAATTACCTTATTTCGCAACACTTTCTCTATTCGGTCAAGAATCTAGACTGGTTGTTCTTTATAAGAGAGATTCTCTTCCAACTGAACTACCTCTAGGATCAAAACATAAGATGGGTCTGGCATATAATTTCTCAACATCGAAACATGAAAAACATTGTGTACCTGAGATAAACACGGAGGTAAAGCCACTCGGTAAGAAACTGATCAAACTTTATCTAGAATTTCATATTGTCCAATGAACCTTGGACTCAACATTCCTTTCATACCAAATCACATCACACTTTCCATGGGGAAACTTTGAGATAAACATGATCACCTACCTCAAAATATAGATCCTTCCTCCGGTTATCTGCATAACTTTTCTGTCTGCTCTGAGCTGTTTTCATGTGTTTCTGAATCAACTGAAATTTTTCTGCCATCTCTTCTACCAATTCTGGTCCCATCAGCTTCCTTTCACACACTTCATCCCAAAAATCTGGAGTTCGACACCGTTTTCCGTATAATGCATCAAACAGAGCCATCTATATACTGGAATGAAAAATGTTATTATATGAAAACTCAACCAAAGAAAGATATTGGTCCCAACTTCCCTGATAATCCATAGAGCAGGCACGTAGCATATCCTCCAAGGTCGGAATTGTTCGTTTTTACTGCCCATCTGACTGAGGATGAAAAGATGTACTAAAATTTAATTCAGTACCCAATGACTTTTGAAAGCCTTTCCAAAAGATAAAAGTAATCCTGGGATCACGATCAGATACAATGGAGAGGGGAACTCCATATAACTTGACTATCTCTTTATGAGAAAATCGAGAAAGTTGACCTAGAGATAAGGTATCTCGAATAGGAAGTAAATGAGCAGATTTAGTCAATCGATCAACAATAACCCAGATTGCATTATTACCTCTATATGTCATTGGTAATCCCACAACAAAGTCCATGGATATATTTTTCTATTTCCACTCAGGCACTAGTAAAGGCTGAAGAATCCCTTTTGGTAACTGTCTCTCTACTTTAACCTGTTGACAAGTCAAACACTTCACAGTAAAATCAGCAATATCCCTTTTCATTCCATCCCACCAGTAATACTCCCGCAGATCTCTATACATCTTAGTACTGCAAGGATGAACTTAAAACGGGGAACTATGAGCCTCACATAATAACTCATTCTTCAACTGTGAATCACAAGGCACACATAATCTCTTCCCAAACCTCAAAACACAATCATTATCAATGTTGAATTCAGGAAACATACCTTTCTGAACCAGATCTACCTTTTTCGGCAACTCATTGTCTCTCTTCTGTGCTTGCTTATTTTTATCTGACAGGGAAGATTTCACTGATACCTGAAACAAAACAGAAGAACATCCTGCACAAACAACTTCCATGCCAAAGTTCATAAAATCATAAACCAAAGGATCTGTTTCCAAATGTAGCATGGTTAATGAAGAATTACTTTTTTGACTCAAAGCATCGGCCACTTTATTTTCTTTTCCCGGATGGTAATGAATTGTACAATCATAATCCTTGATTTTTTCCAGCCATCTCCTCTGTCTCAAGTTCAATTTTTTCTGAGAGAATATATACTTTAAACTTTTTTGATCGGTATATATTTCACACATTACTCCATACAAATGATGCCTCCAAATTTTTAGAGCAAAAAACAACAGCAGCTAATTCCAAATCATGAGTAGGGTAATTTATCTCATGAGTTTTCAACTAACGTGAAGAAAATGCAATTACCTGATCATTCTGCATAAGGACACAGCCAAGTCCCTTCAACGAAGCATCACTATATATAACAAACTCACCATTCCTGGAAGGAAGTGCAAAAACTGGAGCATTCACCAATCTTCTTTTCAACTCCTGCAAACAATAATCACATTCTGTTGTCCAGATGAACTTAACACCCTTCCGAGTTAGCATAGACATTGGACTATATAACCATGAAAAATTTTCAACAATACTTCTGTAGTAACCTACCAAACTATGGAAACTACGGATCTCAGTTACATTTGTGGGTCTTGGCCATTCTTCAACAACTTTTGTTTTAGCAGGATCAATAGTTATGCCATTTTTTGAAACAATGTGACCAAGGAAAGAAATTTGTTGTAACCAAAACTCACACTTGCTGAATTTTCCATACAGTTCCTTTTCTTTTAAGGTTTTCAAGATAACCCTTAAATGTATTTCATGCTCCTCTTTAATTTTAGAAAACAACAAAATATCATCAATAAAAACAACCAACATTTTTCACCTGAGTCAACTAATCCATCACTGTAACAAATTGTTTAGTTCTGATACTGATCATCTCAGGATACTGATTTGAAAGGTCATTTCCCACAGTATACCTTCCCAGAAAAGATTTTTTGTTTCCTTTACGAAAAACCATTCTTAACACAATAAATATCTTAGGAAAAGCAACATTGTATATTCAAATTCTACATCATTTCAGTCATACCATAAATTAATTTATAATTTAACACTTTTCAAACTCCTAAAGTTGTCTAAAATGACCTATGGTACCAACTATAAGGCCATGGCCTTAAACCTTACTTAATATTGAATTAAATGAATAATTCACATTGAGTATCTTTTCAGGTTTAGATTTTTAGAGAATTAGGACATAACTATTACATGTCAAAATATTACAAAGTAGACACTTCTACTAAGTTTCCATAAAATAAAAACACTTAAAAAGAAACATGTTTACTTCCATGTTTTAGATAACATGAATTTCCCTTGATCCCATCCTTGACCGAATTCCACATTAAGTCCTATGAAAAAATTTTCAAAAAAACTTGGGGTGAGCATAAAAAGCCCAGTAAGGGATACACAAAGAGTGAAAACTGTTAGTTTTTATAACAAAAGTAAACCATGTATAATTTATCAAAGTAATACCTTCACCTTTATGAAGTAGTAAAAACTCTTCACTGAATAAAATATCATTACTTACCATTTTTTAACCAAAATATTACCATAAACCCCATATAAAGAACACATAACATATAAAGGTAACATGAGACATAAACATACTTATGTGGAATAACCATAGAGTCAACTTCCACACATATCACTTAATGGAATAGCCATTCGGCCAACTTCCATACATACTTAATGGAATAGTCATATAGCCGACTACCATACCTAATGCATTGGAGGTTGTAACATAAACACCCATCCTGGTATTAACGGCACAACCCGTCATATGGTTTATCACGTAACCACCCCTCAAATGTCCAAGTACCATTATAAAATCAGAAGACATAAAAAAACATAATGGAAAGAAAACATTTCCACATTCCGATCACAATATATCACTTAAATATATTGACATAACAAATCCATTATAAAAACCAATTTCAATACCAAAATACATAAAAGTGTATATGGTATTTATTTCATAAAAAAATATTACGGCTTGTTGAGGAAGCCAAAGACCAAATAATACTCGCGGTGGAGGAAAAGGTCATTATCACTACGTGCGTTAAAAGAAACATTCCTTTTTGTCGTTTTGAAAAATCCTTCGTAGAAAATAATCCTTTTGTATAAAATTAAAAGTCAAAGGGGTTTATACACCATATAAAAAAAGCCTTGTATTAGAACAAAATATGCCTCAATGAAAGTAGATTGAGACGAAGTCCCTTACAAAGATCAGTTTGTTTAAATAAATTAGATCTATTATGTGTATTCTCTATAAGTACACATAAAGAATGTACAAATACAAGATAGGACATAATAATATCATGACATAATTTGAAAGTTGGAGATTAACCCAAAGAACGGAAATTAGGTTAAGAAGTTTCCTTACCTCGGGTCCGACTTGACTCGATCGTTCCTTAACCTCCTTAATAATAAACATGAGTTAATTTCCACTTTCTTAAGAACATTTTTCAAGATAATTATTCCTTTTATACCACCTATTACCTTTTCATTAACACTATGTAATTATTTAGGATAATAATGGTCATTTTGTCGATATTTGGTACTTGATTCAATAGTGAACTTCTTATATTTACAAGTTCTTCACGTAGTCAAATATCCATTATCTCAAGAATTATATTCATGATTTAGATGCCATATATATCATATATATCCAGAATATACATGCATTTATAATATTACATAATCATTTATAGGTAAGAAATGAAATGCACCATTCATGGAGACGGTAAGCTGTACGTACGCATGAACGCTACTTTTATTTCTATGTCATATTAATGGAATTAAAACTAAATGAGAGGTACGTATATTTTAATTCCAGAATTATATTCATCACTTAGATGTAACAGACATCATATATATCCATTATATATATGTACTTATAAAAGTACATTACATTTGGAGATATGAAATGAAATGCACCGTTCATGGAGACGGTAAGTCGTACGTACGCATGAACGTTACTTTCATTTCTATCTCATACTTTAATGGAGTGAAATAATAATGATATAATGGTATATTATAACTCCAGTATAATATCATATATAATATAATTAAATCCATCCTTTACACGTCCCACGTATGGCATTAATGAATCAAATCAATTTGATGGGGCGGTAGACCGCACTTCCTAAAATGAAATTATCATGATTACCCCTAATGGAAACCATAATGGTTTGCCACAAATGAAAAATACAGAAGATTAAGTAAAACATAAACATATTATATATCATATATAAATATAGTGACCTCTTAATGGCCACCATTGAAGGTGTTATATGAGTGTTGAACAATCATCGTTTCGTGAGGCAGAAATTCGCCATCCACAGAAACAGTATGTTCCTTAACCATTAGATGAATGTGTGTGTAAGTGTAGAAAGAATCCTTATTATAACAACATCCTAGTATATTTAAGCTACTGGAGTTGTTACAAAATAAATGAATAAAAAGAGTATAGGGGGTTGGAGAAGAAAAATAAAACAAAAGAACACAAGAGAAGACACCACCTTTAAATCGGGTAACTCTTTTTGATTTGAGCTCAAAGGCTTCCTTGGAAAGACTTCTGCCCAAAATGAGGCCTCTAGAAGTAATATAAAAATGTGGAGAGACAAAATGGGCAGGGGATGGCCGAGCCAAAGGCTTGAGAGGTGTGGGTAAGGAGGTAGAGGTGGGAGCCTTTTATAAGAGGAGAGGAGGGGCACTCTTGGAAAGTAAGGAAATGTTACTTTATTTTAGAATGAGTTTCAGATTTTAATGGTACCACATTGATGAGTTTCGAGGATTAGGTGATAAG
This sequence comes from Viscum album, assembly GCA_963277665.1. NCBI lineage: Eukaryota > Viridiplantae > Streptophyta > Magnoliopsida > Santalales > Viscaceae > Viscum > Viscum album. Next base: position 1,114,944,331 of record OY728131.1, read on the forward strand.
GGTTAGAAATCCACCCATAAAATATGTTTTTGACATGTGTAGGTCTTAGATTTTATATTATCTTTTCATTTTATTTAAATCGTTAAATAATGAGGTAATCACTACATCATCATGGTTTCATAAATAATTTAATTTATTTAAGGTCTAAAAATTATAAATAAAATATCATGATGTATGAAATCTTTTTATATTTCCAATTAATATTTATAGTCAAAAATCTTATTTGTATAACCCCATGTAAAAATTGTTTTAGTAAAACAGCTCATGTTTTTGACATTTTTTATTTTAACATTAAATAAAAAGATATTAATGTGATTTTCCTACCAAAGTGGCTCCATGGGGTCCCCAAGTGACCCATTGATTTTCGTGGTCATCCATGACACATTCAATAAGGTTAGGACATGTTTCAAGTTCATTTCATATTATTAAAACTTTATTTTTATCTTAAATTACACTAATTACCTCTAATCGCGATTAAAAACTTAAAAGTTACTACTCAACAAAAAATTATTTTAATCCCATTGAACCACATTTTTCTTATTAATGACAACCATGTATGTCAGATTTTTGAAATTCAAAACACAAAAGTGGTATAATTTCATTTAAATGAAAAATCAGTTTTTTAAGTACCACTTAGTGGTTTCACTATTCATCAAAAAGTGATGTTTTTTAGAAAAATACCAAATAATACACCTTAATCTATATTTGATATTCCGAATTAATAAATTATGTCTATTTTACAAAATTCAAAACATATAAGTTGAATTAGTTAATTGAATAATTAATTCCTGCTGTCAAAACAAATAGCGTGTTTTTATAAATCAAAAATATCAATAGATTGACAGTAGTTCAAGTTTGATTTCAAAGTGAAATTAATTCTAATGACCACTATTGGATTAAATTGTAAAAATATCTTATAATTTAACTTTAAAACCACTTCAATAGATAATCTAATCATATTAGAAAATTATATTAAAAAGAGTTTTTGAATTAAAATACAATATGTTTCACTATTCATTAAAAAATGATCTTTATCGGAAATATACAGAAAATTTACACAAAGTAAATTTTGATGTCCCGATTCTAAAGAAGAATTTTATTTGGTCCAATAGAAATTATATGATTGACCAAAACTATATTTAATTAAGGTTCTCCATGAAAAGGCGATAAGTCGACCTTTAGTGAAAAATAGTGTATATATGCCTAAAATTGACTTCTTTTCATATTTTAAGCCTTTATCCTTTATTGGATAAATGTAAAAACATTTAACAAACATATATAATAATATTTTAGTTATTTCTATTCATTTCCTCCAAAAAAATGGCTACGTGTTAACTAACATTTAAAATAATATTATTTTATTACTAGTGTGCAATGTAAGATTTCATAGAAACTCTTTGTTGTGTATCAGGTACGCTATCGAACATAGAAACCCCTTTAAAGTAAAATTAATATTTAATTATAAAATATTAATAAATATGAAAATGTATTATTCTTTATTTACCTCGGATGTTACAATAGTCCTGAGGATCCTTCTCAACACAACAATGAGGAGGAATATCATGTAATGATAACCATTTTCTTTGGGTGATTACTTGACAGACCCTTGGGGTGCTGATAATTTTTTTCAGCAATCCTCAAAGACACTATATTTTAGAATAATATGTATATGATCCTCATTTTTCATCATGGATGAATTATAATTACATTCCATTCATTAATGGGTAGGGATATGAGCCTTCTCTATAAAATCTAACAGAATTTATTGATAACTAACAAGTGTTTTGGGAGTATGATCTCGCTGCTAAGAAACTAATGGATTGTTCCAATAAGAATTTACATTATCAGTATGAATATGATTCTACTAGAGGATATATTTCAGAATATACCGGTCAACCCTAGCTAATGAAGTTATATGGGCCTCGTTAATTATTCATTTACATAAAAAATATGTTGATGTAATTCTATAATGTTGGGAAGGGATAAGATCCCCCACCTATAATAAACTTCAATATTTTTTATAGATTCATAGATCTGAATCTTAGCCTTCACTATGTCCTGTTCCACTATTATTTTGTTGAACCTTTGTTATAATTAGGATATGTTCCCAATCTGGTACATTGGTAATATGCCAAACAATTTTGAATAAGAATATTATCTTATCCTAACAAATGGGATGCTCTCAAATAGTGATACCAGGTCAGAAGGATGATAAGAACCTGATTTTGAGAATTTTCATTGTGTTTTCAATCTTTTTTAAAAATAATATCAACAATCATAAGGCATTTTCTAGTCTCACTTAGTAGTCCCTAGCCATAAAAAGGAATATAACCATGGTCCTAGGTCACCTCCTTTTCTAGAATATGGTGATTGTCCTCCCATATAAGAGAAATGATTTGAACTTTCTCCATATTAGACACATTTTTATACTCATGAGAGTGTTGGTATTATTGGTTGATTGAGATTTGAATATATGTCTATCCCTAATTATAACTAGACCAGTGGTGTAATGACTCAAACCAATATAGCCCTGATCAAGAGACATACTATATTAAAAGGCATAGATATAGGATTGAAATCCCAAAGGACCAATCAGTTTAGTAGTCATGAAAAAATAGATAGATATAGTATAACCTTATTAAATATGTAGTAAAATATATAACATAACAAATGAATGTAAATTCATCCTTGAACACATTCACTCATTTCAACTTCATAACATGGGAACATGATAAAAGATAAAAAGGGTAGCTTGGATGCTTAGTAAGGGTAAAATATAATTGAATCATTAATTAATTAACAATAAATGAAACATAATTAATAAAGAAATGTATATATATAACATAAATATAGTGAATTTTATAAACAATTTTTCAATCCAGAGTGGATAAGGCTTAATAGTTATCAAAATTTAAATGATTGGAAACAAAAATAACTGGACCAATAACATGAGTACAATCTGAATTCATCATTGATTTCATAGTGAAAATACCATAGATTATAATTGAAAAAATCTTAATAACTACAATGCTTAATAAGATGGAGAAAATGATCTTATGACTCTTCATACCTCTACATTCAGGACCATTCATAAGAAGGATAAATAATATTTATTAATAACCCATTTAATTTTTCAACATTTAAATATGATAAGACTACTAATTCATCTAGGGGATATCTATAACTGGGATCCAATCATGTAAGCGTGTCAATAGAATTCCTTAAAAATCAAAATGATCAATTAAATTCATTAATCAAAATGCCTTATTATTAAATATTTATATTGTGTAAATGTATAAAATTTTACATTATTTCCAATGTTATTAAAATTAAATTCAATGTAAATGCCATATTTAAAAAATGGTATATGTATTAGGAAATAATCATATCTGTGATAAATGAAATCTGAATTTTGATGGAAATATTTTTTTATTGATTATAAAATATGAAAAAGGGTTTATATATAAACAATATAAAATGAAATAGGTTCATAACATAAAAAACATGCCACAAAAAAAGATAATTTAAAAGAAGTTCCTCAAAATTTTCACATCATTTATAAAATGAATAAATAATTTTTATTAACTATATATAAAAATTGTATATGTTTAAATAAAACAAAATATATTTCAATATAATTTTACACAAAACATTACTATTACATAATCAAGGAAATGAATGTTTAATCCAATGAATGAAATATGAGGTTGGATGTCTTATATCACATTATAAATAGTTGAATCACATGCCCCACAAAAATAATAATGATCAAATGAAAAATTGAATAGTATTATGATAAAGAGATTCAAGAAATTATATATCTATGAGAAGTATACATTCACCACACATAACAAATAAGTGGCGAATAAGTTATAACTCATAGAAACTTTAGTGAGATGAGATATCATTACCTATTGGAATCAATGGAATCATATTCCATTTAAAATTAATGGCCATATAATGAAACATTGATTAAAATAATGTAAATTAAATTCATGATATAATATTTCTATTGGAAGCATGTTAACAAAAATAAGAAATAAGGGATTATTATTGAATATGTCACGTAGATGTAAAAGTGAGATGACAAAACCATACCACTTTGTAATCAACTGAAACACATTCCCATAAAATAAAATATCATAAAAAGGAAAATTTAGTATCGTAGAAGATAAATAAACGGATAATATTTTTTATCCAAAGGGTAATATTCATACACCACATACAATAATTAAGTGGTAAATAAGATAAATTTTAGAGAAATAAAAGAGATATGATAAAACACCTAAATTATATCCAAAATCATTTTGAAAATATACATAATGTATTTTTTAATAAACTTATAGTTAGTAATTAATTATTTTGGGACCACAAAAAATGCATTTTATTTATTATACATTAATTAAATAAATTTACGATCATTTTGATGAGTCATAATGATTACTTATGTTGGCCTAGCATTGTTCATTTCATGGATTCTCGTTCAGTTCACATGTGTAAAATTATAAATGTTCTTCTAAAATCGGAATGATTAAAAAAATGTAAAATTATATATAAATAATTCTCTTATATAAATTTATATGTCCCCATATAAAATTTTATTTTTTTAGTTTACTTTGGTAGAGATTATGACAATCAGGAACTGGTATCATTTAATTTAACAATTAATTTTTATACTTGACCATATAATTGAATAAGTTTTTATAAACAAGTTATACTCTTGTTTATCTATAAAAATGACATTTTCACTATCCTTGAGTGTGGAAAATGAAATTGAAAACTCGTCATTCACAAATATGGTGAATTAACACATCTGGTATAATGTTTTAATTCAAAAATTGTAAGAGAACATAAGAGACATGATGATCGAGATTACATTAGAACAATAAAATTCAATCATATATATCATAAAAATATTTCTATGATTATTTTTATAGAATATGTGATTATAGAACTATAAAAGAAAAAAATTTAAAAAGATAAAGTAGGAGGATTTTACCTCCCATATATAGTCTCGTTGGGAACCTCTTTATGATTGTTGTATTTGGTATTTTCATAAGAACATTATGTCTTGGACATGTGGAAGAGGCTTGGGATGGTATTTGGGCCGAATTTCTACAATATTCAGGGTTTAGGATGGGGAAGGGGTGGTTTTTATACTGTGAGGAGAGCGTTTTTTTTATTTTATTCATTATTTATTATTTTTTATCAAGAAAATCAATAATATTGATTCTTATGACTATGTATAGTATGTATTGTATATGATATTTAAATATCGGATTATCACTTCTGAAATGACACCAAAACTATAGCATTTTGCATAAAAATTTAAATAACGAAAATTATGATATTTCACTATTCATATAAATTTCAACTATTTCATAAAAACATAAAAACCCATCAATATTTTAAATTATTATATTTAAAAAATAGTCATTATTTTATGAAAATAATTATATCAATAAGATAAAGTTAATTTTAAATTGAAATCATTATTTATTTTGAAAACCCAATTTTAATATTATAACTCATTTCATGACACTTTGAGAAATTAATTATGGTATAATAAAACTATTGTACAATTATATGAAAAAAATATAAATTTATTAATATATTAAATGAAAATAAGTTTTATTTTATTTAATTTTTTTAAATCGAATATTTTAAATAATTATTTATATTTCCAAAAAATACAAACACTTAATTTGTCATTTTGAAACCATTTATTTACATATTTTATGATATAAATATATCACATTTTCTTTTTTTATATACTAAAATTTTATTTTTAATTTATTAGGTGATGTTTTTATTCTAATGGATATTTTATTATCCTTAATGTCCACATTAATACACCAACGGTCTTCTAATGTTTTAATAGTATATTGTGGTTTGTTTAATCATGATGTTTCATGCAATGTCATCTATCAAAAAAATTAAATTTATTTAAGAAGATACATATTGTAAAGTCTTGGGCTGTTATATTCATCGCACATAAAATTTCACCTGAAAATTGTTTTAGGAATATTTTCATTTAAACAGATGAGGTTGGTTATTCATCATAACAACCTTAGTTTCCCATCATGCATCATCTATTTTTTGGTATCCCAAAATAAACCATACCAGTAGAGTTTTCTGATTTCTCATAACATTTTCTATAGTATCAAGATTCTCAATATCCTCCTCATAGTAATAAAAATTAGGTTCCAGTTATACTATTTCATAGGTGAGTACATGTGTTTTGATCTAAAATTTTCTTCCTTAACAATGATATATGTAAAAATCATTAATATTAGGGGGACATATTAGAATTGATAACTAGTAAGATACAGTTCTAATTCATTCCATAATTTAAAATGGTCGGATGTATTTGGTGATCATTTTCCCTTTCTTAATGAACCACATGAAACCCTTCCATGGAAAAACTTTTATAAAGGAATTGTATCCCAATTGAAATTATAAAATCCATTCTTAGGTTGTCTCCATAAATATTTTTCTATCTTCAAGATGTTTTTGTATGGTCTTAAATAGTAATTACCTTTTTTAATGTTTTTGAATATGTCTTGGGACTATTAGATTTATTTCACAAACATCATCCTAAAAAAATTTGGTATGAAATATCTTACATTATAATGTTTTATATTGGGCTATATGAAAACATTATTGAAAACAATTACTGTAGGAAAACACTAATATTGGTAAATATTTGATACCACAAACCAGGAGATTCATTTTTGCATGATCTCAACATGTCATCCAATGATTGAATAGTCCATTCTAACTATCTATCATTTTTGGGATAGAAAGAAGTACTCAAATGATGATCAATATACCAATACTTCTAAATAATCAACCAAAATTTTAATATAAAATGAGGATTTATCAGACACAATCTATAAAGTTAAACCATGATGTCTAACCAAATCATCAATATAGAGTGCTTCATGTTTCTAAAGTGTTCAATTTTATCTTCAAAGAAAATGTGCTAATTTTATATGAATATCATAAGTAAACCATATAACATTAGTCCTTCTAGGTGTCTATAGTTGTCCTTTGACGAAATCCATCATAATATAAACCCAATTACATATATGAATTAGTAGAGGTCACATGAATACCATATGATATTGACTCTCAGCCATCACAAAATGAAAAACTGGGAATCCCGAAACATTGTCTCCAATTTCAACATCATATTATATAACAAAAATGTTCTTTATATCACTGTACATCTAGGTACTATGTGGTTGTATTGAAAATTTTGATCTATGAGAATCATCAAATAGTTCCCATTTTAGCTGAGGTATATATGGAACACATAGCTTCTTAAAAATATTAGAATTACATCCACATACAGAAATACTTCAAATTTTACATCCTTAAAATCATTAATAGTCATTTTAAATTTATCATTATTATATTGATATCTTTTTATATTTTCGAGTAATGGTGTATTAGAAATAAATTGAAAATTGTGTAAGGTTTCTTTTTACTTAAACAATTCCTATATAAATATTTAATAAGTATAGTATCATAGGATATCTATCAACAATAATCATGGTTATAAATTCGTGATTATTCAGACTCAATGTATCAGAAACCATGTTTTTTCTCTAGAAAGTAGTTTATTTACCAACAATAATAATTGTGTAGCTTGATACGTCATATTTCCATCATGATGAGTTATTTCAGTGTAATTGTGTATTCCAAAATTAGTATGATCTGTATATATATCACACATTTAACCATAGTCAATGTGTCTCCATATCTTCCGAGATAATATAAATTACATTAAACTCATGATAATGAGTTGAATAATTTTTTTAGTACTCTTAAAAAAACATGATGCATATTACATAACATTATAATTTTCCACAACGACACCACCAAGTCCTTTCATCAATGTATTAGTGAATATCACTACCCCATCAATTTTCTATTTGTAAAATAAAAATTCGACCATTGACCAATATTCTCATAAATTATTTAAAACAGTCTGTGAATTCATTAGTCTATAGGAATGTAACCCCTTTATGTGTGATCTTTTTAACCATGTTATCCAATTGCAAAAAATTAAGAATGATTCATTGATAGTAACATGTTAGACTAATGAAACTATGAACCTCGTCGATGTTCGTTGGTGTAATACATTCTTGTAAGCATATTATATTTTCATGATCAAATGAGATTCTACTCTTAGATAATATAATTTTATAAAAAGTACATTCCTAAATCAAGAATTCAAATATTCTAAATATACCATATAAATTATTCTTCCTGTTTTTTTCAAGAATCATTGAAATGATATTTTACTATTGTAAATAGGTTTTAGAATAAACCATAATATCATAAATGAATAAAATATAAAAATCCTCAAGATATTTCTTAAATATTCTATATATCATATCAATTGAAATTGTTGTTGTGTAATTCAATCCTAAGGGATTTACTGAAAACACATATTGTCTATACCACATCCAAAAATCTATATTTGGAATGTAACCCATAATTTCTCAAAATTATAAATATTGATATGTGAGGTTATCCTTCAAAAAAAATTTCATATCTATGATGTTGAGATAATAAATCATCAATGTGAGCCAGATGATACATATTCTAAATCCTAACAGAATTGATTACTCTATATTCAGTAAATAGCCTCATCGATCCATCTTTCCTCATAAAAACGAGAACATGGATTCCCCAAGGAGAAACTCTTGGTAGAATAACTCCCTTATTAATAGACTTCTATTTTTGTTTATTTAACTTCAATAATTTTACAGTTCCCATTCTATAGGGAATATTCAATATTTGTCTTTCATTATGTATTAAATCAATGGTAAACTCATTTTCCCAATTTAGTGGGAGTCCTTGTAATTCCATAGAAAATACATAAGTGTATTCAAATACAATAGGCACATACACAATTTGATGATTAAATTCTTCACCTATATATGTTTTTTGACCCCCATAATTTCATTCATTATTTATACTAGGGGTGGATCTAGATAAGAGTAATATGATGAAATTTCATCTCTAAAGATACATAATTCTTAATAATCATTAAAAATTTCAATTTTCATTATCATTAAAACAATGTTCACTTCATATTTTGAAAGATAGACCCTATTGTGGATTATATAAAAGTCATCCAAAGGTATGATGATATGGTCAGAAAATAATTTATGCATATATTCAATAATAAGGACATCCTGAAACATTTTTTAGTAACAAGTCTTATATTATGAGTTTTAGAAATCAATTATATAATTATGTAAATTGATAATTATCTCATTTTTATAGAAAACACGGTGGAAATAAAAGAGTTTGATGATCTAAAATAAAATAAATCATTGTATAAATTTAAGGTCAAGATTAGTGTACCTACTACCAAATAATTGTGTACTTCTAACTCATTAATAGTGGTCGCATAAAATTGGTCATCTCCCCTTAGCCTATTCTATAGTAGATTACCATATATTTTGGGATAATGTTTTGAATAATTCCATATTTATTTGTAGTTAAATAAAATTATATCATTAGTTTGTTCCCCATAGACTCCTGATAAAAATGACCATTGTCTTTGTACTAGACACACACTCTAGTAACTTTTATACATTTCATGTTATGTTTCTTCCCACACTATTTAAATGAATGAAGAAACATCATTCCATTATTTTTATTTTGTGATTTGATTTTATCATGGTTATTATACTCCCTAATATCCATATGATATCATTTTAATATATTTTATCTATAATTATTCATCTATGTTTTAATGGAACATAGTACTATTTCATCATACAATGAAAATGATTGACATTCCAGTTCCCATCAGAGACATGGCATAAGACCTTAAAATAAAAGATATATACTATTTTTTAAATCATGCTTGTAATATTTAGAATACCTGTGTATTATTTTAAACTTATCCTTATACTATTAAAAAATTTATTTTTTTATTTTTCATTATGTAAATTAATTTTCTCTTCATTTATTTTAATATTTCATAATTGATATATTTGTTGAATAATTATTATTTAAATGTTATACATTCCATGTACTATATTTCACCTCCATCATTAGTTTTATGGATCAATGGAAACTTGTGATCATGTTTTTTTATATTGAAAATATACTATTGTAACTTCATTTTCCCTTTCATCACATCTCAATACTTGAAATATTCTTTCAGGGGACTCAATAAATTTATCACCCATTACTAGATTAGTTGTTCTACAAAAATATAGTTGTTTATACCATATTTAAAAAAAAACCAAAAACGGTTTAGTATGTTTATTCATGATAACTAGTGTGATATTTCATAATATGGTCTTGATCTTCTTAACTCCTACACTAACTATGTCAAAAATTTTGGACGATAAATATCTACATTTTCTATGTGTTTTGTTTCCTTTCGTTCAATTAAATTACTACCTATTATTTTATTTTATTATTAGTTTACATAAATTTATTTGTATTTAAATATATAAATGCTGAATATTAATTCATGGAGTTTTTCTTTCAAAAGATACCAAATAATTTAAGTATTTTAGCTTAATTTTCATTTTTTGAGACTATATCATTTTATGCACCTTTATTTTCCTATAATGTGTATATACCCCCTTTGACATGTTATATCATGAATATAAATATTTTTTTATATTCTAAGTTTGATATAACATAATTATTTATATTTTATTATAGTTTAATTTATAAAATTTGGAAAATATTGATAGCTATAATCTCATCATTTATTGAGATTGTTTATGATTGGGCTTCCATTGGTTAAATGCTTTTATCCATATGAAAACCTTCGAATCCCTATCTTTGAGGTTGTGGATGGTCATGAAACCCAAGGAGTGAGTCATGACCCCAAAGGAAGTCCACTTGACAGAGTCAACAAAATACTTCCAGGAGTAGACCTTTCATCGGGTTTGGGTTTAGTAGTGGTGAAGATATACACATTTGTACTGGAAGGTAGCTATATAACCTGAGGTGACCCTAACAGCATTATATGAAGCACCTATCCTTCAAAAATCTGGAAAGATCGATGAAGAATTTTTCCGATTCGGTTACCGGTGGAAAAGAGGTGTCATATGCTTCAGGTAGTTCTGCAGAAGGCTGGGCCATCGAAAGAACTGACAAGTCAACTATTGGCTCAACCCTTGATTGTTCTAGGATCAGCAATGTGACAAAGTTTCCCAGTGGGTAGGTCAACTTAATTTTTTTCTATTTCCATACATTTTTTAGTCAAAGAGAAAAAACTCTTTTTTACCTAATACCTAGAATTTTTTTATTTCTATTTCATATCTATATAAACTATAGAATATTTAGAAGGTACATGAACAACCATTTAATCCCTATCAAAATCGGCTTTGAATCCCTTACAAACTAAAGGAGGTAAACAAATTGCATGTCCTTCCACTAAAATGAGTTGGAAAGGATGTATGCCTAATCTATGCAGATTAGGGGCTCTATTAAACAATACAGGATGCTTGTTCGTAACTTCCTGACGTATTTCCCATACAATGGGTTCTTTTTCCTGAATTTTACTCTTAGCCACTCCTATGATTGAAGAATGAAGTTTTCTAATTATAACACGAATGAAAATATCTGGAATAGATCAATTGCAATTTCTTGAGGTAATCCACATCTATGTAATGAATGTGAGGGGCCCATGAAAATGACGGAACGTCCTGAATAATCCACCAGTTTACCAAGAAAAGTGTTAGAAAATCTTACCGAGCCATCTGACCCCACCATCATGAAGAGTATACTACTGGTGATCCCACTATATTATTTTTATATTGTCTCTACTACCTGTAAAACTACATTGATCTCTCTATCCAGGATGCACCCATGACCACTATGTCAATGATAATGAGTGGGTATCCCAATGGCTGCCAGCTGCTCAACCAGTCCCTGTTCGAGTAGGGTGTTGAACAGGTGTCAAAAAAAGTGGTAGCACAACACCAACTCAAATTCTCATACGACTATGTCTAATATCTATATTATAAATTGTGCACTGAGACTGTCTAATGGACCCTTGGAAAAGAGACAATGTAACAGAAGGGGTGTTGTCTTGTTTATATCAATTAAAAATGAAGCTCGTCTTTATGATTTTTTCTTGAGACCTCCCACTCTTATGTGTACATGGTAGGATACATTCTCACTTATAATGGTGGAAAATAGATGTTGGCTCAACTATTAATGTCCTTATTTCAAACGTCCGACAGAAAAAAGGCACTAAATGTGATTCCCACCTTCCCCAAAATAGAATTACTCGTTTGAAGCGTAATGATCATATGTCTGTAATGCATTATATGTCCCATACTAGTCATAGGTCCCACTCTTCTAACCTTTCCCATGAGTCGATAACTATTCATAGATATCACCTTGACACCAAATAATTGTTCAACCCAACGCTTCATTTCTATCCTAGTGGATCTTGATTCGACATTAGATGTATATTGATTCCTTTCCCCCAATAACCAAATCTATTAGACTACTATTCTAATAATTGAGTAGTTTAATGAGAATGGACAAGGTGAGTCGGGCAGAGATGGCTAGAAGCCTTACCTAGGCGAGGGAAAGAGTGAGGCACGTCGGCGTCCAGTAGAACAAGCTTTTCCCCGTCTTTTCTAAAAGCGATAGTACTCACAATTGCAATATTAGGGTCAAAGTAGACCGAAAAGGTTCATTGCCCAATTAAGAGAAATACTTTTTATCCTTCGTACCCCTAGCTACAAGAAAAGATGGATTTTCTTACCCTATTGATATTGATGTCACATCCATGCAATGATACCAATTTTCTCTCTATCGTACTTAATAAAATTGAGAAACCAATTATGAAAATATGACTTCATTTCCCCTTTCAAATTGAAATTTGTGTACTTTAAAAACAGTGATTTCTAACAAAATTTAAAAAAATGTGTAAAATTGTCCTCTGATGAATAAATGACAATTTTATCCATGTATTACCTTTCTACCAAATATAAACGGAATCATATTTTCATTTTTTGATCAAGTAACTTTTCTGAACTTTTATGGTGTAAATGTAATTCTTAGAATGTATGGACCTACGCACCATTATGATTGTCATTTCATAGATAGTTCCTCTTTAGTTTTATAAGGTTAATTTTTTAAATAATATTTTTTCCCTAATATTCTAAAAATTGGTGGATTTAAAAATTATTTTCCCATAAAAAGTTTTATCAAAAAGTGTTTTATGTTTATAAACTGTTTTAAATGATTTCCAAAGATTAATTTATATTTTTAAAAAAGTTGTTTTCAAATAGTAGGAATCGAGTGATTTCAAAACTTCATTTCTATGTTTTCAATGTATATTACGTAAAAAAGATTTTCAAAATGTTTTCAACCTTAATTATAAATATTCATGGTTATTTTCATGTAATATAGTATTCAAAATTTTATATGTTTTAAAAAATCAATATGTAAGTCATTTTTTCATGGAGAAATGTTTTAAATTATTCTTCATGATTATTTTTTTATTTCAATGTTTATTAGTTGAAATTTTTAAAAAAAAATTTATATGAGGAAATATTTATTATAAAAATAAAATTTTTATTCCAAGAAATCTTTCCAAATCCTTCTCCATCATTGATGAAACCATTAATTTAAGATTTACTAGGGATATGATTTGAGGATACCATTAATATTATTTCACTTAATGCATTTTGTATTGAATGATTGATGTATAAGAATCTTGTTTCTCTTCAGTGGGTTATTCCATTATAAATTTTTTTGAAACCCTCTTATTTTTGTGGGTCATTCTAGGATGAAAATATTGTGAAACTACTATATTTTCTTTTGGTTATGATAGGATGAAATTTTTAGTATTCCCATTTATCATCAAGCGTAATTAAAATATTTTTATGAAACCCATATCTTCTAAAGGGCCAAGATATGCTTCATGTTTTATTATCTTACAGAACATGCAAGTCTTATTTTATTTTGGAATTGTGCGACCTATATCTCCCTCCAATATATTGGGTCATGATAAGTCATATATAAGCCCAATGGTTACATGGGTTATTAACCAATCATAAAAACAAGAGTGTATATGTGTTGTATCCCAAGCACTAAAATAATAGGGTACCCAAATTGTATCCAATTCATTAGAATAATAAGGTTCATGGGATGTATCCAATGCATGGGAATTAGAGGGTATATGGGTTATATTCAATTTCTGAAATCAAGAGGGTACTTGGGTTGCAGCCCAAGTAAAAAATTATGGGGGTACACTGGTAGTTATCTCAATATCTAATTAGGTAAAGAGGTGGTATCCTAACCCTATCATGTTATGAAGTTCATCATAGGTAGCCTTAGTATATGATTTTTTATTCTTGTGTGTAAAGAAAAATTTTTATATATTATTCCGCTATTATGATATTATGGTTATTATATTGATTACCTTATGATTCATGTACTAGTAAGTATCAATATTTATTACATGACTAATTTATATGATCTTTGATTTATAGGGTATGATTTTCGAATTTAATTATCATGTTTTCATACCCTTATTCTCAATTTATCCATATGTTTCATTCTGGATTACCATTACTGATCATATTAGCCCAGCCCTTTGCTTTCTATCATTTATATATGTCATAAAGAAATTTTTTATGTAGAAGTAGTAAAGTGGATGATCATTTTAAGAATCGCTGATGATATTTCACTGAGTTCAAATATTATATTCTATGATTCCAAATACAATAATTTTTTATTGTCCCGGGGTATGTATTTTTGTAATGCGATGAATTGTAATCTAAAATGAATTAAAATCTAGGTATGTTATTATTTTGTTTCTATATTTTGTATCAAAGTTTATGTTAATTAATCATTGGAAACTATGATGAGAAAACATTATGGATATTTATATGGATATTTTTACGGATATATCTAGGGACGTCTCAAAGGGTAAATATATGGATAAGGAAATTTATAGAAAAATGTCATAGAATTTTGGTTAATGATAGCATTAGTTGTTTCCTAGAAATGTAAACATGTCTGGATACAAAAAGTATATTTGTATTTGGTATAGTTATACCTACGTGTAAAAACTCTGAAAAGGTGTATTCGGCCTGACTCAAGTGTAACTGGGAACATGACCAGTAGCCTTGTTGCATACCTGGATGGAAACTAATGGGGGACATGCTTTGGGAATTCAAAAACTCTTTAAAAAAATCATGAAATATTTTATTATATTTGGGGTGAATTTTATGTTCATTTAGGGACCATCATTCTAATCTTTTCAATTGAAATATTTTAAAGGGGTTCATGTTTTAGCATCATGGAATATTTTAAGGTGATTTAGATGGGGTTTTAGAGGTTGAATTATTATCTATCCATATGATTTTGTATAAATGTTTCATAGATTCCTATATCCTCTTGTTATGATAAAATAATATGGTATCACTTTTCATTCTATTTATGGATCTCATGATCTACTAATTATTCAAGAATTTCAAATTCAACATTATTTCATGGAATAAGAGATAAATTATAAATTCATAAAGGAACTCAAAATGTTAAAGTTTACATTAAATCTTGTAAGAATATCATTTCATGAAATTCTTCACCTAAAGGAAAATGTATCTTCAATCCAAAATTGTTATCATGATACCTTTGTTTCCATTTAATCAATTGGACCCTTAGATCATAAGGATATTTTGCTTTTGGATTATTTCGTTTCTCCTAACCATGTTATACATCACTGTCCATCTTAAAATGATTTGCATATTTCTCTTCAATATCCATTTTTTTCACATCCAACGGTTGTTCTCTTCATAGTAAACCAAGTAATCTATTACATTGGGAACAATTATTTTTCCAATATTTCATTTTAATTAATTTTTTATTATTAAATTATATGATGTGGTTTTCTATGATAAAAAAATTAATGTATCGTACTTTTAATAACCTAAATGAATCTTTATAGTGAAATTTATATTATGGCGGTAGAATTTATAAAATTAATATTTTATGAATTAATATTTTTAATTGATTTAATATTCTGATATTTTTCTTTTCACGCAACACTGAATATAGTTTTTTAATTTTAAAGCACTATTTTGGATTGTGTTATATAAAACAGGATGTTAATGGTTCACCACATTAATCACATAGATTATCATTTGGTACAAAGAACACTATGTTTTATTAGTATTATGGTCAATAAAGAGTTTCTTTGATAACTTGTGTTAAATGCAAGGGATATTTTCTACAAAGAAACTATATACTATTAGTATAATTATTAACATATTATTTTAGAAGCAACCTTGATTATGAAATAGATGTTACAAAAATTATTAACTAGATTGTTAGAATATAATTTACACATGTGTATAAAATATATCCTTTGGTTATCAATAACTATATGTTAATATAAGAAATATTTCTAAATAAAGAAATTTCATTTCTAAAAAAATAACTATGTAGAAACACAGTTTTATCTCAATGAATAAAAAACCACTCTTGACTAAAATTAATATTATATATATATATATATATATTATATTTTATTAATCTTTTTGATACACATCCAATATTATTGATAGAAAAAAGGAACCATGATATCCAATTTTATGAATAAAAAGATGTATTTTTATAAATGGTAATTTTATATTATTTAAAAGGCGACCAATTGAAATTAAAATTTTGAATGATTTATATATTTTTTTGAAAAAATAATCTTCATTTTTTAAATAGGAAGATAAATCTTTTTATTAAAGATATTTTTTTTTTATTTTTGGGAATGTTCCATTTTAATGATGAATAACAAATAACACTAAAATTTAATTCAAAATAACTATTTTAAAATTTTTGTTTATATAAATAAATTAGATTTTATTTTTTTAATAGATTAATTGTATTAGTTTTACATCAATCAATTCAATTTGTTACATTATATAAAATTTCATTGTGAAATTATATATAAAAACATTTCAAAGTTTTCGACATTTTTACATTAAAAGAGGACATTTTCTTGCCATCTTAGCGATTAAAATAAATTTAATTTTTCTCACTTATGCGATTAGATATTACACCCCAAGACATTATAATATTATCATTTTATAAGAAACATAATTTTTTATATGTTTTTCTTATACAAAATAAATATTTAAGCTATGTTGTATACAACTATGTATTAACTTGTGTTACATGTGAGATAGAGTTTTACCATCTTTTAATTTCACAACAAAATATAACCAAATTTTGACACATTTATAATTTTTTTCCAGTAAAATCTTAATTTTAAAACTAATAATTTCATAATTATTGTAGGTGGAATTTTTCGTATTATTAAATGAAATTTCATTATTTTATATATAATGAAAAATACTAAATTTTCGTTAAAAACAATGCATCTATTTAAATAATTATTAAAGATAATTTGTATTTTAAATTCGTATTTAATGTAAACATGGACCAATTATACATATATTAATCGAATTAAGGTTATTAGAATCAATTTTATATTTAAATTTCATATAAATACTTGTTGAATTATAGATCATTTTTACCACACAAACTCACTTGCTCACAACGTCCACTTGATTAACATTAAACTTATATTAGAATCTTCTGTGAGTTGAATTTGGAAAAATGGAAATACACAGTTGAAAATAAAATGATATTTTCATTCTTCATAAATAAATATAGTTATTATAAAATTAATTAATATTTATTACATCCATTAAGGTGAAAATAAGATTTATAATGGATTAAACCTCAATATTAAGGGCCAAAATGACATAGAGACTAGTTCATAATCCATTGGAGGTTAATTGTTCTTCCATATACCTTCTATTTTCTAATTTTATTATTTTGTGGGACAAATGTTCATGAAATTAAACAATATGATAATTTATGTGATGAAAAATACAAAAAGGAACCTTCTCTATATTTATCATTTAAAAAACATTGATATATAGAAAAAAGAAATGTTATTTTTAGTAATAAATGTAGTTTAAAAAGTTAAATAGGTTGTTTTTATAATTGTAAATTGTCATCAATTTTTATATATAATGTTTTTACCTAATATTATTAAGAAGCAATGGCATAGTGATTACATAGATAATAATTGACTCAAATAAATGATACAATAAATATTAAAAGTGATGTAAATTGATTGAATTATTGTAGTTAGTTATTTTTTAGATGAAGGTATCGTGTTACATAGATTTTTATTTAATATATTTTCACATCCAATATAGTTTTGATATTTTTAAATTAAAATTAAATACATAATGTCAAAATTGACGTTAAGGTTATTTTTTAATAATATATATTTTGATAAACGATTTAAAATTTTAATAAAAATTATATTCTGCCAAGTGATTAGTAAGTTGTAATAAATTTAAAATATGTCCTATTAATGTACATGTATATCTGGTATATTTTACATACTGACCCCTTGAATGAAAAAATATTGTCATTATGGTCCCCGTAAAAGTAGTATTTTTGTGTGTTACATGCGCTTGTTTTAATATTAATTTCCAACAAAAATGAGATTTTTATTTTTAAAATTATATATCATATTTATAATAAAATGGGACTAATTTTTTTAATAAATTTTATTTTAGTTTTTTCTTAATTTTAATATTATGTTTGTTAGAAAAATAAATATATTAATAAAAACCAAAATTAATAAATTGGGAAATATTATATGTTAATGTGAAATTCATTTTCATTATCTAATGCATAATGAAATTTTCGTTCTTGTGTACGGAGAACTTACACCTCTCAAAAGGAAGTTTTTCATTTTTCCATTACCACATTACAAGGGTAAGAAATATGATGAAAAGAATATTTATATATGATATATATGAAAATTATTATGTATTTATACTTCTTCAAATATTTTATAACCCATACCATTATTCATTTTGATTTTGGGTAAATATGTTGATGTTATTTGTGGAATTTTGGACTACTGTATCGTCAATGCGGTGTGATTCATTCATAGTATACGTGAAACATAGAATGGTTTATTTTAATTATACATATGTAATGTAAATAAAATATATATGATATTAATTCAAAAATTAACTTTTTAAGATAATATATCTTTTTCCTTTTTTCCCTTTTCACACACCAAAAAGTTAGAACATCAGTCATTATTATGTGGACTACTGCCTACCCGAAGTGATATGATTCTATTTACATGAAAAAAATTCTAAATATAATTTCATATGATTATATAACTAGATATTGATGATATAATTATAATTCGATAACTATATAATGTTACTTACATTCATTCCATATTTATCAATGAATAATGGGAAGATTACTCATGCATGCGTAAGAACTAATATAACGATAATTGTAATGCTGGTTCATTGTTCATAACCATTGTGCATGATTGGATTTAATATTGTAATTTATATATAAATATATTAATTATGTCACAATTATTATTATGTGTTTTTTATATAATTCCCCCTTTTAACATATTTGACATACCAAAGTCATTTTTACTCATTAACCAACTTTTGTCAAAACCCAATACGTAATATTATTTTTTAAGTAGTTGTTTACAAAATTGTAATAAGTGAAATAAACATAATGATACAAATGAAAATATTTCGAAAGTAAGTAAATAGTTTACAAATGTTTCAAATTTATAAAAATAATGGCATGCAAGAAATGTCAGACTGGATTTAATGGATTTCGTCGTAATTTATATTCCATTGAGACTTATTTATTATTATACACAAGTTCAAATTTTATGGAGAATATACTGACCTTTAAAATTATATATTAGGAATATCCTTACTATAATGATATTATATGTTTCTTTTAATGTTATTCTTTAAATAATATTCTTATTGAAATGTTTCAAAGTGGTATGGGAAACTCTCAAATGTTTCATTATCAGTTTTTTCATGAATGGTATAATGATATTTGATTGGCATTTCCAATCATCAATGTAAAACAACCATGCAATTAATTATCCCCCAAGAGGGATTTTATTTGTCAAACAATATTATTTATTCAATATATATTTATAAGGACCCGACCTTAAACAATACTTATTATTGAATAAAAGTAATTATTCACATTGAGGATCTTTTCAGGTTTACAGTTTTAGAGAATTAGGACATAACTATTAAATCTCAATGATTACAAATTAGACACATATACTCAGTTTCAAATTTTTTTACAAAAAAAAAACTCTTAAACAAAAGATTCATGTCTAGTTCTTGTTTTAGACAACATGACATTTTATTGATCCCATCCTTGACACTATTCCACTTTATGTCCTGTGAAAAACATTTCCAAAGCTTGGTATGAGCATAAAAAGCTCAGTAAGGGTTATAAAAATTTAGAATTAAAACATTAGTCCATGTATACATAAGAATCAATGAAATAATACTTTAACCATAAAACATAATAAATTTAACATACCTCGTGAAATCATAATATTTATGCATAACTCAATAGAAATCATAAGACATAAAGGTAACTTGAGGCATTCATAACATTCTTACATAGGTAGTTACCCTCATGATTACGTTTGGAATACCCATCACAGTATATTCCCTAAATCATTTCGGAGAAACCTTAGCGTTTAACTCCTTTGCGTTACCCAATTCATTAGAGATCTTTATCAGTCTCACCTGCCCTTATTTTATCATAGAACCACCCATATTCATAATCAATGCCCAAGAACCATAAAATAATCATAGAACATAACTTAAGAATAAAGGAAAGATAACATTCCCACATGTCAATAACAATTAATATTGAAATAATGAATCCATTAAAAAAAACATTTTTAAAACCATTAAAAACATTTAATAAAGAGATTTTTGAATCAAAGTGTCCCATACCACCTTAAAGATTTTAAAAGTTTAAACCATTAAAATCCATATAAATAAATCCTTAAAACCATTTTAAAAACATGGATATTAATGAGAAATATATATAAGAACAAATCATCAAAACATTTAATGAGATATTTTAGTTAAAGGGTTTTAAAAAAAATGAGAGACACTTGAATACAATAATTTGAGAAATAACATTTAATCAAAACATTATAATATCACCAGAATAAAGGAATTAATGATATATTATTCCAAAGGACTGTATATAAACCATATAAGAGTGAATTGGTGCATAACAACAATGAAGTCTCAATAGAAATGTAAAATGAGACGAAATCCCTTATAAAGAAGGTATCCTTAAATTAAGGATAAATCAATCTCAAAATTATGTGTGACAAATATAAATACACCCAATATAAGTGGATATTAAGTTTAAAACAACCAGAGGTAATTCACACATATTCATAGGATGACATATTCAATAACTACATGTTGAACCCAAAGAAATCGGAATTGGGTTAAGAAGTTCCCTTGGTAAAATTCGACAGCCTAACGGCGTCACATTAAAATTCATAACATTAGTTGATAAAAGATAAAATGGTATATCATCACTTTGACATACAATTTACATATTTAAGGATATATAAGATCATATCTCAACATAAAAATATGTAAATTAGAAGACATGACAAAATAAGTCTTTTTGAAGGAGGAGTGTGAAAGGTTCCCTTACCGATTTGGGAAACTTTCAAAACGTACACCCCATGAATGAGGGGTCATACAATGAAGATTTAACTACCCATAAATGATATTATATTATAAAAATAGTAAAATAACGGTCAATACATACACCACATAGAAGTTAATAGTGTCCAATGTAGCATGAATCTCACAGGAATAAAAAGTGGGATGAAAATCCCCTTATGAAAATTCGGCAGTCTAACGACGCCACATAAAACTTCCAAAAATGGATTGATGAGATAAAATAGGGTCTCTCATCATATTAACATAAAATTTCCAGAAATAGTAATATAATAGAACATCCCCCAACATAAGAAATTGGAGCCTAAAGAAAGTTACATAAAAAAGAGTACTTAAAAAGAAAGAGAGAGTTATGATCCCTTACGAAAATTCGGCAGCCTCATGGCACCACTTGAAAATTCTAAAAATGAATTATTTTGAGTAAGATGGGGTATATAATCCTATAAAAATACAAATTACATTATGGTGAATATAAAATAACATCCTCCAACATAATAACATGAATCATAAATGAAATGACATAAAAGAGGATACTTGAAATGAAAGAGAGAGGTCTGATCCCTTACCTCAAGTCCGACTTGTCTTGTTCATTTCATTATATTCCTGAATAATAAACATTGGTCAATTTATAATTTCTTAAGTACCTCCTTTATATTTTATTATTTAATTCATATCACATATTATAACGTTATAAAAATTGGTTAATTATGTGAGTTCATATAAGATGTTTTTGTCGATGTTTGGTACATGAGTCAAAAATGAACTTGTTTGAAAAGAGTTGTCCATGTAGTTATAAGTACATCATAGCCAGAATAGTATTATTGATTTAAATATCATATATATCTAGTAAATATTTATTTTATACTATTCCATAACATCTGAGATAAAAATAAATGAAATGCACCGTTCATGGAGACGGTAGGCCGTACGTACGCATGAACGCTACTTTCATTTCTTTTTCATATAAATGGAATTAAAAATAATTGAGAGATATATATATTATAATTACAGTATAATATATATGTTATATAGGTCACATAAGTTCATTACTTTAATTCTTTATACATTCCATGTATTGCATGAATGAGTCACATCACTTGAGGGGGCAGTAGTCCACACTTCCTCGTATGAAAATATCGCATTTTCACAACATGAATTGAAACAATGCATGTTTTAAATATATAATACATAAGATTATAGGAAAGATAAATACCATATATAACATATATAAAATAAAGTGACATCATAATGGCCACCATGAAAGGTGTTAAGAGAAGATTGAACAATCATCGTTTCGTGAGGCAGTAATTCACCATCCAGAGAAACAATATGTTCTTTAACCATTAGACGAAGGTGTGTGTATGTGTAGCTCGAATAATTCACCTAAAAACATCCTAGTATATTGAAGATAATGGTGTTGTTACAAAAGAAAGGAATAAAAAGAGTTTAGGGGTTTGGAGAAGCAAAATAAAACAAAATAACACAAGTGAAGACATTACCTTTAAATCGGGTAACTCCTCTTGGTTTGAACCAAAAGGGTTTCTTGAAGAGCATTCTGCCAACGTTTAGGAATAACAGATAAAGAGAGGGATGTGGAGAGATGAAATGGTTATGGTTTGACTGATCGAAAAGCTTTTTAGGAGTGGGTAAGGTGGTAGAGGTGGGGTCCTTTTATAAGAGAAGAGGAGGGGCACTCATGGAATGTCAAGAAAAGTTACATTATTATAAAATGATTTTGGGATTTTAAAGGACCCTAATTGATATATTTCGAAGATAAGGTAATAATGGTTACATATATACTCATAAAATAGGCTTTTTCCATGTTTATGTATTATAGTTACATTATCTTTTAATTTTATTTAAATCGTTCATTAATGAGGTAATTGTTGCATCATCATGGTGTCATAAATAATTTAATTTATTTGATGTCTAAAAATTATAAAAAAATAATATGATGTAGGAAATATTTTTAGATTTCCAATTAATATTTATAGTCTAATAAATACTTTATTTATACAAAATTAAAATTATTTTACTTAGGTGTTACATACTTTGGTTACATTTTCCTTTCTTTAAAAAATGATAAAAGGGCACTATCACACTAATGTTATTACATGGGGTCCCAAGGTTTGATCATGGAATCTCATGGTCGTCCTAGACACCAAAAATATCATTATGATACATGGTGGGGTCATTTTATATTTTTATGATATTATTTTCTTACCCTAAATTACCCAATTACTAATTAAACACGATAATTAAAGATAATTACCATCGTTACTAATCATAATGTCCATAAACAAAAGATTCTTAATTAAATAATTTCGACCTTATGATTCCAAATATGGAATCCATTTTATCAAATTCAAAAAATAGAATTTTAATTAATAAATCATATAGTCAATTCCCGCTGTCAAAACAAATAGCGGGTTTTTTGGAAGCAATATTTATGAAAAGGTTGGCACTTGTTTATGTCAATTTTCAAAGTGAAATTAATTCTAATTACCACCATTGAATTAAATTTTATAAATATATTCTTATTAAACTTTAAAACCAATTAAAAATATAATCTAACCATATATTTATATTATACGAAAAAGCAGTTTTGATGTAAAATGCAATATTTTTCACTATTCATTAAAAAATATGAACATTGTCCGAAACATAACAAAAGTTTAACCAAAGTAAATTTCAATTTCACAATCATAAACAATAAGTTTATTTAGACAAATTACACTTACAAAATTTTAAAAAGTTAAATTTATAAAAGGATCGCCATCAAAAAGCGTTAAAACAATCTTTTAAAAATATTAGAGTATTTATTCTTAAAACTGGATTCATTTAGATTTTAAGCCTCTAAAATTTATTGGATAAATGTAAAAATATTTAACAAACATATGTAATCATTTTGTAGTTATTTCTGTTCATTCCTTCCATTACAATGGCTAGGCGTTAACTATTATAATATTGTTATATTATTAGTGTCCAAGGTAAGATTTCAAAGAAAGTCGTTGTTGCATATTAGGTACGCCATCGAGCGTAGCATTCCCTTTAAAGTAATATTAAAATTTTATTCAAAAATATTGATAAACATTAGAATTTAATATTATTTATTTACCTGGGATGTTACATCCTTCCCCCCTTTTTGGAATTGCGTCCACACAATTTCAAAATTGGGCGTGGAAACTTCATTGAAAGTCCCACATCATAACAAGAGTAGGTAAAAGTATCACTTTAAATGAAAGGTAGAGAAGTACAAAGGTCACCCGAGTTAACCCATACTAGGATTCCTTGTAGGAAAATATGGATATGGATGAAAAAACAATGGGTCATGTTCTGAGGGAGAGTGATAGAAAACATGTTTAGGGGAAATTTGACCACTAGAAAATCACAAACTGGTGATGGGTTAAACAGTATTTGATTCCCCAGTAGGAAACTTTAACGTACAACATTTTTGTTTTAAGTTAATTTTCATTGAGGAATTTATTTTTGAGATTAACTCAATCATAAGGAAACATGCATACTTGTCATGTTGACTTTCAACTTTTACTAGATTTCTTACACAAACTCATACTTTCTCCAAATGATGAGTATTTAGGAAGACTTGTTAACATTAAGAGTACTATAATCAACTTCTCAAGAATCACCTAACCCAAAAAAGAGAACTATATACTTCCAATGTCTTTATACCTTAACCAAAAATAAAAAGGTTACTACAAGATCAGATAATACCCAAAAAAGGATAATCCTTTTTTATAAACAAATCTATTCTTAATCTCCAAAATTTGTCAAACAATACCAAAATTTCAACAAAGACCATTCAATAAACATTTTGTCCAACAAAATTATTCAATGTAATCAAAACTAAGATTGAAACCCAAATCTATGTAGGATTTAATCACAAAGGCTTCCAAGATAAACCATAACATTTATCTCCCAACAACATCTGTTACTCATAAAGTCTCATACTGAAAAGTAATTAACCTAATCACACATCCTCCATGATAAGTTAATAATTTACATAGATAACCCAAAATCAACTTATTCTAGATTCATAAGATCATCTAATTGAAAATAATAAGTCAAACTAACCAGGGACATAATGTAGTCCAGTGGTAGGCGATAAATACCAGTCACATTTTGGTTGTGGGTTCGATTCCCGCATCTTCGTCCGACGCGACAGGTTGTCACACGATCTACATGTTGTCCTTTTTCCAAAACTACATGATTCTTATAACATTCCCAAAAAAGAAAAAAAATCTTCAAAAATAACCATCACATAATTTAACCTCAAGTTTATCTCATGCCTTCCATTTTCCATCATAACATATAATAACCCATTATTACCTCAAAAGTAAGGACCATATAAAACCTAATTGTTACCTTTATAATTATTACCTAAACTTCCACATCGATTTTGTCATCTCGTACATGATGCATTAGGGAACTCAGCAAGGATCAAGTGGTTGATCATGACTCCTCATAGTTGGTTTAGAATAACCATGAGATTTCTCATTGAATCCCCCATTTCATCCAGTCTCTTAATCAGAGATCCACCATAGCTTCCTTTAAATCCATTGTCACTTTGGCGCCTGCTAGATCCATCCATTTACTAAAACAAAAAATGTCAGTGTGAGTATATCAACAAAATCATCATGTACTAATGAGGAAGATAAACACTAAGATATACTTACTCATTCACTTTATCTAAAAACTATGAATCTTTCTCAAATCCTAACCATTATGGTAATGTCACTTATGTTTGAGAATACCTTAACCTCTAATGTTATCTAAACTGACTTCTAATACAAACTATATGGACCTGGCCTTAAACATTATTTATTATTGAATTAAATTAATAATTCACATTGATGATCTTTTCAGGTTTAGAGTTATAGAGAAAGAGGACATAACTATTACATCTCAAATATTACAAAGTAGACACATCTACTCAGTATCCGTTTTTTTTCAGAATAAAAAATCTTGAACACAAGATTCATGTCTAGTTCTTGTTTTAGACAGCATGACATTTCCTTGATCCCATCCTTGACTCTATTCCACTTTCTGTTCTGTGAAAAACATTTAAAAATCATGGGATGAGCATAAAAATCTCAGTAAGGGTTATAACAATATGGAAAGAAAACATTAGTCCATGTATACATAATAATCAATAAAATAACACTTAAATCATAAAACATAATCAATTTAACATACCTCATTAAATAAAAATATTTATTCATAACTCAATAGAAATAATAAGACATAAAGGTAACTTGAGGCATTCATAACAGTCTTACATTGGGAGTAACCCTCATGGTTACGTTTGGAATACCCATCACAGTATATTCCCTGAATCTCTTCGAAGAATCCTTAACGGTTAACTCCTTTGTGTTACCCAGTGCTTTGGAGTGCTATATTAGGCTCACCTGCACTTAGATTATCATGGAACCACCTGTATTCATAAAAAATTCCCAAGAACCATAACATAATCATAGAACATAACATAAGAATAAAGGAAAGACAGCATTCCTATATTGAAATAACAATATAACAATGAAATAATGAATCCATTCAAAAAAAAAAACATTTTCAAAACCATTTAAAACATTTAATAAAGATATTTTTGAATCAAAGTGTCCCATGCCACCTTGAATCTTTTAAAATTTTAAACCATTAATATCAATATAAATATATCCTTAAAACAATTTTGAAAACATGGATATTAATGAGAAATATTTATAAGAACATATCATTAAAACATTTAAAGCAATATTTTAGTTAAAGTGTTTTTAACAAAATGAGAGACACTTGAATATAATAATTTGAGGAATAAGATTTAATCAGAACCTTTTAATATCATTAAAATAGAGGGATTCATGATATATTATTCCAAAGGTCTGTTTTTACACCTTATAAGAGTGAATTGGTGCATAGAAACAATGAAGTCTCAATAGAATTTTAAAATGAGATAAATCCCTTATAAAGAAGGTATCCTTAAATTAAGGATAAATAAATCTCAAAATTATTTTTGACAAATATAAATACACCCAATATAAGTGGATATTAAATGTAAAACAAGCAGAGGTAATTCACACATATTCATAGGATGACATATTCAATAACTACATGTTGAACCCAAAGAAATCGAAATTGGGATAAGAAGTTCCCCTGATAAAATTCAACAGCTTAACAACGTCATTTTAAAATTCATAACATTAGATGATGAGGGATAAAATGTTATCTCATCACTTGGACATAAAATTTACATCAGTAAGTATATATATAAACATATCCCAACATAAAAAGTTGTAAATTAGAAGACATAACAAAATAAGTCTTTTTAAAGGAGGAGTGTGAAAGGTTCCCTTACCAATTTGGGCAACATTCAAAACATACACCCCATGAAAGAAGGGTCATACAATGAAGATGTAAATACCCATAAATGAGATTATATTATAAAAATAGTAAAATAATGCGCAGTACATACACGACACAAAATTAAATAGTGTCCAATGTAGCATTAATCTCACAGGAATAAAATGTGAGATGAAAATCCCCTTATGAAAATCCAGTAGTCTAACGGCGCCACATAAAACATCCAAAATTAGATTGATGAGATAAAATAGAGTCTATCATCATATTAACATAAAATTTACAGAAAGAGGAATATAATAGAAAATCCCTCAATATAAGAAATAGGATCTTAATGTATGTTACATAAAAAATAGTACTTAAAAAGAAAGAGAGAGGTAAGATCCCTTACGAAAATTCGGCAGCCTCGCGGCACCACATAAAAATTCTAAAAATGAATTTATGATTGTAAAAGGGGGTATATCATCATATAAAAATAAAAATTAAATTATGGTGAATATAAAATAACGTCCTCCAACATATGAACATGGATCATAAATGAAATGACATAAAAGAGGGTACTAGAAAAAAAAGAGGTCGGATCCCGTACCTCGTGTCCGACTTGTCTGGTTCGTTTAATTATATTCCTGAATAATAAATTTTGGTCAATTTATATTTTCTTAAGGACCTACTTTAATGTTTATTATTCAATTCATATCACATATTATAACGTTATAATAATTAGTTTATTATGTGTGTTCATATCAGATGTTTTTGTCGTTGTTTGGTACATGAGTCAAAAATGAACTTGTTTGAAAAGATTTGTCCTTGTAGTTATAATTACATCATCACCAGAATAGTATTATTGATTTAAATATCATATATATCCTGTACATATTCATTTTATACATTCCATATCATTTGGTCATAAAAATAAATGAAATGCACCGTTCATGGAGACAGTAGGTCGTACGTATGCATGAACGCTACTTTCATTTCTTTGACTTATTAATGGAATTAAAAATAATTGAGATATATATATATATATATTATAATTCCAGTATAATATATATGTTATATTGGTAACATAATTTCATTAATTTCATTCTTTATACATTCCATTTATTGCATGAATGAGTCCCATCACTTGAGGGGGAGGTAGTCCACACTTCCTCGTATGAAAGTATCGCATTTGCACAACATGCAAATCATAAAGGAATTTTTTAAATATAAAATAAAGAATCATATAGGAAACATAAATACAATATATATCATATATAAAATACATTAAAATCCTAATGGCCACCATGAAAGGTGTTAAGAAAAGATTGAACAATCATCATTTCATGAGGTAGTAATTTGTCATCCACAGAAACAGTATGTTCTTTAACCATTAGATTAAGGTGTGTGTAAGTGTAGCTCTAATACTTCACATAAAAACATACTAGTATATTAAAGATACTTTTGTGGTTGCAAAATAAAAAAATAAAAAGATTTTAGGGGATTGGAGAAGAAAAATAAAACAAAATAACACAAGTGAAGACATTACCTTTAAGTCGGGTAACTCCTCTTGGTTTGAACCAAAAGGGTTTCTTGAAGAGCATTATGCCAATGTTGAGGCTTGAAAGAAGAATAGAGGGATGTGGAAAGATGAAATGGGTAGGGGTTGGCCGAGCCAAAGGCTTGGGAGGTGTGAGTAAGGTGGTAGAGTTGGGGGCCTTTTATAAGAGGAGAGGAGGGGAACTCATGGAATGTCAAGAAAAGTTACATTATTATAAAATTATTTTCGGATTTTAAAGGTCCCAAATTGAAATATTTAGAGGATAATGTGATAAGGGTTAGAAATATACTCATCAAATAGTCTTTTTCTAAGTGTAAGTCTTATATTTTAAATTATCTTTTAATTTTATTTAAATCGTTAAGTAATGAGGTAATTTCTGCATCATCCTAGTGTCATAAATAATTTAATTTATTTAATGTCTAAAAATTATAAAAAAATACTATGATGTAGGAAATATTTTTATCCTTATAATTAATACTTATAGTCTAATAGATCATTTATGTAGACAAAATTAAACCTCCATATTCTTTATGATAACCCTTATTATTTTTCCTTTCCCCATTTTGTGATGTTAAATACATTGAATAATCTATGAAAGAGGGTTTTCATTATATTTTAAAATGTATCATTATTTATTCTTCCTTTCATAATTCCAAATGGGTGTCATGTATGTAATCTAAATTTTCCTAATGGGTAAAAATATCAGTCCATTATGATTTGATTCCTTTTAATTATGCTACTGTATTTTAATAATGTTCTAGAAATTGTACTCTATTGTTTAGAGATTAACATTAGGTATTAATGTAATTTTACCAACAACATGTGAAACTATATTTAAACAAAATATATCCGATAAAATAACGATAATATATAATTTTTTCATAAGTATAAAATAAAATCCATGAATTTTGATATATAGATATATATAATGTGGGTTTTATTAGAAATAAATCCAGGTTTAGTATTTACAAGTGGAAATGGTTTTGGAACATGTGTACTAAGAGTAACAACTCTAACAAGGTGTGTTTATCCTGACATGGCGTAACCTATTACAATATAATGGTCCTTATTGTGCACCTGTTCTGACACTCCTGATGGATACACATATGATAATTTAAATTTTAATTATAAACCATTATGAATCGTTTAATTATGTCCTTAAAAAAGATATGTATTTTATTATGAGATTATCGATTCATATATTTCTAGATTTATGCAATCTGGTACACCATATTTATAATATAAAATATAGATAAATTATATGATTTATTCTAGTTTATTCCATTGTTTTGAAATGATATTTTGAAAGAATAACTTTATCCACAATTTTGATCAACGTAGAGGTTTTCAGACTAAGAATTTCAATATAGTTGGTATTGGAACGAAAATATTTAGGGACATATTGGGGAATCTTAATCAAGGTATGAAACGTAACCTTTCCCAAATTGAGAAACCTATTACATAATGAGAATCTTCTATGTTGGATCACATTATTCTATGAATCCCTCATCTTTGGTGGGAATATAGATGCAACAACAACTAAGGAATGGATTTGGTATTTAGATAACATTTATGATGTGTTGGGATACAGTGGAGAGGATTATGTTACAATTGTAGTTTATTTTCTCTATGAATATTTCGATCATTGGTGGTCATTAATAAAAAATACTAGGGGATAAGAAGATATATGTCACATTAAATGGAAATAATTTTGGGAATGAGTCATCTATAGATACTTACCTCTTAATAAAAAATTGGGAGGAATAAAAATTTCATTAGTATAGAGAATAAGTGGTCTGAAATTTTTGATCATTATGAATAAATATTTAAAAGGCTAACATAGTATGATACTGATTTCGTATAGAACATTGAAAGAAATATTTCATATCTCTCTGATTGACTTCATCCATATCCCCAAAGCGTACTATTTTCTCAAACATTTACTACAATTGATAAAATTATATTATGTGATTACTAGATATATAATATATTATCCAAGACATATGGAATCAAATGTAACCAAAAGAAGAAAATAACATTGGAGAAAAATCATGTTTATTTGATAAAGTGAAAAAATTATTTTACGACATGATAAACTTTTCAAAGGAAACACTTCAGTACTTTCTTAAATGATTGGAGTTTTCTTCATGTGTAGTGAAATAGGCCACCATGCTTAGGATTTTAAAATGAATGAAAGAATTTTATAATATTAAATGATTCATGTCATAAAAAATGGGGCACTATGAAATGAAATTCCATTGGTCACAAGATAATATACACTAAAAGATACTCTGTGATCCAGGTAAATCCTATTTTATTAGCAGAACTGAAGTGGAATGATTAATGTACTTATGTATATTGATCTATCAAATATGTAGTAACATTATTTATTTATGATGTTCTCATCATATGATTCATGAGATATTTAAGGATGTTACTGTATAACTTCATTATTAATTATTTACGACCTGTTGTTTAATGGAACCCAGAATATTGATTCTATAGAAAGTTAAATACTTAGTAAAACACATATTTGAGGGAATGATAATCCTTGATTTGTTTATGAAGTCGGGAAAACGATTTTTTGCTGAATCGATGATTGATATAGATATATTAAATTCGATACTAGTTAATATAATAGAAAAAATTATAATGTGTTGGACAATAATATTTTTTAAGGATTAACAATTTATGAAATTGATTAATAAGAAAAGTGGATGTGGTTTATGAAGATAATGAATTACATCACCATGTGATGCAACCTATCTTAAGAGATAAAGCATAAATAATTCATTCCACAATCAAAGGATAATATTGTGTTTATAGAAATGTATATTTACTTTTAACCATTAATGAGTGAAATAATATCTCAACTCTTGAAAACTTGACTTCAAATAATATATTTTTACTATTATAATGATTTTGATGATATAAATGACATTTGTCACACACATGGTATTTGGTTTTTTGCATTCAACATTCTTCTGAACACATTCTCTATCACTTTTTATCAGAACCAGATGCTATGATTTCTCTTCCAAGTCCAGGTCTTCACTAATTTTATAATTGGAAATATTAGTTATCTGGTGAACATCACATTTCATTTTTCCTCCTTTTTCAATGATTTTATATTTAGACTATGTGTGATGTTAGTATTTCAATAGTATTATATTCAAAGATCAATCCCTTGATTGGTGAGATAAAGATCAAATTGTGAGAATATTATTTTTTTAAAAGTGGGTATAATGTATCACACTAATACATTAAAATATTATAATTTTAGTATAAATTTTTTAATTTTCAACATTTCATTATACACTACCAAATTTTTATCATGCTTTATACAAAACATTGAGTTAGATTGTGTAACATAAAATACTAAACATTAATAACTTGTAAAGGGGATCCTAATCTTAAAGTAAATTTTGACTATTTTATAATTTTCTTATTAACATCAAATTTTGTATTTCTTTTTTCAAAAATTATATTCGGTTGATGTTCTATTATTTTCCAAATAAGTTTTATTTTTTGATTAATGGTGAAAGATAGATAATTTTAATTAAAATATACCATTTAATTTATACAATTGTTATTGGTTAATAATATATAAAATTGGTTCTTAAAATTCATAATTTATTAATTAGACATATAATAATCCAATTTATGTAATATTAAAAAAAATTATATTTATTTTTGTTACCTTTGAACATTTTGACTATAAAAAACCCACATTCAAACCACGTCCATGTGGTTATTTTTATATTTAATTTCGGTACTTATATAAATTTTATTTGTAAAAATGGAAAAAAATTGTATTCTGTGTAATATTTTTAGTCTAATATTATTTATATAGTATTCAACCAAAAATCATAGTGAAATTACTTAATATTAATTACTACAATTAATGTATAATTAATCTTAAAAACATACTAATCTTTAATATAAAGGTCTAAAATTACCTATAAACATACACTAGGACCATTGGATGAAAATATTCTACCATATACTCTATATGATCTCATTTGATGAGTTTTTTGGACACATGATAAAGAAAATTTTCATATATGAAAAGTTTTGTAAGGAAATAAGTCAATAAATAATCCATCTAAAACTATAAAATCTATAAACCCATTTGATATGTGGATACATAATATTTTCATTTATACAGATCATTTATATTTATAAATATCTTATTTTTATCATAATAGTTTATCATTAGTTTTTATAGATGAATTAGTTACATAAAATGCAATTGAAACGCCAATATAGTGATTGGTTAGTTAATAATTGACTAAAATAAATTATAATATAACAATTAGAAATAATGTAAATTGATTGAATTATTCAATTTTATTATTTGTGTTGATTAATATATCATTTAAAAAATTAATATTTTTTAAAATTAATATTTTTGATAGTTTTAAATTAAAATAAAATAAATAATGTCAAAGTTGACATTAATGTTCTTTTACAATAAATGATATTAAATTCAATGATTATAAATTAATAAAAATCATATATTCTACTGAGTTATTTTTATGTGTAAAGAATATTAATTATGGTCTATTAACGGACCACTATAACTTTTATAATTAACATATTGTCACAAAGTTTTTAAATATATTGTTAGCCTGATCAAGGTTAATGTTGTGTTTTTGTGCATTACAATCACAAGTTTTGAAATTAATTTTAACCACACACAGTATTTTAATTTTAATAGTTTAGTAAATAATTTATAAAGAATTTGGTTTAAATTTTCTATTAATGTTAAATTTAATTTTTTTTGTGATATTAATTATGTTACATATCTAGATAATTTAACGAAAAACAAAATGGAAAAATTGGGGAATAATCAATGTAAAATAAAAAGGTTATAAAATGGGCTTATTTTTTGTAGGTTTCCATCTACCGTTATTCATAATTAAAACAATATTTTTCCATTTTTTAAGAACGTTACTTATGGGAGTCTCTTATTTGTGATTACCTCTTGGTATTTACAAGAATCCCAATCATCCACCACAATAAAATGGAAGAACTCTTTCTATTCCTCACAACTCTTAAGAAAAATTTGATCAACTGATATCTCGAAAATTAGTTCCTGAAAATCTATAACATAAATCCATATTCCTCACCTAATGAATCCATTTGTTGAAAACAAATATGAGATATTCGAATAAGAGGTAACAACATACCTCATGCTCTTTAGTTTAATTTATCTTTCCATACTTTGAATTGTCTTTATTAAATGAATATATATCATCCAGTAGTATCCTAAATATAGTGAAATTTTATAATGTTATGTGATCTTTATACAATTACACACACATCCATATAATGGTTATAAACATACCATTATTGTGTATTACGACCTTACAACTCACGAAACAATGTATTTAATTTTTTCTTTAGCAGTTCACATTGGTGGAAATTATGATGATAAATATATTTATATATCATATATATTGTACATACTATTTGTTTAATCTTATTTTATTCATGTATAAAAAAACCATTATTCTTGTATTTTTTATTTAATACAAGAACATTGTTTCTAGATGTGTGGACTACCACATACTCAAAGTGGTGTGATTCGTTCACACTATAAAATGAACATATAAAGGATGGATTTAAATAAAAATATGTAACATAAATGAAATATATTAATATATATGATATTAATGGAATAACTAATTTTTTGGGAGGAAAATATATCATTTTCATTATTATCCATTTCACACACTTAAAAGTGAAGACGTCAATCATCGAAGTGTCTACTACCACCACCCCAATGTGATGTGATTCCTTTACCGTCACAATAATTCTATATATAAGTATATATGATAATATAAAATGGTATTTAAAATATTATTATCAATTAGTAACGATATCATTTTTCTTACCTTTTATCCATAATGATCATTAATAAATGAGGACATTACTCAAGTGTATGTATGGCCTTCCCTCTCCAATGATTTTATTCATGGTTCATTTTTCATAACCATAATTTTTTTATTTTGCTTATATTTATATGATATTAAAAAATATTATAATAATGTAATAATTATTTTTCATTATAGGTTTATATAATGAACTCTTTTACCATATTAGACCTAGCAAAGTCATTATAACACTTGAACAGAATGTTTTCAAAAAAATTAGCTTCATTATATAAATATATATTTAAATCATTGTAATAGTAAAATATTAGTAATTAAAAAAATATTAAATGGTTATGAATAATGTAAATAATTAATAGAAATTTATTATTCTAAAATATAGAGACACAGATTACACATCAAAATCAATTTATTGGATTTCATCCCAATTTACTTCCCATTGAGGCTTATTTGTTGACATGCACCAATTTAATTTTATGTGGAGTATATAATACATGTTGAAATGTTATATAATGAATGTAATTATTCTAATTAAATTAAATATTTTATTTATTGTTATTTTTTATGGATATTATGATTCTAATGTTTTTATGTGGTGTGGGACACTTTGAAATGATTAATGATTATTCTAATCATGAACATTTTAATGATTATTAATTATTATTTCCATTAATCCATTTAAACAACCACTGTTTTACTTCTCATCCAATGGGTAATTAATGATAAAATTGTAATATTTATTCAATGTATTCATTTTATGATAATGAAAAGTGTTCATTAATTAATTATATTATTCTATATATGGGGAATGAAATGGATTTTTTATGCGATGATCAAGGAAAACAATGGCCACAATATGAATTTTTAGGTTTCATTAAACAATCTAAACCCGGTTTTTTTAAGGCATTACCCATTTAATAGAATATTTCAATGTATCATTGATAGTATTATATTTTTGAACTAAAGTAACAATAGTAGTAGATTCATTATATAAATCCTTCGTAGTATTATATTCATGGCATAAATCCTAAATGATATATTTTAGATATCCAATGATATGTGTTCCATAATAATATATTCAATTATATTTATTGGATGTCATTATATAATAAGTAATAATATCAATAGTTATTTTTCAATTTCATATTATCGATTAAATGGAATGTGTTTCTATTGTTTACCTAACCATATTGATTATTCATTATCAAGTAATTTAAAGGGAATGTATTATCAATTTTTACCACGACATGTAGATTGTTCCCAATGATTAATTATTTATTCTTCTTTACATACCATTACTGGTGATTTGATCTAATCCTTATTTAGTTTCCTTTATCTATTCTATTAATACAAAGTCATATAATATGTTTTCCTTGGGGATACTCATTTAAATTTTTATGTATCATTTTTATCTTCCATTTCCCAATGTATAAATTTAAACTTTTATGTAATATGGCATTCCAAAACATCTAAACTGATTGTTTCATTAGGATTTGATTTCTTGTAATCATTACAATGTAACAAAATATTACACATGATCTCGGCTTCTTTGGTCATGGAATTAAATTAGAATTTAGAAAAAAGTACATCATAAATAATTTCTAAAAACAAGAGGGTACACAAGTTGTATCCCAAACTAGAAAATAATAGGCTACATTTGTTATTATAACAATACAAATATATGTACATGGGTTTTATCACATGCCTAACATGTTATGAAGGTCTTGGTTGGTAGCATTAATATATGATTTTCTATGATTATGTGTATTCCACATATTCTATGTCATGTTCCTCAGTTATTCCATCATAGATTATTATAATGATTCCCTTATGATTCATGTCATATAAACTACAAATGTTTCTTCTGTGACTATTGTAACTTATATTTTTATATATATGGTATATTCATTAAAGGACATTCCCATGTTATGATATAGTTATAATCATGTTATGATTATTTTTCTATTACTATAGATGTGATATAACCCCTTTATTATAACTACTTTCAAAATTTTATGAATAATGTTCTATGTATAATTAATAAAAGGGGATGATATATGATAGAAATATTGATGATCATTCACCAAGATTGAATATTTTAATCCATGTTTCAAATGAAACTAAACTATTTGCAGTCAATTTGTATTTATTTTTATAATGTGTATAATATTAATCTAAAATAGTTTAATATCCATGTATGTTAACCCTGAGTATATATAAAAAAACATTGTATAAAAAATATTATAATTATTATAAAATAATGTATTCCAAAATTTCACCACATGTGGGATAATATTCTATTTTAAAAATATTAGTGGTAGAACATATCAATTTTAAAGAATGTATTGAAAACCAAAATCACTTGAAAACTCACATCAATATCAACCATGTGAAAATTCTTCCCAATATGGATATGTAATTACTCTTTTACGATTAAAAAAAATATACATGTTATAAACAATGACTAATGAATGAAATAAAAAGACATAATTCATGTAAGAACCTAGTTTTTCATTCAGGTATGGATCATTTGAATTTCAGTATAATTCTTGATTTTGGGCCGATTGTGGATGATTAATGGGTTACTAAAGGTCCCAAGTGTGTTTGGGACTTGATTGGTCACTAGAACCCATCATTTTTTGAAAAACTGGCCATGTTGCAATGCTAGTGCATGGTAGGCACACTGTGTGCCTAACGGTGTGGATGGAATATATTTAAGAAGAATCATATTGAATAATGGGTGGAAACTGTGCAACCTAACTAGGAAAGTTATCTTTTATTCTTAGGTACCCACTCATGGTTAGCACAACGTTTTGGAAAACTGTTAAGCCAAACCGTGTGCATACTAAATATTGGGTAATTTTACTATTTTACATTAATGATATAATTAATCATCCTTATAACTCCTAATCTATGTTAATGTAGAATTGACATATTTTTTTCAACTTTGAAGGACTTTGAAGGCATATGTTATGGATTTCAATATCACCATCATCTTGGATCTGATCAAGCTTCTTTTCTCTACAATGTATATACAACAGTATGTACTCGAGACCTTTTCAGTCATTCTAATCTGCTCTTGATCTCGACCTAGTTATCTAGGTGTGTGTGTCTTCCATTTTTCTTAGGTATAATCCATTATAAGTTGAACTAGAGGTAGATATCAGGGTTAAAGGATCGTACTACACATAGGTGGGTGGTCTATAACTCATCCCTCATGTTCTTCGATTTTGGAATTGACATGTGGGGCTGAGTGATTTCATCAGTTTTCGTTTATTGAATTTTAATTACAGAATTATAATCCTTTGAACCATAAATTTATTATCATTCCTTATATGGGGTCAATTGATTTTGGATACACCTATAACTCCGTCAATACCATGTAAAATGTTATGCCATAATTGGGTTTTTATTGTTTGACACGTTTGAGCCACCATTCATGTGTGACATGGATTGCCAATTTTAATGGGTATGATTTTCTATATTGAATGGATCTTGATTGTAGATGACCAAGCCAGAGCTCAAGATGATTTAGATAGTTTTTGGATAAATATTATACTTTTTGAAACATGTTATGCCTAATTTCATGTGTCTATGTTTTCCAGTTTTCTAGATACATTACATATCATAAGTAGTTTTTGTATGTTATTATAGTTATTTCAGTTACTGTTATTATTATAACTATTAAATGTTGTGAATTACAGTTATTTATATTGATTTGAATATTTACCTTTTTACATATTTAACCAATTTTTATACCCTTTGGTAATGAGGGAATAAGCTCCCCATAGACAAACCCTAGGCCCTCATTTTTAGTCAGCAACCTCTGGAATTTGGGGAATGCACTTTATAAAATGTGGATCTCCAGTATTTGGGGAACCTATTAAGTTGTATCTAGGACTAGGATGTAAAAAAGTGGTATCATATGTAAAATCATTTATTTAATTAATATTTTGAGAAGATGTACTAGAGATTGGGAACCCTTAGAACATGGTCATATGTCATGCATGGGAATCGCAAACCCGGGTTCGAGGTAAAATCAATGTTACTCAAAATATATTTATTATTCTATTATTCTTAATATTTTTAAAATTATTTCAACATTGGGTGCCAAACATGACGTGTGGTGCTGTTGATTATTGTTCTACCTCATATTCTATTTCATTTTAGACCAATTATATTTGTGAATGAAGAATTATTAAATGTACCATATTAAGAACCTAAATTTCACATGTCATTTTTATTACCATGAAATAATGGTACATTTCACTCATTTTAATTTCTTGATATTCTTGTGATTGTTGAGTGATGTTTTGATAGTTATATTATTCCTATATTGTTATTTTTTGCGATTGAGGGATTTCATATCTCAACTCATGAGGTGCATGTGACCTCATGGGTCAGGATAAGTAATTTATCATGTCGAGCCATTATGATATAAATAAATGGGTGTCATTTATTGTGATTAGGTTTTTGGGAATAGATTAACTAGAAATGGATATCCATTATAAAGTGAATCATGTACTCTAAACTAAAAGTGTTTCACATCCTTATCTGGGCTTGTCATGTTTATGAATAGTAAAACAGTGAACCTGAAAATTGAATGTAATATAAAATGAAACATACAATAGAGAACATAAAGATATCTGGTTTTCTATGTTTAATGTTGGGGAAATATGCATTGGGAAGTGAGTTTCCATCCTTTCAGCTTCTTCTAGTGATGATATATATCTTTTTAAGCATGGTTTAAGGCATGATCTCATAATTTGAACACCAATGGTGCCATGCTTTCCCTGTATTTTAAGCTAGGAAGGTGGCGATGACCATGCTCCAGACATAGTGGGCCCTGAGACGCCATCTTAACTTCAGTACTACCCCTCAATGCACTTCCTATTTACGACATCTAGTCAATGATTCCCAAGATCATGATTGTTTCCTACGTCTAATGATGTCTATGAATAGTTATCTATGGAATGAACCTACGATGGTTGATTTGACTAATGAGTTCTAGTAGTAGCATCCTCTTGAATTATTATG
Source organism: Viscum album (assembly GCA_963277665.1). Lineage (NCBI taxonomy): Eukaryota > Viridiplantae > Streptophyta > Magnoliopsida > Santalales > Viscaceae > Viscum > Viscum album. Next base: position 1,114,984,800 of record OY728131.1, read on the forward strand.
GAATGGAAGTATTCATTATTATTAGTCTTGGGTAGAGGCTACCCTATATATATTGTATCCTATGGAAATTCATATTGATGGGAGGCTCAAGAATTCCACATACCTGCTTTAAGATTCATTCATGTGGTGGTGGGATTTCATTACATGGGGTGGTCATCATCAGGGCATGTTATGAGTTGATTTTTTGACAACCTTTTATGATCCATTCTTATTGTAGATACTGAGTGCTAATATATCTAGTGTTTCCATTCTTATCAAGAAGGGGTATATGTCAAGCATGAATTATTCATCACATTTAATGGACATACATCACTTTACACTGCTTCTAGATGGTGATGAGATTTTGCGTGCTAGATGTTTCATTGATGGGATTCATTATGCCATTTGTATGCAGGTAAATTAATTTCACCATTCAAGCATTCCAAAAATAGTCAATAATGATCTTACCACTGAGCGTAACTTGAGGGATGGAAATTTAAATTGGCACAGAGGACTATTAAAAATGTTAGGCCATTAGTTCTTCGAGTGGAAAGAAGTGTTCTCATTGGGTTTATCATCAGTGTAGGGACAACCATATTGAATGTTACAATAGCTCCAAAGTGTGTCATCAGTGTAGATGAATGGGGACCCTATAGCACCATTGTGATAGAGAACCAATGATGTGTCAGGATTGCCTATTTATGGGGAATCATTAGAGGTTCTTTTCTTCTGTGTGAGGTGGGGAGTTGAAATTACACTGGAAGGACTTGCCGAGCATTAGGTCGTGGTGGTGGAAGCCAGGGCCATGATCACCGGCAACACCAACAGATTAGTAATGATTGTGGTATTCCATATTTTTCACATGGTCATGAATCATGTCAATTACACACATTACAGATAATACCCAAGGACCAAGCTATAGAACCATCTACAATATAAGGTACTTTTATAATTTCATCTATGATATTATCTTCATTATTTTATAAAGTTGAATCAAACTATTTTATCTCTGTATCTGTCATAAAATGTCTTATACTGTAGATAAAATATTATTTTGGTGTAGTGACCCATGATACATAGTTATAAGTACAAATGGAGGGTATACGCCAGTTTTGGGACTGTCCCTTTGAGGTTGGGTTTTACCCCTTCGTATGGATCATCTTTGTTATTGATATTATCGGATTTGATTTCATTATTGATATGTATTAGTAGGTTCAGTATCATTATTTTTTAGACTTCAATCACTGTTGTGTATTGTTAACAAAATTATAGTGCAGTGATTATCTTTATAATGGTTAGTGGGATGTAAAGGCCTGTATATCTTTACCATAGAGTCATGGGCTATGTCGAGTGACTTCCCTGATTGAAAATATATTCATTTACGATCATGGTTTATGACAGGATAATTTATTTCATATTGAAAATCATTTTAGGGATGATTTTCATGATATTTTTTGGTCTTACCTCATGAGAGAGAGGTAAAGATTACAATTAATCTTGTTCTGAGAGAATCACCAGTGTCCATTCCTTCATTCAGGATAGAACCTATAGAGCTTCCAGAGATTAAACGGTAGTTGAAGTATTTATGGGATAAAGGTTAAATAATTCCTAGTAAATCCTTTTTGGATTTACTGATTTTTTTCCCATAATATGAATAGAACCATACTTTTATATGTTGACTACAGAAGGTTGAACTAGCATACAACCATGAATCGGAATCCAGTGCCTCAAAAGATTATACCATTAACCATATCCAAGGATCTAGTGACTTCTCTAAGATTGTCCTGCGATCAAAATGTTATCAGGTGTGAGTCATTAATCATACATACCTATTAGAACATTCTATAGTAGGTATGATCTATATGAGTACCAATTATTGTCATTTAGTCTTATGAACGCACCCTCCATTTTCATGGTTCTTATTAACAAGGGTTTTCATCAATATCTCGATTATTTTTTCATGGTCTCTATGGATGAATTATTGGTGTATTATAATCATTGTAGTGATCAATCTAATCATCTTGATATCATTCTAATTACACTAAGAGAGCATCATCTTTATGCCATGCTTGATAACTTCCCCTTCTTTATCGACGATGTTTACATCCTGGGTCATATTATCTCAAAATCAGGTGTATTTGGTGTCCCAAAAAGGGTTGGTGATGTAGTTTCATAGGAGAATCCTGAGAACATGTTTCATATACAGAGTTTCTTGTGGGTGGATATATATTATAATAATTTCCTATAAGTTTAGTCACAAATTGATTCTCCTCTTACATTCCTTACAAACTAAGGTGTCACGTTCCTTTGTTTAGAATCATGTGAGATAGCCTTTCAAAATTTTAAGGTAGGATTTTCTCATCACATGTTTTAATTATAATATAGAAAATTATATGTTTAACCATCTTCTATAATGCACTAGGAATCATCCTAGGAGTAGTGATGAAGTATGAGGACAGATTTATTGCATAATGAACTCTATTGTTGAGGTCCCATGCGAAAAGTTACCCAATGCACAACCTAGAGCTTATAGAAGAAGTCCATTCCATATGTTACTGAAGACAATAATTGTTAGTTGATATCCTTGTGGTTTGCTCTAACCACAAGTACCTCTAATAAATATTTATTTATAATGAACTGATCCTAATACAATGGGGGTTGTTCAAATATCTACAATGCTTTCATTTTTTATTTTTCTATATGCCTGGGATTGGTAATGTGGTTGTAGATGCACCGAGTTAGATAACATTGTCACAAGAAGTAGGAGAAACCAATAATGAATGGATGTTAATGGCCATATTCTCTAGGTTACACCTAGAGTTTCATTATGTTTATTAGAATTCTTATCGCTCATCTTTGGAAGTCACTTCTTCCTTACATGATAAGGTAAAAGGTATACAAATTTCGGATCTAGAATGCTTGGTACTCTATGATAGTGTAGTGGGAGATAAATTGCCTCCATATTGGTATATAGATTGAGACAAAATCATTGGTATACATGGATGTGTATGATTCCATAAAGATATAAGAGAGGAGTTGATGGTAGAATTAAATGTCTCTAACTGAACAATTCATCTTATAATCTCAAATATGTATAGATACATGTGACGACAGTATTTGTGTCCTGTGATGAAGTTTTAGTTTGTATACTTTACCACTAGGTTTTCCACCTGTAAGTAGGTGAAAGTGGAGTAGTAGAGACATGTAGGATTATTACAACCAATTCCTATCCCAGAATTGAAATTGAAAGATGATTATATGTATTTTTAATTCATTTTACCTAGTTTTCCTAGATGTAGTGATGATGTATGGATTGTTATTTCCATAATAATGTAATTAAGAAAATTATATTTGGTTTACTTTCTTAGTAGATGATATCAGAAAACTGTATGCCTATGAAATCATATGACTCCACATGCCCCTCATACTATCATCTTATATAGGGATGTTCATTTCAAATCATGATTCTAGATGGGATTATAGACAGTTATTGTAACACATATGCTTATAACAATAAATTTTCACCGATAGACCGATGGATATTTAGAATTGATATTACATGTTCTATAAGATATGCTCGGAACATGATTCCTTTATTTTGATGGTTCATGGGAAAACCATAAACCTCTAGGTATGTTTTCTTATAATAATATATTTCAGGAAATAATTATTATGTATCCATTTGAGGGATATTATGGTATTCCATTTCATTCACCAATGTACTTCCTAGATACAGTTGAGGCAGTCCCAAAATGTTCTTATCTTATTCAAGAGTCATTAGAGTAGGTTTACTTGACCATAAATCATATGAATACTTCTCCATCTAGACCAAGATCATATCTAAATCACAATCTATGACCTCTAGAGTTTGAGTTTGGGGAAACTATTTACTTTAGGTATTACCCAATCTTGGTCATAGACAGTTATAGAATAAATGGAATTGATCACCTCAGTATGCATGTCTGTTTGATATCCTAATCAGATTTGGGAAAATAGCTTAATAGTTGACACTTCCTCTGAGGTATGATGACATGCATGATGTATTCAATGTTTCACGACTTCACCTGCATCATGTTAAACCATCTAATTACATTTATCATGAGGAATTTGAGTTCGATGTTGATGCAACCATTGTGAAGTATCCAGTACACATCCTTGACTAGTGAAAAAAGGTTCTTTAAGGCCGATATATCCATCTTGTATGGATTCTAGGTAAGAATGAACATGTGAAGGATACAACTTTAAAATAAGAGGCTGAAATTCATGATCAGTTTCTAGAAATTTTCTCAGATAGTGTTTATACACCCTTGGAAGGTGACCTTCTGGACAAGTTCTTTAAATGGTGTATGATGGAAAGAACCCAGTTTTTCACTCAGGAATGGATCCTTTATCTTTAAGTTAAATTCTTATTTTTAGTCCTCATATAAATGCCGAATTGGTTATTGATGTTTCCAAGGGTGTTTGAATATTGTTCGGATCCTTAAACCATTCTTTTTGGGAAATTTTCAATGTCTAATAGTTCGTGGGTGGTTGCTGGACAATTTGCCTAACCATATTGATTGTCTATTATTAGGAAGAACCATACCACACATTTGATGCTTGATAACGAGACATAACATTGTCTGTTACATTTAATTACTAGGTTCCTGTGCATGGTTGGTGCACTGTTTATAAAACTCTGTGTCCAACCCATGAACATGCTAAATATTGTTCAATTTTACTATTTTTTATTAATGATATAATTAAGACTCCTCATTCCTCCTAAAACTAGTTAACCTTTTATTAACCTATAGTTCACCCATTTTGGATATTATTTAAGGAATAAGGTTGGGATTGAATGATATCCTTTATCCAGGATCCAATCGAGCATCTATTTATCACGTTCAATGTTCAATGGTATGTAAAAGAGTCATTTTTAAACATTCTTCGCCTCTCTAGCTCTTGACCTAATAATCAATGTGTTAGTTTTTTCCCATATTTTCTAATCTAAATTGTTATAAACTAAATTTTATTCTAATATCAAAGGATATCGATCATACAATCCTAGGTGGGTGATCTATAAAAATCCCTCATGTTCGCTGATTTTGGAATTGTCATGTGCGACATGCTAATTTCATTGTGTGATGTTTGTTGAATTTATATTATAGGATTATAATCATTAGAACTATATGGTTATGGTATTTATATATTTGTGGGTAAATATTTGTGTTTATTCGCATAACATCATCCATCCCCTGTATGATGTTTTGACATGATAGGTTTTTTAGTATTTGGAATGTTTGAGCCGATGTTCGGGTGCGACATGGCTTGACCCTTTTAAGGGTACAATTTTCTATATTAAATAGAAAATGATAGAAGATAACTATGATAGTGCTCATGTTGATTTATATAGTCTTCTGTTTTACCTTATACATTTTGATATATATTATGCATGTTTTTTAATATACATGTTTTTCTGTTTTCTTGATACATGATATATTATCAGTAGTTATATTTTATTCCAGTTATTTATGTTATTATTAATATTATGTCTATTTTTGACTTTGAATTCTATTTAATTATATTTCTCCTTCTAATTACTATAGTTCACATTCAACCATCATGGTAAACACTGGCAATGAGGGCATAATCTTCCGACAGACACACCATAGGCCCTCACTACCATTAGGAAGCTTCTTGCATTTGAGGATATGTGCTTGAGGCCATGTGGTGCATTAGGATCTGGGCACATATTATGTGGAATCCAGGTATGAGAGGTATCACTTCATATTGAATCAAAATCTACCTAGAATTTAATATTCATGTAAAATGACTCATTTCTATAGGATTTATCATATATATTGTCTCCCTTTTTAGGGAGGATTTAAATTCATCATCCCGTTCATTTATAGGTTTTGACGAACAACCAAACAAAAAATGGAGATGAGGTAGATATTGAAATTTCATTCCATTATGAATAAATGGGTCATGATATATTTCTCATCCCATAATTTCATTTCCATAGAGTTATAAATTGTATAGAATCCTTCCTTATTAACTCTATAATTTAATTGGTGGACTGTAAATAATCACTTCTTCGTTTTTATTCATAGCGAGAATATACTTCTAAACCTAATATAAAAGAGTATTTTTAATCTTTACAACCAACTCTAATAATCATTCAACTTTTAAATATTTATACTATTTGATTAAGACACCATTTAGATTGTTCACATACTTTTTTGGATTTTTGGACTTCTTATTATTGGTACTATATTGTGAAATTTATATAATAAGTGATTTTACATTAGATTTGATTAATTATTAATGTTGAGGTATAAATTTAATAAATTTTATAACACTATGACAAGCCTTCTTTCACCTATCATATACACCTTCAACATATTTCAATTTTTTCATCGTAGGCACCATATCTGATTATTCATATATTGTATCTTCATCTAATATAATACATGCAACACTCTATTGGATGTGTTTTCTTTTTAGATTAACCAGCAATACAATTTTGTACATTAATATCATATAATGGTAATAGATATAACCTATATTACAAAAATAGAATCATATTCTGCTAGGGTATTTGATCTCATTCATAGGATTATTTTTTACTATGTTCTTGGATATATATGGATCAATAACTTATCCCATGATATTTATTACAAGGTAGAAAAAACTTATTTCAATATTTCATAGTCAACGGTATTACTTTTTTTTCATTAATTTGATGCTACCAAGAAAGATAATACCAAAATTCATTATTGGAATTACCAATTATCTTTCATGGATAAAAAAATTCTACAGTGGTTCCAATATATTCTTTGTGGGAAAATTATTTCTTATATATGTTATCATCTTTACTTTCATAGGTTTTCTTTTTTGTTCATCATTGATCCACATTGATTTAGGGAATCACTAATTTTCTCTTACTAAAATATTATTAATGACGCCAATATCAAAATTATAGAATCTCCTAGATTGAGAAAACCATCCAATAAGTCTTTCTTTTCACTTCAGGTTCATTCTATTCTACATTATCTCTCATATTATTATATTTAAAACAAAAAAAATTTGTGATTCATTTTGGGGATGTTTTTCTTGGACATTGTCACTTCATCCCATTGATCAGTTGTAGGTTTTATAAATTACACTCTTTCAATTTTATATATAATTTAAATTATTTTATATCCATCCTATATATATATAGTAGGCTTTCCGAATAATGTGATATCTTTTATTATATCTATAGATTTATGATTCTCTTGGTGTTCAATAGTTTTAATTAACCCATTTTTAGTCTTATTGAAAATAAAAATCCCATTATATATTTGTGTGATAATTTATTTTATGGTTATAATAAATTGAGTACTTCTTGTAGGTGTAATTTCCATATTTATCTTTCTTATTATCATCCATGGATATTTATATTAAGAGTATGTTTTCCATCCATAGATGATTGAATTCTTCTATTTGATTATTTCATTGTCATACATACATGATTCTCATGCAACATTTTTGTATCTTTCAATGAATTATACTTCTCATGAATTATTTTTTATTTTACCTTTCTTGGATATGACTTCACATCGATAAAAACATTAGGGGTCACAACAATGCATGTAAAACATCCATACCAATTTTTTCAAGCACATGTTTCTCATAAGAAATCATGTTTTATTATTTATTATATGAGAATAAATAATTATTTAAATGTGATAAAAACATCTAGAATATTTCTTTACGCTCTGGGGTGTGTTGTATGAGATCATATTGTTTTAAAATGTATCTTCCATGTCATCTTTTTATTTTTTATTTTGTGTATTTATATCAATAAGTCTCTTCATATATTAGAACAGATACAAAATAACATGTTTTAGAATCCTTATTATGAAATATATAAATTCTAAGTAAAATTAAATGACTACCACATTAAAATCATATTCTTCATGGCATGATTTAGATTCATTCAAGGAATTATTATCAACCAATTTATCCTGACTCATACCACCTTAACTATCCTTTATTTTTGGTTGTTCATATTTCTTCTTCAACTTATTCGATTTTATTCTTTCATGTTTTGTATTTCTAATTATATTGTTCATTATTAAAGCCCAATTTGTTTTTCTGAATGAATAGTAGTAGACTATTCTGTTTTAGTTTCTACTTTAAATTACATTAATATTCAAATTATATATATTAGCTAAAACAATTGGGAAATGATTTATAAATATAATAAATGATAAAAAAAATTACATGATACAAATTTTAGAAATAAAATAGATGTAATAAAGGTAAACTTTCTCTCATACTAATGATAATTCCTTATTGGACCATTCAAACACACCCGAGAGATGGGTCAATTGGGTGTGAGAACTATTTATGAAATTACAAACAATCTTTTATATTATCCAGATTTGTACGTGATCCTATTGAATATATTATTATATAAATATATCATTTGTTCATTACCGAATAGGAAAAAATCACATTAAATGTATAAATGTAAATAATATCATAACCCACAATATTTTTACATGGTTATCCCTAATATAGGTGCCTACTCCTGTCATGTCAACTAATGTTGAGTTAATAATTCACTACTATATTAAAATTACCTATTATAATGGGTGTTTAACGATAATATTAAAACCTTTTACACAATATTATAGAAGTTTTGTTAAATTTTTTCATAGTTACGATTCCTCTACTATATTACACAAGTGAACAAATATTTACACTACTATTAATATTATTTATCTCTCATAGGTATTATTCTTCCATTATTGTACAAATGTTAATAAAAAATTAGGCTTGGGATGTATCTACGCAATCATAATTTAACAACCTCCTCAACTATATAGTGTTTCTGAATTCCATAAACCATAAAATAAAAAATTATATTTAAATTAGACTATGTAAATGCCTAAATTTTAGTTCATCTTCAGAATCAGTTGTTAACCCCCTCAAACTCATTCCTTCAAAGAACCCAACCTCTACTAAGTATTTATAATATTTTCTTTCTAATAACTATAAGGTCCCAGCCTTAAACCATACTTAATCTTGAGTAGTTACAAGATTACACATTGAGGATCATTTCAGGTTTAGATTTTTAGAGAATTAGATCACAAAACTTTCATTATATTCCATATTTAAACAATGTGGTTACGTAAAGATAGTATTCATTTTTCCCATCAACGGAAACATATTTAAAATAAAACATGGATTCTTTCTTGACACTTCCTTGACACTATCATCGTATCATGTACCTTTCCCTTGACCTGTGAAAAACATTTCCAAAAAAAAAACTTGGGATGAGCATAAAAAGCCCAGTAAGGGTTATAAAAATATGGAAATGAAACATGAGTTCATATATACATAAGAATTACATCATACTTTACCCATAGAACATAGGCACTTTAACATACCTCATCAAATCATGAATAAATCATAGAAATCATAAGACATAAAAGGTAACTTGAGGCATTCATAACATTCATACTTAGGGAGTAACCCTCTTGGTTAAGTTTGGAATACCCACCACAGTATATTCCCTAAATCTCTTCGGAGAAACCTTAACGTTTCACTACTTCGAGTTACCCAATATATTGAAGAGCTATATCGGGATCACCCGCCCTTAGTTTATCACGGAACCACCCGTTTTCATAACAATGTCCAAGAACCATAACATAAACGTATCACATAAAACATTAATAAATGAAACATAACATTTCCACATTTCAATCAAAATATAATATTTTAGTATATTGAAATAATGAATCCATTCAAAAAGAAACAATTTTCAAAACCATTTAAAACATTTAATAAAGAGATTTTTTAATCAAAGTGTCCCATACCACCTTGAATCTTTTAAAATTTTAAACTATTAATATCCATATAAATAAATCCCTGAAACCATTTTTAAAACATGGATATTAATAAGAACAAATAATTAAAACATTTAAAGAAATATTTTGGTTAAAGGGGTTCTACCAAAATTAGAGACACTTGAATACAATAATTGAGGAATAAAATTTAGTCAGAACTTAATAATATCATGATAATAAATGGATTCATGATATAATACTCAAAACGACAATATATACATTATATAAGAGTGAATTGGTGCAAAACAATAATGATATCTCAATAGAAATGTCAAATGTGATGAAATACCTTATAAAGAATGTATCCTTAAATTAATGACAATTCAATCTAAAAATTATGTGTGGAAAATATAAATACACCCAATATAAGTGTATATTAAGTGTAAAACAATAAAATTTCATTCACACATATTCAAAATATGACATATTCAATAACTACATGTTGAACCCAAAGAAATCGAAATTGGGTTAAAAAGTTCCCTTGGTAAAATTCGACAGCCTAACAACATCACTTCAAAATTCTGAAAATGAGTTGATGAGAGATAAAAAGGGGATCTCATCACCTGGACATAAAATTTACATCAATAAGGATATAAAAGAACATATCCCAACATAATATTATGTGATTTAAAAGACATAACAAAAGAAGTCTTTTAAAAAGAGGAGGGTGAAAGGTCCCCTTACCGAGTTGGGTAACTTTCGAAACGTACACCCCATGGAAGAAGGGTTATAAAATGAAGATGTGAATACCCATAAATGAAATTATAATACACAATGTGTATAATAATGGGCAGTACATACACCACTCAATGGAAATTGTGGCAAATGTAGCACAAATCTCACGTGAATAAAAGTGAGATGAAATATCCCTTACGAAAACTCGACAGCCTAACAGCGCCACTTAAAACTTCCAAAATGGATTGATGAGAGAGAATAGGGTCTCCCATAATATGAACATAAAAATTAAAGTAAGATTAATATAAAATAATATCCCAATAAAAAGAAATATGAGCTTTAAAAGGAATGACATAAAAGAGTGTACTTAAATAATAAAGAGAGGTGAAGGATCCCTTACCTCAAGTCCAACTTGTCTTGTTCGTTTGTTTATATTCCTGAATAATAATCTTTGGTCAATTAATAATTGCCTAAGAAACTCCTTTAGAGATTATTATTCAGTTCATATAAAATATTATAATGTTACAATAATTGTTTAATAATGTTAGTTCATATCAGACGTTTTTGCCGATGTTTGGTACATGAGTCAAAAATGAACTTGTTTGAAAAAAAATATTTCCCATGTAGTTATAAGTAAATAATTTCCAGAATATTATTAATGATTAAAATATAATATATATCCAGTAAATATTAATTTTATACTATTCCATATCATTTGTAAATTAAAAAAAAGCACCGTTCATGGAGACGGTAGGTCGTACGTATGCATGAATGCTACTTTCATTTTTTGTCATATTAATGGAATTAAAACAAAATGAGATATATATATATGTTATAATTCCATAATGATATCCATAATTTAGATGTAATATAATACATATATATCCATTATATATATGTACTTATAATATTACATATCATTTTGAGATAAGAAATTAAATGTACCGTTCATGGAGACGGTAAGCCGTACGTACGCATGAACGATACTTCCATTTCTATTTCATATTTAATGGAATTAAAACATAATGATACATAATATTATTTTAATTCTAGTATGTTATCAAATATAATATCATTAAACATAACCTTTATACGTACCACATATGGTATTAACGAATCAAATCACTTTGTGGGGGTGGTAGTCCACACTTCCTTAAATGAAGATATCGCGTTTACCCATAATGGAAACCATAAAGGTATGCAATAAATTAAAAATACAGAACTTTAAGTAAAAAATGAACATATTAGATATAATATATAAATATAGTTCCATCTTAATGGCCACCTTTGAAGGTGTTAGAAGAATGTTGAACAATCATCGTTTCGGGAGGCAGAAATTCGCCATCCACGGAAACAGTATATTCTTTAACCATTATATGTAGGTGAGTGTAAGTGTAGCTAGAATACTTCTTATAAAAACATCCTAGAATATTGAAGATACATTATTTGTTACAAAATAAATGAATAAAAAGAGTTTAGGGGGTTGGAGAAGTAAAATAAAACAAAAGGACTCAAGTAAAGACATTACCTTAAAATCTGGTAACTTCTTTGATTTGAGCTCAAAGGCTTCCTTGGAAAGGATTATGCCCAATGTGAGGATTCAAGGAGTTATAGAGGGATGTGGAGAGAAAAAATGGTCAGGGGTTGGATGAGCCAAAGGCTTTGTAAGTGTGGGTAAGGAGGTAGAGGTGGGGGGATTTTATAAGAGGAGAGGAGGGGCACTCTTGGAAAGGTATAAAATGTAACATTATTTCCAAATGAGTTTCGGATTTTAATGGTCCCACATTGATTTGTTTCTAGGATAAGGTGATAAGGGTTCGAACTCCACCCATCCAATAGGTTTTTGACATGTGTAGGTCTTAGATGTTACATTATATTTCCATTTTATTTAAATTCTTAAATAATGGGCTCATCGCTGCATCATCATGATGTCATAAATAATTTAATTTATTTAACGTCTAAAAATTATAAAAAAAATACTATGATGTAGGAAATCGTTTTAGCCTTCCAATGAATATTTATAGTCCAAATGATAATTTCTGTAGAAAAACTTAGAAATATTTTACTTAGGTGATACATTCTTTGTTACATTTATCATTTTTAAAAAATAATTAGATAAAAAGTCACTTTCTCATAAAAGTGATTCCATGGGGCCTCCAAGTTTGGCACAATAAATCCCATGGTCTTCCATGAGACAACCAGTAGCCTTAGGACACATTTTGAGGTCATTTTTTATTATTATGATATTATCTTATTATCTTTAACTACCCGATTACTCATTAATCAAGATAATTAAAGATAATTACCGTCGTTACTATTCATAATGTCCAAAAAAAAGAGTGTTAATTACATAACTTGGAAATTCTGATTAAAAATATTTAATCCATTTTACCAAATTCAAACACATAAATTTCAATAATTGATTTTAAGAAAAACTTCCCGTTGTCAAAACAATTAGCAGGGTTTTTAGAAAAAATATTTATGAAAAGTTTGGCACTTGTTTATGCCCAATTCCAAAGTGAAATTAATCCCAATGACCATAATTGGATTAAATGATAAAAATATATTCCAATTAAACTTTAAAACAAATTAAAAATATAATATAACCATAAAATTAAATTATATGAAAAAACAGTTTTGATGTAAAATGCAGTATTTGTCACTATTCATTGAAAAATGAACATTGTCAGAAAAATACCAAAAATTAACCCAAGGTAAATTTCAATGTCCCAATCATAAATAATATGTTTATTTTGAAAAATAGTGCTTATAATAATTTCAAAAAGTATATTGAAAAGGGGTTCTCCATCAAAAGGCGGTTAATCGACCTTTTAAAGAATATTAGAATTTTTACGCTTAAAAACTAGATTCATTTGCATTTTTAATCCTCTAACATTTATTGTAAAGAGTAAAAATATTTGACAAACATATATAATCATTTTGTAGTTAGTTCTGTTCATTCCCTCCATTACAATGGCTAGGTGTTAACTACCATTTAAAATAATATTATTCTGTTATTAGAGTGCAATGTACGATTCCCAAGAAACTCGTTTTTGCATATTGGGTACGCCATCGAGCATAGCATCCCCTTTAAAGTAATATTAATATTTTATTCACAAATATGGATAAATATAATGATTTCTTATTCTTTATTTACCTGGGGTGTTACATCCTTCCCCCCTTTTGGGAATTGCGTCCTCGCAATTTTAAAATTGGGCTTGGAAACATCCTTGAAAGTACCACATCGGAACAAGAGTCGGTAAAACAATCACTTTTAAAATAAAGAAATATAAATACAAAGGTCACCCGAGTTAACCCATAATAGGATTAAATGTGGAAAAATATGGACATGGAGGAGAAAACATAGGGTCATGTTATGATAGAGAGTGATAGAAAACATGTTTAGGAGAAAGTTAACCACAAGAAAATCACAAACTTGTGATGGGTTAAACGATATTTGATTCCCCAGTAGGAAAAGTTAATAGACAAAATTTTTGTTTTAAGATACTTTTTATTGAAGAATTTATTCATAAGTAAACATAATCACTTATCATGTTGACTTGCAACTTTTATTAGATTCCTTACACAAACTCATATTTTCTCCAAATGACTAGTATTTAGGAAGACTTGTTCACATTAAGAGTACTATAATAAACTTCTAGAGAATAAACTAATCTACTAAAGAGAACTATATACTTCCCATGTCTTTAGACTTTATCCAAATCCACAACCAAAAAGGTTAGTACAAGATTAGATAATCCAGAAAAGGATAACCCTTTATAAAAAGAAAATATATTCTTATTCTCCAAAATTTGTCCAACAAAACCCAAAGTTCAACGAGGACCATTCGATAAACAATTTTTCCATAAAATACTTCAATGTAAACCAAACTAATATTGAAACCCAAATATTTGAAGGTTATAGTCACATATTCTTCCAAGTTAAATCCTAACATTTATCTCCAAACAACATAAGTTGCTCTAAAAGTCTCGTATTGAAAAGTAATTAACCTAATCACATATCCTCCATGATAGGTTAATAAATATCCATAGATAACCCAAAATAAAATTAATCTTAATTCATAAAATAATCTAACTAAAAAGAATCAGTCAAACTAAACAGGGACTTCACGTAGTCCAGTGGTAGGCGATAAATACCAGTCGCACTTTGGTTGTGGGTTCGATTCCCGCAGCTTTGTCCGACGCGACGGGTTGTCACACGGTCTGCATGTTGTCCTTTTTCCAAAACTATATAATTTTAAAACATTCCCCAAAACGAGATAAAATCTTCTAAAATTATCATAACACATTTTAACCTCAAGTTTATCTCATGCCTTTCATTTTCCAGTATATCATATAATAACCCATAATTACCTCAAAAGTAAGGATCATATAAACTCTAATGTTTACATTTATAATTATTACCTGAACATCCACATTGATTAATCATCTCGTACATGATGCATTACAGAATATACCAAGGTTCAAGTGGTTGATCATGACTCCTTGATAGTTGGTTTAGAACAACCACGAGTTTCCTCATTGAATCCCCCATTTTATCTAGTATCTTAAACAAAGAACCACAACAGTTTCCTTCAAACTTGTTGTCTCTTTGGTGCCTTCTAGATCCATCCATTCACTAAAAACAGAAATGTCAGTGTGAGTATATCAACAAAACCATCATTTACTAATGAATAAGGTAAACACTAAGATATACTTACTCATTCAGTTTATCTAAAACTAGGACTCTTTCTGAAATCCTAACCATTATGGTAATGTCACTTGTGCCTAGAGAATACCCTAACCTCTAAAGTTATCTAAACTGACCTTTGATACCAACTATAAGGCCCCAGCCTTAAACCTTACTAAATCTTGAGTTTTTACAAGATTACACATTGAGGATCTTTTCAGGTTTATAGTTTTAGAGAATTAGATCATAAAACATTCATTATATTAAATATTTAAACAAAGTGGTTACATAAATATAATATTCATTTTTCCCATCAACGGAAACATATTTAAAATAAAACATGGATTCTTTCTTGACACTTCCTTGACACTATCATCGTATCATGTACCTTTCCCTTGACCTGTGAAAAACATTTCAAAAAAAAACTTATGATGAGCATAAAAAGATCAGTAAGGGTTATAAAAATATGGAAAATAAACATGAGTTCGTATATACATAAGAATTAAATCAAACTTTACCCATAAAACATAGGCACTTTAACATACCTCATCGAATCATGAATAAATCATAGAAATCATAAGACATAAAAGGTAACTTGAGGCATTCATAACATTCTTACATAGGGAGTAACCCTCTTTGTTACGTTTGGAATACCCACCATAGTATATTCCCTAAATCTCTTCGGAGAAACCTTAATGTTTCACTCCTTCGCATTACCCAATGCATTGGAGAGCTATATCAGGCTCACCCGCAATTAGTTTATCATGGAACCACCCATTTCCATAACAATGCCCAAGAACCATAACATAAACGTATCACATAAAACATGCATAAAGGAAACATAACATTTCCATATTTCAATCACAATATAACATTTTAGTATATTGAAATAATGAATCCATTCAAAAAGAAACCATTTTCAAAACCATTTAAAACATTTAATAAAGAGATTTTTAAATCAAAGTGTCCCATACCACCTTTAAGCTTTTAAAATTTCAAACTACTAATATCCATATAAATAAATCCTTAAAACCATTTTAAAAACATGGATATTAATAATAACTAATAATTATAACATTTAAAGCGATATTTTGGTTAAAGGGGTTCTACCAAAATTAAAGACACATGAATTCAATAATTGAGGAATAACATTTAGTCAGAAATTTATAATATCATGAGAATAAATGGATTCATGATATAATATTCCAAAGGACAGTATATACACTATATAAGAGTGAATTGGTGCATAACAACAATGAAGTCTCAATAGAAATGTCATATGCGATGAAATCCCCTATAAATAAGGTATCCTTAAATTAAGAACAATTCAATCTCAAAATTATGTGTGACAAATATAAATACACCCAATATAAGTGGATATTAAGTGTACAACAATAAAAGGTCATTCACACATATTTAAAAGATGACATATTCAATAACTACATGTTGAACCCTAAGAAATCGAAATAGGGTTAAAAAGTTCCCTTGGTAAAATTCGACAGCCTAACAGCTTCACTTAAAAATTCAGAAAATGAGTTGATTAGAGATAAAAAGGGCATCAAATCACATGGACATAAAATTTACATCAATAAGGATATAAAAGATCATATCCCAACATAATAGTATGTGAATTAAAAGACATGACAAAAGAAGTATTTTAAAAAGAGGAGGGTGAAAGGTCCCCTTACCAAGTTGGGTAACATTCGAAACATACACCCCATGGAAGAAGGGTCATACAATGAAGATGTGAATACTAATAAATGAAATTATACTACACAAAGTTTATAATAACGGGCAGTACATACACTACTCAACTGAAATTGTGGAAAATGTTGCATAAATCTCACGGGAATAAAAGTGAGATGAAATATCCCTTACGAAAACTCGACAGCCTAACAGCACCACTTAAAACTTCCAAAATGGATTGATGAGAGAGAATAGGGTCTCTCATAATATGAACATAAAAATTACAGTAATATTAATATAAAATAATATCCCAATAACAAGAAATATTATCTTTAAAAGGAATGACATAAAAGAGTGTACTTAAAAAATAAAGAGAGGAGTAGGATCCCTTACCTCAAGTTGATCTTGTCTTGTTCGTTTCTTTATATTCCTGAATAATAAACTTTGGTCAATTAATAATTTCCTAAGTACATACTTTAGATATTATTATTCAGTTTATGTCATAATATTATAATGTTATAATAATTGTTTAATAATGTTAGTTCATATCAGACGTTTTTGCTGATGTTTGGTACATGAGTCAAAAATGAACTTGTTTGAAAAAAAGATTTCCCATATAGTTATAAGTAAATAATTTCTAGAATAGTATTAATGATTAAAATATAAAATATATCCAGTAAATATTCATTTTATACTATTCCATATCATTTGGAGATTAAAAAAGAAAAGCACCGTTCATGGAGATGGTAGGTCGTACGTACACATGAACGCTACTTTCATTTTTTGTCATATTAATTGAATTAAAACAAAATGAGATATATATATATATATATATATGTTATAATTACAGAATGATATCCATAATTTATATGTAATATATTACATATATATCTATTATATATATGTACTTATAATATTACATAACATTTTGAGATAAGAAATGAAATGTACCGTTCATGGAGACGGTAAGCCGTACGTACTCATGAACGCTACTTCCATTTCTATTTCACATTTAATGGAATTAAAACATAATGATACATAATATTATTTTAATTCTAGTATGATATCATATATAATATCATTAAATATATCCTTTATACGTACCACATATGGTATTAACGAATCAAATCACTTTGTGGGGGCGGTAGTCCGCACTTCCTTAAATGAAGATATCGCGTTTACCTATAATGGAAACCATAATGGTATGCCATAAATGAATAATACAGAAGCTTAAGTAAAACATAACCATATTAGATATCATATATAAATATAGTTTCATATTAATGGCCACCTTTGAAGGTGTTAGAAGAATGTTGAACAATCATCGTTTCGGGAGGCAGAAATTCTCCATCCACGAAAACAATATGTTCATTAACCATTAGTTGTAGGTGTGTGTAAGTGTAGCTAGAATACATACTATAAAAACATCATATTATATTGAAGATACTGTATTTTTTACAAAAGAAATGAATAAAAATAGTTTAGGAGGTTGGAAAAGTAAAATAAAACAATAGGACTCAAGTGAAGACATTACCATAAAATCGGGTAACTTCCTTTGATTTGAGATCAAAGGCTTCCTGGGGAAGGATTCTGCCCAAAGTGAGGCTTCAAAGAGTTATAGAGGGAAGTGGATGGACAAAATGGGAATGGGTTGGCCGAGCCAAAGGCTTTGGATGTGTGCGTAAGGAGGTAGATGTGGGGGGCATTTATAAGAGGAGAAGAGGGGCACTCTTGGAAAGGTATAAAATGTAACATTATTTCCAAATGAGTTTCGGATTTTAATGGTCCCACATTGTTGTGTTTCGAGGATAAGGTGATAAAGGTTCTAAATACACCGATCCAATAGGTTTTGGACATGTTTAAGTCTTAGATTTTACATTATCTTTCCATTTTATTTAAATCGTTAAATAATAAGGTCATCGCTGCATCATCATGATGTCATAAATAATTTAAATTATTTATTGTCTAAAAAGAAAAAAAATACTATGATGTAGGAAAGCTTTTTAGGTTTCCAATTAATATTTATAGTCCAAAAGATCATTTATGTATACAAAATTAAAAATATTTTACATAGGTGATAAATTCTTTGTTACATTTAACATTCTTTAAAAATAAATAGATAAAAAGTCACTTTCTCACAAAAGTGATTCCATGGGGCCCCCAAGTTTGGTACATGGAATCCAATGGTCGGCCATGAGACAACAAGTAGCCTTAGGACACATTTTTTGGTCATTTTGTATTATTATTATATTATCTTATTATCTTTAACTACCTGATTACTCATTAATCAAGATAATTAAAGATAATTACCGGTGTTACTATTCATAATGTCAAAAAAAGAGTCTTAAATACATAATTTGAACCTTCTGATTCCAAATATGTAATCCATTTTACCAAATTCCAAGCACATAAATTGCAATAATTAATTTAAAAAAAACTTCCCGTTGTCAAAACAAATAGCGGGTTTTTTAGAAACAATATTTATGAAAATTTTGGAACCTGTTTATGCCCAATTCCAAAGTGAAATTAATCCCAATGACCATAATTGTATTAAATGGTAAAAATATATTCCAATTACACTTTAAAACAAATTAAAAAGATAATATAACCATATAATTAAATTATATGAAAAAAGCAGTTTTGATGTAAAATGCAGTATTTTTCAATATTCATTGAAAAATGAACATTGTCCGAAAAATACAAAAATTAACCCAAGGTAAATTTCAATGTCCCAATCATAAATAATT
Organism: Viscum album; assembly: GCA_963277665.1. Lineage (NCBI taxonomy): Eukaryota > Viridiplantae > Streptophyta > Magnoliopsida > Santalales > Viscaceae > Viscum > Viscum album. Next base: position 1,115,004,457 of record OY728131.1, read on the forward strand.
TGTTTATTTTGAGAAATAGAGCTTATAAAATTGTCAAAAGTGGATTTAAATGGGGTTCACCATCAAAAGGCGGTTAATCGACCTTTTAATGAATATTAGAATGTTTACGCTTAAAAACTGGATTCATTTGCATTTTTAATCCTCTAACATTTATTGTAAAGAGTAAAAATATTTGACAAACATAGATAATCATTTTGTAGTTAGTTATGTTCATTCCTGCCATTACAATGTCTAGGCGTTAACTACCAATTAAAATAATATTATTTTGTTGTTAGAGTGCAATGTAAGATTCCCAAGAAACTCGTTGTTGCGTATTGGGTACGCCATCGAGCATAGCATCCCCTTTAAAGTAATATTAATATTTTATTCACAAATATGGATAAATATAAAGATTTCATATTCTTTATTTACCTGGGGTGTTACAATAACCCTTTATCTCTATGTTTTATTGTTCTTAACATTTCATTAATACTCAATAAGGTTCATATTCTTAACACAAAGTAATTATTTATCTTCAATACATAATGTAACATCATCTTCCATATTTTTATTTAAGATCATCAGTTCTGAGGAATTTATTTAAAATATCATCAAATAAAACCACATTGTTTCCAAAAAATCATTAATATATTATACTAGAAATTAAGAAAATCTACTATTCTCATTTTTTAAACTACCAATATGCGAGGGATGCAACATTAAATTTTACATTTTTTTTCCAATAAAACACTTATTATGTTGAAAATATTATATTGAACTAATTCTAGAATAATCAAAATAGAATCAAATATTCACATTCAATGTATTTTAATTAAATTCACATGAGCCTTAGCCTTGTTGGTGAGGTCTCTCTAAGTGCATCAACAAGACCTAGTTTAGAAAACATGAGGAGGCATTATTCTAGGGTACTATTACAGTCACCATAGTAGGTGATGTTCAGTATAGTAATTGATCCAACTATTTAACTTGGGCCACCAGTTTGGGCTTAGAGTCTTTAAGGCCTTTAAGCCTCCTAGGGCTTTAGGTTATTAATTATTTCATGCCACCTTTAAGGCCTTCGTTCCAACTCAAGGCCTTTTTTCAACCTCAAGGCCTTCAGAGAAACCTTATATGTAGATGCCCAGAGAGATTATACAAGGAACTAGCTCCAGAGGGGGATTCAAGAGTAGGTCACATTCATAAGATTTGGGATAATGAATTTGGAAGAATGAGAGGGTATGACATTTCCATCGGTTCCAGGAATGTGCATCTCTACACAAGACTACTAGACGTATAACCACAAAAGGTGGTTAGATGATGACGATGCATATGCTGCGGAGGGGAGGTTTCAAGTACACATAGAATGTATGATTTCTTTAAGATCCACTGGTCCAGTAATGTCACCAAGCCAATGAGAAATGCAATCTCTAATCCCTCAGGCTTTGTAAGGGTTATCCCTCATTCCTTGAATGGTGGGTTATCAAAAATCAAATACACATGACTTCATGACATTCAGTCAATGTATTTTAGTGAAATGATTTTTTAAACAAATGATTATTTAAACAATACCTATATTACATGAACCTACTACTAATATCATTTTATATTTGTACCAAAAGGGTTTCTAAATAACTATTGAAAAAGAAACATTATAAGAGTACATTCCAGGATTATGGGGGGTAAAAATTAAGGAAGACCTATTGAATCTACCTCTAAAATATTATCCCCCTCAGTAGTAATAGTGATCATATTAGAGAAATAAAAAACAATCTCTTGGTTCCTTGACATAGATTCCAAAATATACACTACCTTATTTTCCTACCCCTCATGTCTCCCTGCCTTACTGTATGAGAGCATCACATAAACACAACACAAAACTCTTGTAATTTTTGAATAAGTGGGTATAGAAACTCAACACTATTTATTTTATTTTGGAACTATATTTCTTGATAAAATAGATATGTTATGATGAATGAGTTTTATTTGATAAATCCACAACTTTATTATAGTTATATAAATTATAAATTCAACATCAACATAATGAAATTCATTTAGTAGAAGCCCTCCACCAGTATTATCCAAAAAAATCATGTATCATAGATTGAATATGCTTAATGATGTTTTTATCACATAAAAAACATCATCAATATCATCATATCTCATATTCATTAGATCATGAAAATTCTAGATACATTTTTACATCGAAAATTTATCTTGCCTTTTGATGGATGTAGATAAACGACTCTCTTTCCTTTCAATCTATGACGACACACCAATTTTAGTGTTTGTGATTCTTAAACCATGATCAAATATATCTTTCATCCTCAAAAATAATATATTTATCCATTATATTAAATTAGGATAATTTAATTTTTTTTACCCAATAAAAATTCTAAAATTTAGGATAATTGTTGAGGTCTACAATAGGGGACTTTAAAGTTGTACATTAACAATATCATGTTGTAAAGACATAAACATTTGAGTAAAAGAATATAATAATGTTATAAAAAATAAAGAATATAGACAATGACCTTAATTAAATTCAATGATGTTTCATGATCAACATTTACATTGTGGATTAATTATTACAATAATATATTTCACAATTTGGAGAAAACACAAAAATCAAATGATGTAGTTTTATAGTTGGAAATTTCATTTGATAAAACACAGTCATACAATGAAAGTCACTATATTATAAAAAACTCCAGGTATTACATTGTAAACCTAAAGAATTATATTTACTGTGAATCTGTATAACCTATTTGGAAAAACCATTCATTCAAAACATATACATTTTTTTACTGTACACAAAATAACAATTCATTCAAATATCTTCAATTGGATGTCCAAAAGATCTATGGATCATAAATTATATTAACAAAATTTAATAAAATGTTTAAATAATTAATATAATTATTAAAATATTATCGATCCCCCAAAGGAATATATATTAGGTGTTAAAGAATATAATATACTCAATATAATTGTATTCTAATGAAATTCTCTACTATCATCAGTGCAATACTTCCTATATAATTCCTGATGCATCTCTATTCACAACTACTGTGATCTATGAGTGTTAAAATTCATATCATAATAGCTAATATATTATAAAAACTAATAATTGATTCTTCCCAATATCAGATAACTTATCTCCGGTAATTTGAACATATTTTAGACATTTTTTACATATATATACAAAATTTCTATCCATACACTACTACAAAAAACAGACTTTAAAAATACTAGAAAATCCCTTTATCTGCGCTAAAAAATGAACTGATAATTTAAGTGATACTAATGGTCTGAAGTATTTGTCAGCACTAAGAAGTGATTTTAAAGGACCCCTTTAACAGCAAAAAAACCACAGATAAAAGGAGACTTGAATAGCGCTAAAAAAGATTTGATAAATGCACCACTGATTAAGGGTATATAACTAAATTCCAATCCCCACCACACAACCCTATATTAGTTCTTCCCCTATTTCCCACCCCCCATGCACTCCATGCCACCCACAAGATTCGAACCCTAGACCTCTACATATACATCAATGCTTTTTCTAGTCCACCTATACAGTTTGTTAAATATTTTATGATATATATATATATATTGTGTAAAATTTCGTTCCACACACACACAAACACATATATATTTATATATTAATAACTATATTTTATATGTAAATATGTTCAATTATTTATTTATGAAATTATATTATTCTGTGTGAATATATAACAATATGTATATATTTTTATATATTTGAATATAAATAATTGTGCATTATGAGAATTGATAATATATCATATCTCTAATATTAATATGAATGTAATCCCTGGGAATAAATTCAATATTCATTGAAAAATGGAAAAAACTACCCCTTAAACAAGGCTGAAAATCCATTGAATGTTAAAAAATCGAAGTACTCCAACATAAAACAATGCGTATGAGGCCTTCTAGGCTGTTTTGGCCTCAAAAAACCTAAAAGAGGGTTTATATAGAGTAACTAGGGCATATTGATTTTCGCATATTTTTATTTTTAATGTGGTAGTGCCCAAACAGACACCTGGTCAAACATTATGACCAATTAATGTTTGAGTTATGTTTTCTACTTATTTTAGATCTTCTTTTAATTTTTATATTTTTTATCATTAAATTGAAATTAAATGACTTTTACTCGATAATATGAAAAAAAAATATTAATTAAAAATATTTTCTAATCACTATATATTTCATTTTTTCGATATATCCAATATAATTTGAATAAATTTTTATTTATGTTATCTAAAACACATTTAAAAATATATATTATTTTAATATCAATTTATAAATATATATATTAATATAAATAAATTCTTATATTTTTATATTATATTTAATGGAAAATAATTTTTTTAAGAATACATTTATCAGACCTTTTTACAAGTTCTAATAATGGGGGGGGGGGGGGTTATCAATGATTCTAAAAAGGTGCTGATAAAAAACCCCCTTTATCAGAACTTCTTCAAAAGTAGCTATAAAGGACCCCATTTATCAGCACATATAAAAAAGAAATGATAACGACACCCCTTTAATAATGTTTTTATGTGCTGAAAAAGGAGGTCATTAATAGTATTTTTAGCTAGTGTTCATAAAAGCCAAGCGTTGGATAAAATTTTTTTTAGTAGTGATAGGTTCAATATCCAAATAACATATCCTCATATACATTATTCAATCAATGGAAAAATTAATTATTTTACATATTTATTTTTCATTTTGATGAAGAACATGTCATTCATTAGTCTAAAATAATATCCACAAACATGTTATTGTATATTGGGAACATTATAGATATTTTATATTTACACAACATTTTGGTGGATTCCTACTCCACCACCAATGATATCTCACTTTAATGAATAAATTCACTATCCCAAGTTAAAAAATTTAAAATAAATATCTTTTTGTATTATTCAATGTTTTATAACAACCATCATAATTGAGTTACAAGAGTGAGGGTTTTTATTATTATTATTTGTGAAGTTTTTTTACCCTTGAGAACTAAATTTTTGAATAACATATCTTCATTGATGATTATAAAAATAACATTATAAAATTGTGGAAATTTTATAATTATTAATTTAATAGATAAATACATATAATTTTATAATGTAATTATGTTTTTTATCTAACAGACCAATAAAATTTATGCATGAATGAATTAATTTAACTACCCATGCCAGTATGTTGACCTTGTTTTCTGGGAACATACCTAATGTGAAATCTATAGTTAATAGAGCTGGTCAATTAGTAGGTTATGTATTGTTAAACTCTTGAGAATTTTCCTATGTTGTGTTTCAGTGAGGAAAAATCAAATTAAATTAATATTTGTTCTACTAAGAAGATAGTCATTATCCTTATAAGTTCTACTTGTCGGTAATAGATTGTGGTGTGATGGTAAGGTAGCCAATCTATTACATGAAACCAATGAGGCCAAATGATAATTTTCATGGCCCAGGGATTTTAGGTAGTTAAAAATGGTTTGATGTCCAATAACCATAAAGATATCCATTTTCACTACCTTTGTTCAAAGTGAGGGTATTTAATGAGCATTTTGTGATTTAATTAGGGGAGTGTAACACTATTCAAAAAGTGAGACTTAAAAGTAAAAATTATACAACCCATTTCAACAAGATGAAAATTTATTTATAGAATAATACATGATTAGAAATCAATAGTTATGAAATATTTTCCATGAGTACTATTATTATGGGTGGACACATAGGTTGACTCATATTTTATGCATGAGTGGGGATAAAGAACACGAATATAACATGTGCTGGCCTATGGTGATACTTATTATCTTGATAATTGAACCTTGTGGGTAATAGTCAATGGTGTGCTTCTATGGAAACTATTGATTTATAGGACACCAATTCATTTAGATGAATGAGTTTATATACTAGATAGGTCATTTTAATGTAGTTCTATTATATATAGATTTTTTAATGTGAATGGATTGAGAAAACATACAAACACCCATAATGTATGTGTGGATTTTTATATAGAGTAATTCAAAAAACATTATCTTGAAGTAAACCAAGATATGAATATATTAGGATGGTTGAATCATGTTATAAATATTATCCATACCCAAGTGGAATGACATATTCCCCTAAAGCATGATGAAATGATGTTGTAAATCATTATGTATTAGAAACCTCCATCATTTATTGGAACCTTCCATCCATTGATAGATAAAAAATGTATCAAGTATCCTGATAATAAATTAATATATTTTGAAGTAATGAAAGAGATATAGTTATTCTGGTGGGGTTTTATTTAATGGGATATATTTAAAACCTGTGTTCATTGAGAAAAAATATTACAGATGATGGAGAGATATATAGAATAAAATAAAATACTTTTAAGGATATATAATTTCTTAAATATTTTCTTTCAGATAAAAGAGGTAATATAGAAATATGATTTCAATAAATTGTTAGTTAATGGGGAAAAGTGTTTTGGATAAAACTTAATATTTTTTTCAATGATAATTTTATGTTAGAGAATACAGATGTAATCCACTATGTAATATTGAATTTTTTCTCTCTTGTAATTTAGTGAAGCATTAAAAGGAAACATGTATCTTTAATTTTTCATCAAATTATGATATGGTATCATGTTTCATCAAGAAAGATGAATAATTATATATGTTAATAATTTCTAATGATTTTCACGGTAAATAGAGGATGATTGAGCAGCACTGAAAAATAAATTAGTCAATGGGGATTTAGTTAAGGAAGGAATTTCCAATATGTAAAAATTATAGAATGAAACATCATAATATATACTTATAATAAATGGTATTTTTTCATGTGTGGAGATAATGTCCAAATGGCCAATGAATATTATTGTAATAAAGAAATCACTGATATTTATTGATAAAACTATAAGGATATGAGGTACTATTAAAAATATTAGACCATTTTTAATGAAATTTTATCTCAGAAACAGTTGAGAAAGAATCAAAATCGATTATGTCATTACAGAAATTTAATTTAGTTTCCCAAGGGTTTTGATAGAATGTAAATTGATCATAAATCCTTACATTATTTGATTTACGATCTATGATATTTTTTTTATGGGATCTTCAATCATCCCTTATAACACTAAGGACATAATTTTCAATTAATATAGTTTTTCCAAATCTGGTTGTAATAAAAATATATCTTTTTGTCACTAATGTGATACATATTATCTCTATTTTCATATAACTAGTGTTTTTTCATTTGGTTGTCTTTAATATAATCCTAAATTTTGGAGATTAACTAATGAGGAATTTGTAGAAAAGAAGTAAATTAACTTATGTTGAAATCGTTTTACTGTTTATAATTACTATAGTAAAGGATAAATAAATATTGTATTATACGATCATATAAAATTGTATCCATATTAAGTATTATATTAAATAATTCATCTCATATTTTGTTTCAATATGGTGAAATAACATATCATTATTTTATAGATCTTACAATCTAATAATGGTTTATTTCCAGGATTTCAGAATGAATAATCCATAAATTGATAAATTATTATAATCAAATGAAGATAGTATTTTAAACAATCAATAAAATGGAAAAATGGAATTAGGAAATAAAACTAATCCAATTACATATTTTTCTCATATTCATTTAATTCACACGGAAGATAAATTTATAATGTGAATATAATAACATAATTGTTCAAATTTTAGAACTCATATAAAATTATAAATCATATATACATATATAGACATATTTTTTTCCAATATTCTTTACACATTTCTTAGTTCTATCTATGATACTGTGTTTGATATCATTGTCAAATTAGTATAATAATTAATATATTAATTATTAGTTTATTGTAGAAATTTTTATTATGAAATTATATTCAAGAGGGTGTAATATAACACCAATGATTTTGATATATGGTTTCCTTTAAATAAATTATATATTGAATAGATTCTATGAAATGATAAACTAAACTAAAAGGGTTTAAAACATATTAAAATATACCAGTATTGAATTTAAATATATTAATTAATCATGAAAAATATTACTTTTTTTACTAGAGAAGTGTAATGATTAGAAAATAAATACGTAATGTTACATGATCAAAATATTTCAATTTTAAAAAAGAGAATTGTGAAAGAATAAATTTTGATTTTTAGTTTATTTTAATAGATTTCTCACATTTAAAATTCATAAATATACAATCTAATAAATTAACACATAATTAGAAATTTTTTGGAAATAAGATTAGGGAACAATATGTTTTAAAAGGTAATTTTTTATCAAAATATTATCTTTATATTTAATAATTTCAATCAAATAAAAAACTAAAATTTTAAAATTTTAAATTAATTAAATGAACTAATTTTTTAAATTTATCATGTAAGATTTATCTTAGGATATGTTTTTGGTATTTTTATGAAAGGGATTAACTTTAGATGAATTGTTAAAAATATTGATTTTACAAAAAATTTATCTTTTATGAAATTATTATTATTTAACAATGATATACAAATATGAGAATCCTATTACCTGATAAATTATGTATTATATATGTAAAACAAATACTTTAAAAAACCTTTGTAGAATTTCAAATCCCATGCATCATTTTTGGAAACATATTTTATTTTTATTCTCATAAATTTTTCTTTCATTATCTAATAATTGAAAATGTTATATTCTATTATAGATTTCATTGAATTTTATTAAATTCAATAATATTTATTCTTAATTGAAAAAAAACATCATGTAGATTTATTTTATTCATTATTTTGGGGTTAAATCATTCTTATGATGAAAATGAATTTTTATAAAAAAAACTATTCCCATTACCCTTTTTATAAATATATTACAATTAATTTTTCAATTTTAAGAAAATTAATCTTTTAAAAAAGATTCATAATATTAAAAATATTAAATAATATCAATTTCATTTTAATTATTTGTTTTTAGATTCCATGGTATAAATTTTTTACTAGAAAAAAGGTTGGAAAGGTATAAAGATAAGGTTAAACTAATTGATTAAGCTTCAAATATTACAAAATCTTTTCTAAATTTTGATCATATGATTTCATTTATACACATCCTTATCATATATTTATCTTTTTCCATTTCTATCAATATTTTTTTATTTCCTAATTTCTTTTATATTATTATATTAATATAAAAAAATTTCAATATTTTTCACTTGATACATTTTCATGTTTATGATTAGGAAAAATATACTTAATGAATGGTTCAAAATCATAATATATACAATAAATGAATTAAAGTTATGTTGGTAATTTCTTTATTCTTTCATGTTATAGTATAATGGTCTAAAATCCTTACACAATGTCAACATAGTACATTTACATGTAATTAAAAAACTTGTTAATGATTTTAAAAACATTAAAAGTAAAAATGTGTTGAATAAATATGGTTTTTTAACTTATTCAATTATGAATTATATGTTATTATATTATTGTTTATATTATATATAAATTGTTATAATGACATTGTATGTTCTAAATTTTATGAATAGTTACCATTATGGAAGATGAGATTATTAGTATTAAACAATACATTACTAATTTTTACAAAAAAACTTTAAAATATTATAAGGGTATTGTAACAATATTTAATTGATGATAATTTCATATAAGATTCATTTTTAGAGACTTTTTGTTGTTAAAATTATATTTAAGATCCTTAAATACATAATATTTACAAAACTACTATTGAGATTTCCTATAAAATAAGACTTTATTTAACCTTTCAAAAGGAACATGTGAGATTGGTTTTCTATAAAAATTATTCCCAAATAATAGAAAACACAGTCCAAAACATGTTCTCAAGCCCCTAGTGGGACCATAGACACTATTTCCTCCGTGGAGTGATGTATTTTATCAACTTATCACATGGATGGTTATGAAGATATAATTAATGAATACATATGATATATATATACTAATTATCATTATATAATTATAATATAATATATACCTTGTTATCCTCCAATCCATTGGTAAATGGAAACATCACACATGTGTATGTGCTGACTACCACCTCCTTGAATGATGTATTTCATTTTTATTACTGTATTAGATTTTCAGTAATAAGGTATAATTTAGTGAATAAATATTATATTTATAATAGTATTATTAACATTTAATTTTAAACATATATCTACTTTATTTTCCTTCTATCATTTGATTAAAATGCCAGTTAAGCGTTTGTGAAGACTACTTTATCCCTATGGTGATTTGTTTCAATTTTCAAGACCGTCATACATAGATGGTTAAAAAATTATATTTAATATATAAAAATGATAATTATAATATTTTTAATATTATTATGATGATGATAACATTTTTATGTTGCATATATTGGAACCCCTATGTCAAAATAAGTTTGATACAAAGAATATTTATAAAATATATTTTAATAACGAATTTTTAATATATGTGTAAACTGATTTTTAAATAGATGATATATACAAATACAGGTAAAAATATAAAATTTAAAATAAAAATTATAAATACAAATTACTTATATATTGGTTTGGAAAATTCCAAACTAATGGATAATCCAATTTATCTGTTTAGAAAAAAAATTTGCATCATTTTCCATACATGTCATATTTATCATTATTTAGAAAGTGAAAAATGAATGTTTTTATGAAAATAATTAAAAAATTAATTACAATTAATAAATTCAATTTTTAATTATCATTAATCTTTTATATGTTTGAATTTTTTTTCAAATAAAACTATTTTTCCATTTTTTTAGGAACTTCTATTTGAGTAAAATTTTAAATAAATGAATATATATTTTTTACATTAAAAGTAAATTTCTAAAACTATTGTAAATTTATTTTTAATATATTTGAGAACCATTAAATAATATTATGATTCATCATATATTTGAGTAAATTATTTCAACCATAGTAAAAATATGTATGACTTATGATCATGATATTCAATTGACTAGGGAATATTGACATTTTTTATAATTCATTCATTGTTGTTTTCTATTAAATGCAAAGGCATGTGGAATGTGTAAAAAATTTGGAATTATTTTATGAGGATCATTATGACCCCTTATTTTATGATTAGGTCTCATGAGACAAACCATTTACTATATTTGGAATATTCCCAAAACTTTTATATATAATGACTTTCTTGAAAGTCCTTGAAAATTAGTAAAATACCTTGGTTGAGACAGAATGATGGTATGTAGGATTTCATGGGCTGGGTACATTTTTTGTACGTAATATTTTTTATATGAGCATAATATTAGGTAATATTATTATGTCATGAATTATTTATTAAATCATTAGGAAATTACTTATTAATTTCCATGTGATTTCTTTGTTTTTAATACATGGAGATATTTCAAAGTCATGTTTCTTTACTATATAGCACATTTATGGATTATTTAATATATCATTTTCGTTATGCCTTATGCATTTATGTTTTGTATCAATTAATTCCTTCCATTACTAAAAATATGATGTCATCCTTTATTTTGGTTTTTGTTCCCATGGTACTAAGAAGATATCACTTACAAATTTCATGGTTTTATTAAAATAATAATGAATGATTTCATAAGGATTTAAATATATGACATATAATTCAAATGTTATAATGAAATCATTAAAGTATCATTTCCCCATAGACTTATAATATTTGGAAAACATTAGGATGACATATATTGTATCTTGAAAAATGTACTATAATAACAATTAACTTCATGTTACAAGAGTTAGTGTTGATTTAATGTGTAAATACGTGTAGGGGGTGTTCATCAATTATTTAAATTTTATATTTATCTAAATATATATTTTATAAACTTTAATGGGGTTATTTTTACATTATATTAAAAATATTGAATATGTATAAATGACCCATAAATTAATGATTTTTTTGTATTTGTGATTATAATATAGATAATAATTCTGAACTCCAAAATAATCAAAGGAGAACACGGAATGAGAATTTCTCTAATCCATTTTTATGCTTCAGAAAGAGTTTTAGAAAGTGTTAATTCATGAAAATATAAATTATCATAAAAATTAGACTTTTTTTCAAATATTTTCTTATTTTTGCTATTATTATGAGTAAACCCTTTCAATCTGTTTGGGACATTATCATTTTACTTTTAAATGATAGGTTATATCTTAATATACTATGTGGGGGTAATAGAACCAATATCAATTTATGATTGTATGAAATTATTAATAGTTCCCACTTATGGGTTGGTTGTATGAGTATTATTAGTGAGGGAATTTAAATATGGAGAATCATTATAGATTGGAATTATATAATAAATAGATATTATATATTTTTGAAATAAAATCTATTTCTTACTCCACATATGACTCATTATGCATTCCATTATCCCATGATTTTTATGTTTAGTTCAAAATATTTTAAATTATAATTTTTAAATATTTTCTTGGTTATTGTGATATTTATGGTGATTTATTAGTTTCATTTTATTATATGGGTTTCCTGGGGACGTGTTTGAAAATACAGTTACATCATGTTTACCACGACACATATAATTTATTTTAGACCGAATAATTTATAATTCGTGTATTTAATATTTTATAGTTTTACTCACATATTCATAGTTATTATTGTGATGTACTATACAAACTAAATGTTAAATAATTTTCAATCATATACATAGTTGTTCAAATTGGGAAATAATTCATAAATGATGTTTTTTTAATATCAAATGAGTTTCCAAGAATTTTTTCCTTTATTAAAAATACATTTGATTTAATTTGATTGAGAATATAATGAACTCGGATAATTGTGTAGAATTTTACTCTTCCGTGACATAAATAAAATTACATAAAAAATTATTTTTTTAAGTGAAATAATATTCTAAATTGAAGAAATTTATATTTTATTTTGATATCTTGTCTATATATTTTAATAATAAAGAAGATATTGGTGAAAATATCTTTCTATTTGACCAAACTAATATTACTTATATAAAAATAAATGTTTTTTATTTTTTATTTTTTTTATCATTTTTATATTATAAATATAAATTTCATGTGATATAATGAAATCATATATGTATTGATTTTGATTTTTTTTAAAAACCTTATAAAAGTGAAATATATATGATATTATTTTGTTTTTCAATTTTGGTTTGACATAGAAATAAAATTCTAGATAAATATATATTATTAAATGAGAGGTTTGAGTTAATTATTATCAATTAAAAAATATAATTTATTCAGGGGTTGATCAATAAGATAATAGTATAGCACATGTGAAAGTCACAAAAAACATCCAAATTTTACAAGAAAAATATATATACTAAAATAAATTAAAATAATTATTATAGGAGTTATATTTTCTATAATTACCATTAATATAAATGAAATTATTTATTTATAAATGGAATTGAATATTTCCACATTTTAGATAACTATATTTCCAATATAGTTTATTATTGGATACTATTAAGTAATGTTGTTTTCAATAAGATGAACAATTCATAAACATAAGGGTTAATAATCCAACTCTCACCAATATCTAAATAGTACTTTTTAAAAGATGTAATACCAATAAATAATTTAGAGGGTGGGATATATTTTTATATTTCTACATAGTTATGTAGCATGTATTACATAGTGATGAAATCTATTTTGAAAAACCACTCTAGGTAACAAAATAATTCTATATACGGTATATCTATGTTATGATGTGGTGAGTATTTTCATATGTGTATTTTTTGTATATATTTTAATAAAATAATTTTATAAAAATGTTTAATGAATTTTATGAAACTAATTAATTTATTATTTATAATCTATTCATATATATAACATATTTCTTGAGTGTTTGAGGATAAATTTCCCCCTTGAGATAAAAAACAATTCTACGTTGTCTTTATTAAATCGTCATTATATAATGGCATGAGTTGGGATATGATGTTTATATCTTCATTTGTAGGGAGTCATATAGATCTATTGTTTTCACCTATAACAAATACGTTTGAATTGTAATATTGATTAAACCATTGGGTATACGACATGTAATGTCATGTACAATTTATATAGAATTATTAGTGCATCTGTTTAATAGTAGTTCTATTACATAAGGTTAACATTGTCAATACCCGCCTTCACCAAGATGTGGAATGGGACAACAGATTGCAAGACCCTTCTTTCTTCCAGTGGAAGGAGAGATAATGTCCCCTCAGACCCACCTTTAATAGGTCCCGAAGTGGCGACTAGCACCAAGGGTACATAATCAAACACAAGATGGAAGGCATTACCCTTTTTCTATAGTAGGATCAGGAGATAAGATAGTAAATCCCAACAACACAAAAATTGTGGATGAAAGTAAAGGCAAAAGAAAACCATTCCCATATGCATGTTACAAAAGTAAATACCACCAAGAATAAGGAGAACGCAAAGATAAAGTACCAAAGAAAATAAAACATCAGCAGTAACTATCCCAACATCTGAGCCAGTACAGCCCTGTGTGATCCCTAATGCCTTCCAGAAATCCTAAAAGAAGTTTTATATACATAGGGTGAGTATACAAGTATACTCAGAAGGGAAAACCAAAGAATCTCATGCACAAGTGGGGAGGCATTCTAATGCCATGTGTGAAAATAAATAACAAAAGCACCTATTAAGGAAAACTATCCACCCAATCCTCACCAAGGCACACAACCCAAATAATGCAAGTCAAGTAATGTATAGTAATAGCACATTGGTATTTGGGTACCCCACACCACTTTACCAGTAGTTATTGAAGACATCCTATGCATCGAACCAATTCTGCAATTCTCAATGCTATCCCACTAACACACCCTGCCCGCACACACATGGGCTACAACCACACATCTCGCCCGCAAACATGTAGGACACAATCACCACCCTGCCCGCAAACACCCGGGCCACAAAAACAACTTCCACGCCCAAAGACAGATGGGCCTCATCCTGAAGATTCTTGGGAAACAAACTGCCCGCACACACCTGGGACAACCACCACAACTACCCTGCCCGAAGAATATTGGGCTATAATAGACCTTAGGCCATCACAGCATGCCCGAAGAGTATTGGGATATTTGGGAAAGGTAGAAGAAAAGGAGATAAAAACTAGCCACTCATAAGTGTGTAAAAAAAACACCATCCCCCATGAAATGGGGGTGTTCATCAAAAATTGCTCAACTTGGGTAGGGTGAGAATAAGTAACATAAAAACAACATATATAATTAGAAGTAACAAACACTAGTCGCAACCTATAGTTTCCAATGCCAACCTAAGCACAACACACTTGTTACTATTCATTCATAAAAGAACAACACAACACTCACGATAGAGTCCCAACTCATTCCCAAAACCAATTCCTCATTTTAACCATTCTTGTTTTCATGTTCAATTAATCCCATTATGAGAATTCTACACTAATGGGTAAAAAAAGTATATCCACAAACTTGAGAATGAGAAACATCCAGACATCAATTTAGGCATTCACACCAGGTTCTCTTGTAAAGTCACAACAACAAAGGGATTGGTGATATCCCTCAAAGTACTAGAACCAAACCATGCCTCGAGATACAGCCCTACACAACATCAGATTCACATCCAACAATTGTACCACAGTAGAAGATCCCATCCCAATCCACATCACCCGTAAGCATTAAGTAGAATAAACAGACATGCCACCAAGAGAGAACAAGGAATTTTCCAGACTCAAGTACTTCATACTCTATGTTTTTCTTCTTTTTGTTTGGTTAACTAGGGTAATCACACAAGGATTGTTTTTTTACTTGACATTCATTTAGTTTGTTCAAAATTACATAATTAACCAAATTCCAATGTTGGAGACATTCAATTATCATAGAAGGCAAGGTTTCATTAGTGCGTAAGGAAAAACCACCAACGACCATGATTTTCAGTGATCCTGAGCCCATACAGTTCACAACATAAATAATGAATAAGAAACACAACAGACACATCAATCACACTCTCCTTTCATTCATTCAAATTCCTTTCATTATCTTCATTAACAATTGGGGTCCATCAATCCTACATAAACAATAGCATACCCACCTGCATGATACATAGTAAGGAGAGACAATGGAAAATCCTTACATGGATGATCAAGGTTCAAATATCTTCTCTACACACCTAGAATGGGGGTATGCGCGACTTGTAGGGGGGGATGGTCAGGGACACTAAGGGTGAGCAGAAATGTTTTGGCATAGGTGCACCACTTGCCTTGGGAAGGGAAACTCAAAACAAGCCAGGAAAAAAGCAGAGGAAAAAGAGGAAAGAAGAAGATGATATTCCTGTGCGATAAAAGGACGAGATCTGGTTGTCACGAGATATAGAATTTTGAACGACTATAAGGACAGATTTTGGTTTCACCGCGCCGTTTTGTGGTTTCACATTAATGAATTAAATTTTATTTAATGATTCTCATCAGAAAAGGTGCTAAAAACTATGACATTTAAAGATTTTATATAAATATAGGGGCACATTATGTGGACACACACAAATGGGTCCGTTGAGGGTCACCCCACTCTTAGGAATTTGAACATTTATTATGGGATCAAAATTATACATCCTGGAAAAACATTAAAAATGATTAAAAGGTGAAAATTTGTGTTATGGGAGAACTGTAGAAAAAAAACCTGACAAGGCTGGGTCACACCGATCGCGTCGTGGTGATCGTGCCACACACCGATCTGTCACAACGATCGGTGACTCACCAATCAAGTCGTACCGATTAGGTGCACACCGATCGGTCACACGCCGATCGGGCGCACACCAAACGGGCGCACGCCGATCGGTCACACACCGATCGGTTGAACACTGATAGAGCATCCTACCAGAATGACACCACACATAGGATCTGAAGTTTTACAAAGGGATGGACCATGAGGGTCTGGTCCATTACAAACATGGTGAAATAAATGTGATCCTTCAAACATTGATACCTTTATTGAACATTCCTTGAAATATTGCTAATAAAGTGGTGGTTGTGTATGGTTTTTTTTTCTATTGTGATTTTTTATAGATCAATATTAAAATTTTACTCATATATGATGGATATATATTAACTTCCCCAGATGTGAAGGAAAAAATAAGTGTTTGTTAGTAAAACATATTTAGTAGTTTTTAATATTATTTAGTCGAATAATAACAAATATATGGGTTGTGAAATATTAGAATAAAATGTTGTTTGAATCATGGTTAAACATAAAATCACAAACAAAATAGATAAAATAAAAATACATGGTGTATGATATATTTCAGTTGATATTTTTATTGATAATAGAAAAAATATAACTGTAATATCCTTACTTACATCTGATTTGTATTCAAACAAATCAGGGAGTATGATATTTATGTATTAGTGTGTGTTTGTTCTATGTTATATCATAGATGGAACCGAGGAATATCATATTCTATTGTTTTGGATATATCATAGCGAATGAATTATATATTATAGGTCACCGATTGAATCATATTATACAATATAACATCCCTTTATCATATGGTATGGATAATTGTACAGTATGATTCATATTACTCCATGAAATGGATCTTGAAATTTTATCATTTTTAATTCATTATTAAATTATATTCTTTATTAGATATCACTGGTTGTTATTATTTTAAATGATGTAGAGAATATGAGTTCTACTATTAGAATATTAGATGTAGTTTTAATTTTAATCCATTTACTCGTACATTGTGAACATATGAATAACTTACATTGAGGCATCATAAAATTACTAGGATCTATATATGATGGAAATCACTATCTAAATGGGTGTGTTATCCTTTATAAAATATCTCGGAGATTCTCTCACTCAATCAACTATCTTTTTTTCCATCATCCAAATCTACCAAGAGGTACTAGCATACTATGGATGTTGTTGTGAATATTATAGAAGTTTTTTTACCAGCCCTCGGATATACCTCATAGGGAATATTCTTTCAAATTATCCTTAATAGACTCTATCAAAAACATTATTAATTTTATTTAATTATATTTTGAACCATATAAGGTTTTCTTTTTTTCTAATGTATTGTTTTAGATTATCAAACCATGGTGTTCATTGGAATAAGGATTATAATGCCTTACACATCCTTGAATGTGAATTGTTCAATCCATAAAAACTCTTTAGTGAGATTAAATCAATGGCATGAATAAAAATTCATTAAATCATTATGAAAAAACACGAAATTATATGTCCTATTGTAAATAATAATAACTATCCTATGAATCGAATGAAATTATGTTCTATGAATGCCTATAATATTTGTTATATTTTAATACATTGTATAACTGTGCCAAATTATAAGTGATATACATGGTGGAAACATGTTTCAATTCCTTCAATCTTTTATATATCATAGCATACAATATGGTCAACCATTTGAACGGTAGTACATAAGTAAACTAAAAATATATAAAATTTTATCACATAAATGATATTGATAGAAAATTTAGATTATGATATTCAAAAACTGAAGGGTTTATGTTATGTACTCCACTATTTCCCAAAATTATAAAATATGTCATGGTTTTGTTGATAAAATTATATTATCCAATCCATCACAACATATAATAAGTAGTAATATATATTCTGGAAATGGTAATTGATATATCGTTTATCTATATAGACATTGGATTGATTAATGATATAATCAATAATTTTTATGTTAATTATAGTTTATACTTTTTGGGGTTATAATATTGAAGAAATTAATGTCTCTATTGAGAAAACTAACCATGGGTAATTGGAATTTTGATTTAACTACTCACTATACTAGAGGGTTATAAATTATGATAAAATTTTGTATTGGACATTTTATCACTCCAATCAGACTCATTTGATTTTATATAATTCAATGACATTACATGGAATTGCTTTAGTTTCCTTGTGAATGAGATTCATTTGGTAATGTATGAATATAGTTGTCTTTTAAATGTGTTTAGTGACACAAGATATGAGTTGTTTAATGGGTTAATTTTCATTACTGATAAATGATATTTTTTAAGTGAATTCTATATATATAAATTATAAACCATTAGAAGAATGTATAATTTTATAAGGAATATATAATATATGCGGTTGAGATTAAATCCCCCTTAAAAAAGATTCCGATTCCTTCCAAAGATTGAAGACCTCATTTATTTTACCAATTAACTTTATGACAAAATTGGTTTCCCATGAATTTTCATGTATATTTAAACAATGTAATGAGGTAATCATAACATTTATGTGACTCATTTTCTTAAATTTTTATTGGATTACATGTATTTATAATCCCTTATGAGATATTGTGCCAAATGAGGAATGATGATTTTATCCATGTGATTGATTTTGAAAGGTTTTTTCTACTAAACTATTTAGATTCATATATGATTTGATTGGTATTATGCACTAAAAATATAGGTAATTAATGAAATGAATAATGAATAAGAATAATTTATTTATGAAATATTTATCCTATACCATTAATGAATTTGATTTTATCATTACAATGGCTTATTATTTCATTAATATACCATTTAATAAAATGACATTTTGAAATATTATAAAATATGTTAATCATTTTATAAAAGAATATGATTACATAAATTGAATAATCATAATAAAATAACTAATTGATATCAATCATATAAAATGTTGAATATTGTTGTATGTAATATCTCCGATTGGTAAAAAATATAGGAAATGTTCTCATGTAACAAAGAATATTTTAAGTCTTAGAATAACCCGACCAAAAGTAACAAAAAAAATTTCTTGGTCAATTTGGAGATCATGATACTTATGATAATAAAATATAAATTCAAAATAGATTTCAAATAATTAAACTCATGGGGACTGATGTCAATTTAGTCACAATAGACATACCTGGTGCGATTAAGACTAATAATGACTTAAATAGACAGATGATTTACATTATGACGTGCCCTCATTAAGGAATTCATTATGTTGTCACTATTAGAGATGTTATGATAATATGGAAGAGTTAAGAAGTCATAATATTATCAATGTTATAATGATATATGAGAATTATATGTGATGTATATGATATAGTATGGTTTTATTGTACAAAATATTAATGGTGTAACAGAGAAAGAGATGATTGGATTCTTGTTATAGTTATCCTTAGTTGTTGAAAACTAATTGTCGTTTATGAATGAATGACATAATTTCATATGATGAGTTTATATAGAATACATGAGTGACCAAGGGAAACCCTGTTGAATTTTTATGTCATGTTTTTATTTTATAAAGACACATAATCAGATTTTAAATTAATATATGATACCATGTGTATACTATACAAATGATATAATTATACAGAAATTCAAAATGATGGAAAGAAACTGTTAATCATGTATTATTCATTAATGTGATGAATAAATGGGATTCCTAATCATGTATTTTTGTAAAAAATAATATATATTACACTTAAAATGATTTATATATAGGATATTTTGTTTCATATAATTTCTCATATATCAGTAGAGCGGTTGTTTGTTAAGAAAGTGTTGTAAAAAATAATACAATATAATTATTTTGATACATATGATTTATGATTAATTGAAATCTATAAAATTATTTAAAACAATAAATGTATAAAAACTATATGGGACAACGATTTTATCCTATATATTTGGTAAAATATAAGGCATTGAGATTCCATCACCCATCAATGGTATATTTTAATGAATAATAATCATTTATTAATAGTAATTAAAAAATATAGAGTATCATTTATGATATGGCTATTAATTGTCCAATTATTATTATTCCCACTATAATAAAATAACATGTTTATCCTAAAACAATAAGTTTTTAATATTGTTATATTATTCAAAAAATTATATAGTTTCTAATATGTTTGTGGGAGTTTTTCTGACAGTGGGAGATTCAATGAATACAATTAACATTTAATGTTATCATTATTTCATGTTAATTTCACATAATATCATAAAATAATTATTGTATATTGATAAATATAAATTTAAAGATTTACCTTTAGTTAATATGATGAAGTGGGTATCAATTCATGTCTTCTATAGTTTCTTATTTTTTGGTAATGAAAAATTTGAAAGTTTATATACTGTTAACAAGATGGTCTCAATTAATTTTTTTTATTGAAATTGTTCTTAAAAATTTATATTATGAATATATAAATAGTTATATATAGAGAACAAATATTATTCACGTCATAGTAATTGATATTTTAAAATAATGATGTTTGGATACTAAATTCAATGTGTAGTTCATAATAAATTATAATCCCAACTCTTATAAATATTTATACTATATTACACAATTTTTTATTCGGAATATATGAGTATAGTTATAATGTTTTATAAACTATTCACATAGTGATGTTTTGTTAATTACATTGAACTGTAATGTGTATAAAAACCCTTAAAATTGAATCAAACATAAGTTCCATATATTGGTCTATAATATATTGTATGGTTACATGGATGTTTATGTATACCTTTGAAAAATATTATTCAAACAGTTTACGAGTATAAAATATATCATTTTTTAAAAATATAGGCTAAAATATGTAATTATTTTATGTTTTCTACAAATATAAATACATTGAATGTATAATTGATAACTCAATGTATTACCTTGATTTATCTATAATTAATGTCTATAATCGTATATTATAGAATGAGAATTAATTTAAATGAATTTTTTCCAAGGATTCTGTATAAATATATTAATTATTCCAGTGATCCAAAAAGTATTTCTTTGGAGCTATATAACCCCTAGGTGTAACAAATGGATTTTAAAACATTAGGTCTAGGTTATAATAGGCATTCACTTTTCAAATTTATATTTCATTATAATAGAGTTTGTAATGATACTCATCATGAGGACCTTCAAAATATGATACCATTAGTATGAAATCCACGTGTCTTAGCTAATAAAGGTGTTCTTAGATTTTTTGTCATTTTATTAGTTAAGGTATAACCAAGAGGTTTTTTTTTCCTCTCATATATTTAGTTTAATATCTAGCACCTCGATTGATATTGATAGAAGAAGTGTATAGTCATGACTATATATGACAAATTATATAAGGGATTCACATACATAATGTCCAATTTTTATATGATATCATATAAAAATGGATTATATAGAAATGAAATATTGAATGTGGCACAGTTGGGGGATAATATTTTAGTGATACATGTGATTCATGTAGATCATATTTTATCCCACTATTCGTTAGGTAGCATTGATGCTTTTCTAAAGGCCCCTATTTAGTTATATTTACGTATTTAGAACATTATATATATTATAAATGACCAAAAGGACCCTATTGTGAGGATTTTTTTTACTAAAGTGTTATTTTGTTTTATAAAATTCATAGAATTTATAAAAATGGAGTTCAAAATTTTATAAAAATTAATTTTTTTGGATATTTATAATGTATTCCATTTGATGTGATATAATGTGAAATTGATGACATAATTTAAAATGTGTTCTGGATGTATGAAAAAATTGAATTTAATTTCACATGCTATTTCATATGATACAAAATAAATTTAATTGGACCATTGTCTTTGGGGATTTTTGTAAGTGTGATATTGAAATAGATATCCCCTATATACATAATTACATCTGATTGAAAACTGGAATATAGTATAGCGTATAATATGTGTATGTCTGTTTCATATGGTCTGATATTGTGGAAACCAATAAATAATTTATTCTATTTGATAGGGTATATAGTAAGCAATTATTTGGATATTTAATAACATATGGGAAGATTTAATTAATTTATGGGAATAAAGGATTTCTTATGAAATATGCTTATATAACATGATATGATATAATTGTACCATTATATATGATATTGTAGTTTTTCATATGATATGATTATATTTTATAAAAAGATATAGTTTTGGGATTTCATCCTCTATGAGTAATAGAAATATATCCCAATCAGTGATAGAAATTATTAATTAGTGAAACAATATCATGTAGAATCTTCGATAGGGAGGAATAAACGCATATCAAATAGAAAATTATATTTTTGATATATGATACAACATGCTTCTATATTAACTAATCGACACAAGAGTATAAAAAAACAAGATAATATCATAATATTTAATTTATGGGATTGATAAGGAATCACAATGAATTATTATGAATTAAATTTTCATGAATTATTTATGGATTTAATTTCATACATTAGAAGTGTTATTATGTTAGGATCAGTTGTGAACTTCTTCAGATACACATTTTTCACCATATAGCTTCCAAATGGTGTTTATATAGGGCAATATGAAATAAATATAGTGTTTTATGTTTGAGACATCATAAGATAAATATTTATCCTTTCACCTTCACCATTAATAGTGATATTTTACCTAGTTGTGAACTAATTTGGAAATAATAAAAAGAATATTTCTTGATGATTTTGATCATTAGTGGATATAATTGAAGGTGAGAAGCCATTATGTTTTACCGAAGAAACATCCATAACCAACGAAATGAAGGATTTACAGCTACAAAATTATATTTTATTTAGTTTATTATTAATTATTGTAAATATCTCAAGATAGATCCTTTCAAATTTTATATTTTACTATTTTACAAAATATTTTAGGAATTTAAATGATTATTGAAACCCCTATAATAATTATATAGTTTAGGAATAGTTATGTCATGATAATAATCAATATATTTATATTGATATTTTTTATAACAATATATATTAATTTTTATTAATTTTTGGCTAATGACCCTTAATGAATTTTGGGTTCTCAACATCTAGCCAAAGTCAAGTAACTTCTTAGATTAATATCTATGGTTGGAAAGCCAAAAAATATATGCTAGATTTTTTAATAGATGATTCCTAAAAATATGAGCCCACCATATTATTTACAAGTATTTCAATAAAGTTGAATAATATCAATGATAAAAATTGAATGAAAAATAAATATTATACTTTCTGGACATACTTTACTAGTTTTCTTCCAAATAGGATCACCCAATCCTTCCATTAGGCCATGATTTAGAGTGTAATGGTCTAAATATTATAATTTTTTAATATGATAGTAATATTTCAGGATTGTTCTAATGTAAATTTAGGTGTTTGGGTTTCCTATTTGGATTGTGTTGGGAGACAATCCATATTATGGTTACATCTTTCATTATATATAAACAATAAAATATAACTAATTTTAATATGCAATTAATAGTTATAAATTTCAATAAAATATAATAGTATTTATATAAAACCAAACATATTTTATAATAATATATCATTTATTTCAAAACTCCCCCTACCCATTCTACTCCTAGTCTGATAGTGGAGAGATGGAGTTACCCTAGAGTCACACCTCATGTAGGCCCCAGGTTCATGACTATTAGTGAGGGTGTAGAACACTTAAATGAGAGATATTTTACTCATTATATAATACAGGTAAATTTATAAATTGAAAAACCAGAAATAACATTATTCATAAAATATAAGTGATACACATTCATCTCATATGTTTATTACAATTATTATATTTAAAATTTTCTAAAATAAAAACAAAGGAAAATAATCACCAAAATCCACACAATAGCTCTGACAACCATATTTTTAATTCCTAGATCATTAACTAAAAACATACTTGAAACCTGAAAATTAATTTATGTGTATGTATAGTAATCATAACATATATAATCAGTTGAATCATACACAAGGTCTCCTGTAAAAATGTGAAAAGAGAATAATAATACATAGGTGTTAAAAAACATAACCAAAAAGAACCTAAATATGTAAACTATCCACCCCAACTTCACCATGACTCACTAACCAAATAATGAATGAAATTAGTAATGATAATATCGATAAGTTGTCGATGAAGGAACTCCACATATAAATCTCCATTTATTTATCTCTATCATGACCCAATGTCAAACGACTTGTCCATCCATCCATTCCATACCATATCATAATCACATGTTAATCAATCTCTGATGTAGGTCACATTATAACCCTACATACCACAACCCCTTTAAGGTCCCATCAAAATTTTTGGCATCAATTTTGTCAACAACATATCTTATTCCAAAACAGCATCATCATAAATCCATCTGTAATCTCCCAACATGTTAATTAGGGTATCATGATTGTGAATGACATTAGCATTGTATCTTCCTTGTATCATCCAAAACCCCCACTACATATTTCATCCTTTCATCATTGAAATTATCACTAATTATACCATCATTGGTTGTTAATCACCAATATAAAACTATATCTTCTACATATTGCTGTTAATGGAATAGTGTGGAAGAGGGGGTACTCAGTCATCTATTCATAAACCCTTGGATGGGAGTGGAAACACCCCCAGAAGAATTTCATTGTTCGTATATAGAACTTGATATTGGTGGGGTGTGTATAAAATTAATATGAAAATACCAACATATATATATGTATATTAATAGAAGTTACACAATTATTGACTAAATATTTTACTAGAATACTTCACCAAATCACTCTATCAATAATAGTATACGATATCCTCCACATGATTCCACTACAGGTGAATCATCAACCCACAAAATAGCTATAAAAATCCAAAACTATACACTTAAATCAAAAATATATTCAACCATATTTAATTATTATTTCATTATTGACTACCCTAAATTATGTTTCCCATTTAACCTCATATTAAATGAAAAACCGACCATTCCATCTTCAGTTAATTGCAATTTGGGGAAATTTCATTCATTATCATTTAATTCATTAATTATATTTTTTTTAAATTTCAATTAAAAATTATACATTTTCATTATTAACATATATCAATTTAATTTATCACTAGTATGATACTGTACTAGAAAACCTCACAAAAACCCTACTACCTCACAATAGTTATAATTATATCTCTTACCAAATCAAACACCACAAACCAACCATATCTCTCAAAGAATCACATATTTACCAACAAACTTACACTACAGATAACACATCATACAGTTGATATAATCACCAAATAGAACAATAATACCCAAAATGTTATGAAATCCACTAGAAAAAAATAATAATACTATTTTAACACAATAAAAGACTTCCAAATCAAACAAATCCACATTTTATTTAACAATGGGTTTCTCATTAATTCATCATAAAATGAAGGGGTATTTTTACACAACAAACAGATTTATACACAATAGAGTGTTTAGAAATGTATAAGTGGTTATAAATCTATTAGTGGTGGGATAAAAATTCAATCATGATAGGGGTTAGTAATCAATAGTTGTTACTAAAATGTAATAAAAATGAAAATCATGTTAATGGGATGATACAATAAGAGAAATAATGAATTATATATTAACCCAATAAGAGAAAACCCATGCATATAAAATTAAATTTAATAAATTTCATTATCTTCATTATTTAATTTATATTACCCTCTTAATAGAGGTAAATAATTTTAAATGAAGATATACATTAAAAGATAAGTGAAAAATAATCCCTTCCCCAGGAAAGATGTTCTGAAATGTGTTGCACTGAAAACATGGTAAAAAATGTTTTCTTTTCCCAGATATTAAAATGAATAGGTCTTGATGAACCACAATACATTCATAGATAAGTAAATAATAATAATGAGGAACAAACTCCTTCCCTAGAAAGATCAGTCTGATTCAAAAAATATAGGATGATAATGTTGTCGAGAATGCAGGGAATCATAAGCATAATTACATTTAGTCAAAGTAAGATGACTACAAGGATAAAAAAATGATTTTAAGTCATCAAGATTAAAAGGAAAAAAATAATACTATAATGGTAGTGAATCACATGCTTTATGATTCTATGTATAGACTCCTGATGTTATCTAGGAAGATAACACAGCCAAATTTTATTTTCATGTATCATTTTATTCAGTTTGAATTATCATACATGGAAATTCCTAGTTAATTAACTTTAAAAAATCCTATGTAAATGATAATTTAATACATCATAAATTTAGGAATACAATGATTCATTATAATTCATAAAAAATATATATTACAACATTTATATATTACAGAAATTTAATATTTTATTATAAAAATCTCAAATCATTCTATAAAATCTCAATATTTTTAATGCTAAAAATTTTCCATATAGTTCTGCCAACAATGAGAAGGGATAGACTATAGAGTGATAAGAGACCACACAAACCAAAAAAATATGAAAATAAATTAACTATTAGAAAAACATATCTATAAGAAGAACAACCCGACCAACAACATGATCAAACAAAGTATACTATAAGGACCAATAGTGGATTATCAAACGAAAGGTGGTGAAACCGCACTTTAAATTTATAATTATATCTTATGAATTTATCCACTTTATTATTTTGAGGTTCTTTAGTAACTCAATGATTCCCCACAGTCTCACATCATATACAAAACTAATGTTATATTGCATCAAACATTTTATTTTCAATGTTCAATACAATGTCCTTCCCCATTTCATGTTGGTTAGACACCCCAACCTGGATTCTTCATTAATTTTTTTATATAATAAAAAATGAAAATTGTGATTCATTATATGTATTCACTCACATTTCTAGAAAATACTACCTTCATAATTTTTCACACATTATTATCATAGTCCATAATAAACTTCTACTCTTGAGTCACAATAGGGTATCTTTATACTACACTATACCGTGTTATCAGAGTCCATAATTTCCTTCTAACTCAAGATTCACACAACATGATCATTATATTTAATAATATAGTATTCTAAAAAATTAAATTATTGTATCAATTTAGGATGAACTCCCAATATTCATGGTGTCTTCTACAGTCATATATTTTGATTCTCATCTATGATCTCTATAGATCATAAATTCTCACATACAACCTAAATTTTCTACAAAAACCACTAGTCACGTCATTCATACATTCTAAAAAAATATTATCTTTTTTATATAGTAATTTTCCATTGAAAAAAATTCATAGGTTATTATTCCTTTTATATGATGAATTCCTTCCATCACAATGATGTTTTCTAAATGTCTTATCAATTTCATCCTGTGTTATATTGTCCAAGAATAATCGTACACTACCCTAGATAATTTATTCTTATCTTATCAATATTCAAAAGATCAATTCATTTATTTTGGATACTTTTCATCGATTTTTAGAGACTGGAAACACTAGAAGATAGCCATTTTATTTTTTTATTAATTTATTTTCTCAATACTCTAGTTTGGATATTTTATTAGGTGGTTATTCATTAATGTATGCATAAAACCATGTATTACCAAACAAAATATTCAATTTTCTTCATGAACTCTCGTCATTCATAAAACAATATAACACAAAATATATTATATCATATTCATACGCACTACCATTTTGTAATATATTTGAGAAAAAATTGTTTTTTCAGAACTATATTTATTAGAACAAGTAGTTCTTATCGTCTTTTCATAAGACAAGGAGCATGGAAGAAACAATTAAGGAATCATTGAAAAAATTCATCATTAAAATCACTGAATAATTATGACACTAGAGTAGCCTGGTGGTATCTCAGTTTATACAAAAAAGAATTCATTGTGTAATTTTAGGAAATAGTCCATGAGATCTCTATATTCCCAAAATATAAAACTAGTTTATAGTGCTCTATTTCCCTCTTGAAAATTATGTCCTTAGATTATTGTAGTACCATCTCTCAGGGGTGTATGACCCCTTATTATAGGTGACTTACACTACCTTTTATCCCATATTTATGTCAAGTTATAGCTATATTTATCAATACCATAGAATATGAATTGTTAAAAATATTTTAATTCAACCAAATATCATAGTATTTATCAGATATTATGATGCCAAAAAAGATGAAATCAATACATACACATGAATATACTCTACCTAAACTTGAGCATTCAAAATCAAGTGATACCCTTATGTAGGTATAGTAATATAGCATCATTTACCTTACATATGTACCCTTAATTATCCTCATTACCCAAAAATATAATTACACTATGAAACATCCATTTTGGAAAAATTAATATCATATATTTTATTATTTCATGTTATTTCTCATATTTCAATGTCTCAAAATCATCCATGCAGAAAAATGACCTTTTTAATATTCATTTTTTATAAATAATAAAATAATAAATAAATCATCCATTAATATCATATGATGGGTTTATTAAAATTAAAGAAATATATTCCTAATTTATTGAGTAAACAATAATCTTGTATTTTGTTATGGTCATTGAGTTATTCATCATGGCGAACTCTGTTGAATTGAAACTTATCAAACATTTAGTGGTTAAACAAGATCACTCACAATTATCATCCATTGAAAATATATATATCATACGACTCTCTAAGTTATTGTAAAATTTATTGTTGGGTGAAAAGTAGAAAAGAAATCGATGTTCTACATTTTTCTTAAATCTTGTCAATATATCCTTAATAATACTCAATGTTCCTTCTATAGACTAGTGTCAGTAGCTCAGGGAAAGCCCTCAAAACCACCACCACACACACACACCTACTAACATTCTACAATACAACTCCCCCTTGCAGTGGAACTAGAACCTTTATCAACACACCCATCCATTATTTTGTGCCTCCACAAGAAAAAATTTCTCCTAATAAAAGTTATCTCAACAATTTTTCTATGCGAGATAAATGGGTTTTCTCTCCCTTTATGTTTACATTGTCGAAGAGAAGGATAATTGATCTTGAATGTTTGGTTTACGTGGTTGGCCCACATTTTTATTATTTACCACTAAATTTTTTTATATTAATTATAATTACTCTATAAAATATCGTAGTATATCTCACTATAATTTCAAATAAACTCATATGAATTAGCATCCTTAAAACTAGACATAAAAAATCATATTTTTTCATTACATAATTAAATTTATCTTCTCCTAAAATCATATTCATCATATTGAAATCATTATTAACACTTGTATTTATAATTAAATATATTTTCAAAAATTGATTAAAGAAATTGGGATAATAGTAACTCTATATGATTCTTCACATCATCTCTTCTTGTAATATATAACACATAATGATACCTTATTGATATAAAATATAATTGATGTATATTCATTTCAATGATCACCCCCTTTATGTGTTTTTTAAAATCCATGACCAAATATCCACGTCAATATGTAAATTCTTTTCCTTTTCATCTCCCACTTATTGGAAATAAATAGAAATGTGTATTAATTGGTATTCTTATTTCATAAATTTTCCAAAAACATGTTATCCCCCCTTAGATAATTTATTATTGAACTCATTTGAGAGAGTGATGATTTCACATGATTGTTATAGTATTATCCTTTTATTAATCATATCAATTTTTTTATAAAACATGATATATAAAACAAGTGACATGTAACCATGGTTATCTACGTTATCGATAAATTACAATGAACATGAAATCATTCTTAGAAAATCTAAATTATCATTTTTGGGACTGAAAATAATATTATTCACTAATAAAATTAAAAATCATGATCACACTTAAATAAACACATCATAATTTTTTTATTGAAAAGATATATATAGATCCAAGAAATTATCTCAATATCA
This sequence comes from Viscum album, assembly GCA_963277665.1. NCBI lineage: Eukaryota > Viridiplantae > Streptophyta > Magnoliopsida > Santalales > Viscaceae > Viscum > Viscum album. The sequence goes on from OY728131.1 coordinate 1,115,035,071, forward strand.
ACCCCACATAAGTATAACTATGAAAATCATTTAGAGTGTGGATTAATGAGTGATTTTGAAAACATGTTATCCAATTTCACACATGTCTTCAAAAATTACACATTCATTGTATTGTGAATATTTAACATCAGTAACTCATCAAAAACCCCCATTGAATGTTAAATCTACATCTTTTAGTTACCTACATTTTAGAAATATAATATATATATATATATGGGATGATTTTTTTTGTTATTAAACATTATTATTTAGTTCCAGAGATTCTACTGAACTTTTTTCACCAAATATTTTTCAAACTATTATCAAATCACACTTAATTTGTTTAGTAATATTGATTTTATTTTCTTTTATACATTTTTAAGAATCTTCATCTAAAATTTTATCCAATTCCAAATTATTTGGCCAAAAAAAGGCCCATATTCCTAAAATGATCTCTCATATCATAACCATTACATTACTTAACAATATTTTTTTTGAATCCTCATCCCATTCAAAAACTAGGGAATTATTTTTGTAATTCTATAATGAATACAATATCTATATAACCTTAAAATATTTATCTTCCACACAGTTTATCTATGAATTCCAAACATTATTTTATTGGTGGATTGGATGGATTTTCAATCACTTATTTTCCACAATATTAATTTGTTCTCATTGGTTCACAATGAATACCCCAAATATTTATCCTTATTTGCTAGTGATGATATTTAATCACTGAAATACTTGGATTTTATCCACATTCCTTTATAGTAAAAAAATGCACTAAATATAGATCATCAGCAATGATATGTATTCTATCAAAACACTTTTTACTTTAGTAATTCAATAACCTATGCCTTATTTTTCTTGAGGAGAATTATTTTTAAAATTTATTTTCTCCCATTGATGTCGGGTAGTAGTTGAAACATATATTTCTAGTAAATGTATATTTAATAGTTTTTTTTGACATTGTAAGGATGAATTTTCACTTTTTTAAATTTCCTCCCGTTTTCTATTATTCTCCTAAAATTTTAACAATGAACACTTATGATGAAATAATCATTGATATATTTTTTTATATATAGATTTATTTTAATATGATTTTTCTGATCTAATGTAGGTCGTATAATTCTTTATCTTTACTTCCATTAAATACATTCCATCTATTATTTTCCAGAATCATCATGTTTTCAAAATATTTGAATTCATTGTGCTGAAAATTTCAAAAACACAAACAATAGTTCATGAATATTATTTTATTCTTTTCTATTTTTGTTTGTCGAGATTTCAATTATTTTGAGACTTTCATTTTTTTCTGGAACCACCACTCTTTTTCATACATCATGATAAAAATTTCTTATAAGTATTTTCTCATCCATATATGCTGTTATGCTATTATTGGTATCATTAATCGTTAATAATTTCTATGAATTATTATTATTACATATAAAATCAATTAAAATTTTTTTCCTATAAAATTGATTTTCAATTATGGATTAGTTTTTTAAAAGATGTTTCCTTTTTATTATAGGATGATCTCATGTTCTTAGTTGATTCAAAACACCCAAATTAATATTTTGTGGAAGCCTCTACTTTTTTTTTGTAATATGGTATATTATATATTTCGGTTGTTCCTAGTTCTTCAATATAACCACTAGCTCAAAATGATCCAGGTTGGGGAGTTCTCAAACTCATCTAATCTTAGTTTGTCTCCCTAATCCACCATCATATTTATTTTTTTATGTTATACATTTTTATGGAATATTATAATGAATTTTCAATCTCTTTTACACCATTATATTTATACATTTATTTAGATGCTTTGAAAACCCTAGAAACTCAATCTAATTTTTCATTGGAATGGAACTATTCTTTTTAAACTACTTTAAAGAAATATTTTTAAAAATATTTATTTTCCATTATTCAATACCTTTGTAAGATCAATCATTACAAATATATATTCATTCATCCCTTTCTTTCAAATGTTTTGTGAGATTATTTGAAATTCAATTTTTTACCCAATTCCTCTTCTATATAATTGTCCTCCTCCCCTAGCAATAAATTTTCCATATAAAGGCCATTAATATTTACAAAAATACAACTTACTATTTAATTGGGGAAATTATTCAAATTTTTATTAAATTCAAAATGAATATAAATATGCGATACATCATCATCACAACTTGAACAAGTATCTTTAGAATAATCATAATAAAAATAATTATATTAATTTATACAACTAATATTACCTTAAATTGGAGGTGTATCTATATTAATTATAACACAATTCTTCAACATCATGCTAGTCTCTTCTTAGTATTCTTCTAATAGAAGTTATTGATCCACAAGATGGACTAAACAATGATTTGCATGTTAATTTTTGGATTAGTTTTTTCAATTTGTTTATATTAAATTAATAATATTGATCTTATTTGGGTATTATATCCATTCAGTGGTATTACAAAATCTCACATCATATGTAGATGTAATGGGTGATTGAATGATATATATTATTGAAATGGTATAGTAAAAAGACATAATTATTTCCATGTTTTTTAGAGCCCCCATCATGGATTTTACACTGTATTCCTCATATCTATTACAATATATAGAAAGAAGTTATATTTTATCCTAACTCCTTAGTCCAAAAAATGGAACTATGTAAACAATTTTACATATTGTTAATAGTGTTTGTGATGTTCTTCAACTCTGGAGTCACACAAGAAGTTATTTATACAACTTCAATCAATGTTAGCAAAGTATATTCCATCATTCTAACTATTGAGTCCCATAAATGGATTTTTAAAATTCATCACATAATCCATAACATTACTTATGGCTTCATAAATTGCATTATGATCTCCTCTGACTCTTAGTTTCTTATACAATGAATTTAATCTTCCAACATGATAATTATGGATCTAAAATTATCATTTTTCCTTAATACATATTCAACTGTTATTTATCAATTATATATAATCTTCTAAATAATTATTATATTGTTGATATGATTAAATAACATAGTGAAACAATTATTGGGAATTTTGTTTTCTTACTAATTATATCCTAGTCTCACAATAATGTTTTCAAGATATTCAAAAAAAATTCATCAGGAATTATTTTGGGATAGAATATTATTTCACTACAGAAGAATAAATCTTTTTTTAAAAAATATAGTTACAATATAACTTCGTGCATGAAGGATACCTTTCATGTCGTCCTCGGTTTTTAAACCCAATAAAATAACATTCAATGACATTGAATGAAATATTTCATTAAAATAATGTCTTTTATTCAGGAAAATCCAATAATATTCTTTACAGGATCTCTAGTGAATAATTATCTTGATTTAGGACTACATCATGGTTTCATTTTTCATACATAACTCCAATGAACAGAAACACATGGAGTGTAAATAGGTTGAATAAGATCGCGCTAGATAATTATATGGCCGCAAATAAATAGCTGAGATGTCTCTCTATATTTTTATTACAAGTAATGTTGGGTGACCAGTACCTTTAAAACCACATTCCCACATTGATCATCCATATTTTCAAGCTCTCCTTAATAATACTATCTATAACTTCAGTAGATCGAAGCGAGTAACCTAGTTTCTAATCCTAGAACCAATCATTATAACAAACCACTCACAAATTTCTATTCCATGCCCTTCCACATTGTCTCTAGAACCAATGCTCACACACTCATGTATTCCTATGTTACATTGTATGCACACCTTCTTGGATATGCAAGATCTCTAACACATTCCACCGTTTGTGATCCTTGGGTTATCTCTCAATTGTGGTTGAGAAATATCCCACAATAAGGTAGATCAAATATTACAATTTTTCATGTGAGATATGTCCATTAATTTATTAAGTCCAATAAAAATTATATATATTATTTCTATTTATGAAATATAATATCAAACCAAATCTATCCATAAATTACATTTCACTCAAACGTCTTCACATCCCAAATCACTATTATCAAAATTATTTTTTTCATTGTATTAATTAAAATATTCAACTTATAAAATATTTATCAACATGTTGTTGTAAATGATTTACCCATATGATAATTGAAAAATGTATATGGAAACAAATATTGGGTTGTATATTATCATATTTAATATGGAGAATAGTTATTCTATATGATTAATCAAATCATCTCCCATTTGTATATCCATCACATGTTGAACCTTTATTGATATAATAAACAACAAATTTCAATTCGGTTTAACACTAACAAACATGGAACCATCCTACCACATGAGCAAACCATTTGATCGCATGATTATGTTGATTTCTAGGATGACCAAAACAAGGTTCCAAATATAGATATAATCTACTGCATAATCAATATAATTGAACATAGAAATCAATAAAATGGATATATTATTTATCCAATATACCTCTTGATGGAATAAACTTATTATATAATGGTACAAATCAATCCCATGTTGGAATCAACTGCATACATGTTGGACATTGATGCACAACGTGAATGAGAAAATGGCCACCTAGTGGGAAAACATACGTCATGAAGGAGCCAATTAACATTATGAGTAATCAAATTAAAGACACAGTGGAATCAAATGGATGTAAAATTAACATTGACTAACAATATGATTGAATAAAAATTGTCTTTTCACTCAAGTGGTCTTGAGAAAAAACATAGAAATTTAATTGGGGAAGTGACCCCAAACATCCCCTAGACTCAACCAACCCTCTAGAAAAAAATATGGGAAGGGTTTTTAGATCCCATTAAATTACATAAGATACCTCTCAAATAATTTTCATCCTTGATAATAATGTATATAACGAATAAGAATGGAATGGGGTATCAAAACCATCAAAACTTCTTACCTATAAAGGATATCATTAAATCATGAACACATCCACAAATTGTAGAAATAAAACATATAACTAGGTGAACTCATCACCAAAAGGAATATTAAAAACCCATATAATGAAATAATGTTTGATAATAATAGAAAATTTCATCAAAAAAAGAGAATCATTCATTGAAAATCATTGGGGCCTAAACATATTTCTCTGAATAATATTCCCAATTTCACTTATCGGATCCATCATGACACTAAACAACATGTACCAAGAGTTGGTTTTGATATTTTTCTGGAAAAAAAATCCAACATGGGGTGAATTGTGATATTTAAACTAGACTAAGAAATTTAAAATTTTATTGATATATAATTGTTAATAATATTTGTGTAGTATAAGTAAAATAAAATGAACGAATGAAATTTTTATAATATTTCATATCTAATCAATACTAGTCCATTCATTACCCCTCCCATGAACTGAAAGTGATGGTACCAACTATAATCAGTATAATAAAATATTAAATTTTACAATTTTTTAATGGAAGTCTTAACCCAACTACAAATCCATTTTCCTTGAGAAGGCTTAAAATAAAAATAAATCATCTATTTTATAATTTTAAGAATAAAATAATCATTCTTAATTTTTTCATAGTGGGGAAAAATTATAGAATTGTGTTGTTAAATTGACAAACCAGGGAACTACCATTTAATGGATAGTCTATAATTTTAAAATTATACACTTAGAAAATTTATTAGATTATTTAAAAAAATAAGAAAGTATTATTTTCTAAGATTCTATGTGTTGAGGAATTATTCAACTCTCATATATTATCTAATCAGACATGTGATGTTTAGTTTGGGAGTGGTAGGTTATATTAAATAATTTATCACTTGAATGTTACAAAAATATACAAAACCAGTGACAATTTTACATTTTATATAAATTATTTATTTTTTGATACATTAAATAAGAATTTTATAAAATACAAAGACGACAACTAATTTTGTTTTCTTGAAGCAAGAATCGTTCATATTACTTCAATAAACTACTTCATGTTTATTTCATATAATATGTACCACATGTTAATATCTTCTAAATGAAAAAATACCTATGAAATGTACAATTCATATTTTGTATGAAAACACATCATGTATACTGAAACTCATTAGAAGGTTTAATATAGTGGTATATAATAATAATTAACATAATTTGAATGTTCCAAGATTACAATCAAGACTCGCTATTAAAATTTCATCCAATTTAAAATTGGATATTTCAATTCCAATTATTTAGTGTTAAAAAAAAATACATTTTAATCTAATGTAAATATAATTTAATATAATAAAAAATAGATTAATGAAATTTATGATTGGATCTAAATAATTATTATGTAACCTTCGAGTAACAAAATCATTTAAAATGCTCATATTAAAAATTAAATACATGTAAATGTGAATTGAAATTAAAAACATGGAATGTTTATATATTTCTAATAACTTATATAGATTCACACAACCTCATAGGAAGTTTCCTTTGGTGAGAAAAATAAGATTTTCACAAAGGTGAAAAAATGGAAAACATGAAGATAATTACAACCTGGTATAACAAAAAAATAGGGAAATATTCATAGTTGTATATACTATAATGAAATATATATATATTTTTATTTCTAAATAAAAAATTAAAAATATTTTTAGTTTCTTAGATAAAAATATAGTCCAATTAATGATGGTATCTTTTTATAGAATATTAGTTTTGTGAATCAACTACATGCATGAAATAATCATGTGAACCATCAATGTGGGTGAAATGGCTATGTGAATCAGCTATGCATGAAGAGTCAAAAACATGAAAATTTGAATTTATGGTCATAATGGTTGTGTTTAACATAGTAATTCTATATTTAATAAGTATTGATTGTTTTTACTAATCGAAACATGATGATAATTAATATTTTAAGAAAATAAATGTTTTGTTATGATCACGAATAAGCATAATTTAATTAATAAAAAATTTGTAATAATATCAAAGTAAATAAAAAAATTATATTTATCAATATTTAATTTCGATAATGTATCCAATCAAAATTCTCTACCGTTTTGATAATAAGATGCGGATAATGGTTTTAAAAACATCTCCACTTCTTGAACATATAAAAAAGATTAACTTTTAATAGCTGTTGTTTCATATTATATTTCATAAAATGAATATAAAAATTGTGAAAAAATTCGCTAACCAATTATTTTTAAATACATGATTTAAGGAACCGTGAAAAAAAATATTAATTTAAAATTAATTTGAAAAATAATGTGAAAACACTCAAGAAGTAATATTGTAGGAAAACATAAAATACTATATTGTATTCTAACTTAATCTGCTATGTATAAGAATACATATAATTTTAATATAATATAGAAATATGTACATAAATTAACATGTATAAATCTGAAAATTATATTCCTTGTTTCATAGATTTAAGGTAAATCTTAAAAATTCACATTATAAAAAAGAATAAAATCCATCTAAATTCACTCTATAGAATTTGAAACATAAATATCCTTCCTCCAATGTTCAATCATGATTTTCTAAAACATATTAATGTCATGGGAATAATAAAAATATCTAAATGATGATTTTATATAAAAATAAATTCCATATTAATATCCTCTTTTTAAATATTATCTCTATGAAAATAAAATTTACTATCTTGGTGTATGGTCCTAGTGTGTTTCGCGAGATTTTTGAAAATATGAATTAAAAAATTATTATCAAATAATATAATAATATAATCAAAATCAATACCAAAATAAGAAATCATTTTCTTTTTCAATAGTGATTTATCATATTATGATGAAGTTGCTAAATATTTAGATTGAACAGCTGAATGTAAAATAGAATCTTTTTCTTAGAGGGAAATGAAATAAAATATTTTTAATATAAATGGAAGGTAACTAATGTTGATTTTTCAATTTGTCATGAATCCAAAAAAATAAAAACTAGAATAACATGTCAAATATATGAACGTTTTACTAGAGTAAACAAAACCAAGATTCACATATCCATTAACATATCTAAAAATTATTTTAACTAACAAAATATGAAATTACATATTGATATCCAGAAAAAATTCATCCAAATCATTAAATCAATTCTAGAATTAGATGACTATAAATAAATAAGCGATCATCCCTCTATATGTATTATAAATAACAAATTTTCCAAATTTATTTATATGTAACATGAAATTAATAATCATGGGATTATTTTCACATTTAACAGAATATAATCAAAATCAATTAACAAAATAATTTTTTATACATGAATTAATTTAGAAAAAATAATATTTTATTATAAATATTTTATATCATTGATGAATTTCATTTTTTCCACTATATTATAATTTAATAAAAAATTTATTAACGTAGATAATTCATTATGAATATTTCCAAAGGATGACCCATAAATCTTTTCATCATCTTAAATTTTCAAAATCTAGATATCACCACAAAATTTCATTATAAAATTTTTGACCATAATTTCCTTTCTTAATTTTTTTACAAAAGAAAAACTACTATAAATTGCATTTTAAAAATGAGAATCTTGTTTCAAACAATATAAATTATAACAATTTGTTAAAACATAATAAATATTTATTCATTTTAAAAATTGGGGGTAATTTATAAGATTCACATCTCCATATATATAACCATTTATAATAGATGTTTTTATATCAGTTGGATAAAATATAAATCCATGAAAAAAGATATAACAAAATAATATCTTAATTTATTCTAATCTAGAAAAATATAAAATAGATAAATTGAAATAATTACACATTACATTAGAGTATTCTTAAAAATCATTTATAGATTTATTTTCAAGAATATTTCTAGACTCATAATGTTTGTTTCTAAATAATAATTTAGTCTCTCTAACATGATAACCATTTAGTGGAGAAAATAATAATAATAAACTGATTCAATTTATCCTCTATATCTAATCTCCAATTAGAGTCATCTAAATCCATAGTGTTTGATTTGGAAAGTATATGGTCACAGGGTGAGGTACAGAGGTTTCCCACAGTGGGTTTACTCACCCACATTATAAGGGTTGGACCATGTATACAAGCTAAGTTGTGTAATGTTATATAGACATGGGTACGTGGGATGGAGCTGTGTAATGGAACAAAAGTACAGTACATGGGATTCCTACATGACATGTACTACTAAACAGACATGTTTTAAATGACATGGTATTTTTACACGGGAAGAATCCATGGGTAAGATACAGTACATGAAACCCCTTTATATGTCGTGTACTCTTTTATAAATGGAATTGATCTATTTTCCTTCATATCATGGGAAAGTTCCATTATGTTTCATTCCCATAATATTTTTCTTTATGGTAACAATGAATAATTTACTACTCCTATGACTACAATCACGCCAATGATAATTTCATGATAGAGTTATTATAATCACTATGAGAGTTCTAGAGTGAGATCCATTATTCTTCAATATTCAATATTTGGAGTTATTTGAATCGACGTGTCCAACACCACTTGGGTTTCAATCATAAATTTGATATGGTTAATTAATAAGTTTTTTTGTATCACACCATGGACATGTATGTGATCCCCTATCTTTATTATAATCTCTTCAGATCTACAATTGTGTATCTTTCTTAGAAAGAGACCTGATGAGTAAAACCTGTCGGATAAACGCCGTTAGTGCTATTAAAAAATGTGTGTGTTATCCTATATGAGTTCCACATGGAATCATCCATCATGAATCTTTGGTTGGTATACTATGCGTGTGGATAACCTATAAATATTTTGTCTTGGATTGAGTACATCTGGATTTTTTTATATGTGATATAGATATATAACTGTTCAGTGCAGAATGTACTTTCATTTTTGGTATTATTTGTACTTTTAGAGTGTCCTACTGAGTATTGTTATTCTCAAACCTAAAATATATTTTTTAGAACATGTCATTCCTTGTGCAGAATATTGACCATCTAATGAATTCCTAGGTAGACCAGGACTCGACAATGTTGTGTGAGACAAAATAGACCGAGGTGTGTTCATATGTCTATCTGTTTTTAGTACCGGTAAATTTATGTTCATGTGGGACATGAGTTACAGACATCTATTTAGTAGGCCAGTATTTATACCTGTATACTTTCTTCACACTCCTTTGTACTATGGTTGAAGTATATTTATTGATTTATGCATTGGTTGTTCAATTGTTTTTACATTTCATCGTTCGTGGGATTGGATATTTGTCTGTTTGTGTGTATAGGTGAATTGGAAATTCCACACAAGTTATTGGTATGACAAAAAAGAGATATTCATCAGCCTTTGGCCTATTGGATGTGGCCTTGTAGAGTCACAACATGGGCCCCACTAGAATGGGACATGATATAATGGTATTGGGAGTTGTCAGTTGAACCATAAGTTCGAGATTTTGTGATATTAGGTTGGGGAAACAATCTTAAATGTGTTGTGCTCAGATTTTAGGCTGAGGAATCAAATGTTGGGGTGGAAACTGACATATCCATACACATTGACATTGATATCCTACATTTCAACTCGGTACATGAGGGAGCTAGTTTGAGGGAAAACAATATTACATGAATCATTTTCGAATGGGTTTTGGTTTCATGTACTTCAAGAATTATCTCTCCAAATATACTCATTAATAGTGGTATATCTTTTATACCTTTAGGATGCCTCAACGTTTTATTCCAGAAGAATTCATCATGATGATCATGAGGATTATTCCATTACTGATGAGATTATGATACAATGTTCAGTTCCTGATATGTTACTTCAATGTGTTCACCTGTCATACCACCAACTACATAACATCTCGTCACTCCCTAATACCTTTAGAATAAGAGAATAAGTTGTGTGTGATTTTTCTCTATCAGAGGTACAGACCCATCAATTTCTGAGTCGAGCTCGACCCACATGTAGATGAGGACTGACATGAGGTGGATACCCATGTTTCCCATCTAGTCTAGGGACCAGCTGATTAGATGGTGGTCCTGTAAATGAGCATTCTTATTTCCTCAATAGGGCGATGGTTGTTTTAGTTTCCATGTCTAACAATGAGGAATCCCATTATGGATCGAGTTTGAGTGTTTCTTCATTAAAGAGGTATTACTAGATATACTAAGGGTTTTATGTATTGATGAGCTTCTACAACTCCACTATGGTAGAAAGATAGTGGCTGAGTATCCATCGAAGTTTTCCAACCTCTAAAGGCACTCAATGGATGTGGCTCAAGATCAATTTTTCAAGACTGAAACCATTGAGTGAGGTATGGTTAGAGACATAAAATCTAGAAATATTCATTAGTACAATTCTACAAATGACAGAGTGATAGAAAGTAATTTAGTGTTCTATAGTTCCTTGGATGATCATATATATCTAGTGGTTGTTAGTAGTAGGAAAGTAAAAGAAATGACATCAATAGGAAGGAGCCAACATAAGACATCAATAACTGGACACAAGAGATACTATAGTGTGAGTTCTCAAGATATAGTATCTAAATTACATTTCTCATAGGGTGGGTCTAGTCATCTGAGATAGAGGCGGTGCCACTCATGTGACAGTATTAGACATCTCACCCGAGATTGTCCAACAAACATTATAGTTTATAGAGACTCTATATATGTTCCACCAATGTTGATATAGTGGAATTAGAATAATTTTCTGTAGGTAATTGGATTTTGTAGAGGATTTGGGATAGAATAAATAGGTGGTTGATGTTTCAAATGGATACAACCACAAACCCAAGTGGGCCCACTAGGCTCATGGAACTAGATGATAGGGTCATAGATAGCTGCAGGAAACTGAGGCTTATAACCATGGGGCTCCCAGAAGGATTGATATACAAAATTTTCATTTTATAATTTAGTTTTAGTACTTATATATAAATTTTACATTCATTCATTTCATTCCACATATATTGCTTGGAACTTTCTGTTTTTTGTTTGAACTATTGACACAATCCATACACTTGGAGACCCTAACCAAAAAAGATTCAGTGACCACAAAATGGTGTTTAATCTTTATCACAGCTCTAGATTGTGGGAGTTTATGTTGGAATCTCATGTTAGATGTGTCAAGTAATTATGATGTCATTATTTTTATGGATATTTTATCTATAGTCTTCACCTAGATTGAATATTTTTGGAGAAGGGTGTTGTGTTTTCCATAGTAACATAACCATGTTTCCATTCTCCAGTGAAAATGTATTTCTTAAAGTGAATGATGGTCTTATGTATAGTAGGGTTCATCTGATTACGCTTTTGTTTTCTAGCCTAACCCATAGTGTAGAAGATTTTTTGAGTTTCTAGATACATGTCGTGATGTTGAAGTGTGAGGAAATTTTTCCTGATGATGTCATAGGCCTACCTCCATGTAGAGATATACACATATTTATTGATATACACTGTGATATGGGACTGATATATGTGATAGATTATTGAAAGGCTCTGAAATATATTCTTGAATAGAGGGTATAGTAAGAGGGATTATGGTGGAAGGGATCCATGATACCCATTGTTTCACCCAAGGTACCCCCGATTTTTTTTCCTATTAAGTGAATGGAATCTTGGGGATGTGAGTGGACAATCCACACTTGAACCAGGTGACCATGGAGAACAATTATCCACTGTTGGTGATTGATGGCCTGTTTGATTAGTTTTGAAGAGAAAAATTGTTCTCAAATGGTGAACTCAAATCTGGCTATCACCAACTGCACCTAAGGTATGGTGATATTCCAAAGTTGACATTCAGATGTTACTAAAATAATTTTGAGTACTTGATAATTCTATTTGGAATTACAAACACCATAGAAATGTTCATCAGACTCAATACTTGGATCTTTCCGCAATTCCTAGACCAGTTCTTAGTTATCTACATCAATGATATCCCTATGCACCCAACAACTAATGACGATCAATAGAGATCTGGGAGGATAGTTCGGGATGTACACTATGAGAACCATCATTATGGAATGCTCTTGAATTATTAGTTTTGGATTTAGGTGAACCACTTTCTAGGAAATGTTATCTTAGTGGGTGGAGTGGCAGTAGACCAAGAAAGGTCGAGGCAGTGCTATCATGGGAGCCACCTAAAAACATTAATGATGTATGGAGTTTTTTTATTGTACTATAATATTAAAATAGATTAATGCCTACATTCTCTCAAGAATCAGCACCGATGAAATATTTAATTCCAAAGTGGAATCTTTTCATGTGGATTTCAATGTTCCAGTAGACATTCCAATAGTTTAGGTTGAGTTTATAGAGTGTTCCCCTCTTGAGATTTCTGGAGGAGGGTCTCGAGTACATGGTTTTCAACAATGCATTAGAAATTTGGCTTCCTTGTGTTTTGATGTGGAGGCATTCCATGTTTTCCAATGGTTCATAGCAGTTAAGACAACATGAGAAGAACTATGTGACCCATGATCCATAGGTTTTAATGGTAGTCTTTACATTGATGATTTGGAGAGACTACCAGATGCGAGAGAGGTGTGTCACCAACAATGATCACAAGAAGTTCAAGTATATCTTCTCTCAGAATGACGTAAAAAAGCAACAGAGGTGATGGATATAGTTCAACTGTGATTATGAATTCTGAATGAATATACTCTTTTGATGGGGAACAAGGTGTTAGATTCTCATAGTATGAGATCTAAATCGTTGTTGTTGACCGAGATGTTGGAGATGTTGGCCTCATAACAATTATCCTTTTTGGACTGATTTGGATCATCTGAGCTCCACTCGATTGATGTCACAATTGTACACTTATATCTAGACAGGGAAGCACAATTTTTGGATATCAATTGGGATACCTTACATTCTTAGATATTCCTAGGCCATGCTCCTAATAGATTTCATAATGGTGGGGAGAACATTATTCTTCTAAAAGGGAGCATGGTATTACTAGTGATATTTTGGGAAGTGATTATGAGAGTGTTTCATTCATCGACATTGGTGGTACATCCATGTGTGGAAATCTTGTACGAGGTCCTCTGACATTAGTTATGGTGATCAGGGATGAAGAAACATGTTTCGTATTCCATCTCTCAATGCCTTACTTTTCAAAAAGTGAATGATGAGATCCATGTTCCAGTGGGTTTTCCCCCAAATAGTGTAATTCCTGAATAGAAATAGGAGGTGATACATATAGACATAGTGATGGGATTACCATGTATGCATATGGGAAATGATTCCATCTAGGTAATCATAGATCGATAGACCAATTCATCTATCTTCTTTTCTATACAAGTGTAGAGATTAGAAGAGAGATTAGGATGACTCTATGTGCAGTAAATAGTCCCTCTACATAGAGTTTCATTAATGATTACTTCTGATTGTGATGCCTTATTTGCATCCAGATTTTGGATGAGATTACATGAGGCATTGGGGACCCATTTACAAATGGGCACAATATTTCACACCTAAACTGATGGCCAGACTAAGCATACCAATCATGTCCTAGAATAAGCATTGGGAACTGGATTGTTGGACTATGTTCATAGTTCGGTGGACCACCTACCAATTGTGGATTTACCCTACAACATCATATACCATTATAAAATTATCCTGTAACCATTCGAGGACATGTGCGGGTGACCCTACAGGTCACTATTTCGTTAGACTAACCTAGGAAAATCAACATTAACGGACCCCAAGTTAGTGTGACCTACAAAAGAGATGTATCATATCATAAGTTAGTGTATGAATATTGAATAGATCCATAATATTTAAAATGTTTATTGGATTTGGAGGCCTCTATAATTTGGGAAAGGATATTATATGTTCCTTAAATTTTCACCTAGATGTGTATTACAGATATTTGGATGTGGAGGAATGTAATCTTTGAAATTCATCATCCCATTCTAACTACTGTGTAGCATTGTTGACGTGACATATATCTTATCTCTTCTTGTATATTTAGACCAGGTACATAATGTCTTCCATGTGTCGTAGTTAAGGGGGTATGTGCATGACCCATCACATGTTACCCACTTGGGAGAGTTGGACATCAAAGATGGAGTGACCATTGCTGAGTACCCAGTCATGATCAATGATCATAATGAGAGGATCCTTCATGGTTGATCATTTTATTTAGTGGGTTTTTTATTGTAGTATGGGAATCATTTAGACATCGCATCGGACAAGGAGTCTCATATTCATTCTAAGTCCCCACATCTTTTAGTTTGGCCCTTGTTTTGTCTTTCTGAGTATGTAAATCCCAAAGGTGGGTAGAATATACTATCTTATATTTATTATGTCTTATTTTTAAATTTTATATTAATATATTTTGAGACTAAAAGCTGATTCAGAAAACAATTGCAATGACTTATTTTCCCCAAATCAAATATTTTAAATGTATAAATAATACTAAATAGCTTGTGTGAGAGGTTTTCCCAATAAATTTAAAAAAATTCTAAATTGTTTCCCTGATAAAAAATAAAAGGAATTGTTAAACATATAATTAGATATTTATCTTAGGTTTGAATAAATATTAGTTAGTGTGGGTCGATTGGTGAAACATTTCCATGGTGTTTTTAATGAATAAAATTATTTTGTAAAATTATTCATTTTCATTCTCATTATTGCATTGATTAACAGTATTAAATAGATTCGTATGTTAGAATCCAAGGGTTAGATGCATAACCCTAGAAATAATGGAAGACCATTGGAGAGGGATGGATATTTTGTATAACCCTATTAGACGAATGAGGACAGATTGTGGATTGATGATAGACATACATTGGATTGGAAAAATATTTTCAATGATGATGACAATGAATCATTATTCATCATCGATTGAACTGAATCAATGTTATAAATATGATTTATTTGTATTTCATCCAAATTAATGATTTATTTGACAAACATACATCAATCATTGGACAAATTGATTCACAGATACTGAATATTGTAGGATGGATTTATTTTCCTGGTTTTGAATTGATTTTTATTATGGTAGTTGATTTATTAATTTCAAATTATAATATAAATAGATCAATATGGAAACAAGAATTGTTAGATGTTATTTCTTAAAAACCATTCTCATTATCCCTCCCACGTTCATCGTTTGTCATAAACGATCTTTGTTGGCCTATGGCTCAGAAATTCATGATCAATCAATCATTGTGTACCTGTTTTTTGCTTAAATGATCTGATATCACAGATCTGGGTTCAACATCAAATGAAGGGGGTAGGAAAATAGAGAATAATCAATTCAATAAAAGGAGGATAACCAAATTCATATTATTTATTGTGCTTTAACACACAACAATGAATGCTGATTTGGCCTATTTTTTTCACGTAGATCTGCTTCTAAAATGAATTTTTTGGAGATGGAATGCAACAGATGAGATTTGATAATTTTATTATATGGAGAGATGTTATCTAGTTAGAAGTACAATGGTGCCTGATCAAACATAGAGAGTGGATATAGGATTCCGAAAATGTACATAGAACACAACGTGTTAACCAATCTAGACACTGTGTGGCCCCCCAGAGAGGTGTCTAGTGTTATAGAGGTATTTAAGTATCACATGACTTGTGTAATGGACTACTAAGAATATTGTACCTCACTAGATACTCAAAATATAGTTTGGAATATACATGGACACAGGGTGGAGTACACATGTTTCCCACATAACCTGCACTCCGCCACACAACACATGTTAGGTCGATTACACGGTATAAGTCATATAGCGGAATTCATACATGGGTACATGGACAAAATCTATGTACTAAAAAATGGGTAAATTATATAGGATGCCTATATTAATTTAACTAAAAAATTGACATAGTTTGAATGATATAAGAAATTTAAATGAGAAGAACCCTGTGTAAAGGGACATTGTGTGTAAAACCTTAACACATTTTGTACTATTTTATCTATGGAATAGATATCATGTTCTCTATATAATTGAAATGTTTCATTAGGTTATGTTCCACATTTGATTTCATTACATGTAGGTATTAATCATTTATTACTCATAGGACTATGAACCCTTTAGTGGGAGTACCATGATAGAGTTGTTGGAATCCATATGAGAGTCCTAGAGTGAGATCCTTTATTCATATCTATACCCTAAGTGGAGTTCTGGATATGGGTATGACTAGAACTACCTATTCATTGATCACTTACATAGTTGTGTTCATCTAGGTTGAGTTTTTTGGCATCTCTATATGGCCATGGGAGTGAACCTCATCTGTGTATCATATACTCTTCTGATAAATCGATGCGTATACTTCTCCAGATGAGAATTGATGTGAAATACTTCTTGAAGAGATGTAATCAATTGTATCAGACTCTCTAGTGTGTTCTACAAGATAATTTCATTGTGTAATATTTGAGAAATAATACAATGTTGGTATACTACATGTGTGGTTTACCTCTTAATAGTGTGTCTTGAATTGAGTATATTTAGATATTCCGGTAATATTTGTTGTATAATTATACCTAAGAAGATATGACTATTAATTCCATTTTTATATGATTTGTGTTTTTAGGGCGTTCTACGGATTATTGTTATACTAACCCCTGTATGGGATTATCCTGAATGTGTCATGTCCCCTGTAGTTGATCAACCATTTGATGTACTCGTTGAATGACTAGGACCAGACCATGCATTATCATACTAGACAGACCTATGTGTGTTTCTATGGATATCAAATAGTAGTCCCAATACCATTATATTCATGATGTTATTTTGTAATATGATTATCTATATTTTGATTTTATTTGGCCCTGATTACTTCCTTTACATCCTATCATACTCTGGTTGAAGGAAATAGATGTAGCATGGAGGCCTACTAGGGGAGTCACGACACGGGAACCTCTGGGCAGGTTTATGATTTGTGACAACCTACTAGTTCCTTTTGAAATCCAGAGATGTTGTATTGAAGGATTCTGGTAATGGTAAGAGAATATTCTATCATTATGTCCCCTATTCATTCTAGATATTTCATCTCAGGTGTGTTTAGAGATAACTATAGATCACTAGAGGAACTGACATACTGTCTAGTTTAGCTTATTTTGGCTTGGATTATATTTCATTATGGTATCTTAATGCTTTTAACATTGTACTATAGTGTTATGCCTATTTTTCATATATTAATCATTGTTTATTATTTTCTTATTTTACATATATTACATGATAGGCTTGTTTAGGTGGTGTGTCTAGTTTACCTTGGTTGGTTCGTTTTAATATTTGTGGGTTAAACCTATACACAATTATGTAAACTCAATTATACAAAATATGCATAAAATATTGATTTCTTTTATAATTTTAATATAATAAAATAATATTATATATCATTTACATAAAAACTAAGGAATTATATTTTTTATCATCTGTGTTTTTTAACATTGGTTCATCATCTAATATATATAAAACCAAAAATGTATTTATTTTTTGATTTACATTATATAAACCTCTATGGATATTATTATTCTCACTCACCATCAAGGATTTTTATGTTCTTCTGGATTTTTATTATCAGTTCTCAAAATAACTAATGTCCAATGTTGCATATTTTTAAAAATATATCACTATATATAATTCCCATGGAATACAAAAAGATAAAAGTACAATAAAATAATATGAAAATGAAAATGAGAAAAATATACACTAGGGTTTGGACTCTTTTCATTACTCATGATTGTGTAGTATAACTCTAAATATCATTTATTGGTAATAATTTTCATTAAAAACATTCAATTTTGTGTATTTATCAACATAGTTGTAAAAATCTAATGTCATAGCCTTTCTATTTCTACTCAATTGGTATTATTGTTTTTCATCATTAATGAAAAAAATCATTCAGTTATAGTAAAATCTATATTTTTTTGTTCTAATAATGGGGAAAAATACTTAAATGAAATTAAATATTGATAGAATATTATAATACCTTGGTAAATGTGGTACAATGATGAATCAATGGAGCGAAGGAGCACATGAATGATAAACGAGTATACCATGATTGTAGAAAAGGGTTGAATTGAATTCTATAGACAATATTATAAATAATGTGTTTAAGAATGATAATTTTATTGGTTGGAAAATAAAAATTGAATGGGAGATCTTTGAAAAAATTAAACCATCATGAACTTGTGATTATAAATTTTTGTTTTAATTTATGTTATGTATATAACTGAAATAAAATATTATATTTCAAAAATTTGTTATATGCCAAAAATGTTAATTTTTTAAATTAGTTTATATATAATTAATATTAAAAACTTCTATAAAAGAGTTTTGTAAAAAAAGCACCTTTAACATCGATTATACATATAAATTTCATTAATATTATAATATTCATTGTTTGTTTTGTTAAATTTGGTATTAAATATGCATTTATTTATAGTTATTGATTTAATAAATTAATAAAAATTAGTTATATGATAACTTATGATGGATCCAATATATGATATCTACTTTTTATGATAGTGATTTAAATATTATACACAAATATATATATATATATTACAATGTCAATATTATATAAAAAAACTAATAAAAATTGATAAAAAATTTATTCATTAATTATGCATATAAAATCATATGTTATATATTTTTTATTATATTAAATATTAAAATATATTATAAAAATTAAAAGATAAATATTTTATCATTTCTCACTAGTACAGAATTCTATTAATATTTTACCTCTATACATTCTAGCTAAAATGGTAGATAATGGATGTTCTCATATTAGCGATAGAGAACTACACTAATAACGTGTTCATTAATCAGTACAAAAAAATGATGATAAAAGAACCCATTGTCAATTATTTTATTAATAATGATAAAAGAACCCTATATGAATGTTTTTTTCTTACACTAACGAACGCAGATCATTATTAATACTATATTAGTGCTCATTAAAGGTATATTCCATTAAAAATATCATTAGAAAACATATATTAATATACAATCAAAATTATATTTAAAAAACATTATATATTTTAATAAATATGATACATATAATAATGAAAATGATTTTACAGTTATCATAAATCACATTTACCAAAAATACACTATAAAATAAATAAAAAGTAATAATATTTAATTTTTATTGAATATTTTAATAATAAATTTCCATTTAATAACAAATGGATGACATTAAAATTTATTAAATTAATGAATAGTCTAAGATAAGTCCAAATAAGGACTCTTACTTAAAATTAAAATAACATTAAATTTGGGTATATTTTTAGGCTCTATCATATATTAAATAATTTTTTTAAATAGGAACAACATGTTGACCATAGGGACCCCAATTCAAATTATTTTGGTCAAAATGTAATGGAATACTTGTAAAGATGATTTTTTTGTTATTGTACATTAATTTTTGAACCATTTATGGATTTTCATCCTCATTTCATGGTGTCCTCTTTTCTGTTTTATGTAAAGAATAAATTATTTCCATAATATTATAATCATATGAATATTATAGTATTGAAATTTCACAATTTTTAAGGATGATGTGTTATTTATAATTAAATATATATATATATATATATATGTTTTTTTATTTATTTATAAATTGAAAATAAATTGTACAACATAGTATTTGCATATATTTTCATAAAAATCTATTTTTAATTATAAAACTCATAAGGAAATAAATATTTATTACTAAATTTATATAAAATATAAAATATATATTTTATTTACCTTATAAATATCCATTAATATTTAATTAGCTATTCATGTAATGTTTATATAAAAGTCGTTGTGTTTGTCAATAATGAAATATATATTTATGTTTATATTCTAATATATGTAAATAAATGATGATATTTAAATATTTGTGGGTGTTTGTGTGATATATAAATGTGAATTTCTATGAATATATGTGATTGTATGTATGGGTTAGTATTATAACTCAATTATTTTAAAATAACACTATGTTCGATAGTTTAAACCACACACAAATCGATGATTAAGTTAACCGCAACATATTATTAAAATATTATTATTTAAATAGGACCATTATAACCATACAACTAAATTAGTGTGTAAAAATTGGATAAAATACATTATGAAATATATATAAAGGATATAATAAATATAAAATTATTTATAAATTCTAAAGAAATATGAATCAATTTTTAATGAAGAAATTTATTATTATAAATTATACATTTCTCAAAAAATGAATTTTCATGGTGTTTGTGAAAACAATATTATAAAATTTGGTTGTTATTTTGAAAACATAAATATATAAAATGAAATTAATTTCTTATTTCATCATATTGGAATAAAATTATGGTGAAATTTGTTGAACTTCTATAAAATATTCATTTATCAATAAAAAGTACAAAATTGATTTTTTGTAAAACAATAATTTCATTGAATAAATTAAGAGTGTTAAGAGTCAAATTATTTATTAATTTTTATTTAATATTAAAATAATGTCCATTTAGTAATTTATAATCCAATTAATATCATTTGAAAAATCATAATTCTTAAATTTATTATAACTTTATTCTTATTCTTCAAATTATTTTTCCTTTAAACTATTATGAAGCTCAAAATGTTCCCCCATTTATATTAATTAAAATAAACCCTAATTATAATATATTTAAATTAATTAATTTCATTATATATCTAATATTTTTAATTTATATTCATATAATTATTATTTATATTCGTAATTTTTATATATTTTTCATATTTTCTATGAAATAATCCATTTGTTTAAAAACTCTACTCTGTAGTACATGTATGTTTTATTTTTAATTAAATTCCTCAAATTATTTGAATTTTAGTTAATAAAATGTATTCAATATTTTTAATCAACATAATTTATTTATTATGATATTCTCGTTGAAATATTTTCTATATTGAATTATAACAACATTAAAATTATAGTTATCGTGATAATAATTAAAACGGTAAAAGTTAGTAATCCGAGAGGTTAAGAATATAAAATATCAAAAATATGTAATTTCTAGTGGCATAGATGTGTGTTTTATAAAGGTTTACTCCAATATATTATTAATTACTTTTGGATGCATTTTTCATTAGTATGGATTCATATATTGATAAATTTTCGGTATTTATAGAAATGACACTCCTCCTTAGTTATATACTAGAACATGACCCCCTCTATTAAAAAACAACATGAATCTAGTTTTTATAAATATAACCTAAAAAACACCACCTTTAATCATTGGACTCATTCTTCATCTTCTGTTCATCCAAAAATACTATATCTAATGTCATTAATAAGATATTAAAATGAATTTAATCTAATATAAGGTAATCAACATCACCGAGCTCCTACATTTTACTACATCATTATAAACCATTATTTATGTATTAAAAATTACTATATAATAAAACCAGTATATTCTATATTGTGATATGTTATATATTTTTTATTTACATGATTTATTCATCTCCACTTCAATGAAATTGGAAACAAATTCATCATTTGTGGGTATAAAAAACTACAATATCACGAACTGATGTTATTATTTCCCACCATCACCTCTCATTGATGTTCATGAGGATGGATTTAGTATTTTTATTTGATTAAATTTAGATATTAATAATTATTATATTATAACATATCATATAACATTATATATCAGCTACCGTGTTCAAATTATAATGGTATTCATTTGTACGATGGAATAACGCCTCCTAAAGCAATGTTAATCAATTTTATCCAAATCAAATTGATGGTTTATTTAATTTTACAAAATGAAAAAATATTTTTTATATGATGTAAATAAATTTAGTTAAATATAATACTACAATTAATTCCATCTATTATGATCATGTAAAAATATAATTGTTATTCATGTATTCATATGGCCTACCGTCTCCCTGATTCTGACCATCTCAGGATACTGAATGGAAAGGTCATTTCCCTCTGTATGCCTTCCCAGAAAAGCTACTCTGTTTCCTCTATGGAAAACCATTCTGAACAAACATGTCTTAGATGAAGCAACATGGTAATCTTCAAATGATATATCACTTCAATTTTACCATAAAAAAATATTTTTGGATAAACATTTAATAGAATTATAACTCCTAAAGTTATCTAAACCGACCTATGATACCAACTATAAGGCCCCATACTTAAACCTTACTTAATCTTGTGTTATTACAGGATTAAACATTGAGGATCTTTTCGGGATTAGAGTTTTAGAGAATTAGATCATAAAACATGGATTACATTCCACATATAAACAAAGTGGTTACATAAAGATAGTATTCTTGTTTCCCATCAATGGTAAAATATTTAAAATAAAACATGGTTTCTTTCTTGACATTTCCTTGATACTATCATCATATCATGTACCTTTCCCTTGACTTGTGAAAAAAATTACAAAAAAATTGGGATGAGAATAAAAAGCTCAGTAAGGGATATAAAAATATGGAAAGGAAACATGGGTATATATATACATAAGAATGAAATCATACATTACCCATAAAACATAAGCACTTTAACATACCTCATCAAATCATGAATAAATTATAGAAATCATAAGACAAAAAGGTAACTTGAGGAATTCATAACATTCTTACATAGGGAGTAACCCTCTTGGTTACGTTTTGGAATACCCATCACAGTATATTCCCTAAATCTATTCGGAGAAACCTTAACGTTTCACTCCTTCGCGTTACCCAATACATTGGAGATCTATATCGGGATCACCCGCCCTTAGTTTATCAGGGAACCACCCGTATTCATAATAATTCCCAAGAACCTCAACATAATCGTATCACATAAAACATGCATATAGGAAACATACCATTTCCACCTTTCAATCACAAGATATAAATATAACACATTGATATAAAAACATTATTAAAACCATTTTCAATACTAAAATAAAAGAAAAGTAAAACATGGTATTTATTTTTCTCTTAAAAAAAGGAATGGCTTGTAGAGGAAACCGAAACTCAAATAATGGTCACGGCGGCAGAGAAGTCGTTGTCGTCGCATACGTACGACTAAAACATTTCCTTTTGTTGTTTAGTAAAATGCTTCGTATAAAAAAGATTCCATTTGGATAAACGTAAAATTCAAAGGGGTTTATACACCGTATAAAAGAAGGTTGTGTATAAAACAAAATATGCCTCAATGAAAAGAGATTGAGACGAAGTCCCATACATCGGGTCCGACTTGACTCAGTCGTTATTTAATCACCTGAATAATAAACTTGAGTTAATTTCTACTTGTTTAAGAACCTTTTTTAAGTTCATTATTCCTTTTATATCACTTATTTCCATGTCATGAACACTATGTAATTATTTAAGTTAATAACGGTCGTTTTAAAGAACATTTTTACTAGAGTCAAAAATAAACCCTTTATAATTACAATTTGTTCATGTATCAATTATATATATAATTAAAATAATGATGTATATATCATATATATCATATATATCCAGTATATACATTTATTTATAATATTACATAATCATTTAGAGGTAGGAAATGAAATGCACCGTTCATGGAGACGGTAAGCCGTACGTATGCATGAACTCTACTTTCATTTCTATTTCGTATCTTATAGAATGGAATCATAATGATATAAAGTTATATTATAATTCTAGTATAATATCATATATAATATCATATTTCCATCCTTTATACGTCCCACATATGGTATTTAATGAATCAAATCACTTTGAGGGGGTGGTAGTCCGCACTTCCTTAAATAAAGATATCGCGTTTACCCATAATGGAAACAATAAAGGTATGCCCAAAATGAAAAATAAAGAATATAAGGAAAACATAAACATATTATATATCATATATAAATATAGTGACATCTTAATGGACACATTTTAAGGTGTTAAAATAATGTTGAACAATCATCGTTTCGGGAGGCATAAATTCACCATCCACGGAAACAGTATGGCCTTTAACCATTAGATGTAGGTGTGTGTAAGTGTAGCTAGAATCCTTCTTATAACAACATCCTAGTATATTGAAGATACTGTAGTTATAACAAAATAAATTAATAAAAAGAGTTTAGGGGGTTGGAGAAGCAAAATAAAATAAAAGGACTCAAGTGAAGACATTACCTTTAAATCGGGTAACTCCCTTTGGTTTGAGATCAAAGGCTTCCTTGAAAAGACTTCTGCCCAAATTGAGGCTTCAAGGAGTAAGAGAGGGATGTGGAGAGACAAAATGGGCAGGGGTTGGCCGAGCCAAAGGCTTTTGTATTGTGGGTAAGGAGGTAGAGGTGGGGGCCTTTTATAAGAGGAGAGGTGGGGCACTCTTGGAAAGTAAAGAAATGTTACTTTATTTGAAAATGATTTTCGGATTCAAAAGTTCCCACATTGAAATAATTCTAGGGTAAGGTGATAAGGGTTCTAAATCCACCCATACAATAGTATTTGGACACGTGTACGTCGTAGATTTCACATTATCATTTCATTTTATTTAAATCATTTATTATTGAGGTAATCGCTGCATCATCATGATGTCAAAAATAATTTAATAAATTTAAAGTCTAAAAATTATGAAACAAATATCATGATGTAGGAAAACTTTTTATCATTCTAATGAATATTTATAGTCCAAAAGGTCATTTATGTAGACAAAATTAAAAATATTTTACTTAGGTGATACATTCTTTGTCACATTTAACATTCTTTAAAAGTAAAAAGATAAAAAGTCACTTTCTCACAAAAGTGATTCCATGGGGCCCCCAAGTTTGGTACATGGCATCCCATGGTCGTCCATGAGGCAACCAGTAGCTTTATGACATATGTTTTTGGTCTTTTTGTATTATTATGATATCATTTTATTATCTTTAACTACCTGATTACTCATTAATCAAGATAATTAAAGTTAATTACCATCGTTACTATTCATAATGTTCAAAAATAAAAGAGTCTTAATTAAATAATTTAGACCTTATGATTCCAAATATGTAATCCATATTACCAATTTCCAAATACATAAATTTCAATAATTGATTTAAAAATAATTCCCGTAGTCAAAACAAATAGCGGGTTTTTTGAAACAATATCTATGAAACGTTTGGCATTAGATTATGACCAATTCCAAAGTGAAATTAATCCTAATGATCAAAATTGGATTAAATGGTAAAAATATATTCCGATTACACTTTAATACCAATTAAAAGGATAATCTAACCATATAACTAAATTAAATGAAAAAGCAGTTTTGATGTAAAATGCAGTATTTTTCACTATTCATTAAAAAATGAACATTGTCAGAAAAATACCAAAAATTTATCCAAGGTAAAATTCAATGTCCCAATAATAATGAATATGTTTATTTTGACAAATATAGATTATAAAATTGTCAAAACATTTATTTAAAAATGGTTTTCCATCAAAAGGCAGTAAAACAATCTTTTAAGAATATTAGTGTATTCCATGCATAAGATTGTATTTATTTTCATCTTAAGCCTATAAAACACTATCTCAACAATTAATAGACATAGATAAAAATATATATTATTCATTACTTACTTGGGATGTTACAGAATTTGTGTTGAACAAAAAATGTACTTTTAGAATAGAATCATGTACATTGAGAAATATCAGGAAGAGTGTGTTTTACATTGACATGTGGTTTATTTGTACAGGTAACAGATGAAATATGGATCAATTTCAAAAAATATATTGAAAACTATATCATTCATTCTTTGTTTTTAGGTTGGGATGTTATAATTGAACTAAAATATCAATTTAAAATGAAAAACATTCATTATCATTCATATTATTTAATCCATATTTTGGATTGAAACACGGTTGATTAATAAAAATAAAGAATTAATTATGAATAAATTTTATATGGTATCATTAAAACCAATGTTTCATTCTTGTGTTTTAGTGAGTGATTCATGTTTTTAACTAAAATTTCATATTTAGACTAAAAATAATTAAATTGACTCAAACTAGTATAATAATGTGTTTGATTGTCATGAATTTGATTATTATCCATTAAAAATTATACAAGTATTATTTTTGAAAAAAATGAAGACATCTGAGTTTTCATTGATTGTATGAATGTTTTTTACTAGAATATCAATTTAAACTGAAAAAACACAATTATTGTCATATTGGTCAAATCATGTATCTGAATGATGTGAGATTGATTGATAAAAAATATACATTTCCTATGGATACTTTTTCAATTTTATAAATACAATGTTATTATGTTTTTTGGGTTTTCAATGTGTGACACATGATTTATAAAATAATGTCTCTTTCAAATAGAAAAAGGGCACTCTGAGTCATACCAGTATCAACATGTATCAGTTTGACATATAATTAAACTATACTCTTCGGTAAATAAATTTGAACTAATTTTCTCTCATATCAAGATAATCTAAGATGGTTTTTTTAATTTCATATATTTTATAAATCTTTTGAATGAATATTTTCTAAAAACACAATCATCGTATTGTACTGGACACATTGTGTGTTATGTTTACATGTTCCAGATTCATACATATGAAAAATTACATAATGATAATTTTCCAAAACTATCTTGAAAATTGGAGGCCATTTTCACAATTTCTACATTGTGAAAAACAATTTACTCTAAATTTGATTTTTTTGTTAAAACATATTCTTTCAGTCACATAGGCCACACCATTTATCAACATTAATTTTGGTTGATTCACATACAATAACAATGTCTTATGTATCATTTTAAAAATAACTATGACATTCCTGGTGCTTTTTTTATAAATTTTAGTTAGTAATGGCTATTTTAATCAAAAATGAATATTATAAAATAAAATCACATACATTGTGTCACATAAGAATGACCATGATTTTTTTTGACTTTTCGCATATTCCTAAATTTCCTAAATATTATTTGGATCCTAATCCTACCATAGAAAGAAAATTTAATCATTTATTCTTGGTATTTTATTACGTGAAGTGTATTTTGTTTTTAAATGTTGTATATACTTGTCACACATTGTGTCAAATTTATGTTTTAATAAGTCTTATAAATCCCAATTCCTTATATATAATTTACATATAATATCATTATAATTGGAGTTTTTTTCCTCAATTTTAATTACGTGACATGCATTTATTACTAATATATTACTTTATATCTAAAAGAAAATATTTTTAGAGAAAATGGGAATATAGCAGGTTAGATTGATGTGTGTTTAATTGTTACATATTAAAAATAATTAATGGATATTTTTTATAATTTATTATTATATAACTACATTTTTTCTTAATTTTGATTTTGTGATGCGTGTTTTGAATTAAAATATCGATTTTAAAACAAAACAATCACATTCATTTATAATGGAAACATAGTGTATAGTATAAAACCCTGGATGATTCTTAAACATTATAAATTCTATGTGGATTGTTTTCATAACTTATCAAGATAATTGTAGTCTGTTTTTTCTGCTTTTATTATCTTACCCATTTTTTACACAAAATGGTTACATTTAAACTGAATACATGAAAATAGAGGGGAACATCACGTGTCAGGTAACTATATGGTAGATCCTAACCTTTCATAAAATAGATAATGAACATTTTATAAAAATATCAAGATAATTTAACTTTATTAACTATTTTTTATAAGTGACATAATATTTTCCCTAAAATTCACTTTTAATCTTAAAACCTTAGCTTTGAGCCAAACAAGGAGAATCATGTATCGAATTGACATGAATATGATTTTTTCATGTAAAAAATGAATTATTCATCTTTTTTCAATTTTATAAAAGCCATTAATGTTGGTTTTGATAGTTTGGAGTATTTTATGTGTATTTTGAAATAAAATATTGATCTTAAATATAAAAAAATGTGCATGGATTCATATCAAATCCATTGTGCATCCGAGTGATGGGACCTGACTTCTACGCTTCCCAAAGGAGTTATTGGTCATTTTTCTAATTTTAATTTAATACCTATGTGTATTATTAGTTTTTGTGGAATGAATGATGTTTTTAACAAAAATTTTACTTTTAATCATAAATAATTATCTATGAAAAATATTTATAAATTTTTGTTTTAGATTGACATGAGGTTCATTTATACACATAAAAATTATTTATAGATTATTTAATTAATGTATCAAGACAATCCAAGATTATTTTCTTTGTTTTTGGTAGTTCATGTGTGTTTTGATCTAAAATAAAACTTTAATACTAAGTACACACACATAGTGTCATTCTTGTAACCCCTTGTTTTGATGGGGGTGAAAATAATTCCTACACAACACAAATGACATAAAAATTATTTTAAAAAATTATCTAGAAATTACCAATGGGATTTTTTATTTTTCAGTGGGTCATATATGTTCTGAACTAAAATGTAACTTTTAAAATGAATACACTAACATTGAGTCATTATGATTACAACATGTATCAGATTGATGAAAAATTGATTGGTATACATCGAAAATAAAGGACAATTAATTTTCATGATGTATAAAAAATGAAAATAAAATTTCTGAAATTTGATATTGTTATATGTGATTTAATCAATGAAGTATATTTTAAATAAAAACATGCACATTAAGTCATTCTAGAAACACTATGTCTAAGAAAAAATTGGAATTAAAATTTAAAGATAAAAAAGGAATTATGGATCATTTTCTTGAAGTATTTACAAAATATGAGTGGGCTGTTTGTTTTTAATTTTGTGACAGGTTTTTTAATTAAAATTTTAGATTTAAATAGAGAACTCATACATTGACTAATACTTGGAACATAATATGTCTGACTGATGGTTGGTAGACTCTTACACATCAGCATGGAAATTTGGATTTTTTTAAATGTGTTTGGATAATCCAATTTTATTTCATTTTTGTTGAGTGGCACATTTTTTTAAACTCATATTAAATTTTTAAATTTATATTATTTAATTTGAGTCATTACATTAACATTGTGTGTCATAATGATATTTGATTGATTAATACATGCTACAAATGAACTATATATCATTTTAAAAAATTATAATGACAATATGAGTGATTCTGATTAGTTTTAATAATTTAATGGTTCGATAGAACTAAAATGTGACATCTAAACCAGAAACACAAAATAACGGTAGTATAAAGAACATCATGTTTCAGAGTGATGGAGACCTTGAACATTATTGTTTGGGTCCTTGGGATATGTATTGGAAATCCATCCCTCTTATCATAGACCATCATGGTGTATCATAATGTTTTATCATACTTCTTCATGAGTTTTAGTGAGGAGTACCCCATGAATTGTGCCACTAGTGGAAGATATAATGTAATGGTGTATGATAAGCTCATAACTCTATTTCGGTCACTGAATTAAATCATACAGCTCCAAAAAATCCATGGTTTGAAAAGTTAAATGATATTTTACCCATCAGTCTTCACCTTCGAGCTCACTATATACATTAGATCTGTGGTTAAATTGATTCCCTAAATGGATTAAACCATCCTACATTTGGCCTTATAAAATAGAATGAGGAGGAATCCCCTAGTGCGGTTAAAAAAATTCATTATTTTACACCTACTTACTGCTTAGTGGTGACACCAAAATAGTGAAATATGGAAATCCTATCCTCACTTTTGTTGTCAAAGGAAATATGGTTTTGAATAAGACAACGATAGGGACCTACACTGGAGACACCATGAAGGATCAATTATATTTGTTCATGGAAAATTGAGATGAATATAGTGTGGACATATTGGGAAAATTTTATTATTAAATATATGGTTTTTGGATCAACATCCATGGGATTTAAGTAATGTTTACCAAGAGTTTGTGAACATGCACTAAACAACTCTTTGGATGAGTATCACTGTTCATTTTCATATTCATGTTTAATTATAGTTTATGTATGTAACATTGCAAGACTTGAGGATATGGTATTTTTACTTTGTGTGTTTATTTTATTATAATGACATAGTAGTCCACACATAATATCAAACAAATTATTATTTAATCAAAAAATAGTTTTATTTTTTCCAATAAATATTATATCAGGAACAATTATAAACTTTTAGAAAAAATAATTTAACACAAGACCGACATGAGATAAATTTATTATAATGTATAAACAATTATATGTGTGAGAAGAAATAATTATATTTTATAATATAATGATACTTATTAACAGTGAATTATAACTCATAATTTAAATTTTATAAATTTCATTACAATGTTATACATTTTAAAAATAAAATTTTATGTACAATAAAATTTCATGTTAATTTTTTTTCATGTCTCATATGATATAAATACCATGTAAAATGTTACATCTTTCTATAGTATAATCTGGAAACAAGTTAGAAGTTAAATCACCACTATTAAATAAATGAGTGTACATGTGTTTAAAAATAATGTCTTTTTAACATTACTATGTAGAAATAAATTGAACATAAATATGATATAATGAATTAATAAAATGTAATTTTAAACGACAAAACACACTTCATGTTCTACTGGGCACACCCTCAAATGGACTAAAATGTGGTTTATTTGTACACATTAAAAATGACTTCTGGAATATTTTACAAGTGTATCATGAAAATATGTTCACATTTTATAGTTTTATATATGTGATGTGTGTTTTCAACTAAATCCCCAATTACAGTAAAAATAATGATCTTTCAGTCATAAGGGTGGAAGTATTTTTTAAACAGATGTGAGGCTATGTTATATATATCAAAAATTTCTTATAGATCATTTTCATAAATTATACATGAAATATAAATTTCCATTCCTAGTGTTTAGTGAGTGAAGGGAATTTTTGAACAGATATTTGACTTTTAAACTGAAAACATATATCTTGAGTAATACCGTGATAATTATTTGTCAGATTGTTGTGAATTGTATTTTTAGAATCCATAAATAAATTATAGATCATTTTAAAAATATATCAATTAAATTTCATCTTTTTTCATCATTTTGAGCATGTGATGTCAGTTTTAAATAATCATGTGAATTTAAAAAAAAACCACCCACTTATAGGTGTATTTCACATGCCATGTTTTAGAGTGACATGATGCTAATTCATAAACATAAAAAAAATATTTCGGGATCATTTTACGTAATTATTATTGAAAAACCAATATTTTTTCTTAGTTTTCACTGATTTAAAGATATTTTGAATAAAATATAATTTTTAAATAAAAAACAAGCATTTTCGGTCATATGGTAAACATCGTATGTCAGATTACTATGTTGTTTATTTGTACACATAAAATTACTAATGGATAAAATTCATATAGAATCCATTTATTTTATGTGGGTTCTCTCAATTTTGGAAATGTGTTGTGTTTTGAACTAAAATTTATCATTGAAACTTAAAACACAACCGAAGGGTTATATTGGGAACACTATGTGTTGAAGTGGCATGAAACTGATTCGTACACATCAAAAAGGACGTGTGGATATTTAAATAAATTAATAGAATAATACCATTGTGTTTTACTAGTTTTAATTTTGTGATATATTTTTTTAACTAAAGAGCCAGTTTTAAAATAAAAACATACGCTTTGACTCATACGTGAAACATAGTGCATTAGATTGACCTAATGTTGATGCCTTCACATAAAAAATGATATAGTGATACTTTAATTAAGATATATAGATAATAAGTGGATGTTAAATTTTTTTAGAATTTTATTTTTTACATGAATGAAATTTAAGATTATAATTAAAAAAACCAACCATTAGTCATAACAGACACAACATGTGTAGGACTAAATTTATTTTAATAAATAATTGTCACAAGTGAAGTAAGATTAATTTTTATAAAGTATAAAGATAATATGAAATTGTTTTATTACATTTCAGTAATTAATACATGTATAAAACTGAAATTTCACTTTTAACGATTAAAAATTCACATTTAATCATTCCAGGCACACCATATATCATATTGACATGAAGTGGATTCCCATATATATAAAATTAATTAATGATTTATTTTACAAAATCATGAAGATAATTGGATGGTGTTTTAATATATATTTTTTGTGTAAGACACATTGGTAAAACATGTCACTTTTATCATTAATACATGATCTTTTAGTCGTACTATGAACACTATGAGTAAGATTGATGTGCAATTAATCCGTACATTCCAAAAATTATTTATTGTTTATTCTTTGAGATTTTAAAAACAATATGATTTTTTTGATATTTTTTGTTTATGGGATTCCTTTTTTGAACAAAAATATTACTTTTAAACTAAAAAACACACATATTGTTGTATAGGGCTCACTGTGTTTCAGAGTGATGTGTTATTGAGTCGAACTAGTCACAAGTGATTTAGGGATCATTTTAAAAATGATTTCGTACAATACAAGTGGTTTTCCTGGTTTTTAGTGATTGACATATATTTTGAAATTAATTTTCACTTATAATATGAAAAACATACTTTTTTCATATATATCGCATTGCTTTTAAGATTTACAAGTGGTTTATTTTTAAATTTAAGATATTAAATATGGATAAATTTTTTTAAGTATTAATAAAATTATAGTATTATTTTTCAATTTTTAGTTTGCAATGTGTGTATTGGGTTAAAATTATTATTTTTAATAAAAATACACATTATCAATCTTACTTGACAAATTTTGTGTGGGATTGAGATGTTGTTTATTCATATAATTTAAAAATGAATTATGTATAATTTTTCAAATGTATAATTACAACAAAAGATTTTTTGGGTTTTTTTTGTGAGTGGTTCACATTAATATTAGAAATTTTATTTTAAAACATAAAACATGTACATTTGGTCGTACTATTAAAATAATGTTTTATATTTACATGAGAATGGTTGCAAAATTTCATAAATCATTTGGGGTTTTTTACCAATAATTTTAATGCAATATGAGTTATCATATAGCTTTTTAGTTAGTTGATGTTTTTTAAACTAAAATAACTTTTTAAACTAAAAATGCACACATTGATTTATACTTGTTACATTATGTATCAGATTGATGATAGATAGTTATTTGTGAGGTAGAATTAGTAAACCAAAAAAAATAACTTATGGAATATTTAAATAAACTATTAAATAAATATATATATGTGTTTTGTTTGTTTTATGTGAGTGGTAATCCTTTTAAATCTACATATCATGTTTAATTAGAAAATATGTAATTTTATTCATATTGATCAAAACATATGTGGGATTGATATGTGCTGTAGTGGTACATGTCAGAAATTAATTATAATTTTTTTTTCAAAAATATAAATGAAATCTATGTTGGTATCTCTATTTTGATAATTTCATGCACCCTTTGAACTGAAATGTAACTTTTAAAATAAAAATATAAAATATAAGTCTTAAAAACTACAATGTCTATCTAATTCAAATATTCAATATTCTTGAACATAAAAAATAAAAATTACATCATTATCCAATTGGATCTATATATTATGAGTGAGTTTTCTCAATTTTGATTATGTGAATCCTGTTTAGTATAAAAATTTCAATTTCTAATGGAAATAGAATATTTTAGTCATTCTGAACATACTATTTGTGTGATTTTTGTATGATTTATTAAAATATATTCCAAATTTATTATGAATAATTTTTAAAAATCATCATGTTATTCAAAAATTTTATTCCTGGATTTTAGTCACTGGTTCCATCTTTTAAAAAATTGATAATTTTAAACTGAATGCATGCACTATGAGTAAAACTAGGAGCACTGTGTTCTAGATTCACAAATGACTGATTTGTACTCATAAAAATGAATTAAATATCTTTTAATAATGTATAAATTCAATCCATATGTGTTTGATTAGTTTAGATCATTTGTAGTCTATTTTGAATTAAAATTTGGCTTTTACACTGAAAACAGACAGATAAATTTATACATGGAACACTATTTATTAGAGTGATCTGTAGTTAATTCCAAATATACAAAATTATATATGGATTGTTTTACAAATTTATATAAAATAAAATTATTATTTTATTTTATGTTTATGAAGGATTTTTATAATAGATGATTACCTTGAAAATAAAAACATTATATTTGAGTCATATTGGTTACACCATGTGTCAGATTGACATGAGGTTGATTCGTAAACATCAAAAATTACTTATGGATAATTTTTCTAAAGATTCCAAATAGGGAAATATTTTTATAATAGTTTTTATTACATTATGTGGGATTTGAAATAAATTGTAAAAATTAAATAAATACACGATCTATTAGTAAGAAAGCAAACAAAATGTTTTTTTTATTATTGTACGGTTTATTTCAGCCTGTAAAAAATGACTTCTAAATTGGTTCACAAAATTATAAATAAAATATGAGTCTTTTTATTTTTTTCAATGAGTGATTCATCTTTTAATATAAAATTCCCGTTTTAAATAGAAAACACAAACATTGAGTCGTAGCATGCATATCATGTATCATATTGACATGACTCTGATTAATACCCATTAAAATTATTTAGAGATAATATTCCTTAAAATTAAAGACAATTATAGTGTTTTAAATTTTTTATAGTTAGTTAAAATATTTTAACTAAAAAAAATTTAAAGTAAAATCACATTATTTGAGTAATATAGTATAAACTATGTATCATATTAATGTGTGAATGATTTGTAAATTTTACAAATGACTTCTGAATTGTGTTCATAAAATATTAAAATAAAATGATAGAATTTTATTATTTTTCTATGGTTGAAACGCATTTTATTAAATAC
Organism: Viscum album; assembly: GCA_963277665.1. Taxonomy (NCBI): domain Eukaryota; kingdom Viridiplantae; phylum Streptophyta; class Magnoliopsida; order Santalales; family Viscaceae; genus Viscum; species Viscum album. The sequence goes on from OY728131.1 coordinate 1,115,070,604, forward strand.
ACTGTAAAACTAAAAGATTACAATTTAAGTCATATAGGTCACATTTTTTATCTCGTTCAGATACAACCAATTTCAACATGTTCAAAATTAATTATGGATTTTCTTCCAAGAGTGTTAGTAAAATTAGAGAAGGGGTGATTAATTCTGATTATTTAAAACTCCTTTTGAAAAAAATTGTTACAGTTATATAAAATACATACACATTGAGTTGTATAGGCCACACCATGAGGTATATCGATATATACATGATTTCTAGATAAATCAAATGACTTATGGATTATTTAAAAATTTTATCAATAAAATATGATTTTTTTTCTATATTTTTTATAATATGAATTCTTATTTGTAATAAACATATGATTTTATATAAAAACATTGACCATCATTAATACAAACCACACTTTTTTGTTAGGTTGATGTGTGACTGATTCATAGACATCAAAAAAGAATAATGAATCCTTTTCCTAAATTATCTAGAATATACAAGTTTAATTTTATTTTTGGTTGTTGAAGTATGTTTCAAAATAAAATGTTTCATTTAAACTGATAACACAGACATTGGGTAATTCTAGAAAAACTATTTATATTTATATAAAACCCAGATTTTTGAAAATAATAAAATTATGTTTGATAACATATGCCCCAAAAAATAATAAACATGGATAAGAATGTTACACCATGAGAATATAAAATATATTCATTTTATAATAAATTTAATATCTTAAATATTTTAGTGTATTCACAAACCTAATATTTTTATATTTGATAGTGTCTTCATCTATAAGGTCCCAGACTTAAACATTATTTAATCTTGATTTATTAAATGATTACATATTTAGGGTCTTTTCAGGTTTAGATTTTTAGAGAAATTGATCATAAAGAAAGCATTACATTCCACATTTAAACAAAGTGGTTACATAAAAGACAGTACTCATTTTTTCCATCATCGGAAACATATTTAAAATAAAACATAGATTCTCTCCTGACACTTCCTTGACACTATCATCACATCATGTACCTTTCCCTTGACCTGTGAAAAACATTTCAAAAACATGGGATGAGCATAAAAATATCTATAAGGGATATAAAAGTATGAAATGAAAACATTAGTCCATGTATGAAATCATACATTACCTGTAAAATATAAAAATTTTAACATACCTCATCAAATAAGGAGTAAATCATAAAAATCATAAGACATAAAGGTAACTTGAGGAATTCATAACATTCTTATGTATGGAGTAACCCTCATGGTTACGTTTGGAATACCCATCACGATATATTCCCTAAATATCTTCGAAGAAACCTTGAGGATTAACCAATTCACATTAACCAATGCATTGGAGAGCTATATCGGGATCACCTGCCCTTAGATTATCACGGAACCACCCTACTTCATAAACAATGCCCAAGAACCATAACATAATCGTATCACATAAAACATGCATAATGGAAACATAACATTACCACATTTTGATCACAAGATATCAATACAACATATTGATATATGAAAAATATTATGAAAACCATTTTCAATACCAAAATAAAAGATAAAAGTAAAACATGGTATTTAATTTCCTTTAAAAAAGGTTATTGCTTGTAGAGGAAGCTGAAACACAAATAATGGTCATGGCGGCGGAGAAGTCGTTGTCGCCCCATACATACGACAAAAAAACATTCCCTTTTGTCATTTAGTAAATAAATCATATAAGAAAGATTCCTTTTGAATAAACGTAAATGTAAATGGAGTTTATACACCATATAAAATAAAGTTGTCTATAAAACAAAATATGCCTCAATGAAAGGAGATTGAGACGAAGTCCCTTACCTCTGGTCTGACTTGACTCGATCATTCTTTAATCTCCAAAATAATAAACTGGAGTTATTTTCTACTTGATTAGGAACCTTTTTCAAGTTCATTATTCCTTTTATATCACTTATTATAATGTCATGAAGACTATGTAATTATTTATGTTAATAACAGTCGTTTTAATGATTATTGGTACTTGAGTAAAAAATAAACTCTTTATAATTACAAGTTGTTCATGTATCCATTATATCCAGAGTTATATTCATGATGTAGATATCATATATATCATATATATCCAGTATATACATGCATTTATAATATTACATAACATTTAGAGGTAAGAAATGAAATGCACCGTTCATGGAAAGGGTAAGTCGTACGTACGCATGAACACTACTTTCATTTCTATTTCATATTTTATTGAATGAAACCATAATGAAATAAAGGTATAGTATAATTCCAGTATAATGTCATATATAATATCATTAACTCCATCCTTTATACTTCCCACATATGGAATTAACGAATCAAATCACATTTAGGGGGCGGTAGTCCGCACTTCCTAAAATGACGATATCGTGTTTACCCATAATGGAAGCCATAAAGGAATGAAATAAATGAAAAATATAAAAGCTTAAGGAAAACATAAACATATCATATATCATATATAAATATAGTTATATCTTAATATCCACATTTTAAGGTGTTAGAAGTCTATTGACCAATCATCGTTTCGTGAGGCAGAAATTCTCCATCCACGGAAACACTATGCTCTTTAACCATTAGATGAAGGTGTTTGTAAGTGTAGCTCAAATCCGTCTTATAAAAACATCCTAGTATATTTAAGATACTGGTGTTGTTACAAATGAAATGAATAAAATGAGTTTAGGGGGTTGGAAAAGAAAAATAAAATAAATTAACATTAGAGAAGACTTTACCTTTAAATCAGGTAACTCTTTTTGGTTTGAACAAAATTGGTTTCTTGAAGAGAATTATGCCTAAAGTAAGGATTATATTATGAATAGAGGGATGTGGAGAGATAAAATGAGCAGATCTTGGCAGAGCCAAAGGCTTGAGATGTGTGGGTAAGGAGGTAGAGCTGGGGGCCTTTTATAAGAGGAGAGGAGGGGCACTCTTGGAAAGGTATAAAATGTTTCTTTATTTTCAAATGAGTTTCCAATTTTAAAGGTCCCACATTGATATATTTCTAGGATAAGGTGATAATGGTTTGATAAATAATCATCCAATAGGACTTTGGCAAGTGTATGTTATAGATTTTATATTATCTTTTCATTTTATTTAAATCGTTCATTAATGAGGTAATCGCTGCATTATCTTGATGTCATAAATAAATTAATTTATTTAATGTATAAAAATTATAAAAAAATACAATGATGTAGGAAATATTTTTATCTTTCCAATGACTATTTATAGTCCAATAGATAATTTATGTAGACAATGTTATAAATGATTTAGTCAGGTGATACATTCATTGTTATATTTAACTTTCTTTAAAAATAAGAAGATAAAAAGTCTTTATCACACAAAAGTGATTACATGCGGTCCCCAAGATTGGTACAAGGCATCCCATGGTCAGCCCTGATACAACCAGTAGCATTATGACACATTTTGGGGTCATTTTTATTATTGTGATATAAATTTATTATCCTTAACTACCTGATTACTAATTAATCAAGATAATTAATGATAATTACCGTCGTTACTGTTAATAATGTCAAAAAACAAAAGAGTATTAATTAGATAATTTGGAAATTCTGATTCCAAATATGGAATCGATTTTATGAAATTCAAAACATATAAATTTCAAAAATTAATTTACAAATAAATCTCGTTGTCAAAACAAATAGTGGGTTTTTTAGAATCAATATCTATGAAAAGATTGGCACTTGTTTTTGCCCAATTCCAAAGTGAAATTAATCCCAATGACCTCCATTGGATTACATGGTAAAACTATAATCTATTTACACTTTAAAACAAATTAAAAAGTTAATCTAACCATATAATTAAATTAGATGAAAAAGTAGTTTTGATGTAAAATGCAGTATTTTTCATTATTCTTTAAAAAATCAACATTTTCATAAAAATGCCAAAAATTTATCCAATGTAAATTTCAATGTCCAAATCATAAATAGTAAATTTCTTTTGAAAAACAGAGCTTATAAAATTGTCAAAAGTTTGATTTTAAAATTGTTTGCCACTAAAAGGGAGTAAAATAATCTTTTAAAAATATTAGTGTATTCCATGCTTAAGATTGTATTTATTATCATTTTATTAATCTAAAACACTATATAATTCATAAATTGACATAAATATGAATATCTATTATTTATTTCTTACATGGGATGTTACATCCTTCCCCCATTTAGAAAATTGTGTCCCCGCAATTTATTTACTTATCGAATAAGTCGGGGTATTTGGCCCTCATTGCATTTTCAGATTCCTATGTTCCCTCTTCACTCATGTGGTTTTTCCACAAAACCTTTACATGATGAATCACATTATTCTACAACACTTTCTCCATGTGGTCAAGTATCTAGACCATTTTTTCCTCATAATATAGGTTCTCTTCCAGCTGACTACCTCTAGACTCAAAACATGAGATGGATCTGGCATATACTTCCTTAACATTGAAATAAGAAAAACATTGTGTACCTGAGATAAAATCGAAGGTAAAGCCACTCAGTATGCAACTGATCCAACTCTCTCCAGAATTTTATATGGTCCAATGAAACTTGGACTCACCTTTCCATTCTTACCAAATAGAATCACACTTTTCCATGGTAAGACTTTGAGGAAGACATGATCACCTACTTTAAAAGAGAGATCCTTCTTCATGTTGTCTGCATAACTCTTCTGCCTACTCTGAGCTATTCTAAAGTGTTTCTGTATCAGCTGAAATTTTTCTATCAACTCTTCTACAAATTCTGGTCCCATAAAATTCCTTTCACCTACTTCATCTCATACAGTTGGAGTTTGACACCGCTTCCCATATAATTCCTCATATGGGTCCATCTGTATACTAGAATTAAAACTTTTATTATAAGAAAACTCAACCAATGAAAGATGTTGGTCCCAACTTCCCTGATAATCCATCGAACAAGAATGTATCATATCCTCCAATGTATGAATTGTTCATTCTGACTGCCCGTCTAATTAGGGATGAAAAGCCTTACTAAAATATAATTCAGTACCAAATGACTTATGAAGGCCTTTCCAAAAGTTAGAAGTGAACCTGGGATCACGGTCAGATACAATGGAGAGAAGAACTCCATGTAACCTTACTATCTCTTTAAGATACTAATTGGAAGTTTGATCTAGGGAAAAAGTATCTCATATTGTAAGGAAATGAGAATATTTAGTGAAGCGATCAATAATAACCCAGATTTCATTATTCTCTCGAGGTGTCTTTGGAAATCCCACAACGAAGTCTATGGAAATATTATCCCATTTCCACTTTGGCACTAGTAATGGCTGAAGCATCCCTACAGATAACTGCCACTCTTCTTTAACATGTTGACAAGTCAAACACTTCATAGTATAATCAGCAATGTCTCTTTTCATTCCATCCCACCAGTAACATTCCCGAAGATCTCTATACATCTTAGCACTTCATGGATGATCTGAAAACGAAGAACTATGTGCTTCACAAAAAAACTCTCTCTTCAATTGTGAATCACACGACACACACAATCTCTTCCCAAATCTCAAAACAAAATCATTATCAATGTTGAATTTAGGCAAATTACCCTTCTGAACCAGCTCTACCTTTTTCTACAACTCATTGTCTTGCTTTTGTGCTTGCTTAATTCTGTCTGATACAGAAGATTTCACTGATACCTGAAACAAAATAGTAGAACATCCTGCAACAACAACTTCTATGCCAAGGTTCATCAAATCTTTAACCGAAGGATCATGTTCCAAATGCAACATTGATAATAAAGTATTATTTTTTCGACCCAATGCATCATCCACATTAATTGCTTTTCCCAGATGGTAATGAATTGTACAATCATAATCCTTGATTAATTCCAACCATCTCCTATGTCTCATGTTCAATTCTTTCTGAGTGAATATATAATTTAATCATTTGTGATCGTTATATATTTCACACTTTACTCCATTAAAATGATGCCTCCAAATTTTTAAAGAGAAAACAATAGCAACTAATTCCAAATCATGTGTAGGGTAATTTGCCTCATGTGTTTCAAACTATCTTGAAGCATAAGAAATTACCTGATCATTTTGCATTAGGACGCAACCAAGTCTTTTTAAAGATGCATCACTGTAGATAACAAACTCACCATTCCAAGAAGGTAGTGCAAAAAATGGATCATTCACCAATCTTCTTTTCAATTCATGAAAACAATCATCACATTCTTTTGTCCAGATAAACTTAACACCCTTCCGAGTTAGCTTATTCATTGGACTAGATAACTGTGGAAAATTTCTAACAAACATTCAGTAATATCCTGCCAAACCAAGGATGCTCTGAATCTCAGTTACATTTGTGGGTCTTGGACATTATTTAACAACCTTTGTTTTTTAGGATCAACAGTTATATCATCTTTAGAAACAATGTGACCAAGGAATTAAATTTCTTGCAACCAAAACTCACACTTACTGAATTTCACATACAATTTATTTTCTTCTATGTTTTTCAAAATAACCCTTAAATGACATTCATGCTCCACTTTACTATTAGATAACACCAAAATATCATCAATGAAAACAACCACAAACTTATCCACGAACTCAATGAAAATTTTATTCATAAGGACCATGAATACAGCAGGTTCATTGGTTAGACCAAAAGGCATAACTACAAATTCATAATTTCTATATCTTGTAGAGAACGTGGTCTTCGGAATATCAGCTTCCTTTTCCTTCAATTGATGGTACCCCGATCTCAGGTCAATCTTTGAAAAAAACTGATCTCCCTGATACAGATCAAACAAATCATCGATATGAGGAAAAGGATATTTGTTATAAATAGTGATTTTATTCAAGGCTCTATAATCAATGCAAGGTATCATTGAATCATCTTTCTTTTTAACAAATAAAACATGAGCACCCCATGGTCATGTTCCAGGTCTAATGAAACCTTTCTCTAATAAAACTCGCAATTTTTCCTTCAACACTAAAAGTTCAATTTTAGCCATTTGATAAGGGGGTTTTGAAATTTGCTAAGCATCGGGAACTAAGCCAATGGTAAATTCAACTTCCTGATCTGGTATTATTCCAGTCAACTCATGAGGAAAAACATCAGGATACTCATTTTCCACTAGAATATCATTAATATGAATAGTTCCCTTGTTTTCAACGATATGTGCAAGGTAACATTCATTTCCATCTTTTACAAGTTTCTCGACCTCTTGATATGTTATCAACAGTAAGGGTTCATTCTTGTACACAAACTGAAAGTCTTTTGGAAAAGAAACTTCTTTATCTCTACAGTCAATCTTAGCATGGTAAATAGATAGCCAATCTATACCCAGGGGAACATCTAAGTCTACTAGAGGTAAAACAATAAGATTTCCATGTAGGTTCATTCCACGGAATAGGATAGGAAGATTCTTATAAATTCAATTTGCCTCAAAATTTCCCCCAGGTATTTTTACCACAAGTTTTAGGAGTCATTTTTGATATGGTATTTCCATTTTACAAGAATAGTTTTTAGAGATAAAAGAATGTGTAGACCTTGAATCACAACACATTGGCATAATCTGAAAAAATAAACAAAATACCTGATACCACTTAATTTGATGGCCCAACATCTGCTGAAGTAGTTGCAAAGGATTTCAACACCCCTTTCTACTTGTAGTCTAACTGCTTCCCATCACTCAAGCTCTTTGTCGGACACTCGTTTGCATAGTGACCCATCTCATTGCACTTAAAACATTTCACTAACTGAAAATAAAATTTGGTCTTACTATAACACTGATCTCTTTCATTGCAATCACGGGCCTTATGTCCCATCTTACCACATTGGTATCACTTACCAGAATTCACAAGACCTTCCACAGCATTCCTTTTACCACATTTATCACTAACTGGAAACGTTTTTTTCTTACCATCAGACCATTTTGAAGAAATCTTCCCTTTCTCCTGTCACCTCGGTCTCGTCTTCTATTTGTTTTTATAGAACACTTGATCATCGGCAAACTCCCTTTCCACCTTCTCAGCACATCGAAAAAGATTTTCATAACTTTTGAACTCACGAGAAGATAAAGCCCATAGATATATTGGATTTAATGCTAAGTAAGAAAAATTATTTTACTATCAAGGTATCGGATAAAATTTGGAGCATGCCTTGCCAATCGAGTGAACCTCTCGTCAAAAGCAGAGACTCATTCATCCTCTTGCCTCAATTACAAGAATTGTTTTTCCATCCTAAGTCGAACAGCCTTTGGAAAATACTTCTCAAGAAACATACATTTGAATTCATCCCAGTCGAGAGCATCAATATCATCTGTGTCCCTGATATTTTTAATTATCAGCCACCACTGATCTGCTTCACCCTCCAAACGGTAAATAGAAAGACTAACCTCTTGATTGCCTAAACACCCCATGACATTGAAAATCTTCTCTAGTGCATTAATCCACCCTTCCGCTAGCACAGAGTCAGATGATCCTCTGAATGATGGGGGATGTAGCCTCATGAAATGTTTCACCACTGACATGTTTCTCTACAGCTGATCTGGATGATCTCATGCCTAGATACCACCACCATTTATCGCTTGAGTCAACTGCACCATTACTGCAACAAACTATTCAGTTCCAATTCTGACCATCTCAGGATGCTGAATCGGAAGGTCATTTCCTTCTGTATGACTTCCTAGAACTGCTTCCCTATTTCCTCTGTGGAAAACCATTCTGATCAAACATGTATTATATGAAGCAAAATGGTAATCTTCAAATGCTATATCATTTCAATTTGTCCAAAAAATTATTTTTTGACAATCATTTTATATAATTATAACTCCTAAAGTTATCTAAACCAACCTTTGATAACAACTCTATGGCCCCAGCCTTAAACATTACTTAATATTGAGTAATTATAAGATTACACATTGATGATCTTTTGAGGTTTACAGTTTTAGAGAATTAGATTATAAATCATGCATTACATTCCACATTTAAACAATGTGGTTACATAAAATATAGTACTCATTTTTCCCATCATCAAAATAATATTTAAAATAAAACATAGATTCTTTCTTGACAGTTCCTTGATACTGTCATCACATCATGTACCTTCCCCATGACCTATGAAAAATATTTAAAAAACATAGGATGAGCATAAAAAGCTCAGTAAGGGATATAAAAGTACGAAATGAAAACATTAGTCCATGTATGAAATCATAATTTACTCGTAAAACATAAGAATTTTAACATACTTCATCAAATCATGAATAAATCATAGAAATCACAAGACATAAAGGTAACTTGAGGCATTCATAACATTCTTACATAGGGAGTAACCCTCATGGTTACGTTTGGGATACCCATCATAGTATATTCCCTAAATCTATTTGGAGAAACCTTAACGTTTAACCCCTCTGCGTTACCCAATGCATTGAAGAGCCATTTCGGGCTCACCCACCCTTAGTTTATCATATAACCACCCATATTTATAAATAATTCCCAAGAACCATAACATAATCGTATCAAATAAAACATGCATAAATCAAAAATAACATTTCAAAATTTCAATCAGAAGATATAAATACAACAAATTGATATAATAAAAACATGATGAAAACCATTTTCAATACCAAAATAAAAGAAAAGTAAAACATGGTATTTATTTTCCATTAAAAAATGTTATGGATTATAGAGGAAGCCGAAACTCAAATAATGGTCACTGTGGCAAAGAAGTCATTGTCGCCGCATACGTACGACAAAAAACATTCCATTTTGTCATTTAGTAAACACTTTATATAAAAAAATTCCTTTTGAATAAATTTAAAAGTCAAAGGGGTTTATACACCATATAAAAGAAAGTTGTGTATAAAACAAAATATGCCTCAATGAATAGAGATTAAGTCAAAGTCCCTTACCTCGGGTACGACTTGACTCAATCATTCTTTAATCTTTTGAATAATAAACATGAGTTAATTTCAACTTGATTAAGAACCTTTTTCAAGTTCATTATTCCTTTTATATCACATATTACCATGTCATGAACACAATGTAATTATTTAAGTTAGTAATGGTCATTTTAACGATCATTGGTACTCGAGTCCAAAATAAACTCTTTATAATTACAAGTTGTTCATGTATACATTATATCCATAGTTATATTCATGATGTAGATATCATATATATCATATATATATCCAGTATATACATGCATTTATAATAATACAAAACATTTAGAGGTAAGAAATGAAAATCACCGTTCATGGAGACGGTAAGCCGTACGTACGCATGAACGCTACTTTCATTTATATTTCGTATTTTATTGAATGGAATCATAATGACATAAAGGTATAATACAATTCCAGTATAATTTAATATATAATATCAATTACCCCATCGTTTATACATCCCATAAATGTATGACATAAATGAAAAATACAGAAGCTCAAGGAAAACATAAACATATAATATATCATATATAAATATAGTGGCATCTTAATGGCCGCCTTTGAAGGTGTTAGAAGACTATTGAGCAATCATCATTTCGTGAGGTAGAAATTTGTCATCCACAGAAACAGTATGCTCTTTATCCATTAGATGAAGGTGTGTGTAAGTGAATCTCAAATCCTTCTTATAAAAAAATCCTAGTATATTTAAGATACTGTTGGTGTTACAATTGAATTGAATAAAAAAGAGTTTAGGGCGTTTGAGAAGCAATATAAAACAAAAGAACATTAGATAAGACTTTATCTTTAAATCGGGTAACTCTTCTTGTTTTGAACCAAAATGGTTTCTTGAAGAGCTTTCTGCCTAAGGTAATTCTTCTAGGATGAATAGATGGATGCAGAGAGATAAAATGTGCAGAGCTAGTCTGAGACAAAGGCTTGAGAAGTGTGGGTATGGAGGTAGAGGTGGGGGCCTTTTATAAGAGGAGAGGAGGGGCACTCTTGGAAAGGTATAAAATGTTACTTTATTTTCAAATGAGTTTATGATGTTAAAGGTCCCAAATTGATGTTTTTTGAAGATAAGGTGACAAGGGTTCTATAAATACTCATCCAATAGGTGTTTGACAGGTTTAAGTTTTATATTTTACATTATCTTTTCATTTTATTTAAATCATTCATTAATGAGATAATCGCTGCATCATCATGATGCCATAAATAATTTATTTTATTTAATGTTTAAAAATTATAAAAATAAATACTATGATGTAGGAGATCTTATTATATATACAATTACTATTATAGTCCAATAGATAATTTATGTAGGAAATTTTAAAAATGTTTTAGTCAGCTGATACATTCTTTGTTATATTTAACTTTCTTTAAAAATAAAAAGATAAAAAGTCAATATGACACAAAAGTGATTCCTTGGGGTCCCCAAGTTTGGCGCAAGGAATCCCATGGTAGGCCATGATACAACCAGTAGAATTATAACACATTTTAGGGTCATTTTGTATTATTATGATACTATTTTATTATCCTTAACTACTTGATTACTAATTAATCAAGATAAATAAATATAATTATCGTCGTTACTATTCATAATGTCCAAAACCAAAAAAGTCTTAATTAGATAATTTGGACCTTATGATTAAAAATATGGAATCCATTTTACCAAATACAAAACAATAAAAATTGAAATAATTAATTTAAAAATCATTCCTCTTGTCAAAACAATAGTAGTTTTTTAAGAATCAATATCTATGAAAAGTTGGGCTCTTGTTTATGCACAATTCCAAAGTGAAATTAATCCAAATGTCCACCATTAGATTACATGGTAAAAATATATTATATTTAAACTTTAAAAAAAAACTGAAAAGATAATCTATCCATATAATTATATTAGATGAAAAAGCAGTTTTGATGTAAAATGCAGTAATTTTCACTATTCATTAAAAAAATAACATTGTCAGAAAAATACCAAAAAATTATCCAAAGTAAATTTAAATGACCCAATCATAAATAATAAGTTTATTTTGAAAAATATAGCTTATAAAATTGTCAGAAGTTTAATTTAAAATTAGTTTGCCACCAAAAGGAAGTAAAACAATCTTTTAAAAATATTAGTGTATTCTATGCTTAAGATTGGATTTATTCTTGTTTTAACCCTCTAAAACACAATCTAATTCATAAATAGACATAGATAAGAGTATATATTATTCATTACTTTCTTGGGATGTTACATCATCACATAAAACGAAGCTTAAATTACACATGATATATATAACTAAGGTAACATAGTCATTAAGTTGGAGGGTATGAATAATATTTACAAATTTATAATATATATATATTATTGTGTGTGTATTACTAAAAAAATATTGATAGTTTTATATTAAATTAAACATCGATTTTTAGTTAAATAATTTTATTCTCCTAAATTATTTTTACTCACAAAATATTTTATTGATTGTCACAAAAATATGTTATAATTAATATTTGAAACTTATGTAAAATATATTTTAAAAAATTCTATTCAATTTTTATATAATAATATCAGAACTCACCATTGGTGAAATTTTTGTTTTCTTGGAAGAAATCGATTTTTAGTGAATAGGGAAAAATATAGATTTTCCAAAAATGCCATTTAATTTTAGTGAATTAATTATCTTAAAGGCCTCATTATTTTTTAACATTATTTAAACTAAATTAGATATTATTTATTTATATTTAATTTTAATAATTACATTTTAATAATTATTATAATTTATTTTATTAAATGATTTTTTTTTAAAAAGGATTTCTGAAAACAAATTTTAAGTAGATAATGTTTTGAAACAATAATTAATCATAAATAAACCCAATTTATGAATGAATTAAATTAAAATTATAGATTATTTTTGAAATAAAATTATTTTATATTCATAAAATTAATTTTTTTATCTATATTTATTATAAAATAGTCTCATGCTTGAAAAAAATACAATCTTGAGAAAACCCAATTTTCATCGCATCTCTGGTTTTCTATGAAATGAAAATTTTCCAATAATAATGAAATTATTTTAAAACATACTCATATTATTTTAAAATTATGTTACAAATTTATTAAATTCTTAATTTTTAAAAAATTTTAGAAAATATTAATTTTTGATGAAAAGTCAAATATTCAAAATATTAATTGAAAACTGCATTTTAATTTATTTATTTATAAAGTTAACTTATAGTTTAAATTATCATTAATGAAAGAAATAGATAAATTATATATATATTTATCCAATTTAGGAGATTTTAATATAGCTCATATTGAAATTGGATATAATAACATTTTATTGATTTAATCATTTTCTATTTAAAAAACAACTTTCTCCTCATGTCTAATGTAATGTTTTTAAATTAAAATTATGCACTTATGTGATTTGATTTTTGAATAATGGATTAATATTATTTGGAACCACTGTAATTTAAATTATCAATTAAATTGAACTATAATTTTTACTAAAATTAATTGTGAAAATTATAAACATTAGTTACTGTTGTAGAGATAAAAATGGATTTAGTGGGTGTTAAACAAAACTATTAGGGATTAAAGTGAAATAAAAAATTTATATCTTATATTTACCTTCCATAATTAGATATTATATATTTAGGGACTATAATTTTCTATTATTAAATCCTTTTAAAATGAAAAAAAATGCATAAAATCATTCTTTTCAAAATATTATAGCTGCTCCACTCACCTCACTTATAATAGGCCACCCACTCCCAAACTCTATACACACTATTAAACTCAATTGGATCAGAAAATAATAAAAGAATATCATATATATATATATCACTAATATGATTCAATATTCCTTATTTTGTACAAACATACACCTGAGGAATGTTATTGGTGAAAACCAAAGAAGTTACATGATTCAGTTGTATTTTATTTCAACATGTGTTTTTATTTTATTTCTTCCTCCACCTCAGTCAATACATATTAAATAATTATTACATACTAGTATAATTATATTAAATATATTAATTTCTTATTTTTTAAATATAATAAAAAAAATTATCTCTAATTCAATTAATTGGGTTATAAAATCATCCTTTGTGTGTATGTTGGACTCCCACCTCAAGAACTGATGTCATTGATGTTTCCAATACACCATATATTGTTTGGGTATAATGATTTATACATTTGATATATATGTTATTTATATCATAATTTTACCTATGTAGTAACTATATAATATAAAAGAAATTAACTTTCCATTCCATATGGGATATGATAAGGTATCTAGGGTGTACATCAAACTGACACCTCACAAATACATATGATTCATTTTCTCTAAAAAATTATGTGGAATTTAATTTGAAAAATTATAAAATATATATATTTCATACAGATGACATAATATTTAAATTATTTATATATTTTATAATTATGAAATGACTACATATCATTTTACATCCAAACCATTCTCCCACTAAAAGATGATAACATCATTCATGTACGTGTGGACTACTGCATTCACAAAAATATGTGACTCTGCTTATTCATCAACACTCCACATTAACAACATATATAATAATATTTAATGAAATAATATATTATTAATGATATTATTATCAATATATAATTATATATTAATACAATCCTCTTTTCCATAATGATCATTTTAAAATCAAAACGTTACTCATATGTATGTATGATATATAGTCTCCATGATCATAATGTAATTCCATTTTCAATAAAATATATTTTATTTTGTTATCAATGAAAAATAGATTTATAAATATTTTATTTACACAATTATTTTTATTTTAGGTCTAATGAAACTAAATTATATGAACAAGAAATTGATCATTCATAACAAATCAAGAATGATAAATCAAGGAAATTAACACCTAAAACAATTAATATATTGAATGATTATTAATGAATGATATATAATATTTTATCAAAGGATAAAATATGATATTATAAATATTTATATATTTCTTTATTATGTTTATAATTTGATTAAAACCACAATATTTTATGTTAAATCATGTTCAGCCAAATTGAAGCATGAGGTAAAGGATTTATGAACACAATATCCATTCATTAGGTTAAGCATATACATCACTAATTATTCCATCTACTAATTATGTGTTTAATTAAATATGATTATTTTTTTAACATTTTTTATTTAGAATTTATACCCATAATCAATTAATTTATTAACCCCCACATTGATGATATGACATTTTTAGGGTAGATTAGTATTAATTTTCTTTCTTTTACATATATGAAATCTTATCAATGTATATTTTATTATGATGTGCATATAAAGAAAATCTGACAAATAATAACTTTTATTTATTTATGCTCATTATATTTCATGATTAACTTAATTTAATCCTTCCATGGGGATTACAGTTGAATGTTAAAAAAGTGGGAAGAGTTTTATGTTACAATCTCATCAATAATTGGTATTATATTTGATTAAGACTCTATTATTATTATATTATGTAATAAATCTGAAGCATTCTCAGTATTTTTCTTTTAATATTGTTAATTAGTATATTTTTAGGTAATACTAAAATTTTGACAAACATTATTACATAAATTAAATATAAAAACCTTTTTAATAAAATATTTAATTAAATCAATCTTAAGTAAAAACTACTTTTTCATCCCAAACTATGTTTTATAAATATATTTTTAATAAAATGTGAAATTAAATTTTTTTATCATGTATAAATGGAATATAATTTCTAAATTTAATTTCATTTTATTATTTAATTAAATATTTTAAAATTTATTTTAAAATAAAATAATTTTTTACAAATTTTATGTTTTAATATATGTTTTTCCAACAAGAAAGACTATTTTACTAAATAAATATTTTAAATGGGTTTTAAGGAATCCTTTTTAGTTTTCCAATGTTATTTTTAAATAAAATTATTTTTAAAATATTTATTTTATTTTTATGTTTAAAAAAATAATTTCTCAAAATAAAATGTTTATTTTCAATAAAATTTCTTTAATGTTGTACTATTTTCATTCCCATTCATGAATTTCAACATCCCATATTGTTATAAATTCTACAATGGGCATATTTTGTTATGATACCATCCTCATTATTTGTCTAGATGGATTAAGATTACATTATTGATATTTTGGAAGTACTCATTTCTTTACCACAGATTAATCTTTTTTTATAAGAGAATTTTATGGAATTAATATCATTTACAATTGTTATTCATGTATTAATTATATTGTTTTTCTAACCCATTTCATTTATACAGTGTAATAATTATATAAATGGAATAAGTTATGTTTAATTAGTTTAATAGTGAAATAAAAACTCTATGTACATTATTCATTCATAGTTTCTCAAAAATTTCATATATGATTGGTTTTCATAAATGGAACTGTGTGATCCTGATATATCGTTAACAATGAACTTTCTTATATATTTCTACAATGCATTGCTTAATGATTTTATTCTCAAGATAAATATATTGGTAGCCACTTGTATAGTTATTCAATATGTAAAGGTATTGTATTGTTTCTGTATGTGTTCTAGTAAGAAGACATTCTAAAGAAGCCAACATGTTTTTTCAATACTCTTTATGTGTTTATAATGTTTCATGTGATCAATATTGATGTCACATGGCTTATGATTTTTATTTATTTTGACACATTATTTGATTAAATAACTATACCCTATTTAACAATTTATGATTTATGTTTTTATGGTTATGATTTCCTTGATGATTCAACCATGCACTCATATTATTTCATCATACTCTTATGTGCTTCTTACAGTCATTGATGAAATTCATTTGTTAATAATCATGTTTACCCTTACAGATTAATTTTAGTTCGCATATCTTAGGATTAATTTTCTCAAGGTTATCAATTAGGATATTAAATTTTTAATGTATATATGGGTTTCATAAAAAATATAATTATTACCTAATATTGAATATGAAAATATAGTTATAGTGGAAAAGGTTGTTTCTTCAATTCATGGGTATTTGTTTGTAATTGTTTGAATTGATTCTATAAAACTGTAATCCTAAAAGGTCCTCTATAATTTAATTTATTGATTTTTTTCTTTTTATAAAATTTTTTGAATGGAAAAAATTCAGTCACCTCCTTCGGTATTATAGATGAAAATGTAAATATTACATTTTCATATTAAAAATTTTCTGTACACGTTTTGGGCTGCTATTTTTGGTAACAATGGTTGTATTAGATAAATATCGAGATTATAATATTTTCATGTGTTATTCTGTTAAGGGTTATTGAAACCTATAATAAGACATTTTATGATCATAATATTAAGGACTTAGACATCTATTTGAGTTTTGAGGTCATTTTATCATGAGTATTGACATTTTAAGAGTCATTTTATTATCTTGATGTAGATGTAACATTTTGGTTTAATATGAATACTATATTTAATTTTTTTTATAAAATAAACCTTATGGGATTGAAATACTATTAGATTTATATGATAATTTATATTATGGTAATTATGGGGGAAAATGTTTTATCATATAGATAACAACATTAAAAAACATTTATTTGGTTAATAAGAGAGTAATGTTATTTAAAAATAGATTCCCATAATTTTCCATATAAGTTGAAAAGTATGAGATGACCGTCGAATATAAAACACTTGTTAATATTTATGTATTTTATGTAATTTTAGATATATTTTTATTCATTCATTGAATGCTTTATTTTTAACAATTTTTTACTACCATTGAATTGTAAATATTAATAAAACATATAATTGGTTATCCTTTTTTGGAATTATATTACCATATGCTGAACATATCTATTTTTGTTAAACTATATGGAAACAAGAAATGGGTTATTTATCCATTTTTTATGTGGCCATTAAATGATGATTTTAGTGGTCCAGGAATGAAAAATTCACAATGAATACTCATAATTTATAGAAAAAAGGAGGTTGTGGTAGAAGTCGACAAAAGGATAAAATTCAGAAAATCATTATAGTATATATCCTTATACATATTGTCTATATATGAAGTTAATTCCACAACATTAGAAAAATGACCAGGTAATTAAAGTCAAATCTTATTACATTAAAATCTGATGAATCACATGTTCATTTAATCACCGCTAATTTATTATTTTGATCCCACTAAAATTTCATTGAGCATTCCATTTTTTGATCAATGATCTCAATAAATCATGATAATTTTTTTTTTCATTTTACCATGTTGAAATATTAAAATCCTACATATATTTTCTTATTTAAGAATCTCCAATTTGTTATTATAAAGGAACCTAATAATTACCTTTCATATTTATCAATAATAGGATTTATTAACACTTTTTTATGATTTTTTTTACAATTTTTGTTTCAAATATCCACCATTTTATTCCTGGAATAATCTTTAAATAGGGAGTATATAAACTAATAATATGTGAATGTAACTCCCTAATATTTTGAAAAAATATAATATTCAATAATAAATAAAACATGAAATAATTAATATAGAAATAATGTGACACCATAATAATATGTTATATACATTTCTTTAAATTAATATAACCTCTTTTATATATTGAGGTACAAGTAACCTTAAGATATTTATTTTTGATACTGTATTGAACACGGAAAACCAAAATTAAATGTCCCACATTATATAAAACCATTATAATCTAGACATTTAATTATTGGTAATTAATAGTAACAACTAATTTATGATATATATATATATATATCATTCTCAACATAATCTATTGATAAATATTTAGTATATAATCAAACATTTTTTAGTAATGTAATTTTATTCTTCAAAAATATGGTTCCTCAAAAAGATTTTCATTTTATTACGATAAAAATTTATTTCAATTATTTTTTATGAATTTTGTAATTTTTTTTGAAATAAAATTAATTTTTTGATTTTTTTTAAAAAAATTTCGGTGAAATGTTATGAGTTTTATAGAAAATTATATTTATCAATAAATAGTGGATAATTATCATTTTTGTAAAAGTAAAATTTCTATTTAACAAATAAAATAAT
Organism: Viscum album; assembly: GCA_963277665.1. Lineage (NCBI taxonomy): Eukaryota > Viridiplantae > Streptophyta > Magnoliopsida > Santalales > Viscaceae > Viscum > Viscum album. Next base: position 1,115,089,564 of record OY728131.1, read on the forward strand.
GTAAAAGTCACACAATGTAATGAATATGAAATCATGTATCATAATTATTCATCAGTTATATATAATACACTTAATTTAATATCAATCATCATTATATTATAGTGTTTATCAATGTGTTTTGAGAATTTTAAATGATATTCTTCTAAAAACTAATTTGAAGTACATGATGTTTTTCTATTATAAATAATTGAATACCACTAATTTTCAATTATTTAAATGAAATTTATATATTATATATTTAAAAATATCATTATATAATAATAAAATAATTTTAATTAGAAATAAATTTTAATAAATTTAGTTTTCTTCCTCAAATCATTTCAATACTCATACTCCAACGTTTTCATTGCTCATATTTTTTTTTAATTTAAATTTTTCCAATTTTATAAAATTTATATGAAAAAATAATCATTATTTTTAATGTAATATTTTATATTTTATATTTGGGAATATTTTTTATAATTTTTGTAAAAGATTATTTTTTATGAAAAGTACAAAATATTAAATTTTAATTAAAAATGTCCTTTTCGTTTAAATTATTTATAAAGGTAAATTATATTTTAAATTTTTTTACTGTAAATTAGTTAAATTATATATATTTTCATCAAATTTTTATCATTTAACTCAATTTTATTTTTAAATTGTATGTTAAAAGATTATAAATAATTAACCATTTTAATTTTGAAAAACTATTTTCACATTGTATCTACGAGATTATTTCTCAATTATAGTTTTCCAATTATGTGAAATTAATTTGAACAATAAAATGATTAAAATTTAGGATCATATAAATAATATTATATAATTAGTTTAAATTTATTTTTGGCAAAAATTAATATTAATAAAATATAAATTAATTACGATGGTTATGGTATAAATGAATTTAACATGGGATAAAAAAAAGATAAGCGATAAAATGACCTGAAGACTTGTCTAAAATATAATGGATGGAAAAAAGTTATACCTTATACCATTTTTTATAGATATGGTTCTATTATTAGGAACTTCTAACCTGAAAAAAATATTCGGAAATTCATTGTTTTCAAAAAATACATGTGTTACACTCACCTATGATGTAAAGGGCCACCACCACTCCTCTGTTCACACCGTCAAAACATATTGTTTTGGACAAAGAATATAAAAAATAAATTATATATATCCATCCTAAAATACAATAATTCTAATTTTTTCATAAATTTATCCTTGGAAGTAATATGTGCAAGACAAAAAACCCAGAAGAAAAGGTAATATTCTATGGTAATCATTTTTATTTTATTTCATCAACCACATCCTTTATTTATTCATAACCCATTATTATATAATAACCTATGTATAATTAATATACAAATATTATAATATCTTAGTGTAATAACCTAGACAATTATCCCCCTACATCGATTGGGTTATAGAATCAACATTTTTGTGTATGGTGGATTAATACCCCATGAATTGATTTCATTCAATTTTCTATAACCATATCTAATGGATGGTTATGATTATGGATATAGAGTATATATATATTATTTTTATAACATAATTATACCTATGGATTAATTATATCATATATACCATTTTTACATTCTATACCTTACGGTATGTAATATATCATTTTATTTCAAACATTCTTATCCCTTGAATGAGGATAATGTCATTTTTATAGGTGTAGACTAATGTCATCGTGCACCGATGTGACTCTATCTTTTAATCACCACACTACATAGAGGATATATATATGTTTGTATATATATTTTACGATATAATATATTATTTATTATATTTTTTCATTATTAAAAAGTATGACATTACTTACCTCTTTTATATAATGATCATTGAAAAATAGAAATTCCATTAATGCATATATATGACCTAACATATACATGATCATAACACACATCAGATTTTCAAAAAAATAAAAAATTATATTAGTGTAATTATTATTTTATAAATAGGGAAATTGTTTCCTTATTATTATTATATAAATGATACCAGCATATTATATGAAGAAAAATAGGATCATTTGTAACTGAAAATGAACAGGAAATCAAGGTAATTAACTCTTTAAATAATGAAAAAAATGAAATTTATAAATGAACAGATGATAATATTTATAAAATAATTATATATTACATTATAAATATTAATATGGGCCATTAATAATTTAATGAAATGCTTAAAACCGTTATGGATGATGTTAAATAAAATTAAACCAAAATAAAGCTTGAGGAAAGGTATTTAAAAACTCAATATCAATTCATTGGGATAAATTTCAACTATACTAATCATGTCATGATATGATAATATCTATAATTAACATTGATTATTTAATACTATATTTGTTATTTTTATAATGATTTAAATTATATATGTATAATTAGTATATTATTTAATACCAACATCAATGATATGATCATTGTATGGGAATTTAGTATCAATTTTTCATCTTAGAGATTATGTCATATTATGCATTGAAGTTATTTTATGAGGTGTATATAATTTTTTTTACATTTAATATCCTAAATGAACTTATTCACACAATTATTTATGTTTAAGATAATATTATCTTTTAATGGTATTACAATTCAATGTTATTAATGTGGTATGACAATTATGTTAAAATCTCATAGTTTTTAGCATTTCCTAGGATTAAGTCTCCAGTATGGAAATATTATATTTTATATGAGAAGGATTATCATGATTTTTCATATCCTATAGTTATTAATTATATTGTCAAATATTATTTTTATTTTTATCTCATTCCTACTTAAAATAATTTAATAGTAATTTTATAAAAATAAATTTTTTATATCATTTTTTGAAAACCATTTTTCCTTCCATTTTTTTCTAAAAATGTACTCAAACATGTTTTTCAAATTCATAAAATGATATATTAAATATTATTCCCCAAAAATATTAACACTTTATATGTTATATTAATTTTTAAAAATGGTTTTTAAAATAGAAAAGATATTTTCCACATGAATTTTTTTATTTGATTTTTAATAGCATCATTTATATGTCATCAATGTAGTTTAAAAAAATTGGAAATTATTTTGTGATTTATCTATTTATTAAAAATTATTTTCCAAAATGAATATTTTATTTTCATTTAAATGTATATAATTTTGATTTAATTGCATTCTTGTTAATCAATATCAACAAACATTATTTTTACTTTTTATGTAACATATATATATTTTAATGACACCATCATCATTATCTCCCAATAGAAATGAAAATTATTTAAAAAATATTGTTATTGAACCCATTTCTTTCGATGGGATTATCATGCTTCAATGAGATTGTTGTAGAACCCATTTCATTTCCATGGCTTAATCAGGTTTAAAATATACGATTATGGAACCAATATAATTTATTTAGTTTATTCATTTTATAAAAATGATAATAGTTTATTTATGGGTTTTATAATGAAATAAAACCACTATGAACTTGTTCTTGTCTTTTCATGGAAATATATTAAACAATGGGTTATCTCATATAAAAAATGATGTAATTCAGATAAATTAAATGATGAGTAGAACCTGATATCATTCCAAAAAATTTCACATATATTATATTATCCATAGATTAATATTTGAATCCAACCATATAGTTATTAAATTTTATGTTATTTTTATGTGTTTATTACGTGTTTTGTGACGATAATGTTCCATGATACCAATATGTTTTATGTAACATCCAAATATTTTAAATGAAGAAAATATAAATTCTGATCGAGTCTGTCGCACATAATACAATTAATATAATAAAATATAACAAATCATTAATTTATGATAATTTTTAATTTAAAATAATCATTCACTTTTAAAAATGATATTACAAAAAATATTGTGTTTAACATACATTGCAGGTGACACCAATTTAAAAAAAATGTTTCATATTATTAAAATATTATTATTTATTGTTATAGTTATCACTAATCTTTTAAAACATAATGTGTCATTAGTACTAAATAATTTATAAAATAAATATTAAAAAAAATTTATTTATTGTTTATTTTTTATATATAGAAATAAAATCATGTTAAAGAATTTTTTTTAATAATACATTTTTTCGGAAAGATGGTTTAGTCATGATCTACATAAATAATTTTAATTTTAATTTTAATGCTTTTATAAAATTTATATTCCAATGACAAATTAATTTTTTTATTTTATTATTTCCAAAATAATAATGAAAATTTTGGAGTTTGTAAAAGAGATTCATTTATTAATAATTACTGAAAATATTGAGTTTTAATTGAAAATTACATGTTAGATTAAATTCATTATAATGATAAATTATATTTTCAAATGGGTTTTAAAGTTAAATTAACAAAATTTAAATCTATTATTCCAATTTTGGTAATTTTTATATTATTCATATTAAAATTTGATATAAATACATTTTAATCATTTTAACATTTAAATTTTGAAATCCAATTACACTTAAAAATTGTGGGATTATTTTAAATGAAAATTTCCCAATCTTGTGAATGATAAATAAAAGAATGTATTTTAAATTATTATTAAGAATAATTAATTATATCTAATATGGTAAACATATTTTTGACCAAAATGAATAGATAAAATAATAAAAATATTAATTAACGTGGTTATGGTAGAAATTATTTTACTAATGGTTAAAAAATAAAATAATGGTTAAAATGAACTAAAAACTTTTATAGCACTCATGTTCATTAAATAATTCCTATTTATTTATTCTATTTATATCTACAATTTCACATTATGTGTGTTTTTTATGATAAAATTTTGTATATGATTTAATCTTTTCATGAAATTATTAATCGACCACATACTAAAATTATAAAAGGACAACCCCTCTCCCCTCTATTAAACACAATAAATCCAATTTGGATCAGCCATTAACACAAAAAATATCTTCCAAAAATACCTTCTATATTCATATATGAATTATATTTGGAATAAATACAACCTAATAAGCCTCTAGTGAAAACCTCTAAATGATACATTAAGAAGTATCCAGTTTCTTCAATGATAATCATTATTTTATTTCTTCCTCAAACTCATAAAAGTCATATTAAAACACAATGATATAATATAATCAGTATGTGTCATATTAATTGTCTATTGTAATGAAATTTCATGACCTACAACCCTCTCTAATTCCATCAAATGAGTAACGAAATCATCAATTTTTGTAGGATGGACCACTACCTCACGATCCAATGTAAATTGTTCTACCATTACCACCTCTCATGGTTGAGTATGATGATACATATAAATAATATATTTAGTATTTATAAAATAATTATAACTCTTTAGTAATTATATAATATATGTCAAATTTTTTACTTTTCATTCTTTATGGGATACAATAATGTTGTTTGTGTGTACATTTCTCCACTACCACGTGAAGTAATGAGATTTTCATTCAATAATGTTTCTCAAGGATGGAAATAAGGGTAAATATAATGAATATAATTTTAAAAAAAATGAAATAATTATTAAATTTCTCAAATAGTTATAATTACTAATAAATAGTAAAACAATTTAATTACTACATTCACTCATAAAAAATTTAAAACGTTGTTCATTTATGGGTGGACTATCGTCTTTATGTAGAGATGTGACCCTATTTTCATCTACAAAAGCATTGATTATATATATAATGAAAATATTAAGTATATTTAATATTATTATCATTCTGAAATAAAAAAAATAATACTTACTATCATTACAAATTGATAGTTGAAAAATAATAACGATACGCATCCATACGTATGACATATTGTCTCCATGATCTTAAGATGTTGGAATTCTCAAAACCAACATTAAAGATTGGTATACATATTAAAATTTATATATAAGTATAATATTTATCTAATGATAATTATTTTTTTATTTTTAATTAATTACCTTTATGACTATAGTGAACCTACAAAATTCATTTTTGACACGTAAGACAAATATAGTAAAAAAAAATTAGGTAAACATAATTGATTAAGTAACTGGATACATCATTATAATAAATGAAATAAATGAAACAATAAATATGAAAACTTTTATCATGAATATAAATAACTATCATTAAATTGTTACTTACGATGACAAAGGCTCGTGTGACAAATCAGACTCACAGTAAGGGACTTCATCTCAATATCCTTTTGTTAAGGAATTTTTTTATTGTATACACTAATAATATAATATGGGAACTAAATAAAGGCCAATTAAAATTTTATATCATTAATATATCTATTATAATGGTATTTATATATTTCTATAATGTTATTGGGGTTTAGTATTTATATATTTCCAAGGTGATAAGAGATTTTCATTAAAAAATTCAATTTTTTTGTTTTCCATAATACTTTATCATTTCCATGTCAATGATTTTAAAATGTTATATTATAGATATTTAAATGTACATATAATATATATAAATTAAATTTTATTTATCATATTAATTTCATCATATTTTTTTTTGAAAAATGATATTTTTATTGGTGTATATGGAATTTTTTGACAAATGGTAAATGGTTTATTTCATTATTAAAATATATATTGATAATTAATTTTTTGATACATTGGAAATTATTTTACATCTAGTATCCTTTAAAATATTTCATTTTTCATTCAATAGATATAAATATCTTCCTTTTTGGTCTTTTTTTTGAAAACGGGGTTATAAAAGAAAATTGTATTTTTATCTGATAGTGTTTTTTCATATGGGTTAAAAATAGATATTCCATGGGTTTTCGGCTAAAAGTAGACATGAATAATGTGTTTATTCATGATATCAATCATTATAATTTTATGAAATTGTTGCGACCAACCCAATGTATACAATGTGTTGTTCCACATTTTATATCACGTGTGAGCCTAGGATATCATATACAGAGGATTGAGCTCATTATGGCTCATAAAAAATGGGTGATCCCAATTATAACACTAAATTTAAATTGGTAATGATTATATCGTAATTTTTTCCATCTATGTATTTGAAATAAATTTATTTGAAGTGTTTTTACGAATACGATTCTCTATGTCACCAAAGAGGTGTTTTTTATTTCTATCAATGGGTTTTAAAATATTTATTTATGAAAAGGTAGGTGTATAATTTTCATCTGAAAATGTTTCATTTCACACACTTGATAAACATTTAATGTAAAATAAAATGTTCAATGAGTTATTCCAAATTTAAACTGGAGTAATAGTATTTTTTCCTATGTCCCTTATTTTGATTTTTGCGTTCATCCCAAATTTTTGAAATATTTTTCATAGGGTTGAAGGATATCTATGGGAAACTAAGATGTCTTGGTGAAATTCAAGGTTATCTTCACTAAAAAGATATTATTATTTGTATTAATAATTTCATTTAATTTAATAATTTGTTACTAATTTGATGTTCTCACATAGTATTTTATAGTTTTTTTATATATATGTTCTGGACTAATTCTCTAAAACTCTAAACCTGTAATGTTCCATAAAGTTAATAGAATGAATTATTGATTAAAACAAATGATTTTGTATGGTATATGATTGCGTAATTATAGTTGGTATCATAGGATTTTTTAGATAAAATTATTTCTTAGGAAAATGTTAATAGCATCCCCATAAAATATTCTATATAAGGATATGTTGAAATTATATATTATTTTATGATCAACATGTTCCTTTACCTAAAATATGATTGTTAATAATATGTTTACATATAAGAAACAAGGGATTTGTAGTAGAAAATCATTGGGAGGAAAATATGCATCTACATTAGTATCTTGAGATGGTCAGAATTAAAGGAAAATATATGTTGAATCAAGGTATACATTATTGTGGTGTATATGTTTTTGGGGAACCTGGTCTACCCTTAAGGAATATTTTTACATCTTTAGAATCCCATGATGAAACATCCACTATCATTCATTAGCTATTCTGAATATATTGTATCAGAATGATGGATCAATACTCTAAAAGATATATTTTTGTTGTGGGATGTTCAAAACCTAAAAATATGAAACCATTAAATTACTAATTAGAAGATGAAGATAATAAATAGTGGTGTTTGGTTAATAATAATAACGATAATAATAATATTTTTTATGGAATGAGACAAATTTAAAAGTATTATCACTGAGGAATATTTCCCCATGATTTTTCAGCTCATGATTTAGAAATAATTCATGGATTTGTGGAATAATAATGAAAATTTATTGTCCCCATATGATCTAAATTTTACATGATTCGATACAGATGTTCTATAATTTTTAGGATCTCGATATTAAAATAAACGCACTCGATATTGGATTAAAATAATGATTGAGATGAGGTTTTCCCTCATGGGAATTTAAATGTTTTAGAGTATATTTCTTTATTTTGTGACTTGAGATTGATTTTTCTGACACTTATGATCTTTGAGATGAATGTAGTAATAAATATTAAAAGTTGAAGGAAATGGAGAATGAACCAACTATAAATCCTAGAGTTCGGCACCTAACACGATCCAAGATTTATAATATACATTTTCAGGAATGTTTTTCAGGATATGGAATGTGTTATCAGTGTGGAATGTTTGTCCAAAAGGTTTGTGACTATAGAGAATAACATCTTTAATAATTATATAATGAGATAAAAAATCAAAAATCAATTTTGAGATGTTTTATCTTTAATGAATAGTGAAATTATGCTATTTTAACTCCAATATTAATTAATAATGGCTGAAATTATGATGATCATATGAAAAAAAGGCTGTCAAAATTATTTTCTACTTCTACAATTAATTATGTGAAATCTATTGAATTGGTTATATCATTAGGGATAATAGTATTTATCAATGTTTGGCCATGTTATTTATGACTTAGGCACATATATGTTTATGTCTTATATAAGTGAAATACATAGTGAAAATTTATTTGATGTTTAATAGATATATGATTTTTTAATTTTTTTGGAAAAGTTATTTGAGGAATATTGTATTAAAATTTTGTTTATAAGTTATTAAATGTTTTGGTAACTATTAGGGTTAATATTATCAATAATTAAATTTTAATAACAGTCAAATAATATTGTTATACTTTTAAAAAAATTGATAGATTGAATAACTTAGTATTATATTTATAAAATGGTTATTTTTTTCAATGATATTCATCATTTATTTGGGTTATTTATATTAATTATGTTAAAAATGGTTCTGAAAAAATAAAATCACACATTTCGAGTGATATACCATTATGTCTAACTAGAAATCAGGTCTTGAACCCCTGACCAAATAACAATTAGGGTTTACCGCTTACCACTAAACTTCATGATTTCATGGTTAAAATAATATTGGTTTTAGTTAAAATTTTGAAAACATAATATTAGTGATAAATTAGTGGTCTTAATATTTTTATCGACTGATTTTTTATGTGGGATAAATTATTCATTCAATATTGGTTTTGTAAAATAGTTGGTGAAAAATCGATATAAATTTTAATATTAAATTGTTCTTATAATCCCTTAAAAGTTAATTTTAGTGATTTATACATATAAAATTTGGATATTCCTTTCATAGTGTGTATGTTAAATTTGAAATTGATAAAATCATGACCATATTATAAAAATGATGTAATAAAATATACAAATTTTTCAATAATGTATATTTATTTATATTTTTTATAATAATTGAAATCTATAAAATTTGGAAAAGTCTCTTGAAACAAAAAATTTCTCCTATTACATTCATATTCGATGAAATCATATATTCGTTTAAATTGTAAATGATTTATGGTTTCCATTCCCTTTACATTATATATATAAGTCAATTTCATGTGATCAATTACTTCAATAAATATTTATAATTATTTATAATATTATTTAGTGTCTAGATCATTATTTTCCACCAATGATATTCATCATAGAAAACTATTTACATATTATTCCACATGATCTATATAATTATATTTCATTCTAATGAAGAGACTTTTTCATTAATTCTTTTTATTATAGGGGTTTAAGTTATTATTATATTCAAATTACCATTCTTTTTTTATTTAGATAATGTTTTAATAATGTAGTCAAAATTTTATGTGGGGGTCAATACGACACCCAAGGATATTAAAATAAGAAAATGGTGTTTTTTATTTTGTATGTGAAAAAAAAACAATATTAAAAGAAAAATAACACCATTACATTTGAAAATATTTTTATTTTAAAATAAATTCAATAAATTCAATATATTTAATTACTTGAAAGATAGAGTGAAGCTTGTTTTACATGAAACATCAATTTTTAATGAAATATAACTTTTTATTAAAATATTATTATTTAATGTGATATATATAACCTAGAATTCAGAATGAAATTTATAAATAAGATTAAAAATTTGTGGAAATATATATTTTACATTGGTTTATTTTTTTTATTTATTATAGAAATTTTTTTAAACATTTAAATAAAAAAATAATTCTTTTTTTAAAACAACATTTTTTCTTAAAGAGGGTGTAATCGTGCATTGACCACATAATTTAAAAAAATTTACAAATTTTTATTGTTTATTTCACTAAATAAATATAAATTTTTAAATCATAATATAAAAAATATCCCAGGGTGATGTTTGGTGTTTTTTCAGAAAAGATCCATTTTTGATGTATAATGGGGACTATAAAATTTTAATTTTTAAGTTTATTTTTGTTTAAATTTTTCATAATGATATATTTCAATTATAATTTTTTATAAGTAAAACATGTTAATATATATATATATATATTAATCCAAATATGTTTATTTTAAAAATTACCTTGATGAATTTTGACATAAAAACATTATAAATTTGTCAACAACTTTTCTTCGAAAACCGGTTATCTCATCACTTTTGCGTGATTAGTTTTAATATAAAATTTTCTATGTCAATGAATTAAATTTGAAAATATGAATTAATTATTTTTAAAAAGAATAATTTATATTTAAAAATAATAAAAGGTTGTGTTTTCACTAAAATAAATAGTGAAAACATAGAAAATTTAATTACTACGGTTAAGGAAAAAATTTATTTACCATGTGTTAAACTAAAAAATATTTGTTATCACATACATGATTAAATTTTAAAAATAATTATCTTAATATAATTCTATATAATCTAATATTTTTTCAAAATAAATTTATATTGGAATATTTGGAGATGATAAAAATTTGGGTATGATGTAATCTTTTCGAAAATAAATTAATAGCGGGACACCCTACTCACATATAAAATTCTACTCCCTCATCAATATTATTGACACCCTAAACCCTATTTGGTTTATTAGATCCATATCCATGTAACATCGAAAATACCATATTATAATTATATAATCATTACATTGGGAATAATCCCAAGCATTGTAGAATTTGTTGACAACCACATATGGATAGATGAAGTGGAGGTGATGCTCATAAATGAGAATCTAATTTTTTGTCATTATCCACCTATTTAAATTTTTATTAAACGTAGATTATATATAAATATAAATATATTAAATATACTATAAAAGTTTTATAATAATTTAATTATTTATAACCATTTACACTTCTGTCAAATGCATTATAAAATCATTTTTCGTGTGTACGATGATCTACCACCTCCCAAACAAATGTCATTTGTTTATCCACTACCACCTCTCATGTTTGGGAATAATGATGGATGTAATGTAAATACTATATAGATAATTAATTATACCTACTGATTTATTATATCATATATTAATTCTTAACTTCTAATTCTTAGGCAATACGATAAGGTCACTTTTCCTAATGGAGAACAATACCCCCCAAAGTGATGTGATTATTTTCCACAAAAATAGTAAATGGATGCTAATAATGGTAAATATACTAAATATATGAAATATAAATGAAATAATTATGATATTAATGAAATATTTATCCTTAGGAAAATATAATATTTATTCATTTTACCTTTTCACTCACAAAAAAATTGATAATGCCATTAATCTAAATATAAACTACCATCTTCAAGTAGTGATGTGACTCTTTTCATCACGATGACACATGTATGATATGTATAAGTAAAAATAAAGAAATAATATTACATAGATGACATTATATGAAAAATTAATGATAAAATTTATTTTCCCACTTTCCATAATGAATTTTGAAAAATAGAAAATTTACTCATGCATACGTATGGCCTACATTCTCCATTAATATAACATATTTAATTTCATAAAAACAACATTCATGATTAGTCGTAAAAGTATAATTTATTTAAAAAAATTATAAATATACCATGATATTTTTTTATATGTTCAAATAATTACATGTTTGACCATATTAATCCTACCAATGTTATCTTTGACACATAACCCTAATATTTTCGAAAAATCCATAGTAAAAATAATTTGTTTAGAAATTGTATACACAATAATAATAAGTTAAAAAAATTAAAAATAATCATGGAAATGATAACCAAGAATTAAATAATAACTATATATTTATTATTTTATACACTTTTAATGTCATACATTAGGAAAGGTACTTCTTCCCAATATCCATTTGTTGAGGAAAGTTTCAATTTTAAACACCTATTAAATTTTATGAGGTGTATATATATCCCCGTTGACATGATATGTCCTAAATTTAATAATTATCCTGTTATTTATAGTTTTTCCAATGTTATACTATTATGGTACTAATGATTAAAATATTTATAAAGTAATAAGAGATTTTTATTTAATAATTCCAATTTTAATGTTTTATTTCCAAATATTTCTTTTTAAATTTATTCTTTTAAAATTAATTTTTTAAAATTCATACATGGAAATATGATATTTATAACATAAATTATGTAAATTATTTTAATTTATTTTAAAATTATTTGAAAAAGAATCATATTATATGATTTAGAAAAAACATTTTAATAAAGAAAAAAATAAAATTGTATTCTAAATATACATGGTGAAAATGAATTCTTGTGTACCATGTCCATTATATTATTATAAGATTCTGTTTAAATATTTCATTTTTTATTCGATGGAAAAAAATATTTTCCTTTTATTGGATATTTTTTTACCAAAAGTTGGGTTTTAAAAGAAACGGGTCTTTTTATCAAATTTATTTATATGATTCTAAATGAGTTTTTGAATGGGTTTTATGATGAGAAGATTAAAGGATAAAATTATTTATTCATTAAAGGGTACATAAGGATTATTTTAAATGGGTATTCCCAATAAAACTAATACAATGGGGTAAAACTCATAGGAGTTCATCGGTGAGCCTAATATATCTTATATGAAGGCTTGTTCCCCATTAAATCGTAGAAAAAACATGTGATACTAATTTATCTTATAATACTGGGGAGCCCATTTATAACTATCCTATACTTTGGAAAATTATTATAAAAGAATTTTGAAATATGTTTATTCAAATTAAATATATTTTCAAGTATTTTTATTAATAGGATGATCTATATCACTAAAATGGGGTTTTAAATTAGTTTCTATGACTTTTAAGGGAATTATTTGGTCAAAATGTGTGTGTGCGTTTCATATGAAGATGTTTTATTTCCTATAATAAATTAATAGTACACGAAATGGTAAATGTTTTTTGTGTTTTCTTGATTTTACATGGATTAGTGGTTTTCAATCTATTTATTTAACTTATTTAGTTTTTTGTGATCGTACCATGTTTTATAATAGTTATCATATTGTTTAAGGAATGGTACAGGAATGAAAGATGACCACTTAAATGTCATGTAGATTTCCCATGAATTGAAATTTTGATGTTTTTTAAGGTTTTAAATTAATGGGAAAATGAAAAATAATTATAAATCTCAACATGTCATTATATGGTTCTGTTATGTATGAGTTATTTCTAAATTCTCTAAAAACACTACCATGACAAGTTTCTAAAATCTAAGAGAATAAATTATTTACCTAATGTTCAAGATTATTTATTATTTAATGTCGTGAATTTTTAGTTGTTATACGAGGATAGTTTATAAAACATAATAGGTTATGAAAACAATAATATCATTCCACTGAAGGATTTTACATTATGGATATGTGAATGTGATATCTACATGTAATATTAACATGTTTCATTATTTAAATTATGTGTACGAAAAATTGTTTTCTATAGATAAAATATGTTATCATTAGTGGGAAGAAAGTGAGAGGAAAATATCCATCCAAATAAGTACTCATATATGGTAGTATTTGGAATAGAAAAATTTGTTATTGTGATGAATTAACTAAAACAAGATATATTTGGTTGTTGTATCCATGCTAGAGAAGAATCCAATCAACCAAGAAAGAACCTGTTTATAGTGGATAATTTTGTGAGTTATCATCCCTAATCATTCAACGGATCATCTAATAATGTAAAATATTAATGATAGACCCATGACATGGAAAATATATTTTATGCTTCCATTAGATTTTCATAATTTCAAAAGTAAATTCATCCCATTTATCATGTTGATATATAATGTGATCGATGGTGGACATTGGTTTAAAATAATATGGAGAAATATGATCTTAATGTTATAGAATGAGAAATATTTAAAAGAATTTTCCTTGAGAAATATTTTCGTATAGTTTTTCAAATTATGATAGAAAAACAACTCTTAAATTTTATTAAACATAATAAAGATTCATTTTCATTATATAATGAATATTTTACATGTATGTTCAAGTTTGAAACAAGTAATGTTTGTGACAAATATAGTAAAATTTACTAGATTTTATTCATGATTTTAACCATTATTGGAAGAAAATCAACCACCTAATAATTTTAATGAAATAAAAGTAGGTAAAATATATTTTTTGGATTTTAATTAAGGATATGAAAATTTTTACCACTGATGTATGTTTAATATAAAGTTGTATCCCTAAATGTAAAATAGTATTAAATATTTGAAAATTGATATGACCTGTATTCAACCAATAGTGAGATGATTTAGCTAAATGAGTAGGGAAATCATTCTAACATGTGTCTAAAGTAACATAATAATTGTGTAAATCAGTATTACTAAAATAAAATTGGTGTGGAAATTTAATTTTCTTCATCCAATGTTGATGTTGGGACATATAATGAAGTGGTGATACCGCTAGTGATCTCAGTATTTTTCAATGTTTTATACTAATATAAATTTCATAACACCCACTACTAAATTTTTTGTAATTGATATACTTTTTGAGATATTAATTGAGTTTTCATATATATATATATATATGAATTATATGTTTTTAGTTGAAAATTTATTTGAGGAATGATGCCAATAAATATTATTCTCATAATTTTAATGGTATTAATAACCTTTATAGTTAATATAATTGTTAATTAAATTTCAAAAATAATCAATTATGATTATTATAAATTTTTAAGAAATGGATCGTGTTTAAAACATAAATAAAATGTATTTAAATGATTAATTATATTTAATAGAAGTCTATAAATATTTTGAAATATTATATGAATTAAATTAAATGTGTTTTTTTAAATTGATAAATCACAAATTGGGTGAAAACCCAGAACATCCAGCATGACCATCGTTCTTGTAACCTAGACTGAAATATAATAAGGGTATAATGACTAACACTGACCTACCCTATGTCCTTGTTAATATGACCATGTTTCTAGTAAAATTATTTGAAAAATGATATATATTTTTCAATGAAATGTTTTAATATTGAGGTTTAGAGACTTATTTATTATATTGGATAATTTTTTCACACATATTGGTTATGGAAAATAGTTAGAGAAAAACATAAATATGTGTCACAATTTTATTGATATTTTGATACAAAAATATTGAATTTTAATACATTGGGAATAAAAAATCATTTTTGGATATTGTGTTCATAATGTAAGGGATGAATCAGAAATTTATCGAAGAATAGACAATGGACGATGTTGTTCTTATAACATAGAAATTTTTTGTTTAAATTTATTATGATATATTCATAAATTGTAAAATAAATCCCCAAAATTTGAAAAAGAAAACTGAAACAAAAATGTAATCAAATTACTATCATATCCAATTAATATTGTGGTTTTTTAAATTATCAATGATTTTTTGTTATTAGTCCATTAACAATCCTTTTTTCATTCATATTATTATGTTCAATGACCTCAGTCACACATTATTACTATTTAAACTTTTCATCCATTTATAGATATTCACTAGCAACTAATTTTATACTACAAAAAAACATTATTATATGTTATTTTATACGACACTGGTACTTACTTTTTCTCATAATAAACTGATTATTTAATAATCCCTTTCAATATGTTTGTCTGAAAAAATTATTTTAATATTTATATCATTTTTTAATGATATAATGATAAAATTTTTGTGAAGTAACTTATTACAGATGATGAAGTAATCGCTAGATAATTTAAAAGATGAAAATATTAATTTTCTATACTACATGTGACATTAATCACCAAGGTTTGAATACAATATAACACCCTATGATATTATGATATACCTATTTATAAATAAATTCCATCTCTAAAATATCATTCATTTGAAACAACAGTAAGTATAATTTACTTTACAAGAAACAACAAGTATAAATTTATGATAACATATTGTTTGAATATTATTATTCAATGTGATAGTTTTAAACTTTCCATTAAAATTAAATGAATGAATGGGAATAAATAAATTATAAAAATATATATTTTTAAAAAAAATTATTTATTTATTTATTAGAGTTATAATTGGAACCATTTTGGAAAATATTATTTCTACAAAACATTATTTTTTTCAAACAGATTGTTAATCAGGCATTCTAAACGTAATTTAAAATTAAATTTTAAAAATTTTATAATTATTATTTATAAATATAAAATTCTATTTTTAAATAATAATATCCAAATTATCCTTGGGTAGATTTTTTGTAGTCTTAAAACATGTCTCATTTTCTGTTGAATAGCTGAAGATATTTAATTTTAATTGAAACCGGCCTATTGATTGAATTGTTTTGATTTTTAAATTAATTTATTTGTTTAAAAAACTTTATGTTGGACATTTATATCTCAAAATATCCTATTTAGGAAATAATAATAATTTTTAGGATGAATGTTTATATATCTTTGTCAACGTTTAGACATTTTCTCTTTGAAAACACCCTTTCTTGTGCTATCTATAGGATTAATATTGAAATAAATTTTTTACATCACTGAATTTAGGTTTTAAAAATTGATTCCATATTTGTAATCATCGTTATTTATTTTTTATAAAAAGTTAAAATAAATTTTTCACAATTTTGAATATTGATAACAATGATAATTTAACTACCAAAGTATGGGTAAAAGGGGATTCACTCAAAGTATACTAAAAAGATAATGGTTAAAATTGAAATAATGACTTTTTCAAAAACCATTTTACGGAATTATTCAAACTTTACCGATTATTTTTTCAATAATGAGATAATGTTAAAGATTTTTTCATAATAAATATGTGGGTATGATTGAATATTTTCATGAAATTAAATGTTTTCTACTCACGTCAATAATAATGGCAACCCATTCAATTCTATTCATCACAGAAAATAATGTTTTCTCATAATCCATTACAATCACAAATAACTTCCCTAATTCAATGTTATTATCTTAGAATCATAATTTTTCAAATAATTCCTTCCTAGTATGGATTTGGTGAACACCTATGAACATTACTAAAACAAGAGGTGATGTTTCTTCGATAAGAATAATTATATTATTTATTTATCCACATCCTTCAATAATAATTATGAATTTTAGATGTATTATTATCATTATCATATATATTATATTATTTTTATTATAATTGTATGTACCTACAATATTTTCTACTTCTATCAAATTGGTTATGAAATCATCGTTCTAGTGTGGGGTGAACTGATGCCCACGTGAATCAATGTCATTTTATATTACATTACATCCACTAATACTTCTATATAAAGATAGATATAAATTATATGTATGATATTTATAACATACTTACAACTCTGGATTCATTTTTTCATATATTAAATTTTTTACTTTCTTTTTTTAGGGGATACCTCCAATCCATTATTTCCCATTTACAAAAATCCACTTTATGGGTTAGCGGCAACCGAACATTTGAATTCAAATATCAAAATCAACACTCCCTCTTAAACAATACAAACATCAAAATTTTAAATAGATTCAACATCGACCTCGGAGCACGTGACACCTCACATCACTACCAACTAATAACATCATGCTACGCACCCTGAAATCATGCATCATATCGCCGAAAAAGTCTCTACAAGGCTCAAAGCCGCCCACCTGAACATCTCGATACCATCACCATCTCCATAGCATCAAAATACTACATCATCTTGAACTGTCACCTTCTTTATCGGTAGCAGTGTATCTACATCACGCTAATCTCATATGTGAGACCCAACAGAACTAAAATGCATTGACTTCTCGAAACTCAACTCCCAAAAACCCTTGAGTACCACCGTTCGAATCCGACTTGGAGAAGAATGGGGGTACTAGGAGCCAGAGCAGAGTTCCGAACAGACCAAAGACATAACAGCATGATGCAAGCACTGTTATCACTGTTTGACCATACGACTTCCCTCTCCGTTGACAACACATCATACCCGACTTCATAGAACTCATCTTCCCCATTCGAACTCCACGACGGAATCAAACACCATCAAAGAACATCCAAAAGGAAGAAGAAACTAGAAAAGATCCATCGTGATAGGCATGAACATAACCAATGTGACAAATTTTCACTTACACATTATATGGAAGGTAATAAGGGTTCACATAATGAATATATGTGATAAAAATGAAATAATTGTGATATTATTTAAATATTTATCTTTAATAAAAGATAATATTTCTTTTTTTATTACCTTTTCCCTCATTAAAATGATATAATAGGGTTCATGTACATGTGAAATATCATCATCCAACAGAGATGTGAATCTATATCAATAACCACTCCACATAGATGATATATATAACTATATTTGAAGTAATAATATTGTATATATGTTATTAGGATCATTATTTTATTATAAAATAATACTAACCGCTTTTCAATAATTATTTTTGAAAAATTGAAATGTTACTAATTGTAATAGACGATCATCCATCTCCATTGTCATCAAATACATAATATATCAAATCATAAACACATTATTAATAATAAAAGTATAGTTTATGTGCTAATATGATAATTATTCTTTGATTAGTTTCTGTAAATTTTTTGATAATTTACTCATTGAGCATATTGATCCCCTAATGTAATTTTCTAAACATAAGTTTAATATGGTGAAGACATCAATCATACATATAATTTATTTATTAATTCAATATAAAATTTTAATAATAAAAATAAAATTAATAATAAAAATTAAAATGATTCTAATTAACTTAATTAATGAACAAATGTTTATTAGTTAGTAATATAAAGACACACCGGACTAGTCAGACACAAGTTGGGGGAAATTTTCTCATTTTGATTTTGTTGAGAAATAATATGTTGTTATAATATTACACTATTTTAAGAGGGATATATACATCCACTTCTACAATTTATATATTTAATTTCGATATTATCAATTAAATTATAAATTTTTATAAATTTTATTATTTCATAGGGATTACGATTTCAATATATCCAAAATAATAATGGAATTTTCTGTAAAATCATTTATTTTAATTTTTTCCATCTAACTACAAAATTAATTGGTCCATGTTTTTAAATTAAATATATTTAAATTTTATATGGGAATAAAATAATTATAAATTTAATTGTGTTTATTTTTTTACATTATTTAAAACATATTTATAAAGGTGCATTTTTACATGTTCTATATCGAATGTTTTCAAAATGTCAAAAGAACTGTTCATTCCTAAGTGTAAATTGTGAAACTAAATTTTCATAATTCAGATGACTTATTTTAATTTTGTATTCCATAGAAATAATTCATTATTTATTAATTGAAAATTCTAATTAATATTTTTAGGGTATTTTGGTATTATAAATTGGTTTCTATAAGATAAGTTTATTTCTATCCAATTGATTTTTTCCTATAGGTTTAAAAAAGTAGTTCAAAGGGTTTTCTAATGAAAAATTAAAAGAATAAATTATTTCATTAATTATATGGTACACATTCATTTTACAAATTTTGTAAGCCTAATGCTTATTATAAAATGTTTTGATCCTAATTATTTCTTATGGGTGAGTCTAATATAGCATGTATGAATGGTTGGTCAAAAATAAATCGCATGAAACATGACGGAGCTCGATATCACTTATAATACTTTTTAACCACATGATAGATCTTCAATGAATTGGTTAATGAATATACTGGATATTTATCATGTGGTTATTTCAATTAAAATGGTTTTGAAATGGTTTTATGAATATGATATTCTTAGTCACAAAAAATTGTTCATTAATTGATGGTTCTGAATATTAAAGGATTTGATTGACTAAAGAGTGTGATTTTTTTCATGTATAAATGTTATATTTCATATACTATAATTACATTTAATGTTAATTTAATTATTATATAATTTTTCCTATTTTTAACTGGACTGATAGTTTCATTCTTTTTGAGTATGTAATTGTGCTTTTGGTGCACATAGAATATATTTAAATTCATTTTACAGGGGTTGAGGAATGGATAGAGGAATTAA
This sequence comes from Viscum album, assembly GCA_963277665.1. Classification (NCBI taxonomy): domain Eukaryota; kingdom Viridiplantae; phylum Streptophyta; class Magnoliopsida; order Santalales; family Viscaceae; genus Viscum; species Viscum album. The sequence goes on from OY728131.1 coordinate 1,115,110,197, forward strand.
TAATTCATGTTGAATATCAAGGAAATTATCTATGAAAATAAATCTTACTTCATTTTAAAATATTTTTATTTTTAGAAAATGGAAAATAATCTGAAGTGTAACAACCCAAAAATTTCTCAACACAATTTCTCAATTGTTTTATTAATTTCATATATAATAATAACATAAAATAAAATTACTAATGAAATGTCATGTGCTGCTTGAATGAACTACTATATTATATGTGTCCTTTAAAAATAAATTTTCCACTTCGGTGACTTGAATTTTAGAAATATGACATAAACAATTGTGATTAGTAAGATGTTTGGAGTCTGACAGGACAACCCATACATTTTGTGTAAAGTAAAAAAACCCTTTGAAATTGTAATTTTATACTTATAAATATTAGTATGAGCTTTACAAATATTAAATTGTATAAGTGAATAGTAACCTTTCTAGTGATAGTATTAATAAAATCTATCAATCATATAACTGAAAATATTATATAATAATGTATGTATTTTGTTATGTCATGAATATTTAATGATTAGTTTTATTATTTAAAAGAAAATTTATTTTTAAAAAATATATTTATAAACAATATTTTCGATATATTATTATTAAATGATAATTTTATTTTACCTTATTTAATTTTTCAATGTGTTAGATAAACAATTTTTTTAAAAAAATTTAAATTTTTCAAGTAAATTATGTTCTTAATTAATAGTAAATTTGCATATATATATATAATTATTTACTTAAATTGTATTTAATTTTTTAATTCAACACAATGAAAAATATATTGGTTGAATTTTTTATATTTTTATGAAATAATTGAATTTTTGATCAAGGTTGGAATTCGATAATTTACAAAATATGCCAAATAAATGAATTTCTGCATCATGCATGAGTCATGGATGAGGTAAATGGACATTGGTTCAAAATCACATTCTGTATATACTATATGTTGTGATGGAATGATCACAATTACACTTCTTAAGTAAAATTAATAAAATAATGAATAAAATACTTATAAAACACCCCCTCCCTCAACTATATATACCACCCCTAACAAACTCATTTCCTTAGACCTCTCAGGCCATGTGCCTAAATCAAACATTTCTCAAATCTATTTCTAATATCTTGCCCCATGTCTAGAATCCCTTTGTTTTATAAAACTACCACAAATTCTCCCTTGAAGAGGCTCTCAAAGATGATATTTTTAATTGGTATTTTCTCTATTATATCATTAATTTTCCATTCAAATTTCATTTCATATCTTCTATTATACTAAACATATCTTATAAAAATTTCATGATAAATCTAGTATGATTGATATTGTAATGACCCAAAGTTTTTCAATGTAAATTTCCATCTTATATTTATTTCATAAAATAACATGAAAACACAACATAATTGACTTCTAAGTGATAAGTTTCCTTTAAAAAAAAGTTTGTCACTTCTGTATTTGGAATTTTAAAAATCCGACACACACGGTTGTGCTCATGATGATTTTTGGAGTGTAATGAAACAAAAATATTTTTTAGTGAAAAGTAACGTACCCTTAGAAATATTATCATACCCTAATGAATATTAATATGACACTTTGAATATTAAATCATCCAACATAAGAGGAACCTAACCAATAAATAATTAAATAAAATTTATACATCTTAGAAAGTGACAATTTGAACTTAGTAAACATTTTGGTATTTTTTAGGTCATAAATATATAATTATAATTAATTAATTAAAAAGAAAATTTATTTCCCAAAATATTTTTCATAAAATATTGTATAAATGTCTTATAGTTTTTAGATAATTTTATAAGACCCTACGTAATTTTTGAAAGCACTATAAAATCAGTTATAATATTAAAAACTTTTTATATAAGTAAATTAGGATTTTAATTAAATATTAAATTAATAATATTTTGAATATAATTTTTGAAAAATGGACTTTTTTGGATTCTACACGTTGAAAAATGTTTGGGGTAAATTTTTCAGATTTTTCTGAAATACTTGAATATTTTATAAATAGTAGAATCTGATAATTCAAAAAAATGCTAAATAATGGATTAATTCAGTCATCGATGATGTTATGCTGATGTAATACCCCTTGGATCAGGAATAAATTATAAAATAAATATTCTTGGTCATTCAAGACTCACTATTCCTTGTCTTAGGGGAACTTAATAAACTAATGAATTTTATATTAAGGAAAACCCTCTCCCCTCTACTATAAAAGCCATCCTTCACACCCCCATTTCCTCACACCTATCAAACTCCAAGACTTCACTATACACTGAACAAAAATCATTCCTAGCCCCTCTCTCACGTCCAAGAGCTGCTGGTCTCATCAAATGACCAAGACTAGATTCTTTAAGGAGGTTCTCAAAAGGTGGATTCCAGAGGTAATTTCTCTCCCTCTTCTCCTTTAATTTCCTTTCATGTTCAAGTTCATTTCTTGATCACTCCCAACTTATCTTCATCCAAATGGTATTATAACTCAAGTATTATATATATAATTTAATTTTATGATTATTATGAGATATTATATCATTAAACCCACTTTCCCTCTTCCTTTTATTTTATTAAAGAGAACATTGTTCGTGAGGTGTTAATTTATCACCTTCAAGAACGACATGCTTTCTTCTTCTATTTCTACCATCAGATCTTGTCCTGAAACAATTTTTATGGTTGAACCAGAATATGATATATGTATTATGTCCTATTTAATGTTCTGTAACTAACTTATGAACATATTACTAAATGATAAATTAAAACAACATCATTGTGATCGAAAAACCGCCCAAATTAACCAAAAAAATCTTCATTTAATTCTAATCAAATGATTAATCCAAATGGATATAATGTAATCCATTATAAGATCATTAAAACTTATTATATATCATTAATAACATGTAATATCAGTTCTGGATGTTTACCCATGTTCTACCCAAACTTCAAATTAATAATACAAGTGAACCCCATAAGAGAACCATAAAAACAAACATTCCTGTATAATGTTTCTAAACTCTATAAGTCATCAAAAGAAACATAAAATTACATAATCAAACAATAATTAACTCTATTAATGTATATAAGGTTCTATAATTTCTATTTAATTAATATAATGTCATTATTCAGGATATTAATAAGAAGGAAGCATTCAGATACAAGGTAAGGGGAAATTCTCGAACCCAACTTTCATCCTTCAAGTTCTCCCTATTTCACCCCATTTTGGATATGGTTACTCCATACAGATAATTTGTTAATCATTGCCTTTAATTATCTCGGATATACATGTTTTTCTCTTTTTTTATGTCCAAAAAAGGTATTCCAAAAGAAGCCTTCTTTTTAGAACACCCCTATTACTTCTCACTCGAAGTGGACTGTTCTTGTATCATGTATGTTATTCCCCCTTAGTTTTGGGATCCCAATGTTTATGAATCTGTTCTTATGAGTTGAAACCCATCAATTTATATGGGTTATTTATATTCATTATTTATATATGTTCTATGTGGCATGGATGTTAATGATAATGTTTTGATGTGACGGGTGCACCTGGAATTTTATAGCACAATATGAATGTTTCAATTTGATGGGTGCACTCGGAATTATACAGTGCTCAAATGCATTTGTTAAATTGATTAATCTCATGAGTAAATGTGAAATTTTGTGTGAACAAGATGCTAGCTTGGTTCACAAGTATCTGTGGTAGATAACCACTAAGACATGATGTTTCATTTTTTATGCATTGCCACATTTCAAGTCTTTTATTTATGCTACTCCCATGTTCATGATCTTTTTCCTATGTCATGATTATGCTCACCCCATGATATATTGTTCTTATCTTTAATCTTACTAGTATTCTAGCTCACCCCTATTGATTTATATCCTCAGGTGTCTACATGTACAAAGTACACGAAAAGTTCCAATAAGAAGCAAGAGATGAAGAAATTAAATAAATGTTTTTGGTTAATGTTTTATTTGATATGTGTTGTCCTAGTTTTCCCAAGACACTAAACCTTTTGATACTCTATGGGTAATACTTTTATGTTTTTTATCTTTAAAATAATGAGATTTTAATGTAATAAAATATTGGGTCTCTATAGTTGGTATCAGTGGCAAGGTTTGTTAATTTGGGAATTAGGATCACTGATCCCTAGAGAAAACCTCTAGTATGACATTAGGCACAAATATGCACATAAGATTATTTACATAGAGATCCCATATGTTTTGTTTTTAGTATAAATTATTCAAATGAATAATTTATGTATTCATGACTTGTTTACTTATGTTTTGTTCTAGATTTTCTATTTTAGAAAATGGTGTGAACCAGGTGAAATTAGGCCAACAACTCTTTCAAGGGCCAATGAAAAGATTACCCGAACGACATCCCTAATGATTTGGGAGGTGGAGTTCAAAACATCTTGGTGATTCTTACCCAATTATCCCTGGTTATGAATAATAACCATAATAATGGGGAATATCCTCCCTCACCATATAGGGAGGAACTTTCCATCGATTGTTTTATGTGGTAATGACCACTAACGTTTTTTGGATCTTATGATCTGCTAGTTGTGGAACAATGGGTCTAGTCCATGGAGAAGATCTTTTATGTTCTTCACTGTTCTGAGACAGAAATTGTGACTCTATTCATTTATCGTCAATATGGAGAAGACGATCAGTGGTGGGATTTGATTAAGAACACCAAGTCAAGGGAGGTAATTGAAGAGTTGGAATGTGAATAATTTAATATAATGTTTCTTAATAAGTATTTCCCACATACTCTTTGCATGAAGATAAAGAGATAATTTATAGAGCTCTAGAAAAAAGAAGGAGAATCTATCACAACCTATGAAATGAATATCACAAGGCTTTCAAGGTATGCTACAGGTTTTGTTGTCAACATTGATAGAAAAATTGATAGATTCTTTAGTGGATTAAAACCACATCTTCAAAAGGCTCTTGCAATTCAAGACATTGGGACTTATGAAGAAGTTGTTCGGTGTGCTCTCAATGAGGAGATGGAGTTTGGAGAATGGTCACATGGGTATAGTGATAAGAAAATAAATATAGAGTTTCAAGATGACAGATCTAATGAAAAATACAGGAAGAAAAATCAACGACCCACATGCCAAAAATTGGGGAAGTTTCACCATGGGAACTGCCTCAAAGGGACATGGAAATGATTCAAGTATGGGAATGAATGACACCATGCTCAAAAGTGTTGAAAAGGCACGAAAAGAAAGGAGAATGTAGCTAATAAATGGAGAGAACTACTCATAGTTCAATGCTACAACCGTAGGGATCTAGGGAACTATGCAAACTAGTGCACTATACCTCGAGTTCTTGAGGTTAATCAGCATCAGTAGCTGCCAAATCCAAAGGAACAAGGGAAGTCTTATGCCATCACTACTACGGAGGTGGAGCATGATAATTAAGTCATACAATGTACAATTCCTATTAACTCAAGAATGGAAGAAGACTTATTTGATTCTAGTTCTATACATTCTTTTATATCTTGTAAGGTTTTTAGAAATATAGAATATTAGTCCCTAAACCTTGAAGTAGAGATATCTGTAAAAACACCATGTAGTTCAATCATTGCAATCCAAGTGTTTGACTCTTCTCCTGTTGGCATATGTGGGATGATTTTTTAGGAAAATCTCATAATAATTCCTTATGTGGAATTCAATGATATAATAGGAATGTATTTGTTCTCTTTATATAGAGAACATATCAACTGTCGATAAAAGGAAATATCTTTTCATATTCCAAAACATCCCATGATCCTCTACAAATATAAGCAAGATCATGGATCTCCTTTGAAAAATCCTTCAATGGTGTGGGTGTTGATTCTCTATGAAGAAGAATACCTCGGACAAATGGTTGAGTTGAAGGAAAGTGTCAACCTTGTTGAAATGCCCATCATGAGGGAATACGACAATGTATTTCCAAAAGAGTTACTGAGAATTCCCCCGAATCGTGAGGTAGCATTCTGAATTGAACTCATTCCAGAGCTACTCCAATCTCCAAGTGTCCCTATAGTATGTCTTAAATATAACTTGAGGAGTTAAAGAAGAAGATGCAAGAGAATCAATAAAAAGGGTTCATATGCCCTAGTGCATCACCTTGGGATGCACTAGTTCCCTTTGTGAAGAAGAAGGATGGAACAATGAGGTTGTGTATCTATTTTCAGGAACTCAACAAGATAACCATAAAGAACATGTATCCTCTCCCAAGGATTGATGACTTGTTCTATTTGTTAAAAGGATCTCAATACATCTCAAAGGTGGATCTTCATTCTGGATATCATCAGGTAAAGGTGAAGAAGGAATATATTCAGAAGACTACCTTCCGTACAAGGTATGGGCACTATGAGTTTTTGGTTATGGCCTTCGTACATACTAATGCCCCTGAAATCTACATGTATTTGATGAATATAGTCTTTAGACAGTACCTTGAAAAATTTGTGGTACTGTTTATCGATGATATTATCATCTACTCCAAAAGCTAGGAGGAACATGATAAACATCTAGGACTTGTGTTGGCAACATTGAGAAATGAGATGTTGTACACCAAGTTCAACAAGTGTGACTTTTGGATGAATCTAGACACGTTCTTGGGACATGTGATCACGAGTGAGGGAATTTCTATAGATCCATCAAAGACAAAGGCGATTGAGGAATGTCCCATGGCCTCTAGTGTCACAAAAATCCGTAGTTTTCTGGGATTAGCTTGGTACTACCAAAGTTTTGTGAGTAACATCTCACGATTGTCAAGCCCATTAACTAAGTTAACAAAGTAAGGCATAGAGTAAGTCTAGATGGAAGAATGTGAGGGAGGATTCAAGGAGCTAAACTAAAGGCTGATCACTGCAACTGTACTCACACTATCGAAATGTGGAGAATCTTTTGTGATAAATAGTGATGCTTCAAATAAAGGCTTTGGTTGTGTACTCATGAAAAATGACTATGTGATAGCCTATGCCTCACGAAAGTTAAAGATCCATGAGCAGAACTACCAGACTTATGATCTAGAGCTGGAAGCATTGATTTTTTCCTGGAAAATCTGTCGGCACTACCTTTATGGCGAGAAGTGTGACATATACACCGGCCACAAGATCCTAAAGTGTATATTATCACAAAATGATCTCAACATGTGTCAAAGTATATCGTTAGAGATAATCAAGGATTATGATTGCTCTATTCACTATCATCCTGGAAAGGTGAAAAAGGTAGCTGCTGCTCTAAGAAGAAAATAATCCGCTTATCTATCCATGTTTTGGATTGAGAAAGACCATATCTTCATAGGTATACTAAGAATGGATTATGAAATAATAAGTTAATGGGATACATCCTACCTTTCCCATATGAGTGCATAACAATCCATCAAATAAAAGATTAAGGAAGCACAAAGGGATGATGTGGAGATTCAAAATAGGGTGAATGCAGTAAAGGAATGGAAGGTACAAGATTTCCATATCGATGATGATGGTGTGATTCGGTTTGTAACGTGGATTTGTGTGCCTTCATCACCTGAGATAAAGAAGGAGCTATTGGATAATGTACATAGCTCATCTATCTCTCTCCATCCTGGGAGTACTAAGATGTACCATGATCTTTGAGAAAACTTCTGGTGGGACAATGAAGAAGGAGATTGAGAATATATATCAAGGTTCCTGGTATGTTGTCAAGTTAAAGCTGAGCGACAAAAGTTAAAATATATAATGAATCCATTGCCAATACTCATGTGAAAATGGGAATATGTTACAATGGTATTTGTAACAGTTCCCCTAAAGACGTCAAAGGGAAATAATGTGTTATGGGTTGTGGTTGACCGACACACCAAGACTGCCCATTTTGTTGCTATTTGGTAAGACCACTCCATTGAACAACATGCAATGATATATGTGAAGGAAGTGGTGAAACTGTATGGTTTTTTACTCTCAATTGTGTCTGACCATGATCCAAGGATTACATCAAAATTCTGGAGGAGCCTTCAACATGCTTTGAGTACTGAATTAAATTTCCGCACAACCTATCACCCCCAAACTGACAGTAAGTGTGAATGGACTATTAAGACACTTGAAGATATACTGATAGACTTCTCTCTTGAATTCAAAGGTGTTCAGGATCATCATCTACCATTAGTTGTGTTCTCATACAACAATAGCTTCCACTCTAATATCTAGATGGCCCTATATGAATCACTCTATGGAAAGTGACGTAGAACTCTAACCTGTTGGAATGAATTTGGTGAAAGGATTCCAAATGGTCCCGATCTTGTTCAAGAGATCACAGAGAAGGTTCAATTCATCCAGAAACACATCAAAGATACTCAAATACTGCAAAAGTTCTATGCTGACAACCGTCAAAGTGACTTTGAGTTAGACATTGGCGATAAAGTCTTCATTCGAATATATCAATGGAAGAGAGTCATGTGATTCAAGAAGAAGGGAAGCTAATCCCAAGGTATATTGCCACCTTTGAGATCCTTGACCGTATAGGAGCTGTGGCCTATCGTCATGCACTACCACCAAATATGGCTCATGTTCATGATGTGTTTCATATATCACTACTTAGGAAGTACATACCAGACCCCTCACATGTAATAAACTCAGAGGTGGTGCAACTGGAAGATGATCTCTCCTATGAGGAACTGCCAGTAATGATTCTTGATCATAGAGTTATGGTTTTACCTAACAAGACATCCGATCTTGTCAATGTTTTGTGGAGGAACCATAAGTTTGAGGACGAAACATGGGAACCAGAAGTGGAAATGAAGGAGAAACACCCTCACCTATTTGGGTAAAGTGAAATTTCAGGGGTGAAATTTCTTAAGTGGGGATGAATGTAATGACCCAATGTTTTTGAATGGAAATTCCCTTCTTATATTTATGTCATAAAATAACTTGAAAACACAACATAATGAACTACTTAGTGATATGTGACCTTTAAACATAAATTTGTCACTTTTGTGTTTGGAATTTTTAAAATTTGACATACACAGTTGTGCTCAAGATGATTTTTGGAGTCTAATGAAACAAATATATTTTTCAGTGAATAGTAATATACCCATAGGAAAACTAACATAACCTTATGAATAGTAATACGACCCTTATTAATAGTAAATCGTCCAACATAATAGTAACCTTACCCATGAATAATTAATATAAAATTTAGACAACATAAAAAGTGACAATTTTACCTTAGTAAATGTTTGGGTATTTCAGAAGTCATATATAATAAAATATAATTAACCAATTTAAAAGAAATGTTATTTCCCTAAAATGTATTCATAAAATATTGAATCAATGTATTATAGTTTTTAGATTTTTTTATAAGACCCTACATAATTTTTTAATGCACTATAATATCAGTTTTAATCTAAAAAAATGTTTTTAAGAAATTTATGATTTTAAATAAATATTAAATTAAAAATATTTAGAAATTTATCTTTGAAAAATGGAAATCATTTTTGGATTCTACACATCAAAATATTTCCTGGGAAAATTTTTAGGGTTTTTCTGAAATACTTGAATTTTTATGAATAATATATCTGATAATTCACAATAAATTCTAAATAATGAATTAATTGAGTCGTAGATGATGTTCAACTAATGTAAGCCCACTTGGTTTGGGATCACATTATAAAATTACTATTCTAGGTCATTCAAGAATCTAAATTTCTTTTCTTAGGGGAAATTAATAAACTAATGAATTTTATATTAAAGAAACCCCTCTACCCTCCACTATAAAAACCACCCTTCACACCCTCATTTCCTCACACCTCTCAAGATCCAAACCTAACCTACACACTGCCAATCCATCTTCCTCATCCCCTCTCCCACTTCCATGATCTTATGGTCTCATCAAAGGACCAAGCCTAGATTCCTTAAGGAGGTTGTCAGGAGGAGGATTCAAGATGTAATTTCACTCCATCTTCTCTTTTAGTTTCCTTTCAAGTTCATGTTCATTTCTTGATCTATACACACCTATATTTATTATAATGGTATTTTTACTCCATTATTATACATATACTATAATTTTATTATTCTAGTGTGATATTATATCATCCAACCTGCTTTCCCTCTTCCTTTTATTTTATTAAAGAAAACGTTGTTCGTGAGGTGTTAATTTATCACCTTCATGAACGACATGCTTTATTCTTCCATTTCTACATTCACATCTGGTCATGAAACCATTTTTTTGTTGAACCAGAATATTTTATATGTATTATTTCATATTTAATGTTCTGTAACTGTCTTACGAACATAATACTAAGTGATAAATTAAAACAACTTCATTGTGATCGAAAAACCGCCCAAATTAACCCAAACAATCTTCATTTAATTAATATCAAATGATTCATCCAAATTGATCTAATATATTTAATTATAATATCATTAAAAATTCTTCAATATCATTAATAACTTGTAAAATTAGTTATGTATGTTTACCCATGTTCTACCCAAACTTAAAATTACGAATACAAGTGAACCCCTTAAGAAAACCTTAAAAACAAACATTCCTGAACAATGTTTTTAAACTATAAAAGTCATCCAAAGGAACATACAATGAAATAATGAAACTATAATGAACCCTATTATAGTAAAATAGGTTCTTGAATTTCTAATTAATGAATAAAATGTCATTATACAAGAAATTAAAGTGAAGGAAGCATTCAGATACAAGGTAAGGGGAAATTCTCAAACTCAACTTTCATCCTTCGAGTTCTCCCTATTTCAGTCCATTTTTGATATGGTTACTCCTTAAAGATCATTTTTTCATCATTATATTTCTTTTTCTGGGATACACATGTATGTGTCTAGTTTTTATTTCCAAAAAAATGTTTTCCAAAAGAACTCTTCTTTTAAGAACAGACGTTTTACTTCTCACGCAAAGTGGACGGTTCTTGAATCATGTATGTTATTCCCCCATTGTTTTGGGAACCCAATGTTTATAAATGTGTTCTTATGAGATTAAACTCATTCCTTTCCATGGGTTAGTTATATAAATTACTGATATATTTTCTATGTGGAATGTATGTTAATGATAACGTTTTTATCTGACGGATGTGCCCATAATTATATAGTGCATTATGAATGTTTCAATGTGACAGGTGCACACATAATTATACAACACCCCAATGCATTGGGTAAAGCGATGAATATCATGAGTAAATTTTAAATGATGTTTGAACATGATTCTAGATTGGTTCACAAGTTTGTGTGGTAGATAACCACTAAGACATGATGTTTCATTTTAATGCATTGCCACATTTCAAGTCGTTTATTTATTCATCTCTCAAGTTCAAGATCTTTTGCCTATGTCATGATTATACTCAACCCATGATATATTGTTATTATCTTTCCTCTTATTGGGATTCTAGCTCACCCCTTTTGATGTATATCGTCAGGTGGCTACATGTACTAAGGATAGGATAGGTGCCCATAAAAACCTAGAGAAGAAGAAATTAAATAAATGTTTATGCTTAATGTTGTATTTGATATGTGTATTCCATGTTTTCCCAAGACACTAAACCATTGGATCCTATATGTGTAATACTATTATGTTTTTTATCATTAAAATGATGTAATAGTAATGTAAGAAATGGTTTGGTCGCTATAGTTGGTATCAGAGGCAAGGTTTAGTTAATTTGGGAATTAGGATTAATGAACCCTAGATAAAACCTCTAGTATGAGATTAAGTACAAATATGCACACAAGAGTATTTACATAAGGATCCCATATGTTATGTTTTTAGTATAAATTTTTCAAATGAATAATTTATGTATTCATGACTTTTTTACTTATGTATTGTTCTCACCCTTTCTATTTTAGTAGATGGTGGGAACCAGGACAAATCAAGCCAACAACTCTGGCGAGGGCAAATGCAATGATTTCCCGAATGACATCCCCAATGATTTGAGAGGTGGAGTTCAAAAATTCAAGGTGATTCTTACCCAATTATCTAAGGATATGAATAATAACTATAATAATTGGGAAAGTCCCCCTTCACTAAAGAGGGAGCAACTGGACATCGAATGTTTTATGTGGAAACAACCACCATCATTTTTTGGATCTTCCGATCCACTAGTTGTGGAATAGTGGGTCAACTCCATGGAGAAGATCTTTTCTGTGATTCATTGTATTGAGAAAGAGAAGGAGACTCTAGTCGTTTATCGTCTAGAGAGAGAAGCAGATATTTTGTGGGATTTCATTAAGAACACCAAGCCAATGGAGGAAATTGAAGAGATGGAATGGAAAGACATTAAGATAATGTTTCATAATAAGTATTTCCCATGAACTCTTCAAACGAATATGGAGAAATAATATATAGAGCTCAAGGAAAAATAAGGAGAATATGTAAAATCATATGAAGCGAATATCAAAAGTCTTGCAAGATACGCTTCGGGTTTTGTTATCAACAATGATAGAAAAAATTATAGATTCTTTAGTGGATTAAAACCAAATCTTCGAAAGGATCTTGAAATTCCAGACATTGAGAGTTACGAAGAAGTTTTTCGGTGTGATCTCAAAGTAGAGATGGATTTTGGAGAATGGTCCCATGGCTATGGTGATAAGAAAAGAAAGATGGAGTTTCAAGATGGTGGATCTAATGACAAATGAGTGAATAAAAATTACCAACCCACATGCAAAAAAAGGGGGAAGATTCACCATGGGAACTGCCTCTAAGGGATGGGTAAATTCTTCATGTGTGGGAATAGAGGACACCATGATCAAGAGTGTTGAAAAGATTGGAAAATGAAGGAGAATGTATCAAATTAAAGGAGAGATCCACTCATGGTTCAATGCTACAATTTTAGGGAGCTAGGGAACTATGCAAACCAGTGCACTAAACCTCGAGTTCTCAAGGTTAATCAGAATCACCAGCCACCAAAGCCAAAGGAACAAGGGAAGGGTTATGCCATCACTGTTGCGGAGGTAGAGCATGATAATGAAGTTTTTCAAGGTACACTTCCTATTCACTCAATAATGGAACAAGTCTTATTTGATTCTTATTCTACACATTACTTTATATCTTTAATGTTTTGTAGAACTATTAAATCAAAGCCCTGAAACCTTGAGGTAGAGATGTCTTTACAAACACCAAGTGGTTCAATCATTGCAACCCATGTTCTTGATACTTCCCCTATTGGAATATGTGAGAAGATTCTTCAGGAAAATCTCGTAATAATTCCCTTGGTGGAATTCGATGCTATAATCGGAATGGATTGTCTCTTGTTATATAGAGCACATATCAACTGTCGAGAAAAGGAAACATCTTTTCATATTATGAACCATCCCATGATCCTCTACAAATGCACGCATGATCATGAATCTCCATTGAAAAATCCTTCAAGGGAGTGGGTGTTGATTCCCTATGAAGAAGCATACCTTGGCCAAATGGTTGAGTGGAAGGGAACTGCCAACCTTGAGGAAATGCCCATCATGAGGGAATACTGGTATGTATTTCCAATGATTTACCCGGAATTCCCTCGTATCATGTGGTAGAGTTATCAATTGAACTCATGCCCAGAGCTACTCCAATCTCTAAGAGTCCCTATAGGATGGCTCCTATAGAATTGGAGGAGTTAATGAAGCATCTGAAAGATCCTTTAGACAAAGGCTTCATATTCCCTAGTGCATCACATTGGGGTGAACTAGTTCTCTTTGTGAAGAAGTAGGATGGAACAATGTGGTTGTGTATCGATTATCGGGAACTCAACAAGATCACCATAAAGAACAAGTATTCTCTCCCAAGGATTGATGAATTTTTCGATTAGTTAAGGGGAGATCAACACTTCTTAAAGGTGGATATTCATTCTCGATATCATCAAGTAATGGTGAAGAAGGCTGATATTTAGAATACTAATTTCCGGACAAGGTATGGGCACTATGAGTTTTTGGTGATGGCCTTCAGTCTTACTAATGCCATTGCAATCTTCATGGATTTTATGAATAGAGTCTTTAGATATTACCTTGACAAATTTGTGGTAGTATTTATTGATGACATTTTCATGTACTCTATGAGAATGGAGGAACATGAAGAACATCTAAGACTTATGTTTGAAAGAATGATAAAGGATAAGTTGTATGCCAAGTTCAACAAGTGTGACTTTTGGATGAATCAATTCATGTTATTTGGACATGTGATCATATGTGAGGGAATTTATGTGGATTCTTCAATGAAAAAGGAAATTGAAGAATGTCCCATGACTTCTAGTTTCAGATGAATCTTTAGTTTTTCTTCGATTAGTTGGGTACTACCAATGTTTTGTGAGAAACTACTCATGATTGTCAAGACCACTAACAAAGTAAACAAGGAAAGGGGTAAAGTATTTCTGGACAGAATTATAAGGCCCCAGCCTTAAACCTTATTAATCTTGAGTTATTACATGATTACACATTGAGGATCTTTTCGGGTTTAGAGTTTTAGAGAATTAGATCATAAAACTTGCATTACATTCCACATATAAAAAAAGTGGTTATATAAAGATAGTATTATTCATTGCCATCAATGGAAACATATTTAAAATAAAACATGGATTATTTCTTGACACTTCCTTAACACTGTCATCATATCATGTACCATTCCCTTGATCTGTGAAAAACATTTTACAAAAAACATTGGATGAGCATAAAAAGATTAGTAAGGGATATAAAAATATGGATAGGAAACATTGGTACATATATACATAAGAATGAGATCATACATTACTCATTAAACATAATAATTTTAACATACCTCATCAAATCATGAATAAATCATAAAAATCATAAGACATAAAGGTAACTTGAGGCATTCATAACATCCTTACATAAGGAGTAACCCTCTTGGTTACATTTGGAATACCCATCACAGTATATTCCCTAAATCTCTTCGGAGAAACCTTAACGTTTCACTCCTTCACGTTACCCAATGCATTGGAGAGCTGTATCGGGTTCACCCACCCTTATTTTATCACGGAACCACCCGTCTTCATAATAATTCCCAAGAACCTCAACATAATCGTATCACATAAAACATGCATAATGGAAACATAACATTTCCACCTTTCAATCACAAGATATCAATACAACACATTGATATAAAAAAATTATGAAAACCATTTTCAATACCAAAATAAAAGATAAATAAAACATGGTATTTATTTTTCTTTTAAAAAGAAGGTATGGCTTGTAGAGGAAGCCGAAACTCAAATAACGGTCACGGCGGCGGAGAAGTCGTTGTCGCCGTATACGTATGACAAAAAAATTCCCTTTTGTCGTTTATTAAAACGCTTCTTATAAAATAGATTCCTTTCGGATAAACGTAAATGTCCAAGGGGTTTATACACCGTATAAAAGAAGGTTGTGTATAAAACAAAATATGCCTCAATGAAAGGAGATTGAGACGAAGTCCCATACCTCGGGTCCGACTTGAATCGGTCATTCATTAATGTCCTGAATAATAAACTTGAGTTAATTTCTACTTGTTTAAGAACCTTTTTCAAGTTCATTATTCCTTTTATATCACTTATTTCCATGACATAAACACTATGTAATTATTTAAGTTAATAACGGTCATTTTAACGATTATTGGTACTTGAGTCAAAAATAAACCCTTTATAATTACATGTTATTCATGTATCCATTATATCCAGAATTATAATCATTATGTATATATCATATATATCCAGTATATACAAGAATTTATAATATTACATAATCATTTAGAGGTAATAAATGAAATACAACGTTCATGGAGACGGTAAGCCGTACGTACGCAAGAACGCTACTTTCATTTCTATTTCGTATTTTATAGAATGGAATCATAATGATATAAAGGTATATTATAATTCCAGTATAATATCATATATGATATCATTGTTCCTTTCTTTATACGTCCCACATATGGTATTTAACGAATCAAATCACTTTGAGGGGGCGGTAGTCCGCACTTCCTTAAATGAAGATATCACATTTACCCATAATGGAAACCATAAATGTATGACCAAAAAGAAAAAAAACAGAATCTTATGGAAAAAATAAACATATTATATATCATATATAAATATAGTGACATCTTAATTGCCACCTTTGAAGGTGTTAAAAGAATGTTGAACAATCATCGTTTCGGGAGGCATAAATTCACCATCCACGGAAACAATATGTTCGTTAACCATTAGATGTAGATGTGTGTATGTGTAGCTCGAATCCATTTTATAAAAACATCCTAGTATATTGAGGATACTGGATTTTTTACAAAATAAAAGAATAAAAATAGTTTAGGGGGTTGAAGAAGCAAAATAAAACAAAAGGACTCAAAAGAAGACATTACCTTAAAATCGGGTAACTCCCTTTGGTTTGAGCTCAAAGGCTTCCTCGGAAAGACTTCTGTCCAAAGTGAGGCTTCAAGGAGTAAGAGAGGGATGTGGAGAGACAAAATGGGCAGGGGTTGGCCGAGACAAAGGCTTTTGGAGTATGGGTAAGGAGGTAGAGGTGGGGGACTTTTATAGGAGGAGGGGAGAGGCACTCTTGGAAAGTAAAGATAAGTTACTTTATTTTAAAATGAGTTTCGGATTAAAAAGGTCCCACATTAATATAATTCAATGATAAGGTGATAAGGGTTCGAAATCTACTCATCCAATTGGTTTTGGCCATGTGTAGGTTTTAGATTTTACATTAACATTCCATTTTATTTAAATCGTTAAATAATGAGGTCATCGTTGCATCATCATGATGTCATATATAATTTAATTTATTTAATGTCTAAAAATTAAAAAAAAATCCTATGATATAGTAAATCTTTTTATATTTCTAATGAATATTTATAGTCAAAAATCTGACTTGTATAACACCATATAAAAATTGTTTTAGTAACATAACTCATGTTTGTGTCATTTTTACTTTAACATTAAATAAAAAGTTATTTATGTCATTTCCCAACCAAAGTGGCTCCATGGGGTCACCAAGTTGACCCATGGCTTGTCTTGGTCGGCCATGACACATCCAATGAGGGTAGGACATGTGTCAAGCTCATCTCATACTATTAAAACATTATTTTTACCTTAAACTACACTAATTACCACTAATCGCGATTAAGAACTTAATAAGTTACTATTCACCAAAAAATTATTTTAATCCCATTGAACCACATTTTACTTATTAATGACAACCATGTATGTTGGATTTTTGAAATTCAAAACACAATGATGGCAGAATTTCATTTAAATGGAAAAATCAGTTTTTCTAATTACCACTTAGTGGTTTCACTATTCATCAAAAATTGAAGTTCTTAAGAAAATTACCAAAAATTCACCCTAAGCTATATTGGATATTCCGAATTCAAAAATGATGTCTATTTTACAAAATTCAAATCATATATGTCACATTAATTAATTTAATAATTAATTCCCGATGTCATGACAAATAGCGGGTTTTTTTGAAACAATATCTATGAAAAGTTTGGCATTAGTTTATGAACAATTCCAAAGTGAAATTAATCCTAATGACCACCATTGGATTAAATGGTAAAATTATATTCATATTACACTTTATGACCAATTAAAAATATAATCTAACCATATAATTAAATTAAATGAAAGAGCAATTTTGATGTAAAATGCAGTATTTTTAACTATTCATTAAAAAATGAACATTGTCAGAAAAATATCAAAAATTTATCCAATGTAAAATTCAATGTCCCAATCATAATGAATATGTTTATTTTGACAAATATAGATTATAAAATTTTCAAAATATTGATTTAAAAAGGGTTTTCCATCAAAAGGCAGTAAAACAATCTTTTAAGAATATTAGTGTATTACATGCTTAAGATTGGATTTATTTTCATTTTAAGCTTCTAAAACACTATATAATTCATTAATAGAAATAGATTAAAATATCTATTATTCATTACTTACTTGGGATTTTACATCCTTCCACCCTTTAGAAAATTGTGTCCCCACAATTGATTTACTTATCAAATAAATGGGGGTACTTATCCCTCATTGAATTTTCAGATTCCCATGTTGCCTCTTCCATCATGTGGTTTTTCCACAAAACCTTTACCTTCTTAATCACCTTATTCCATAACACTTTCTCCCTGTGGTCAAGAATCTGGACCGGTTGTTCCTCATAAGATAGGTTCTCTTCCAACTGAACTACCTCTGGACTCAAAACATGAGATGGATCTGGCATATACTTTCTCAACATCGAAACGTCAAAAACATTGTGTACCTGAGATAAACTTGGAGGTAAATCCACCCGGTATGCAACTGATCCAACTCTCTCCAGAATTTCATATGGTCCAATAAACCTTGGACTCATCTTTCCTTTCTTACCAAATCTCATCACACTTTTCCAAGGAGAAACCTTGAGAAAAACATGATCACCTACCTCGAAAGATAGATCCTTCCTCCGGTAATCCGCATAAATCTTCTTCATGCTCTGAGGTGTTCTCATGTGCTTCTGAATCAGCTGAATTTTTTTTGCCATGAATTCTACCAATTCTGGTCCCATCAACTTCCTTTCACCCACTTCATCCTAGAAAGCTGTAGTTCGACATCGCTTCCCATATAATTCTCGAAATGGTGCCATCTGTATACTGGAATGAAAACTGTTATTATATGAAAATTCAACCAAAGAAAGATGTTGGTCCCAACATCCCTGATAATCCATAGAACAATAACATAGCATATCCTCCAATGTCTGAATTGTTCGTTCTGACTGCCCATCTGATTGAGGATGAAAAGCTGTACTAAAATTTAAATCAGTACCCAACGACTTCTGAAGGCCTTTCCAAAAGATAGAAGTGAACCTGGGATCACGATCAGATACAATGGAGAGAGGAACTCCATGTAACCTGACTATCCCTTTAAGATACAAACTGGAAAGTTGATCTAGGGAAAAGTATCTCGTATAGCAAGGAAATGAGCAGATTTAGTCAAGCAATCAACAATAACCTAGATTGCATTATTACCTCGAGATGTCTTCGGTAATCCCACAACAAAGTCCATGGATATATTCTCCCATTTCCACTCTGGGACTAGTAAATGCTGAAGCATCCCTTTCGGTAACTGCCTCTCTGCTTTAAACTGCTGACAAGTCAAACACTTCACAGTAAAATCAGCAATATCTCTTTTCATTCCATCCCACCAGTAATACTCCTGCAGATCTCTATACATCTTAGTACTGCCTAGATGAACTAAAAACGAAGAACTATGAGTTTCACATAACAACTCTCTCTTCAACTTTGAATCACAAGGCACACACAATCTCTTCCCAAATCTCAAAACACAATCATTATCAATGTTGAATTCAGGCAACTTACCTTTCTGAACCAGCTCTACCTTTTTCTGCAACTCACTATCTTTCTTCTGTGCTTTCCTAATTCTATCTTTTATAGATAATATCACTGATACCTGAAACAAAATAGAATAACTTCATGCACACACAACTTCTATGCCAATGTTCATCAAATCCTTAACTAAAGGATCACGTTCCAAATGCAAAATTTCTAATGAAGCATTACTTTTTCGACTCAAAGCATCAGCCACTTTATTTGCTTTTCCCGGATGGTAATGAATTGTACAATCATAATCCTTGATTAATTCTAGCCATCTCCTTTGTCTCATGTTCAATTCTTTCTGAGTGAATGTATTATTTAAACTTTTGTGATTGGTATATATTTCAAAATTTACTCCATACAAATGATGCCTCCAAATTTTTAAATCAAAAACAACAGCAGCTAATTTCAAATCATGTATAGGGTAATTTACCTCATGAGTTTTCAACTGTTGTGAAGCATAAGCAATTACCTGATCATTCTGCATTAGGACGCAACCAAGTCCTTTCAATGAAGCATCACTGTATATAATAAACTCATTATTCCTGGAAGGTAGTTCCAAAACTGGAGCATTCACCAATATTCTTTTCAATTCCTGAAAATAATCATCACATTCTTTTGTCCAGATAAACATAACACCCTTCCAAGTTAGCTTAGTCATTGGACTAGATAACCATGAAAAATTTCTAACAAACCTTCAGTAATATCCTGCCAAACCAAGGAAGCTACGAATATAAGTTCCATTTGTGGGTCTTGGCCAGTCTTCCACAACTTTTGTATTTTCAGGATCAACAGTTATCCCATCTTTAGAAAAAATGTGACCAAGGAAAGAAATTTTTTGCAACCAAAACTCACACTTGCTGAATTTACCATAAAATATCTTTTCTTTTAAGGTTTGCAATAAAACCCTTAAATGTCTTTCATGATCTTCTTTACTTTTAGAAAACACCAAACTATCATTAATAAAAACCACCACAAACTTATCCACGAACTCATGGAAAATACTATTCATAATGTCCATGAATATAGAAGGTTCATTGGTTATCCCAAAAGGCATTACTACAAATTCATAATGGCCATATTTTGTACGGAACGCAGTCTTCGGAACATCTGCTTCCTTTACCTTCAGCTGATGGTACCCCGATCTCAATTCAATCTTTGAAAAATACCGAGCACCCTTGAGTTGATCAAACAAATCATCGATATAAGGCAAAGGATATTTGTTCTTAACCGTGATATTATTCATGACTCTATAATCAATGCAAATCCTCATTGAACCATATTTCTTTTTAACAAACAAGACAGGAGCAGCCCATGGTGATGTGCTAGGATGAATGAAACCTTTCTCTAATAAATCTTGCAATTGTTCCTTCAACTCTAAAAGTTCAATTTGATCCATTCGATAAGCGGGTTTTGAAATTGGCTTAGAATCAGGAACTAAGTCAACAGTAATCTCAACTTCCCGATCTGGTATTATTCCAGGCAACTCATCAGGAAAAACATCAGGATACTCATTTACCACTGGCACATCATTAATCTGAACAGTTCCTTTATTTTCAACAATGTGTGCAAGGTAACATTCATTTCCATCTTTTACAAGTTTCTCGGCCTCTTGATAAGTTATCAACAGTAAGGGTTAATTCTTGTACACAAACAGAAAGTCTTTCTGAAAAGAAACTTCTTTAGCTCTACAGTCAATCTTAGCATGGTAAATAGAGAGCCAATCCATACCCAGGATAACATCAAACTCTACTAGAGATAGAACAATAAGGTTTGCAAGTAGTTTATTCCACAGATAAGGATAGGAAGATTCTTATAAATTCTTTTTGCCTCAACATTCCCCCCAGGTGTTTTTACCAAAAGTTCAAGAGTCATTTCTTGAGATGGTATTCCCATTTTACTAGAAAAGGTTTTAGAGATGAAAGAATGTGTAGACCCCGAATCAAACAACAAACTGGCATAATCTGAAAAATCAAACAAAGTACCTTATACAACATCATTTGATGGCCCGACATATGCTGAAGTAGTTGCAAAGGATTTCACCACCCCTTTCTGCTTGTAGTCAAACTGCTTCCCATCACTTAAGCTCTTTGTCGAACACTCGTTTGCATAGTGACCCATCTCATTGCACTTATAACATTTCACTAACTATAAATAAAATTTGGTCTTACCTTCTCCTTGATCATTTTCAGTGCAATCACGAGCCTTATGTCCCATCTTACCACATCGGTAGCACTTTCCAGAATTCAGAAGACATTCCTCAGCATGCCTTTTGCCACATTTATCACAAACTGAAAACTTAGTTTTCTTACCATCAGACTTTTTTGAAAAATTCTTACCTTTCTCCTGCCACCTCGGTCTCTTCTTATGTTGGTTGTTATAGAACACTTGATCATTGGAAAACTCCATTTCTACCTTCTCAGCACTTCGAACAAGCTTTTCATAACTTCTAAACTCACGAGAAGCTAATGACCTTCGATATTTTGGCTATAATCCTGAGTAAAAATGATTGATTTTACTATCAAGGTCTCGGATAAAATTTGGAGCATACCTTGCCAATCGAGTGAACCTTTCTTCGTAGGTAGCCAATGAGTCTTCCTCATTCCTCAATTACAAGAATTTCGTTTCCATCCTATGTCGAACAACCTTAGGAAAATACTTCTCAAGAAACATACCTTTGAATTCATCCTAGTCAATAGCATCAATCTCATCGGCATCCCTGATATTTTTAACCATAGACCACCACTGATCTGCCTCACCCTCCAAACAGTAAATAGCAAGACTAACCTTTTGATTGTCTGAACACCCCATGACAACAAAAATCTTCTCCAGTGCTTTAATCCACCCTTCAGCTAGCACAGGGTCAGATGATCCTCTGAATGATGGGGGATGTTGCCTCATGAAATGTTCCACCACTGATATGGTCCTCTGCGGTTGATCTGGCTGATCTCGTGTATGGATACCACCGCCATTTATCGCTTGTGTCAACTGCGCCATTACTGCAACAAACCGTTCAGTTCCAATTCCGACCATCTCAGGGTGCTGATTCAGAAGGTTATTTCCTTCTGTATGACTTCCTAGCACTGCTTCCCTGTTTCCTCTGTGGAAAACCATTCTGAACAAACATGTCTTAGATGAAGCAACATGGTAATATTCAAATGCTATATCATTTCAAAAAAAATATTTTTAGATAATGATTTGATAGAATTATAACTCCTAAAGTTTTCTATATTGACCTCTGATAACAACTATAAGGCCCCAGCCTTAAACCTTACTTAATCTTGAGTTATTAAAATATTACACATTGAGGATCTTTTCAGGTTTAGAGTTTTAGAGAATTAGATCATAAAACTTGCATTACATTCCACATATAAAAAAAGTGGTTACATAAAGATAGTATTCTTCATTCCAATCCATGGAAATATATTTAAAATAAAACATGGATTATTTCTTGACACTTCTTTGACACTATCATCATATCATGTACCTTTCCCTTGACCTGTGAAAAACATTTCAAAAAAAACTTGGGATGAGCATAAAAAGCTCAGTAAGGGATATAAAAATATAGAAAGGAAACATGGGTACATATATACATAAGAATGAGATCATACATTACCCATAAAACATAATCATTTAAACATACCTCATCAAATCATGAATAAATCATAGAAATCATAAGACATAAAGGTAACTTGATGCATTCATAACATCCTTACGTAGGGAGTAACCCTCTTGGTTACGTTTGGAATACCCATCACAGTATATTCCCTAAATCTCTTTGAAGAAACCTTAACGTTTAAATCCTTCACGTTACCCAATGCATTGGAAAGATATATTGGGCTCACCCACCCTTAGTTTATCATGAAACCATCCGTCTTCATAATAATGCCCAAGAACCTCAACATAATCGTATAACATAAAACATGCATAAAGGAAACATAACATTTCCACCTTTCAATCACAAGATATCAATACAACACATTGATATAAAAATGTTATGAAATCCATTTTCAATACCAAAATAAAAGAAAATTAATACATGGTATTTATTTTTCTTTTAAAAAGATGGTATGGCTTGTAGAGGAAGCCGAAACTCAAATAACGGTCATGGCGGCAGAGAAGTCGTTGTCGCCGCATACGTATGACAAAAACATTCCTTTTGTCGTTTAGTAAAACGCTTCGTATAAAAAATTTTCCTTTTGGATAAACGTAAAATTCAAAGGGGTTTATACACCGTATAAAAGAAGGTTGTGTATAAAACAAAATATGCCTCAATGAAAGGAGATTGAGACGAAGTCCCATACCTCGGGTCCGACTTGACTCGGTCGTTCTTTAATGTCCTGAATAATAAACTTGAGTTAATTTATACTTCTTTAATAACCTTTTTCAAGTTCCTTATTCATTTTATATCACTTATTTCCATGTCATGAACACTATGTAATTATTTAAGTTAATAACGGTCGTTTTAACGATCATTGGTACTTGAGTAAATAATAAACCCTTTATAATTACATGTTGTTCATGTATCCATTATATCCAGAATTATAATCATTATGTATATATCATATATATTCAGTATATACATGCATTTATAATATTACATAATCATTTAGAGGTAAGAAATGAAATGCACCGTTCATGGAGACGGTAAGCCGTACGTACGCATGAATGCTACATTCATTTCTATTTCATGTTTTATAGAATTGAATAATAATGATATAAAGGTATATTATAATTCCAGTATAATATCATTTATGATATCATAGTTCCATTATTTATACGTCCCACATATGGTATTTAACGAATCAAATCACTTTGAGGGGCGGTAGTCCGCACTTCCTTAAATGAAGATATCACGGTTACCCAAAATGGAAACCATAAAGGTATGAACAAAAAAAAACAGAAGCTTAAGGACAACATAAACATATTATATATCATATATAAATATAGTGAAATCTTAATAGCCACCTTTGAAGGTGTTAAATGAATGTTGAACAATCATCGTTTCGGGATGCATAAATTCACCATCCACTGAAACAATATGTTAGTTAACCATTAGATGTAGGTGTGTGTAAGTGTAGCTCGAATCCATATTATAAAAACATTCTTTTATATTGAGGATAATGTAGTTGTTACAAAAGAAAAGAATAAAAAGATTTTAGGGGGTTGGATAAGCAAAATAAAACAAAAGGACTCAAAAGAAGACATTACCTTAAAATTGGGTAACTCCCTTTAGTTTGAGCTCAAAGGCTTCCATGGGAAGACTTCTGCCCAAAGTGAGGCTTCAAGGAGTAAGAGAGGGACGTGGAGAGACAAAATGGGCAGGGGTTGGCCGAGCCAGAGGCTTTGGGATTGTGGGTAAGGAGGTAGAGGTGGGGGCCTTTTATAAGAGGAGAGGAGGGGCACTCTTGGAAAGTAAAGATAAGTTACTTTATTTTAAAATGAGTTTCGGATTCAAAAGGCCCCACATTGATATAATTCGATGATAAGCTGATAAGGGTTCTAAATCCACTCATCCAATTGGTTTTGTCCATGTGTAGGTTTTAGATTTTACATTAACTTTCCATTTTATTTAAATCGTTAAATAATGAGGTCAACGCTGCATCATCATGATGTCATAAATAATTTAATTTATTTAATGTCTAAAAATTATAAAAAAAATACTATGATGTAGGAAATATTTTTATATTTCTAATGAATATTTATAGTCAAAAATATGACTTGTATAACTCCATATAAAAATTGTTTTAGTAACATAACTCATGTTTGTGTCATTTTTACTTTAACATTAAATAAAAAGTTATTTATGTCATTTCCCAACCAAAGTGGCTCCATGGGGTCCCCAAGTTGACCCATGGCTTGTTTTGGTCATCCAAGACACATCCATTGAGGGTAGGACATGTGTCAAGCTCATATCATACTTTTAAAATATTATTTTTACATTAAACTACACTAATGCACCCTAAGATATATTTGATATTCCGAATTCAAAAATTATCTCTATTTTACAAAATTCAAATCATATAAGTTACATTAATTAATTTAATAATTAATTCCCGCTGTCATGACAAATAGCGGGTTTTTTGAAACAATATCTAGGATAAGTTTGGCATTAGTTTATGACCAATTCCAAAGTCAAATTAATCCTAATGACCCCCATTGGATTAAATGGTAAAATTATATTGAGATTAAACTTTAAGACCACTTAAAAATATAATCTAACCATATAATTAAATTAAATGAAAAATAATTTTTGATGTAAAATGTAGTATTTTTCCCTATTCATTAAAAAATGAACATGGTCAGAAAAATACCAAAAATTTATCCAATGTAAAATTCAATGTCCCAATAATAATGAATATGTTTATTTTGACAAATATAGATTATAAAATTGTCAAAATATTTATTTAAAAAGGGTTTTCCATCAAAAGGTAGTAAAACAGTCTTTTAAGAATATTAGTGTATTCCATGCTTATGATTAGATTTATTTTAATTTTAAGCCTCTAAAAAACTATATAATTTATTAATATACATAGATAAAAATATATATTATTCATTACTTACTTGGGATGTTACAAGAACAATGTAAGGGAAGAATCAAGGAGATAAATATAAGGTTGATCATTTCACCTATAATCACACTACTGAAAAGTGGAGATGGTTTTGTGATATACAGTGATGATTCAAAGAATGTCTTGGGTTGTGTACTCATGCCAAATGACAATGTGATATCTATGCCTCATGACAGTTAAAGTTATACATGGAGAACTATACGACACATGATCTAGAGCTGGAAGCTATGATTTATTCCTTGAAATTCTTGAAGCACTACCTTTATGACGAGAAGTGTGACATATACACCGACCACAAGACCCAAAATTATATATTCTCACAAAAGGATCTCAACATGCATCAAATGAGATGGTTAGATATAATCAAAGATTATGATTTCTTTATTCACTATCATCCTGGAAAGGTGAACAAGGTAGCTGATGCTCTAAACAGAAAAGAACCGATTACTCTATCCATGTTATGGATTGAGAAAGACCATATCTTCTTAGATATGCATAGAATGGATTAGAAAATCATAAGGGAAGGGGATAAATCCTACCTTACCCAAATTATTTTGCAACCATCCATCCTAGAGAAGTTTTAGGAAGCAAAAAGGGATTATGTGGAGATTCTAAAGAGGGTGAATGCAGTAAAGGGAAGCTTCTTGAGTTCCAAATCATCGATGACGGTGTGATTCGGTTTGGAACACGGCATTGAGTGCCTTCATCACCCGAGATAAATAAAGAGCTATTGGATAATGCACATAACTCATCTTTCTCTATCCATCCTGGGAGTACCAGGATATACTGTGATATCCGAGAACACTTCGGTTGCGATAACATAAAGAAGGAGATTGAGGTATATATATCAAGGTACTTGGTATATCAGCAAGTTAAAGCTGAGCGACAAAATTCCAAAGGTATGATCCAAAAATTTTCTATATCCTTGTGGAAATGGGAATATTTAACAATGGATATTTTCTCGGGTCTCCCGAATATGTCAAAGGGAAATAATACTACATGGGTATTGGTTGACCAACTCACCAAGACTGCCCATTTTATCACTATTCTGGAAGACCTCTCGCTTGAACAACATTCAACGATATATGTGAAGGATGAGGTGAGACTGCACGGTGTTCCACTCTAAATTGTGTCTGACTGTGATCCAAGGTTCACATATAAATTCTGGAGAATCCTTCAAAATGCTTTGAGTAGTGAATTGAATTTATGCATGACCTATCACCCCCAAACTGATGGCCAGTCTGAACGGACTATTCAGAGGCTTGAAGATATTCTAAGATCCTTCTCTCATGAATTCAAATGTGATTGGGAGCAACATATCCCATTGGTTGAGTTCTCATACAACAATAGATTCCACAAGAGTATCCAGATGGCTCCAAATGAAGCTCTATATGGAAAGCGATGTATAACTCCAACCTGTTAGGATAAAGTTGGTGATAGAAAGCTACATGGACTCATTCATGTTCAAGAGATTACAGAGAAGGTTCAAGTCATCCAGAAACACATCAAAGCTACTCGAAGTCGGAAAAAGAGCTATGCTGAAAACCTTCGAAGGGACTTAGAGTTCAATGTTGGAGATAAAGTCATCCTTCGAATATCTCCACGGAAGAGAGTCATGCGATTGGGGAAGAAAGGGAAGCTAAGTCCAAGGTATATTGGCCCCATTGAGATCCTTGATTGTATAAGATCTATTTCCTATAGTCTTGTACTTCCACCATATATGGATCAAGTTCAGGATGTGTTTCATGTATCACTACTTAGGATGTATATACCGGACCCCTCTCATGTATTAAACTCATAGGTGGTGCTGCTGGAAGATGATCTCTCTTATGCGGAGCAGCCGGTAAAGATACTAGATTAGAGTGAAAAGGTTCTACGCAAAAAGACAACCCATCATGTCCATGTGTTGTGGAGGAACCATAAATTTGAGGAAGAAACATGGGAACGAGAAGAGGAAATGAAGGAGAAACACCCTCACCTGTTTGTGTAATGTGAAATTTTGGGTGTGAAATTTCATAAGCGGGAACATTGTAACAACCCAATGTTTTTCAATGGAAATTTCCTTCTTATCATTATGTCATAAAATAACATGAAAACACAACATAATGAACTAATATGTGAAAATTTACCTTTAAACATAAGTTTGTCACTTCTGAGTTTGGAATTTTAAAACTCTGACATACATGGTTGTGTTCAAGATGTTTTTTGGAGTCTAATGAAACAAAAATAATTTTCTATGAATAGTAACGCACCCTTAGGAATTGTAACATATACTTATGAATAGTAATATGAACCTTATAAATAGTAAAACATCCTACATAAGAGTATACTTACCCATGAATAATTAAATAAAATTTAAACATCTTAGAAAGTTACAATTTGACCTTAGTAAACGTTTTGGTATTTTGTATGTCATAAAGAATTAATTGTAAATAATTAATTTTAAAACAAATTATTTCCCTAAAATGTATTCATAAATTATTTAATCAATGTCTTACAGTCTTTAGACAATTTTATAATACCCTATGTAATTTTTGAAATCAATATAATAATAGTTTTAATCATAAAAACAGTTTTTTAAGTAAATTATGATTTTACTTAATTCATTAATTAATAATATTTAAAAAATTGTTTTTGAAAATTGGACTTGATTTTTTTATTCTACACGTTAAAAAATGGTTGGGGAAAATTTTTGGTATTTTTCTGAAATACATGAATTTTTTATGAATAGTTGATTCCGATAATTCACAATAAATTCTAAATAATGGATTAATTTAGGAAACAATGATGTTCTACGTATGTAAGCCTACATGGTTCGGGATCACATGATAAAATTACTATTCTTGGTCATTCAAGACTCACTATTCCTTGTCTTAGTGGAAATTAATAAACTAATGAATTTTATATTAAGGAAACCCCTCTCCCCTCCACTATAAAAGCCACCCCTCACTCCCTCAATTCCTCACACCTCTCAAGCTCGAAGCCATCACTAGAATCTTCCAAAAAATCTTCCCTAGCCCCTCTACAATTTCCAAGAGCTATGTTTCTCATCAAAAGACCATGTATAGCTTTTTTAAAGATGCTCTCAAGAGGAGGATTAAAGAGGTAATTTCTCTCCCTCTTCACCATTAATTTCCTTTCAAGTTCAAGTTCATTTCATGATCTATCCCCAACTATATTCATCCATATGGATTTTTAACTCATTTATTATAAATATAATGTAACTTTAATGATCATAATGGGATATTATATCATCAAACCCCCTTTCCCACTTCATTTTATTTTATTAAAGTGAACGTTGTTCGTGAGGTGTTAATTTATCACCTTTAAGAACAACATGTTTTCTTCTTCCATTTCTACCTTCAGATCTGGTCATGAAACCATTTTTATGGTTTAACCATAATATTTTATATGTATAATGTCCTATTTAATGTTCTATAAATGACTTATGAACATATTACTAAGTGATAAATTAAAACAACTTCATTGTGATCGAAAAACCACTCAAATTAACCCAAACAATCTTCATTTAATTATTATCCAATGATTCATCCACATGGAAATAATATAATTCATTATATGATAATTAAAACTTCGGTAATATCATTAGTAACATGTTATATCAGTTTTGGATGTTTACCCATGATCTACCCAAGCTTCAAATAAAAAATACAAGTGAACCCATTAAGAAAACCATAAAAAAACATTCCGGAATAATTTTTTTAAACTCTATAATTCATACAAAGGAACATAAAATGACATAATGGAACCAAAAGGAACCATATTAATTTATAATTGGTTCAATAATTTCTAATTAGTGAATATAATTTCATTATATAGGACATTAAAAATAAGGAAGCATTCAGATACAAGGTAAGGGGAAATCCTCGAACCCAACTTTCATCCTTCGAGTTCTCCCACTTTCACTCCATTTTTGATATGGTTACTCATTAAATGTAATAGGTTAATAATTTTTCAATGCATTTTTGGGATATAAATGTTTTTCACTAGTTTTTATGTCCATCAAAAGGGTTTCCAGAAGTAATATTCTTTTATTAACACCCCTTTTACTTCTCAGTCAAAGTGGACGGTTCTTGTATCATGTATGTTATTCCACCTTTGTTTTTGGAACCAAATGTTTAGGAATGTGTTATTATGATATGAAACCCATTCCTTTTCATGGGTTATTCATATTCACTATTGATATATTTTATATGTGGCATGGATGTTAATGATAATTTTTTGATGTGACGGGTGCGCCTAGAATTTTATAGGACAATATGAATGTTTCAATGTGACTGGTGCACCCAAAATTATACAGTGCTCCAATGGATTGGGTTAAGTGATGAATCTCATGAGTAAATGTGAAATGATGTGTTAAAAAGATTATATCATGGTTCACATGAATTTGTGTTAGATAACCACAAATACACGATGTTTCATTTTTATGCATTTCCACATTTCAAGTCATTTATTTATGCTCCTCTCAGGTTCATGATCTGTTGCCTATGTCATGATTATACTCACCCCATGATATATTATCTTATCTTGACTCTTAATGGGATTCTAGATCACCCCTTTTTATTTATATCCACAGGTGGATACATGTACTAAAGAGATTACAAGTTCCATAAGAATCTAGAGAATAATAAATTAAATAAATGTTTATGATTAATGTTGTATTTGAGATGTGTAGTCCTAGTGTTCCCAAGAAACTAAACCTATGGATCCTCTATGTGTAATACTAATATGTTCATTATCGTTAAAATTATGTAATAGTAATTTATGAAAATGTCGGTCGCTATAGATATACAGATATTTTATAATGTTAATCGAATATTATTCATTATTCACCTCTAACTCTCTATTTGTTTATAAAAATGAAATTGATGCCGGTAATGTGTCAATTTACCAACACTATGAGAGATGAACAACTATTTCCCCTTGAATACTTTAAGGATGTCAAAAAAACAATAAAATCATTTAAAATATATTTTAATATTTATGTTTTAACAACTTTTATGTAATGAAAACATGGTTTATATATAATACTAAATGGAAAAACAAATCATGTTCATGGTAATCCAAAAACTAATAAATTAACCCAAACCAATAATCATTAAATGTAAAATAATGATTTATCCTCATAAATGAATTCATTATAAGAACATTAAAACTAATTCAAGATCATTAATATCATGATATATAAATATTTTATGTTTGTCAATATTCTATATGAACTTCCATTCATGTTTACAAGTGAACCGCTCATGAAAACTAAAAAAAAGAACCATCCCGTACAATAAATTTAAACACTCTTACATATAAAAAGGCTAATAAATGAACATAATAAAACCATAATGAATCATACAATTGTATAATATGTGTGGGAGTTGTTTATTATTTTATATAATGTTATTATATAAGAAATTAAATTTAATAAAGAGTTTGTAAACAAGGAAAGGGGAATTCTCGAACCCAAATTTCACCCTTCCAGTTTTCCAATTTTCAATCCATTTTTAGTAAGTTTATTATGTAAAAATAATTTCTTCATAATTATCTTAATCTTTCTTGTATATACATGTTTCACACTGGTTATTAATTCAAACATAATGTTTTCAAATAGAACTCTTCTTTTTAGAACATACCTTTTACTTGCCACCCATGGATGATGGTCCCTTTATCAAGTATGTTATTCCCTATAGAATTTGTAAACCAAAGGTTTATGAATTTATTATTTATGTTGTGAAATCCACTACATTCCAAGGATTGTTTTATGTTCTATATTGATATATTTTCTTTGTTTAATGTATGATAATGTAAATTTTATGATGTGTTAGGTGTTCTTTGAATTATATACTGATCCAATGCACTTGGTAATGCGATGAATCATATGATTTAAAGAAAAACATGTGTGAACATGATGATAACATTTTTCACAACTATGTGTGGTAGTTAACCACTAATACATAAGGTTTATTTTTTTTTCTTGGACACATTTCATTTCTTTTATTAATAACTCAAATATTTTTTAAGAAATTATGCCTATGTTATGATGTTAATGATTAATCTCATCCCATGTTGTACTATCTCATGTTCTTATCATATTATTGGGATTTTATCTCACCCCTTTTTTAGGTATATTCTCATATAATTATTTTTACAAGGATAAATCATGTGCTAATAGAAATCTATAGACGGAGAAATTAATAAAAATGTTTATGTTCTCTGTTTTAAAAGATATGTATGGTCCTAGTTAGGCCAAGACACTGATCATTTGGATAATCATGAAATAATTATTTATGTTTTTTATCATTAAATTAATAATGTACTAAATTAAATATATGTCCCCTGTAGTTGGTACCAAAGGAAATGTTTATTTAACTTGGGAATTAGGATTAGAGAACCATACTGATTATCTTAATATTAGATTATGTATATATTATCACACAAGAAGGTTTTATATGAATATAGGTATAGTAAGATATGATTTTTATGTTAATTTAATTTAGGAATAAATTAATCATGACTAGTTGACTTGTTTTCTCATCTTACTTTTCCTACCTTAGAAAATGGGGTGATATAAGTGAAACCAGCCCAAGAACCCATGTGAGGGACAATGAAGAGACTTCATGAATGAAATCACTAATGATTTGGGAGGTGGATTTCAAAACATCACAGAGATGCGTATCCAGTTTTCTCGTGTTACAAATTATAACCTAGATAATGTTGAAAATCCTCCATTATATATGAATGATCATCAAACTATCAAGTGTTTTATGATGAAATGACCACCAACATTTAGTGGATCATTATATCTACTTTTTGTGTAATAATATTTCAAAGAAATGGAGATGATATTTTTTTTCTTTAATGTTCTGAGATAGAGAATGTGACTCAAGCTTTATATCATCATGATGGAGAGTTCGACCAATGGTAGGCTATGATTAAGAACACAATGCTGAGAGATGAAATTGAAGAGATGAAGAGGTAGTAGTTTAAGATAATGTTTCATATAAAGTATTTACCATGAAAACTTTTTATAAAATGGAGAGATAATTTGTAGCGCTATAGAAAATGGATGGGGAATTTTTCATGTCCTACATTGTTAATTTCACAAGGATTTTAGGAAATATTTTGTAATTGTTTTCCATAATGATAAAAAATTGATGTAATTTTTAATAGATTAAATCCACAACTTCGAAATGAACTTTCAATTCAAGAATTTTTTATTTATGAAGAAGTAATTCAAAGTGCTCTCAATATGGATATAGTGTTTGAAGAATGGTATGATGTATATGGTGATATGAAACGAAAGATGGAGTTTCATGCTGATGTATCTAATGAGAATTCTGAAAAAAAAACTCAACCACCGACATCTCAAAAATGTGGTAATATGCATCAATATGATTTCTTAGAAGGGATAATGAAATGATTAAAAGTGCGGAAGAGAAGGATAACAAGCTCAAGAGTGTCGAAAATACATGATAAAGGCAGATAACGTGGTGGAGGAAATGAGAGAGCCACCCTTAGTCCAATGATAAAACATACAGATGAGAAGACACTATAGAAGCTAGTTTCTTAAACGTCGATCCCTCTAGGGTAATCTACTTCATCAACCACAAAATCCAAATGAGCAGGGTAATTCTTATTCCATCACTGTTATGTTTGTTGAGCAAGAAAATTATGTCATACAAGGTACACATATAATTCACCCATGAAGGGAAAATGTCATTTTTTTCATGTTATATTCATTCCTCTATATCCCACATGTTTTCTAGAACTATTGAATTAAATCCCTATAACATTGAAGTATAGATATCTATAAAAAACACAAAATGGTCCAATAATTGCAACCCATGTGTTGGACATTTCACTTGTTCGTGTGTTTTCGATGATTCTTCATGTGAATCTTGTAATACAACCTTTTATGTAATTTATGTTGTAATGGACATGGATTGGATCTCGTTATATTGAGAACATATCACTTATCAGGAAAATACAATATCATTTCATATTTTCAACCATCCCATATTCCACTACAAATGAAAGGAATATCGAGGATCTCCTTTGAAAAACCATTCAATGGGTTGGGTGTTGATTCCCAATAAAGAGTCATACTGTAACATCGCAAGTAAGTAATGAATAATAGATATTTTTATCTATGTCTATTAATGAATTATATAGTGTTTTAGCGGCTTGAAATGAAAATAAATCCAATCTTAAGCATGTAATACACTAATATTCTTAAAAGATTGTTTTACTACCTTTTGATGGAAAACCTTTTTTAAAACAATCTTTTGAAAATTTTATAATCTATTTTTGTCAAAATAAACTTATTATTTATGATTGGGACATCAAAATTTACATTGTGTGAATTTTTGGTAGTTTTCCGATAAAGTTCAATTTTTAATGAATAGTGAAAAATGTTGTATTTTAATTCAAAACCTTTTTTTAATAAAATTTATTTATATGAATAGATTATCTTTTGAATTGTTTTAGAAGTGAAATTAGAATATATTTTTACCATTTAATCCAATGGTGGTCATTGGAATCAATTTCACTTTGAAATTGGACTTAAACTGGTGTCAATCTTTTGATACTTATTGTTTCATAAAAACACGCTATTTGTCATGACAGCAGGAATTATTTATTAAATTAATTAATGTGACTCATATGTTTTGAATTTTTTAAAATAGACTTCATTTTTGAATTCAGAATATCAAATATAGCTTAGGGTGAAGTTTTGGTATCTTTCTGAAAAAAATCAATTTTTGATGAATAGTGAAACCACTAAGTGGTAGTTAAAGAAACTGATTTTTCGTTTAAATGAAATTTTACCACCTCTGTGATTTGATTTTCAAAAATCCGACATAAATGGTTGTAATTAAGATGTAAAATGTGGTTCAATAAGAATAAAATATTTTTTTGGGTGAATAGTAACTTTTATGTTTTTAATCGCGATCAGTGGTAATTAGTGTAGTTTAAGGTAAAAATAATGTTTTTATAGTATGAGATGAGCTTGACACATGTCCTACCCTCATTGGATGTGTCATGGCCGACCAAGAAAATCCATGGGTCAACTTGGGGACCCCATGGAGCCACTTTGGTTGGGAAATGACATAAATAACTTTTTATTTAATGTTAAAGTAAAAATGACACAAATATGAGTTATATTACTAAATTTTTTTTTACAGGGGGTTATACAAGTCAGATTTTTGACTATAAATATTCCTAGAAAGATAAAAATATTTCCTACATCATAGTAGTTTTTTTATAATTTTTAGATATTACATAAATTAAATTATTTATGACATCATGATGATGCAGTGATGACCTCATTATTTAATGATTTAAATAAAATGGAAAGATAATGTTAAATATAAAACCTAAACATGGCAAAAACCAATTGGATGAGTGTATTTAGAACCCTTATCACCTTATCATCGAATTGTATCAATTCGGGACCTTTTTAATCCGAAACTCATTTTAAAATAAAGTAACTTATCTTTACTTTCCAAGAGTGCCCCTCCTCTCCTCTTATAAAAGGCCCCCACCTCTACCTCTTTAACCACACACCCAAAGCCTTTGGCTCTGCAAAACCCTACCAATTCTGTCACTCCACTTCCCTCTCTTACTCCTTGAATCCTCACTTTGGGCAGAAGTCTTGCCAAGGAAGCCGTTGACCTCAAACCAAAGGGAGTTACCCGATTTTAAGGTAATGTCTTCTTTTGAGTCATTTTGTTTTATTTTGCTTCTCCATCCCCCTAAACACTTTTTATTATTTTCTTTTGTAAAACCTCCAGTATCCTAAATATACTAGGATGTTTTTATAATATGGATTCGAGCTACACGTACACACACCTACATCTAATGGTTAACGAACATATTGTTTCCGTGGATGGTGAATTTATGCCTCCCGAAACGATGATTGTTCATAATTCTTTTAACACCTTCAAAGGTGGCCATTAAGATGACACTATATTTATATATGATATATAATATGTTTATTCTTTCCTTAAGCTTCTGGTTTTTTTCTTTTTGGTCATACCTTTATGGTTTCCATTATGGGTAAACGCGATATCTTCATTTAAGGAAGTGCGGACTACCGCCCCCTCAAAGTGATTTCATTCGTTAAATACCATATGTGGGATGTATAAAGGATGGAACTATGATATTATATATGATATTATAATGGAATTATAATATACCTTTATATCATTACGATTCCATTTTATAAAATATGAAATAGAAACGAAAGTAGCGTTTATGCGTACGTACGGCTTACCGTCTCCATGAACGGTTCATTTCATTTCTTACCTCTAAATGATTATGTAATATTATAAATGCATGTATATACTGGATATATATTATATATACATAATTATTATAATTCTAGATATAATGGATACATGAACAACATGTAATTATAAAGGGTTTATTTTTGACTCAAGTACCAATGATCGTTAAAACGACCGTTATTAACTTAAATAATTACATAGTGTTCATGATATGGCAATAATTGATATAAAAGGAATAATGAACTTGAAAAAGGTTCTTAAAGAAGTAGAAATTAGCTCAAGTTTATTATTCAGGACATTAAAGAACGATAGAGTCAAGTCGGACCCGAGGTATGGGACTTCGTCTCAATCTCCTTTCATTGAGGCATATTTTGTTTTATACACAACCTTCTTTTATACGGTTTATAAAACCCTTTGACTTTTATTTTTATCCAAAATTAATCTGGTTTTATATGAAGCATTTTACTAAATGACAAAAGGGAATGTTTTTGTCGTACGTATGCAGTGACAACGACTTCTCCGCCGCCGTGACCGTTATTTGAGTTTCGACTTCCTCTACAAGCCATACATTCTTTTTAAAAGAAAATTAAATACCATGTTTTAATTTTCTTTTATTTTGGTATTGAAAATGGTTTTCATAATGTTTTTATATCAATGTTTTGTATTGATATCTTGTGATTGAAAGGTGGAAATGTTATTTTTCCTTTATGCATGTTTTATGTGATGCGATTATGTTGAGGTTCTTGGGAATTATTATGAAGACGGGTGGTTCCGTGATAAAATAATGGTGGGTGAGCCCGATATAGCTCTCCATTGCATTGGGTAACGCGAAGGAGTGAAACGTTAAGGTTTCTCCGAAGAGATTTAAAGAATATACTG
Source organism: Viscum album (assembly GCA_963277665.1). NCBI lineage: Eukaryota > Viridiplantae > Streptophyta > Magnoliopsida > Santalales > Viscaceae > Viscum > Viscum album. The sequence goes on from OY728131.1 coordinate 1,115,147,272, forward strand.
TGATGGGTATTCCAAACGTAACCAAGAGGGTTACTCCCAACGTAAGGATGTTATGAATGCCTCAAGTTACCGTTATGTCTTATGATTTCTATGATATATTCATGATTTGATGAGGTATGTTAAAGTGCATATGTTTTATGGGTAAATTATGATTTCATTCTTATGTATATATGTACCCATGTTTCCTTTCAATATTTTTATATACCTTACTGAGCTTTTTATGCTCATCCCAAGTTTTTTGAAATGTTTTTTACAGGTCAAGGTAAAGGTACATGATATGATGATAGTGTCAAGGATGTGTCAAGAAATAATCCTTGTTTTATTTTAAATGTGTTTCCATTGATGGGAATGAAGAATACTAACTTTATGTAACCACTTTGTTTATATGTGGAATGTAATGAAAGCTTTATGATCTAATTCTCTAGAACTCTAAACCCGAAAAGTTCCTCAATGTGTAATCTTGTAATAACTCAAGATTAAGTAAGGTTTAAGGCTGGGGCCTTATAGTTGGTATCAAAGGTCGGTTTAGATAACTTTAAGAGTTAGAATTCTATTAAATGATTATACAAAAATATTTTTTTTTGAAATGATATAGCATTTGAAGATTACCATGTTTCTTCATCTAAGACATGTTTGTTCAGAATGGTTTTCTGCAGAGGAAATAGGGAAGTAGTGCTAGGAAGTCATACAAAAGGAAATAACCTTCCGAATCAGCATCCTGATATGGTCGGAATTGGAACTGAACAGTTTGTTGCAGTAATGGAGCAGTTGACTCAAGTGATAAATGGCGGTGGTATCCATACACGAGATCAGACAGATCAACCGCAGAGGAACATGTCAGTGGTTGAACATTTCATGAGGCAATATCCCCCATCATCTAGAGGATCATCTGACCCTGTGCTAGCTGAAGGGTGGATTAAAGCACTGGAAAAGATTTTTGATGTCTTGGGGTGTTCAGACAATCAAAAGGCCAGTCTTGTTATTTTCCGTTTGGAGGGTGAGGCAGATCAGTGGTGGTCTATGGTTAAAAATATCAGGGACGCTGATGAGATTGATGCTCTTGACTGGGATATATTCAAAGGAATTTTTCTGGAGAAGTATTTTACTAAGGTTGTTTGACTTAGGATGGAAAAGCAATTCTTAGAATTTAGACAAGAGGAAGACTCAGTGGCTACCTATGAAGAAAGTTTCACATGATTGGCAAGGTATGCTCCAAATTTTATCTGAGACCTTGATAGTAAAATCAATCGTTTTTACTCAGGATTAAAGCCAAAATATTGAAGGGCATTAGCTTCTCGTGAGTTTAAAAGTTATGAAAATCTTGTTCGATGTGCTGAGAAGGTGGAAATGGAGTTTTCCAAGGATCAAGTGTTCTATAACAACCAACAGAAGAAGAGACCGAGGTGGCAGGATAAAGGTAAGAATTCTTCAAAAAAGTCTGATGGTAAGAAAATTAAGTTTCCAGTTTGTGATAAATGTGGAAAAAGGAATGCTGGGGAATGTCTTCCAAATTCTGGAAAGTGCTACCGATGTGGTAAGATGGGACATAAGGCTCGTGATTGCGCTTAAAAGGATCAAGGTGAAGGTAATACCAAATTTGATTTACAGTTAGTGAAATGTTATAAGTGCAATGAGATGGGTAACTATGAAAACGAGTGCCCGACAAAGAGCTTGAGTGATGGGAAGCAGTTAGACTACAAGCAGAAAGGGGTGGTGAAATCCTTTGCAACTACTTCAGCAGATGTCGGGCCATCAAATGAAGTTGTATCAGGTACTTTGTTTGCCTTTTCAGATTATGCCAGTGTCTTGTTTGATTCGGGGTCTACACATTCTTTCATCTCTGAATCCTTTTCTAGTAAAATGGGAATACCATCTCAAGAAATGACTCCTGAACTTTTGGTAAAAACACCTGGGGGGAATGTTGAGGCAAAAAGAATTTATAATAATCTTCCTATCCTTATTTGTGGAAAGAACCTACTTGCAAACCTTATTTTTCTACCTCTAGTAGAGTTTGATGTTATCCTGGGTATGGATTGGATCTCTATTTACCATGCTAAGATTGACTGTAGATATAAAGAATTTTCTTTTCAGAAAGACATTCAGTTTGTGTAAAAGAATGAACCCTTACTGTTGATAACTTATCAAGAGGCCAAGAAACTTGTAAAAGATGGAAATGAATGTTACCTTTCACACATCATTGAATATAAAGGAACTGTTCAGATTAATGATGTGCCAGTGGTAAATGAGTATCCTGATGTTTTCCCTAATGAGTTGCCTAGAATAATACCAGATCCGGAAGTTGAATTTATTGTTGACTTAGTTCCTGATGCAAAGCCAATTTCAAAACCCCCTTATCGAATGGCTCAAATTGAACTTTTAGAGTTGAAGGAGCAATTGCAAGATTTATTATAGAAAGGTTTCATTCGACCTAGCACATCACCATGGGGGGCTCCTGTCTTGTTTGTTAAAAAGAAAGATGGTTCAATGAGACTTTGCATTGATTATAGAGCCTTGAAAAATATCACTGTTAAGAACAAATATCCTTTGCCTCATATTGATGATTTGTTTGATCAGCTCCAGGGAGCTCAGTATTTTTCAAAGATTGACTTGATATCGGGGTACCATCAGCTGAAGGTAAAAGAAGAAGATGTTCCGAAGACCGCATTCCGTACAAGATATGGCCACTATGAATTTGTAGTAATGCCTTTTGGGCTAACCAATGCACCTGCTGTATTTATGGACATAATGAATATAATTTTCCATGAGTTCTTGGATAAGATTGTGGTGGTTTTTATTGATGATATTTTGATGTTTTCTAAAAGTAAAGAAGAGCATGAAATACAATTAAGGGTTATCTTGCAAACCTTAAAAGAAAATAAATTTTATGGGAAATTCAGCAAGTGTGAGTTTTGGTTGCAATATATTTCTTTCCTTGGTCACATTGTTTCTAAAGATGGGATAACTGTTGATCCTCCAAAAACAAAAGTTGTGGAAGACTGGCCAAGAACCACAAATGTAACTGAGATTCATAGCTTCCGTGGATTGGAAGGCTATTACCGAAGGATTGTTAGAAATTTTTCACGGTTATCTAGTCCAATGACTAAGCTAACTTGGAAGGGTGTTATTTTTATCTGGACAGAAGAATGTGATGATTTTTTTCAGGAATTGAAAATAAGATTGGTGAATGCTCCAGTTTTGGCACTACCTTCCAGGAATGGTGAGTTTGTTATATACAGTGATGCTTCATTGAAAGGACTTGGTTGCGTCCTAATTCAGAATGATCAGGTAATTGCTTATGCTTCACGACAGTTGAAAACTCATGAGGTAAATTACCCTACACATGATTTGGAATTAGCTACTGTTGTTTTTGCTTTAAAAATTTATAGGCATCATTTGTATGGAGTAAAGTGTGAAATATATACCGATCACAAAAGATTAAAGTATATATTCACTCAGAAAGAAATGAACATGAGACAAAGGAGATGGCTAGAATTAATCAAGGATTATGATTTTACAATGCATTACCATCCGGGAAAAGAAAATAAAGTTGTTGATGCGTTGAGTCGAAAAAGTAATGCTTCATTAGCAATGTTGCATTTGGAACGTGATCCTTTGGTTAAGGATTTGATGAACTTTGGCATAGAAGTTGTGGGTGCAGGAAGTTCTTCTGTTTTGTTTTAGGTATCAGTGAGATCATCTCTATCAAGTAGAATCAAGAATGCACAGAAGAAAGACAGTGAGTTGCGGAAAAAAGGTAGAGCTGGTTCAGAAAGGTAAGTTTCCCTAATTCAACATTGATAATGATTTCATTTTGAGATTTGGGAAGAGATTGTGTGTGCCTTGTGATTCACAGTTGAAGAGAGAGTTGTTATGTGAAGCTCATAGTTCTCCGTTTTTAGTTCATCCTGACAGTACTAAGATGTATAGAGATCTGTGGGAGTATTATTGGTGAGATGGAATGAAAAGAGATATTGGTGATTTTACTGTGAAGTGTTTGACTTGTCAGCAGGTTAAAGCAGAGCGACAGTTACCGAAATGGATGCTTCAGCCTTTACCAGTGCCAGAGTGGAAATGGGAGAATATATCCATGGACTTTATTGTGGGATTACCGAAGACATCTCGAGGTAATAATGAAATCTGGGTTATTATTGATCGCTTGACTAAATCTGCTCATTTCATATATATACGAGATACTTTTTCCCTAGATCAACTTTTCCATTTGTATCTTAAAGAGATAGTCAAGTTACATGGAGTTCCTCTCTCCATTGTATCTTATCGTGATCCCAAGTTCATTTCTAACTTTCGGAAAGGCCTTCAGAAGTCGTTGGGTACTAAATTAAATTTTAGTACAGCTTTTCATCCTCAATCAGATGGGCAGTGAGAAAAAACAATTCAGAACATGGAGGATATGCTACGAGCTTGTTCTATGGATTATCAGGGAAGTTGGGACCAACATATTTCTTTGGTTGAATTTTCATATAATAACAGTTTTTAATCTAGTATACAGATGGCACCATTTCAGGCATTATATGGGAAGTGGTGTCGAACTCCAGCATTTTAGGATAAAGTGGGTGAAAGGAAGTTGATGCGACCAGAATTGGTAGAAGAGATTGCAGAAAAAGTTTAGTTGATTTAGAAGCACATGATAACAGCTCAGAGTAGGCAGAAGAGTTATGCGGATAACCGGAGGAAGGATCTATCTTTCAATGTAGGTGATCATGTTTTTCTCAAGGTTTCTCCTTGGAAAAGTGTGATGAGATTTGGTAAGAAATGAAATCTGAGTCCAAGGTTTATTGGACCATATGAAATTCTGGAGAGAGTTGGATCAGTTGCATATCGGTTGGCTTTACCTCCGAGTTTATCTCAGGTACACAATGTTTTTCACGTTTTGATGTTGAGAAAGTATATGCCAGATCCATCTCATGTTTTGAGTCCATAGGTAGTTCAGCTAGAAGAGAACCTATCTTATGAGGAAAAACCGGTCCAGAATCTTGACCACAGGGAGCAAGTGTTACGGAATAAGGTTATTATTCAAGTAAAGGTTTAGTGGAAAAACCACATGATGGAAGTGGCAACATGGGAATCTAAAAATGCAATGAAGGATAAGTACCCCCATTTATTTGATAAGTAAATAAATTGCGGGGACACAATTTTATAAATGGGGGAAGTATGTAACATCCCTAGTAAGTAATTAATAATAGATATTTTTATCAATTTCTATTAATGAATTATATAGTGTTTTAGAGGCTTAAAATGAAAATAAATCCAATCTTAAGCATGGAATACACTAATATTCTTAAAAGATTGTTTTACTGTCTTTTAATGGTAAACCCTTTTTAAATCAATATTTTGAAAATTATATAATATATGTTTGTCAAAATAAACTTTTTATTTATTATTGGGACATCAAAATTTACTTTGTGTGAATTTTTGGTATTTTTCTGATAAAGTTCATTTTTTAATGTATAGTGAAAAATGTTGTATTTTAATTCAAAACCTCTTTTTAATATAATTTATTTATATGATTAGATTATCTTTTGAATTGTTTTTGAAGTTAAATTAGAATATATTGTTACCATTTAATCCAATGGTGGTCATTGGAATCAATTTCACTTTGAAACTGGACTTAAACTGGTGTCAATCTTTTGATACTTATTGTTTCATAAAAACACGCTATTTGTCATGACAGCGGGAATTAATTATTAAATTAATTAATGTGACTTATATTTTTTGAATTTTGTAAAATAGACTTCATTTTTGAATTCGGAATATCAAATATAGCTTAGGCTGATGTTTTGGTATCTTTCTGAAAAACTTCAATTTTTGATGAATAGTGAAACCACTAAGTTGTAGTTAAAGAAACTGATTTTTCATTTAAATGAAATTTTACCACCTCTGTGATTTGATTTTCAAAAATCCGACATTCATTGTTGTCATTAAGAAGTAAAATGTGGTTCAATAAGATTAAAATAATTTTTTGGTGAATAGTAACTTTTATGTTTTTAATCGCGATTAGTGGTAATTAGTGTAGTTTAAGGTAAAAATAATGTTTTAATAGTATGAGATGAGCTTGACACATGTCCTACCCTCATTGCATGTTTCATTTCCGACCAATACAAGCCATGGGTCAACTTGGGGACCCCATAGAGCCACTTTGGTTGGGAAATGACATAAATAACTTTTTATTTAATGTTAAAGTAAAAATGACACAAACATGTGTTATTTTACTAAAAAAAATTTTACATGGGGTTATACAAGTCATATTTTTTACTATAATTATTCATTAGAAGGTTAAAAATATTTCCTACATCATAGTATTTTTTTTAATTTTTAGACATTAAATAAATTAAATTATTTATGACATCATGCTGATGTAGTGATGACCTCATTACTTAACGATTTAAATAAAATGGAAAGATAATGTTAAATCTAAAACCTACACATGGAAAAAACAAATTGGATGAGTGGATTTCGAACCCTTATCACCTTATCATCGAATTATATCAATGTGGGAGCTTTTGAATCCGAAACTCATTTTAAAATAAAGTAACTTATCTTTACTTTCCAAGAGTCCACCTCCTCTCCTCTTATAAAAGGACCCCACCTCTACCTCTTTACCCACACTCCCAAAGCCTTTGGCTCGACCAAACCCTGCCCATGTTGTCTCTCCACTTCCCTCTCTTACTCCTTGGAGCCTAACTTTGGGCAGAAGTATTCCCAAGGAAGCTTTTGATCTCAAACCAAATGGAGTTACCCGATTTTAAGGTAATGTCTTCTTTTGAGTTCTTTTGTTTTATTTTTCTTCTAAATCCCCCTAAACTCTTTTTATTATTTTCTTTTATAACAAATCCATTATCCTCAATATACTAGGATGTTTTTATAATATGTATTCGAGCTACACTTACACACACCTACATCTAATGGTTAACGAACATACTGTTTCCGTGGATGGTGAATTTATGCCTCCCGAAACGATGATTGTTCAACATTCTTTTAACACCTTCAAAGGTGGCCATTAATATTTCACTATATTTAAATATGATATATAATATGTTTATGTTTTCCTTAAGCTTCTGTTTTTTTCTTTTTGGTCATGCCTTTATGGTATCCCTTATGGGTAAACGCGATATCTTCATTTAAGGAAGTGCGGACTACCGCCCCCTAAAAGTGATTTGATTCATTAAATACCATATGTGGGACATATAAAGGATGTAACTATGATATTATATATGATATTATAATGGAATTATAATATACCTTTATATCATTATGATTCCATTCTATAAAATACGAAATAGAAACGAAAGTAGCGTTCATGCGTACGTACAACTTACCGTCTCCATGAACGGTTCATTTCATTACTTACCTCTAAATGATTATGTAATATTATAAATGCATGTATATACTGGATATATATGATATATACATAATTATTATAATTCTGGATATAATGGATACATGAACAACATGTAATTATAAAGGGTTTATTTTTGACTCAAGTACCAATGATCGTTAAAACGACCATTATTAACTTAAATAATTACATAGTGTTCATGAAATGGCAATAAGTGATATAAAAGGAATAATGAACTTGAAAAAGGTTCATAAAGAAGTAGAAATTAACTCATGTTTATTGTTCAGGACATTAAAGAACGATAGAGTCAAGTTGGACCCGAGGTATGGGACTTCATCTCAATCTCCTTTCATTGAGGCATATTTTGTTTTATAAACAACCTTCCTTTATACGGTGTATAAACCCCTTTGACTTTTACGTTTATCCAAAATGAATCTTTTTTATATGAAGAGTTTTACTAAACGACAAAAGGGAATGTTTTTGTCGTACGTATGCGGCGACAACGACTTCTCCGCCACCGTGACCGTTATTTGAGTTTCGGCTTCCTCTACAAGCCATACCTTCTTTTTAAAAGAAAAATAAATACCATGTTTTAATTTTATTTTATTTTGGTATTGAAAATGGTTTTCATAATGTTTTTATATCAATGTTTTGTATTGATATCTTGTGATTGAAAGGTGGAAATTTTATGTTTCCTTTATGCATGTTTTATGTGATACGATTATGTTGAGGTTCATGGGCATTATTATGAAGACGGGTGGTTCCGTGATAAACTAAGGGCGGGTGAGCCCGATATAGCTCTCCAATGCATTGGGTAACGCGAAGGAGTGAAACGCTAAGGTTTCTCCGAATAGATTTAGGGAATATACTGTGATGGGTATTCCAAATGTAACCAAGAGGGTTACTCCCTACGTAAGGATGTTATGAATGCATCAATTTACCATTATGTCTTATGATTTCTATGATTTATTCATGATTTGATGAGGTATGTTAAGGTGCATATGTTTTATGGGTAATGTATGATTTAATTATTATGTATATATGTACCCATGTTTCCTTTCCATATTTTTATATCCCTTACTGAGCTTTTTATGCTCATCCCAAGTTTTTTAAAATGTTTTTCACAAGTCAAGGGAAAGGTACATGATAGGATGATAGTGTCAAGGAATTGTCAAGAAATAAACCATGTTTTATTTTAAATGTGTTTCCATTGATGGGAATGAATAATATTATCTTTATGTAACCACTTTGTTTATATGTGGAATGTAATGAAAGCTTTATGATCTAATTCACTAAAACTCTAAACCTGAAAAGTTCCTCAATGTGTAATCTTGTAATAACTCAAGATTAAGTAAGGTTTAAGGCTGGGGTCTTATAGTTGGTATCAAAGGTCGGTTTAGATAACATTAAGAGATAGAATTTTATTAAATGAATATCCAAAAATATTTTTTTAAATGATATAGCATTTGAAGATTACCATGTTGCTTCATCTAAGACATGTTTGTTCAGAATGGTTTTCCGCAGAGGAAACAGGGAAGCAATGCTAGGAAGGAATACAAAAGGAAATAACCTTCCAAATCAGCATCTTGAGATGGTCGGAATTGGAACTAAACAATTTATTGCAGTAATGGCGCAGTTGACTCAAGTGATAAATGGCGGTGGTATCCATACACGAGATCTTCCAGATCAACCGCAGAGGAACATGTCAGCGGTTGAACATTTCATGTGGCAACATCCCCCATAATCCATGGGATCATCTGACCCTGTGCTAGCTGAAGGGTGGATTAAAGCACTGGAGAAGATTTTTGATGTCATGGGGTGTTCAAACAATCAAAAGGTCAGTCTTTCTATTTACCGTTTGGAGGGTGAGGCAGATCAGTGGTAGTCTATGGTTAAAAATATCAGGGACGCCGATGAGATTGATGCTCTTGACTAGGATGAATTCAAAGGTATGTTTCTTGAGAAGTATTTTCTTAAGGTTGTTTGACTTAGGATGGAAAAGAAATTCTTGGAATTGAGGCAAGAGGAAGACTCAGTGGCTACCTATGAAGAAAGGTTCACCCGATTGGCAAGGTATTCTCTAAATTTTAGTTGAGACCTTGATAGTAAAATCAATCATTTTTACTCAGGATTAAAGCCAAAATATCGAAGGAAATTAGCTTCTCATGAGTTAAAATGTTATGAAAATCTTGTTCGATGTGCTAAGAAGGTGGAAATGTAGTTTTCCGATGATCAAGTGTTCTATAACAACCAACAGAAGAAGAGACTGAGGTGACAGGAGAAAGGTAAGAATTCTTCAAAAAAGTCTGATGGTAAGAAAACTAAGTTTCCAGTTTGTGATAAATGTGGCAAAAGGCATGCTGGGGAATGTCTTATGAATTATGGATAGTGCTACCAATGTGGTAAGATGGGACATAAGGCTCGTGATTGCACTGAAAAGGATCAAGGTGAAGGTAAGACCAAATTTGATTTACAGTTAGTGAAATGTTATAAGTGCAATGGGATTGGTCACTATGCAAACGAGTGTCCGAAAAAGAGCTTGAGTGATGGGAAGCAGTTAGACTACAAGCAGAAAGGGGTGGTAAAATCCTTTGCAACTACATCAGCATATTTCGGGCCATCAAATGAAGTTGTATCAGGTACTTTGTTTGTTTTTTTAGATTATGCCAGTGTGTTGTTTGATTGTGGGTCTACACATTCTTTCATCTCTGAATCCTTTTCTAGTAAAATGGGAATACCATCTCAAGAAATAACTCCTGAACTTTTGTTAAAAACACCTGGGGGGAATGTTGAGGAAAAATGAATTTATAAGAATATTCCTATCCTTATCTGTGGAAAGAACCTACTTGCAAACCTTATTGTTCTACCTCTAGTAGAGTTTGATGATATATTGAGTACAGATTGGCTCTCTATTTACCATGCTATGATTGACTGTAGAGATAAAGAAGTTTCTTTTTAGAAAGACTTTCATTTTGTGTACAAGAATGAACCCATACTGATGATAACTGATCAAGAGGACAAGAAACTTGTAAAAGATGGAAATGAATGTTACGTTGAAGACATCATTGAACATAAAGGAACTGTTCAGATTAATGATGTGCCAGTGGTAAATGAGTATCCTGATGTTTTCCCTGATGAGTTGCCTGGAATAATACCAGATTGGGAAGTTGAATTTAATGTTGACTTAGTTCCTGATGCTAAGCCAATTTCAAAACCCCCTTATCGAATGGCTCAAATAGAACTTTTAGAGTTGAAGGAGCAATTGCAAGATTTATAAGAGAAAGGTTTCATTCGACCTAGCACATCACCATGGGGTGCTCCTGTCTTGTTTGTTCAAAAGAAATATGGTTCAATGAGACTTTTCATTGATTATAGAGCCTTGAATAATATCACTGTTAAGAACAAATATCATTTTCCTCATATCGATGATTTGTTTGATCAGCTCTAGGGAGCTCAGTATTTTTCAAAGATTGACATGAGATCGGGGGTACCATCAGCTGAAGGTAAAGGAAGAAGATGTTCTGAATACCGCGTTCCATAAATGATATGGCCACTATGAATTTGTAGTAATGCCTTTTGGGCTAACCAATGCACCTGCTGTATTCATGGAATTAATGAATATAATTTTCCATGAGTTCAGGGATAAGTTTGTGGTGGTTTTTATTGATGATATTTTGGTGTTTTCTAAAAGTAAAGAAGAGCATGAAAGACATTTAAGGGTTTTCTTTCAAACCATAAAAGAAAAGAAATTGTATGGGAAATTCAGCAAGTGTGAGTTTTGGTTGCAACAAATTTCTTTACTTGGTCACATTATTTCTAAAGATGGGATAACTATTGATCCTGCAAAAACAAAAGTTGTGGAAGACTGGCCAAGTCCCACAAATGTAACTGAGATTCATAGCATCCTTGGTTTGGCAGGCTATTACCGAAGGTTTGTTAGAAATTTTTCACGGTTATCTTTTCCAATGACTAAGCTAACTCGGAAGGGTGTTAAGTTTTTCTGGACAGAAGAATGTGATGATTGTTTTCAGGAATTGAAAAGAAGATTGGTGAATGCTCCAGTTTTGGAACTACCCTCATGGAATGGTGAGTTTGTTATATATAGTGATGCTTCATTGAAAGGACTTGGTTGCGTCCTAATACAGAATGATCAGGTAATTTCTTATGCTTCACGACAGTTGAAAAATCATGAGTTAGATTACCCTACACATGATTTGGAATTAGCTGCTGTTATTTTTGCTTTAAAAATTTGGAGGCATCATTTGTATGGAGTAAAGTGTGAAATATATACCGATCACAAATGTTTTAAGTATATATATTCACTTTGAAAGAATTGAACATGAAACAAAGGATATGGCTAGAATTAATCAAGGATTATGATTGTACAATTCATTACCATCCGGGAAAAGCAAATAAAGTGGCTGATGCTTTGAGTCGAAAAAGTAATGATTCATTAGCAATGTTGAATTTGGAACGTGATCCTTCGGTTAAGGATTTGATGAAATTTGGCATAGAAGTTTTGGGTGCAGGATGTTCTTCTTTTTTGTTTCAGGTATCAGTGAGATCATCTCTATCAGATAGAATCAAACAAGCACAGAAGCAAGACAGTGAGTTGCAGAAAAAGGTAGAGCTGGTTCAGAAAGGTACGTTTCCTGAATTCAACATTGATAATGATTGTGTTTTGAGATTTGTCAAGAGATTGTGTGTGCCTTGTGATTCACAGTTGAAGAGAGAGTTGTTATGTGAAGATCATAGTTCTCCGTTTTCAGTTCATCCTGGAAGAACTAAGATGTATAGAGATCTCCAGGAGTATTACTGGTGGGATGGAATGAGAAGAGATATTGCTGATTTTACTGTGAAGTGTTTGACTTGTCAGCAGGTTAAAGCAGAGTGGCAGTTACCGAAAGGGATGCTTCAGCCTTTACCAGTTCCAGAGTGGAAAAGGTAGAATATATCCATGGACTTTGTTGTGGTATTACCGAAGACTTCTTGAGGTAATAATGAAATCTGGTTTATTATTGATCGCTTGACTAAATCTGCTCATTTCCTGGCTATACGAGATACTTTTTCCCGAGATCAACTTTCCCGTTTGTATCTTAAAGATATAGTCATGTTACATGGAGGTCCTCTCTCCATTGTATCTGATCGTGATCCCAGGTTCACATCTAACTTTTGGAAAGGCCTTCAGAAGTCGTTGGGTACTGAATTAAATTTTAGTACAACTTTTCATCCTCAATCAGATGGGCAGTCAGAACAAACAATTCAGACCTTGGAGGATATGCTACGATCTTGTTATATGGATTTTCAGGGAAGTTGGGACCAACATCGTTCTTTGGTTGAGTTTTCATATAATAACAGTTTTCAATCTAGTATACAGATGGCACCATTTCAGGCATTATATGGGAAGTGGTGTCGAACTCTAGCTTTCTGGGATGAAGTGGGTGAAAGGAAGTTGATAGGACCAGAATTGGTAGAACTGATGGCAGAAAAATTTCAGTTGATTTAGAAGCACATGAGAACAGCTCAGAGCAGGCAGAAGAGTTATGCGGATAACCGAAGGAAGGATCTATCTTTTGAGGTAGGTGATCATGTTTTTCTCAAGGATTTTCCTTGGAAAAGTGTGATGATATTTGGTAAGAAACGAAATCTTAGTCCAAGGTTTATGGACCATATGAAATTCTAGAGAGAGTTGGATCAGTTGCATACTGGGTGGCTTTACCTCCGAGTTTATCTCAGGTACACAATGTTTTTCACGTTTCGATGTTGAGAAAATATATGCCAGATCCATCTCATGTTTTAAGTCCAGAGGTAGTTCAGTTAGAAGAGAACCAATCATATGAGGAACAACGGGTCCAGATTCTTCACCACAGGGAGAAAGTGTTACGGAATAAGGTGATTATGCAAGTAAAGGTTTTGTGGAAAAACCACATGATGGAAGAGGCAACATGCGAATATGAAAATGCAATGAGGGATAAGTACCCCCATTTATTTGATAAGTAAATAAATTGCAGGGACACAATCATCTGAAGGGAGTAAGGATGTAACATCCCATGTAAGTAATGAATAATATATATTTTTATCTATGTCTATTAATTAATTATATAGTGTTTTAGAGGCTTAAAATGAAAATAAATCCAATCTTAAGCATGGAATACACTAATATTCTTAAAAGATTGTTTTACTGCCTTTTGATGGAAAACCCTTTCTAAATAAATCTTTTGACAACTTTATAATCTATGTTTGTCAAAATAAACTTATTATTTATGATTGGGACATCAAAATTTACTTTGTGTAAATTTTTGGTATTTTTCCGATAAAGTTCATTTTTTAATGAATAGTGAAAAATGTTGTAATTTAATTCAAAACCTCTTTTTAATCTAATTTATATATATGATTAGATTATCTTTTGAATTGGTTTTGATGTTAAATTAGAATATATTTTTACCATTTAATCCAATAGTGGTCATTGGAATCAATTTCACTTTGAAATTGGACTTAAACTGGTGTCAATCTTTTGATACTTATTGTTTCATAAAAACACGCTATTTGTCATGACAGCAGGAATTAATTATTAAATAGATTATTGTGACTTATATGTTTTGAATTTTGTAAAATAGACTTCATTTTTTAATTCAGAATAATAAATATATCTTAGGGTGAAGTTTTGGTATCTTTCTGAAAAACGACAATTTTTGATGAATAGTGAAACCACTAAGTGGTAGTTAAAGAAACCGATTTTTCGTTTAAATGATATTTTACCACCTCTGTGATTTGATTTTCAAAAATCGAACATAAATGGTTTTCATTAAGAAGTAAAATGTGGTTCAATAAGATTAAAATAATTTTTTGGTGAATAGTAACTTTTATGTTTTTAATCGTGATTGGTGGTAATTAGTGTAGTTTAACGTAAAAATAATGTTTTAATAGTATGAGATGAGCTTGAAACATGTCCTACCATCATTGGATGTGTCATGGCCGACCCAGAAAAGCCATGGGTCATCTTGGGGACCCCATGGAGCCACTTTGGTTGGGAAATGACATAAATATCTTTTTATTTAATGTTAAAGTAAAAATGTCACAAACATGAGTTATTTTACTAAAACAATTTTTACATGGAGTTATACAAGTCATATTTTTTACTATAAATATTCATTAGAAATTTAAAAAGATTTCCTACAAAATAGTATTTTTTTTATAATATTTAGACATTAAAGAAATTAAATTATTTATGACATCATGATGATGCAGCGATGACCACATTATTTAATGATTTAAATAAAATGAAAAGTTAATGTAAAATCTAAAACCTACACATGGAAAAAACCAATTGGATGAGTGTATTTCGAACCCTTATCACCTTATAATCTAATTTTATCAATGTGGGACCTTTTGAATCCGAAAATCATTTTAAAATAAAGTAACTTATCTTTACTTTCCAAGAGTGCCCCTCCTCTCCTCTTATAAAAGGCCCCCACCTCTACCTCCTTACCCACACTCCCAAAGCCTTTGGCTCGGCCAAACCCTGCCCATTTTGTCTCTCTACTTCCCTCTCTTACTCATTGAAGCCTCACTTTGGGCAGAAGTCTTCCCAAGGAAGCCTTTCAGCTCAAACTAAAGGGAGTTACCCGATTTTAAGGTAATGTCTTCTTTTGAGTCATTTTGTTTTATTTTGCTTCTCCAACCCCCTAAACTATTTTTATTATTTTCTTTTGTAACAAATCCAGTATCCTAAATATACTAGTATGTTGTTATAATATGGATTCGAGCTACACTTACACACACCTACATCTAATGGTTAACGAACATACTGTTTCCGTGGATGGTGAATTTATGCCTCCCGAAATGATGATTGTTCAACATTCTATTAACACCTTCAAAGGTGGACATTAAGATGTAACTATATTTATATATGATATATAATATGTCTATGTTTTCCTTAATCTTCCGTTTTTTTCTTTTTGGTCATACCTTTATGGTTTCCATTATGGGTAAACGCGATATCTTCATTTAAGGAAGTGCGGACTACCGCCCCCTCAAAATGATTTTATTCGTTAAATACCATATGTGGGACGTATAAAGGATGGAACTATGATATTATATATGATTTTATTATGGAATGATAATATACCTTTATATAATTATGATTCCATTCTATAAAATACGAAATAGAAACGAAAGTAGCGTTCATGCGTATGTACGGCTTACCGTCTCCATGAACGATGCATTTCATTTCATACCTCTAAATGATTATGTAATATTATAAATGCATGTATATAATGGATATATATGATATATACATAATTATTATAATTCTGAATATAATGGATACATGAACGACATGTAATTATAAAGGGTTTATTTTTGACTCAAGTACCAATGATCGTTAAAACGAACGTTATTAACATAAATAATTACATAGTGTTCATGACATGGAAATAAGTGATATAAAAGGAATAATTAACTTGAAAAAGGTTCTTAAAGAAGTATAAATTAACTCAAGTTTATTATTCAGGACATTAAAGCACGATCGAGTCAAGTCAGAACCAAGGTATGGGACTTCGTCTCAATCTCCTTTCATTGAGACATATTTTGTTTTATACACATCCTTCTTTTATACGGTGTATAAACACAATTGACTTTTACGTTTATCCAAAAGGAATCTTTTTTATACGAAGTGTTTTACTAAATGAAAAAAGGGAATGTTTTTGTCATACGTATGCGGCGACAACGACTTCTTCACCTCCATGACCGTTTTTTGAGTTTCGGCTTCCTCTACAAGACATACCTTCTTTTTAAAAGAAAAATAAATACCATGTTTTAATTTTCTTTTATTTTGGTATTGAAATGGTTTTCATAATGTTTTTATTTCAATGTGTTGTATTGATATCTTGTGATTGAAAGGTTGAAATGTTATGTTTCTTTTATGCATGTTTTATGTGATACGATTATGTTGAGGTTCTTGGGAATTATTATGAAGACGGGTGGTTCCGTGATAAACTAAGGGCGGGAGAGCCCAATATAGCTTTCCAATGCATTGGGTAACGCGAAGGAGTGAAAACGTAAGGTTTCTCCGAAGATATTTAGGGAATATACTGTGATGGGTATTCCAAACGTAACCAAGAGTGTTACTCCCTACGTAAGGATGTTATGAATGCCTCAAGTTACCTTTATGACTTATGATTTCTATGATTTATTCATGATTTGATGAGGTATGTTAAAGTTCATATGTTTTATGGGTAAAGTATGAATTCATTATTATGTATATATGTACCCATGTTTCCTTTCCATATTTTTATATCCCTTACTGATCTTTTTATGCTCATCCCAAGTTTTTTGAAATGTTTTTCACAGGTCAAGGGAAAGGTTCATGATATGATGATAGTGTCAAGAATGTGTCAAGAAATAATCCATGTTTTATTTTAAATTTGTTTCCATTGATGGGAATGAAGAATAAAATTTTTATGTAACCACTTTGTTTATATGTGGAATGTAATGCAAGCTTTATGAACTAATTCTCTAAAACTCTAAACCCGAAAAGATATTCAATGTGTAATCTTGTAATAACTCAAGATTAAGTAAGGTTTAAGGCTGGGGCCTTATACATACCTCGCTCAAATAATTGAGAGAGAAGAATGTATCCACCAAGGAGAATTTATAATCATGATTGAATAAAATGATGTATTTCCTGAATTGTTACCCAGACTTCCCCTAGTAAATGAGTAAGAGTTCTCAATAGAAATCATACCCAGAGATACTCTTTTCTCAATTTTTCCAAAGAAGATTTTAACATCCCAAGAAAATAATGAATATAACATATTTTATATTTATTATTTTTTTTTGAAATAAATATTAATTTTACATTAAATGGGATGATATGTTCGATGGTGTACCTGATACGGTCCAAATGGTTTCTTTGAAATATTATGTTGCACATAATGCTGAGTCATACTGAAAAATAATAATATAAAATTATTTTTAATGGTATTTAACACCTAACCATTGTATTGGTGGAAGTATAAAGAACACACTACAATATAAATATACATGTTGGTTAAATGTTTTTACATTTACCCACTAAATTTTATAGGGTTAATATAAGAAAGAATCTTATTTAAAGCCGAAAAACTCTTATATTCATTAAAATGTGGATTTACCATTTTTTGATGGAGAAACCTCATTAAATCTAGTTCTGGTCACATTATTATGGTATATTTGACAAAATAAAATTCTTCTTTAAAATCAGGACCTCAAAATTTACTTTGGGTTATTTTTTTGTCTTTTTCTGATAATATTCATTTATTATGTATACTGAAAATACTATATTTTAATTCAAAACTGCCATTTAATCTAATTTATTTATAAGGTTAGATTATATTTTTACTTAGTATTAAAGTGAAATTTTATTATGTTATTTTTATTTAATTAAATGTTTGTCATTGGATGTAATTTCAATTTGAAATTGGTCATAAATAAGTGTCAATCTTTTGATAGATATTATTTCTAAACAAAATGCTTTTTGTTTTGACAGTGGAAATTAATTTTAAAATAATTTCTTCCACTTTGTTGTTTTGAATGTGTAAAATTGATTCAATATTTGGAATAATGAGGTCCAAATTGGGTATATTTTTATCTTTTAATTTTAGTAATTGTGAATATTATTTCAGTAAATATTTTATTTAACATGGTTAAAGGTTAAATCATGTAAATAATTGTAATGAATTATTATTATAATAATTTTAAATTACCCTAACAAGTGTATTAATCTTATTAGTTGATAAGTTTAAGACCATGGTCATCCTTCAGACGATTCTGGGTCCCCATGTAGCCACATGGGAGTGATAATGACACTTTATATTTATAAATTTAATGTAAAGACAAAAATGACACAAACATATATCTTTTATTAAATTAATTATTACATTGGGTTATATAAGTTATGTCTTAAAAATTAAATATTAATTTTAAAGCTAAAAATATTTTTTAAATCATGATATTTGTTTTAAAAAATTTCGACATCATATAAATAATATTATTTTTGACACAATAATGATGCAGTGTTTACCTCATTAATGAAAGATAAAAATAAATAAATTATATTGATAAATAAAATCACTTAAAACTAACAAATTCTTATTCAATGATTTTATTTTTAACATGAGTCATCTTATATTAGAATTTAAAATTTTGTGGGCATTTCGAAACCTAAAGTCATTATAAAATAAAGTAATACTTTTAAACATTCTAAAAGACCCCCTCCTCCCCTTATAAAAAACCCAAACTTCTATCCCAATCCCTATACTTATCAACCCCATTGGATATTACAACCTCTTACTTATTAATACCCCTATATCCCTATCCTCCTCCTAGAAGCCTTCCCCAAAGAATATGGAAAATCAATTAATCCTTTTGGTTCAAACCAAATGGAGATACCCAATTTAAAGGAAACATCTTCTCACAAGTTGTTTTGTTTTATTTTACTTCTACAACCTTTTAAAATCTTTTTATTCCAACATTTTATAACAAAAAAAGTATAATAAATATAATAGGTTGTGTTAATGATAAGGATTCTAACTATAGTTAAAAACACCTCCATCTAATGGTAAAATGAACATACTGTTTCTATGGACGGTGAACTACTGCCTCACGAAACGATAATTGTTCAATTATATCCTACCACCTCTCATGGAGACCATTGTAATGTAACAATATTTATATGTTATATATATTATATTTATATTGTTTCTATGGTTTTGTATTTTCCATTTATATCTTACCTTAATGGTTTCTATAATGGGTGAACACGATAAATTCATTTGAGGAAATGCGGACAACCACCCCCTCAAAGTTATATGAATCATTCATGACATAAGTGGAACGTATAAATGATGGATATAATAATGTTGTATATGTTATTATACTATAATTATAATATACGAATTTATCATTATGTTTTCATTCTGTTAAATATGTAATTGAAATGAAAGCAGCGTTCATGCATGTGTACGACTTATCGTCTCCAAGAACGGTGAATTTCATTTCATATCTCCCAATGTAATGTACTATTATAAATACATGTATATTGGATATATATATATATATCATACATATTATATCTAAATAATGAATATTATTCTGATAATGGAATTTTTATGACATTTTCAATTTGTAATTATAGCAAGCTCAATTTTTACTCATTTTCCGAACATCGACAAAACGTCCAATATGAACTCAAATTATTAACTAATGGTTATAAAAAAATTAAAAAGTGATATGAAAGGAAAAATAAAATTGAAAATTGATCATAATCAAGTATAAATTTACTTATATTTATTATTCATGAAGAACAAGAATAAATGAGTCAAGTCTGACATGAGGTAACGGGTTTCTTATATCACTTTTAATTATGTGATATTTCCATTGTCTGCCACTTATTTATTGCATGTGATGTATTGTGTACTATAATTTTATAAATGTTATCCTAATTCTACTAATATTAATTTTATTTTGTGATTCATTTGGTTGTTATTAACTTTTTTTTCATACAACTCGATCGATTACAACATGGTAAGGGGTTTTAATCTCAGATTATATTTCCATAAGATTCAGGATATTTTTGTAACTATTTCAATTTTTGTAGTGTATTTACTACCAATTATTGTATTATTTGTGTAATATAATTTAATTTATGGGTATTTTCATCTTCATTGTATGATTATTCTTTCATTTATTGTATGTATAATTATTTACCAAATCGGTAAGTGAACATTTTACCCCAAATTCAATTCCATGGGTTTATATTTAAATTCTTAATTATGTCAAGCTTTGATTATGTGTGGAATAAATGTTTATTTATTTATGTTTTCATATAAACTCCCCTCTGTCTGGATATAATTTTGATACACATAATCACTCTATTTATAAATTCTCATGTAATCGATATGAAAATGATAAGGGAAATCTTAACTCAATTTATATTCATTGAGTTAAACATCGAAGTCTGTATTTTTGTTTTATAAAGTACATGTGTCATTATCTTCTTTCTAATTTACACTGAATATCAAATCATATTGAGTGTATTTATTTCTATCACACATTATTATGTAAGTTATTTATCCATAATAGATTGATTCAAATTTTATAAGGGATTTCATCTCAATTTACATTCCATTGAGACTTCATTGTTGTTATGGACTAATTAATTTTTATATGGAGTTAATACAGTCCTTTTTCATATTATATCATAAATCACTTTCTAGTTATATTATAATGTTTTTATTAATTTTATTTCCCTATTATTTGTATTCAACCATCTCTCATTTGGTGATTAATTATTTAACTAAAATATCATTTTAAATGTTTTACAGATTTATTCTTCTAAAAAATTCTCATTAATGACCATGTTTTAAAAATGTTTTTAAGGATTAATTTATATGTAATTAAAGAATTTTAAATTAAAATATATTTCAAAATCATCCAAGGGGTATTAGAAACATTGATTCAAAAATAACATTACTAAATGTTTTAAATGGTTATGAAAATGGTTTGATAAAGTCTTTTTTATGTCAATATCTTGAAATTTTATTTTGTGATTATAATGTTGAAATATTTTCATTCCATTATTCATGATTTATTTGTTATGAATATGGTATGGTTATTGGGAATTATTTAATTATATGCGTGGTTCTGTGATAAACCTAGGGTGGGTGAGCACGAGATAGCTCTCCAATGAATTAGGTAATGTGACGGAGGTAAATGTTAATGATTCTCCTATGATATTTAGGAAATATACTATGATGGGTATTACAATGTATCTCAATATGTAGATGTGATAGATACAATGTAATTATGGTATGGATGCCACAAGTTACATCTATGAATTATGATTTCAATGTGTTTTTCATAAATCTTATGATTTTATGGGGAATGTGCTTATGCTTGCAATGTATTTATGGACTAATGTTATCGTTCTTTATCTTATAACTCTTACTATTCTTTTTATGCTCAACCCATGTTTTGGAATTTTTTAACAGGACTTAACGATGAATAGGGTCAATGATGGGATGAATGAAATGTCATGATATCTAAAACATGGAACTAGAAAAGACTCTTTTTTAAAGGGTTTTTATTTTATAAAAAAATAGAAACTGAGTAGAATTGTCTACATTGTAATTTTTAAGATGTAATGTAATATTTATGGCCTAATTCACTTAAAATTTAAACATGAAAATATCCTCAATGTTAACTATTAATTTGGATAAATATTATATAATGTTATAAGGTCAGGTCATTATAGTTGATATCAGAGGTTGGATTAGACAACTTTAGGGATTAATAGTTTTCGTTAAACACATGGTTTGTCCCTATAACTATTATTTTAGTTAAATCCTTGTTTTATTAATTTTTCATACAATAGAATGTTGGTTAAAAATGGAAGGAGGAGAATATAAAATGAAATTCATATCTCTTCTTGATGACATTCTTTTGATAATTTTGGCAATATCAATTTTAGATGATTGTGAATCTTTTTCTAGCTGACTACGGAATGACAAGAAGTTGTTTATGATATCAAACACCTCCACAAAACCTCAATATCATCATTGATCATGGTTTGTATTTAATCAAATCCTATTTTCTCATTATTATCATTTTTTCAAGAAAGATAAATATTATAAAGTCAATTTCTAATATTTCACCTTACCACAAGATTTTGAAGCATGTTATGATTTTGAAAAAGGTGCTAATGAAGAAGACCCTTGAGTAACCTATTCATATATTCTATTACAATATATTATATAATCACATACCTATGGTATTCTAAAGGGAACATTGATTGAATGTTTCAACTCATATTTTGTCCTAATGTTTTATAAAAATTATGTTTTATGATATGTTTTGAAATTAAAGGTATACATTATAATTTTCTGAAACTGTTTTTCTGTGAATATCCATATTACCCAAGTTGTAAAAGGTAAATTAAGATGAAGGTTGAAAATTATTTTGAAAGATCTCTAAATCATTATTGTAATTCAATGACCTTCTTCCTATGTGAACAGAATGATGATGAAACCATATGAACACCTTGATCAAGGTATGATGTTCATTTTATTAGTAATAGTTTATTTGATCATATGGAGGTGAAAAAATTACAATATATAGGATTTTGAGGTCTTAATGTATTACGATGAAAATAAAAGGTATAAGGAAACATTTGAGGTTAAAAAATGTTAGGGTTATTTTTTAGTTTTATAAAAAGTACAACCAGTATGATTGGTGACAACCTGTCACTTCCTCAAAAGGTGTAGGAATCATTCCCACAACCATAGGGCGACAATGGAACATCAGCGACCACCATCCTACATTTATTCCCTAGTTAGTATGACCAATTATTTTAAATTAAATGATTATAAGGATCAAGAATAAGTTGATTTTGGGAACATATGTTTTATCAAATGGATATCCTTAATATAGGTAAAAAATTTGGTGATTAAGTGATAAATGTTATTTTAGAGGACAGTTACTCTTTTGGAAACATTGTACACTTTAGAGAAATAGAATGCTACAGTATCTCATTTGTGGAGTAATGGTTGAAATTTTATTTGGAATATTATTTTTTTTTATTATAGAAATATGACTATTTGAATTACTTATGGAAATAATTAACCTATCATAAAGAATATTTGATTAGGTTAATTACATTCCAGTATGATACTTTCAGTGTAATTGTTGTTATTTGAGATAAATTTTAATATTTATCTTGGATGACTATGTGAATTGATCCTTCCTAGATTTGGGTTTCAATAATTATTTGGATTACTTATATGAATTTTATTGATAGTTGTTTATTGGATTGTCATTGTTGAACATTCTGTATTGTTTGACAAATTTTGGAGATTAAGAGTAGTGTTTCTTTTTTTAAAATATTATCCTTTTGAGGGATTATTTGATCTTGTACTAACATTTTTGGTTTGGTTTAATGTCTAAAAACATGTGAAAAAATATAGTACATATTTGGTTGATTATTTGATTCTCTAGAAGTTGATTATAGCACATTCAACATGAAAAAGTCATCTTGAATACTCATCATTTGGAGAATATAAGATTTTGTTGTAGAAATTTAGTAAAGTATGAAAGTTTACCGAAAAATTAAGTATGTTTTATTATGTTCTTATTCAGGAACATAAATAAATTCCTCAACTATTTGAAATTTAATAGAAAAAAAACCATTGTCCCTTAAATTTTCTTATTGGGGAATCAATGACCAGTTTACCCATCACAAGATTTTGATTTTTTGGTGGTTTACTTTCTACTAATCATGTTGTGTACTACTCTTTATCAAACCTTCATGGTTTCTTTCTCTTCCTTATCATTGTTTTCCTATATGGAATACTTGTATCAAATATTTTGGGTGACCATATGATTTATATTTCATTATTTTAAAGAGATATTTTTAATTACTTTTTTATCGATAAGGGACTTTCAATGATGTTTACAATCCAAATTTTAAAATTGTGAGGACACAATTCTCAAAAGGGGGGAAGGATGTAACATCCCATATAAATAAATGATATAAAATTTTCATATTTAAGAATATTTTTATTAAATATTAATTTTACTTTAAATGGGTGATATGTCATATGACATACCTAATACGCAACAATGTGTTTCTTTTAAATCTTATGTTTCACACAATGCTTAGTCATACTGAAAAATAGTAATAAAATATTATTTGATATTGTAATTAATGTCTTGTCATTGTATTGGTGGGAATAGAAAAAACTAGATATAATATTAATATAGATTTTTTTAATTATTTATACAATTACCCAAAAACATTTATAGGCCTGATATAAGAAAGAATCTAATTTTGAGCATAAATATTCAAATATTCATTAAAAGGTCGATTTACTACATTTTGATGGCGAGCCCTCTTTAAATATTGTTTTTTTCACTTTTAAGTATTCTATTTCACATAATAAATGTCTTCTTTAGAATTTGGATATCAAAATTTACATTGCGTAATTTTTTTGTATTTTTCTAATAAAATTATATTTTAATGAAAAGTGAAAACTGCTATATTTTAATTCAAAACTACTTTTTAATCTAATTTAATTAAAATGTTATATTATATTTTTATTTGGTTATAACGTTTAATTATATTATGTTTTTATAATTTAATTCAATGTTGGCCATTAGATGTGTTTTCACATTGATATAGGACCTAAATAAATGTCAATATTTTAATAGATATTATTTCTTAAAAACATTAATTTTATTTTAGAAGAGGGAATTAATATTAAATTAACATCTTCCATATTTGTTTTTTGAATTAGGAAAATTGGTTTCCATATTTGGAATCAAGAGGTCCAAATTTTGTAAATTGGTAACTTTTAGTTTTAGACATTGTGAATATTTACTTTAGTAAAAATTTTATTTACCATGGTTAGAGGGTAAATCTAGTAAATAAGGGTAAAATAATAATATTATAACATTATTAAATTACACTAAAATAGTTTCTAATCCTACGGGATGATACATTTCATACCATGGTCATACTTGGGTCGCTTTTGGGACCCCATGGAGCCACATGTGAGTGATGATGACACTTTATATTAATTAATTTAAAGTAATGACAAGAATGACACAAACATTTATCTTTTTGTAAATCAATTATTACACGGGGTTATATAAGTTATTTCATAAACTATAAATATTAATTTTAAATATAATAATATTTCTTATATAATGTTTTTTTGATAATTTCTATATATCAAATAAATAAAATTATATATGACACAATATTGATGGAGTGTTTACCTCAAAAATTAATGATTGAAATAAATAAGATTATAATGATTAAAAAATATCCAAAACCATTAAAATTATTGTTTGATGATTTTATTTAGGAAATGAGTCATATTATAATTTAATATAATTATATTTGGTTTTTTAGAAAGCGAATATAAATATATAATAAAATAATATTTTTAAAAATTCCTAAAGAGCTCCTCCCCCGCTTATTAAAATCCATCACTTATAACCCATTCCTCAAACATATCTATCCTTGTGGCTTGTCCAAACTCAGGACAAATAAGCTCCCTATATCCCTATACTCATCCTAGAATCCTTACACTAGCCAGAAGGAAATTTAATAAAACTATTTGGTTCAAACCAAAAGGAGATACACAATTTAATGTTAACGTCTTCTCCTAAGTTATTTTGTTTTATTTTACTTCCCCAACACCCTAATATATATTTATTAATTTAATTTACAAAAAAATGGGAATCCATAATATACTAGGTTGCTTTTATTAGATTTATTCTAAATACACTTACAAACCCTTCCAACTAATCATTTAAAGAATATATTGTTTCTATGGACAACGAACTTCTGCCACACGAAATGATTGTTGTTCGATTTTATCCCACCACATCTCATGGAGACCATTATGATAGAAAGTTATTTATTTGTGATATATAATATATTTATATTGTTTATATTCTACTATATGTTCCATATTTATCATACCTTTTTGGTTTCCTTAATGTGTAAACGTGATAATTTCATTTGAGGAAGTGCGGACAACGGTCCCTACAAAGGGATATGACTAGTTCACGCCAAACATGGAATGTATAAAAGATAAATATAATTAAATAATTTATTATATTAAAAAATAATCATAATATACCTATTTATCCTTACTTTTTCATTCCATTAAATATGAAATAGAAATGAAAGTAGTGTTCATACATGCGTATGGCTTACCGTCTCCATGAAGAGTGCATTTCATTTATTATCTGCAATTGTTATCTAATATTATAAAAACATATATACTAGATATATATGATATATATTATATCTAAATAATGATTGTTATTATGATAATATAATTTTTAAGACATTGAGAATTTGTAATTATAAAAAGTTCATTTTCTACTCATGCCCTGAACATCGACAAATTGTCCAATATGAACTCAAATAATTAACTACTTGTTATAGAAAAGTAATATGTTATATGAAAGGAATAATAAACGTGTAAAATGTTTTTATGCAAGTAAAAATTAACTTATGTTAATTATTCAGGAATAACAAGGAATGAAAGTGTCAAGTCAGCACGTGGTAAGGGGTTTCTTATCTCACTTTTAATAACGTGAGATTTCAATTCTTCATCACTAATTTATTGAATGTGGTGTATTGTGTAATGAAAATTGATATATGATATCCTGATTCGATTTAAATTAATTGTACTCTATGATTAAATTGGTTGTTAATAACACTAGGTCATATAACTCAATTGATTACAACGAGGTTAAGGGTTTTCTTTTGACTTTTTATTCCCATGAGTTTCAAGCAATGTTTGCCACTATTTTCTTTTGTGTCATGTATGCACTTCCCATGCTTGGATTCATTGTGTAATATACATTGTTTTATTAATATATATATCTTCATTTAATGATCTTTCTTTCATGTGGTGTATGTTTCGTATGATACCAAATCGGTAAGGGAATGTTTATACCCAATTTACATTCAATGGGTTAATATTCAAATACTTAATTATGTCATGCTATTATTATGTGTGGAATCAATATTTAGTTATTTCTATTGTAATTTCCAATCCACTCTCTGTGGACATAATTTTGATATAGATAGTCACCCCATTGTTAAATTCTCACGTCATCAATAAGAACATGATAAGGGTAATCTTAACTCAATTTCAAATTCAGTAAGTTAAACATCGATGTCGTATTTTTTTTAAAAGAAAATGTGTGAATGTCCTTCTATTGATTTACATAGAATGTCCAATCATATTGAGTGTATTTATATTCTTCAAAAATTATTACTTAATTGATTTATCTTTAATCTTAGGATATAATTTTTGTAAGGTATTTCTTCTCAATTTGCATTCCATTGAGGATTCATTATTGTTATGAACCAATTCACATTTATATGGTGTTATTACTATCCTTTGGCATATTATATCATTAATCCCTTTATTTTCATGATATTATAATATCTTCATCATTGATATTCATCAACTATTTTTATTCAAGTGTCCCACATTTGGTTGGGAACTCTTTATTAAAATATCATTTTAAATGTTTTAAATATTTCTTTTTCTAAATCTTTTTTAGTAATGAACTTGTTTTAAATTTTTTTAAGGATACATTTATATGGATGTGAATGTTTTGAAATTATAATTTATTTAAAAAGATACAATTTGGTGTGATACACTTTTATTATAAAATCCCTTACTTAAATATTTTAAAAGGTTTAAAAAATGGTTTGATAATGAAATAATTATGTCAATATCGTGAAATTAGAAATTGTAATTGCAATGTGGAAATGTTATAATTCATTTAGTATTGGTTTATGTGTTATACATATTTAATGTTTATTTATCATTTTTTACATATACGAGTGGTTCTGTTATAATGATAGGGCTCTTGAGCTTGAAAAATCTCTCCAATGCATTGGGTAACGTGACAGAGGTAAATGTTAATATTTATCCTAAGTGATATAAGGAATATACTATGATGGACATCCAAACGTAACTCAATACTAACCAGTGATACTGATAATGTATGTATGATATGGATGCCACAAGTAAACTTTATGATTTATGATTTCTATGTGCTATTCATAAATATTATCATTTCTTGAGAAATGAGCTTATGCTTTGAATGTATTTATTGAATAATGTTATCATTATTTATCATGTAAGACTTACTAAGATTTTTATTCTCAGCCCAAGTATTGAATTTTTTTTCACAATACAAAAAGATGAATAGAGACAAGGATTGGATAAAGGAAAAGTCATGTTGTTTAAGACATGGAACTAGACATGAATATTTTTTTTCAAGAGTTTTTATTTTAAGAAAAAACTGGAAACTGAGTTGAATTGTTTTCATTTTAAATTTTTGGATGTAATGTAATAGTTTTGGAATAATTCTCTCAAAATTTAAACCTGAAAAAATCCTCAAGGTAAATTATTAATTTAACTAAATATTATGTAAATTTTCAAGTTCGGGTCCTTATAAGGATGGAT
The DNA here is from genome assembly GCA_963277665.1 of Viscum album. Lineage (NCBI taxonomy): Eukaryota > Viridiplantae > Streptophyta > Magnoliopsida > Santalales > Viscaceae > Viscum > Viscum album. The sequence goes on from OY728131.1 coordinate 1,115,175,670, forward strand.
CATATTGAATTGGGGGATTTAAATAATAAGTTGTAAGAGAATTTGGAGATAGGGTTCATACGCCTCAGTGCATCACCTTGGAGAGAAACAGTGGTCTTTGTAAAGAAGAAGGATGAATCAATGCCATTGTGTATCAATTATCAGGAACTCAACAAGATCACCATAAAAATGTATCCAATCACAAGGATTGATGAATTATTCCATAAACTATGAGGGCCTTAGTACATCTCAATGGTGGATCTTTTTTCTTGATATCAATAGCTAAAGGGGAAGATGAAAGATATTCTGAATATTACCTTCCATACAAGTTATGGGTATTTTGAGTTTCTACGGATGCCCTTAGAACATACTAATTCCCCTAAAATATTCCAGGATTTGATTAATAAAATCATAATACATTACCTCGAAAATAAATTGGTAGTTTTTATTGATTATATTCTCATCTACTCCATGAGAATTGTGGAACATGAGAAACATCTAAGAGTCATGTTTGAGACATTGAGAAATGATAATTTGTACTCATAGTTCAACTACTATGACTTTTTAATGCTTAAAGTAAAACTATTGGTGCATGTGATCCCAAGTAATGGAATTTTTATGGACCCTTAAAAAACAAACGAAATTGGGGAACTGAAAAGACCCTCAAGTGTCACAAAAATTCATAGTTTTCTATTATTATTTGGGTACTACTGACGTTTTGTGAAAAAGTTCCCATACCTATCAAGGTTGATCAAAAATTTAACAAGGAATAGGGTTATGTATGTTTAGAAGAAAGAATGCGAAGAAAGCTTTATGTAGCTAAAGAGAAGGTCAATCACTGCACCCATAATCACATTACCAAAAAATTGGAGATTTTTTGTGTGATATATAGTGATTCTTAAATCAAATTATTTGGTTTTGTAAAAATACGAAATGATAATGGGATAGCTTATTCCTCATGGCAGTTCAGTATCTTTGAGAAGAACTACACGATGCATGAACTATAGCTAGAAGTTGTGATTTTTTTCGTTGAAAATATTGGCGCACTACCTTTAGGATGAGAAATGTGAAATATTTAGCAATCACAAGATCCTAAAGAATATATTCACACAAAAGGAGTACAAAATACATCAATAGAGATGGTCATAGTTATTCAAAGACTATAATTTTTATATTAACTAAAATCCTGTGAAGGTGATGAAGGTAGTTGATGCCCTTAATATAAATGAACCTACAACTCAATACATATTGGGTATTAATAAATATCCATTATTCATGGATATATACTGGACGGATTTGAAAATCATAACTTTAGGGAATACATCATGTGTTTCCCAAATGATTTCGTAGGCATCAATCCAAGAGAATATTAAGGAATCCCCATGGGATGATGAAGAGTTATAAAAGTATGTGAATGATGTAATATAAGGGAATTTGTAGGAGTTCCATATCGACGACAATGGTTAGATTTAGTTTCAAATACATCTTTATGTGACCAAATCTATTGGGATAAAGAAATAGATATTTAACAATACATATCACTCAAAATTATCTATCTATCCAAGTAGCACCGTGTTGTCACATTATCTATGAGTACACTATAGTGGGACAATATGATGAAGGATATTATTGAGTATTTCTCGAGGTTATTGACATGTCAGAATGTTAAATAAGAGAAATAGATGTCTAAATGGAGGATGAAACCATTGACTATACACATGTGGAAATGGGAGAATGTCACTACGGACATTTTCATGAATCTCTCAAAGGAAACCAAATGAATTAATGTGAAATGGGTTTGTATGGACCAACTCACCATACTACAAACATTATTGCTATTTGGTAAGATCTATCTCATGAAAAAAATGAAAAATATATGTGAATGATGTGGTGATACTTTTTGGGTTTCCACTCTAGATTTTATCTTATCATTATCCAATGTTCACATCTAAATTATAGAAGAGTATTGATCGTCCCTTAAGTAATGAATTTAATTTCCGCATGTCATATCACCCGAAAACTGATGGCCAATATTAATGGACTATTCAAATAAATAATGATATTTTATGTGAATATTCATTTGAAATAAAATGTGGTTGTGATAAGAATCTCCCATTTGTTGAGTTCTCAAACTACTATAGCATCCCCTAAAGTAATAAGATGTCTTCATATAGAGGTCTGTATGGAAACGATATAGAACTCCAACCTATTGGGATGACGATTGAGAACGAAATATAATTGGGCCAGATCATATGAAAGAGAATACTGAAAAGTATCAAGCCATTAAATAGTATATCAAAGCTTCTCACAGCTAAAAAAAATATTTTTTCTGACATACGTTGATGGGACATAGAGTTCGATGTTGAAGATAAAGTCCTCTTTCAAATATCAATATGGAAGAGAGTCAGGTGGTTTGGAAATAAATGGAAGCTAAGCCAAACATACATTGGACCCTTTGGGATCCTTGACCGAAGAGGATGTGTGGCATATTAGATTTCAATTCAATAGAATATTGCTCAGGTTTTTTATGTGATTCATGTATCTCTCATGTGAAAGTACATAACACATCCCTCACATGTACTAAACTCATTGATGGTATATCTTGAAGATGATCTCTCTTATGAGGAGCAGCCACTAAATATTTTTGACCATAGGGATAATGTTATACGAAAGAATAAAACCCACCTTTTCAAAGTGTTTTGGCGGAAACATTGTTTGAAGAAGTCCCTTGGGAACAAGAGGATGTGATAATTGAGAGTTAATGTCACGTGTTTATGTAAAATGAAATTTTGATAGTGGAATTTCAAAATCAATGAGAATTTAATGACCCAATATTTTATCAATAAAATTTATCCATTATTATAGAAGTATCATAGTGTATAATCTCATAAAATCACATTAGGAAACAAAATTTAAAATCATGATTAAATGAACTACTAAATTCTATGATTTAATTGAACATAATTATTCCACTTATATGACATGAATTTTGAAAATCTGACATACAATGTTGCAATTAGTAAGATGTTCGAAGTCTAACAGGACAAACTAAATTTCTAGTGAAGAGTAACATTACATTATGAATGTTTAATGTTAACCAATTGAAAATAAATATGACCTTTGTGAATAGTAAACCTACAATGTGAATTGGAACCTTACCCATGATTGTATAGATAAAATACATCAATCCTATAAGTGAAAATATGATATAATATTGTTTGTATTTTTATAAGTTGTGCATATTTAATGATTAATTTAATAATATCAAATAAAACATACTTTCATTAAATTTGTTAATAAACAATTATTTTTATATCATATGATTATATGGTAATTTTATGAGGCCATAATTAATTTTTCTATGTGTTAGAAAAATAGTTTTTTTACTTTTTATTTTTCATGTAAATTTTGATTTTAATTAAAAATTTAATTACACATATTTAGAAAATTATTTTCAAAAAATGGAGTTCATTTTTTATTTTTTACACATAGAGAAAATTTTGGGGTGAAATTATGAGATTTTTCAAAAATACTTGAATTATTATTGAATAGATAATTTTGATAATTTACAAAATATGATATATAAATGAATTTATACATCATGCATGAGTCATTAATGTTCTATGTGACCATTGGTAAGAACTAAAATGACATATTTACTATATTTAGTAATGGTATCATCATTATTTCAGTTATTTTGGGAAATTATTAAACTAATTAATTATATATTGAGAAAACACCTCTCCCCAACACTACAAATACTACCACTCACATCCTCATTTCCCTCACACCTATCAAGCCTTATTAATACACGAAATTCTACTCAAATAAATTCCCATTATCTTCCCCCATTTCAAGAAGACCTTTATATCATAAAATGACAAAAATCATTATCCTATAGAGGCTCTAGGAAAGATATATTCAAGATGTAATTTCTCTCTAATTTCATTCAATTTCCTTTCAAATTTCATTCCATTTCTTCTCTTATCTTGAACATCTCTTATCCAAATTCCCTGATAACACCAGTATGATTTATATACTAGTATTTTATCATGTAAATTTATTATTATTCATTATACTCCTCCACCTCTCTTATTGTTCATAAAAATGAAATTGTCGCCTGTGAAGTGTTAATTAATATACATCATGGCAGATGCACATCCATTTTCCTTAAACTCATTCTATTCTATAAATAAAAACATTAAATTGTTTAAGAAAGTTATTAATATTTATTTTGTAAACCCTTTTATGTTTTAGAAACATGTTTTATACATAATACTAAATGATTAAACCAGTCATAATTATTGTCATCCAAAAAAGACCAAAATTAACCCAAAATGATCATCATTAAATTTTAACTCATGATTCATATTAATAACCAAATTAATTATAAGATCAATTATAATCATGTATGATCATTGATAGAATTTAATATAAAATCATTATATTTATCAATGTTCTACATGAAGTTCTGTTCATGTGAACAAGTAAACCGTTCAAGAGAACTAAAAAAGAACACTCCCGAACAATGAATTTAAACTCTATAACTCATCCAAATTCATATAAAAGATCATAGTAAAACCATAATCAATCATAATCAAGTTTAAATTATTTTTATTTGTTAATCTATGAATTTATTACGATTATAAAGATCATTAAAGTGAATAATGCATTTGGATTCATGCTAATGTGAATTCTCAAACCCAACATTCATTTTTCCGGTATTACCTTTTTTCACTCCATTTTCAAAAAGTTATTCCTTAAAAATAATTTATTTATCATTATATTATTTTTTTCTAGGATCAAAGGTTTTTACAAGGGAGTTTATGTCAAACATAATGTTTTCCAAAATAACCCTCATTTCAAAAAAAAACACACCTTTTACCTCTCATTCAAGGTTGATGGTCTTTGTATCAAGTATGTTATTCCATATTTCTTTTGGGATGCCATATTTTATCAATTTTTTCATTATGAAGTTAAACACATTCATTTAAATTGGTTATTTCGTGTAAAATATGGATATATGTTCTATGAACCATGCATGATAATATAAATTTTATGAAGTGAAGGGTTCCCCCATAATTATTTAGAGCTCTAAGGCATTAGGTAATGTAATTATTCTCAAAATTATAAAATATTTAATGATGGAACATTATATTTTATATATGATTTCCATAACATTATTATGTTTCCTTTATTCATGATTGATATCCTATGGTGTTTCAATATTAATTATAACGACTCTTTACATTATTATACACTTATGTAGTGTTTTATTATTGATGATTCAGATATAGATGGTCCTGAGTTGTTTTATAATTCTCTCATGAACTCTGATTATGTCATCATAATCTTATTCTCCTCTAATTTTCATTTTTTACCTTCATTTTTAATTATTCTACATACCCATTTGGACTATTTGTTCTCACCATTATTCTGTTTCTTTTCCCCTAGTTATCAAGGATGATATCATATTAAAATTATCTATAATGTTTTTATATGTTTGATGTTGATGAAATAATATGGAATTTGTAAGGTTGGGTATAATGGAAAATATATTCCCTTGAATTTAGGTGTATTATTTATGTAATTTTTTTTCCTAATTAACTAATACTCTAAACCTAAATGATAATGGGGAATGTAAATTGTCAAAATTTTCCTTTTTTAAGATGAATTTTTTAGATGGAAAAAATGGGAAACCTTAATAAGAATCAAATTTGGATATTTATTGTATACATTTTCATCCCTAGAATTGAGAAAGCATGTTCTGGCATACAATAATTTATGATATTATAGTATGTATGATTCCTTAATGAAAAAAATAACATGTGGACCATTTAATTACATTACAATGATAATTAAATTAAATTTTACCTGTTTTGAGTATGTGGTGTGCCTTTTGAACTAAAATAATGATTATAAATAAAAATATATATTTTCAATCAAACCAAACACACCATTTTTCAAATTGATATACCTATAAGTATTATACATAAAAAAATTACAAATATTTATTTATTATAAATTATCAATACAATGAGAGTTATAATCATATATATTAAAATTTTATTGTTTATCATTGTCTAGAATTATCAAGTCGATCTGTGCTCTTTTTTCTATGTCTGGAGAATGGGAAACATGTTTTGCACTTAATTTACACATTTAAACTAAAAACCCACTCTTTGGTTTATATTAGAACAGTGTGATTAAGATTATTATGTAGTCTATTCTTATATGTAATAAATTAATTATACAACATTTCTATAAAATACAATATAAATATTTGTTGCATTTATCTCTTTTTATCATGAAATACTTGTTTTTAACACTAGTATTTTTTTTCTAATTTGAATATTTGAACATCAGGTCATATAGGGACATTGTGTTTCAGACTGGTCTATGATTGATTCCTATAATTAAAAAAATGGTATATATATCATTTCCCTAAAATATCATGAAAATATAATAAAATTTTCTCAGTTTATAGTGAGTGATGCCTATTTTGAACTGAAAAGTCACTTTTAAAATAAAAACACACAATTTAAGTGTCATTGTGTACACTATCATTCATATTGAATCAAAACCAATTTATAAATAATTTTACAAATGTATCAATAAAAATTGAGATTTTATTCCATTTTTTTGGTGTGTCAACTATGTTTTTAACTAAAATATATATTTTAAATTGAAAATGCAGACTTTTATTCATACTAGCCACATATTGGGTCTGATTTATTTAATGTTAATTCATATATGTAATAAATTTATGGTCGATAATTTTTAAAAATTATCAAGGAAATCATATTTTCTTTGGTAGTGGCATGTGTTTTGTACAAAAATGTCACTTTTAAATAAAAGCATACACATTCCATCATACTTGGTGTATTGTGTGAGGGATTGAGGTGTAATTTGGTTATCTATCTGAAAAATTACTTATGGTTATTTTTTCAATATTATAAACATAATATGAATTTGTATTCTTAGTTTTCTATGATTAATGTACATGTTTTAATAAACTGTAACATTTAAATTTAAAACATCACTTCGATTTTTACGAGGAACCATATTTACTAGATTGATGGGTAGATGGTTCCTATGAGTCACAAATGGATTATGGTTCATTTTCATCATGTATCAAGATAATCCAAACATTATTTCATAGTTTCTAGTGAGTGATTTGTTTTTTTAGATAAAATTTAATTTATTTAAAACACACACTTTGATTCATTAGTAATAAAAAATAAAAAACTATTAAACATAATCATATAAAATATTATAAAACCCTATTAATGATAAAAACAAATATACATGAGTGAATCTTTATTTTTTAAAAACATTATTGTGAATTAATTATTATCCTACGATTCTATTTCAATCATAATGAGAAAAATGGTTAGAGAATAATGAATTCTCGATGAAGTCCCCTCATTTTGATCTCCCTAAATATTACGTAAATAATTATTAGATATCAAAGAAAAAATCATCAATATAATAAGTATATATAATTTCTATAAAATGAATAAATTTTTTAATAGGATGTCACATATTCATGATGTGTATATACATTCTGAAAACATGTATTCTACGCACTTAATTAAAAATAATATATTTATAATTTTTATAAAATTGAAAGTAAACATTGATTATAGTACTAGAAAAATATAACTATACAAGATTAAGAAATAATAAAAATTATTTTTCAGATATTATTTGACGTACCTATTTTGTGATTCTTGTTGGTGATCGTATACGATATCATTCATAAATTTTCAAAAAAATATAACCACAATAAGTTCCATTATTTTGTTTCATACACTATATAAACGTTTTGAAAAATATGTATCATTTATATATAATCTATTAATGAGATATATTATTAAATATAAACAAATATTTATCTTGATTTATAATCAGAGAACATTCATTTTCTCATGAACTGCCCTCATACAATGATATTGATGATATTTAACGTCGAATGTATCATAAAAAAATATCAATAAATAAGAATTTAAAATATATAATATGATTTTAATTAAAAAACTATTAAAATTTTGTATTTATAAATAACAATATTTTAGATGAAATAATATGTTTGATGGTGTGATAGATTTAAAACCCCAAGGGAAATAAATTATTATTATTTAAATGTAACCATTATAACAAAGCCTTTAAATTTGTGTAAATTTATTGTATAAACTGAATCATGAAATACATAATTATATCACTTATATATAATTTATTTACATATTATTTTTAAATAATAAATTTGTTTAGTAATGTTATTTTATTTTTCAAAAATATGATTTCTTCCAAAATAGGTATTCATTCCTGTAATGAGAGAATTTTATTTTCAATATTGGGTACATTTGGAAATTTTATTTTACATAATGAAATTTATTTTCAAATAAATTATGTCAGACTTATATCAATTTTTTTTCAATTTTATGAAATGATTTATTTTTAAATGAATTGTCAAAAAAATAATTTTTATTAAATAATTTTTTGTATATTTAATTATTTTTAATGTAAAATTTTATGAAGGAACTTTTTTTAATTTTTTTTCATTTTGATTTTAATTAATCTATTTAGGTATTGTTAAATGGATTTTTATAATGATTTTTGAATAAATTTTTTTTATATTTTTCATGATAATTTTTCAGAACATATGTTCTTCATCATGTTTTTTCCGATATAATTGTAAATTAAATTTTAAAATATATCTATATATATATTTAAATTTTATTAATTTCTACTGTACATAAAATCATAACAACCAATTTTGGTATATAGTTCAGTTTTATAGAAAAATAGAAAAGTAATCAAACTATTTATGTTTCCTTGGATAAAGGTAAATCAGGTTGTTAAGGGTTAAATATAAAATTATAATGAAAATAAAATTACACTACAGTTACAAAAATTTTATTGGGATAGACCATTTCATCCATAATCACGAAATATTCAATTATATGACAGTTATTCTCAATTTGGCCAGGATTATGACTCCTAAAATATTTTTGTAATGAAAAGTAAAAAATTTCACACTATTGATTTTAATAACATTAATAATTCTGATATTTGGATAAACATAGGATATGTTTTTATTATAAATATTAATTTAGAAGATAATTAATTTTTATTCATCGAGAGATTTTTTTTAATTTTAGTAATGAAATAATTTTGTTAACTTATTACTCAACACTTACACAATAATTGTTAAATTAATTTAAAAAGTATTGTAAATGATATTAAAAATAATAAATTAGATATAATTTGAGATAATTAATATAAAAAATAGATTATTTAAAAAATAAATGCTACAGATTTAATTTAATATTTTTTCCCTAATTTTCATGATTTTATTACTATCAAATTGTTGAATAGTTCAACAAATTCACACTATTGGTATTTTAATGTAAAAACTATTTTTAAAAAATTAAATACAATTCCAAAAAATATTTTGGTTGCAATGTTATTTCTATATGGTACGTAATATCATACATGGTCCATTTTGGTCCTTTTATCCATTTATAGTGAATATATCAACCCTCAATTCAAAAAATAATCTTTATTGTCATGATATTTGTGAAATGTGATGAAAAGTTGATAAAACAAGTTAATTAGGGTAAAATAAGAAATCAAAAGTTATATAATTGTTCTTACTATACTTTTTGATCTATAGTAAACCTCTATACTCAATAAATAAATTCTTACCATATTGTAATTCATATTTAATTTGAATTTTTATAATAATTTATTTAATTTCATGATTGTCCCTCTAATATTTTATAATAATGAATCACTAATTCTCATTAATTCCTACATAAAAACTCATTTTTCTTCTAATACCTAAAAAAAGTAATTCATAAAATCCATAAAATAATTTTATAGGATTTTTTTAGGAAGAATGCAATACATAAGGGTTTTAAGGTGTTAATCAATGGAAAAATTTCATAGGGGGTGTATAGTTTCTGACCAAAAGTTTTACTTTTACTTTTTTTCCACCACCATCAATGATTCTGACGTAATGAAAAAATAATAAAAAATGTATCCAACATATAAATACATGTTATTTTGTTAAAATGTTATCTTATATTTTTCTCCATCCCCCATCAATTGGGAGAGGAATTCGTTGTTGGTTTGTATGGAGGATTACTACCTCGCGAACCATCTGAATTTATTTTCCATCACTATATCTCATTACTAGTTATAATAGTAAAATTAAATAATATTTTTTTTGACTTATATAAGAAATTCATACACTTGATTAAAATTTTTATTTTTCAGTGAAATTCATTGAAAGATGATAAGTATTATTTTAACTTTATATCATCAAAACATGTGACAAGAATATAATTGATTAGGTAAAAAAATATAGAGTGGTAAGAACTAAATTAAAAATAATCATAAACAAGAAACAAATTTCTTAATATTGTAAATAATAAACCTATGTATATTATTTGTGATGATATAGAACATACAAGATATGTCATATTCAACTAAATAATAACTATTTCTGAAATTCCCCATTAAATTTTCACAAAAATTTATCATATTATTCTATATCCATATTTTATAAATAATTAAAAAATATTTTTACAATTCCACATTGATTACTTAAATTCATTTTTTCCATTTTTTAATATTTATAATGTGGTTTGAAATTAATATTCATGTCATTTTCGAAATAACGTACTTTGTCACATTTATGATAAAATAATGAAAAGAATATTTTTAAATTATACAATATGAAAAAAATGTGCATCATCATTACTAATATTTTCATTGAATATTCTATTACATGATTGGGATTGTATTTTTATATAAATTGTGTTCCATTGTAATTATATAGTTTTTTAATAAGGGATATCCAATTTTATATTGTTATTTTCCTCCATATTTTTTTCAGGCTCTATTAATGGTGATTTCATTCATTAATTCCATCAACTATTGGTGATAATTATCATGAGTAGCGGTTATTCTATTATTAAACTATAATCACTATTTCTCTAGATAGATTATTATTGTTTAAAATTTATTATCATGGAACGTGATTGTTTTCAACTAGTTAATAATGTTATGAATGGAATAATGGGTGTTTCAATGCGTTATATGATGAAATACAGTCTCTATATACTTTATTTATGTAACTATTTATAGTCTTAATTTATGAGAATGGGATGTTCCATTTCAAACTAAGGGGTTTTTCCCATTATAGCTCTATAATGCATTGGCTAAAAGGATAGATTAAATATATTAGGTTTCTATAGAAATATTATTGGAAAATATTACGATGGTTATTATAATTGTATTAGTGATGGTTATATTATGTGGAACTATGATGTTGATTCTATAGATATCTTTAATGGTCATCCAATTTGTATATGTTACATGAAAATGATGACCCAAATTTCATATATATTTTTGAAATGCATTCACGTTTTTTAAAAGTTACCTTTGATTAATAAGTGTTCAATTTTCTTATGGAAATGATTTATTTCATTTGATCACAGGTTATTGTGAAAATGTTAAGTATTTTATGTTTTTTATTCTTTTACACAATATAAATATTATTTATCTCTTTTCCCTCCCTTAATAAGATTTTTGTACACATACCACATTATAAACCATTTTTTACGAGGTTTACGATTGGGTTTGGGAAATAATGAAATCAAGTCGAAAGACATAAATATTTGTGATAAAATGAAAATAGTATAAATTTAAAAGGTTTTATATTAGTTTAAAAATCAAAAATATAAAAGGTATACACTTTATAAAATATGATTATTTAAGTATGTGTTATTTAATAATTCAATACAACTCTAATCATAAAACATATTTGAGAATGAGAAAAAATGAATTATAATCGAACGTAAAATTAAAATCTGAATTTTATGATTATGTCAAAATATTTTTTTATCATATATTGGTTTAGGTAAATTTAGAGGATGTGATTTTATTTGAGAGATAATTTAATAGTATTATATTACTACAATGGTCAATATGTTATTATGAATCTTAATTATTTTAAATATATCGAAAGATGTTGAGATTGAATGAATTATTACATAATGGTGTTTATCCTCCTCTTATGATGGTATATTATGATTTTATTGTAATTATAAAAATATTATTTTTGTTTTATGTGAATGGTTGGTTCAAGAATAATGTAATGTTACAATGGATGTGAAAAAAAATTAGTGGTCATCTAAATGAGAAACCAAATAGAATGTGAGATATAGTGAGGACTCTTACGGTAATCCTTAACCTTATATTTGTAACTATGAATAAAAAACATAACCATGTTGAGTTTGTTAATGTATCAAATATGATAGAAATTAATTTGTGTAGATGTTCTTGTGATAAAATTCATAAACATAAACATGTTAGAAAACCCATGTCTCATGAATATGGAATTAATAACTCTATACATTTTCATAAAATAATGGGAAGGTGTTTTATATGTGGTAAATTTTTTCCTAAATAAATAATATTCAAATAAATATTGATTTGGTCAGTTAACTACATAGATCTTAAAAACGATCTTATTAATCTATCAACTGAATATTTTTAATTTGGCTAGAATTGTCATTTTGATCGATGACCTTGGGGGAATACTCCTAAATGGGATCAGTAAGAACATACAAATAACTATTATGGAGTACCTAATTCCATTAAATTGGAAGATGTGAAATATAGAAATGAAATATTAATATTTTGGGTTACATCATGGCTTATGTTTTGGAAATAATTAATCATAGTACAGTATTCATTTTTTTGTTTGTACCAATGATGTTTTACGGAATATGATTAAAATATATCATTATTGTATTATAAAAAATGTTGATAGATTTATATTTATACATACATGTGATTCACTGGTTATGATAAATTTATTTGTTCTTTTATATTTAAAATAAATAATACTATTTTTATGATCGATGTACTTGGGAGACTTTAATTATGGTTTGATGGATGCTTGAGTTATAGGTAACCCTTAAGATTAAGATGTTAAAATTTTATTTAAGGAGGAATTCCATTTTTATTTTTGGGACATAATACTAATGATATGGATAACCGTTATTGTTAATTTGATATTTTAATTTTTGGTAATTATGGGTTTTTCATATTATTGGGTAAAAAATGAAAGGTTCTAGGTAACCAATGAGGTTAAAACATTTCATTAATGTTTATTATGTTATAACTCTTTTTTAAAATTATTATCACATTTTTTTGGAATTATAAAAGGTTTATATTAATATAGTTAAATAAAAAAGGAAAATGGGTTGGAAAGGATAAGACACATTTCATAGAGAAAGACAATAATGAGTGAACCCTAAACAAATGGGTGATAAGGCTACAACACCTACCACTAGACAATGTGATTTTTTTAGTTAAGTATTACATTATTTTTCATTATTTAAATCAAAATAAATAAAAAATTAATGTTCAATTTGGGGAAATTTTTTTGTTGTTTACATAAACATGAGATTTAATTTTATTCAGTTATTAAGGGATTAATGTTATTTTGGAAATATTTCATTATTTTTGAAAACATATATGATTATATTTTAGAGAATATAATAGAATTTTATTTTAAAAATATTGGTTGAATTATTTTTTAGACCAATATATGATTTAAATTGGATTTATGGTAAATCCTGTTATTTAAAAAGATTACTAAATTATCTTAGATATTGTTTGAATAGGGATTATATATTTTGGAATAAAACATTAAGAGTAATTGATATTAGTATCAGATAAATTTTATATCAATACTAAAAGATTATGTGATCAAATCCTTATAATTATATTGTCCAGATATTTGTGTCAAATATTTTTATTTTTTTTACAGTTTTCTATACAATTATAATATAGACATTTTGGTATTTCTGGTAACTATTTTAATTGAAAAAATATTTCTACATATTATTTTTTATTAATTTTGAGAATAATCTTATATTATCCTAACAATTTTGTTTGGGATAATGTATAAATATATGATTGATATATTATTATACTTTATTATATTATTTGATCTACTGTAAATTTATTATCATGAATCTATCATAAAAATATCATCATGAATACTCATCTTTCAATGAAAAAAAATTATTTTTTGTCAAAATTGTGTAAAACATGAAATTATTTTTTACATGTAATTATATTGCATTATGTTATTATAATAGTAAGTAAAGGAAATCATAAACATTATGAATATTATAGTGAAATAATAATTTTTTTAGTTTACTTTTCTTACTATGAAATTATTGTTTTTCTAACCAATAATAGATTTATAGTTTTCTTATGGTTAACATTCTCTTGAACATATTCCCTATCACTCTATATAAAAAATGGGGAGTTATTTTTTTACATATCCATTTTGTCTCATCGCACATATTTTCTCCTATTTGTAATCCAATAATGTTTTATTTCAGATGAGATTCATACATCCCTTTCTCTAATTTAAGGATGATGTTTTAATGGTTCTTTTATAGATGTCAGTATTCAATTAGAGCATTATGAAAAGAAACATCCTAGTTACCAAAATATTTTTAAAATTTATTTTACTCAATTTATTAAAGGGAAAATTTAATAATAAGGTATTAAAATTAAACAATATGTTTGGTGGCATACATGATACCAAAAATTTTGAAATATAATTTATTATTATTTAAAAGTACCACCATAACCTAGCCATTAATTTTTCTGGACTAAATTATATTAAAAAATTATGAAATATGTTATTCTACTAAAAATTTATAATGTAATACCTAATTCCTTTTCAATATAAACCCAAATTTTATAAAATCATTTTATTCTAAATACATAATTTTTCATCTCAAATGGTATTTTTTTTTATATTTTAGGTGCGAATATTATATTTATTATTTTTCAAGAAATTTATTTGAAATAATAAATTTAATTTTACAAATAATCTTGTAAAAAATCATAGGTTTATTTTTTATGAATTTTAGGAAAAAATTTGTTTTTTAATAAATACAGAGAACATTGATTTTTATTAAAAATTGTAAATAATATATGATTACATCAAAAGTAAAAATATTTACTTGGTTTATTTTTAAAATTTAATATAATACATTCATTTGAAATAATAATATTTTTTTTAAATTTATTTTATATTAGAATATAGAATAAAATATTACATATTTTCAAACGTCATTTTTCCGAAAAAAATATATTTGTCACATTTTTCATGTTTGAATTAAAATAAAAATTTAAATGTTATGTGTTTGGAAATTTTAAAAAAATCCATATTTTTAATCAATGTTTTCTATTTTATAAAATATGTACTCTACATTTTTATTCAAAATTAATAATAATGTTATAATTTTGTTGTCTTGGTTAACTATAATTATAGTAGTTAAGGGATAAAATTAAATGGCAGAGAAAATGAAATAAACAAAACACTTGAATAAATTTAACTTCATGAGTAAATTTATTCCATACAAATCCATTATTTTATATGTAAATTTTTTACATTTGAGTATGACTAATAAACCTATAAAATTTTATTTAATGAAATGTCCAAATATCAAAATCTAGTTTTTAAAAACATTAATATTATTAAAAGCGGATAACAAGAAGATATTATTTATTATTAACGGAAATTTGAAATAAAAATAATTTATATTAATAATTGTAATTCATTTTTAAATTTTAGAGATTAAATAATTGCATTCAATAAATTTAAAAAAGTTATGTGGTTGTCATTAAATTATTGGAAAAGTGTAATAAATGTTATTTGAAGTATTATAATTTGATAGAATATAATTAAAACATTAAACAGAGGATCACGAAATTTTTCGTAGGTAATGATATATTTATTCATATTATATTTTTTATTGATGTTATAAAAGTCAATGTAATGAATCATTCTACAAATTGACATTGTTTTTATTTTATAATAAATGATATTTTTAAATGATATAATCATCCCAAAATCCATATGTTTGTCCAATTGATTATTATATAGATTATAATATCAACCATGATCAAATTAGTGTAATTTTATAATTTATAGTAATTGTCTTGACCCTCACATTGTTAAATTTCATTATTTTCACAGTAATTGTGAATGGAGTTAATGAATTGTTAAATCCAAATGTTATGGGTTATGAAATACTAAAAAAATATATGATTTTAATTAGATGAAATTAATTAGACCCATACTAGAAAAATCCTCAAAATAAATTTTTTTTCTTTCTTTTATGTTAAATATTTATTTAAATTAATTTATATTTTTGAGAAATTCCTCGGGTTTCTCACCCTTCTCATATTAAATGGGATAACATCATACCATTACTTAATATTTAATAACCCATTTGACTCTAAAATAATTACCCATATTTCTCCCTAAAAATCATCTTATCATCCATGAGGTCTTTTTTAGGCATATTACTGACCATAGAGAACTTAAAGTGTAAATCATATGTGACATCCCAAAGATGGGATATGGTTTTTAATTGCAGGATTTAGTTTTGTTTCATCTTCTACATCCATAAACTTATATTCAAACATTATATAGTAATGTAACTATTATATGATATATAATAATATTTTATTATGTTAATGGAAGAAAATATATCCATGTATAACAATTATAAAATGGGACAGGAATTCATCAATCATGATAATTCATTACTTCCTCCTTGTGAACAGATATATTTCATTTTCCATCACCGTATCTTAAAACCTAATATAATTATCTAATTAAAAATTATATATTATATTAATGATAGATTTATATTTCTAAAATCTTATTATATTACTACATCCAGTGATGTGATTCATTTTTCATCACTATATGACATGGATGATATATATATATATATATGTACTTAATGAATTAATATTAAATTTCTTTAATTAGGATAATTTTCTAGTTTTAAAATAGCACTAACATTCATTCAATAATTATAATTGAAAAATAGAAATGTTACTCATTCATACGTATGACCTACCATGGCTATGTCTATAGTGACGATCATTTTTCATAAAGGTACTTAATGATAAGATATCAAAATAGAATTGATGTATATAATCTAACTATTTATTCTTTTGAAAAATTTATTTCAATTAAAACAACACACCATTTTCTAAAAAATAGTGATTTGTGAATTTTTGGAGAAAATAAATGAAGAAATGTTTTATAACATATAAAACAAGACTGGACTTTCCTATATTCCTGAATAATACATTTTTGGATGCTTCCATTACATGTTTATAAGATTATTATCAAATAAATTATTCTCTTTCATAATTATGCAGTGTTTTTTATAAATTATTTCAAAATCGAATAGGTTTATTTCATTAAGAGTTTTTTCCACGATATTTCAATAGTTTTTCCTTTCATTAATTCAAACAAAAATTGATTATACTGATTCTATAATTGGGATAACATGAAATAATAGAATCCCTGCTATTTATTTAAATTGTTAATTATTGTTTTAAATTTATTATCAAAGAACCATTTCTTTATCAAATGTAAATTAATTTATGATTAGAATAATGTGTGTTTTAATGAGATTAATGATGAAATAAATGCTCCATGCACTTTTTTTATGTTATGGTTCCTAAAGAATTATTTATGTATATGGGTGGTTCCATTATAAAACAAGGGTGTGTGGTCCCCTTATAGCACTCTAATAAATTTTTAAATTTGATGTAGTTAACCTATTATGTTCTTCTTAACACATTGAAAAATTATAGAATGATATGATAAAATTGTAAGGGTGATGATATTTTTATTTGAAATATTGATGGTTATTTTATATGTAATTATAAAGGATATCAAATCTATAAGAGTGATTTGAAAATGATACCCCATGTTTCCTACAATTTTTATCTGTTTTTTCTATGGGTTTTAAAAGATTAATTTGAGATTTTTTTTAACTATTCATGTGGAAATTATTTATAAAATAAGTTCAAATATTAATGTGATAATGGTATGTATTTTATCGTTTTACATATTTTTCTCTAGAATGACCTATTTCTTTTGTTTTTGTAACTTATAGATATGTTTTGTCATATGATTTATTTTGAAATGTTTTCTAATGGGGTTAATAATGGGAGATGGATATGAATAATTAAAGAATAAATTTCTGATGTTTTTTTATAAATATAAATTATGTTTTATTTTAAATGATTAATAATGGATGTATATGTATATTGATTAGAGGTGTACATTTGTAAAATAATGGTTTTTAAATAATATTAATGACCTAATTATCTAAAAATGATTTCCAAAAAATTATTTTTGAATGAAATAAATTGAGTTATAATCTATAGATAATAGATTATTTTATGGTTATGTTCTGGTCCTTATATTTTTTAAAATAGATTAAATGAATCCAGAATGATCGATTTTCTCAGAATCAATTCATTTAATCCAATAAATAAATATTTACAGTTTCTATATTGATTTGACTGTGTAACCAATTTATCAAAAAAAAATTTAATTTTAGAAATGAAAATATAGTTTATATTAATACATTATATTTTATCACCCTAATATTTTAAAAGGATAATATGCTCGATTTTTTTCTAATATAATAACCTAAGCTAAAATAAAATTGTTATATACTAAAGAAATATTAATTTAAATGTGACCATTAAAATCATTAATTTCAGTTAAAATGTTTAATTATAATAACCAGATTATGTGAAATATTTATAAAGGTTTTGTATAATATTATGTATTGATTAATTCATAAAAAATAACAAGATAATTTTAAGTGAAGTCATCTTATGCTTCAAAAGTATGTTTTCATCAAAAATTATTTTTATTTATATTGTGCAAGGATACAAATTATGAATTTATGACACTTTGTGAAATTTTATTATATAAAAAATATATATCATTATTGAAATAATCATGTCAAAATTTTCTTAAATAAAATTTTGTGAGATTTCTGAAATGTTTTATTTTTTTTGTGAATCATAAAAATAACATTTATCGAAAAAAATTTCACTCCTTTTCATTAAAAGTACCATTATTATATTAATATGTTCATAATGTAACAAAATTTATATTTAATTCGATATAATATATTTCATTACATGTTAACAACTATTCTTCCTGGTTTTTTTATAAGTTCATTTTGGGGTTTAGAACATATTCTTCTATGAAAAATATTTTCATCAAATTTATAATTTTTATCTTAAATAATTTTATGGAACATATATATATTGAATCTTTATAAAGGATTCCATATTTTGAATAATAATGTTCATAAAGTGGTAAATAGTCCCTTTTATTTTTGGAAAATATGAATGTTTACAATAGTAAATATTTATCACCATGATTTAGATAGATCATGTAAATATTTGATAAAACAATACGGTAAAGCATTAAAATATCTCATAAACATCTATTTATCATATATCAATAGTATTTTTGGACAAAATAAATATTTAAGGAGTTAATAATGTGTTATAAAATATGTTTCTAAAATTTTCAACCCTTGATTGAAGTTTTAAATGATTTGTTAGATTTTATTCAAATAAAAAATTTGGTTCAACACATTTAATTGGATGGTTAGTAAATTACATTACGTTATAAATGTATCCAAAAGTATAAAAATATACTTTTTTAATTTATAACATACAAAATCATTTGTACAAATTTATTATATAATTTATGGGTAAAATTATTTTTTCACATAAATCATGTATTTTCATTAAAAATAATTTTCATGATCATTGTATTCTTATGTGAAAAGTACATTATTCTATGTAATGTAGATGAACCACATAAAATGGATTCCAAATTCGGAATCATAATGTCAAAATTATGTTAGAATTTTGTGATACCCACTGGGTCATTTTTATCTTTAATTTTGAGATTAATTTATCATTTGGATTGGACTTGGACTTTTCTAGAGCTTGGGGTGGTATAAAATGAGATAATTTGGGAATATAGTACAAGGATAAATTTCAGTGCAAGGTTTTATAACCATGATTATAATAATATGAGGGTTCTTTCGGTTAAACTATGTAATTTTTTATGGTTTTTAGATGCCATATGACTCCTATGAGGAATCATGTGACATGGGTTTTGGGAAGATATTATCCCCCACATTGTTTTTATTACTGTAATTGAAAATATTTCATCCTGGTCTAGATAATTAAAATTTTATTTTCATACAAAATTTTCACTCATTTTTATACTCTTTAGTACTCTTTTCCCACCCCCAAATTCGAATCCCCACTTCATTAGATTGGAATCATTCCCTCTCTATTTGTGATGTTTTTCGCTATGATTCAGGGTGATTTGGATTAAGGTACATCCAAATACTCCTGGTATCTTTTTCTTTCCCTATTCTCCATTCCTTTCGTTACTTTTTTATACATGTGTGGAACCCTAATGGGTGTTTTTTGATGAAAATAGCGTTTTAATGGGGGTATTTGGTTTTAATTTGTTATAGGTTTTTCAGTACTATTACTACAATATATGTTTAGTTATCATTAGAGGTAATGGGAATGGGACAACATTCATGGTATGTGTCTCTATGTAAGTGTTTTTTCCCTAGATTTCTATTAAATTTTGAATTTCATATGGTTTTAGTATGTTCAATTTTTGAAAATAATTTATGGATATTTATACCACATGTTTGATGTGTTAACTTATTTGGTTGGTGAATTGGGTTCTTAAAGAGGCTTTTCCAAAAAGGGGTTCCAACTGTGTAGTCTAATATTTTGATAATGTGTCTCAAATGGATTTTATAGCCTTAAATGTTTTTAAATGATATTTTATAAATTTTGATACCTTTTTAATGGTGTTTTAGTGAATGTTTTTAGGTTTTATGAATTTGTCTTTTGGTATAAATTTTCATGAATATTAAATTGTGTGTGATTTTTTTGACATAGAGTAGCATATGGGTTTTCTAGGCTTTTAGTGAGGGTATTTCAAGGTGATATTGTGATCATTCCTGGATGAATACTATGAGATATTATATTTTTTAAAGGGATGGAATGAGGATTATTAAAGGAAGACTCTTAGTAATTCTATTCAGTTGATTGGATATCATGAGTGATCTTGATGTTGGTCTTGAGAAACATTGTTAGAGATTCAGATTTTTCTATGTACAGATTATAATTTTTTAGACTCACTCACATTGGGAAAAAAATTATAGTCCTAGGTTCTATTATATATATATATTCTATTTTTATGATTTTTTTTCTGATTAAGTCCATGTTATTATGATAACATGTGTATTATGTCCATTTTCATTTATATGATTAAATGATGTATATGTTAAAAGCTCCCATAATATTCCGTGATGTTTTTTTTGAGTATGTTTTAACTTGGTCCCCATTTTCATTTTTTTCAACTTGTTGAGAAATAATTTGGGAAACATCTTTTATTTATAAAAAATCGGTAAGGGATTTACATGGTTTATTTAAATTTGTTTGATCTAAAAATTCATTTGGTTTTAAATTTATTTTCAATCTATTTTATTGGAATGAATGGGTAAAAAAATTAATATATTCATTTTCGAATACTATTTTGAATTATTCAACATAACCCACATATTCCTTTGGAAATATATAGAATTGTTTTTCAAGAAATGTGTAAAGGAAATGTAACTATATATATGGGTGGATCTTCTTAATTTTTATCACTGGTTTTTATTGGTTGAGAATTTTTATCAATGGGTTTTTGCAGGAGGTTTTATATTTGGGTTTTTTATTCATTGGGAGGTATTTATATACCATTATTTGTATTAAAAAATATATGAAGAGTTTTATTATTTTTTCTTTAGATACCATGTATATTTTATTTTGTTACATGATTTATATATGATATAATTTGTTTCTGATAGTGTGTGATTATCAACATTTCATTTCATAGATATTTATTTCAATGTTTTTAAAAATGATGATATTGTTATGTCTTTCCCATTCCATGGTGGGGGACTTCCAGTTTATCTTGGGTGAAACTTTTACAAAGAGATTATTTTTCCTGGTCGATGATTGTTTCTAACATAGAGAAATTGCATACGCACATTTGGGATACATACAAAGTTAGCTCAGATGACCGTTTAGATAGACCAATGTTGGTTCATTACAAAAATGATATCAGCAACAATATTTTCTTTTAAGATAGTGGTAGACTATAGCTATTACTATTAGGAAATAGGAGGTAGGAACAAGGGAGTGATTGGATAGGTATTCTTCATATTATCCCATTAATTCCTATGGGTATGTTGGGATTTTGGTTAGGTTTTGATCCTATTTAGCGGTATTTTTAGACTATCATGATGTATGTATAGGGTGGTTTGGAGTCATAAGGTGAGTCTGGGTTTTTATGAGGTTATGGTTGAATCACATAGGATGAGAGGAGAAACCTGATTAGATCACGAAGATGGTAGTAATTGTTCATAGATTATGTAACACATTCTTACAACCTCTTGGGTCACCCGCACAGTTGGGGAATAGTTTCAGAATGCTTGAAAACAAACTATGTAAAATAGGAAATAGAAGAAATTTTTTATTTTTATACTCTATTTTTAGTTGGATAATAATTTCCTTCAATTGTTTCTTATTAATACCCATAATTTGAGTTTACGATGGGACTCTGGAATTTGGTTTGTAATTTTACTGTGATTGTTATATGTTATGTTTTGTGTCATGTATGAAAGGCCTCATGTAAGTGTCTCATCATGTTGTTAAGATGATATAATAGATAAAACCCCATAAAAAACCATTGGTTAAACTATATATAGTAATGTTGGTTATTTTTATGATCTAACCATTTGGTCAAGATGGTGGTCTAGATTAGGCACAAATATGGGACCTTACTTACAAGTTCACGAAAAAATTTCACCTCTGTTCCGTTCTGAAAAGGGTCCCAATAAGTCCATGGAGTGGTTGGATCAAATTGAAGGGATATTTCAGTTTATTAAGATCCTCAGAAGCTCTAATGTAGACTTCTACAAGTTATTTCTTGGATGAATATTTTTAATGTGGTGAGATTTGATGGCACATTCAAGGAGGAATGAGGATCTCACATGAAAAACATTCTTGGTGGATATCAACCGATATTTATAACTAGACATGTCAAGCCTGAAAATGGCCAGTTAGTTCTTAATGTTGTAGAACGGGGATCATAGACTGAATGTTTATGACACTCGATTCAATGAGTTGTTCCATGCTTATCTGGATATATTTATTAATGAATACCTCAAGGATCAACATTTAAAGATGGTAATTTGGTATGATTTCATGTACATTATTAATATTCTATCCCTATAAAATTATTTAGAGGTGTTTTATAATGTTTCTATAGAAATGGATGTTTTTTATTTAATGGTGGGGTGTAGTGGTTTCCATTCAGTTGGTGCAGCCTCTGTTTTTTATTCGGATCGATATAGTAGTGTGATGAGCCACATAGAGGTCATGGAAATATTATCCCACTGTCATCAGTTTTAGCTCTTATGGGTTCTTTTAGACATAGGAGAACAAATATTTTACCATTATATGATGTCCGCACACACAAAATTTTATTTCATAGAGATTTTAAGGGCTTTACACTAGTTTGTATTCCCAATACATCTCTAGTGATTCTGTCAGATGGGTTATAGGGGATCTGTGTATGATCCTGTATTTTGGAGAGATCTCAAGTGAATTCATAGTAATCTAATGTTGGGGGATATAATCCTCTTACCATGGGATGTTCACACTATTTAATGATATAATAAGGTGGTTATTGATCAGGTGACTCTCCCTGAGGTATAAATTATACCAGATTACATAGATTCTAGGATGGCCATAATGAAAGGTATGATGTTTATTTCTTCTTATATCTAAATGTATGGCATGCACCTGGTGAAAACCTTACCTGAAATAAATTTTAAATAAAACTCATCCTCCTTAGAGCTGATCAAAATGGTTTTCTATATTGGTGAAAGAAAACTGGTTCTTAATATTTAATCAGTTCAATTTCTAGTAATCTACTATTAGAATGTGGTTTTATTCCATCTTCATGGTTAAACACATTGGTGAACCTCACAAAGAACTTCAAGGTCATATAAAACACTTTGCCTCCATTTACTCTAGAAGTCTGATGAGATCATACAGCTTAGTAGTGCTAATCCTATAAAAAGGTATGTATACCGGTAAAGATCCTGGAATTATATCAATAAGTAACTCTTCATCTCTCTTAGAAGGTAAACTAGTAATGTCATATATGAAGACAACTAGAAAATGATCTACTACAAAAGATATTTCTTCCCTTGTACACTCTAGTCATCCTGATATAAACAAGAAATATGGCATTTCATCCCACTAATACAAAGAGCCTTCGATCAAGATCAACCTTCATGGACACCTCATTCACCCTTTGAAAAAAACCAATCCCCCTGATCATGTTAAAGACACCCTGTGGAAATAAAAATCATCATTAACATGAATAGAATCGATCTTGTCCATCTGTATTGTAGAGTCATATCATATCATCTCAATAAAGAACATATTTCATTAAGAAAAATCCCTTAATTTCCCAATGGAAAACACCCCACATTGGTGTACACTATCAGATCTACTCCCCAATTGAGTATCAGGTGTCATAACACCATCATAAAATTTAACATGAAGCCTGAGGATCAACAAAACAAGTATATATATTAGTTTATGAGAAGAAACTGTAACAAAATGGGTGGATACTAGTATAGAAGCTACTAAGATCCACAATGACCATGGATGGACTGACACACTGCTCCTTAGTTATATGGTGAACTAAGTATATCTGTCCTGGACCATAAGCCTACATATAAGAACCTGGCCTTAATAACTACAAAATATAGAAAATAACTTTTGAATTCACTATCTTACATTCCCAAATATCTAATCAGTTTATAGTTTTTGATAATTAGGACATAATTCATACATATCAACCCATATGTATAAAAACTGTCTACTATTAGAATACTACCCATTTATCCAAAAATACAAATGCTTTTAATAAAACATGAAATCATTTCATGAAAAATATTATCAATATTCAGGTTGAATTTATCATTTCACTAAGCCATCCTTAAAAAAATGTGAAAAAATTTCAAAACATGTCACGAGAAAAAAATATTAGTATGGTACTTAAAAAAGAATGAAGGAAACCATTAATCCATGTATACTTATAAAAATATGAAATCAGCACCAAAAAGTGAAATTTCACCCCGAAATTATCATATAATTACCTGGTGAAAACATGTGATTTCCATAAAACATATATATTTAAATAAAACCATTAATATTACATGTGTAATTAGGTACATATTATTTTAAACCACATGGATACCATATGATTTGTAACCCTCACTGATACTTTACAATGTAACCCCTAGGGCTATCTTATGATGTAACCCTTACAACTATCATATGTTGTAACCATTGCAATTAATCGTTGATCAATAATTACAGACAACTTCAAACGTAAAAATTCCCAATACATTGGATGGATATATAGGTCCTATCATTAATAAATATAATTTAACAAAACTAGATCATAATCAGAAAACATAAATAATTTCATCCTAAAAATATTCCTTTTGAATTTTGTTAAAATATAAACATTAAAGTCAATTTTTAAAAAAAGTCTATAAAAATTTGTATTCTTTATTTAAAACGAGTTCAAACATCCTATGTTGTGGTTTATATATTTTTATCAATATACTAAAAGAACTTATTCATATGAAAAATAACTTATATGATATTTTTATAACAACATTCCACTTATTTATTTATAATACTTTGTTTTTTTTACGATTTTTGGTGTGTTTCTTTCATGGATTCAATGGTGGGTTAAATATATATATTATTTTCATATAAAAGAAAAACACATGAATTTGAGTTAAATGGTGCTAAAATGTTTCAATAATTTTCAATAATACCATGTATCGTTTTTTTTCAAATATGATGATAATTCATTAGAAAAAAGATTAATAAAAAATGATTAAATTTATTTTTCCAGTTTTTAGGACCATCATGATGGTATAATAATTTATTTAATATCATAATTATATATAGGTCTTAGGATATTATATAACATGTATAATGTATAATAGTATCTTATTTAACAAATAATAATGGATTTCGGACTAGACATGCATGTGGTGGATGAAAATAAAAACTCTTCATCCACAATGACAATAAATCAACATATAAGAGATAATGTTTTCATTTTTAAAATGGGATAGAAATAGGAGAGGTCTAATGATGGATATTTAGTTAAGAAAATAGAATTTTAGTATATTTTAGATATTTTAATTATCATTTCACTAGAATGAGGGGATTTATAGAGGTAATAATAAAATAAGTGAAATTGAAAAGAAAATAAAAGATAATGAAAGAATATTTTACCTCTTGAACTTCTTCTCCTTTAGATCCATCATAAGGAAATTGGTTTTGGAGTTTCAGTGATACCATTAGGTCTTGGAAATAGGTAATGGGTCCTTAAAGGGAATTTGGTATAAATTAATGATGACATATGTCTTTGTACATGTGAGGATAAGTTATGGGGATGGGTGGTATTTATAGTGGAGGAGAGGTGTGTTTTTTAATTATTTTATTCATTATTTTTTTATTTTGGCTCAAAACTACGAATAAATTAAAATTTATCACAAAATATATAAAAATAATGAAGTTGAGTTTGATATTATTGTGATTATATTACCAATGGATATAGAAAATGTGAATTTATCATATAATGTATATACACAATATTGTATCATATTTACCTATTCACCGAAAAATCAATTTTTATAGAAAAAACACCCTGATATTTTTGTTAGAAAGTAGAATTAAAATTTTTACTAATTTTTATGAACATTATTTTCCAGATATTAGAAAATTGATTTTTCATTAAAATCCTCATTTATTCAAGAAATTCTAAATTTAATTTTAGAACTATTTTTATGACCAATTTAAGATCTTTATAAGGTCTCATAAATTATCTTATAATCATAAAAGAAAAAAATATTAATTTGTAAATAATTTTTTTGAATATATATTTTCTTTTAAATCAATATATTTGTTATAAAGATGAAAATAAATATTTAAGTATCAAAAAAATACCAACAGTTAATTTACCACTTTTAAAAACATTATTTACCTATTTCATGATATATATATATATATATCATATATTGATTATTAAGATACATTAACATTATTTATACTTGAATAGGTTATTTAAAATTCTATTAGTATATATTCCTTAATTTTTATAAATAACACTTATTTAATTATACATTTATAATGAATTTTACTATTTAATTACAAAATGAAAAAAATATATTTTATATGTACTTGGGTTTTTACATTCTCCCTACATTATAGAAATTGTATCCACTAAAATTTTTATCACATAACAAAATAGTCAAGAAACCACTCTATTATAGAGTTTATAGAGTCCCATGATTTTTCATCGACCATGTGGTTTCTTCAAAAAACCATCAGCTAGTAAATTACCTTATTCAAAAATATTAGCTCTCTATAGTAAATAATATGAATATATTTCTCTTAATAAGAAAGGTTCTATTCTAGATGAACCACTTCTAGGTTCATGTCATGATATGAATCTAGATCATACTTTCATAACATCAAAACTTGAGAAATATTGTTCACCTGAGATAACTCCATGGAAAATCTACTAAGTAGGAAACATGTCCAATTTTATGTAGGATTTAATAATGATTAATTAATTGTGGATATAGAAGTACTTTAATAAAAAACAGATACCTCTTTTCCAAGGATAGATTTTACGTAAAACACAATCACCTACTTCAAAGTATATATCTTCCCACATGTTATCTTTTTAACTTTTAATCCTACTCTGATATTTTTTCATGTGTTTCTTGATCATATTCATTTTATCATCCACATTAATTACTACCCCTAGTCCCATTGAATTTATTTCCATGACTTCATCCCAAAATGATGGATTTCAACACCACTTTCTAGAAAATGCATAAAAATTCATCATCACTATAATTTAATGAAAACTGTTTTTATATAAAAACTCCACAAAAGTAATATTTTTATCTCAACATCCCATTTGATACATTTAATAAGAATATACCATGACATCTAGGGTCTAAATAGTCCACTCAGTCTATCCATTTTATTGGGGATGAACGACTATGGTAAAATTTAATTTTCTTCCAATGTATTCTGAATTCCTAGCCAAATGATAGAATTGAACATGGGATCAAGTTAAAATAAAATCGAATGATGAAATATATATATCCAGACAATCTCAATGAGATTATGTGGGAAAAGATGATCCAAGGACATAATAACTTGGATTGGAAAAAATCTTATTGTTTTAGAAAGTCGATCAACAATAACAAATATAACATTGATTCCTCAAGAATTCACTGGTAGCCCCACAATGAAATCCATGGATATATTTTTTCATTTCACTCAGTCACTGGAAATGGATACATAGGTTGTTTTTTCTCTACATTAACTTATTGTAAATTCATAAATTTCATTAAAAATATGAAATATATATTTACATTTCATACCATCGGTAATACTCTTGAAGGTATTTATACATCTTATTGTTGCCACAATGAATTGAAAATGATGAACTATAGGTTCCGATAACAACACTTTCATCAGATGCGAATCAAATTTCAAACAAAATTTATTCTAAAATCTTTAAATAAAGTCTTTATAAACATTTAATTCATAAACATACCCTTTTCTCTAATTCCACTATTTCTATAACTTTCTATCTTCCCTATATAGTTTCTCAATTCTATCTGAATGAGACAACTATACTAAATCCTAAATCAATACAGAGTAATTTATTTCCCAAAAAACATCCACTACAAAATTCATCGAATCACAAACCAATGGGTTATGTTTTTAGTGTAATATGGTTAATGATTCATGATGTTTTTGACTCATCGAATCCACCAAATTGTTTATCATTCATGATAGTGATTGATCATTAAATTATAATCCTTTAACAACTCTATCCATCTTCTCTACATAAGGTTTAATTGCTTCTCAGTGAATATCATCAAAATTTTATGGTTAGGATATATTTCACATATAGATCCATATAAATGTTTCCTCTAAATTATCATGGAGAAACCCAGTGCTGTTAATTCCAAATCCTATCCAGGATAATTTTATTCTTGATGTTTCACTTAACTTGAACAATAAGAAATTACATGATTATAATGAATTTGAAAACAACTTTTACCCTTTAATAATGCATCATATTAAATTAAAAACTCACCATTTTATGGTTTTAGTTCTCAAAAAATTGCATTCATCGGTCTCCTCGTCAGTTATTGAAATCAAACATCAAATTATTATATCTAAATAAATCAAACCCATTCTCATATAAACTAAGTTAGCGGGAAAAACAACAATGAAATATTTTTAACAAACCATTTGTAATAAAGTAAAAAACCATGAATTCTATGAATCTCTTTAACATTTGTATCTCTTGGCCATTCATTAACCACTTCTGATATGATTGGATCAACTGTTATGCCATATTTATTTAAAATTCTCCCATTAAAGTAAATTTCTTACAACCAAAATTCACATTTTCTAAATTTCTACTATAACTTCTATTCACAGTGTGTGTGTAGAGATATCATTTTATGTTTTTTATTATCTTCATAATTTTTTTAATAATTAAAAATATTATCATTGAAAACAAAAAAAATTGTTATCTAAATGTTTATGGATGAATATATTCAAAAAATTAATTATTACAGTAAGGGATTCTTTCAAACCAAAGGGAGTAACAAAGAAATCATATTCCCATATCTAGAATAGAATATATTTTTTTGTATTTTTATTCTACTTAACCTCCAACTAGTGGATCCATGTTGTCAAGTCATTGTTTGAAAAATTTTGAGCTCCCTAGAGATGATAAAAAAATCATCTATATGAGAAAGTAGATACTTCTTATTAATTGTAATGTAATTCAAAGCACAATAATTAATGAAATTTCCAATGGAACCATATTTTTTTAATAAAAGTATTGGTGAAACACATGTGAAGTGCTAGGTTTTATATTTAATTTTTCAAGAAACTCCAATAACTCATTTAAAACATCTAAATTTTTCACTAGTGCCATTTTATAATGGGGATTGGAAATTAGCTTATCCTAATAAGCTCAATAAATAGTAAATTAAACTTCTTGATTATGTTTAAAACTAAGAAACTCATTTGGAAAATCATGCAGGAATTCATTTACCACTGCCACATTATTAATCTGATCTGTTCCTTTATTTTCAGAAACATGTGCCAGATAAATTATATTTTTATATTTTATTAGTTTATAAGCATCCTGATATGTTATCAATTATACAGGTTCATTATAGTATACAAACTAAAACACATTATAAAAAAACAACATTATCTCTAGAATCATTCTTAGCACAATTAGCAAAAATCCAAAACATACACAGAATAACATTAAAATATACTAAATAAAAAAATACATTCTTTTTAGGTAATTTATTTTCACAAAAAACAACTTGAATATTCTTATAATTATTTTTTTCTGTAATATTTACCGCTATTATTTTATCCATAAGCATTGTTTTTATTTTGTGATGCATGATTTTCAATTTTACAAAAAAATTCTCAGAAATATATGAATTTGTAGAACCCATATCAATTATGAAATTTTGAAATTATGAGTAAACAAACAATTAACCTGATACTAGTTCATTGAATGGAAAAACATATGTTGATGTAGCCACAACGGATTTGACTACACCTATATCCTTATAATCTGGCTACTTTCCATCATTCTAATATTTCATTGAGCAAGTATCTTCTTTAATTCTATATCTCACCACATTAAAACAACATTATAGTTTTCATATCAAAATTAAAAATACCAAAAAATACAATTTCATTTTAATATTGGGCCACATGTCTAAACATTACTCATAAAAAACATTTCCCATATTTTTAAGGAATTACCTATTGTGATTTTTACCACTCTTCCCACAAACATGTAACTAGACTTTCTTACCATCTAATTTATTAAATTGATTACTACCCATTTAAATCCATCTAGACCTTTTATTTTTTTAAGTACATGTGATTATCATAAAACTTAGTTTCAAACCTCTCATCCCAATGAAAATGTTTCTCATAAATTGTTAATTCATATGAGACCAATTACTTTCAATATCTTACCTTGTATCTAGTGTAAAAACAATTGATTTTACTATGAAGATCATATTTAATATTCATATAAAACCATTTCTTAATAGTGATGTTTTCTTCCTAAATAAGCACTAAATATTCCTCTTTTTTCAGTTGAAGTAATTACTTTTCCATCATATATCAAAACATCTTATGAAAATATTTTTCAACAAACTGATTGAAAATTCCATCCCATTCTAATGCATCAATCTCCTTGTTATCTATGATATTCTTGACCACTGAACTTAACTATATAGCATCACCATAAAAATTATAAATAAAAATTCAAAACAATGGATTATCTGAACACCCCTATACATAAAATATCATTTCTAGGGTTTTTATCTACCTTTCCAATGACACTGGGTCAGATGATCCACTAAAAATAGGTGGGTGTTACCTCACAAAAGGTTCCACTATCATCATGTTATTTTGTGGAATCTCTAGTTGTTATCATTCATGGATTAATCCACCAATTATAGATTCCACAAACCAATCTAATAAAACCCGAAATATCTCAATTATAATTAAAAGAAATCTACTTTTTAGATTTGGAAGGATATCATTCTATTAGTTCCTTCCTACTTCAGCTTAACTATTTCTTCTTGAGAAAACCATCCCAAATTAATATTTCTTAAAATAAAAAAACCAATTAATATTAATATGATATGTAATTTCAAATTACCCTTAAGAAAAAAATAATTTATTTTTATTATATTAATATCATAATAACACCTAATGTTATCTATATTAGGATATGATACCAACTATAAGGACCCAACCTTAAACCATACATAATCTAGAAAATTATTTTATAAATCATTTTCTTACATTAAAAAACAAATTTTCAGTTTAGAGATTTAGAGTATTAGGAAATAATTAAAACATATCATCCAAAAAAACACATTTTGGGAATTGTTAAACCAGTATCAATTTCTTCTATAATACAATGTTTTTAATAAAACAAGAAATCTTTTTAGGAAAAATCATCTCAAAATTTATATTGGCTTCTTATATTCTCTTACCTTTTTATAAACACTATAAAAAAATTAAAGGATGGGATGAGAAAAAAATGTAGTCAGGTGCATAAAATGTATGAAATAAAACACTACTCAATGAATACATATAAATAGATAAAATTATTTTTAAAAATAAGTACATATGAATCATAATGTATCACATACATATATCTTGAAAACAATAAATTTCCATAAAACAAAGTGAACATAAATAAAACCATGAAGGTATATTAAGTGACTAATTAATGAAATTAAAACTCTCGTGCAAACCATATGATTTTTATGTCTCATGAATACCTTACTGTGTAACCCTCATTGCTTCCATATAATGTAAAACTCACAACTACATTATGACTTCCCCATTGTTGTCAAACATAGAATAAACATTGTGGTCAACATCCATCATAAACCAACCAAATGCACTAATCGGAGATGTAAGTCCCACAAATTATCACAAATAATTTACAATATTGATAATATAATTAAAAAACAATAATAATTCCATTATAAAATCATTAATTTTGTATTTTCAGAAAATGGAAATTTAACATGGTAGTTTTTTAAGAAAAACCAAATGCCTTTGATTTTATTATATAAATCATTTTCAAACCAACTATATAATTTTTTTAATGAGTGTTATTAATATATTATTAACAGAATTCTTGTTTTTAAGAGCCTATATAACCTTTTTATAAAAACATTCCACTAATTTGAATATAATATTTGGTTACTTTCATTATTTTGTGTGTGTTTATTTCATGGTTTTCATAGTTGTTTCATTATTCATTTTCTAGTCAAATGGAAGAAGAAAACCAAAATTTGAATGAATTGGTGATAATATGTTTCTGTAACTCTAAATGATACTATATATAATTTTTTCAGATATAAAAATTATTCATTATATAAAACATTAATGAAAATTATTTAATTTATTGTCGTAGTTTTTACGACCATCATGAACATATATCATTATATTTAGTATAATAATTATATATTTAGATCAAATAATTATATAACTTATAATTTTTATAATAAAATCTGATTTAACCATAAAATTAGATTTCTGATCATCCTTGATTGTGGTAAAATAAAATGAAAACACATCGTCCAAGATGACAGTAAATCAACACATCATGAATAATGTTTCCAGGTTTAGTATAAGAGTACAACGTGAGAAGTTTGGTGATAGGTATTCTATTAACATAATAAATTTATTTTATATATAATATAATAACATTTCCATTTCAATTGGTTGATGGTATTTTAGAATATAATAACAAAGTATAAAAAATTTAAATAAAAAAAGAAAATGAATAGATTTTTCCTCTTGAACTTCTTCTCTTTTAGATCGTACTTAAGGAGCCTATTTTTTGGCTTTTAGTGAGACTCGAAGGTGTTAAAAGAGGTAATGTTTTTTGGGATGGTAATTGGGAAACAATTAAACAAGATACAATTCTATGGAATTATAAGGCAAATTGGGGGTTATGATGGTATTTATAGTTAAGGATATAGGTGTTTTCTAATTATTTTATTCTTTAGTTTATTATTTTTTATCAATACAATGAATAGTTTGAGAATTAACACTAAATATGTAAAAATAATTAATAAGAGTTCAAAATTATGGGGATTAAATTACTAATGACTAATGTAACAGTGTATTTAACTTATAATTTGTATAAATATTAAATTAAGGTATTTCACTATTTACCCAAAATTCATGTATTTTAGAAAAATTCCAAAAAAAATATCCTTAATAATTTTTTAAAGTGTAGAGTTGAATAATGAACAAAATTTTAAGAAAATATATTTTAATGTATTATATATGTAATAATTTTTTATATTCATAATAAATTAAAAAAATACAGATATTATTATAATAACATATTTTATGACCCTTCAAAAAATTATATTACGTCTCATAAAATTACAGTTTAGTCACAAGATGAAAGAATATTTATTTATAAATCTATTTTATGAAAAAACAATTCTAATAAATTAAATCATTATAAAATTATAAATATTCATTTATATTTCACAATAATACCAACACGTAATTTATCACTTTCAAAACATTTATTTATGTAATTCCATGATATAAATATATTATATTTTCTTATTCAAGATACTTGAATTTTATTTATTTTTTCCAATGTGAGGTTACTATTCTATTATCATAGATCCGATAATTTTATTAAATACCAATTATATAATTATACTTTTATAAATAATTTTACTATATAATTTTAGAATGAAAAATAATATATTTTAAAATTAAATGGGTTGTTATAATGAGAAATAGCATGAATTCCCCGAGCAAGAACACTCTATTATCGAGGTGAAACTGCTATCTAGATCCCCTATACACAATCACCTTTTCATCCTGAATGACTAGTCGTACTCCTGCTACTACCATGACATAGATTTTTGAATCTGTTTCCCATGCTATCTCAGGCTTTTCACTCGACTAGGCCTCTATCAAATTGGTTCCTCGTATGTCCCTTTGTTCCGCACAGATGATTGAGGTTATTAATACAAACATTCACACCCACTATCGTATTCCCCTCAAAAAAAAGACTCACCATGACGCTTCGTTCCTATTATCCCTAAACCACATGGTTGAAAAGACTCAATACCATACATTTGGACCACATATTCTGTCAAATTATATTCATTAATCAGTGCATAATATTCTATCTGAGATATATAATTAACTGAAAACATGGTCACCTATGATTGAATTAGAGTCTTAATATCGACATCAATGCGTCACTCCCTAGATGGATCAACATCAATATACTGATGTGTAATGTTCCCAAATTATTTCTACTGGTAAAAATATTCCATGATTTTTATCACACAATGAACCCAACACATAATCTCATGAGACCATTCACCTCTCAGCGTCTTAAGAAAGAAATAATCATAGAAGATGGATTGAAAATCAATTTTAACCATATCTCAAATCCTATTATACTCGTAAAGAACATCCCACCAGTTCGTTGGGGCTTCCTAAAGAATATATATCATTAGATTCACTTTTATCTCAATATGTGTCTTGAGATGCTAAAAAATATACATGATAGTCTCAAGTCATAGATCATCATCCCCCAGTCCACCAACCAATAAAAACATGAGGATAATTGTTTTTTTGAATTTTTTTAACTCATCGATTGTTAAGGGATGATTTGGGGATCCCTAAAATTTCTGCATAATTCACACGAAACGAGCTCAAAAATAGAAATCAACATCCATATTAATAATAATAATTAGTTTAGAAAGTTTCACTACTGGAGGTTCTACTGGAAGATCATGGACCACTACCTCAATAGTACGGTTATTTCCACCCTCTTGGCATACAAAAAAGGATTTAATTGTGAAATATATCTAAAAATTTAAAGAACACACATCAGAAAAGTATCAATAACAACTGAATCACATATATGAAATTATGACTGGTAAAATAATTCTTATAACGAAGCCACATCCACTTTCCACTCTTCATGTATGGATTTGGTGATTGGAATTATCATATAGGACAACAGATACACTACCTACTACCCACACCGAAATTCAGGTATTGATCAACCTATCCATTTCACATGATGGAACCTGGTATATGGACATCAATTGCTATTGGAAACTCTATTTAGAGTTTTCCATTCTATCTCTGATGTCAATATTTTTTATGTTCATTTTAATTTACATAAATAATTTATAACTATTTTTTAATAATATGGATCACTGGTTACAAATTAATAGTGTCCCATACACAATAAAAAATGATGTGTGGCATCCATTTAATTTCAAACCAAACTAATTCATGAACATGTGACCAATGTTCTATAACGAATCATGTCATTGATAACTTTTTAAGGTGTACGTTGTATCCTATATAGAAAGACACTATTTTTTACGGTTTGATCTAAAATTACTAATTACCTCACTCAATTTATACCAAAAAACGTTTATCAATTGACAAGTATATCGATCAAGGAACATATAATAAATTTCATGTAGTCATGAAATGAATCCTATATGGAATTTAAATCTAGAAGGGTTTCCAAAATGATGCTTGTTAAATGTATATTTCCCACATAATGGAACTATAAATTGAATTAATCAATCATAACCACAAAAAAAACATATCATGTGATTCGGAAAATGTTTTAATAAAATCAACTATAAAATGACCAAATGTAAAAGAAAAATCCCATAAAAGGTAATTTGGAATTCCCCTATACATGGATTATCTACTCCAAGTCACATCACAATACTAAATTGAAAATAATTCCTAATCACCATCATACCATCCAAAAATGAAAGGAAAAAAATAAAATAGAATAAAATGATATAATACCACTTTGTAACATCACAATCCAGGAGTCACAAAATAACGCCCTGAGTTGGTGAGTCATGTGGCATGAAGCATCCCTCTCCACATGATAGATGCTTCCAATAAGTTTTAGGGTCTGTATTGGTATGGTAGGTAGACTATACGCCACGATCAGAGTATTGTAGTGATAACACAAGTGAACCACTAAGAGAAAGAATAATATAAATCAGTAGTAGTGGTTAATAACCACACAAAAAAGTAAGAGTAATAAACAAACTCAAGCTAGTATTATATACAAAATAATGAATATCAATAATCTACACATAAATTCGTGAAATAAATTGAAATATGCATGTAATTCAATACATTAATTAATAGTAAGAAAAAAACAAAATGGTTATCTCCAAATAGAGTCACGAGCACGGATCAGCCCTATGATCTGATACTCACACACATAGTCAATCATGCATCATAATGAGTGATATTAACATAGTCCCCAAAAAACATCATTGATTACATTCTGTGTAACCAATGATAGTATAAATAGGGAATCACTAACACACCTATAAAAGGGCGTCATGAAAAGAAATATTATTTTTCCTAAGGCAATACAGTTGCCGACTCGGTTTGTGTCACTTGAGGAGCCCTTCAGTTTGGATCACTCACATAATCTTTTTTCACCTAAAATTTCTTGTTTATAGTATTCATTAACATAAGAAAAAAATCTAAAATCTTTTTTTTTGGGTTTTTGATTACTTTTATAATTTCAGGAAAAAATATAATTTAAACTAACATGAAAAATAGATTGAATGAATTTTGAATAAAGAACTTGGTTTTTTGTTTGGTTAGGATTTAGTCATTATTTTCCATTATATATTTGGGTTTATTTTGAAAATAAAAACATGAAATATCTTTTTTCATGTAATATTTATTATTTAGAATGTGTAGAATATTATTGTACGACTGAACACTATCTGTTATACATTTCTAATTCAATCAAGGATGATGACAACTCATGTTAATGGGGGTTCCATCTTATAAGAACCAGCTTTATCGATGTTGTTTCATTAATTGATTAGCTCAAATCCAACATGTGAGGAAAAAAAACCATAGAGAAAGGTAAAATTGATTAAAAAATAGTAGAGATAGATTGATTTAATTGATATTGGTTCATGTCATCACATCTGGGACAT
This sequence comes from Viscum album, assembly GCA_963277665.1. Classification (NCBI taxonomy): domain Eukaryota; kingdom Viridiplantae; phylum Streptophyta; class Magnoliopsida; order Santalales; family Viscaceae; genus Viscum; species Viscum album. The sequence continues at coordinate 1,115,213,406 of OY728131.1, forward strand.
TCACCTCACCAATTCTTGCTACTCAAATCTACCCACAAACATTACATAAACCATTAATGAATAATCATGAACACAAGGACCCCCCCCCCCCCCCCGAGCCAATCCTCATGGTCATCCTCTCATTTATGATAGTATGAGATAACTTGGATTAGTGGGTGGTACAGAAGAAGATGAAATTGAATAATATAAAATAATGAATAAGTTAAAAGTCATAGGGATGAGAAAATAAATGATTAACAGAAAATATAATTGGGTTGAGAGAGGGAGAGGGAGAAAATTAAATTAAAAAAATTGAAATGAAAAGAATTAAAATTATATTATTAATAAATAATGTTAAAATAATGATATTTTTTAATTTATTATTAATTTTATAATGAAAAAAAGAATTTATTCGAAAAATGATAGGGGGAAATAAAATATAAAATTTGATTAAATATTAAAAAATAAATTATAAATTATAAAAATAACTATAAAAACAATTAAATGGTAATATTAATATTAATAATTAAAAAAAATGTTAAAAGAAGAATAAAATGGATGGTGTAACAAATTTTTTAAAAAACTGCATGATTTAATTTATATATAACGAAAAATAATTTCAATTACAATTGAAAATAAAAATGAAAACTAAATCAAAAATAAATTAATAAAACAGAATACTGAATAAGAAAAAGGAATGGGAAATATTTCCAGCATCCAAACATTTCTTTGGTGGATATCTCCTTCTTGGTGGTGGTGACCAATGACATGGGATGGTGGTAAGGCTTAATTATATAAGAAATGGGGAGATTCTCTACCTTAATGTAATTAAAAGATCCCACAAATTAGGGAGGAGATTGTGTGGAATTTAAATCACCGTAATACATATTGTAAATGAATATCCTACAAGGGATTAATGCAGATTTTATGGATCTAGGTTTATCATATTTTAGTGTGGAAGAAATCATTTACATGTCATTGGTGAGTTGGTAGTGGAGAGAAAGTGGTCAATGGGAAAGTAGTGATAGCTGGTGGACCTTAAGAAGCGGAAGATGTCACAACAGGTCCCCTGGGGGTCGTGTTGTGACTACCCCAAACTCGTCTTCTATAGGCCTGGGGCTGGTGACTAGCACCAAAGAGTAATCCCCTAAAACCAGGAAGGCATTGCATTTATAACCTTTAAACACACATAACAGAGCACACAGCTGGATACAAAACACTAAGTAAACTGTATAACAAAAGAGTGTCGAAAAGTAAAAGGGGCCTGAAATACAAGCCCAGCTGTAATATACAAGGAACTGAATGTACAAGTAAAAATGAAGAATGAAAAAAATAGTTTAAGGGTCCTCCTTCGGGATTCCTACCTGAAGGGTAAGTACTGATAGCCTCCTCAACACTCCAAGTATTGTGGGAAGCATGCTTGGTGTCGCGGCATACCCACAGTACTCGATTGAGCAAGAGTTCTCCAGTAGTCGAAGATCCAATAATGTGAATAAAATCTGGGCTTATATGATTTATTACTTCTATGATTTCCTCATGATTTAGATGGATTACATAATAACTTAGGTATTTGTATGGTCATATACCTAAGTAGGGTTATCTCTTGATTCATTACTTTGTGGTTTATCCTTGAGGATTTGTGAGACCTTGAGGGTCTAGGGGTCCCTACTATGTATCATTATACTCACCCCTGCACAGGCTATGCCCGCACCTTGTTGTGTTGGATGCAGACGATGGATAATGCTGACTAAGGCTGAGAGTAGCAGTACTTGACGGTACCCGGAGGTGGACCTTTTGACAAGTCGGTATATAGAAGAGACAAATGGTCAAGGAGTGCTTAGGAGGCTATCTGTACCTACCCATCAGGTATGAATCCTGATGGATGACCCATCCTATGTTTTTTCCCTTTCTCCTGTATTACTTATACTTTCAGTTACTTGTATATTATAGTTGGGCTTGTATTTCCAACGGATTTTACTTTTTGGCACTCTATTGTTATCAGTTTACATAGTGTTTTGTATCCAGCTGTGTGCTCTTTTGTGTGCTTATACAGGTTATAAAGGAAATTCCTTCCATGTTATAGGGGATTATGCCTTTTGTGCTAGTCATCAGCCTGTGGACTATGGAAGGCAGTCTTGGAGTAGTCATGGTACGGGCCCTGGGGGATGGGTCGTGACAACAGTACTAGAAATTCGGGCTATAGCCACGGTTCTAAACTGTGGCTATAGGCCCTAAAACCGTGGCTATAGGTAATAACCACGGTTTGAGGAACCGTGGCTATGTTTGGCATGGCTATAGGCACAGACCTATAGCCACGGTTCCAAAACGTGGCTATATACCTAAAGCCAAAGTTTCAACCGTGGCTATAGGTTTAGAGCCACGGTTCAAACCGTGGTTGTATACTTAATGCCACGGTTTCAACCGTGGCTATATTAGACACCATATAGGCTTTATAGCCACGGTTGGAAACCGTGGAGTTAGTTCTATAGCCACGGTTAAAAACCGTGGCAATAATCAAATAGCCACGGTTTAAAACCATGGCTTTTGGGTGTGCACATACATAAAAAAAATACCCCCCCACCCCATGGAAGCCCCCCCTGGAAACCCCCCCTGGACACCCCCCAAACACCCCCCTGACACCCCCTGACACCCCTGGACACCCCCCTGGACACCCACTGGACACCCCCTGGACGCCCCCCTGGACACCCCCTGGACACTAAATGGACACCCCCTTGGACACCCCCTAGAAACCCCCTTGAACACCTCCTTCACCCCTCCCCTATAGCTTGCAGACCCCCCTACCCTCCTCCCCACTGCCTTGTAGACACCCCCTACCAGTCCCCCCGGCCCCCTGCCACCTACCACCCCCCTGCCAGCCCCCTTGTTTGTCCCCCAGCCCCCTTCCAGTCCCCCCTTCCCCCTGCCACACCCCCTGCTAGTCCCCCTCTGCCACCCCCTGCCAGTCCCCCCTGCCCCCTGCCACCCACCTGCTTGTCCCCCTCCCAGCCCCCTACCCCTCCTAGTCCCCCTTCCCCTTGCTAGTCCCCCCCTGCCACCCCCTGCCAGCCCCCCCTGCCCCCTTCTAGTCCCCCTGCCACTCCCCTGCTTGTCCCCCCTTGCCACCCCCTACCAGCCCCCCCTCCTTGTCCCCCTGCCAGCCCACCCCCTGCCCCCTGCCAGCCCCCCTGCCCCCCCAGCCCCCTGCAAGTCTCCCCCCTTCCCCCTGCCACACCCCCTGCTAGTCCCCCTCTGCCACCCCCTGCCAGTCCCCCCTGCCCCCTTCCACCCACCTGCTTGTCCCCCTCCCAGCCCCCTACCCCTCCTAGTCCCCCTTCCCCTTGCTAGTCCCCCCCTGCCACCCCCTGCCAGCCCCCCCTGCCCCCTTCTAGTCCCCCTGCCACTCCCCTGCTTGTCCCCCCTTGCCACCCCCTACCAGCCCCCCCTCCTTGTCCCCCTGCCAGCCCACCCCCTGCCCCCTGCCAGCCCCCCTGCCCCCCCAGCCCCCTGCAAGTCCCCCCTGCCACCCCCTGCCACCCCCTACCAGTCCCCCCTGTCCCCTGCAACCCCCCAGCCCACCTGCACCAGCCCCCCCCCCCCCCTCACAAGCCCATCTGCACCAGCCCCCAACCCCAGCCCCAGCCCCCAACTGCACTAGTGCACCCCCAGCCCAGCTGCACCAGTCTCCCCCTCCCCCAGTCTCCTCCACCCCCAGCCACCTGCTACCCCCCATCCCCCTAGCCCACCTCCACCCCCCCTGCAGCCCACCTGCACCAGCCCCCAACCCCCAACCCCTAGCTGCACCAGCCCCCTGCCACCCCCAGCCCACCAGCACTAGTCCCCCCCCCACAGCCAACCTGCACCAGCCCCCAACCCCAGCCCCCAGCTGCTGCAGCCCCCCCCCCCCCCCAGCCCCCTGCTACCCCAGCCCACCTGCACCTGTCCCCCCTCCCCAGCCCCCCCTGCACTGGCCAAAGGATTATATATTTTTTCACCAAGGGGCTACATGGTTTAGACTTGGCTATGCACAACTCATGCTAAAAAATTGTGCAATTCAAAATGAACATGAAATTATCCTCACGAAGGGAGGTCATACTATTTTCCTCAAACCATGAACCTTAACCATGAAGAGTATGGAAACCTCAAAATTTTCCATGTTCTGACCTGGAACTCCATGGAGATAAAAACCAAAACTCTACTTAACCAAATAACAATAAAAGAACTATGCAGTGACATAGGGGCTAACATAAACTACCCGCCATGCTACTTTTCCTCCTAGAATTTCCTTGGTCAAAACTAGAGACAAAGGAAAAGAGATGCAAAGGAAAAAAGAACTAGCACACTGTGACCAGAATTTTTCTAGTATATTGTATCTTTTACTGCCTCTCTCAATGTCTCCCAACATTGTGCAATTCTTACCACTTCCGATCTACATATTCACGTTACACTTAGGGGGTGAAACAAGATAAAACAGAACTAGCACAGTAAACTGCAAATAAGTGAAATCTTGGTGTGAAGTGATGTAAAAGTAAAAAATCTCACATTGTTGTTCCCTATGACACCCACTAGACCCCCTGACACCCCCTAGACCCCCCCTGGACACCTTCCACTAGACACCCCCCACCCTTGGACACCTTCCACTGGACACCCCTGCCCCATACTAGTTCCCCCCTGCCACCCCCCTGCTTGCCCCCTGCCAGCCAGCCCCACTCCCACCCCCCTTCCACCCCCTGCTTGTCCCCCCTGCCTTTCCCCCCTGCCCCATGCTAGTCCCCCCTACCCCTGCCCCCTGCTAGTTCCACCCCTGCCACCCCCTGCTTGCCCCCTGCCAGCTAGCCCCCCTGCCCCCCAGCTTTCCCCTGCCTTTCCACCCCTTCCCCATGCTAGTCCCCCCTGCCCCCTGCCCCTGCTAGTTCCCCCCCTGCCACCCCCCTGCTTTCCCCCCTGCCAGCCAGCCCCCCCTGCCAGTCCCCCCCTGCCACCCCCTGCCAGTCCCCCCCTGCCACCCCCTGCCAGTCCCCCCTGCTAGTCCCCCTGCCAGCCCCCCAGACCCTGGAAACCCCAGGACAAACCCCCCCCACTGGACCCCGTAGACAATGGATGGATGTCATGGGCTATTGCTAAAAGACCGAATCCGGCTGATGAAATCAGCAGTAAGTAAGAAGAGGTAAATGAAGAAAAATGAATAAAATTTTCCCATATACTTGGGGAATTTTTATTCATTAGCAGGAAGAAGAACAGAAGAACGGTAGCTGAGAGTTCCTTCCCTGGAGCTGGCGAATGATTTTTTACATAGGATCTGTCTAATATTTAATGGAAGAAAGAGGGAGAGGAAATCAAGTACCTCATTACAAGTGGCAGAATCCAACAATTATAGAGATAACCATTCAAATATTATGTGATTCATGTACAATAAAATATGTCAGACAATTCCAAACCAATGTTTTTAGTTGAATTGAGCCTTTGTACCACCTACTATGCATGTTTTGTTGAAAGATGGATGAGAGGCAACGCTGAGAGGAGATATAGTTTAGGAATGAGGAAATACGAAAAATTATAGAGATAACCATCCAATGTTTCTCTAAGTAGGAGTAACCGCCGCAGGGTGTCATCCTAGAGTAGGTCCAAATCACGGTATGATCGTGGAGTGACCGCAGAGCGTGACCGTGGTGTGACCGTAGCGTGACCACAACATGACCGCGGAGTGAGCGCGGCGTGACCACAGCGTGACCACAACACGTTGGCCCGGTCCAGCGACATCCCCCCTGTCTGGACACACCTCCCCCCTATCTGGACACCCCCCTCCCCCGTCTGGACACCCCCCATACTATCCCAAATCTAGAATCCCACTTACCATAAAAGACAATAGAGACCCCAAAAAGAGATTTAAACAGAACTCAAAAATGAGAAAATTCAATCTAGTACATAACACCGATCATTCTATCTATTCAAATAATAATGTCAAGTACCTCCAGATCATGAACTAAGAGATCCCACACCACTTAAAAGTTGGAAACCATCACATAACACACATGAAATTTAAAACATTACATGGACCTATTTACTAAAGGCATGTATGGATCCAACAAGAATTATATAGTATTTGGATTTAAGAACTACATTTCAACTAAAATTGATGATATAAAAGAATGAGTAACTTCAATACGAATTAACTCTAACAACATAGAGATAAAAAATAAACACCATACCTTTATAGTAGCTGGACATGGTATAGATTCTTTTAGTGCATACTCTACAATATAAAGAAATTCAGTATTAGCTCCCCCTCATCACTCTTGCACCAGCACCCCCCCCCCAGCCCCCTGCTACCCCATCCCACCTGCACCTGTCCCCCCTCCCCAGCCCCCCTGCAACCCCCAGCCCACCTCTACACCCTCCCCCACGCAGCCCACCTGCACCAGCCCCAACCCCAAACCCTAGTTGCAGCAGCCCCCCCCCCCCAGCCCCGACCACCCCCCAGCCCACCAGCACCAGTCCCCCCCCCCCCCGCAGCCCACCTGCACCAGCCCCCAACCCCCAGCTGCACCAGCCCCCCCAGCCCCCTGCTACCCCAGCCAACCTGCACATGTCCCCCCTCCCCAGCCCCCCCTCGCAGCCCACCTGCACCAGGCCCCAACCCCAGCCCCATGCACTAGCCCCCCCAGCCACCTGCTACCCCCCATCCCCCCTACCACCCCAGCCAACCTCCACCCCCCCACAGCGCACCTGCACCAGCCCCCAACCCCAACCCCTAGCTTCACCAGCCCCCCCCCCCCCCCCAGCCCCCTGCCACCCCCAGCCCACAAGCACCAGTCCCCCACCCCTCGTATCCCACCTGCACCTGCACCAGCCCCAACCCCAGCCCCTAGCTGCACCATCCCCCTGCTACCCAGCCCACCTGCACCTGTCCCCCCTCCCCATCCCCCCCGCCACCCCACCTCTACCCCCCCCCACATCCCACCTACACCAGCCCCCAACCCCAACCCCTAGCTACACCAGCCCCCCCCCCCCCAGCCCACCAGCACCAGTCCCCCCCCCCCCCCGCCCCCATCCCCTTGCTACCCCAGCCCACCTGCACTTGTCCCCCCTCCCCATCCCCCCCAGCTACCCCAGCACACCTGCACTTGTCCCCCCTAATGTCTATGTGTTTTAGTTTACCATGAAAATCTAAAATATTGGAAAAATAAAGGGTTGATTGACTATTAGAATAAACATTTATAACAGAATTAAAAAGGATAAGTTTAAAAGATGCACTTTCATCCATATGGATTATTTAACATCCTCAATCAAGTAAATATACATATATTCCATGGTTGAAATAGAAAACATTGACTGCATGTTACATTTAAAAAAAATGAGGCCACCATAGGAAGTGATCACATAACCATTCAAGGATTTCCTAGTGTAAATATTACATTCATAGTTTGCATCTACATATGCAACCACAATTTCAGAATTGTTGACATCTTTACCATAACACAAAGACAGATTAGAGTTACGTGATGGGTATCAAAGAATCCACTTAAGGGCATGAAAATATGGCATCCCAGGTGTGGTCATAAATCTGCTATGATTGTATATTCAATAGGAAATATTAGGTCCCATGGAAATCGGATTACATAATGCTACCAAAAATATTATCATAATGGATTTTACACCTAAATTGAATATCATCATCAGCAATGGTTTTTTGTGTTAAAGAAAATTTAAAGTGGTTTACTAGGAGTACATTGGAAATTTTGAGAGATTCAAACATGTGTCTATTTTTAATATTTAATATTTAACCATTTTGAGATAAGTAAGAAAATTTATTTTTTCTATCTCTAAAAAATTCAATTCCTAAGATTTTATTAGCTATTCCTAAGCCTTTCACTTCAAACTTACCATTATTTTGTGATTTTTACAATAATTATGAGGCTCATGTTCTTACAAATTGTAATCATATCATCAACATAAATCATCAAATTTCATGTAGTACTGCATTAAACAAAACATTAGAATTATGATTTGAAATAGAGTTACCATATTTTATAGCACAGTGCTCACTATATATAGGTGGTGAAATAGTTATACCTGGTGCCTGTGAAGTATCTGTGGGATGTTTTATGATATTTTCCAGATCTGGACAGCACTGCATTTTCTCTATAGAGACATTCATAACCTGCATGGGCTTAGGTTCCTGGACGACCCTCTTGCACCCCCTTGCAACCCCCTAGACAGCCCCCATGAACACCCCCCTGCACCCCCCATTCCCCCCTTAGTCCCCCGTGCCCCCCTTCACCCCACTGGACAGCCCCATGCCCCAACAAGACAGCCCCACTAGAAACCCCCTGCACCCCATGGACAGCCCTCCCCCCCTGCCGGACACCCCTCCCCCCTGCTTAGACAACCCCTCCCCCTGCTGGACACCCCTCCCCCTATTGGACACCCCTGCCCCCTGCACCCTGCCCCCTGCACCCCACTGGACAGCCCCCACACCCCAACTGGAAAGCCCCACTGGACACCCCCTGCACCCCCTGGACACCCCTCCCCCCTACTGGACACCCCCTGCCGGACACCCCTCCCCCTACCCCTTTCTACACCCCCTGGAATGTGTTTCTATTGATATAAATGATCATCTTATTGAGGTATGTTTTGTGTTAGAAAACATACCAAAGTACAATGAGCATTGCAGGATGATAGGCCATGCCACTGATAAGTGCAGAATTGTACAGAAATTCTGCAAACCATCCCCTATTAATACATCGTTGAAAGATGTTCTGAAAGGAAAAAATATGAATACCATGGAGTGACCTCGGCGTGACCACATCGTGACCGCGGCGTGACCACATCGTGTTGACCCAATCCAGTGACATCCGCGGGGCAGCATCTTCTAGCTACGAGCGAAGGAAGCTGTAGGAGGCTCGAATGCTGGTGAAAGGGGGCTGGTTGCAGGTGTTGGGGGGATGTTGCGGGAAGATTCGAAGGTGGCAGGGGGGATGTTGCGGGCTGGAAGGCCGATGGCAACGGGCTGAAATGAAGGTGGAAGGGGGCTGGTGTGGGCTGGATGTGGCTCGAACAGGGCCAAATCACGGCGTGACCGCGACGTGACCACGGAGTGACCGTGGCGTGACCGCGGAATGACCGTAGCGTGACCGAGGATTGACCGCGGCGTGACTGCAGCGTGACCACGGCCCGGACCGCAGCGTGACCACGGTGTGACCGTAGCGTGTTGGCCCGATCCAACGACATCCGCGGGGCAGCATCTTCCGGCTAGGAGCGAAGGGAGCGGGTGGAGGCTGGAATGCGGGTGGAAGGGGGCTGGTTGCAGGTGTTGGGGGGTTGGTGCGGGTTGATTCGAAGGTGGTGGGGGGGGGGGGGGGGCTGTTGCGGGCTGGAATGCTGGTGGCAGTGGGCTGAAATGAAGGTGGAAGGGGGCTGGTGTGGGCTGGATGTTGCTGTAGAATGGCCAAATCACGGCGTGACAGCGGCGTGACGGCGTCGTGACCGCGACGGGACCGCGGTGTGACCGCTGTGTGTTGGCCCGATCCAGCGACATCCGCGGGGCAGCATCTTCCGGGCAGGAGTGAAGGGAGCAGGAGGAGGCTGGAATGCGGGTGGAAGGGTGCTGGATGTAGGTGTTGGGAGGACGGTGCGGGCTGATTCGAAGGTGGTGGGGGGGGGGGGGGGGCTGTTGCAGGCTGGAATGCTGGTGGCAGCAGGCTGAAATGAAGGTGGAAGGGGACTGGTGTGGGCTGGATGTGGCTGGAGCAAAGCCAAATCACGGCGTGACTGCGGCGTGATCGTGGTGTGACCGCGGCGTGACAGCGACGTGACCGCGGCGTGACCGCGGCGTGATGCGGCGTGACCGCGGCCTGACCGCGGAGTGACTGCGGAGTGACCGCGGTGTGACCGCGGCATGACCGCAGCGTGACCGCAGCATGTTGGCCCAATCTAGCGACATCCGCGGGGCAACATCTTCAGAGCAGGAGCGAAGGGAGCAAGAGGAGGCTGGAATACTGATTGAAAGGGGCTGGTTGCAGGTGTTGGGGGGATGGTGTGGGCTGATTCGAAGGCAGCAGGGGGTGTTGCGGGTAGGGGGGATGTTCAGACATAAATACACCGACCGAGATGCTCGGATAAACCAAGACTCCATTGCTCGGATAGAGGCGATCTAGCAATACATCCGCATGAAGTAACTATCAGAAGGTTATAATCATAAATGAAATGGTTCAAGATAACCAGACACAGTATGAGAATTTTAATGTAAAAAAAAAACAAATGAAGGGGTCATGCAATGACACGAATGGGCAGAGTGAGAATATCGGATTGATCATCGGATGGAGTACATTGTAATCAGAGGAAAGAATATGCGCGGTGAGAATACAATATGCAATGGAGGATCATCAGATGGTCCAATAAAATTGTATGCTAACTAGACACCCTATGATCAGACGATTTAGGTATAACATACCCGGTAGTAGAAAAGTTGGAAGAATGTGATATGAATCTACATACACAAGAGTTGGAGCACCAAACAAAATGCAACTACTGAAGATCATGTGATAATAACACAATCGAGCTGAGTAATAAATACAATAAAGCAGCTAATAATCATATAACTCCCTTGAAATTATAGAGAATAGTTTATGTTCAATGTATAAAGAATGATATGTTAGATTTGGATGCATGGAGAAATTAAATTGCATAAGATAAAATTATATTTTTCATTAATAGAATATTTTGAAAAGCACATTTACAATTTTGTAATTTGAATAATGATTTCAGAGTACATAAAACAAAAAGCATGATGGAATAAGTTATTACATACCATTAGGTAAAATGATGATATTGATATAGAACCTGAGTCAGTTGTTTGGGATCTTTCACCAGAAGAAGCACCCTATAAGCAGATAAACGATAATTTCAAATTGAATGACTAATCATATATTGAACATAGGTGGCTGAAAGCATCTAATAATCTACACTCATGTAAACATATCCTCATTCTTATGCATTTTAATAGAAACAATTCATCCTCATTAACATGTAAGCACGCCTTATCTCTATTTTAATCTCATGCTCAACAAAAGCATATTATCAGGTGATGCACCAACCATTGCAAAGAGCATAAAAACATGGGTTTTGAAAATGTAAAAAGTATAACATGATTAACAGGTGTAGGAAGCTTCTATGGACCTACCACTACATGCTAATGTGTCAAACTGTGATGTAGAATACTGAAATATGCTTCTGTTTTCAGGAATCGTTAAAACTAATGGGTATGTTGGATGGTTTTAAAACATTAACCAAGTTTATACATGCTTTAAAAAGTGATTCATGTCATATCTAGATCCTATAACCCATTTTTTATTTCAATTTTTCTAAGCTAATTTTCTTGGAAAAGCTCTTTTATGATAATCTTTAAAAGTTCTATAACCCCATGGAAACATTGTCTATGTAATGGTCTTCCCAAGCACCTATTATTCAAACATTCTTTGTAGGAATAGAGAGTTGTTGATCATAGAAATAAAATTACTATTCCTCAGTCTATTATTGAGGGTGTCGTGCTATAGGTTGTCACCCTAAACTCTAAAATTAGGGCCCTTTGTAAATATTTCTAGGAATATAGAGTTGTCGATTATAGGGAATGAGCTATTATTGCAAGTTTACCAATATATTCCAGAAGAAAACAGCGATTATGCACATATCCCCACCACGGCGTGACCGCGGCATGACCACCGAAGGGTGTCGTCCTGGAGGAGTAACCGCCGCAGGGTGTCGTCCTGGAGCAGGGCCAAATCACGGCGTGACCGCGGCGTGACCGCGGCGTGACCGTGGCGTGACCGCGGCGTGACCATAGCATGACCACAATGTGTTGGCCCAGTCCATCGACATCTGCGGGGCAACATCTTTCACTTAGTTTCAAATAGGATGATATGGATGGCATGCGAGGATGTTTTCTCAAAATATTTAGAGAAATGAATGCTAATCTGTGATGACTAGAGGATTGTATGACCCTTGATATACCTAATTCAGTGAGGTTTGGAGATCTAGAAATGTGTAGGAAGACCTAGAGGAATACCCCATGGGATCAGGAAAATCACAGGTTACATAACATGTAATCTGACATTACTGGTACTGTGGGACCCCTGGGCTGTGGAACTGGGCTTTTGGTTGGATTTAAATATCACATGCCATGTGACATGGTCACACAACATGGGACTTATCTTAAAAGTCTAACGGCACTTAATGATTGCCTTGGTTCAAACAACTGTTTTAATAAAAAGAGGGAAACCCCCTACAGGGATATAAAAAGGGTCAAGTATGTTGTGTGCTTTATGACTAACAATGACATCAAGTATAAGGAAAAAATCAATGCAATAATGTTAATCAAGGTATACCACTGTGAGTTTTCGCAGACAGCGCACCTCCGTTAGAGGGGTTTTATTACAAAACCAAGACTTATTTATCAAACGAAACAATTATCTGAACTAAAACATATTCAAGAATTGCAATTTAATATAAACATTAAAAAATTAAGAAGGAAACTAAATGCAATTTAAAACATTCTCGAATTAAATGGACTAAGAGAGGGACCCTACCTCAACCGCATAGCAAAAAAAATGAAATTCTGTATAGAAACGATTCAATTACATAGAATAAAATCATGGGAATAAAATACCACATTCAAGATATACATTCCCAAGGGATATGGATTCATATATAAAGAACCAAACTAGTAAGACTGAATAAATGCTATTAGCAGCCATGATTAAAAATATCACGAGATAACACATAACATTATAAGTGCAGTAAAACCAAATTTGATATATCAAATGAACAAAGTGTACCACTCTTCGCTTGTATGCATGGAACTGTTCCACTAAATCAACAATAACTTCCTGCTTGAGACCCTGCAGGAAAACACAAACATTACCAGTAGCTACGGTAGAGATTTCCATTGAAAACTCAAAAATCTTTTACACGTGAATAATTCATCGGTTTCAAATTCCAGAACTTTTTATCAGAAATGCAATCACACCTACCCCCACTATTTTTTCTTGGGGCTGATGGAGTTTCCCTGGACTTGAGATTAGTACTTTTCAAGGAATACTCTATTCGTTGGGAAATGCTAGAGAAATATCGTTCCCCACCTTTATACATCAACAAGATGAATTGTGTTGACATCTCTTCATGGGGATTGTTGATGCACATGGAAAAAAATAGAATGCATGTTTCCAGAACAACAGAAATTTAAAAACAACAAAATAACAAAAACAGAATGCAATAGAAAAAACAAAAATAATAACTAATCAAAAACAGAATGCAAAAAAAGAATGCAATAGAACAAACAAAATAATGAAAACAGAATGCATGTTTGGACACCCCCCCACCCCTGCAATGAATGATTTTTACAAGATGATGAAGAATTGCAAAGAGTTTATGTGAAAAGTGTTTGAAAATGTTGTTAAAAAAGTGGTCCATGTTTGGAGAAATTGCATAATGTATCCATGAATGTCAGTGATGCTCAGTTGGAAGTGGAGATTAAGAAAATAAAAGTGTCTAATGACTATTTATTTGAGAGATTCCAAATGCAAGGATCACCCCCTTCCCCCCTGCCACCCCCTGTATAACTTCCCTTGAACCCCCTGCACATCCCCCCCTTGCACCCCCCTGCACATCCCCCCATGAACCTCTTGTACATCCCCCCTCCCCCCTAGAAAACCCCCCCTGGGCACCCCTCCGTCCCCCTAGAAAACCCCCTGGACACCCCTCCCTCAGCCCTAGACACCCCCCATGGACCCCCCCCAGACACCCCTCCCTCCCCTAGACCCCCTAATAAGTGCAGAATTGTACGGAAATTCTACAAGACATCCTCTATTAATACTTCGTTGAAAGATTCTCAGAAAGGGAAAAATATTAATACCAAACACTATGTTAGAAAAAAAAATACAAAGAAGGTTAAAAAGAGGTCACCTGGGATAACAATTCTGCAACTAGTAAATCCTAGGAAGACTTAGTAGAGGAATAAGAATCCCAAGGATGTGTTCATGCTGAAACTGGTATTGGATTATATTCTCTCTTTTTCTTTAAATCTGCAGTCAAAATCACTATTTTGGAGTTCATTACCTCAGAATTATTAAAAAGAGTTGATATGGATGACAGACTTGCATCTGGATTTTCCTAGTCTGCTCTCTCTATGCAATTGTCAGAGCACAAACCTTCTCAACATATAAACATCAGTATAAAAGAATCATACCCTATAATGAAATGATTAAAAACCAGGGAATATTATTTTAGGTTGGGGATCCAGCTCACTATAAAGCTAGTTTATTCTACCAACCATTCCAACAAGAGAGAATTTAGAAGATCCAATTAAAAAAGTGAAACTGAGAAATAACAGAAAGGGGGACATTAACCCATTCAGAAACAATGATGTGTATCCTCTTATAGAATTTCCAGGGGCTAGCCAACCCTAGAACATTATTTTTCCTTAGGCTTCTTCTGAGTAAACGGAAACCTGATTTCATTGGCATCTCTGAGCTAAAATCTAATAACATCACTTCTGGTTCTTTTTTTCCCAAAATGGTAATTCTTTTATATGTTCTGTGAAAGACATCACTAGTATTGAAATAATTTTCTTGGTTTTCCATCATAATGTTACTAATCCTTCCATTTTTTGAGTGGACAACCAAATTATCACTTGCACCTTCCTTAACGAGGGTTAGATCTCTTTTTGTTAAAAGGATTATGCTTTCTACTATTACATCATTCGGAGAACTCATTGGAAACACATGAATGAGATTTCAGGAGTTATATTAGATCCCTCAGTTATAATGGGAGATTCCAATGCTATTTTACATGCAGATGACAAGATTGGACATGTTTCCAATGCTTCCACAATGAGATATTTCAAAGCTTGTATTGAGGAATTAAAACTTATTGAAACCAATCTGATTAGTGCCAAATACACTTGGTATAGGAGGAATCTAAATAGAAGTAGGGCCTGTTGGGTTGACCGTGCCTTCGGTAATCACTCTCTTCATGGAAGTTTGAAAACCATCTCTTGTTTCACTCTAGTAAATCACAATTCTGATCACCATCCAATTCTTACAACCTTCATTACTAAGGGGGACAAGCTAAAAATTCCTTATATGTTTAATAATTCTTGGACCATCCAATTATTACATCCTTCAGATGCTTTCCCTGAAATTTGGAATTCACTCAACCACTCCATGATTACCTCCTAAGATATTATCCACCAAGTAAAAGAGTAAAATTAAGGATAGACTGCAACCACATACTGAAGTGGTTGAACCCCTTACACATGAGGAAGGATTTTCTCAATAGCTAGAAGATTTGAAATAATTGAGAAGAATCAATGAATGACTTCTCTGAGGTAGCGTTCTTGCTGGATATATTCTATAAGCAGATCCTCAACTCATACTCCCAAATTGAGCACCTTATCAAATAGGGTTCTCTACCGTAACTAGAATTAAGATGAAACATCCTATCAACATGGGTTACCAACAATCAACATACATGAATCAAGAAATAGAAAATAGAGAGTTCCCAACATTTTTTACACCACCAAAACATATCTAGGAGCATCATTATAGACCTCACCCTACACATGACATATACTAATAGGGACGCCACATTTTACTCTACCTTCTGTTGCACCTATTCATGCTCCTTCTCAGCTAGACATTCCTCAAGGGCGCATAAAAACTATTGATTCTATAATGGATTGATTAGAATCCATAGAGGTATAGTGGGGATTGGTACAACTATAAAAAATGCCTTACCCTAAAGGGGGTGATCTGAATTTTCCCCACTAAATTTGGGAAACACTACATTTCCAATTTTCAATGGTTTATGGGACCCAAAGAAGATTTTGACCCATTTTGTGTCCCGTTGTGATTCCATGATGGGGAACCCTAAAAAATAAGTAGTAAAACCCAAGATCTTTATACAGAAATTATAGGGACCAACATTTTTAGGGTACACCGGTTCATCGACTCAATCAATTACAAGGTGGGAAGATCTCTATTGGATGTTTCTATTCCAATTCAGCTTGATTCTATAGAAGAAAACCATAATAAATCTCTCAAACTACAAATGGTAGGATAATGAGAGGGTTTTATATTTTTCATTTCGTGGTGAAAGGAGTTTCCATACTCTTTAAGCCAACATTTTCCTCAAGATGGGTTGTCATGTTTTTATGGTGGGTGACTACACAACCACCCCCATCACTAAAACACCTTTCCTTTTTATCCCTTCTCAATGACTTCACATGCCATTTTTTTCAACCCCTCACTCATTTTTGCTTTCATGGGAAGAAACCCTAGTTATCCAGACCCTCAAGCTGCACGACACATGGACTGGGAAGCAAACTCTTTCCCATGAAGTTGAAATTCAATAAGACAAACATGATGTATTTAAAACCACAAAGCCGATGGATGAGGATGAATCTGAAACCATGGATAATATTATTGTGCAGGAAACAAAGTAATGAAAAACGAAACCAAAATCCTTACAAAAGGATATTGAAAATGCTTGAATTTGAAAAGAATCAATGAATTCATTCCATTCTGGGGGGAGCATGTCTGTACACTCTCAAATCTCTCAGTCAGAGAGTAGGATGACAAGTGATTCACGCTTGAGACTGCCCCCAATCCACCGTCGTTCATACTCTATATCATCCTTTCCATTGATTTCGTCTTCAACAGGAGCAGGATGATTAAGATCAAGAAGATCGCTCACTTCCTGCACCGGTCTGTGGTTTACAGTGGATCGACTTCGACTATCATCTTTCTGCTCACTACCCCCAATGAAATGCGCTCTTTTGTGGCCACCCAGGGCTTGTCCAGACAAGAAAACCCTAAAACAGATCGAGCACTCATGGCCCCGACTCTTTCTTGACAAAGGGCCGCTCTCATCAATGGAGCTTTCATTCTTGGGGGCGATGTTGAAGATTTGACCAATGTCGATGGCGTTTCTACTGCTTTTGGTTCTGGAAGCTAAGCATCCCCCGATCTTCTTGTGACTGGCCCTATGCCCCTCGAGATCTTGGTATGAATTGAAGATCCTGCTGCAGGTGGCGCACTGGTATTTTCTCGCCCTTTCACAGGTTTTGAAGAAATCGTCAGACCGGGAGGCTGCCCCCATTTCCGTGGAGTAATCGTGCTGCTGAAGCATCCTTTTCCTAAGGACTAATCCAGTCTGGTCCAGTTCCGTCACCCACGCCATGTTCTTCCTCCTCGCACCTTCCAAAAACTCATATTTGCATTCAGGCCGCTTCGTTCTGTCAATTTCTGGGAACCCGATGTACTTGTTCTCTGAATCGATCATCTTGAGCGGTTTTCCAAGCGATCCACAAACTCGATTGCCTAAAATCTTCTGATCCACTCCATCGTGGGTCGAAATCCATGGAGGATATTCCAAGAACGTGGAACTGTTTCCATAAGAGTCGGCCACAGAATCCAATCCACCCCAGTGACCCACTTCTCTGGAGGAGGGCGTGGCGAGGAGGCGTCGGCGAGGAGGGCGAGGCAAGGAGGGCGCGACGAGGAGGAGGGCGCGGCGAGGAGGGAGCGACGCGGAGGAGGCGTCAGTGAGGAGGCGTCAGGGAGGAGGGCGTGGCGAGGAGGCATCGGCGAGGATGGAGCAGCGAGGAGGAGGGAGCGGTGAGGAGGGCGCGGCGAGGAGGGCGCGGCGCGGAGGAGGCGTCGGCGAGGAGGCTTCGGGGAGGAGGAGGGCGCGGTGAGGAGGAGGAATCGCGAGGGGGTGGGGGGAAGTATCCCGATAGGTTTGGGGAAAAATACAGGGATGCTTCATATAGCCACAGATGAAGATTTTAACGTGGAAGTATATAAGATATAGCCACGGACCTATAGAACCGTGGCTATAGGTCCGTGGCGATAAGTCATATTTTTAGTAGTGAAAATTGGTGTCTGAGAAGTCGGTTCTACTGAAGAACATAGGACTCTGATATTTCTTTTCTATGATGAAATATTGTTAAGGGTAGTTAATGGTTTTTTCAGTTTAGGGAGTCCAGTGTTGGTTTGGCGGCCGACGTATCCATACACCAGGACCCTGACTTCTGATTTCCAACTCAGTGCATGAAAACACTAATTTTGTGTCTGTCATCAAATTTTTTTTATAAGTTAGCTCAACCATGTATAAATTTTTACCATAGCACACCTATTCCATTTCAGGATTCCTCCATTCATACAACCGGAGAGAGTTTCGAGGGTTGTATGAACTGATAGCCCACCGAGTGACAAGTCCTCGATGAAGGGCCTTTTTCAAAGGAGGCACTAGTGGTCCCACTCCTCATTGGTCTACCTATGCCACCAGACCTAGTAGCAGACGGTGCACACCACTTGAGCACGATGTAGGAATTCCAGCACTAGAGGCCACCTAGGTTCAGAGGAGTGACATACCCACAGGTAGCTAAGGGTTGTATGAATGTTGTGGTGAGAGTTTTTTGAATGGTAGGGACACCATCAGACCTCATAGTGATTCTTGCTACCTGTCTTCTACAAGAATCAGTAGGCGAATGGTGGATTTTGATGCTCTAGGTTCATGACAATGTAACACTTCTATAGGAAGACTTCAAAAGCCTGTTTTGGGCAGAGTTTCTTCCACTGACTCTCCATACAGTGCTCTTACAGGTGCTACTTCATCTGTAGTATGGCTTCATGACCGTTGCTCTGTACTCAGTGAGGATCAATGAACTCTTACTGTAAACCATCGATATGATGTGGTACTCATTCTTCAGGGCCTGGACCATCAAGTAGGGACTCAGGTGGGAGATCAGGGATTTTATGATATCACTCAGCATCCTGACGTAGGGAGGGGTGTTAGAGAGGGCCCTCATAGTGGAGATTTTCCTTGTTTAGTAGTCTCCAGCAGTGAGATCCACCACCAGTTGACACGTAGTAGAGTCTTCTGTAGCTGTTAGAAGACATATGTCATAATGGTCCAACAAGACCATACCTATAGGTGGACGACCGGATGACCCAAGATCGGTTGTGCATGAAACCCAAAGTAGAGACACACATACCAGGAGTGGCGAATGTTACACATGCGGCAGGCATGGTCACATGGCTCGAGACTTCCCGACCCACCATTTGGATGATCTGTAGACGATCGAAGAAATACCCAGGTAGAGACATAGATTCAATCGAGGCGGTATGTAGGGAGCATGCAGATGTGGTATAGGATCTATTCATGCAGCTGGAAGTGGACGATGATTCGTGTTATTACCTCCACCGCCACCAGGAGGTCCATCCCGACTACAGGGAGCTGGTGGACATGGGAGACCACAACTCCAGGCAATTGAGGCAAATTATCATGGAACTCCGGAGATGATTTGAGGTATGATCTGGGTCTACTCCACTATAGCTGAAGTACATATAGACACAGGTTCCAGACATTCTTTTATTTCCACTGCCCTCGTTCAGAGTTCGAAGATTCCGACAGAGCCGTTGGATCAATACTTTCGGTTAGAGACTCCAACAGAAGAAAGATCGATGATTATGAAATGGTTCTGATAGTGTGAGCTTACTCTACAAGGTGAGATCTTCTATTGTGAACTCCTAGTAGTAACATCGAGGCCTTACGATGTCATCATGGGTATGGACTGGTTATGTACAGTCCATTCTCATATTTACTGTATTAGGTGGAAAGTGCGGTGTGTCCACACGGATGTTACTTGGTTTACCTTCACTGGTGAGAAGGGATCCTTTGCAGCCTAGGATCGAATTTTTTGGACTGGAGTGCATAATTTCACTCATTAGTTGTCTAGCCTTACCCTTAGATCTATTGATGTGGAGAGTCCGAGTTATCATATAGTGGTGGACCAGTACGTAGATGTCTTCCCTTGTGATGTCTCAGGTCTACCTCCTCATAGAGAGGTGGATATTTACATTGACATGTACCCTGGTCGAAGATGGGAGGATAAAATACCATTAGTGGAGTGTGCATACAACAATAGCTATCACTCCATAATTGGGACGACACCTTTTGAGGAATAATATGGGAGACCGTGTAGATCACCTTTATGTTAGACCACCTAGGGGAGTCAACACTAGTGGGACCATATATGGTATGGGATACCATAGAGAAGGTGCATATCATCCAGAAGAGGATGAAAACTGCACAGAGCAGACCAAAGTCATATGCCGAAAGGAGACGGAGACCTCTGGAGTTCGAGGATGGTGACCACGTCTTTCTACGGGTCTCACCCTGACGAGGTCTATAGAGATTTGGATGAGGCATAAAGTTATCTCTGAGATTCATTGGAACTTTTCAGTTCCTCAGCAGAGTTATATAGGTGGCATACCTCTTAGATCTTCCACCTTAGTTTCATCGGGTGCATAATGTCTTCATCTTATCCCAGATGAGGAGATGCGTGCATGACCCTTACCATATTATCGACCATGGAGAGCTGAACACCGATGATGGGGTGAATTTTACAGAGGTTCTAGTGTAGATTGAGGATCGACATGAGCGGGTCCATCGTGGATGGTCGATACCACTGGTGCACATTCGTTGGCTGCACGAGAACCTCCAGGAGGGAACATGAGAGCAGAATGCTCAGATGCATGCCCAGTACCTCCATGTGTTCCCTTATTATGAGTTGGGGCTTATGAAGAAATAGTTCCCTATGGTGGGGAGAATGTAAATACTATGAATTTATATGTATTTTTTTAAATCAATTGGAAATTTTACGAGTCCTCAAAAATTGACAGCGCATGATTCTAAGGCCTGGTGTGCCCGGAATCAATTTATGAATTTTTTTGTACGTTCAGTAAACATATGAGTCGGTTTTTTCTACCTTTTAAATCAGAGATCAGAATTGAAATTATAGGGAATCGTTGAACTCGTAGCACTGATATTCACTTAAAGATACTTTTACCTCGATAGCTGTTGGTCGAGGATGAAAGTTAGTTATTCGGTTTTTCAATGAAACAATAATATAAAATAAACACATGTTTTATTTTATTTTAACTTTTGTAACCACCCATATTGATGTTAGAAGTGGGGACAACCACACCTTAACCTCCCAGGAGAGGATATGGTGTTGGTTACCACCACACCTTAACCTACCATGAGTTATGGTGGTGGGGACCACCCGTGGTTTATTCCTCATAATGGGGGGGGGAAACATATCAACTCCCTCAATAAATATTATGCATCAATGTAAAATTAAACACTTTCAATTAAATTTTATGTGTCAACGTAAAATTAAATTCTTTCAATTTATTTTTATGTGTAAACATTAAATTAAATGCTACTAATTAATTTTATGTGTCAACATAAAATTAAAAACTATCAATTAATTTTATGTGTCAAAATAAAATAAAATTAAATCAATTAATTTTATGTGTCAACATAAAATTAAATCCTATCATTTGTTTTGATGATGGATATTTCTTTTCCTTCAAAGTGGAATTGGGGAATGGTTTGGATTTATAGAATTGGGGGGAGCTCTTCGGAGAAAGCTTCACCAACGAAGAACACGCTCCACCGACGAAGAACATCGACCCAGACTTCGACCTTCTTCTTCTAGACTTCCTCTGATGTAGGACATATTAGACTATGATGATCTGGCGCACAAACCAATGATGCAGGAAGACGGTGAGGACACCGACATCCATCTTTTCCCCACACTCCATCTTCTTCCCCGTGACTCTGTCAATGAACAATGAACAAGGTAGTGGGTTATTATTGAATAATTTAATCCCTTTGATTATTATCTTCATTATTGGTTCATAATTAAATTAATGTCCATTTATACTACTCTAAATATAGAGGGTGTGGGCCAAACTAACATTGGCCCGACCCCTCTGCCGATCTATTTTTTTGTTTATCATGATGGTGAAGGAAGTCAATCTACGTGGAAGAGAACATGAAGGGTGGCTGATACCACTACCACCCGTGGCCCCCGCGTGCCCAACGACTCTACCCTATGCGTGCCCTGCACACGTCACGGCTCCACTGTTCATGCACCCCATGCGGCATGTGGCTCTGCGCACCCTACTCGACCAGCCCACCCTGTGGTTGTGCCATCTGCGCGTCCCGCCCTATCGCTGGGAGAACCGGCCTGCCAGCCTCCCGATCAGCCCGGACTCACCAGCATGCTAGGTCCTCGTGGAACCCTAGAAGAATAGTCCCTGGCCCTCACTGTGCCATGTCCAATCCAGCCCGGGACCTCACGGTGCCCCGGCCAAACATGCCATGGCCTCGGGGCCGAGCCGCCCCGAGCCGCGCCCCCTCGTGGCACCCTCCACACCGAACCGCCCTCACGGCAACCTTCGGGCCGAACCAACCTTGCGAAAACCCATGACCGGATGGGCTGGACCCAATGGGCTAGGCCAGAACTAATGGGTTAGGCTGGGTTGACCCAAGTCGGTTCAGCCAATATGAGTTCGGGCAAGGTCGGTCCGACAAGGTCGGACCGGACCTGGTACCACTACGACCCTTTATAATCATTTGGCATTATCTTTGGCATTATATGTCTATTTGATGGACCGTTAGAAGTGCTGGTAATCATAGAGAATGATGGCCCCTTTGAGAATACCCCACGTGAGTTTGGGGTATAGTTGAGATACAACCGTGTTGGATCATGCATGGATCCAACTTGGCCCCGGTACTAAAAGGCTAATAACTCACAGACCGAGCGTCTGGTTGACGAACCGTCTATTTTGTTGAGACCCCTATGACGTAGCGGATCATTGAGATACTTTTTCATTGTACTTCGTGAGATTTGGTGTATCAAATAGTTGGTTGTGGATCAGATCATTTATTTGATGAGAATGTAGAGTGTGGATATCTAATTAATGGCTGATACCTGACGACTATTGAGTGTTTGACTCGGAGTGATTCTACTAGCCCAGTGTGGAGTGCATGGTTGTGGTGGTAGACCCACGGTGGAGGAGTGCCTAGTTATGGCGTCAGACCCACGTTACTGGATTGGAGGAGTACCTTATCAGCCTAAGAGGGGGGGGGGGGGGCTTTGGGTGTGGCGGTAGACCCGCGGTGGGGAGCGCCTATGTGTGACGAATCAGAGCCACAATACTTGATAGGAGGAGTACCTCAACTATACAATTTTAGTGAGAAGCATGCTTGGTGTCACGACATTCCCACTATATTTGATTGAGAAAGAGTTCTCCAATAGCTATGGTTTAAATAATTTGAATAAAATCCTAGTTAATATGAGTCAGTACTTTTATGTTTTACTCATGATTGAGATGAACTGCTTAATTACAGTTGGGCTTGTATATCCATCCCCTTTTACATTTCAGCACTCATTTGTTATATAGTTTTCATAGTGTTTTATATTCATATGTGTGCTCTATTGTGTGCGTTTATATGTTATAATGGAAATGCCTTTCCATTTTTAGGGGATTACACCTTTGGTGCTAGTCAAAAGCCCCTGGCCTATGGAAGGCAAGCTTGGGGTAGTCACGGCACGGGCCCAACGAGATGGGTCATGTCAGCAGATAACGAGGTTCATTATGGTCTATTCCACATGGAATCTGACCAAAATGGAGGTGATCACTCAAAAATGAATGGTGGGGAATTTGGGACTGTGCGCATATAGAAGTGAGAAGTAAAACATGCATGGGGTGGCCTTGAGTGGAAAACGATGGTGCATGCATGGGGTGGCGGTGTAAAATCCCAGGTCAATAAACAATACAACATTTTCATATTTATTAATATTTATAAATTAATTATTAAATTTACTTTAATGGGGAAGCTATGTTCGATGGGTTACTCGATACACAATAAACAGTTTCGAGGAAATATTACGTTGCACACAACGTTGAGTCATACTGAAAAATAATAATATAATATTATTATTTTAAATGTTAGTTAATGCCTAGCTGTTATATTGGTGGGAATGAACAAAACTAACTAAAATAATATTATTCATGTTTGTTATATATTTTTACATTTGACCAAAAGACATTGGAGGCTTAAAATGCGAATAAATCTAATTTTACGCGTAATTTACTTTAAAAGGCTGATTTACAGCCTTTTGATGGAAAACCCTATTTAAATCAAGTTTTAGACCCTTTTATTTGTTCTATTTGGCCAAATAAAATTTTTCCTTAGAATCAGGACATCAAAATTCACTTTTGGTAAAATTTTCGTATTTTTATGATAAAATTCAAATTTTGATGAATAGTGGAAAATACAATATTTTAATTCAAAAATGCCTCTTAATCAAATTTTTTATTGTTATATTATCTTTTAAATTTTTTTAAAGTGTTATTAGAATATATTTGTACCATTTAATACAATTTCAATCATTTTAATTATTTACTCTTTGAAATTGGATATAAATAACTGTCAATCTTGTGACAGTTATTATTTCTTTAAAACATGCATTTGGTTTTGACAACGAGAATTAATATTAAATTAATTAATAACAATTCAATGTTTTTAATTTCGTAAAATAGACATCATTTTTTTATTTGGAATACCAAATATATCTTAGGCTGATTTTTTGGTATTTTTCTGAAAAAAATAAATTTTTGATAAATAGTGAAACCACTAAGTAGTAGTTAAAAAACAACTTTTTCATTTAAATGAAATTTTACTACATCTATGATTTGAATTTTGAAAATTAGACATACATGTTTGTAATTAGTAAGTAAAATTTAGTTCAATAAGATGAAAATAATTTTTAGTGAATAGTAACTTTTGAATTTTATTTACCACAGTTAAGTGTAACTTGGGAATTTCAATGTAAAAAGAATATTATAATAATAGTAAATTACCATAACTCTTGTAATATCCTTATCTTATTAATCATGGCCAACCATGGGCATCCTTTGGTAGATTTTTGGCCTACATGGAGCCACTTGTGAGTGATAATGTCACTTTTGGTTAATTAATTTAATGAAAAGAAAAAAACAATATAAACAAATATCTTTTAGTAAATTAATTTTTATATATGGATATATGAGTAATAATTTTGTCTATAAATATTCATTATAAATATAAAAATATTTACTACATAATGTTTTTTTTTATAATTTTATACCTCAAATATATTGAATTTTTTATGCACAATAATGATGTCATGTTTACGTCATTAATAAATGATATAAACAAATATTATTATAACGATTAAAATAATATCCAAAACATGTCCAATTATTATTGGATAATTTTATTTCTACCATGAGTATTCATATCGTTTCTCTTAATGAGTTTTGGACCTTTGGAAACTGGAAATCATAATATAATTAATTAATATTTTCACACATTTCTAAAGAACCCCTCCTCCCCCTTATAGAAACCACTCACCTCTAACCCATTCCTCCCACCTATCAAGCCACATTTCTGGTCCAAAACATGCCCAAATAAGATCTCATGATCCCTATAATTCACTTATAAGACATACCTTCTGCACAAGGAACTTCAAGAAGTCCTTTGGATTCAAACAAAAGGGAGTTTCTTAAATTAAATGTAATAGTTTATCTTAAATTCTATAGTTTTATTTTGTTTTATATTAGTTTTCAAACCCCCTAAACTCATTTCATCATTAATTTTATAAAAATAATATTATCCTTAACATAATAGGTTTTTTTATGAGAAGTATTCGAACTACACTTACACACACCTCCATCTACTGGGTAAAGAACATATTGTTTCTGTGGATGACGAACTACTACCTCTCGAAACGATGATTGTTCAAATATTTCAACTGCATCTCATTGTGTCCATTATGATGGAAATATATTTATATATGATATATTTTATATTTATTGTTTCTATGCTTCTTTATTTTTCATTTATAGAATACCTTCATAGTTCCATAGTCGGTAAATACGATAATCTCATTTGGGGAAGTGCGGTATACTGCCCCTCAATGTGATATGAATTGTTCATGTCTTTTGGGGATATTATAAACGGTAGAGTTAATGAAATTATATATGATATAATACATTAATTATAATATACTTCTATATCATTATGTTTCATTTCCATTACATTATGAAATAGAAATGGTAGTAGTGTTCATGCGTATGTACGGCTTACAGTCTCCATGAACGGTGCATTTTCTTTTTTATCTACAAATGTTTTATAATATTATAAATATATGTATATAATGGATATATATGATATATATGATAAGAATATAATTATGTATATAATGAAATTTTTACCACATTAACAATTCGTAATTATTAGAAGTCCATTTTTGACTCAAATACCAAATATTGACAAATGTCCATTATTAACATAAATGATTAAATAATGTTTATAACATGGTAATAAGTGATATAAAAGGAATAATAAACTTGAAAATGTTTCTCAATAATGTAGAAATTAAATTTAGTTTTTTATTCAGGAACAACAAGGAACAAACATGTCATGTTGGACACGGGGTAAGGGGTTTCATATCTCACTTTTAATTCTGTGAGATTTCCATTGTTCGCCTATAATTTATTGCATGTTATGTATTGTGTACTTCCATTTGATATATATTATCATGAATATATTTTTATTAATTTTATTATGTGAATAATATGGTGGTTATCAACTTTTAGTCATACGACCTGATTGACTACATCATGGTAAGGGATCTTCATCTCAATTTTATTTCCTGTGAGATTCATGCTATATTTTCCACTATTTAATTTTGTGTTGTGTATGTATTGCACACGATTGTATTATTTTTGTAACATCATTTAATTTATGGGTATTTATATCTTCATTTAATGATTCTTCTTTCATGTGGTGTACGTTTCGTAAGTTACCAAATCAGTAAGGGAACTTCTTAAACCAAATTTCATTCATTGGGATCATATTATAATTCATATTTATGTCATGCTATGATTATTTGTGGAATTATTGTTTTTTTGTTTATTTTTTAATTTCCACTCCACTTTGTGTGGATATACTTTTGATACACATAATCACTCCATTTATAAATTCTCAAGTCATCAATATGAACATGATAAGAGTAATTTTAACTCAATTTCCATTTATTGAGTTAAACAACCTAGTCATTGGTTTTTTTTAAAAGAAAATGTGTGAATGTCCTATGATCAATTTACACTGAATATCCAATCATATTGAGTGTATTTATATTTTTCACACATAATTATGTAACCGATTTATCATTAATCTAAGGACATCATATTTATATGGGATTTTGTCTCAAATTACATTCTATTGAGGATTTATTGTTGTTATGCACCAATTCACATTTATATGATGTATATATTTTCCATTGTAATATTATATTAGGAGTCCCTTTATTCTCATGATACTATAATTTTTTTATTGAATCTTATTCCCTAATTAGTTGTATTCAAGCATATCTCTTTTGGTTTAGAACTCTTTAACTAAAATAATGTTTTAAATATTTATTCTTCTAAATATTTCTGATTAGTGTATATATATTCAAAATGGTTATTAGTATTTATTTATATGAACATTAGGTTTTATGAATTTAAATGTTTTTTAAAAGCTTAATAGTGGTATGGGACACTTTGATCCAACAATATATTTATTAAATGTTATAAATGTAATTGAAAAAGGTTTGATTAAGCATAGATTATTTCAATATAGTGAAATGATATATTGTAATTACAATGTGGAAATGTTAATAGTGAAATGTTTATATTTACAATATTTTATTTGTTATGTTTTTATAATGGTACATGGAAATTTTACGCGTGGTTACGTGATAAACCCAATGATGGGTAGTGCTGTGATAAACCAGGACGTGTTGTTACATTATAACATCTGATGCATTGGGTATGTAAGTCAGCTATATGGCTATTCCATTTACTGATATTTGTGTAATTAGATCGTATGGTTGTTCCATTTATGTATTTTTATATCCCAAGTTACCTTTATATGTTTTGTGTTCATTATATGGGTTTTATGGTAATCTATTGGTTACAAAAGGGTAAGCAATGATCTTTTTTCAGTGAAGAGTATTTACTACTTCATAAAGATGTAAAGTATTAATTATGATAAAGTATTCATGGATTACTTTGTTATTTTGAAAAAATAATAGCTTCCCTTCTTTTTATAGTCCTTTCTAAGCTTCTTTCTCATCCCAAGATTTTGAAATGTTTTTCACAGGACATAGAGTGGAATAGGGACATGGATGTGATCATAGAAAACTCATGATGTCTAAAACATGGAGCTGGACATGTTACTTTTTAAGAGTTTATATTTTATGAAAACTTTATATTGAGTAGTAGTGTCAACATGTAATATTCAAGTTGTTATGTAATATTTATGGCCAAATTATCTAAAAATCTAAACCAGAAATGATCATCAATGAGAATTATTGAAATAATTCAATATTATGTAATTTTAAATGTTGGGTCCTTATAGTTGGTATCAGAGGTCCGTTTAGATAACTTTAGAGGTTAGGGTATTATTTAATCCTAAGTGACATAACCATAATGTTTAGAATATTGGAAAGAGTCATATTTTTTTTACATAAATCGAATGAGTTTATGATAACATGAAAATGTATGTTTTATTGTTTAAAATCATCATAAGATATTATATGATGATTTTAATAATATACTAAAACTTGCATTTTTAGTTTTAGTAAATGTCTGGATCTTGAAGGAACCAAAGTAACAGTGGATATGAAGAAAACTATGACGGTTTTATGATTGAGAAAGAGAATTAAATGTGGGATGCATTGAGAAATCTTGTGGTTATTCTCATACAAAAAACTTGAGTCAGGATTGACCACCTGAACCATCGTGATTTTTATAGGGGATCATATATGTGAGAGTACTATCCCTACAAAAGTTCAGGTAATAATCATAAATGTAAGTATATTCAAAACCCTATGTTCCAAGGATGTGGAAAAACGACATAATAAAATGATCCAAAGGGCCAGAAATATTCTATAGATGTGGAAGATAATGTCATAAAGGAGGTACCTAGCACGACCAAAGGAAGAATTTATTTGATTCTAGGAAAATAAAATATGTTCATTGTGAGGGATCAATTGAATGTTTTAAATGTGTTGTGCATGGTCATTATACAAACAGATTTCCTATGATGCTGTTTCGGTAATGGGATCACCCGGATCATACATATTTTAGTTTATTAGTGCCTAATTCCTTTCCAATTGAGGATGAAGAAACTAAAAATGACCAATGAAAGGTATGGATTTTTTATTATTGTATGTTATGATATTATTGAATCTTATATTAGGATTCATGGTTTTTTTTTGTAAGAATAAAGTATTTCAGAATAAGTTGGAAAGAAATTGTTAATAGATCCCAAATAATGTTTAATGAGTAAGAGGTCAACATATAAGGTATTCCAGAGTAAAGGTAGATATTAGGATGGTAAAATTCTTAAAAGGATTAAGTCTCTTTTGATGATTGGATTACATAAGAAGACTTTTTATTGTATGAGTAACCCTACAGTTTAATATGTGAACATTTTATTCAAGAAATAATTATCTTTTCTTTTTTGGAGTAATGGTTGAAATATTATTTTTGAAGAATCTATTTTTTTAATTTGAACATAAGTTGAATAGATTTATTTATGGAAATGATTAACCTATCATAGAAAATATGTGTTTAGGTTAATTACACATTAGTATGGAACATTAATAGTAGTCGATGTTTTTGGAGATAAATGTTATGATTTACAATGGAAGACTATGTGATTATGTGTTATTGAGTTTTGGGTTTCAATCATAGTTTGGATTACATTGAAGAATCAAAAGGACAATTGTATATTGCATGGTATTTCATAAAATTTGGGTATTTTTTAAAATTTTTTGGAGATTAAGAGTAGTTTTTTTAAAAACTTATCCTTTTTGGCGATCATCTGAACTTATACTAACCAATTTGGATTTTAGTTGATGTCTAAAGATAAGAGAAATATATAGTTCATATTTTTTAGATTATTTTATACTCTATAAGTTTATTCTAGCACATAAGTTGTCACCATGTCATCTTGAATACCTACTGTTTGGAGAAATGATGATTTTGTGGTAGAATTTAATTATAGGATGACACTCTACATGATAAGTAGTTAAATTTACTTAGGATATTAGTATAGTTGTTAATAAGATTCATCAACTCTATGAAAAAGATATTGAAGTAAAAAATTTATAAGCTCTCTTTTATCATCAGACTTTATCCAACCACAAATTTATTGTATTGTGGTGGTTATCTTTCTGTGATCAAGTTCTCTATTACTCTGAGTTAATCTATGAGGGTTAGTTTCTCTTCTATATCTATTTTTCCATGGAATCCTAGTATATATTATCTCAGGTGACCTTTTTATAAATATTTATTTCCTTAAAAGTTGTAGTTTTATTTACTCTTTTTCGATGTTTGACTTTTAATGTTGTTTCCATGCCCAATTTTAAAATTGCGAAGATGTAATTTACTAATGGGGGGAAGGACGTAACATCCTAGGTAAATAAAGAATATGAAAATTTCAAATTTATTAAATTTTTTTAATTAATTATAAATTTTACTTTAAAGGGGATTCTATTTTCGTTGGCATACCTGATACATAACATCGTGTTTTTTTGAAATCTTACTTTGCACACAATGTTGGGTCATACTGATCATTAATAATATAATATTATTATTTTAAATGGAAGTTTATACCAGGCCCTTGTATTGGTGACAATGAACAGAACTAATTACAATATGATTATACAAGTTTGTTAAATGTTTTTACATTTATCCAATAAATTTTAGAACCTTAAAATGTGAATAAATCTAATTTTACGCATAATTATTTTAAAAGGTTGATTTACATCCTTTTGATGAAGAACCCTGTTTAAAACAAGTTTTGGTAAATTTTATATGTTATATTTCACCAAATAAAATTCTTTATTAGATTTGGGACATCAAAATTTAATTTGGGTAAAATTTTAGTATTTTTCTGATAAAATTAATTTTATGATGAATAGTGGAAAATGCTATATTT
Organism: Viscum album; assembly: GCA_963277665.1. Lineage (NCBI taxonomy): Eukaryota > Viridiplantae > Streptophyta > Magnoliopsida > Santalales > Viscaceae > Viscum > Viscum album. Next base: position 1,115,244,339 of record OY728131.1, read on the forward strand.
TAATTCAAAACCTCCATTAAATCTAATTTATTTATATGGATAAGTTACCTTTTTAATTGTATTTAATGTGTAATTATATTATATTTATACCATTTAACCTGATTTTTTTCTTTGAAATTAATTTCACTGTCAAATTGGATATAAACACGTGTCAATATTTTGATAATTATTATTTATTAAAAACACTCTATTTGTTTTGAAAATGGTAATTAATTTTAAATTAAATATTTACCCTTTTATTACTTGAATTTTGATAAGGAGACAAAATTTTTTAATTCGGAATATCAAATATATCTTTGGCGGAATTATTTCTTCTGAAAAACAACAATTTTTATGAATAGTGAAACCACTAAGTAGTAATTTAAAACTAACTTTCTCATTTAAATGAAATTTTAAAAATTCAGTGAATTGAGTTTTGAATATCCGACATACATGATTTTTATTAGTATGTAAAATTTGGTTCAAAAAGATGAAAATATTTTTTTTGCTGAATAGTAAATTTTGACTTTTATTTACTAAGGTTAAATTTAAATAGGGTAGTTCATGGTAAAAAGAGTATTTTAATAAAATAAAATTACCTTAAAACATGACTTATACTTATTGAATGATTCATGGCTGACCATGTTAATCCTTGTGTCGATTTTGGGTCCCCCTGGAGCCACTTGTATGTGATAATGATACTTTAGATTAATTAATTTAATGTAAAGACCAAAATGACATAGACACATATATTTTAGTAAATTATTTTTTACACTGGGTAATATAAGTTATCCTTTAGACCGTGAATATTAATTAGAAATCTAAAAGTATTTCCTACATCATTTTATTTTGTTATTATTTTTAGATATTAATTATATTAAATTATTTATGACACAATAATGAAGCAGTGTTTACATCATTGATAAATGATTTAAAGATATATGATTATAACGATTAAAATAATATACACAACCAATAAAATTCTAATTGGATGTTTTTATTTCGACCATTAGTCATCTTATCTTAGACCTTAATGAGTTTGGGTCCTTTAGAAACCTAAAATAATTATTTAATTTAATAATATTTTCACACATTCCTAAAGAACAGATCTCCCTTATAAAAATCCCTCACATTTATCACATTCCTGATACCTCTCAAGCCACTTGGCTCATCCAAATAGTACCCAAATAATCTCTAAAGATACCCATATTGCACCCAGAAGGCTTACATTAGAATGAAGAGACTTCATGGAGTATGTTTGGTTCAAATCATAGGGAGTTACCTGAATTAAAGGTAACAATTTCTCTTAAATTCTTTTGTTTAATTTTGTTTTATTTTACTTCTCCCAACACATAAACTATTTTTATTCCATTATTTTATAAAAAAACAGTATCCAAAATATACTAGGTATTTTTTACGAGAAGTTTTAGAACTACACTTACACACATCTCCGTCTAATGGGTAAAGAACATACTGTTTCTGTGGACGGTGAACTACGGCCTCACGATACAATGATTGTTCAAATATCTCCAACCACCACTCATTGTGGACATTATAATGTAAATTTGTTTATATATGATATATATAAAATCTATTTTTTCTATTATTCTGTATTTTTCATTTATAAAATACCATTATGGTTTCCATAGTGGGTAAATACGATAATCTCATTGAAGGAAGTGCAGACTACCACCCCCACAAAGTGATATGACTCCATGAATTATGTGGAATGTATAAAGGGAAGAGTTAATAAAATTATATATGATATTATACTGGAATTATAATATTCTTATGTATAATTAAGTTTCCATTCCATTACAATATGAAACATAAATGGAAGTAGCGTTCATGTGTATGTATGGCTTACCGTCTCCATGAACAATGCATTTCATTTCTTATCTCCAAATATTATGTACAATTATAAATACATGTATATAATTGATATATTTGATATATATGATATCTAAATAATGAATATAATTCTGGATATAGTGAACTTTTGACCACACGAACAACCTGTAATTATAAGAAGTCCATTTTTTGACTCCAATACCAAATATCGACAAAACAACCATTATTAACATAAATGATTACATAATGATTATATCATGGTAACAAGTGATATAAAAGGAATAATATACTTAAAAAATTCTTATTCAAGTAGAAATTATATTTATTTTATTATTTAGGAAGAACAAGAAACAAACTAGTCATGTTGGACATGATGTATATGGGTTCTTATCTCAAATTTAATTCTGTGAGATTTCCATTGTTCCCCACTAATTTATTTCATGTGGTGTATTGGGTACATCCTTTTGATATATATTATCATGATTATATTTATATTCATTTTATTATGTGAATAATTTTGTGGTTATTAACTTTTAGTCAGATGACTCGATTGATTACAACGTGGTAAGGGATTTTCATGTCACTTTTTATTCCCGTGATATTCATGCTATATTTCCCACAATTTCATTTTTTGTTCTGTATGTGTTGCACATGATTGTATTATTTGTTTAACATACTTTAATTTATGGGTACTTACCTCTTCATTTAATTATTCTTCTTTTATGGAGTGTATGTTTTGTATATTCCTATATCAGCAAAGGAACGTTTTAACACAAATTTTATTCCTTGGGTTAATCTTCTAATTCATAATTATGTGATGATAGGATTATGTGTGGAATCACTATTTATTTTTTATGTTGTAATTTACACACCCCTTAGTTTTTATATATTTTTGATACATATAATCACTCTATTGATAAATCCTGATGTTATCGATGTGAACATGAAAAGAGTAATTTTAACACATTTTTATTCATTAAGTTAATCATCCAATTCATTGGTTTTGTCTTGAAAAGAACATGTGTTAATGTCCTCTGATCAATTTACACTTAATTTCCAATCATATTGAGTGTATTTATGTTTTTCACATATAATTATGTAACTGATTTATCCTTAATCTAAGGATACCATCTTTATAAGGGATTTTGTCTCAATTTACATTCCATTGACACTTTATTGTTTTTATGCACCAATTTAATTTAATATGGTTTATATGCTGTCCTTTGGCATTTTATATCATGAATCCCTTTATTTTTCATGATATTATAATGTTTTGGTTGAATTTTATTCTTTAATTTTTTGTGTTCAAGCATATATCTTTAGGTTAAGAAATATTTAACTAAAATATTGTTTAAAAGATTTATTCTTCTAAATATTTCTCAATAATGTCCATGATTTTAAAATTGTTTTTACTTTTTATTTATATGTTCATTTATGATTTAAAACATTAATTCAGAAAAATCATTAATGTGGTTTGGTACACATTGATTCAAAAATCTCTTTATTGAATGCTTCAAATGATTTTGAAAATGGTTTGATTAAGCATTGATCATGTCAGTGTCATTAAATGATATATTGTATTTACAATATGGAAATGTTATTTGTGAAATGTTTATATTTATAGTATTTTATGTGTTATGATTTTATAATGGTACTTAGACATTTGATGGGGTGTTATGTGATAAAACAAATGACGGGTCGTGTCATGATAAACTAGGATGGTTGGTTAGGTTATAACCTCCAATGCATTGGGTATGGAAGTCGACCGTATGGAAATTCAATTTAGTTATATGTGTGGATGTAGACCGTATGATTATTCAATTTAATTATGTTTATGACCCAAGTTGCCTTTATATGTTATTTGTTATGTATATTGGTTTTTTGTAATTGTTTTGTTACAAAATGGTAATCAATGATCCTTTATTCGGTGAAGAGTATTTACTACATCATAAAGGTAAAAAGTATTACTTTTCATAAATTTTTTATGGTTTACTTGTTTTTTTTAAAAACTAACAATTTTCCTTTTTTTTTGTATCCCTTATTGAGATTTTTGCACATCTCATGTTTTTTAAATGTTTTTCACCGGACATGAAGTGGAATTGGGACAATGATGTGATCTTGGAAAATTCAAGATGTCTAAAACATGGAACTCGACATGTTTCTTTTTATGAGTTTATATTTTATAAAAAATGGATACTGGGTAGTAGTGTCTACTTATAATATTCACGTTGTTCTGTAATAGTTATGGCATAATTCTCTATAACTCTAAACTTGAAAAGATCATCAATGTGAATTCTGGACATAATTCAAGATTATGTAATGTTTAAGGTCGGGTCCTTATAGGAGGTGATCCATGAGTGGGGTGCATGAAATGGGTGGTGGATAATGGTGGTGCATACCTGGGGTGATGACGATCGACAGTCATGGGGCAGGCATGTGGGGGAGGTGAGTGTAATGCAGCGGTGTATGCATGGGGTGGCGGCGAGCAGCGAGTGGCTTTTCATGATTTGTGTGATAGAGAGCGGTGGTGCAAGCATGGGGTGGAGGTCATTTATTATGGCCTATATTTTAGACAAAAATCATTAAAAGACTAATAAAAATTTCAAACTATAATTAATATGTTATCAAAATTTAATAAATAAATTCCAAATAGAAAACCAAAAAATATTCACACTTTTAAAAATCATTTTTATTCCTATCATCTTAAATTCCCACATTGAAATTAAAGGGTTTTAACATTGAATATAACCCCAAATAATTGAAATTTGAATAAAAAATTTCACTTTATTTTGGTTCGTCAAATACCACCGCACTAAATCCCTACTTTTCTCCATTCATAAAATCTCTACAATAAGTTAAAAAGGCGCCCCGTTTTTATCAATATTAATATTTCAAAATAATAAAATCATATAATTATCATGTTTTTTCTTAAATTATCAGAATTCACATAATATTTCAATTCAATTTCACAATTTTTAAAGAAATAGTAATTTCATATATTTTAATATTTCCCTTTGAAAAAATAAGGAACATCTCCTTTAATTCATTCAGTCTCGTCAATTCATTAATATTAATCATTACAAATCATGATTTTCATCATATAAATATTTTCACTCATCTATCATGATATAATTCAAGTATATTTATACTCAAATCTTGAGAACAATATCCTTAGCCATAGTCTTCTAAAATAACTACTTTCTCTACGTTGTAAAGTAAAATGAAACATAAAATCTTGAGGTCTTTCAATTAAGGTTCAAATGTTTATAAGTCTTAGCTTTGGAAGGAATTTATGTTTTAAAAATATTTGTAAAGGTGTGGTTTATGTATTTAATCATAAAGCATGATATTCAAATTAAAATGTTTAATTCTGTTCTCCCATTAAAGTGTATCAATTCTTTAATTCCTCAAAACTCAAATCAATTATAATGACTATTTTCTGTATAATGAAAGATTGTTTTCCTCTCTTTAATAAGGTTTCTATTTTTATATTACTTTTTATCAAATAACCATTTCATTATTCCCTCTTTTTTGATGATTTTTATCTATAATAAACCTCACATCCACTACCTAACCACGTATGATAAAGTCATAGGTTTAGTAAATATGATTTTTTTTCCTAAATCAGATTCCATTTTTAGGTTTTTTTATATTATCTATTTTCATTATTTTATATTCACGTGTGGAAAACTTTAGAGTATAATTAGTGATTCCACAACCTTTTACAATTACCATAATAATAGCACCCACCCTTATTAATTACAATGTACGAAATCTAATTTATCATTATTCCCATCACGCCCACACTTCCACATTAAAATATAATTTTATTACTGAAAATAGAGTTGGAATGGGTAATAATTGATTGAAACAAAGATTATTCAAAAATAAGTTTATTCATGGTCTCTATGGTCTAAAAATTTATTGATTAAAATGTTTTATTTTAAGGATAATTTAATTTTCAAAGGACTATTCATTCATTTAAAATGTGTTTTTCATAGTCGTAGCATTGATAAGATCAAATTCAAGTTCTTGTAGGTGGCATGTACTGGGATCTCTCAAGAAAAACGATCGAAAATAAAATAGGATGTGTTTGGTATAAAAATCCTCTTATGAATAGGACATATGTTTTGTGAAAATCAATTGATGTTGGAATTATAATAACAAGTAAAATCACTTGACTTTCTGAAATTTCAAATAATCACAAATGGTTGGTAAAATTTATATAAATGAATCAATTAATTTTTTTAAATCAAGAGTCCTATTTTTAAAATCCTTATTTCACTTTAAAATTTTAGATCTTCATTTAACTATTTATATACTATTAATGTTGGAATCTCATACATGAATTCATGGTATTCCTAAGAAACATATATATCTTATATTATTAATGTAAAATATAATTCAATATTGGTAATTAAATTTATAATTTAGATCACTAAACATGATTATAAAAAATTATAGAGTCTATAAGATAAAACAAAAAAGTAAGTACCTTCCCCATGAATATTGGACCCACCCAACATTACTATGTGATGCTTTATTATTCAATTATGACCCTTTTAAAATAAAATTACAGAATTTGTAATAATTATCATGACATTGATGATAAGAAATAACTGGAGGGTGTGGGATGCATACTGAACTACTTCTAAGAAATAAAATTCATATCTAAATTCGTAGAAAGAAACTAAAAAGAATAATTTGAAGAATGATCCCCCATATGGTCCTTGAAATTTCACTTAGTCTAGAGGTTAATATTAGTTTTTATACATAATTATATAGTGGATGATGCTGATTATATTTGGACCACCACATGTGGATTTTTCCAGCTTGTTCTTTCTCGTAATTCATGAAGAATGATCCAAAGATAGACTACAGAAGATCATCCAACTTCACAATGAGGTACAACTTTCATTGTGGGGGTATGATGAAGTATGAATCATCCACCTTATTGGTTGATAGTTTTGTAACCTCATCAATCACATATAGTACTATCTTTATAGGGTTTTCTTGTATTCAATTATTAATGAGAGAATATTCTGTTGATTCTACTTGAAGAAAATTTTAATTTGATTATTAAAAAATTAGTTTATCTATTTTAAAATGAGAAGCCTCTGGTCTTATTTCCTCTAGATTAGCTACGTGGAATATCTTATAGGGCTTCACAAATGTAAGTTCATTGAAATCATGGAGGTCCATTTGTTCCACCGTGGGTGCATCACTAGGTTCTTCATCCCCCCCCTAAGGCGTATAAAAAGATATCTAAATATGAAAAAAATGGGTCAGAAAAAATATATTTCAACAATATAAGATGTGATAGAGTATGAGAAAATTTATATTCCTTGGCATATTTTTGTTTTAATACATGGATAAGTGGAAGGTTCATCTTGATGGGTATTTTGAAGGAATGATGGAAAGTAGTCGAGATACATCTTCATCACTCCAAATTCAACCAATAGGGCGGTGTCTTCCTTTGCCAATACATTATTTTCTTCATTGAATAGTTTTTTATATAATTTGTTTCCTCACATTCATTCCAAAAGTCATATAGTAATTATTGATATCCCACTTATAGAATACAATACAATTCATCCCCCTTTTCCTCCTGCCGTAAGACAAGTGGATCATATTTTTTCTTATATTAGTTCTTAGTTTCATGATATTTATATTATTATTAATATTATACCATTATCCAATACATTTTTCATTAGATATAAAATACCTTTTCATCATGATCGTAAATATCGAAATTGTTTTTTAGTTTTTCTATATTCACCTGAAAATCAGGTCGGTATACATACTCAAAACAATTGAGAGGAAATGAGAATAACTCTTCTTTTAATTGGAAATTCATTATATTATTATTAGAAGTTCTCCATGAAAATAGTGAGTTCATTTATCAAACCATTAACCACTAGTTTGTTAAAGGTCTCTTTGAGATCTAGGATAAGGTCCTTGAATACATACTCTTTTCATGATTATATCTATGACCCATGATTTTTATAGACCCTAATATACCACCATCATCTATTGACTAGGGTTCTAAAACTACTTGCTCTTGCACCTAAAAGTAACTGTTTCTTGAATTTAATGAATGATCATATGAAAATATCATTGTTTTCATTATTTTTATTCTTATAAAATAAATAAAATCTACCTAAAGTGTGAAAATATTAAAATTAAGAAATCTTTTGATTGGATACCTAGAAATGGTTCTAGTTTTGAGGCACGCATGTCATGGGTTGTGGGAAAAAACAATATTATTATTTCTTGTGCATTATAGTGGTTGAACCGGGTCATCTCACATGAGTATCATTTTAGTTTGGTTCACTAACTTAATCTATTTCACATAACCTATATTCTTTTGTGGTTATGATTTATTTATGAAAACAGTTAAAATATTTTTGGGTTTTTGACTAATTTATTAATGATATTAAAAATAAAATAATATTGACAAATGAAAAATATATAGAATAGGTTTTGATGATAGCACCTTATTTTAGGACTAGTTTTAGACTTAATCATTATTTTCCATTAAATCATAGACTTTAATATGATAATCCAAACATAAAATCTCATGAATGATATAATTTTTGTTATTTAGAAATTTTGGAAAAAAATTTAATTCTTAAACACTCTCAATTAAACTTCATCAATTAATCAATTATCATGACACTACATGGTATTTAAGGTGTCATCTTCTTGGAGATATCTATATTGATGTTTTTCATCCATTGATAAGATCAACTCGAAAATGTGAAAAACTAACAATTAATTAGAGGAAAAGGTGATTAACTAAATGAATTAAGATAGATTGAGTTGCATGTCATTGGTGGAGTGACCACATCGAAGACATTCACTCAACCTATTCATGATACTGATTTCTATTGGTAGAGATAAAATTAATCATTATAAAAAATTCATGAATATATTGAACTCTCCCCTAGCCAAGCCTTGGGGTTAACCACTCATTTTTGAGAGTAATAGATAACATGGTGCATTCATTAGAAGATTAGAATAATAAATTGAATAAAATAAAGGAATAAATAAATTAAAAATAATGGGGTTTTGAGGAAAAAATAATAAATTTAATTGTCATGATATAGAGATAATGATAAATCAAATAAAAAAATTGAAGGGAAAATAATATGAATATATATATTTTATAAATAATTTTAATATAATAATAAAAATTGTTATTATTATTATTAAAAGAATAATTTTATAAAAATTAGAGAGATAAAAAAATAAAAAAAATAAAATAATGATAAAATAATAATATAAAATTGATAAAAATAATTATAATTATAATTTAATAATAGTATTACTAATACTCATACTAATAATAATAAAAAATTACTAATAATTAAAATAATAATTTTAAAAGAAAAAGAAAATGGATGGTATAATTTTTAAAAAAAAAATGCATAAATATATTTATATAAAACTAAAAGGAAATTATCATAACTTTTGAAAACAAATTTTCAAACTAAAACCCATGTAAATAAAAAGAAATCTTTTTTACGAAGAATAAGAACGATAAGATATTTTTAGCATTAGGAATCCTCTTTGGTGCAGATCTCCATCTTGGTGGGCTCAATCGATGATATGGAATGGTGGTAAGGCTCCTTTATATAGGCAGGGGCATTTGTGTCTACCATAATCGAATTCAATGATCCCTCAAATTAGGAATGTGATCATGGGTAATTTTAATAACCCCACAACAAGTGGTGAATGAGGATCCCATATGGAATGAATTCAGTTTTAATTCACCCAATTCAATGGCGATAATAATTATACAGTATGAAATAATTCACGCAGACATCCTTGGTGATGTGGCAGTAGTGATCTGGTGGTTGGTGGGTGAGTTGAAGTGGCCAGTGGATCTCAAGTAGCGACGGTGAATGAGGATATTTGTGGGCTATTACAGTTTGAAGGTGTCACCAATGGAGGTTTCCAAGCTATGGAGAATAGTGTGGAATCTGTAACTACATGAATACAGTGGAGAGTTTCATTGCATGCATGGGGTGACAGGGAGCGATGGTGGATGCATGTGGTGGTGGCGAATGGTTATCGGTGGTGCAGGACTGGCGTGACGATGATCGGCGAGTGGTGGTTCATTCTAGGGGGGATAGAAGTAAGCGGAAGTGCATGCATGGGGAGGTAGTGAGTGGTGGTCCACGCCTTAGATAATGCAGAGAGATGAGAAGAAGTTTATACTTGGGATAGAGGTCCTACCTACTAGGTTATTTTTTACACAAAAATCCTTAAATGTGTAACAAAATTTTTAAAACATATTCATGATTTCATAAAAAATCATTAATTAATTCCAAATATAAAATCAACATATTTTTACCCTTCCTAAAATAATTTTTTTTAATAATATAAATTCCTACACTCAATTAAACATTTTAATTAAATGGTTTTAATATTAAAAATAAAACTAAATTATAGAAATAAGAATATAAAAAATGTATATTATTTTGGTTTGGCAATGACATAACACTCAATATTCAATTTCCAATGGTGTCTATAATAATTCCATCATTTGTATATAAATTGGATCAAAGTGAAATAAATAACAATAATATAAAAAATAGGTAGGAATATATGTAAGTGTGATATTGTCTATCCCATCAACGCTCACTATAGATTGGAAATAATAACCAAGGGTATTCAATAAATCATGATAAACATCAACAATTGGCTATTCCATGTAATCCATTGTCAATCATATTTCGGTCATATCCCTAAAGTAAATATTTCAAAGACATCCACAAAATTGTATATTGTGTAATCTAGTTCCATACCATTGGTTGGATCCAATGAGTATTGATGTACAAGGATTCATTAATAGCATGTGTCCGGTAATTTAGTTTCAAATCCAATGGCTGAATCCAATGACCAGTAATGTCCATAATTTACCATTTAAATCGAATCGATGTTGTAAAAATGTATATTGAATCAAATATAATCATTAATACATGGAGTAGAAAAGTACATGGAATTCAATGTATTTCTAAATCTATGTAGTGGAAATGTCTACGAAATTTTATGCATTAATGTATGAAAAAATAAGGTTCATTTATAAAACATTCCATTTAAAATTGAATCCATTTCATAATTCTTTTCAAGAATTATTTCATAATTATACATAGTTCATGAGTCTATCGAAATAATTATAAATTTACCTTTTAAAATACTTAATCATTATATAACATGTAATTAACTATAAATGATGTATAATCACTATTATAATATATCATTTAATTCATTAAGCCTCCACCTACTATGGTGAGATACCACACACTCAACAAGATGGTAACTTAAGGGGCATTTAAGTTAACACACCTCGAAGGCGGTCTGTGGTGAGTTTAACAACTTCTAACCGTCCCATGGAAATAAGTGGAAATTCAATCATGGTTATAAAAATTTAATCATTATATTTATTTAATTTAGGATACATTACGTGATATTCAGGCATTCATAACAATGGATGTTATCTAAAAAATAACTATGCATTGCATGAAAAAGTATATTCCACCCATTTCGTACCCTTGGTAGAATACTCATTTTGTATTATTGCTTAATTCGATCTGTGTTGGATGAAAATGTGAAAATGATCAATTAACCTTGAAAAATGGCCTGATATAATACTCTAAAATAACAACACAGATATGAATGAAAATAAATAATGTTGCAAGACTAATAGATGAATCACGAACACACATCTAATGATATGTACATTGTTTGAATTTGGGTTCGGGTCATGAAAGAAGAACAAAGACTACCTAGAATGCTTGAAGAGTGATCACAAATGTTGAACTATTTTTTCTATAGGGAATGGAAAATAAGATTTTAGTTATTAGAAACTTCAGGTTGAATGGTAATTTTACCCAATTTATAGTTGACAGATGGTTTGACAGCACAATTGGCTGAACTATACACCAATTGTGCAACCCTCACTATCCTAGGAGGGTCCTCACATTATTCTTGTGAAAAAAATATGAAACTATTAAACACTATTTTATTTTCTTCCCCAAAAAAATATAGATGCATCTCATGGGAATATGACCCTAGACACAGAACTAGATCCCCTGTGTGTTTTCTACTAATAGTGTAGCCTGAATTTCTTTTCCGAAAATTTACCATTCAGGCTCCAAACAAGCCTTAGACATACCCAAAAATCATGTGAACTCATTAATACTTCACATTAGGATAAAAATTGAATTAATATAAAGTCCAAAAGATTCATACCTCAAGAAAAAATGTTGGATCATAAAATATATTTTCTAGGTTTACTACCAAAATGAATATATATTCCAAATCCTACATCGAATTGCAGTATCTACAGAAGTATATTTTCATAGGATAATAAACAACTCAAAACTTCTGAAATTCTTCATGTAATAAACTTATGCGTTAAATAGTATACATGATTTTAAAAATGATATTATACAAAATGACTAAGGTAACAAAATTATTAAACAAAAATATAGAAACATTTCATTGATACCAAATGAGATGGCCCAATATAAACATGACTTCATTATGCATCATTTATATAATTAAAAAATTAGATTACATAATAAACTCGACATATCAAGAATCCATTGTTTTATATTATTTGGAGAAAATCTGTATAAGATATTTCTTTACAATTATTCTGAATCATTCCCCATAATTTCATTACTTCACATAATATTATAGTCTTCTCCCATGTGATATTAATCTTCATTTCATGTGAAATGGATACATAATTAATAGGGTATCTCAAATTATCTGTAAAGATAAAATAACCATATCCATACGTTATCATGATTCTGATCATATACATATGATAAAACATAACTATAAGATAGATATTTCAAATTTAATGAAAATAGATTCATAAAAAAGATTAATGTGGAATGATATTAGAAAAAATCATATCACATGATCAAATATATAATGTATATTAAATACTGAGAAGGCATAAGAATAATATCCTAAGTAAGGGAGCATAGATTAATCATATATCAATGTCGTTTGGTACTAAAAGAAGCATAAAAAAAACAACATTTTGGATTAGTATTCACCACTTGTTTCCTATAGTGGATCTTGTATAGTAAGATGTATAATATTGAATATTGTGTATGATTACATGTTTACCATTTTGGATTGAGCATCGCTAATCATTTCACTATTATCTAATGATATGTAATGCCTTTCAAATTTTATTGGAGAGACATATAGGGACCACACATAACTTAATTAAAAACAATACATGGGATCCACATAGAGAAATCAAATCAATGAATCCTAGGTATAGTATTTGATTTCATATTACTTTTGAAAATTTTTCACAAAAATATCCACATTAAAAATATTTTTTGATACAAAATTCTATAACCCAAAATACAAAATTCATGAAATAATTTAAAGGGTGATTACTAAACAAAATATCAGGGTATTTTGATCCCTTTTTATGTAAATATAAAAGTTGGAACCTATCCATAAAAGTGAGTAGAAAATAATATATTTAAATGGAATGTATAGAATTCAAATGAACTAATAGATATTATATTTCTAAATAATAACGGATAACTTATTTTTTAAGTGAAAAATTGGTCTATATGTATACTAATATTTAATACAAATAAACCCTTAATGGGATGAGATTTATTCAAAACATTTTGTAATTATATAAATATGAAATTAATTTAGGGAAATTGATTTTAATTCAGAAGAAATTTTCTTCAAAGAGATAAAACTATTAATCATTTGAAAAATTATATCATTGAATACAAGGAATCATTAAAGGATAAAGGTAAAAAATGTAAATAATTAAAAGAAATACATTTTAGTTACCTAACTTTATTAACAATAAAAATTATTTCCATATAATTTATTTGAACTTTTTTATTTCAAAAATAAGTATTTTATCCAAAAATTTCATAAATTTGTTCATACTCATTCCACTTTTAAAAATAATTTATAATTTTTATCCATATATATAATCGTTATTTCTTATCCAATTTTGATTATAGGTGTGACTAATATTGATCCTTTTAAACTAGTTTCCAATATTCATCTCGTTTATCATTCTTCACCTCATGTTCATCATTCTCCTATCATAAAATGTTCTATTATTTTTTAGTGTAGTTTATAAAATATTAATTTCAATCTATGGTAGTTTAAATTATGTATCTTGGAAATAAAATTAGCAATGAGAATGTGTTCTTATTTTATTAAAATAATGGTTGGAAACAAAATATATCAGTTTAATGTATTTATTACTAAATTATCATTATTTTCATGATAATATCAAAAAAAATTCTTCTAATTTCACATTATATATATATTTATTTTATTTTCCATTTTTGTGGTTCAACTAACCCAAAATGTGTGTGTTATAATATATTTTAGAATATAGATATTCAAGATATAATATTTAAAAAATGACAACATGAACAAACTGAAATGAAATTATATTGATTTTATTATGATAACGAATAACAATATATAATATTTATAAGAATAGCATAAATGAAAAAAGTGTTTCCAATTATTTATAAATTTCATTTCCTTTGGTTATGTACATTTAAATATGTTTATTTTACAATAATGTCTTATTGATAATATTACCTATATAATTAATTATTTAAATTTCCATAATATTATTCACGAATTAGATAATATATATATTCCGTGAATCTTTCAAAAACCATCCCCAAAATGTGGTGATAAAAAAACAAAAATCGGTCTTTCATGGAGGTGGTAGTCCACAAATGCACATTATCAATGCTTTCTATTTTGGAATAAGTGGATGAGGAATATAAAATGGTTATACCCTCAATATTATATCATTTAAAATATTACTTATACTTGTTACATTATATACATATGGATATAATGGATTACGAGTATGGGTGATTAGGAGGACAATGAAAGGAAGTTGAAAGGTTGGAAATGCTTACATTGATAATTTTGATCTTATTTGAATTTATATTTTAGAATGAATGAATTGGGGGAATTTTTGGGGTCTATAAGATTAAAAATTTGTAACTGGTAACTAAAATATGTTTACTAGGTTGTGTTTCATTAAAATTTAAAATGAATTTTCCTATCTTCAAAAAGGGTTGTTGTGTGGTTCATTTGTTGGTGAAAAAATCGACAAAATGTTGGAAAATAATGTTACGTAAGGTTTAAGAATTACATTTAATAAGAGCAATGTGGTTAAGGTGGGAAATTGTTTTTGATATATTTAAAAATGAGTTTTCAATCTAAAAAAGTATTTATGAATTTCTAAGATTAAAATAAATTTTGTAATATATGATTTACATTAGATTTCCCAGATTTCTGTGTAAATGTTTATTAAATATTAATATTGGTTATTATTTTCTCTCTAATTACTTCCCTTAATACCAAATATTTTCTTGTTAATCTGTGTTTTTTTGTGTATTTAATCTAATTATGAAATAAAAATATAAGACAATTAACTTTTAAAGTAATAAATATAATGTGTTAAAAATCTATTTTTAAACCCTTTTATAATTGTGTTTATTAAATATTATTAAAAATTATTATCAATAAAATCAATGTTAATTAATTTTTATATATGACTAAATATCAAAATAATTTCTTAATTTAAAATAGATGAGTTTGTTTTTAAAAAAAATATAAGAATGTTTCATTATTTCCAAAAAAAAATGTTTTATCTTTGTAACTAATATTGACCTTAGAAATTTTATACCTTAAAAATGTAATTGACCACCTTAACAAATATAAATATTATATATAAAAATATTCAATGAATTTTAAATTATTAATTTTTTAAAGTGAGCTATTTTTATTTTAATATGAACAAGAAACAATTTTTTTATATTAGTATCCTTTAATAATAATATTTCTTTTTTATAAGACTTTTTATATAGTTTTTATAATGTTGTAATTTTTATTGATTATCTAAAATTTAGGTTTTATAATTAAATTTTAATATATATTAATTTTATTAAGGTATTGTGATATTCATTTTTGTTTATTTTTTCTTGAAATACAAGATACTGACATGATATTTATTTACAGAAATGTATTTACTAAAAAGTGTAGGCCATTATATAGTTCATAGTATACCTGTAATGGATATTCATCAAACAATTATGATTAATATAGTACTAGTAGATAATGTGGTGAATGGTACATTATTATTCTAAATTATTATTCATGCATGGTTATTATTCAATACAAGATTGATCTTAGGAGATAGATTTCTAATTAAATTCAATTCTTATATTAAGATTTATTAAATCCATTGAAACCAATCAATGGTATCAGATCATCACCATGTGATTTGATTCATTAAATAAGGTTTTAAAATGAGGAAAATTAATTTTTTATTTTTTTTGTATAAGATATCCAAATAAATGATTGGGTTTCTCTACAACGTCTATTTTAAGATATCTATGATCATAGGTTGTTTTTAGATCATCCAGTATGATATTGGATATCATATCAAGAAGCTTTGTTCAATCCATTTTTTTATCGATGCATTCAATATGGAATATCTTTTATTGAGATAACATTATGTCATGTTCTCAAAATAGAACCCCATAGATCTTAGTTTGTATTTTGGTGTTTCATGTGCCATGATATCAAAGGTCCCATAGAGATTATGTTATATAGGAGGATATTGTAAGATGTGATAACAAATATACTTTCTAACAATGAATAGAATAGATAATACATGTGATCCTTGATTTATAATGTCATATATATTTTAAAAAATGATATACCTGCATTTTTTTTCAATCCATAAATTGAAAAATAAATTTACAACATAAAAAATTTTATAAATTATTTTAAATGATATTTTGAGATATTTATTTAATTTATAAAATTTATTTTATCTTTTTAAGTATAAAATTTTTAAAATTTAATAATTAAATTTTTATTTAATATTTATTAAATAAATATTCTATAATACTAAAATATAAATTTTAATAACATTTCAAATTATTTTACATGACATGAAATTTAAGTATAAATCTTTTTTATAGAAATTATAAGTTTAATTGATAATGTGTTTATAAATTAAAAAATAAAGAAAATATAACAATTTTATGTTTAAAGTATGTATTGGTTATAAGTATTAAATTCGAGTTTTTCAAATAAAAATACCTCATCTAAGAAAATTATTCGATCTATATCTAAAACATATTTTATTATTTATATGATCAGTGATATATTCATAATAAATATTTTTTATTTTTTATATTTATATAATATATATAAATATATATATGAATATTTTATTTATATATATTATTTATTTCAAGTATCAATTATTTGAGATAAATCCTATATAAAAGATAACATGAGGGAGTTGATATTTGGAATAAATATAATATTTTAATATTTATTTAATTTTGGAATGTCTATAATTCTTAGTGAAATGATAATGTAGTGAAAATTATATTTCATTATGAATTGTTAATAATTTATATAACTTGTTCCTAAATATATATTTTTTTCATTTATTTATTTTCTTATCAACTATATTCATATATATAATTATCATATTTTGAATATGGATTCATGGATTATCTTAATGTATAAAAAACATCCATAAATTTTCATACATTAATTAAGGGACTTGTGCTAGGTAAGAACATTATTTTTTTCTGTGATGATATTGGGTTGGGAAAGGTTTCTAAATTGGAAATAATAAAATTATGTTTTATTAATATTAAATGTTATAATGTGGATTGAATTAGAGTCTATATTTAGTTATTTATCCTTGGGTAGTGGTACATTGTGTTAGATCATGAGGCTTATTCCTTATATAGAAATGATAAATTTTGTTTATCTATTTCTCCAGGAATACCCTTGTGGGTATTGTTTATTTAGTGAGTTTTTAATAACATACATGAATGGTCTTCATCAACCATATGCATGCGATTAATTTGGACATTTATAAATATAGTTAAATATTTATTTTGGTTTATAATAGAAGCTATATGTTTTTCCAAGAGTTACATATCAGTATAGGTTGAATATATTTATTCAATAGAAGGTTTAGGATTCAAAAAGAAATTATTAAAATCCTGAATTATTTTTATGGTAACAACATGAGATAAAGTGGTGGAAATAAATCCCCATTAATATAAAGAGTTTTAGATTTCTTAAAAAAAATTCAAGACCATGATCATATATCTTGTATGACATGTAATATTTGGATTCCCCAATATTATATTGTGATATTAGAGAAGATAAATTATGAACATAATAGGATTGGGATCTCATTTTTGTAAATTTCATTGAGTAACACTTATCTTACCCTTAAAAGAATATGTTATCTTAGGAATATATTTGGGATTTTTCATAGGATGGATTGGATAAATAGTAGTACACTTATCTATCCAAGAATTATATATGATATGACTTGGATTATTACCTACATTAGTAACTAATAGGTGAGATTATCACTAAATAAAACTCTAATATTAGGGAAATATGGATCATGGACCACAAATAGATATGATGGGTGTTAAAAGCGATCATTATTTCTGTGGGATCTCATTTAAAAAATTTTCTATAAATGAATGATATAATAGAATAAATTTATAAAATCTTATTTAGTTTCAAAAATTAGTTATAATCACTAGTATATATTTTATATCAAAACATAAAAAGGATAATCTTAATGGGAGTAAATTCCTAACATGGTACTGGATCATAAGAATAGTTCTAATGTAATAGAGGAAAATCCTATGTATGCATATATTATAATTGTAACATTACTTGATGTTGAAATATGGAAATTTCTATCTATATAATTTAATAATTAAACATAAATATTATAATATTTTATAACACCGCAGATATTACAAATTATTTATTTTTAAATAATTTGTTTATCTTTAACAAATTGTGAAACATGAAACCCCTATTCAAAATAAACATATATGTAGTATATTTATATAACATATCTATATAGTTAGATGGTATTAATTATACATAAAAAATTATAAAAATTATATTTATATATTTATTAATAATAAATGATTAATCATTTAAAATAAAAACAAATGTTTTAAAAAAAATACATTTTTTCAAAAAGATAGTTTAGTCGATATTTTCTCAAATAATATAAAATTAGTTTCTTCCAATTTTCAAAAACATATTGGATAAAAGAAAATTATAATTTTAAATAAACATGTAAAAATTTTCATTGGGATGTTTTTCAGGATTTTTTTGATTTGTTTCATTTTTTTAGGAAATGAGAAAAATACCACAATTTAATAGAAAACAGTCATTTTTTTAAACTATATATAATTTAAAAATATATTTTAAATTTTTTTAGTGAAATAATATATCTATTATATATCAATAAAACCTATTTAGGTTATTGTAATCATTTTTATTTTTAATTTTGACTTAAGAACATTGTAAATATTAAAACATGTTGTCTTTAAAAAGATGCTTTCTCAATGCATATAGGGGATTATTTTTAAATTAAATTTTCCCACATATATAAATTGTATATTGAAATATATATTAATTTTTTTAATAATAATTATTTATAATATATAAAAAATAAACATAATTTTTACCATAGTAAATATTCGAAATATTAAAAAATAATTACCATAATTATGCTGAAAATGGGTTTACTGAGGGTTGAACTAAAAAGGTTAACATTAAACTGATAAATACACTTTTTTAAAATTTATTTTATGAAAATATATAGACCCAATATTTTATAATAATTTATATTAATCTATATTTGACCATTTTGTCACGAAATAACATGTATACACATTTTTATTTCAAAAAATTATAATTGTCCCACTCATATCACTTATAAAAGGACATCCCCTATCCACTATTCTACACACCTCCACAACCTTTTTCGTCATAAAATCTTGACCTATATAACATCACATGTTCCAAATACTATTCCTATGAACCGTAGTTGGTAATAAATATATCCATCATTGGTTTTGATTTCAACCAAAGGAGGTAACCTGGACAAGAGGTAAGGCTCTCCAATGTCTGTTTTTATTTTATTTCCTCTTAAACATCCAAACATTATTAATAAAAGTATATTATATAATAAAATATTTATATTAAATGTACTGAGATTTTTTAGGTTATTTTCATGAACAAAAACCACCACCACTTCCATCAAGTGGGTTATGAATTCGTTATTCGTTAGTACAACAAACTACTACCTCACAGATCAATGTATTTCAGTCTATTCCTTTACCAACCCAAATTGTAGTTTATGATGATGTATATAAAGTACATATATATATATATAATATTTATAACATAATTATACCTATTAATCCAATTTATCATATATACCATTCTTCTTTTCCATTTCATAGGGTATATGATAATGTTCTCATGTGAAAGGCGGACTACCACCTCGTGAAGTGGTGTAATTTGTTTTTCACAAATTCATTATATTTAAGGTAATATTGATATTGATAATGAATATATGAGATAGTGGTGACATAATTATTATATTAATAATTTTTTTATTATATCTACAAGATTATATATTCTAGTTTATTTATTACATTTAAAAGTGATATAGTCATTCATGTTCTTGTCGACCACTACCTTCACGAAGTGATGCGACTCCATGCTATTCACCAAACCACAAGGATTATATATATAACAATAGTTAAAGATATTTTTTTTTTTATGTTTTATATAATGATATTTTTAAAATTATAAATTATTACATACCATTTTTTAATAATGTTCATTAAAAAATGGAAATGATTCTCATGTGTTTGTAATGTAATCTATCTATATTAATGTAAAATAGTTAATTTTTCATAACCACATTTAATGATTTTTTTAAAAGTAAAATTTATATTTAAATCTGATTAATATTTTCCAATTATTATTCGATATTTGTATGAATAATTACCTCTTTGACCATAGACAACATACCCAATAGATTTTTGACAAATAAGCCAAATATTGTCAAAACATGTGATGTAAACATAATTATATTAGTGAACACATAAAACATGGTAATTTTTAAAATAAATGAATTAATAAAAATTAAATATATTCTCAATGAAATAAAACATTTAAATTATTATTCAGGATGATATATATCGTACGTGACATGCCTGTCTCATGGTAAGGGTTTCTCATCTCACTCTTTCTTCTACGACTCATACTCTAAATCCACAATTTATTTCTTTTGTTTCATGTATATAAAAATGTTTTTCTTATTTAAATATTTATTGAATATATATTAAAGCTATTTAATGTCTCATTTATTTTTATTTCATCCAAACGGATTACAATAAAATAATTACAATAGTGGAAATGTTTTATTTCATAATATAATTAATAATCGGGGTTGTTTTTGTTTAACGCTCAAATGGGAGAATTATTTAATAACACAATCATGAAATAAATATATTTCTTTATAACATAGTTTTTATTGTCCACATAAAGTAATATGTTAATTTCTCCCTCTTCTCATATAAAATTACTAAGAAAATATTTTAAGATATTTGGACTTTATTTCACTCTTAGGATGAAAATACATTTTCTCCTAAAACAATGTTATTTAAAAATGTTTCAAAAAACAAATTAGTATTCTAAAAAAATTTATTGATGATATTTTCCCCACGTATTATGGTAAAAAATTCTCAGAATGCACTATTATTGTGATTTTATAAATGAATAACTTTAAATATTTCTTATAGTGCAAAAAAGAATATTTTTTAAATTATAAGACATGTATGGAAACTCTAGATGTCATAAAAATCATATCATTGAATATTAATTTTCATTTTTACAATATTATTTAAACAAGAATATATTTTCATATAATTTTATAAATTACTGGTTTGTAAAACTTTTTTCCATGGAAAAAGATATTAATAATTTTTTTTGAAATATTATTTTTAAAAAATAATGGTTGAATTTTAAATAGTGGTTATTTTACCATGTATATGTTCTATGTGATCATTAAAAAAATTAATTTTATAAGAAATTAATTGACAATATTTTTGATTTATTGGGGACATACTCTAATTATAAAATCCTAATTATTTATCTTTATGGTTTATGATTAGTTTCCAAGCAGAGGTACATTGTTGACACCATTAATCTTACTATAAATTTTTTATGGTTATGATTATTAATTTGGGGACATCCATAAATTTCATATTATAGTTTTAATATGAATATTTATATGGATTATGTTTCACACTTTTCATATGAGGAATTAATTGGACATTCTATGTAATGGGTGTGGATCGTTATATCCCATCGATGAATTAGTTGGTTTAATTAGTCGAACAATTTTGGTTTTTCCAAGACATTAACCGTATATATAGATGAATTGGATAAGAATAAATAATATTGTATTCCGTGGAATATTATTTAATAGAAATTTATATCCTGATATGTCCTTGATGGTATGCTTTAGATTTCAAACATTATGCATTCCATCATTAGGAATTTAACTATTGATATTCAATTTGATTATTCTATTATTTAGAATATCCCAATTCAAGATTCAATATCATGCAATTATTTATATTAAATTATTAAATAATATATTATTCATACTAAATTATGATCTTGGTATTTGTTAAATGTAATATACATCATCTATTTATCGTTCCATATTGATTATGAATTTTTTTTCATAGATTCCATTATATGATTACCTTTAAAGAGCATTAGAGGTAAACTCATTCATTTGAATTATTTTTCCTTGGACACCATGAATTATTTTTTTATTGATATAGAAGGATATGCTAAAATAATAATATAATAATAATGAAAAAATATTTTTGTTTTATATGGTTTTTAATGTAATTTGAATTTAAATTATTTACCTAGATTATGAAGACTTTTAAACTATTTGATCTTATAAGATGTGATAAATTATTTCTTATGCTAATGTCAGAATGTAGGCATAAAATTTGCGATATTTTGGGTGGAAACTTTAGAGTTGGTATCATTGAATGTTTAGTCTAAACCGAGGTAATTAGATTTGTAGAAACAAATATTAGGGTATATAATTATATGATAGAATTTGAATATAAGTATATAAGAATATCATAACGAATTATTAAGGAAGAACTTGTGTTGTTTCTCTTATAATACACATATATATTTTGATTATACACGTTAGAATGGTTTTGGAATAGATTTACTAAGAAGAAATAACTCTGAAAATTATGCATCTAGCTTGACCTGATTGTCACAAAGTTCATGACAATAGGTCTAACTATGAACCTAGTTTGACATTATTATGGGATATACATCATATAATTCACATTTTCATTACAAAACACTATAATATATTTTAATATAATGATATACTAACTGAAACCATGTTTATGATTATGTGATTATCTGTGTGTAATTTTTTTTAATTTATGATAATTTTTTCCCTAGTTTTTATATTATACATTATTTTTTTATAATCTTTTAATATAATATAGTGTATACATTTTTTAAAAATTGTTCTAAATGGAAGGAATGTGAAATATATCAATTCTCCTAATCGAGGAATGGATATTCCTCCTAGGAATTAAACTGATGATGGAGATGGGATATAGATGCAATTCAAAAATTATAACCATATTAGTGTAGCTGAGTCCGATTTTGAGTAATAACCAATGTCACATTGAGAAGTTTTTTTGATTCAAAATGTTTTCTAATAATTTTATATCGATTAATGTGTCATAAAAATCCCTCATTTAATGTGAATATAAATCCATTTTTATATCTAAAACGGATTCATTCATTGGAGAATACTTTTCTCTCTTTGGTAAGTATTGAATGGGAGAATTTTTTCAAATAATTTTATCATATCTGGAGAGATTTGGATCAATGGTGTTTATCGATTAAAAATTCTATGGATGAGGATGAAATATAAATAATATATTGGATGTATTTAAATTTAATATTATTGGAAACATACTTTCCCTGTGATCAGTGATTGGATATTAGGAACTAGTTCTTGAGTCTAAGACAGAAATTTGTGGAAAATTATGCTATATGTGAATCTAACAATATTAGGTTTAAAAGTAATTCTATAGACTACATACCTAATCCATTGGTAAATATTGAAAATTAATTTAATGTGATTATTACAATACTTTGTAATGAACTATTCAGCCAAACATTCTCATTATTTGAGATCAAAGTATTGTTTACTATAAATATATAAAAGAAAATATATAAGTATAGTGGATTCAAATTAAATCACTAGAATAATATAGTTGAATTAAAAAAATGAATAATGGGAAGAAGCAATGAATTGTTTTCTTACATATAGTACTTGTGGAAGGAAATACAATAGTTCCCATGTAAAATGAAAAGTAAATTTCATCAAGTGTGTAGAAAAAGTAAAAAAAATGATTACGATTGTAAGGGTATGCAATAATATTCCAATGTGAAATGCTTCCTCTATGAAAATAACGGTTATAACAAATATTAATCCCCAATAGTTATGAGAAAATACATAAAAATGGCTATTGTGTAATGGTCATTCTTATGATAGTATTACAGATGGAGTGGATTGAATGCTCTGATTATCTGCTCAAATACCATAAATTAATTATAGGGGTATTTTATTGTTAACATTAATGAAATGTATAAGGATTTTACTATAGTAATTTTTATTTATGGATTTAAAAATGTTTTTTTAATGGTACATTTAAACAAAAAAATGATTAACTAATTTTTTTGAATATAATTGAAAACACATGATTTTGGGAATTCGAACCATTAAGATTCTTCTCATTTTAATATAATTATGTTGGGATAGAGAGATGATTGATATGGATAAATGGAATTATATATTACTAATTACATTGGAAATGATTATAGATATATTCATTTTTGAAATTTAGTGACATCTGTTCTAACGTTATTTGTATGAATATATTGGAAGGTCCATATGGTTAAAAATTTATCAAAATGATTTATTTGTTCTTTGGATAAGGTTTTATATATAAATTTATTACATCACGATATTATGATTCCATTATATTTGATAACTAGTGAAATCCCCTTTGTCATAATAATAACTAGAAATAGAAAAAAATAAGATTACCATTCTATTAAATATATTTTGATCCATTGAAAGTCATTTATAATATTTCTGGGGAAAAATCATTTTTGGATATTCATTTTAGCGATTAAGTGATATATTTTAAATTCATCAATGAAATACCAAAATAAGAACTTTTTCTCATAAAATTCAAAAACATCATATAATTATATTTCAATATAATCTTATCTTGTATAAGAAATCATCTGGTTAAGGAAAATTATATAGAAAAAATATTCCTATCACAATAAAATGTGATGATTTATATGGTTTTTAAATCATCACATATTTATTGTTTTGGATTTCATAGATTTCTTTTGATAATTCACATTCTTATGATAAATGACCCCAATCAATCTCTATAATTATTTATTCTTTTATTCCAGGTCCATGATTTGATTTATCACAAATGTTACCCTACTTGGAAGCATAGTAATTTATTATTATGTATTTTGGTTTTTCATAATTTACTATCTTATTAAGAGGATTTTTTATTAACCCTTATATTATATATGTTTTTCTACAATCGTACATTCAAATGTAAAACACTTGAATTCTGAGATATAATTTAATTTCTGAGGGAATAATTTTTTCAATAATGTGGAGAATGTAACACCCAATAATTTTAGAAGAATAAAATTAAATTTTACAGGTAATATGAAATTAAAAACCAATATTGGAATAAAATAAATCCCTTAAGACTTTTTCAAAAATTTCTTTTTAAATAAATTTAATATATTCAATAGCTTGTAGAACATGCAACCCCATGTATAAATAAACATGATATAGTATATAATTATAATCTAGATTTTAAGTCCATGGTAACTAAAATTTAATTTTT
Organism: Viscum album; assembly: GCA_963277665.1. NCBI lineage: Eukaryota > Viridiplantae > Streptophyta > Magnoliopsida > Santalales > Viscaceae > Viscum > Viscum album. Next base: position 1,115,270,108 of record OY728131.1, read on the forward strand.
TTTTTAAATTTAAATATTATTTATTATTCAATATAAATAAAATAAGAATCATTTAAAATAAAATGAAATATTTTTTGAAAATTAAATTTTCTCTAAAATCCTGTATGGTTGCATAGTTTTAAAAAAAAATTAATAATATTTTGAAAACATATATGATAAAATGAACATAAATTATGAATGTATAATTTCAAAATTATCTTAGGTTGAATTATTTGGATTTTTATGAAATTTTTCCTTTTTCAATTAATAATGAAAATTAGTAAATTTTAATTAAGAATTTAGTTTATTATTTTAAATAACTTATATTGTAAATTTATATTTTCAAAATGTTTCAAAATAAAACACTATAAATAATAATATTACAATTACTCAAATTTATTTTACATGAATCATTCTAATATTGAATTTTGTTATATTTATTTCATAAACTTTTCAACATTTTGTTTTGAAAACCTGTTTTTCATCACATCTATGAGATTAACATTGAATTACATTTTTACGCTTTTATGAAAGTAATTTTTAAAGTGTATTAATTTTTTTAACTATCATAATATATATTCTATAATATGTTCAACTATATTTTTTACAATAATGAATAGTGAAATTAGTAAGAAATTAATTTCAACAGTTAAGGTAAAAAAGGATTTATTACGGTTTAAAATAAAATGAACAATGATAAATTTACCAAAAAACTAGTGTAACATATATTTTATATAAATATTTAGACCATATAATTTATAATTTATTATAATAATTTATTTTTACTCTATTGGATTGGGAAAAATGTGGGTACACCTTTTTCATTCCAAAAATTACAAATATGCCACTCAACTCACTTATAAATGGTCACCCACTCTCTACACTTATTCACACAATCACACCATTTTGGTACATAAAATGATTTAAAAATCACATTACAACATACATAAAATAATTATAAAATAATTATCATTGGAATAATCTATTAATGGAAGGATTTGGTGGAAATTGAAGGAGATAATCCAAAGGAGTTCTAATGTTCTTCAACAAGCATTTTTTATTTTATTTAATATTATTCCTCAATGAATTATCATGGAAAATGATTATTTAACACCATAGATATTTAAAAAATAAATAACTGTTTTTATAATATGTTAATTCCTGTCATCTACCTTATTTCCATAAAATGTGTTAAAAATCATCATTTGGGTGTACGGTTAACTATAGTATCACAAACTAATGTTATACATTTTTCCATTACCAATACTCACGGTTTAGTATGAGGTTGTATAAATATTTTATATATGATAATTATAAAATAATTATACCTTTAGATTAATTATATCATATATACCTTTTTTAAATTCTATTCTATATAGGATGTGATGACCTCACATATGAATACAAAATACTACCGCCTCACGAAGCAATGTGATTCTTTTCTCACTAAAACATTTCAGGGATGGTAATAAAGAAATTGTTTCTAAATATATTTGATAATAATGAAATAATTATTATATTTATGACATATTTTTTATTTTTAAAGAAAATAGATATCATTTTTCCATATTAATCTAAAAAATGGTATCATCGTTCATGTATGTTAGGACTAAGGCCTTCACAATGCGACATGACATTATTTTCATCATCACACCACATGGATGATATATATAACTATCTTTAATGAAATAATATTGTATAAGTGATATTATGATCATTCTATTATGATAATGCATTACTTACCTTATTTATATAATGATCACTAAATAATGGAACATTACTCATGGGTAAATATTGCATGTCATCTCCATAAATGTAACAATGTTCATTTTTTGTAATAAATTTTCATGATTGGATTTATATGTTAAATTTACTAACTAAAATTATATTTTTCCAGTAATATTATTCATTATATTTTTCAATAATGACCGCTCTGACCCAAATCAACCAACCAAAGTCATTTTTCACACATAATTCAAATATTATAAAAACATCTCACATAAAAATAATTTGTTATGTAATAATATATAACATTTTATTGAGTAAATCAACATGAATAATAAAAAACATAAATTTTATTAATAAATTTATTAATTAATACAATTTTATTATTTTGGTATATGAATAACAAATTTCATGATTCACACTCAAGTTAAGAGTTTCTCATATAAAATTTATATCCTTGAATCATACTCAAAATTCACAATTAATAGTATTTTAGGTTGTATATACTGCCTCTTTATTATTTTATATCATTAATTGATTTATTTTTTTGGTATTTGATGTTTCATATAATGTTATTTAATCCATGTGGATTGTGAAACAATATTTACCATTGTCGTAAAGGTTAATTTCTCAATCTCATCATTATATGGGATTGTTATTTTTTGAGTTTCCCTTCAGAGAATTATTTTATATTTATCTATTAATATATATCAATTAAATTATATTATGGTAAGTCATGAACTATTTCTACTTATAGTATCATTATTTAATCCTTTCAATGAATTTTTTTTTAAGATAATGTTTTATCCTAACCCATTATATTTTCATTTTAATGTTGATGATTTATATTCCTCCCAAACCATGTATTATTTATAAATTTACATTAATATTTAATAATTATCTATGTTATTTATTAAAGAAATTTTTAACCATTCTTGACTTTAAAAAAAATATTTAAATAGGAATTTTTATTTATTTCCCGGAATGTTGCAATTTTGTATCATTTTTACAATGAAAAATGAATGTTATTTTTAACAAATACACATTTAATGGAATTATATACTAATATAAGAATCAAATATTTGGATATTACATATAAATGTAACAATGTTAATTTTCATAAAATTATATCCTAATATTTTTTAAAATTTAAATTTTAAAATTTAAATTCTAACGAAAAGGAATTTGATAATTTCTTTACTAATTTTTCAGTTTTAAAAAAATATGAGGATTTTAAAGGAAAGGTTATATTACTCTTGAAATTTTCCTTGTAACATTAAAAAAAATCAACTATGAATTAATTATTTGATGTTACATATGCTTTAATTGCTATATAATCCAATGATATAATTATTATGATTTATTTGGGGGGAATGTAATCAGTTATACGAGAGATATATTATTCCGTTACCATTGATTATATTGTAGATAATTTTTAATTATTATTATTGAGTGTGAATTTTTTTTAAATTTGTTATGATAGTTTTTATACAAATGTTTGTTTTGATTATGTTTCTACTATTTTTTATGAGGAACACATTGGGAATATTAAGTGATTGGTTGGATATTTTATTTCCCCTCAGGGAATCAGTAGATCAGACGATAAAAACTAGATTTGGATTTGGAAGAGGCCTTACTCATTTATATTCATGTCTTGGCACAATCATGAATGATATTTGATGTCTTTGAACAGGTCCCGATTTTATTAGATGTCTTGGAACAATCCTATCTAGTATGTTTTAGATTAATATCATTATTTATGCCATCGTTATGAATTCCGGTATGAATACTCTTTGGGATTATTAGATATTTATAATATCCATGGTAAAATTTTAATCCCATGTGATTATTTGTACGGAACTATTTTATTATAGTTTATTCATTCCATATTATGATCTTACAATTGATTAAATATTTTTTTTATTCACGTATCATACCAAATAGACTGACTGACTGAAAATTATTTTTTTATTAAGAAAGACACTTTTGAGGTAGAAGTGAGAAACAATAAGTTCCAACAATCACCAAACAGCACCAAACATAAAACTAGAACCATCCTCTTCCAAGAAAAAGCAACAACCGCTAACTCCAAAGAAGGACTACTCGGCAATCCTATACAAGCATGGTCTCTCCCAATGGCAAGCCATTCCTCCGAATCAGCCACATCCCAAATGACCTTCAGAGGAAGAAGCAGCGTGCTCTAGCCCGTCTGAGCCGATCTAACCCTCCAAAATTACCATACACAACAAGGGTTATAACTCAACAAAGCATTATTTAGGGAAGAAAAAAAAACAGCATCATTGAAAACCATTTGTGTTCTACCAGAGTTTGTATCCCTAAACAGCTTCCAGGTTAAATTAGAGACCTACAAAAGTGGATCCCCCCTTATCAGGTCTTCAAAGGAAGTAGTCAAGTTATTCTAGATCTTCATGTACTCCTTGAGTCTGATCAACCCCTTGTTGAAGCCTCCAACCAGAATCGTTTCCTGTTTGCCAACCCAAAAATATTGTTCATCATTATGGTCCACTTCAAGATTCTGACCCATCATCTTGGCTGCATCCTCTTCTGATGAATTGAGAAATAGAACTTTCGCTGTCACTACATCATCCGAACTTAAAACCAAGTCCGAGAAAGGTTTAGGTTGTTCAGATGATTTTAGGTGACACCTGACCTCCTTGTCTAGCTTCTCAACCATTAGCTTCCTTACTGACCGGGTCCTCATAAGAGGAGGCAAGGAGAAATAATCCTTCCTACCCCTCCTTCTCCTCTTACTCATATTGATTCTTGAACAAGGCTCTTCTTCAGAAAAACTCATACTGATCTCGTGGAGTTCAATCTCCCCTCCACCAAAAGCACACTCTGGGTGAACATGCCCCATGATCCGACCTCCTAGAGTGATGCCATCAATGCTCCTCCTGCTGTATTTACCTTCCTCAGCCAAGGCAGATGATTCCACTCTCAAATCCACCTAATTCAGTACTTCAAATCTGTTTCCCAAGATGATAGGGGGATGGGTAGAAGAAACAACCCCTGGCAGAATTACAGAGCTCGAACCCCCTGCATCACCTAGGCTGATCTAAGCCTGGACCTCTGAGACATTCCCTAATAGTTGAAAATGGTTTTAACCAGAGAAAACCCTCTCCCCATTGGCCCCTTCCTTACCATTGACACAAGCTTCTTCAACCCCTAACCCCTCCAGAAAATGAGGTTGATCAAAACCCCTTCCCACAAACTGATGCTGAGGATTCTGAATCTCCCAGCCCCTGAACAAAACACAGGTTGCCTCGGGACTGGAAGGCTCACCTGTAGGAAGAGAGGACCTCACAAAAGCCCCATCCGTCTGACCCTAACTCTCTTTCCCCATGCTTTTGGTCGTCTGGAATCCACCCAAATCCTTCCTAAGATGATCAAACACTGCCTCCACAAGAGGTTCTGAGACCTTTGATTCATCCTTCAATGCCGGACCTATAGGCTTCTCCCTTCTCGAGCCAGTAGGATCCGCCACAGAAGCATTCGGAACACGGGACAACCCCACCCCAGGTTGACTAGGAGTCCCCTGCTCCTGATCACCTCGAAGTGCCTCAACCTGATCAATGGTACTCAAAGACATTTCTGATGACCTCATTTTTCATGCCGCAGAATCAGTTCCATTTCCAGAATCGGCTCCAATGCCCTCAACCTTGGATGGATCACCCTTACCCACCGGAGAAGTATCAACCAGAACTGCCGAAGACCTTTTGCGGCACTCATCAAAACGATGGCCTTGTCTATGGAAGAAGGAACAAACTGATGACCAGGATTCATAGAAAACACTTTGCACATACCTCTGTTGCCCATCAATCACAATCCAAACCTTGTCAGGTGGAGGAAGAGAGAGATCCATTTCAACACAGATGCACGAAACAATCAGATGAACCATGGAATTAGTTTTCCAATCCACACAGAGGAAACGACCCAAGGAATTACCTATTGAACGAAGGAGAGATGGATTCTGAAAGGGTAGTGGTAACCCTAGAAGATGAATCCAGATTTCCAAAGAGGAAGAATCACTATTCATGTGTAAATAAAACATCCATAAATAATGATGGAATAAAAACCCTCTAATGGATCTACTTGCGTGAGACCAGGCCAGCACCAAGTTATCTTCATCAGCGAGACAGATAAGAATTAGACGGGTCCAAGGAGTCCGACAGTCGCGCGACTACCTAAACCCCATTCCTGATTGACGTACCTCACGAAAACCTCAACCGGAGGCCTACAACTGGTGAATTTTGTGAAAAGGTCCATGGTGAGAAGAGACGAAGCTTCGGAGAATTCCTTGGACGGGACCGGGACAACTGGATGGCAATTAAAGACTCTTGGTACCTTTGGAGCGATGTCGATGCTAGGGATGAAGGAACGCCTTTTGGGAATTACATCTCCAAGCATAAGAACTTGCCCCTCCCCTTGAGGGGGAGGGGCCGTCGCCGCCGCCATGGAAGCTAGGGCATCACTGGAGATGGTTCAGGAGCATCGTCCAGTTTTCCATCTTCTATCATTCCAAATAGACAGTTACTTATTTTTTATGGTTTCCCATATACTCATACACTTATCGAGCATCTGAGATGACCCATTTTTTATGTTTTATTTTAATAAGAATAACATGAAATTATTTTTGATTAATATGTTGGGAATAATTTTGATGAATAATTTAATTCTCAAAAAAATTATATTTTTATATTAGGTTTTAATTTGTAATTTTAGTTTCACATATGTATCAAGTTTAACACTAATGTTAAACTATTTAGTTCGTTTTTATGATATTTCATATATATTATGCTATTATAACAACGTAGATAGTAGCCCTTGGCCACTAGGGTTTGGGTCACTAGATACATCTTTAGTGGCTAACTATTGAAATTATTCAAGAAGTGGATATTGATTTTTCTTTGAAGCATACAATAATTAAATCAATGTTTAAAAATAATTGGATGCATAATGACCGTAGAATGTTTCTTCTCTTCTCATTTATTCGTTATTATTGAGTGTGATGATGACTTAGAGAGACCAGTGTTACATTTAGTGCTTTATCTTTCTAATAATTTCATTCTATTATTACTGTTTAAAATCAACCATTAATCTAAATCTACTGATGAACTATTTCTAAAATTCGATGAAATTTCAAATATTAGATGATCTATAAAATATAAATTGAATGATTTGGTGTTGTATTGATTTTTAAAATGGGTTAATGTTTAAACTACAATAAGAAAACATAGTTGCGAAGACATCAATGTTTTTTCATAATTGAGGATCATTATCATTAATACCAAAAAGTGGATTATGGTTTAAAGGATATTATTTCTAGATAATGTAATTGTATGGGACAACCAAATGAGTTTTGAAATATCAATAGAATTTCAATTTATATTTCTATTGTTATAGAGATAAATTATTTTTATTTTAGGTATACTCTACACACTCTATGTTTTACATGGGTTTTTAAAACAGAGATGTTTAAAATTAATGTAATAATATTTTAGGCTAATAGTTTGTAATAAAATTTTGATGTAATAAAATTATGATGTAACAATTCTCTAAATCATGGAATAGAAGAAAATAAATTTTTCAATATTAGATGGATCTTATTATATGTTGTGTTTAGTTATCTCATTTCTCTTAAATGAAGAATTTATGTTGTTTATTAATGAAGGGTTTGTTAGGAATATAGTGAGATGGTACACCTGGTTTAACATTTTTCATATACATAAAATTATAGAAAATAACAAATGGATAAAATATTTGAACTATATATTTTTTAAAATAATATTAATTTAATCCCACAATTATTGGAATAATTTATTGAATAATCTACATTTTAAGAAACATCAACAAACACAACGGATAAAATTTATGATATGGAAATAATATTTTTTTAAACATTTTTACTATAGTAAATAACATTTATTTTATAACAAATATTCTTTTTCTAAGAATTATATTATGAACATAACGTAGTTTTTTAGTGGATTGTGGGAGTATGATAGAACATAAAATAATTTTAACTATAACAAGAAAAATCCAATCAACATTTAATTTTAATATAACATAATATCCAAAATAGTTTTGGGGTATAACAGTAAATATAAATATATAAATTTAATTACTAAAATTAAGTGAATATAAATTTTTATCCTAATGTAGTTTTACGATGTGTTTGTAAATAAAAGTTTAAAGAGTTTCACATTTCTATCAAAACTCTCTCTAGGGAAAAATTTAATACAAATGAGATGTTACTAACACTGTAACATATGATTTTTTTCAAGTGAATGAGTTTAAATACTTTTAAAATGAGTTTGAAATTTTTAGAATGATTACCAAGTCTCAAAAATATCTAATATAACTATCTATATAGATATTTCTCAGAAAAAGAGTTTAGTAGAAGGATTTTAAAATGTGGTCGCACATAGATGTGGCTTGAATTTTATAGAGAGATAATGAGTTTTATAAACCAAAAAGTGAAGAAAAAATATTTCTTTTTGGTTCATTATTATATGTGTATGATTAAATTGATGCTTACATATGGTTTAGTTAATTTTCTTAAAGGATATTTAAATTATAATTTATATCATATTAACTATAAAGGAAGTCTCTCTATTTCACATAAAACAAAAATATTTAATGATTTATTCTAAAAAATAATGACTTTGAGTTATACCAAATCAATGTGTATCATTGAGTATTATAAGTTGTGATGAATGTTTGTGGTCATAATTTGTAGGATTTCATATAAAGATATGAAATATTTTTATAAGGACTAAAATTAGATTTATGTGATGGACGAACCCTCAAGCATGTCACATGGACTTTTATACATTATTTTTTTAATAGAATTGTGGTGTCTGTTTCAAATTTGGTTTCCCAATATCTAAAATTATTGAGATACCTAGAAAAAAAACCTTACTTTGATACCTTTCTTATAAATTACTTTATGCATAAATAATCATGTGTGTTTGGATATTATTCTTACCAAATCATCGGTTGGATAATAAAAAATATGAAATAGATTGACATTTGGACCCACAATTGGGATTAAATGGGAGATTTTATAGTCGTACATAGATAATACATATGAAAATATTTTCTTTTGGGTGAGGGGAATATGATTTTCTCTTCCTTAAAGGTGTATGAAATGTGAGTCTTTCATCTAGCTAGTTAGACTATACACTGAGAATTAATAGAGTGTTATGAGTATAAAATTGATTTACATATTATGTTTCTCATGGTCACCTGGTGTCTTTATGAAATGGTTTATATGAATAATGGATGAATTCATATAATGTATCTCATGGACTTAGTTATATGTATATAAGTGTCTCATGGATATCACATTAGATCTATCTTTATCTTTAGTACCATTGATTATTTACCAGAGGCCCTAATTTCTAACATTTATTAATTAAAAAATTCATATTTTTAATCTTTTATAGAAAAGAGTCATGTAGTGTGGTATTTGGTTTACTAAAAGGGGAATGTGTTGTACTTAAAGTGAATCATCAAATTTTTGGAGATCTTCTAAAAGTGGGATTTGGATTGATATTTAAAATTAATCACACATTTAGTGGTACAATGTGAAGATTATGTTATTTCTAAAAAAATAATATTTATAAATGGAGCATTTTATGTGTTTTAACATGATAACATATATGGTACTATACAAATTTATGGACATATGTTCAATGAGGATTTAGTGAAAATTAGAGATTAAAAGAGATATATCATATATATGAAATCATGTTTTTATGGTGGTATGGGCCTTTTTAATTTTGATTTAAAGGATTGGTTGTTTCTTAATATGAAACACAAATGAGGTAATAATTATTTCAATGCTGTCTGGAGATTTTTCTCAACCAAGATGCTTGGTATTTGGATGATGATGTTAGGTTGTACAGTTATTAGATATTGTAACACATCGAATGAACTATTAGGAGTAACTATGAAGAGTTGGACAGAGGGAATTAGATGGTTGCATGGTTAGAGATAAAAGTGTTTCTAAGGCCATATGCACATGCGAGAGAACATGAATTTTTTAGAAGAGACCAAATTCATTATCACCTCATGGTTTGTATAGCCATGCACCATAACTATGTGAGAGATGAAATTGGGTAGTGGAATGTTGTATAGTTGACACAAGCATATCCAAACCGTGTTCATGAACCCTGGAAGGTACCTGAAGTTGTTGTGAGAGGTTCATAATTGGTGAGTGGTTTGGCCAATTTTGATTAACAAATATGAGAATGAGAAGAAATGTGAGAAATTCCCATCTTTTAATAAAAGTTTATTAAAACAAGAAATATATATCCTTCGCATTCAAGTAGGTATTGTCTTTATCTTTGAGAGTTCCATTTGGATCGTTCATGGTTGGTTTAGATATATTTTCACCATCTAGACTTAGATTCAAGCATCATTTGTCCCATTGTATTTTTTCCTGTATGATCTTCAATAATTAGATTTCTTTATTTATTTTTCTTTCATATAGACAGAGTTATTTAGCAATAATATAATATTCCTTATAGCCAAGATTTTTTTGTTCATCAATATTATCTCGATTAATATCAAATTAGAGGATATTAAAATATTATTCTACCACCAGTATATGGTGCATGGTCAATTCCTTTTCTGTATGGTATGGTGTGTTAAATACCATGTTACAGTTTTCAAACAAGTTATAGTTTCTATTAATCATCTAAAATTAATTGAATATTTTAATTGAATTAATTAAAACCTATTAAGATGACCCCTTGACTACAATTTTATGGATGGTTCTTGGGGGGCCTCATCCTAGGGGGTGTGACCAGGTATCTTCCATATGTTTTACCACTCCATTGGATGTGTGTGGTCACACCAAATATAATGGGATCCTTGAAGAGAATTTAATAATTTTTTAAGGTTTTTGGATTTTTATTTTACCCATTTATTTATAAATGAAATGAATGAAATGAATGAATTCAATTGAATTTTTGGATAAGGAGGTTTTCACTTTTAATGATACTACATATTATTAAAATTGATAAATGGTTTATACAGATAATATTTAATGGGATGGTATAATGATTTGTAGTGATTGACAATAATAGATAAATTGTATGTGGTAGTGGATGCATTGAAAGATATCATGGATCCTTATTTTGTTATATGGAATATAACTTTCAACTCAATGGATATTTTTCATGTTAGTGGATTCCTTATATAAGTTCTCAGGAACCTAGTTCTAAAGTATTCTAAGGGCAATGATTTCACTTGGATATATATTTATGGGACTTGTAGTTGACTTTATCTATTGAAATTCACCTAGATATACAACCAAGTATTTGCTGAGCTTCCATAAATATGCTCTATGGAAATGATGAGAACTCCATGGTCATCTGTACCATGGATTCTTCCCAACCTGTTTTGATACTAGATTATATGGAACAATATATATTGGTTTTCATACAAATGATTACGAGGTCTGTTGGTTTTGTATATTTTTATTCACATCATAGATATCCCTAGTATGGGTATATGATTTCAATGGATATATTGTATTGTATCAAACCTGTGTATTTATGTTTATAGTGTCCATAGTTTTGGGATCTTGTTTTTTATTCAAAGGATACATGTTTTATAGGATGGATTCCAATTTCTATGAAAAATTATGTCCACTACTATTAAATATGTGGTGAAATGCACACTGATTCTATTTATATTTCATAGATTGTGCATAATATAGACACCATTGTTGGTGGAATACTGAGCTTCATCTCTTTCCCTATTTAGGCTGACATTGGGAACCCATACCTACTTAATGGATCCAATTACGGAGCAGAAAAGGCCCCCACCTTATGATGCTTCACTAATAATTGTTTGGAGCCTGGGAGTACATGACTGATTAAGGATTGTGATACTATTTGGTGAAAGTCCTTTGTGTCTTTTTTACTTTTGACACATGTATTCTATGTGTTTTTGGATACCATGTTTTTTATTTTATTTTTAATAGGGGAATGAAATTCTCATGATGTATTATATGATATAACATCTCTATTTTTTTGTTGTTGAGGTCTTGATGTTTATCTCATAGTCTTAATTCATATTATTCTTTTTCTGTTAGTCTATATTATATACCACTCCATTTCCCTAGGATATGAGGGATTATTCTTCCCGCAATCACAGCCTAGTAAATTATAGATAGTCGGTAAGAGTATGGGGAGGCACACTTGAGGCCATGTGGCCCACATGCTCACGAAATCATTTGGTTGATACTGTGTTAAGATGTTAAAAAGTGTTATCATGGTATTTTTTTTGTTGTATTACTTTATTGGTAGAATAAATAATCTATTAGAAAAATATTGAAATATATTAATGAGTTGTTAGTAGGTGTACCTAAACCGTGTATAAAAATATTCTAAATTTACAGGGATGAAAATTTCATTTTTCTAGAATATGTTTATTACAGTTGATTTTCTTCTACTATTGGGTGAGGCAAATGTTGTTTGAGGATAATCTTTCTAGTTTTATTTAAATGATATGAGGGGTTATCATACCATGCCACATTTTAGAATCATTATAGGATTTGACATCTGGGTGTTATTAAATTCCATATAGGATGAAATGCTTGACTATATGAAATGTTTATGTGTTCTTTGAGTGATATATCAATAGTTTGACAAATGAACTATGCAATGAATTTGAAATATATGTAGTAATTAGGAAGACTTCCATAAAATTAATGTTATTTTTAATCTTTTACTAAATAAGATACCCTAAGGATGAAATTTTGGAATTTTATTTCATGGTCCATTGGTCTCAGGGACTGGAACAAGTTACGGTTTTGATTAAGTCGATGTTATACCTATATTCATGAGGAGTATGAGAATTTATGAAATGATAATGATGAACCATTTTCATCAAACATTTAAATATATTAGTAAATAAATGTGAATATAATTTTAATTTAGTTTATTAAATATAGAACATGAAATTGAACCATCTTTAGAGTGGGAAGTAGGAAGTGTCTCTAAATATTTTTATTGTAGTTCCTGTAACCAACCCCAACATTAACTATAGGAATAGTGGTGTGACTTGTTAAAAAGAAATCTCAGACCTATCATATGATTATATCTATGATATTAACATTTTATATTATTCATTATGCATGTTCATATATTTTTAGATATATGACACCATGAAAACCTCCAATCTGGAATCAGGATGGTTGTAATGACCATTCTCTAGAGGTTGAGGGCCCTAGGATACTAGTTGAACCTCTAATATTCTTAGTGGATGTAGAAACAAATTTTCCAGATATGGGTATTGTTCCAATGTTTTTTGAGTTATTCCTACACTTCATGATGAAATTTTAAGAATCCTGATAGCCCAACTCATATATGGAAGAGATGAAAGATTACATCCAGCAGCAGCATCCTCCCACGTTTTCAGGTGATAGTGGTCCCAAAGCTATGGAGATATGTCAGGAGACTAAATTATAACTCCTAAATAATATTAAGACACCTCTGAATAGAAGATTTAATATCACAAAATTTATGCATTGGGGATATGTTAATAACATGTGAGATGTTTTGAACCAGGCTGATACACCTTGAGATAATGTTTAGAGGGATTTGAAATCTAGTTTTTGTGATTAAATTTTTTCTAAGACCCTCATAGATATGTGGTATAAGGATTTTATTCAATTTTAGCATGGTCTTGTGACTATTATGGATAATTCATCACACTTTACAGTGCCAAACCAATGTGAATTGATTTATCACACATTCGAGCCTTTTTGGGAGAGATGATTCGTGGAAGGTCTCATGCTTAATATTTGATCATAGGGAAATGTGTTTTTACTTGAAAATATTATATACATATTGAATTATGTAATAATTAATATATATAACTTAAGGGAATAATGGGATGTAGAACTAGAATTTTCAGCCTCTCAAACTTGGGGTTTAGCTTCTACTGGACGACATCGACGATTTATGAATTTTTTAGAGAAGATTGATTTCTATGATGTTAATATTAGAAGAATTATAATATTAAATATTTATGGGATATGGGGAAATATGAGGAATTAGTGTGATAGAGACCCACATTTTTTTTGGTATTTAACTCTTGAATATATTAGAATGGGATCAACTCTGACACTATGTTTTGGAGAGTGATTTATAGCTCCATGTTAGATTGGGATCTAGGGAAGTATGTTTCATTGAGGTTGAGGTGGTGGTTGTGTCTTTGGAATCTAGGAATCATTTGAAGTATGATAGTAGTGTTGTCCTTCTCTAGGTTGTGAGGTTGTTTCCCAAGGCTTTGTTTCAAGTCATATATATTATATACACAGTACACTCTAAGCGTAGAGAACCTATCAATAGAATATGATTTATATGATATTAGTATCCTCTACTATATTACCTACCCTTTTCTATATAGGTTCTTCACATAGATTATTATATAAACATGTAATGGAGATTATTATGTCTGATTTTCATTTGTTTGATGTATTTACGATGCTGGTTACTATATTGGGTATCCGGACGAAGGTTGTAAACTAGTGTATTGATTTTACCTTATTATAGGTGAGTCTCACATCATATGGTATATTTTTAAAAATGATACGATGGGGTTTTATTTCATACTTCGGTGGAAATAGCTAGATTCATATTGAGATCAAGTCAATTTCTATTGTCATAGGCTAACCTTGACATCACAAGACATTGGGGATTTTATTCACGGACATGATTAGGATGTCTAGGAAAGATAAGATGGATCAGATCATCAGGGTATGATAATAATGATAGTCCATATTGTTAGTTTATACCTAGATGATGATATAAAGTGACAGTCTCAATTATCTCAAGTGGATGGTCATTTCAAGGGGGTTTTCCTGGAAAACATTTCACGTTTAAATACTAAGAAAGAGGGGGATTTCTCTATCGAGCAAGTGTGAGGATATCCACCAATACCCATTACTCTTTATAGAATGGAAACATTATATTTGAAGGATATAAAAAGGTAGCTAGAGAACATGGATTAAAATGGATTTATCTGACCTAGAATTTCTCTTTTGGGATATATAGTCCTTTTTTGAAAATGTGCGATGGAACCCTCATGAAATTCAAATATTATCAGAAATTTAAATACTTTACTATTAAGAATTGATATCCTTTACCATATGTAGGTGACCATTTCAACCAGTATTGATGATCTTTGGTTTTCTCGAGGATTGATAGTGGATTGATTTATCATCAGGTAAGTGATCGACCTACATGCATACAACTTATAGATTTTCGTATAAGTTATGGTTTATATGAATAATTTATTATTTCATTCGGTCTCATGATTGTGCTAAATTATTTCATGGAAGTGATGAACTGTGTTTTCCATACATATTTGGATTCATTTATGGTGGTATTCCTGAATGATGTCTATGTATATTTTCACAATGACCATGCACATTAAAAACATATTGAGATAATTATGGATGCATTAATAGATAATCATTTATATGATAATCTCACCATGTGCCACTTTTTTATAGATGTGATTCAAATCATATGTCTTCTTATATTAGTGATAATTGTATTATTTTACCTAGATAATGTGAGAGTTATATTTTATCTGGTGTAGGACAATAATATCATTAACGTATGTATTTTATTAGTGAATTCTTGTTATTATACAAATTTAATAAAATAATATTCATTATTAACTGAAAAAATTATGGTATTGTCTTAGAAATCGTATGGTTTTTATGGTCTGATTTCTATGAGATATCCCTTTAGGAGCTAAAAGAGAGACTAGCTTCAGTGATGGTCAAGGTTAGTCAAGTGTTGGGAATAATTACACATTGTATTTTGTTTCATTATTAAATTTTGTAGTATTAGTTTTGATGTTGGAGGAACATGGTAGTATGGGTGTGGTTAGTTTAGGCCACATGGGAAGAAATACCTATCCCATGATCTTGAGTTGGACGTTTTGGTACATTTCATGCACTTTTGAAGGGCTTATTTACATGCATATAATTTTTTGTTGTACACATGACCTCAAATTCCCAATTAACATACATTCATATTGTGAATATAATATGGTGTATTGATGGTAGTTTGAATAACTATATTATTTTTCTTTCAAACATACGTACATGCCTAGAAATGGAAATGTAGTAACTGATGCACATAGTATGTGGAAATAGATTCAAGTAGTTTGGGAGTATAGTAGAGAGTGGGAGATTACAAAATAGTTTTTAGAAATTAATTTAGATATTAAGGATATTTATGGGTACACTTTTCTCTTATGTTTTTCAATAACATCCACTCTTATGGATATAGTAAAAATGTGACAATTATTAGATATTGAGGCCATAGTCATATAGGATAGTGTCCTGGGTGAGGACATTATTCTATGTTATACCACGATAAAGGATAAAATTCTACATGTTCATGATGAGACATGGATTTTTGAAGATATAAACAATGACCTGATCCATGAATTCCATGCATCAGTTAGGGATTTACATCTTGTTGTCATAATGATGAATCATTAATTTCCCTATAAATACTAGTTTAATGATATGAAATGTGAGGTATATTGTTTTTTCATGAGGTGTTCCACCTCTATGCAAGTGAATTCTGGACACCAGTGACTAGCTAGACTTTTATTGTATATGAATATTCCTAAGTAGAAATGGGACAATATTTCAATGGATGTTTAAACCGGGTTTATGAGGTCACCATGAGTATTTGACGATATGTGAGTTGTTGATGATTGTCTCATTATGGTCTCTCATTTACTGGATATATGGGAGACCTCAGAAAACAATATTGGAGGATTTATTATATGGGATATTTTGTTTAGTAACAGTGTTCCTCATAACATTGTATCATATAGGGACACCTAGTTTACTTCACACTTTTAATATATTTTATAGGGTATTGGGAATATAGGATGTTTTAAGAATGGAATAACACCCTCATGTAGATGGATTGTCAATGTACATGATTATAGTTCTAGTGGATGTGTTTAGAGCATGCTTTCTCAATTTTGGGTTCTCTTGGGTGACGCATATACTTCTTGTTTAGTTCGCCAACAATAATAGCATTCATGTTAATATAAAGATGGTAACATATGAGATTTTATATGAAAATCTAGGACAATTACATCTTCAATTTATAGAATAATAATAGGTACTTCTTCTTAGACTATAACACATAGAGGATAGTTTAGATCATGTTTAGTTGATACATAATTGGGGAGATATTGCATAGTCTATACAATAATATTATTCAAATCACTATCATGACATCTAGTGTTCAAGGTTGGGTATTAGGTCTTTTTATATATCATAAGGAGGTTGTAACATAGACAAATTGAGAAATATGGTATGATATGGCATGATATGTTGGGTTATTTTAGATTATAGAAAGAGTAGGGATGGTAGCATATACATAAAAGTTTCCTTATTTGTACTGACCCATTCACAACATCTTCTTTGCATCTTAGCTGCACCATTTTTCCATAGACCCATATAACAATCTATAGATGATTGAGGTGGATTTACAGGTAGATGCATCCTTTGAGTACCGTCCTATTTTTATTTTTCAAAAGAGAATAATGGTTTTGTAAGGAATATTTGTTCCCCTAGTATGGGTGATATGGTAGTGTGATTATTTTTAGGATAATAAATGGGATTGGGAGATTATGTACGATATTAATGGACATTGTTATTCTGAAATGATTTCTGAAAACCATTTGATGGTTAATTCATGATGAAATTATCTAAGCAGGGAATATTGTGAGATAAATTTTTTTTTGAGTTATGTGTCTTTTTAATTTTAGTTTAATATATGGATTTTTACCTAATTTCATTCATTAAGTAGGTCATAGGATTTTTCATGGTTGATCAGGTCTTGTTTAGGGAATGGAGGCTCATTTTCTTAGGAATTGGAAGTTGGATCACACTGTTAGGAGAAACAATTCACCCGTATAGTAGAGTATTAAAATATTGTGTGGGGATGGAAAGAGGGAAATATGAGGAATCATGGTTGGAGAAAATTATACAATTATGGAGTCATCATTATGACATAGAACCTATTATATCTATAAGGGGAAAAAATACTTGTTTGAGACTTATTGTCTCTAACCATCATCCATGAACGTGTGAGGGGTGGAATATTATTGTGTAATTTGTAAGGGTTTGTGCATAATTTCCCATAACATGTACCTAAAACATGCATTCTCAATGAATAGGTAGTGAATGGAAAATAGTTGGTTCCAATTTTGTACAATAGTGTGGTTAAACCATGTGGCCCATTTAAATTTTATGCAATAACTATTTTTTCTAAAATTCTCAAAAACCCTAAAAAATTCTTCTTAACTGTTGAAGAGAGAGTCTATGCCTTTCAAAGATCAATTTGAATCCTTCATGGTTGGGTAGGTTATTATTTAATCATCCAGACACAAATTCAAGCACTCTTCTTCTGATTAGATCCTTAATAGTGTGATCTTCATTCATCTTATTCAGTTCTTCAGTGATGTTATTTAGGTGCATGTTAATATGCCTTATTTAAAGTTATTTCATCTGTTCATTATTTTTTTCTCGATCTGGACTAACTTAGAAGTCGATAATATATGAGTGTCCTACCAAGTGTATACATTATGTGGTGTATACATTAACCTCATGTCTAGTTGTTTTACATACCCAGTTGTAGTTTTACCACACATTATACCATATAGAGTTACCCATAAAACTAATTGAATACTCAAATTAGTTGAATTTAATCCTACTATGTTTACTCCATCAATACCATTTCATGTTTGGAGGCTGTTAGAAACAACCGAAGCCACCCGTGGGGTGTGGCCATATATTTCACTATATTGTAACTCCCCATTATGTGCAATGAATCTCACAAAATTTATTGAGAGACCTAAGGTGAATTTATTTCATTGTTTATGGTTGTGAGATCCTTATTTTACATGATAATTTGTAAATGAAATGTGTGAATTGAATTGAATTTTTTGTACAATGTTGTTGCATCCTTTACATGTTATTACACGTGATTAAAATTAATAAATGGTTTATGTGTAAATGATCAATGGGTTGGAGTAACCCATTTCTTGTGAATCATAATGATCGATGAATTGATAATAGTAGTGGATTCCTTGGATGAGCTCATTCAATCATTATTCCATTTGATGATATGGAAATTTCAACTCCATGGATCCTTATTATGATAGTGTATTCCTAGTAAAATTATCTTTTGATCATGATTCAATAGGATTCGAAGAGCATTTTTACCCCTTGGATCCATATATCCCGGACTCACAATGAAGTTTATATGTTAACACAGTCCTTGGACAACACCCAATCCATTACTGAGTTACCATCGAGATATTCCTTGGACATGTTGGGGATACATTTTTCTTCAATACTGTGTATCCGACCACACATTGTAGGACATTGGATTACATGAAAAATGTTTTTTTGGAAGTTATAAACATGATTACATTGTAATAACAGTGTGTATATTTTTCTATTCCATATAGATTACCCTAGTTTGGGTATCTGATTTCAGTTTATAGACTATATAATATAACACCTATTTAATTATGTGTATATTTTCCCTAGTTATGAGCAATTGGTTTTTCTTCACACATATATGTATTGGAAATATAGTATTACATATTTTTGGATACATTACATTAAATAATTTAATACTAATGATATATTTCCTAGTGTGTCTATGAATATTTCAAATATTGGACATGTTATTAAAACATTGGTGGTGGCGTATTGAGTATTATCTCACAACATGTTCATACTATAATTGGGGATCTAGAAAAACATCATGGATGTAACTAAGGATTAAGGAAATATCCCACAATATGATTATTGACTAATTATGCTTAGTATTAGGGTGCATAATATTGAGTTAAAAATTTGACGATATTCGGAGATAGTCCTTCAGGATTTGTTTATTCATTGTACAAATGATATGTATTAGTTTCCTATTTCAATATATTTCAAAAAAAATTATATTGACAGGACATTTTCATCTTTTTGAATATGATACAAACTCATGATTTGATTACTATTATATATTTCAGGATGTTTATCTTACGAATTTAATTAAAATTATGGTTTTATTATTGATCTATATGTCATACATCAATGTTACACTCTAATATAAAGGAATTGTATCCCCACTTATACACCCTACACCCTCACTACTACACTATATCCTCCGGCATACGGGGAGATGTTCTAAAGTCCATGTGACCCACAGTCTCTAAGAACCATTTAGTGTATCATAGGTGAAGAAGTTACAACATAAATCAAAAAATAGATTTGATGATATTTTGATATATATCGTACTGTGGGATCTAATATTATTGAAATTCATTTATTCCACATTCTTTAATAAGTAATATTGTATAAATGGTAATATTTGGAATGTTATAAATCATAGTGTACATTTACTACTAGATCCTTCTATTAATATATTGGTGGAACATTTAAGGATAGGGTTTTATTTGTCAAAATTATAGATCATAAATTGGAATGATTCATTTTATATAACTGAGAGTGGATCATTAGTTTATTTATTTGCTTAATGCATGATTTATTGAATCTTTAACACATAAATCATGTAATATATGAGTTAATTATAGAATACTTGAGTGTATTTGGGGCATATATAAGGGGTAAAAACACATGAGAACGGGTTTTGTAAACCAAAGGCATGCCTATGGATGGAATAATATCTTCCCACAAATCTCTCTGTCTCTTATATGACTTTCTTATATTATATAATAACTTATCATAGGATTGATGAGGGTATTTCGAATATTATGTGTAATTTGATTTTTACACATGGATTATAAAATGAGGATTCAGTTCATCAGGGACATTATATGGATTGATATAAAATCATAATAATAAATATTATAGATGTGGATTGAAAAATATAAGGTTTCTAGATTTTTTTTCAATTTTATTTGATGCAACTCCAATGTTATGTGTTCTATTTTTTGTAATTTGTTATTGATTTTTTAAAAAGTATATGTTGTATGTCGAATGATTTGAGGAGATAATGTGGATGGATGAACAATATACCTTTGGGTTGTTTTATTTTCTAAAAGGGGTTTTTATAATACAATAAATTCAAATATATCAATTTGGAATTTGAATATAGATAATTAAAAATAAAAAAATTATATTCGAGATAATGGTGAAGTCTCCCAGAATATAATTAGTAATTGGAATATATAAACCTTTTTAAATAAAATATTTAATTTTTGAAGGAAATGTGAGATATAAGATTTTATCATCTATCATGAAAGTATAGAACTATTAAGTTTTCTATTAATAAAAAATAAGGATGTTAGACTAGAGTTGATCTTTATAAAATCATAGGAAATTATTTCAATTGAAGTTAAAATTATTGTTGGAGGAAAAATAATATATATAAATGACGGAAAAAATTAATACACTGGCATAAAAAAAATTGGAAAAAATAAAACATTTTAAAGATAATATAAATAATCATGATAATTGATGTTAATTTATATTTGAAATAGTAGATGATTAAGAGATTGTGGCTCAAAATATGAATTCAGAAGAAAAAATTATGGGAATGTGGGTTTTTAGAAAAATATTTACCAGTCATCCAAAAGATGTATCTTCTCTGTGAAAAAACACAAAAAGGTGAGAAGTTAGTAATTTGTGTAACATCATTACCCACTACATCAAATGTTAACATCAAACAGTGACAATATTTGATGTGGTGTTAATGAATTTATTGGATAATATTAATATTTCATGAAGAATGGAGTGATTATTAAAATATTTATCATTTCAATTATATTTTCTTGTTAGATTATTATATCTCAATTCACATTGGGGAGTATATAATAGTATGTTTTTTATTATTCTTTTATAGATGGATTTTTAGTGATAATGATCCAACCTTCTAGAAGCACATGAAGACATTCCCCTAATTGGTTGTCATGAAGACAAATATGTGCCTTGAATAATCCATGATGAATTCATAAGACCATGAAAACATTTATATATTATCAATGGACTAGTTTTGAGAGTTTTTTGTGATTAAAAAGGTTGAAATTGGAATATAGATTAAAGAATGAATTATTACTCAAATTCTTATAATGATATCTACATGTAAAGAGTTTTGATAGTTTATGATTTTTGTTGTAGAAATGAGAGAAAAAATAATAATTCCAATGAAATGATAGATTATCATGATGTTAGTAACAATAAGGTTTTTTATAATGTTAGTGTTTTTTGGGTAATGTTTCCTAGACATAGATACTAGTCTCATTTGTGTAAAGATAATATTTTCTGAATAAAATATTTTTATTTTGAAAAGGAATAGATTTTCTTATAAAAACCAAAGAATAAAAGAAGAATATTTAAAGATGCCATTGAGAAATATTCTTAATAGAGAGAAAAAACCTGTATTTCAAAATAAAAGTTGTGAATTAAATTAGATGAACCATTGGGTTCTGTGTTTTATCTTTACAAATCCCTATGTTCCATGACAATAAAATTTGCATGAACAGCGGTTTCGACCAAAAAATAGAATTACCTAATTTAACTATCATTAATATATTTGTAGGTAAGGAAATATAATTAGATATGTATATAAAAATAAGATGTTCAAGAAAAATTATTTTATATTGATAATATGTGAATAATGTACTATTTTAGTTTGAGCTTGATAATGAAATTTTCTAATTAAAGGGACCGAGAAATGGCGGCATAAAAAGTTCATATATTTGGAAAAAATGAAGAATAGAGTATTAGAAATAAACAATAATCAAAGAGATACCATTATTTATATAAACTATTAATGAGATTTTCAAATAAATAAAATGATTTAGCATTAACTCATGGAGTAAATGGATGTGTAATCGTGATTTTTCCAACTATGACCTATACATCCCATACATAAATAAAACATCTCATTAGATGAACAATAAAACATAACACAATAACAGAAACTAAAATCATTAGCGTCAATTGTATTTGAAGATGTTCTTAGATAACACAATTATTTATAAAAAATGTAAAAAATCTCTCCCTCATTTATTCATAACTAGAACCCTTTATAGGCATTTCATACACAAAAATTTCTTTATAACATCATGAAAGAAACTGAATAAAGGGTGGGCTCTGATGCTTATTAAGGTTAAAAAAGGGATATATCGATGATAACATAACTGTGTCTTAACAATAATTGTATGATAACACAATTATATCATTAAAAAACCTTACCTTGAATATAATAAATCATAATATTGAGGCATGGAATTAATATTTGTAGCTAATATGACATGATTCATAAAGGAATCAATGAACATGACCCACAAATGAATAAAATTGACATATGATATATGTTTTTGGAGTAAAATTGACGATATAAAATCATTTCCCTATTCATGTCCCTCTATAACACCCTAAAATCTAAATTAAGAACCTTGTTTTCGATAGCATGTATGATACGCGACTATATACATATAAGATAATATTGTATCCAAATAATTTATAACATATTTAATATTTAAAATAGATTCTATAAATTTTAATGGATGCAAAATAGTGTTAGCTTAAAATACACATAAGAGTATCCGTCCTCGATAGTTTGCGTTACAAACCAGTGCAACCTTCCTCGAAGGCTTCAGTTAGATTTGAGACTAATTTTCGCCAAATTACAATGTATTATAAAAACATTATTATTGAGTATAATATCATATAACATAGTTTTTATGTTTGAGTTTATGAATTTTTTAAGTGAAATTTTATAATTTATAATTTATATAAATATTAACTAATTTCATTGGATACCAATTAATAGGAAACGAAAATAAGAACCGACTTGATATATAAAATAGATTATTATTTCAATGATTTAAAAAGAGTTATGACATAATAAAAATACAAAACTAAACTTATTTTATGATTATAATGAAATTTAAATGTTATATATTCAATAATTATATTTTATATAAATACGTTATATGTGATATTTAAAATATAAGAACAAATTCAATTTTTTATATAAAAAACTATATTTTTATATGTATTTTAACAGCCTTTTAATGGGGAACACATTTTAAATCCAAATATTGAAATATTAATTAATTTAATATATAAAAATAAGAAAAATAATTTAATTATAAACATTATAGTTATGTTAGATTTATTTTTTTTATATTTTTTGAATCATTTTATTTTTTAATTATTTTTTAAAAATAAATACTTTTTGTCAAAAACTGCATTTTCCTCTAATTTATTTATATGGTTCAAATATAATTTTAATTTATTTTAATGTTTAATTTGATTTTTATAATTAATACTAATAATTTAATTCTCATCAATTTCCCTTTTAAATTGATTAATTAAAATAAAACCATCATATGTTTTTTCTTTTAAAACCCACAAAATCGTCTTGCATGTTGGACGAATATTAAATTAATTTTCACAACTTCGATGACATTACTTTGCAAAATGGTTTCATTATTTGGAAACATAGTAATTAATAATTATTAGTATGATGAATATTTTATTTCAAATATTTCTATTAAAATCAATTAAAATTTATCACGATTATTAAGGAAAAAATAAAGCTTAATAAAAGTCTAATCCTTTATATTAGTATACCAAATGACCTTGAAATGTGTCCAACACTCTTTTTCATGAACAATAACGTCATTTAAACTTCCATTCTTGATTTTGGTTGATTTATTATGACTTTTTTATGTAATAACATGTGTACACCTTACTTATTTCTTAAAATTACAAGTGGGTCCTTTTCTTACCCTTTAAAAGGCCACTGCCTCTCCCCATTCCTCAAACCTATCAAACCACATAGTTTAGGATAATATCTACCCATATATATTCTTAAAATACCTCCCCTATAATATTAATTCTCTCTTTTTTTATAATTCTTTCCATGAATTCCTTTTAATACAAACCAAATGTTTTCACCCGATTAAGAGGAAACATCCTCTCTCAAGTTTTTTAATTTTACATCCAATTTCCATCCAATCATCAATTATTATTCAATTATTATGTAATAAAAAAAATAATTAATATAATATAATTTATTTATGTATATGGTTTTATATTGTTACACACACTTCCATATAATGGATAACAAACATGTTGTTTCTGTTTAAGGTGAACTACTGCCATACAAAACGTTGACTGTTCATTTTTCCATTACCACCTATCATGTCGTCTATTATGATGGAAATTCTATATATATATATATATATATGATATTTATGATATTTATTGTGTCATATTACATCTTTAGTATTTTTATTACTCATACCATTAATAATTTCTGTTTTACGTTAATACGATATCATTGGTTGAGGATGTGTGGACTACATGCCCCTCAAAGCATTGTGATTCATTCAAACGAAACATGGAACTTATAATGGATGGTTTTTATTAATAATATGTTACATAAAAACTATATATTGTATTCCCAACATAATTAAATTTCTATAAATATACTCAATGTATATATTATTTTCTTTATTACCCTTCCACATACTATAAAAGTAACATCGTCATTCATGGATGTGTGGTCTACCACCTCCTCGATATTACATTATTCCTTGTTCATAACATCAATTATATATATAATTATATATTATTATATTTTTTTATTTATGATATAATTAACATTGTGGAATTATTTGGTGTTATACCTTCATTCCATAATGATCACTAAAAAATGGGATGGTTACTCATGAGTATGTACACCGTACAGTCTACATGACTGTATTGTTGATTAATGTTTAATAATAATATATAATGATTTAATTTTAAGGTATAATTATTTCATGTTTATTATTATGGATTTTGTTAATGAACCCTTTTCCATAGTCGACCTACTAAAGTTATTTTTCACATGTAAACTTAATTTGGTCAAATAACCTGATTTAAACATAATTGCTTAAGTAGTTGTATAAGAAAAAGTAAAAAGTGAAATAAATGTATTCATAAACATGATAAATTTTCTTAGGTATATAAAAAATTAACATACTTTTATTATACATGAATTTAAAGGATATTCCCCAGAATTTATACTCAAGGTAATGGATTCTTCCCTCACTATTCTTTCTGTGAGGCATAATTTTTGGTTGTGCACCTTATTTATAATTTATAGTATACATACTTAGACATTGAAAAAAATATAATAAATTATATTATCTTCAAGGTATTTTAAATATAGATTTTATTATTTCTACTTGTTGGATTTCCAATTCATATATTGTATGGGATTTTTTCCTTAATTTACACTACATTGAAGCTTAATTGTTGGTATGCACCTAGTTACTTTTATGTGGTTATATATTTCCATTGAAAATTTATAAAATGAATACATTTTTTCTACTAATATTATATGTTTTTTAATATTATTCTATCATGGAGATTTTGATTTAATTTTTTTAAAATTTATAAGGGACACATTGTGATGTTTAAATATTATATTCCTCAAGACTAAAACTAATGACCTTTAAATGATATTTCCATATGAGGAAATTATATAACCATTGTTCAATAAACTCAATTTTTAATTAATGTTAATTAATGAACATTTTCAAGTATTAGTACAATTTTTATATTCATTCATACATAAAACTTTTCAAAAATTATTTTTCAGTATAACCGGCATCTTTTCTCTCTCTTGTAAACGAACCGATATTCTTCTAAAAACCATATTTTATTTAAAAAATTCAATAGTATTTTAAAATTTATTTTGTAATGAAATATTAAACCCTTTTTCATTTCCAATATTTGAAAAGGAATATTCTGGGTTCTTTCTGGACAATTCATTTATCTATCCCTTAGCTATGCATAAGGAATGTTATTGTTTCCCTTGTATGGATTTTATAGATTTATATGCCATAATTTTTGAAATACATAATCTTCATATTTAAAAGGATAAATTTTAAATAAAATATTAACTAATGTTATTGTTCAATGAAATGGGGTTTCAAAAGGTTTTTCATAATAAAAGGATATTTTCCTCACTAATGTTTTTAATGGTTGTTTTATAGTATTTCTATTAAAAATTGAATAAAATCATTATTTTTACTCAGATTTGGATATATTGTATTGATAACATTCTAATTCTTCTTGTGGATGGTTTTTTATTTTTTTTAAAAATATAGTATTTAAATTCACTTCCTAGATTTATTTGTTTGTCTCCTTTAAATATTCAATCTTCTATTATCACTGAACATTGAATTTCCTCAATGATATGTATTTAATTTGTCTTGGATATCACAATTTCATAAACTATATACCTATTTACAAACAATTTACACAATATATAATTATTTGGGGAAATAAGGATAAATCAGTAATTTTTATTCAATATGGATATTTGGTAAGGCATATTTTTTATTAGTTAAATAAATTCCTCAATGTGAAGAATGATTTGAAAATATAATGATTACTGTAGCATTCTCATTATATATATTTTTTATGCATCGATAGGTTCGTATGAGACAAACAAGTTGTGTAAATTAAATGGGTATATATTCATTTTTTTAAACTGTCTAGAGTATGGATCTTGATTGTATGGGTCCTCATGTTCCTATGATATAACATCCAATAATTAACCATTCCCTTTATTTATGTTTCTGTTATTTTTTTTCTATAAGGTTTTTCATTGACATATCTATGGATACATTTAATTTTGAGTTCATTGATTAAATTTGATGTATTTTAGTTTCTTAACATTTCATATCTATTTTTCTTTATCTATAAATTTTAATGGAACATGTTACCATTTATTATCATTCAATATTCTTTATGCACTTACATATCAGTTTATTAATTATAATTAATGTCAGTTTAGTTATTTACTAGGTAATAATTATTATTCTCAGTGACTCTATATTTCTTCTAAAATATTTTTTTCTTACTGTGCATTTGAGATCACCCATATTGTGTTTCCATACCAAGGAATCCATGAAATTTACTATGAAAGCAATTCATGGATTTATAAGATTGATTATAGTTAACCACGATGTTATTTTTTTAGCAATAAGATAAAAATTTGCCTATATTTAGTGATTTTTTTAATACAAAACTCATTTCTATATCTTTTTTACTAAGACTACTATGTGGATCAGTCCTTCAGGGCTTGATTTGTTATAATCATGCCATCTTAGATAGTAGAAGATATATGCACTAGGATTCTGGGGTCGAGTCACTATAGTTGGTATCGAAGGGAGTTTAATAGAAACCATAGGAACAAGATTTTGGAAAACATAAGTTATAGAACATAACTCTAATGTAGAAATTTAGAATATGTATAGAATACAATCCAATAATTTTAATAATGTATATTTTATGAGGATATTCCTATATATACATCCTTATCTGCATTGTAAAATTAGACGTGGTCCTAGAACATATCTGCCTAGGATTTATAACTTCCAAAATATGTTCTAAGGCAGATTTTGGGTAACATGGTACACAACAACATGCCTTACTATGCACTTGGATTGAAACTCCTAGGGGATATGCATTGAATAACATGCATTTTATTTACAAAACACTAATAATGATTTTAATATATAAAGAAAAAAATTATTCTTGGTTAAAACTAAGGTGTTATAGATTTAAAAATATGGTTTCATCATTTAGATATCTTATAGATAATTCTACACATTTCTCATTATACCTATTATTGCTCACACTAATCATTCAAGGTTTCTTCAATGGAAATATCTTTAAGGATTCAAGTTAAAATTGACCATGAAGGATAAGGTGGTGAAAATGAGAAATAAAATGATGTGTCAATAGAAGTGATGTGTATCATGTTTATGTAATATTTGTTATCCAGAAATATGATTTACAATATATACATTTAACAACTCATGAATACCCTAAAGTAGATAATTAGGGAAATCGATAAGAACTCGAGTGGTGTAGACCATAATAAAAACAAGGTTTGATTTATGAAATGTACGAAGTGTGGAAGGAGGCATTTAGGGAAGAATTTTAATGGAATAAGGAAAATCATTCTTGGTGTAAAATAATAACATAAATTGAAGGATTGCTATGGAAAAAATGAAGTGTACGAGGGAATGAAATGGTTTTCAACCTAAGAAATCCTAAATAGTTCATTGTTGTAAGTGTGGTGATCAAGAAATTACTTATATCAATGTCCTCTTCTATAGGATAAACTATAAACTATGGATGTGTATATTTAGAAATACAGGGATGAAGTATTTATTTGATTCAGTTGTTCTGAAGACATTTTTTATTATTATATTTAGTAATTAACCTTATTTCCAGGTTTTCCATCATATTTTTGAAATTTTGTTAATATGGTTTTAGAAAATGATACAAATATGCCATGTGACAACCAAAAAAATCTGGCATGGATGTGGGACAAGAACCCATTACTAAAAGACGATAATGGTTTCCCACCAACTATTGACCAAAAAAATTTCCTAGTTAATTTTTTATTATATTTAGTTTAACAATTTAAAGAATAAATATTAATGATGAACCCCTTATATCAAATGTGTGGATTATATATTATTATTTTAGCCATATTGGGTTTCGAAGATATTTAAGGACATATAGTTAATGTTTTCATACTTATATGGGAATTAAAATTCTATAGATTTTTTTCCTTCGTACATAAATATTAATTTTTTAATAAATTTGAATTTAATTGAAGCACAAAGAAAAGCTATGATTATTCATTTAAAATATAAAATCATCAATTAAATGTATTTTATTATATTCATTGAAAAATTAATTAATTACTTAAAATTATGACAAGTATATTCAAATAAAAATGTTGTCTAAATACCATGATTTTTTTGAACTGACGGTCTCTTAAATCGTAGCATATTTATGGCTTTTAGGACCTAAAAATATAATCAGAAATTTAATTTTTTGTGATTGATGACCCCATTCACTCAATATAAATATTTAATCCTTGACTATAAATATAAATCTCTACAAAACACTAATTATCTCTTACTTAGAGACCTAGTTACATCGTAGTCCATGTGAACTTTGTGCTTTCCATTCTCTCTTTTATATAGGATGAAATTTGAAACCTTCTCCTAATGTAGGATTTCAAACATAATAAGTATCCAAAAATATATCACAATGATCAATTTTAAACTGTGAGTTTGAAATTTAAAGAAGGTGGGATGAATGTGACATCCCAAAAATCTAAAGTACAAACCATGTATTCGAAAGCATGTATGACATGCAACACTAAGTGTGTATTGTAATATAATATTCAGATACATTAATATATATATACTATTTAAAATAGATTATATATATTTCAATACAAGAAAAACCATTTTATCTTGTTTTATAATAAATAGTTACCTTTCATGATGGCTTTCGTTGTTTGCAACAGAGGCCTTCCTTATTAACTTTTTTTACACATGTGACAGACTTTCACCAAATAACTAGGTATTATTAAAATATTATTATGTAATATAATATGATATATCATAGTTATTAGGTTAGAAATAATGAAATATGTTATCTCAATTATGAATATTTATGGATTATATACATATTAAATTAATTCATTGGTTTCTATTTAATGAGAAACAAAAATAACAACCAACTGGATATAAAAAGTCATATTATTATTTTTATGCTTCCAAATGAGTTTTGTCATAATAAAATTAATTAAATATAATTATTTAATTATTTATATGGTATATATATGTTATATATTTAATATTTTTTTTTGATTTTTAACCTTTAGGGTTGGTATTCATAGTATAAGAACAAACACTATTTGACATACAAGTACCTATATTTTTATAATGGCAGTTTTACCTCTTTTTAATGAGAAACCATTTTAAATATGAATTTTAACAAAATAATTTATTTAATATGTCAGAATAAACTTCATACATTAAATAAATACATAATAATTATGTTATGGTAAATTTGGAATATTTTATTGAAAAATTTCATTTTTTAATGAATAGTTAAAAATGACGAATTTTAGTTCAAAAATGATTTCTCATCTAATTTATTTTTGAGATAGTGTTATATTTTTTATTGGTTTCAATGTATAAATATATAATTACTTTATCAATTAATACAAACTATTTCATTTTAATCAATTTAACTTTGAAGATAATTTCAAAAACATAGAAAACAAGAAGTCATTTTTACTTTTAAAACCCGCTATGTTCTCCCCATAAGGGATGAATTCTTATTTTTTTCTGCCAATTATGTGAATTTCTTTTGGAATAAATAGATTCCATTTTTAGAATAATCATGATTTATAGTTTCTAATAAGGTCAAAAAAAATTTGAGAAAAAATATTTTTGAATGAAATTAAAATTAATTAATATTATTAAGGAAAAAATTATGCATTAAATAGGACTTAAAATTTACCTTAGGGGCCAAAATAGCCTATCCACTTGTCTACAACCAATTCTATGGCCATATCTCATCCAGGAACCTTCCACTATTGAGTTTGTATTGGTTTTTATGACTTGTGATAGGTAAGAACCTGTGTAAACCTAACTTGTTTCCCAAAATTCCATGTGAGTCATTTCCCATCACTATAAAATTCCACCAACTCTTCCAAATCCTCAGACCACTCAAACAAAATTGGTTTGTCTATGATCATCCCATATTGATTCCCAAAATCCATCACCTCATCCTTAATGCCTCTATTTTGGAAGAAACCTTCAAACGAATCCTTTTTTGTACAAGACAAAAGTAGTTATCAACATATTTTCTAAATCTTTTTAATTTTAATTCCATTATCAAACCTCTCATAGTTTATTATTACATTATTATGTAACAATTTTAGTATCTTTAATATAATAGGATATTCTTATGTATACAGTTCAACCTAGACTTACACACACATACACTTAATGGGTAATGATCATATTGTTTCTATGTATGTTGGACTACTGCCTCACAAAATGATGATTTTCCATTACCTTACCATATATCATGGTGTCAATATTATTAAAACTCTAAATATATATGATATATATTTTATTTGTTTTGTATTTATACTTTTGTAATAATTTCATTAATCATACCATTAATACATTCAATTTTATGTTAACATGATAATATTGTTTGAGTAAGTGTGGACTACCACCCATCGAAGTGTTGTGATTTGTTGACATAAAACATGGAGATTATAATAGATGGTTATAATTAAAAATATTTGAGATACAAATTATCTATATTTTATCCTTAAAATAATTAACTTTATGTAAATATAATATATATATATATAATATAATTTTCATTTTTATAATTTCACAGACATGAAAATTTATAAAATTTTTAGGGGATGTGGGGTCTATTGCCTCCTTGACATGATGTGATTCTTTTTTAATCAGAATAACAATATATATAAGAATACATGATTAAATAATATGTGATTTATCATATAATCTGTAACAACCGAGTTATTGATAGAATAATATATTTTCATTTCATTTAATATTTATGAATATGATATTAATTTTATGTTAAAGAGGACATTTTGTCCCATAGCATACTCAAAACACTATTGTGGGTTTCATTGAAATCTTACGTTGCACAAAACATTGATTTATGCTGAAAAATACTAAAATAAAAAAATTATTATTTTAAATTTTAGTTAACTACTAGCCATTAGAATGGCGGGAATTAATAGTATCAACTAAATATTGAAATATGGTCTAAACATGTTTTAAAAATGATTCTTTGGTTACCAAATTTTTTCTAATAGGAAAAAACCCAATTGAATATAAATGATGTGTTTTTTTTAAAACATTTCTAAAAAAGAATAATTGTGTTTATAATATCATATCACCCTTTTTGGTTTTTTATTTAATTAAAAATATATTCCATCTATTCAATGTAATTTTTTAAATTCATCTTATTTGTTTTCTAGATATTATATAGGAATAAATTCAATTTTTTGAATAAAATAAGTATTTTTCTTAAAATGCAGTTTTACCACCTTTTGAGGGAAAAAACTTTTTAAATCTTGTTTTTGACACCATTATATGTTTTACATTACAATATATGATTCTTCCTTATAAGTATAACATCAAAATATATTTTGGATAATGTTTTGGAAATTTTCTGATAATGTTAGTTTTTTTATGAATAGTGAAAAGTAACACATTGAAGTCAAAACATATTTTTCAACTAATTTATTTATATAAATAGATTTTACATTTAATTGGTTTTAAAGTGTAATTGTTTTATAGTTTTATAATTTAATCCAATTTTGGTGATTGGATGTAATTTCAATTTAAAATTGGACGTAAACATAGTTTGATCTTCTGATAGTTATTTCGTCTGAAGAACATTCTTTTTGGTTTTGAAAATAAAAATTAATTTTCAGTTAATTTATGACACTTATTTGTTTTAAATATGGATAAATTTATTCAATATTTGGATTCATATGTACTTAATGTTTTGAATATGAATTTTTTTTTGGACATTATGAATAGAAACATCAGTAATTATTTTATTTACATGGTCAAAGGGTTACTCGAGTAAATAAGGGTAAAAATAATATTATAATAATATTAAACTAGCTTAATAGATGTCCTAATCCAATTTTATTTTATATTTCCCACCATGTTAATCATTAGGTCTATTTTGGCACCCCAAGGATCCACATGAGAGTGATAATGAAATTTTATCAGAATTAATTTATTGTAATGAAAAATCTAACTTAAACATGTTTCATTTATTAAAACAATTTTTATATGGGGATATATAACTAATATCTTATTCTATAAATATTAATTATAAATATAAAAATATTTCTTAAGTCATTGTATTTTATTTATAATTTTTATACATCATATAAGTAAATATATTTATGACCGAATAATGATGTAGTGATTACCTTTTTAATGAATGATTTCAATGAATGAGATTATAAATATTAAAATTAATTAATTTTAAAACGTTTTATGACATCAAAGAATTTTATTGATTGTTATAACTGTATATATATATGATTTAAGGAAAATTTTTCTGATAAATCCAGCTGTTATAGATTTTTTATAAAAGTAATGATATGAATAGTATAAAAATTGTCATAAATGAGTTTTAAAAACAAATACTATTTTATTAAATGATATAATATTACAAAAAAAATTGAAAGTTGTAAAAATGAAATAGATAATGTTTTCAATGTCCATAATGAACCACTTGGGGTTAAATTATCATTTTATTGTAACAATATTAACCATATAGTATGAATATACATGAAGATATTTTAAAAGTTTAATTAGTTAACTAAGGATTAATGATAAAAGATTGTGTTTAGTTTTTGACCAATACTTACCTAAAACTTATTAATTAGGTGGTTTTCTACCCAAAATCCTCTTATCATTGAAATAAATTACTTTATGACAATTCGAAACCAAAAATTACTTTATAATAAAATAATATTTCAACACATTCCTAAAGCACCAATCCAAACTTTTATAAATGGGAATGGGATCTACCCATTTAATAAAACCTCTCAATAACATTGTCTTATAAAAATTATTCCCAAATAGTCTTCCAACAACTCTAAATTACTTCTATATTCTTTACCATTGGAAAAAGGTAATTCAAGAAAGCCTTTTGGCTCAAAGCCAAAGTAGTTACCAGATTTAGAGGTAATGTCTTCTTTCAAGTTCATTTATTTTATTTTCCTTCTCCACTCCCTATGTTATTATTATTTTTTTATTACATAACAACACCAGTATCTTATATACTAGAATTTATTTATTATAAATATTCAAACTACACTTTCCCACACCTCTATCTAATGGATAGAAACATATTGTTTCTATGTACGACGGACTACTGCCTCACGGAACGATGATTGTTCAATGTAACCCCATCACTTCTCCTGGGGGACATTATGATTGATCTGTATTTATATAGGATATATATTATATTTATATTTTCTCTATACTTCTATATTTTAAATTTTCAACATATCATTATAATTTCCATAGTGTAAATATGATAATTTCATTGGAAGAAGTGTGGACTACCGCCGCCTCAAAGTTATATGAATCGTTCTTTCCATAATTGGAAAATAAAAAAGTATGGGGTCAATGAAATTATGTAAAATATAAACAAAATTATATAATATTGTAATTATAATATACCAATGTATCATTTAGCTTTCATTCTATTAAATATGAGATAGAAATGAAAGTGGTTTTCATTGTACGTACGAATTACCGTCCCCATGAACTGTGAAATTCGATTCATATCTCAAAATTATATGGACTATTATAAATACATATATACTAGATATATAATATATTTAAAACATGAATACTATTTAGGAGATAATTGACTTTTGACCACATGTACTATTGTTTATTATAACAAGTTCGTTTTTGAATCAAGTTCGAAACAACGAAAAAATGCCTGATATGAACATGAATAATTTTATGATTGTTATATCATGGTAATAAGTGATATAAAAGGAATAATAATCCTGAAAAAAGTTTTAATGTAATAATAAATTAACTTATGTTTATTATTCAGGAATATAAAAAACAAACAAGAAATGTCGGACTCATGGTGTAGGAACCTTCAACCCTCATCTTTTAGTAAAAGTCTTTATTTATGTAATGTATTTCAATATCTATTTTCTTATGTTGGGATATGTTCATAAATATTATTATTTCTCTACATTTTATGTCCAATTTATGAGAGATCCTTTTTTCCTCATCAACTCATTTTCTGAATTTTTATATTACGTCGTTATGCTGCAGAATTTTTGCAAGGGAATTTCTGAACTCAATTTCCTCCCATTGGGTTTTACGCATACTTCATTGATTATATTATGTCAAAATTATGTGTGGAATCAATACTTATTTATTTATTTTGTAATTTATAATTCCCTTGGATTGTATATACATTTTCAATACATAATCGCTCCATTGATAAATTATAATGTCATTAATACAAAATTTTTAAGGGAAATCGAACCTCAATCACCATTTTTTGAGTTAAATATCCATATCATTGATTTTTATTTTCCAATAATATTGGTGAATGACCTCTGATTGTTTTACACATTATATCCACTTATATTGGGTGTATTTATATTTTTCACACAAGATTATTCCATTTATTTTTCCTTAATCTAATCATACGATCTTTGTAAATGACTACATATCCATCTCCTTTCATGGAATCATATCTCAATATTATGAACCTTTATAATACTATAATTGGTATATACATTCCATTTGACATTTTATATCTTGTATTTAAACAATTTCATGATAAATAATGTTTTGTCTGATTTTATTGTTTAATTATTTTCATTCACGTGTTTCTCTAGTGTTACAAGGCCCTTTAACATAAACATTGTTTAAATTATTTTAATGATATATTATTATAAATACTGCTAATTAATTTACATTAATTGAATATGGTTTTATGTATTTTATTATATGGTCATTTATGTTCTAATATTTTAATTCCTATAAATGTTTCAAAGTGTTATGGGACACTATGGCTCAAAAAATATATTTGTTAAATACATTTAATGGTTTCGGATGTCGATTGAATATTTCAACATCATGAATTTATTTATTGTTATTACTGAGTGAAATTTTTATAATTTCAATCTTTTATGTGTTATGATTATGTAATGGTATTTGTACATTTGATAGGTGGTTACGTGATAAACCAAATATGGGTGTTATCGTGATAATTCAAAGCGGGTGAGCCCGAGATAGCTCTCCAACGCATTGGGTAACATGATAGAGGTAAACAATAATGTTTTTACTAAGAGGGTTATGGAATATACTATGTTGGATATTCCAAACATAACTCCCTATGTAGATGTTAATGCTATAATGTAAGTATTTTATGGATGCCAGAAGTTACCTTTATGATTTATGATTTCTATGAGTTATTCATAAATCTTATGATTTCAGGAGGTATGTTAAAGAGCTTATGTTTTATGATTGAAATTTTTGATTTCATTAATTTATATGTATTCATATACTAATTTTTTCATTCATTATTTCATAACTGTTACTATGTTTCTATGAGCCTCCCATGTTTTTGAAATGTTTTTAATATTGTATAGGGACGGGTAAGAGATAGGAATAATTCAAGAAGATTTATATAAAGAAAAATAATTCTTCTTTTATTTAATGGTTTTTATTATTGTGAAAAAATTGGATAGAGTAGAAGTGTCTACATTGTAATAATTGAGATGTAATGTAATTGTTAGGGCCTAATTCTATAAAACTCTAAAACTAAAAAAATCCCCAATCTGAATTGTTGACATAACTCAAGATTAAGTAATGTTTAAGGATGTGTTTCAGGACTCAACATTACCATAATTAGGGAAGGGACACCGGATTTCCAAACCCTTCCATCCTCATTTTGAAAGAGATATAATGACACCGTAAACCCACCTTCAATAGGTCCCAGAGTGGTGACTAGCACCAATGGTATAAAATTCAACACAATATGGAAGGAATTTCCATTTTTATTTAGTAGGATCGAGGGATAAGATAGTAAATCCCCAAAAACACCAAAACCAGATGTAAAAGTAAATCCAAAACAAATCATTCCCATATGCATGTTCCAAAATTTTGTGCTTCAAAAGTACCAGAAAACTACAAAGGAAAGTACTTAAGAAAAGAAAAATCACCAGGCCAATTTTCCCAATGTCAAACCAAGTATGGTACTCCACAATCCCTGTGGACCACCTAAAAACCTATAAGTATATTTATAAACGTAGGATGAGTATACAGTTATACACAGTATAGAAAACCAAAATCCATTGGGCACAACTTGGGAGGCATTCTAATGCCCTGTGAGAAAAATATATAACCAAATCACCTAGAAAAGAAACTATCCGCCCAATCCTCACCAAGGTACACTCCCAAAATAACACAAGTCATTTAAAGAAATATAAATAA
Organism: Viscum album; assembly: GCA_963277665.1. Classification (NCBI taxonomy): domain Eukaryota; kingdom Viridiplantae; phylum Streptophyta; class Magnoliopsida; order Santalales; family Viscaceae; genus Viscum; species Viscum album. The sequence continues at coordinate 1,115,307,821 of OY728131.1, forward strand.
CTCATCAATGTTTGGGTATCATGTTCCTCTTTCATGTTGGTTATTTATGATAGCCTGTGTGTCAGACCTCCCCCACCATTCTCACTTTAGTCCCTCTATAATTCCCTGCCCACACACACTTGGGCTACCAAAACCACACATCCTGCCTGCAAACACCTCAACCACAACTACAAAACATAACCACACCCACAACCACCTAGCCAGAACTACTATTGTCACGCCCAAAGACACCGAGCCCCAAATAACTACTGCCACTCCCGAAGACACATTGGCATAATCCCGAATATTTTTGGGAAACAACATACTGGCACACAACTAGGCCAACCACCACAACTTTTCTGCCTGAAGATTCATTATCTCTAATGGACCTCGTTCCATCATAGCCTGGATTAATTTTCATAGGATACTTGGGAAAGGGAGTATGAAATGAGCTAATAACTAGCCACTAATAAGAGTGTTGGGAAAATACCCTCCCCCAAGAAATGGCGGTGTTCGATACGAGTCCTAAACATGGGTGGGGCACAAATAGGAAACATATGAACTAAATTATATATATAGGTAAACAACAACTCATCCCAACCATGGGGTTCTAGAACCACCTGATACACATACAGACTTTTTTCTATTCATTCATTAAAAACACAACAGCCAAAACAAAGTCATAACCCATTCCTAGAAAAAAATTCCACATCAAACCCATGATTGTTATCATATTCATGTGATTCAATTTAAATAATTCTTTACTACTGGGAAACTAATAGTCATAGCCACAATTCAAGCATGGAAAAACAACCAAGCAAAAAATTAAGCATTCCCATCTAGTTCTCTTGTAATGTTAGAACAACCAAAAGGATCTATGAGATCCCTTGAAGTACTGGATGAAATCCAAGCCCCATCATATTTCCCACACGGCCTCAGATCCACAACTCAAAAACTTCACAACCACGTGGAACCCCATCCACATCCACATCATCCAACAAGCATCATGCATAACAACTATAAATATGACCAAGATATATCAAGGGAGATTTCATATTCAGGAACACCGTTAATTAATTTTTTTCTTTACGTTTGGATACCCCGGGTGATCACACAAGGATTATTGTTCACTGGATAGCCATTTAATAAAATGAGTTTATGTGATTAACTAATTTCCATGTTTGAACCATTCAACCATCACTGAACAAAGGGGTTTAGTAGTCTACATGGAAGAACCACCAACAGGCATGATATTCAGTGGACATAATCCAATACAAATCACAACATATAAAGGATGATAAAAGAGTACAAAAACATCATCAAACACACCCCATAATTCTTTATAAACCATTTATTGTCTTCTTCAATGATCAATTTCATCTATCCCTAAAAGAATCATTATAATTCCCATCCCTCATGATACATTGTAAATTGAGACAAAGGAAGAACAGTACTTTATAATCAATGATCGAAGATTTTATGATTGCCACAAGAAATATGGAAGCACGAATTGTAGGGGAGGAACTACGAGGACTGCAAAAAAGAGACGGCATAGGCCCACCACTAGCCTCAGGAATGGGGACTCCATACACCTGAAGGGAAGAAACCCTCTAAGAGGAAGAAGGAAATCATTCCACATAAATTAAAAAGCGAGATACTAGAGCTATAAGATATGAAAATCTTGAATGTCTTTATAGTAGGATCGTGGTTTCACCACGCGGTTGGACAGTTACATACAATGGAATAAATTTTTATTTAAAAATTCTCATCATAGAGGTGGCCATAATAGCTGCGCCTTAAAGGTTTTTGTTTAAAAAGAGGAAAACAGGTCTTATGAGGGTCTCTCCACTCTTATGGGATTTAAAACATTTTTTATGGGTCTAAAAATGGCCTTGAACCACTTTAAATAGGATTAAAAAAAACATAAAAGTGGTATCACATGAATTTAGTGAAGGAAAACCCTGATTAAACCCCTGTGGAACCGATCATGTGTGGCACCAATTGATGACTCACCGATCGAGGACACACCAATCGATGAGACACCAATTATTGATACACCAATTGGTCACTCACTCATCGGGGACACATCGATCGTTTTCATTGATGGTTCACACCGTGGTGACATCCGGAAACTGACACCACCACCCTCCAGACTTACTGGTGGGGTCTAGGGAACCCCAAAACACCATAATTGGAAATGTAATGGACTAGGAGGGTCCGGGCCAATAAAATTGGGCCATAATATTGTTATCAGAGGCCGGTTTGGGTAACTTTAGTGGTTATGGAGTTATTTAAGAATTAGTGACATAACCATAATGGTTAGCATATTATAAAGATTCGTATTTATTTAAGATAAAATGAATGATTTGAAGATAACATGAATAAGTATATCATAGTTTTTACCCTCCTCATAAGATAGTATATTATTATTTTACTAATATACTCTCATTAACATTTTTGGTTTTAGGGGAAATGGTTGGATCTTGGAGTTACCAAAGTAACAATGGATGTGAAGGAAATGGTGACAGTTTTCATAATGAGAAAACAAATAAAATGGGTTGTGCAATGAGAACTCTTGTGGTATACAGAACAAACTATCTAGAGTCATGTTTTACTACTTGAACCTTTGATATTTTTCTAAGGCATCAAATTTGAGAGAATAAAATCGCTATGAAAGATCATGTAATAATCATAATAGTAAGTGTATTAAAAAAATATTTTTTTCAAAGATATAAAATGAAAAACCTAGGAATTGATTCAAATGGATAAGAAGATATTATAGACTTGGTATTTATGGTCATAAAGAAAGAACCTTCCATGAGAAAATGAAGTGTCCAGTTGGCTCTAAGAAAGGGAAAATTTTCATTCCAAGGGATCAATTAAATGTTTTAAATGTGGTGTGCATGGTCATTACAGAATGAGATTTCATAAGAAGAAGTTTCACGGATGGGATCACCAGGACCGTACAAATATAAATTTACCAATACCTAATTCAATTCCAATTGATGATGAGGAAACTGAATATAAACTAGGAATGGTATAAATTATTTCCCAGATCACATTTTGATATTATTGAAATCTAAGGACATCATGCATGATTATGGTTGTAGGAAATAATTATAAAAGAATAATATAGAAAAACATTTATAAAGGGTCATGTATAGTGTTTTATGATTAATATTTCAATATTTTATGAATTTAATAGTTATATTTGATGTATGGATGGTACATAGATAAAATGTATTACTAATGGGATTACATTGGAATACTTCTTGTATTTTTGAACCTTTTCCTTGTTTTATAAAATTTTTAATTGAGTAAGAGTAGTATTTTATTTTGTGGATATAGTTATAAAGAACCATTAGGGTTGATATGATCCCTAAATTTCTGGAAATTATAGATTATTTGTTTTTTGGGATGCAAAATTTTTGGAATGAAATAAAATTTGATGTTAAGTCATGTAAATGATATTTTTATGGATTTTATCTCAATTTTTTAATTCTATTATAATTATATAGTTTTTGAAAATGGACAACACCCCAACAGTGTGACAACTCGTCATGTCAGGAAGAGCTTTAGAAATCAAACCCCCAACCAATGTGTAGTTGTGATTTATCACATACAACTGGACTATGTGAAGTCGCTGGTTAGTGTGACTAATTATTTTCAGTTAAATGATTTTATGGATCAAGAATATGATTAATTTTCAAAATAATTTTTATAAAATGGATATACTTAGTATAGGAAAATGAATATGTGATTATGTGATTAATGTAATTTTGGGAATCAATATGTCAATTGAAAACACTAATTTCCTAAAAATTAGAATATTATGGTATTTAATTTTAGGAATAATGGTTTACTATTATTTTGGAATAATATATTTTTTTATTGTGGACTTATACAGATTTTATTTATTTATATAAATGAATAATCTGTCTTGGAGAATATAAGATTTGGTTAATTACTTTTTATTATGAGACTTTTAGAGTAGTCGATGTTATTTGGAGATATATATTATGATTTCTCATGGGAGACTATGTGATAAAATATTTCTAAATTTTGTTCTTCCAAATTAGTTAGGATTCTTTTAATGAATTTTTAAGGAAATTGGTTATTGAATGGTCTTTATTGAACTTTGGGTATAGTTTGAGGAATTTTGGAGATTAAAGTATTATTCATTTTCCGAGATTGTCTGATCTTATACTAACAATTTTGGTTTTGATTAATTTATAATGATATGGGAAGTATATAGTTCATCTTATGTGGATTATGTGATTCCCTAGATGTTTATTCTATCACCTCAGATGTGACCAAGTCATCTTGAATACTAATTGTTTGGAGAAAAGATGAGTCTATGGTAGAAATTTATTAAATAATAATACTCTACACGAAAAGTAGTTATATTTTAATATGTTCTTTGTAAATATCATAAATAAATTGACCTAATTTGTGAATAGGAACATAAAACAAAAAACGTTTCCATTTACTTTTCTAACTATGCAACCCGAGTCTATTTAACCCTTCATATGTTTATAGTTATATGGAAGTTAACTTTATTCTGATAATATTTTCAATAACACTCCATTGGAACATGAAATATATTTTTCCTTCCATATACATATTTTCTTAGATGGAATTCATTAGGTACAAAATTTTTTAGAAATGGAAATAAAACTCAATGGAATATAAAGCATATAGTTTTTATGAAAACCAATTTAAAAAGAGAATAATTGTGTTTATAAAATCATATCACTCCCTACGGATTATTATTTAATGAAAAATATACATCATATATTATATTTAATGTTTTAAATTCATCCTATATGTCTTCTATATTTGATATAAGAACAAATACAATTGTTCAGATAAAAGAAGTTTTTTTCTAATAATGAATTTTTACAGCCTTTTGATGGAGAACCCTTTATAATTCTATTTATGACACCATTATATGTTATTTTGAAAAAATAAACTTCTTATTTATGAGTATGAAATAAAATAATTACTTTGGAAAAAATTTGGATATTTTCCAATAAAAATTATTTTTAATGAATAGTGATAAATACTACATTTTATGTCCAAACTGCCTTCTTAACTAATTATATATATATATAATGTACTTCTAATTTGTCTTAAAGTATAATTGGATTATATTTTTATCATTCAATTTTATTTTGTTCATTGTAAGTAATTTTACTACGAAATTTGACATAAGCACATGACAATCTTTTGAATGTTATTAATTCTTAAAACCCACCTTTTTGGTTTTGAAAATAGGAATTAATTTTAAATTAATTTATGAAAAAACTTTGTTTTTAATTTGAAAAAATTGATTCTCTATTTCTAATCAGAATGTCCAAATTTTTTGAATAGTTACTTTTTTATTTTGGCATTATTTAAATATTATCTGATGTAATTATTTTATTTACCAGGATTAATGGCTAAATTGGGTAAATAAAGGTAAAACAATATAATTAAAATAATATCAAACAACCCTAAATCATTTAAAAATCATATTTTGTTAGATTTTTTTGACCATGGGAAACCTTTGAAAGATTTGGGGACCCCATTGATCCCCATGGGAGTGAAAATTACATTTTATAAAAAATAATTTAAAATAAAAAAAAGAAAACACAAACATGTTTCATTTAATAAAAAAAGTTATACACGGTTATATAAGTTATATATTAGACATTAAATAGTAATTAGAAATATAAAACGATTGCCTAAATCATGTTATTTTATTTATAATTTTTATACATCAAATAGATAAACATATTTATGACACAATGATGGTGTAGGGATTACCTTATTAATGAATGATTTAAAAAATGATATTATAAATATTAAAATAAATTTATTTTAAGACTTTTTTAGGCCATCTCCAATTTTTATGGATAATTGTGATTTGTTATATTTTAATTAATGATGTAATTTTTAATGAATCATGTTGTTATTGATTTTTAAAAAATTCTTGACAGGATTAGTCTAGATATTGAAATTTATGGGTTTTTAAAACAAATTCTATTTTATTAAATGATAACATAGTCCTAAAAATCAAAAATTAGGCTAAATGACATAGATAATTCTGAACATATCATTAATGAACCATTTTATGTTCCATTATCATTTTATACTAACTATATTAACCATATTGAATGAATATACAAGAAGATATGGTAAGAGTTTAATTAGTTAAATATGGGTTAATGAAAAAAGATAAGGTTGCATTTGATTCTTAGGCATATATAAAAATTATTTATTTAGTGTTTATCGACCCAAAATAATATTGTATTTGGAATAAATGTATTTGGGACCATTTGAATTTGAAAATTACTTTATAATAAAATAATATTTCAATACCTTCCATAAGTTCCCCTCCACCCTCTTATAATTGGGAATCAACTCCAACAATTTCATCACACATATCAAGCCCCTTGTATCATCCAAATTCTTCCAAAATAATCTCTCGGCATAACTGACTTCCTCTTATATATCTTACCTTGGGTATAAGGAAATTCACAAAATCCTTTTGGATCAAATCAAAAGAAGATACCTGATTTAGAGGGAACATTTTATCTCAAGTTCATTTCTTTTATTTTATTATCCACTACATGTTTTATTATTATTAGTTGATTATATAACAACCCCAGTAATAAAAATACAATATGATATTTTTAGGATTAGTATTCTATCTACAATCACACACACCTCTATCTAAGGGATACGAACATATTGTTTCTGTGTACGGAGAAAAAATATCTCATGAAACGATGATTGTTCAATTTTCCGCTACAACCTCTCAAGGTGGCCATTATGATAGAACTATATATATATGATATAAATAATATTTATATTGTATCTTTTATTCAATATTTTTTATTTAAAACATTCATTTATGTTTTCAATAATGTGTAAATATGTTAATTTCATTTGAGGAAGTGCAGACCACCGCCGCATCAAAGTGATATGACTCTTTCATGACATACATGGAACATATAAAGGATGGAGTTAATGAAATTATGTAACTTTTATAAAATATTATATTATATTATATTTATAATATACTTCTGTATCATTTAGTTTTCAGTCCTTTAAATATGAAAAATAAATGAATGTTGTGTTCATGCGTACATACAACATACCGTCTCCATTAACAATGAAATTCATTTCATATATCCAAATGTTATAGAATAATATAAATACATATATTCAAGATATATAAGTTATTTAATTTATGAATACTATTTCATAGATAATTTAATTTTGACCACACGGATAGTTTTTAATAATTACATATCCATTTTTGACCCGAGTATCAAACATCGACAAAATGACAGATATGAACATGGATAATTATGTGATTATTATAGAAAGATAATAAGTGATATAAAATGAATAATAAACATAAAAAAAGTTTTTGGAGAAATTATTAATTATCTTATTTTTATTTTTCAAGTATAAAAATAATAAAGGAGACAAGTCAGACTCAATGAATGGGTACCTTTCCCCATCATCATTAAGTCAAAGACTTATTTTATGTTAGGTGGTTTAATTTCCATTTTATTATATTGGGATATGTTCTTCAATGTCATTATTTCAATAAATTTTATTTCCATGGGATCATAGACCCATTTTCACATCGAATCATTTTTTGAGTTTTTATGTTACGTCGTTAGGATGTCAAATTATCATAAGAAAATTTCTAAACTCAATTTCCACTCATTGGTTATTACGCATACGTCATTTATTGCCTTATAATGAGATTATGGTTGTAGTCACTATTTTTTTATTTATGTTTTAATTTCCACATCCCTTTTTTGGATATAATTTTTTAAAACATAATCACTCCATTGATAAATTTTAATGTCATTTATATGAACATTGTAAAGGAAATCATAGCTCAATTTCCAATAATTGTTTTAAATATCTATGTCATTTGTTTTTTTCCAAGAAAATGTGTGAAAGTACTATAATTGTATAACACCCAATATCCGCTTATATTAGGTGTATTTATATATTTCATACATAAATATGTCATTGATTTATCCTTAATCTAATGATATGATTATTATAAGGGACTACGTCTCCATATACTTTAATTGAGGCTAATCTCAAAATTGCGAACCGTTAATATCCTAAAAGGTGTATATATATCCCTTGTCACATTTTATACCATGAATTTTTATATTCTAATGATATTTAAAATTTCATTTTATGTTGTTATTAAAATATTTTTATTCATGTGTTTCTTGGGTGTTATGAGACTTTATAACTGAAGCATCATTTTTAATGTTTTAATGATTTATTCTTCTAGATACTTCTCATCATGTTTTTATTTTTTCAAATGTTATTTATTTTTTATTTATATGACCATTGATGTTTTAAAATGTTAATTCCTTCGAAAGTTTCAATGTGGTATGGGACACTTTGATTCAAAAATATCATTATTAAATTATTTAATTTTTTTTTGAATTTGATTGATTATTTAAATTTCTTGAATTTATTTATTGTGATTCATGACTGAGTTGTTGAGAATTTCAATCGTTTATGTGTTTTTATTAGGCAATATAACTTTGATATTTGACAGGTTGTTTCACGATAAACCAAATATGGGTGGTTCCATGATAAACCTAGGGCGGGTGATCTCATGATATCTCTCTGATTCATTTGGTAATGTGACGGAGACAAACAATAATGTTTCTCCTAAGAGAATTATGGAATATACTATTATTGGTATTTGGAATTGAACTATATAAGTAGCTGTGATTACTACTATGTAAGTATGTCATGGATGCCACAATTTGCCATTATGATTTATGTTTTTTATTAGTTATTGATAAATCATATTATTTCATGAGGTATGTTAAAGAACTCATGTTTTTTGAATAAAAAGTTTGAATTCATTAATTTATATGTAATCATGGACTAATGTTTTCTTTCCATATTTTATAACCCTTAATGAGATTTTTTTTTCTTATCCTATGTTTTAGAAATTTTTTTCATAGGTTATAAAGAATGTTTTGAGAAAAAAAAAATTCAATAAGATTTCTATCAATAAAATAATTTTTTTTATTTAAAGAGTTTTTTTTGCTGTGGAAAAATTGGATATAGTAGAAGTGTCTACCTACTAATATTTGAAATTTAATGTAATTATTATAGCCTAAATCTTTAAAACACTAATCCTAAAATGTTTCTCAATGTGATTTCTTCATATAACTCATGATTAAGTAATGTTTAAGGATGGATCCTTACAATTGGTATCAGAAGTCAGATTAGATTACATTAGTGATTAGGTTGTTTTTTTAGCATAAGTGACAAAACCATAATTCTTGGCATATTATAAAGAATAATATTTATTATAGATAAATAGAATTATATAAAGATAACATTAATAAGTATATCATAGTGTTTACCCTCATTATAAGATAATATATGATGAATTTTTTGATTTACACACTCTGACCTTTTTGGTTTTAGAGGAAACGGTTGGATCTAGTAGTCACCAATGTAAAAATGGTTTTGAATAAAACTGTTATGGTTTCACTAATGATCAACCAAATGTAATGAGTAGGGTAAGATAACTCTTGTGGTTATTCTTAACCAAGTATCAGGAGTCATGATTGACCAATTGAACATTGGTGATTTTTAAGGAATCATATATGTGAGAAACGAATCTCTATGGAAGTTCAGGTAATAGTCCTAAAGGTAGGTATATTCAAAAACCTTTTTGTCAAGGATATAGAAGGAAACAATTAGGAAATTCATCAATGGAAAGAAAATATGTTATAAATGTGGTAATGAAAGCCATAAAGCCATAACATTCCATGGAAAAAAGAAGCATCTGGTTGACTCTAGGAAAGGGAAAGAAGATCTTTTAGGGGGATCAATTGAATGATTTATATGTGGTGTTCATGGACATTACACAAAAATATTTCTTAATAATAATGTTTGCGAATGTGATCAGTAGGGCCAAGTAAATATAAGTTAACCCAAACATAATTCAACTCAAAATGAAGATGGGGAAACTGATATTGACCTATGAATGGTATGAATTATTTTATAGCTCATGTTTCGACATCATTTAAATATTAGGACATCAGAAATTAATTTTTTTGTAGTTTGGAATTATAAAATAATAAGATAGAAAGACAATGATAAGTATAATGTTGAATTTTCGATGATTAGGATTTATACATTTTTGGAATTGAAGAGTTATGTTCGATATATGGATGATAATAATTTTTAATGTATTATATATGGGATAACATTGGAATATTTTTAGTATTTATAACTGTTATGTTTGTTATAGAAAAAATTAAATTGGGTAATAATTAACATTTCTTTTGTAGATAAAGATATAATAAATCATTAGGGTTTATATGAAAACTGAATTTGAGGAAATTATGTGTTTTCATTTTTTGGGATGCAAAATCTGAGGTATGAAATAACCATTGATGTTAAGACATGTTATGGATATTTTTTAAGAATTTATCTCATTTTATTAATGTTATCATAACTATATTGTTTTTTAAATGGAAAACATGCAGACTCTATGACAATCCGTCACGTCGTACAATTTTGAGGGTATCAAACCCACAACCAATGTGTGGCTGGGATTTATCACCTACCACTGAACTACACGATATCCATGGTTAGTATGACTAATTACTTTTTGATTAATGATATCATGGATCAAGAATAACTTGATTTTGGAACTTTTGTTTTATCAAATGGATATATATAATATAGAAAAAGGATTTGTTGCTTAATTGTTAATATTAATTTTTTATGATGAACTCTCTTTTAGAAAAACTATATTCCAAAAAAAATATAATACAATGAGATTTTATTAGAGGATAGAGGGTATAATTTTGTTTTTATGAATCTATGTATTTATTGTGGATTTATAATTATTCATGTTATTTCTGGAAGTGATTAACCTATCATAGATGATATATGATTATATAAATTACTTTTTATTATGATCCATTAAGAGTTGTCAATGAAGTTTGTAGATAAAGGTTAAGAGTTATCCTAGAAGACTATGTGATGAAATCATTATAAATTTTAGTTTTCATATTAGTTTGGAATGTTTTAAATAATTTTAAGGAAAATGTTTTGTTTAATGGTCTTGGTTGATGTCACGACCCGTCCCCTAGGGCTAGTGAGTAATAATCCCAATCTCAAATTCCATAGGCCAGGGGCTAGAGACAAGCACCGAAAGGCGTATTCCCTAAAACTGGAATGTGTTGCCTTTATAAACTATAAACTCACACAATCCAAACAAACAACCCGATACAAACACAAAGTAAACTATATAGAAATGTGGCTGAATACAGAAAATAAAGGGTCCAGAATAGAGGACCAATAAGAAAGTGCCAGAAAAACTAGAAAGACAAAGTAAAATAGAGTACAACTCCTATAAAACACTACCATGGATCATGCCTAAAGGGTAGGTATATCCCTCAAATGATCATATCTACGAATCACCTCGTCAAAGGTCCACCACTGAGCGGTCTCGGTTCCAGGTACCCTCGTCCTCAATCAGTGTTGTCCATCATCTACACTAGACACAACAATGTACGAGAGTAGCCCGTGTTGGGGGGAGTATAACAATAATCATTAAGAACCCCGAGACCCCATGATTGCCTCTCAAATCAAGAAATATTAAACAAAAAAGCATATAGACAGCAATCACACCTACTTAGGAATATTCCCCATGATATACGAAAGTTATCAAAAAATACCCACCTCACATAGGAGGGATGAATACCACATAGGTAATACCACAAAGGGAGATTAACAAACAGGTAAAGTACCCCATAGAATGACCTAAATCACAAGAACAATGTAAAGACAACCCATGCCATGATTTATTCTGGGGGTAGTAAAAAGTAACATCCCCAGTCACAGTGTCGAAAACACCAGCAATTTAGAGAAATCCTCCCAGATCAAGTATAGTGGTCCTACTGTGTCCCACAAAGGTGCTTCCCACTATCCTAGAACTACTAATGTACTCCTACCATCTTATATTGTGGGTCTTTCGTGTCACACTATGTCGCTCCCCACCATGGGTATGTCACGTCAAATAGAGGTGCTCCACCTCCTGGCCTGTTGAGGTTCTCCTCCTCTCAAGTATCATGGGTCTGCCACGTCACATAGAGGTTCTCCCCAATGTGGATCTACCACGTCACATAGAGGCCCACCCCATTGGGGCTATCGAGTCACTCCTAGTCGAATGTTCAGCAGCTGTCAAGTCTCAACCAGTCGTAGGGTTCCGTACATAGAGTGCTTGGGAGAACCTCTCTCCAAGCCATTGTTTATACGTCAAACGCCCAGAAGTCCCATGAAGAAGTATCCAAAAGTCTCCTCATTTCAAAAGAGACCAAACACAACAGATGGCACATCAATCAGACGGCTGGTCTATATATTATTCTCATTTTTGCACAGAGGGGCCGGTTGGATTCGGGGTTCGATCCATCATGGTTGTACACAAATATTATCCAAAACTCAAGTGGATTATATCAAAAGGGACGTCTCGATCTAAGGATACAGGTTCCATAGATGGTTCATCAAATGGACGCGTGGTTCTCAAGTTACAGACAAAAAGGAAAAATCGGGTTCGGATGGGCCCGGGTCTGGTCCGACCTGGTTGGACTAGCCCGAGACGATTCGGGTCCAGCTCGGTTGGCCTGGGCTGCAGTGGGCCCACCCACGCGGGCCTGGCCTGCTGAGCTGTGGTCCATCTAGCATGTTGGGTAGTGTCGTCTGCCTGAGCCAATATCAAAATGGGGTGTGCCCCCTTCGATTTTCCCGAACAGTCCATTAGACCATTCAGCTTAGTGGCATGCATGACCCAACAGAGGGGTCTCTCCCGGTCCTGCATGGCCGGCCAAAAGGCCGAACACACTTCGGTCCCCGCTATGGCCCCCCTACTCTACCAACAGCGTGGATGCAGGCCGCCGCTCTGCCATGCATTCGGTTGGTTGCCGGCCTCCACCCTACACCGCCATGCCCGATGGGCCGCATCCTCCTCATTAATCGGCAGCGCTGATGTGCTCCGCCCTTTCTTCCACATGGTCGGCCGGTTGTCAGCCACCGCCTTCTTCCAAGAGCCACTACGACTACCTTCCAAGCCCGAAAAATTAATCAATCACATATTCTCAATCCTTTCATCGAGGGATCCATGTCTATATATCCTACCCATCTAAACATCGTGTTTCCAACATCAATAAGTATTAGGTATTGAAAAACGCATGAATAATGTGTGAAGAATAAAAAGAAATAGGTGCAACGTTTATGTTCGGGACTATGGGCTTGTTTTTTTGGACATCATCGTATTTAATTTAATATATTAAGAATCAATAAGGTAAAATTCAAACATAAATAAAATCCCTACAATAAAAAATGATGGTGAGCACACGTTTGTGGAAGTGGTTTGGTGTTCTTCGTCCCCTGCAACTAGACTGCAAAGACATCACTCATTCTTCGATCACTAGTTTTGGGTTTCTATTTCTCTCATCAGCTATCATTTGTACCAACTTATTCCTCTAAGGGTTTGGCGTCACTGCACTTTGTCCGCACTTTTTTGATTGGTGAAGCAGTTCTAAGTCATCTCCCCAAGCTCCATATAAATAGCAGAAGGGGAGGATCTGTAACATTTGTGGAATTAATGGAGGCCCATTAATTAGGAACCTTCTTAATTCAACAATGGTGAAATTAGGCTGAATTGAATGGTCAAACCATTTATTGGCTTGACACGACGCTAGTCCCACATTCCCTGATGTCCGTTGGAGGAAGAGATTGAAAATAAAATATCAAATTAATTTTATTTATTTATTTTAAAAAGACCCAAAACATAACATTTTCTCTAGACCTACTAAGTTCAATGTGAAGTCTCCCTTAATAAAATCTAAGACCTATGGATTCAACGCTATCCACCGATTTTAAATCTGGGCACTGGTAAAAAGATAGAAAATTCCACTCATGCCTTTACTGAACGAGCACAAAAAAAGTTTAGAAACATATTAACAGTCACCCTTGACCCACGCCGGTCAAGGTTAGGCTCTGTATAAGTGAAACACACCCCAAAAAACCCAACAGTAATATCAGATTTCCAATACGAGTTATCGATTAAATGTTAAGGATTTTTTTAAAAAAATTATTGTCACTTGTGGCCCTCATCTTCCAATATCAGCATTTTACTAAAGAAATCATACCCTCACAAGTCCAGTGGTGGTCTCATATTTTTATTCCGCGTTATTTTTTGTGAGTTATAAGCAGTTGAAAAATAAAATAACTTTATCTAATTATTTTTTTATGGTTATGACCATTTAGGGTTTGTCACCATAGGTTTCCCCCAACTGAACATAAGTCACACTTATGGTAAACCCACCATCCTGAGTGCAACGACGCCCTCACATTTCTAATCCAATAAAATATTTAATAGTTATTTGACTTTTTCAGTAAAACTACTTAAGGGCATTAATTAATGATTGAAAAAAACTTCGATGGTTCATCCCCTGTACTCCGACTCTCAAAATCGTGCGCCGTTAGATTTTTCGATCATGTAATAATTTCATATAATCAAAAAAAAAAATATGGAATTTCCAGGACATTAAATTCTCCCCAACATCGAGCTTTATGTCACCAAAAGCCACATCAAATGGATAAAATCAAAAAAAATGTTTGGAGCATGAATCTAAGCCTCCTCCTCCCATGTGCTCTCTAGGAGGTTCACATTCTTCCATCATACTCGTACCAGAGGTATCGAAGGCCCACGAAAGACCAGCTCTTCTCAATCATTAGTCTCTACTGGAACCACTGTAAAAATCACCCCATCATCAAAGTCCAACTCGTCGTGGTCGATGATGTGAGATGGGTTATAAAAGTAACTCCCCCGCTAGAATATGTGGAAGACGTCGTGCACCCATTGCAACTGCGGTGGAAGAGCCAATCGGTTTTCTACCTTGCATATCCTCTGATGTATCAGAAAAGGAGAAATAAACATTATTGATAACTTGACAGCTCATCCAAATATATGTAGTCCATGTCGAGGAGAGACTTGCATTAATACGGTGTACCCATTATAGAACTCCAAGGGTATCTCTATCCTGTCAGCATAAGACTTCTGCCAGATCTATGCAGTATTCACTTGCTAACAAGTGATACATTGTGATACAAACTCAGCCACTTCTTTCATCATCCTTGGCCTCCAGTACTGACGCTGGAGGTCCTGGTACATCTTCACCACACATGGTTGTACCGATAGAGGGTATGTATGGAACTCCCTATACACATCCTCTTGTAGTGCTACCGGTACCATAATACATCCTTTGAAGATGGTGGTCTGATCCCCACCTTTAGAAAATCCATCAGGTTCCTTCCCTATTGATATTTGATCATGTCGAGACTAGTAGAAAATTCCCCCAAGCTACGCCTCTCTGAATTGATGAAGTAGAGGGGGTGTAACAGTAATAGACTATAGGTAAATTGCTTCATCTTTATCCGTGAAGGATATTTGTAGCTCAACTAGGTACTCAGACACCTCACTCAGTAGTTGTGGACAAGACCTCTTACATAGCATGTCTTCTACCACGTTCCCCTTCTCAAGAGTATAGACTATCTCAATGTTATATTTCTAGAAGGACTTTATCCACTCCTTTTGGGAACTTGAAACTCAAAACTCATACTACCACAAGGGTATAGTTGGCCGACTCATAAGTGATCGGTTTCACCCTTCTATGCAAGAGAGTATCATGTGCAACCTAGGATTCCTTTTTCACTAACCAAGGAAAATCACATTCCAACATTGTAGGTAAACCGCAAATTTTATTCTTAATACTCTCAATTAGAGTTTGAACTGTGGATATCATGTCCATACCCAAACTAATGTCATAAGACCTCGATGCTACCACCAATAGGTTCCAACTGAGACTCTCGCCTCAAGGGTTAGATCACACTGTTAGCATAAGTGTGATTATAGATTCTCCTCCCAAATGTCTCTCCATACATGAGGGTCAAGTCAATGTATTAACCAAAAATCTAGGTCTTTGAATAGACTTGTGAAAGGAAGGAATTTTTGGTACCATTGTCTATTAATACCCTAGCTAGTAGTACACATTGATCTTCCATAGAATCATTTCTTGAGACATTAGGTCTCATTCCTTGACCATATGCAGCTACTACCATCCACTGTACTCCAGCTCCTTGAGCCTGGGGGGGACCACAAAGTGGGGTGGTTGTAACATGATGAAATATAGACCACCTCATTCTTCTCTCCTAGCTTTTCTTCTATGTCTTCTTCTCTGCAGATTAATTTTTCCCTAACACTTCCTCTTCACAATACATTTTACATTCTTAAGTCTTTGAGACTGGCGTCAATTTCTTCCATTACCACTAATAACATTAACTGGCAGTATCCGCTCAGCCAAAGAACACTCAACCACTGAGGATCTCTATAGAACCCCAGCATATGTTGGAATCCATAGAGGAAAGTTGCTGGCTCATTTGTCTCTAAATAAACCTCATTTAGAGGTCTGAGCCCTAATGTAGTGATTGTATTGTATTCATCAAGTAGTTGATATGGTCGGTATGCCCCTGATGTATACTCAGATACTGACATTTATTCCTACAAAAGCTGTAGAAGCTCAAGGGAACTCTTTGCCACCCCCTCAAGCATGTCCTCATCCACCTATGGGTTGGGATCACCTTGGATCCTTCTGGGTATGTGATACTAAAACATGTTTAAGCCACTAAGCCTCCATGTGTCCCCTACAGGTAATACCTATTGTAACTACTGACCAACTTGTAGTGATATAGCTGGAACACTACTCGAAGGCACCATCCCAGTAAACGGCCCATGTACTGAATCCTCATGGTCATGTAATTGAAAAGACCAGTAGCTAGAATCACCATATTCTCTACTGGTGTCTCTACTAGGTGAAAAACTCTAGCCACTACCTTCATCCAACCCTCAACTACATGGGAATATGACTCACCTAGAAAACTCAGAGACCTTTGCCGCAAGAACTCATGCAACATGCTATGTCGGCATGCATCCTCTATTGGTGGAACTGGTGGAAGCACTCATCCAATAGGTAGTTGTGATTCTTGTACACCACTCGAAGGTGATAACTCCATAAGACGCCCCTACACCGAGGTCTCATTTCTCGGTTAGATGTCATCTCATACTTTCTTGGTAATGTTGCCTGGCTATTTATGTGGTGGAATTCTGATAAAGAACGGGTGTGCCATATTCATTATGTTATACGTGGTGAGCCGACTCCTATAAATCACAAGAAATGATTTTCAAAAACCATGTAATCAATGCATCCGTGTACTGAGTCAGAAATCAAAATTCATGGTCCTGGTCTATGGATACATCGGCCGCCGCACCAACAAAGGACTCCCCGAACAGAAAACCATACTTATAACACACAACCGTATACCTTTATAGAATAGATCAGAGTTCTAGTTCTTCAGTTTAACTGAACCTCCCTCTAATACGACATTGTTACAACCCATCCCCTGAGGCCCGTGCCGTGACTACCCCATCCCACCTTCCATAGGACATGGTTTAGTGAAAAGCACCGAAAGGCATATTCCCTGAAACGAAAAGGTATTGACTTTATAAACCTGTACACTCATACAAACCAACCAACTTCTAAATACGTGAAAAAAATAAAATATATAGTAAACAAGGTGTGTAAAGTAATTAACGGGGCCAGAATATAATCCCCACTGAAAAGATCCTGAAAAACTGGAAATTACATGTAAATCTGAGTACATCTCTTATAAAAACTCACCATGGATCCTACATGAAGGGTAGGAATAACTCTTGAACGATCGTCTCTACAGATTACCTCTTCAAAGGTCCACCATTAAGTAGTCTCCCTTCCAGGTACCCTCATCCTCAGTCAGCACTATCTGTCGTCTACAATTGACACAACAATGTGTGGGCATAGACCATGCATGGGTGAGTATAACAACACTCCACAGGGACCCCAAGACCCCTAAATGTCTCTCAAATCAACAAATGATAAACCACAAAACATAGAAACAACAATACACCCAATTATGGTATATTCCCATACATATACCTAAGTTATCAGAAAATACCCACCACACACAAGAGGGAAGAATACACCATACGTAATACCATGAAGGTAGATTACCACACTGGTAAAGTACCTAATTGAATAACCTCAATCAAAAGCACGAGTTAAAGAAATCTCACACTAGGATTCATTCTTGGTGTAGTAACAAGTAATGTCCCCAGTCACAACGTCAAACTCCTCGGATACAGGAGAACTCTCATTCTATATAGTACAGTGGGCATGCCGCGTCACAGAGAGGCACTTCCCACTACCCTCTGCCTGCTGATGTACATCTCCTGTCGAGTACCATGGGTCTGCCACGTCAAAAAGAGGCTCTCCCCACTATGGGTCTGTCACTTCACAGAGAGGCACTCCCCTCGTGTCCTGATAAGGTAATCCTCCTATCAAGGTACATGGGTTTGCCACGTCACACAGAGGCGCTCCCCACCATGGGTCTGTTGTGTCACACAGAGATGCTCCCCACTGGGCCTATCAGGTCACTTCGAGTCAAATGGTCTGCAGTTGTCATGTCACAGTCAGTCGTAGGGTTACGTTCATAGTGCACTTGGGAGAACCGCTCCCCCAGCCATCAGTCATATCTCAATCTCCCCAACTTCCCACAAAGAAGCATCCCAAAGGCACACCAAATTAAAATTGACTCAACACAACAGATGGGGATCCTATCTGACGCTCAGTCTGTAAGTTATTTTTGTATCTACTCTATGGGCCCCGTTAGATTAAGGGTTTGATCCAACTCGACATTACTCCCACTTTACTCAAAAATCAAGTTAATTTTAGCCAATGGACTCTCTAGATAAAAGGATTATGGTGCCGTCGATGATTCTTCAAACAAACGACTAGTTATCATGTTACGACCAAAAGTAGAACTAGGTTCAGATGAGCCTGGGTCCGGTCTGACCTGGCCCGACTCGGCCACGACCGACCTGAACCGATTCAGGTCGATCATTCCCGATCCAGGTATCACCCAGTTGGTTGAGGCCTTGGTGGTCCCAGTCTACGGGCCCGAGAAGGGGGCGGCCCGCCCCAGCACTCAGGGCGTGGCCTGGCCTACTAGACAATACCTAGTGGCGCGGCCCGCTGGGCGCGACCTGGTGGCACGGCCAGCCGGATGGCACTGTCCGCCCGAGCAGGCACCAAAGGGGGGTGATCGCCTTCGGTTTTTTCTAAATGGTACATCATATCGTTCAGCTAGGTGGAAGGTGTGACCCACATTAGGTGTCCCTCCGGATCAGAAACTTCTGGCTGGAAGGTCGGCACGTCTTCCTCCCGGTGTCACAGTCGCACTCCACTGCTCTTCCATGGATGGCCGGAAGGTCGGAAGACCTTTGGCCTTCATTGGGGCCAAGCAGCTTTAGCCCCCCCTGCTTCACCTGCGGCGCGGACACATTTCCCCACTCAGCCGCATGGTCAGCCAGTTATCGGCCGCCACCCTTCCCCACTACGTCTAACGGGCCGCGACCTCCTCACCAACCGAAGAGGTGGACACTTGCCACCATTCCTTCCTCACAGCTATCCAGGTGCTGACCACCGCATTATTTCACGAGCCACTGCAACTTCGTTCAAATCCCAAAAAATTAAACGATCACATATTCACAATCCTTATGTTGAGGGCTCCATGTCCATATATTGCGCTCAGTAAAACTCCTTGTCTCCATCATTAATAATTATTATGTGTTGAAGAACACATGAAGAACACATGAAAAATATTAAGAAAGAGGAGAATGAATTATCTGAGGGATTATGGCCATGTTTGTTTGGCCATCATCATCGTGAATTTTGCATATGAAGAATCAGTAAAATAAATTCAAACATAAATAAAACCCATAACTCAAGAACGATGGTGAGAACTCGTTTATGGAAGTGGGTCGATGTTCGTCATCTTTCAAAACTAGCCTCCAACGATGTCACTTGTTTCTCGATCTCATGTTCGAGGTTTCGGTATTTCTCGGCACCTTCCACTGGTATCAGCTCCGTTCTGAAATGGATTGGCATCAATGCACTTTGTCAGCACATCGTTTCTTGGTGAGGTAGTGATGAAAGCTCTACCCAAGCTCCATATAAATAAGAGAGGGGGAGGGTGTGCACCCCTTTTGGGATTAATGGAGGCCCATTAATTAGGAGGCTTCCTAATTACACATATGTGAAGCTAAATAGAATTAAAATTTCATGCAATTTATTGTCTTGACGCATCGCTGGTCACACGTTGCCGCTTGTCCTTTGGAGGAATGGAATGAAAATAAAATAATAGATTTATTTTATTTATTCCTTTTATGAAGTCCCAAAACCTAACTTTTTCAAGAACTACTACGTTCAAATTGTAGTATCTCTTAAACTAATCTCAGTCATGCGGATTCAACAATGTCCTCAAATTTTTAATCCAAGCATCGATTCAAATGATAGAAAATGCCGCTCTTTCTTTTATCAACATACCTGAAAAGAAGATCAGAAAATTATTAACAGTAACCCTTGACCCACGCAGGTAGAGGTTAGGCTCTATCTAAGTGAAACACACCCCAAACTACCCAAAATTAATATCGAATATCCAATACAAGTTGCCCTTTATAAGTTATGGATTTTACAATAATGTAATTGTCACTTAATTATTCTATTTACGGCCAAAAACAAACATTCACTAGTGGCATGTCCCCGCCAATGATAGTAACTCCCTAAAGAGAGAATACCCCTAGCAATTTAGCAGTGGTATCGAATTTTTAATATGAGTTACAATTTAAGAGTTATAAGAATTTGAAATATGAAATAACTTTATTTAATTATTTTATTTATGGTTATGGAATGTTTGGGTTTTCTCACCATAGGCTTGAACCGACTAAAATTATGTCGAACCTAGGGTAAACTCACCATCCTGAGTGCAATGGTGCCCCTGGATTTCTAATCGAAGAAACTGTTTAAGTGATATTCTACTATTCCAGAAAAACTACTTCCGCGCATTAATTAAAACATAATAAAATTTCGACAGTTCAATCTGGTCACTCTGGGCCTCGGAATCGCGTGACGTCAAATTTAACAATGATGAAATAATTCCACATAATTAAAAATATTATACTAAATTTTTGGGACATTACTGTTGAACTGTTGGTATCATTAGTTGAATTTTTTATATTAAATGATTATTATTTTTGGGTGATTATCTAATTTTGTACTAACCATTTTGGTTAAGGATAATTTCTAAAGACTAGGGAAAAATATAGTTCATATTTTGATGATTATGTGATTATCAATAAGTTTATTCTAGTTCTTCATATGTGACAAATTCAACTTTAATTCTCATCATTTTGAGAAAATATGAGTTTGTGTTATAAATTTATTAAACAATGAAACTCATCTCGAAAAGTATGTATATTTCCTTATATTTTTTAGTCCATCTCATAAAAAATTCCATAAATTTAGGAACAATAGTATTAAAAAAAATTTATGTTTACTTTCCCTATAGGGGAATCAAAAACTGTGTAACCTATCAAATGCATATGGTTTTCGGGTAGTTATATTTCTTCTAATCATGTTTTTTATCACTCTGCAGCAGAACATAATGGTTAGTTTTTCTTCCATATCCATATATTCCTACATAGAATCCTAGTATGTGTTATCTAAGGGGAACTTTTTAATTCTATTTAATTCTTATTATGTGATAGTTTTGGTTGACTTTTTTTCCAATATGGGATTCATAATGATGTTTCCATGCCCCATTTTAAAATTATGAGGACACACTTTTCAAAAGGGGGAAGGATGTAACGACCCAAATATTTATAAAATAATACATTTTTATATTTATTAATATTTATAAACAAGATATTAATTTTATGTTAATGAGGATACGTTTTCTGAAAATGTACTATACACACAACAATGGATTTCATTGAAATCTTATGTGGCACACAACTTTGAGTTATACAGAAAAATATTACAATAATAATATTTTTTTAAAATGTAGTTAATGAATAGCCATTGGAATGGGGGGAATTAATAGTATCAACTAATTTTTAAAATATTTATTAAATATGCTTAAATAATGATACTTCATCAACCAAATTTATTATAAATGGAAATAAAACTCAATTGAATATAAAGGATGTGTTTTTATTAAAAACATATTTAAAAATAGTATAGTTGTCTTTACAAAATCATATCACTCATTATTAATTTTTATATTATGAAAAATATACTTCATATATTCAATTTAATGTTTTAAATTCACTTTATATGTTTTCAATATATTATATGAGAACAAATTCAAATTTTTGGATAAAAGATGATTTTTTCTAAAAATGCAGTTTTACCGCCATATGATGAAAACCCATTTTTAATTCTAGTTTTTACACCTTTATCAATTTTATTTTTCTAAATAATATTATTCTATATAATAATAACATCAAAATTTACTTTGGAAAACTTTTTCATAAATTTATGATAAAGTTCATTTGTAATGAATTGTGAAAAATGTCACATTTTAACTCAAAACTAAATTTTCCACTAATTTATTTATATAGATAGATTGTAATTTTATATGGTTTTAAAGTATAATTTGATTATATTATTATTTATTGATACAATGTTGTTCATTGTATATAATATCACTTTTAAATTGGATATAAACAAATGTCAGTCTTTTAATAGTTATTACTTATTAAAAAACACCACTTTTTGGTTTTGACAATGGGGATAATTTTATATTAATTACTGAATATTTTGGGTTTTGAATATTAAAAATTGATTCCAAATTTGGAATTTGAAGGTCCAAATTATGTGGATAGTTACTTTTTTGGATATTATGAATACTAACTCCAATAATTATTCATTTACCATAGTTAAAGGGCAAATAGAGTAAATACGGGTAAAAAGATAATATTATAATAATATTAAACTACCCTAACACATGTTATAATCTTATTAGATTAGATATTTGCGACCATGTGCATCCTTGGGTCCATTTGGGGATTTCATGGAACCACATGTGTGTGATAATGACATTTTAGACGATTTAATTTAAAGTATAGAAAAATATTACATAAACATGTATCCTTTACTAAATATTTTTTTGTGGTATTATATAAATACTAACTTGGACAATAAATTCTAATAATGATGATAAGACGATTTATTAAATCATGATATTTTATTTATAATTATTATAAATCATATAAATAAATATAATTATGCCACAATGATGATGTCGTGATTACCATATTAATGAATGATTTAAATAAATGAGATTATAATTATTTTAAAACTTTTATATTAAAACATTTTATTCAATAAAAGAATTTTATGGATGATTATTTGTTGTTATATTTTAAATAATGATGATTTTTTCAAATAATAATTTTTGTTATATATTTTTAAAAATTTCATGATATGAATAGTATAAAAATGGACATAAATGTGTTTTTAAAACAAATTCAATTTTATGATATGTAATAATAGTCCGACAAATATATGATTCGACCTAGTGATATAAATACGTTTTATCATGTCATTAATGAATTACATGAGGTTCTACTGGAATTTTATAATAACTATATTAACCATATAGTATGAAGATACATGAAGATATGGAAAGAGTTCAAGTAGTTAACTATGGTTTAATCCTAAAAGAAAAAGATAAATATGAGACCTAGACCTTTCTAAAACATATTTTTTTATTGGTTTTTGGCACAAAAATCATCCTATATTTTAATTAATTTTTTTGGGACCATTTGAAATATAAAATAACATTATAATAATATAATATTTATATACCTTTCTAAAGTGCCCCTCCTCCCCCTTATAAAAGAGCATCACCTATACCATTTTAATCACTCCTACCAATCCTCTTATCACATTAATGTTCTCCCCAAACAACCTCAAAATATCTCTCACTCCCTCCTAAAAAATATACCTTGGTAGAGGAAAACTCATGAAAGCCTTTTGGCTCATATTAGAATAAGATACCAAATTTAGAGGTAACATCTACTCTTAAGTTCTATTATTTTACTTCTCCAATCACTATTTTATTCATATTATTGTATTAAATTACAAAAAATTTCTTCTAAATACTATATGATTTTTATGGGATGTATTAGTACAACATTTACACACTCATCCATCTAATGAATATGAACACACTATTTCTGTGTATGGAGAACTACTGCCTCACGAAACGATGATGGTTAAATTTTCCACTACCACCTCTCATAGTGGAAATTATGATAGAACTATATTAATATGTTATATATAATATATTTTTATATTTTCTCTGTTATTATTTATTTTTCATTAATAGCATACCATTATCTTTTTTCTAATGTGTACATATGATAATTTCATTTGATGAATTGTGGACTAACCCCACTCGATGTGATATGGAATGTTCATTCCATACATGTAACGTAAAATGTATATAGTAAATAAACATAAATAACATATAGAAAATATGATATAACTATGGAATTATAGTATAGATATGTTCCATTTAGTTTAGATTCATTTAAATATCATAAATAAATGAAAGCATCATTCATGCCTACGTACAACATACCGTCTACATGAATGGTGAATTTTATTTCTTATCTCTATTTGTTATGGACAATTTTAAATAAATATATAATATATATAAATGATATTTAAATAATGAATAAATTTTTTAGATAATGGAATTTTGACCACATAGACAATTTTTAATTAAAACAAGTTCATTTTTGTCTCACGTAACGAACATCCTAAAAATGACCTATATAAACTTGAATAATTATATGATGGTTATAAAAAGGTAATGTGTGAAATAAAATGAATAATTAATTGAAAAATGTTCTGAAGAATTTATAAATAAACTTATTATTATTATTTAGGTATATACAGAATTAATTAGACAAGTTAGACTCAAGGTAAGGAAACCATTAACCCTCATCTTTTAGTCAACGACTTATTTTTTGTTATGTTGTTCCATTTCGTCATTATTATGTACAGATATCTTATATTATAACTATATTTTTTTAAATTTTATATTCAAGTGACAAGTGACATTTTTTATCCCATCAACTCATTTTCATAATTTTTATGTGATGCAGTTAGGCTACTGAATATTCATAAGTGAATTTTTATACTCAATTTCCACTCATTTAGTTTTATATATAATTTATTTTTTATATAATGCCTTTATAATGTGAGGAATCAATTTTATCCATTTATGTTGTAATTTCCACATCGCTTTGTGTGGATATAGTTTTACAACACATAATCACTTCATTGATAAATTCAAATGTCATTTATATGAACATTGTAAGGGAAATCTTATCTCAATCTCTATTTTTATGTAAAATATAAATGTCATTGGGTTTTATATTAAAAGAATATGTTTTAATTACCTCAGATTGTTTTAAACTTAATACCAAATTACATTGGGTTATTTAATATTTTTCACACATAATTTTTTCATTAATTTATCATTAATTTAATAATGCAATATTTGTAAGGGACTACATCTCCATTTCCATTCATTAAGGCATATCTCAATATTTTGAACCATTAATAACCTATAAGGTGTATATATAACCCTTTTGAAATTTTATTTAAATAATTTATATATTCTGGTAATATTTAATTCTTCATTTGATGTTATTATTTAATTATTTTTATTCATGTGTATCTAGAGTGTTACGATTGTCTTTAACAGAAACATCATTTTAAATGTTTTAAAGATTTATTTTTATAAATCAATATCATTAATTACCATGTTTTCAGAATGGTATTAAGGATTTATTTATTTGTTAACATATGTATTTAATGTTTTAATTCCTTTGATGGGAGGATACATCATAATCCAAATATGGGTGGTTCACTAATAAAACTATGGTGGGTGAGCCCAAGATAGAACATTAATTAATTGGGTAAAGTGACAGAGGTAAATATTAATGTTTCTCCAAAAAGATTTATGGAATATACTGTGATGGGTATTCTAAATGTAACTCCAAATATTATTGTGAAAGATACAACGTAAGTATGTAATGGATGCCTCAAGTTACCTTCATGATTTATGATTTCTATTAGTAATTAAAAAATATAATGATTTCATGAGGGATGTGATAGATCTTATGTTTTATGATTAAAAAGAATGATTTTAATGATTTGTATGTATTCATAGACTACTATTTTCTTTTCTTATTTTATTACACTTACTAAACATTTAATGGTCATACCTAGTTGTTGAAATGTTTTTCACATTGGAAAAGGTATGGTAAGAGAATGGAATAATTATCGAAGATATATATCAGGTAAATAATTATTGTTTTATTTAAATATTTTTATTGTTGTGAAAAAAATGGATAGAGTATAAGTTTCTACTTTCTAATATTTGAGATGTAATGTAATAGTTATGGACAAATTATCTAAAACTCTAAAACTAAAAATATCATCAATGTGAACTCTTGACATAACTCAAGATTATGTAATGTTTATATCTGGGTCCTTACATAATGATCATTCTAGATAGATATTTAGTCACTTACCATCATTCCATAATTATCATTGAAAAATTGGTACATTATTCATGGGTATGTATAGGTAACTGTCTCTCTGAGTATAATGTTGATTCCTTTTTCAAATGAATATTTAATTATTTTTATTAAAATTATAATTTATTCATAAATATGATAATTATTTCTCTTTTATTCTTCTGTATATGTTATAAAAATAAACCCTTTGACCATTGTTGAGCTGCCAATGTTATTTTTGAGTCATAAACCGATTTTGGTAAAAATCCTGATGTAAACTTTATTATTTTATTAGTTGTATAGTACATTGTAAGAAGCGAAATAAAATTAATCATTGAAATTTAAAAATATATCATGAATGTATTAAATTAAGATAAGTTTATTGTATAGTAAGTTAAATTACGTTCACCTGAATTGAAACTTGTGGTATGGGATTATTGACTCATTTTTCATTCCATGAGGCATAATTTATTATCATGAACCAAATATGTTATTTATTAGGTACGTATTGAAAATTTTACAATAATATGAAAAATTAAATTAAATTATTTTTATTTACATGATTCGTTTGACTACTAATATTTTTGGGTTTTATGATTTATATGTTATAAGGAATTTTCATCTCAATTTTCAATCTATTGAGGCATAATTGTTATTATAAACCTAGATTCTTATATATATATATACTACCTTTGATAGGTTATATAATTAATCCATTTACTATCACTATATTATCTGTTTTTCAATATTATTGTTTCCTGAGTCTTATGAATTAAAATTTTCACATTTTTTAGGGATGTTTCAGATTATTATAACCAATATATTATTTTATGTAAGGAAAAGTAAAAAATTCCTCACTTTTGTTTTTAATTACTATGATATTCTTAACAGGGGAATAACAAGAGGATATGCTTGGTAATAAATAGTATTTTGAAATTTAAATGACTTTAATTAATCATGGAAATTTATTTATAATTTTTGGAGAAGAAATAATTACTTAAAATGAATACAAACACCTGACACGGTAATTATTCATTTCGTTGAAAAATAGAATAAATGATATAAAAAATTATAAAAGTAGTATAATTTGAAATAATTATTGTGAAAATTTTAATTTTATACAAATATATCATGTTAGGGATGTATTAAAATATTTTATTCTTATTTTATTTGTTTTAATGGTGTTATAAAAATCCAATTATATGAATATTTTTAAAAGTAACATTATGGATATTTTATTAAAATCATATTTTACTAAATAATATGAAATATTCATGAAAATATTATCTACCAAAATATTATTATTATATGATGTAATATATGAACCCTATTCAATTTATAGTTCTCTTTTCCCTATTATAGTATCTATCATTACCCCCAAAGAGTAAAAAACTTGATGCCATAACAAGTACGAAAATGGTTAATTGTGAGTTTAAACAAAAAGATATGGGAAAAAATTTGTTGTAAACATTTAAAAATTTTATTTTTTGAGATTATTTTTACTCTTCCTCATCTTATTTCATAATATAAATAATTTTATGCCATTTTAAATTCAATTTTCATTTATATTAATTTAATATTTTATGAAATTATAAAAGTGACCCTCCCCACTTTTACAATAAAGAAACCAAATTTCATTTATTCAATAATGAATCATTTTATTTAATCCCATACCATCCATAACCATTAATAAAACCCCTAAAAACATTATTTATTTATTTTTTGTTTTTGACATAATTATATCATTAGAGGCATTAATGTGTAATGAATAAATAGTTTTTTAGGAAGATATAAAGTTCTTAAAGAAGCATTTTTGTATTATTTATATTTCTACCTTCCTAACACATTTATAAACCATGATGATTTAATATAATTAGTATATAC
The DNA here is from genome assembly GCA_963277665.1 of Viscum album. Classification (NCBI taxonomy): domain Eukaryota; kingdom Viridiplantae; phylum Streptophyta; class Magnoliopsida; order Santalales; family Viscaceae; genus Viscum; species Viscum album. Next base: position 1,115,336,289 of record OY728131.1, read on the forward strand.
CTTGTAATACCATGATAATAATTTAATGTAATAACTTATATCCACATCCAAATTCCTTCAAATAAGAATGGAATCCATCATTTATGTGTACAACGGTTGACCGCCTCACAGACCGATTTAATTCCTTATCCATCACAACCTATAATGACTAATTATAATGATGGATTTAATGTATATATATTATAATAATTACATATTTATTATTATTAAAATGTAATATATCATATAATTTTTCACTTTCTTTTCACAGGAAAATTATGATGTTTTTCATATGTACATGTGGACTACAACCTCCGTGAAACGTTGTGATTCATTTTTCATCACAAAATAAAATGGATGGTATATAAATATTTTTTAAGATGTGATATTTTTTTATGTTTTGATTATCAATATTAAATTAATGAATATTACTTACCTTATTTCAATAATGGTCGTTAAAAAATAGAAACATTTCTAATGAGTACTTCCGAACTACCACCTCCATGATTGTAATATAGATCATTTTTAATAACCATATTTAATGGTTTCATATAAATGTATAATTAATTTATATAAATAATAATTATAATATAATTTTTATTTATATTTTATAGAATAATGACTAATTTGACCATTGTTATCCTACTGAAGTCATTTTGGACTTATGAATTTAATATCTCTAAAACATCTGACATTAACATAAACGATTATATAATTGTTTATAATTTTAGATAAGTGAATTAAATAGAAAAAACATGACGAAGTTTCTAACGTATGTAATTGACTAACATATATATTTTTATACATGATGATAAATAATATATTTGACATGTAAAAATGGAGGTAAGGGATTTCATGTCAATTTCCTTTCATTGAAGAATATTTTAATGTTTTGAACCAAATATATATTATATGGTGTAGATAAATACACTTGTATATATTTTATCATGAATTATTAATACTACTTGATATTTGTTGTTTAAATTATTATTATTTTATCCATGGATATTTTAGTTGAAATTTAACATGTGGGAAAGGGATTTTTAACTCAATTTTATTTTATTAGGATATAACACCTTTTAATTGATTTTTTTAAGACATGATTATGTGTGATTTGATCTCAATTTGGGTTGATTATTTATTTGTGTAGACTGGGTCTTTAAATTTGTTACTCATAATCTATCCATTTGTTATTTCTCAATTCAATAAAATGACATTTTAAAAGTTTGTTAATGTCAAACTCTCTTTCTTGGTGGAATTTATTAATGTAATGAGCCTAACATATTTTCTATGGATTATATACACCCATTTGATATTTTATATCATCAATATAATTATTTTCATGATATTTAATGATTCTTTTTATTTTATTGTTTCATGGGCCATACAATTGAAAACATAATAATGTGGAAAATGCATTATGATACTATCCCTTTTCCATTCAAGATAGATTATGTTCAAGTTATTTTGGGAGGAATCACACTTTAAAATTTTCTTGAATAAAATATATTTTATTATCCTCATGTTTGGAACGTGGTTTACAAATTTGGTTTCCATTTATCCCCTAATTGAATAAATAATCATCAACAATGTTCTCTGTTTGTTCTACCGATCTTATATATTATTTTAGATTGGGAATCTTTCTCTTCCATATAAATTTTTTCAAAAATGTTTTAAAAAATGTTATTTTATAAATATAAACTATTTCATAAATCTATTTAAAATGGTCTTTTATCTTCATTTAAAATGTTTCAAAATTGAAATTTCTCAAAGTTTTCAAATGTACCACTTCAAAATACAATTAAAAAATGTTTGAAAACAACGTTTTTTTAACATTTAAAACATCAAAGGATTTCATTCTATAATCTAGAAAATTTTATTTGAATATATCTTATTATGTTACTTATGTTATTTTCAAAAAATAGTAGTCTCACAGTATTTTATGTATATTTACTTTTTAAAATTTATTTTCAATGTGAAATGGGTATTTTCCTCAAAACAAATTTAATGGGGGTTTAATAATTTTCTCATTCATCAATGTCCAAAACGCTAGATGATTCTTATAATAAACATTGGATATTTTTTATTTATAGAATACTCATTCTTTATAAGGATATATTATAATTGTTTCAAGGATATTTTCAAAGAACACATTATTTTCCACACGTTAATTATGTTTTTAAAGGAATTGTATATTTTAATGTATATAGAAATAAAAAACTTCCAATCTATAATATCCTTTATTTTATGTTTCGATTAACTTATAAGATTTCATGTTTTCATTGAACAAAAAACTTAATCCCTTAATCATGGTGATTTATGTTTTGAAAATGGGGTTTTAAAAGGAAAGGGTGTTTTAATATCCCTATTTTTTCTTATGGGTGATAATATTATTTTTAGAACTCCCAGATTTTATGTGTCTTGATTATATTACGGTTCTTTTTATTTATTTAAGATGATGGGTGGTTCCGTTATAATCCTATGAGATGTCATACTATTATATCTCATCAATTATTTGGGTATAAGGATGGAGTTAACCAATTAGGATTCTACTAAGACAATATGGGAATATACTGTAACGATTATTCCAATTATAACTATGACGGTTATTTTTTGTGTAACTGAAATGGCTATTGAAAGGATAATTTCTATGGTTATCCCATTTATAATAGTTATATAAAAAATATGAAACATGTTCCTCTATGTATTATTTGTTATTTATATGGGTTTTCATAGAAATATTATGATTTTACAAGGTAATACAGTTAGTCTATATTTAATGAAATTTATTTACAAATTCTTATGGATGAAAAGCTATGGGTTTTAATGATTAATTTGACCATGGATAAAATAATAAGTCACATTATTATGAATCTTACGACTCTTGTATTTTTTAAAATATTTATTCCACAATTCATGATTAATGATCCATGTATTTATGGGTATGATTTCTTTTATTTAATGATCGGGAACTATTATTATTTCATTATAGAATTATTGTTATCTTATTACCTCAATGAAATTTTACTATCAATGATTATGTTTAACCATACTATGTTTTTGAGCTCACATTTATAATATTTCTTTTTAACTAGGTTATGAATAAATGTGGTGAATAAATTGAGTCTAGAAAAGTTTCAAATGTGAAGAAAATAATGGGAGAAAATGAATAATTACTTTGGAAAATGAAAAAATCGGTATAATTGGAAAAATAATTTCTTGAAGTAATATGTGTTATTAATGTAATAATTTTTCAAAATACTATACTAGCATAAATATAAAGTGGTCCTTAGGCATGTATGTTATCAAATATTTCATTTTCATTTTGTATGTTTTGGATAAAGAAAATTGGGTCACATTTATCAAAATCAATGTGATAAATTTAATTTTTATGTTTTTATCACTTGGATTAAGAGTGTGAGTTTGAGTCATTAATAGTTGTTATCATATATGAGTTTAGATAACTCTATATATTGGAATGTTTTCATGTGAGGTTATATTAATTATTATGTATTCCATCATGAGTTTATAATCTTTAGGTTGATAATAAGTTCAATGAATTAAACACCACTTTCATGGTTTTATGTTATGGAATTTTAAGCGTACTAATGATATTTTTGGATATGATTTATTGAATTTATATATATTCATCTCATAGTTTTAACATGATGTAAAATTTGAGTATTTGAGTTTTTTTACCTTTTGAAATAATTTGTGATATTAATATAGAATTATGGTTATTTGGGTTATATAGGGAAATAATTAGAATATTGTACAGACTATATTACTATGTTCTATACATTTTTGTAACAAAAATTTATGACTTGATAATTTTATTTAGAGATAACTAATAGTTTTTTCTTGAAAAAATTTTCACACAAAGCCTTATAATTTGTTAGTTTTATGATTGGTCATGAATATGTTGAATAATTTTAATTATAATCATTTATGGAATTATGTTTTTTTGATGTTTTGTTATTGATGTTGACTATTGGATTTTAATGTATTATTTCTTCATAATAAGTTGTCTTCATTTATGGAATTATCTTTCCTTATACTACGCATTTTGGTTATAGTTATTGAAAAATTACAGGAGGATCAAATTTTTATCCATTTATATAATTATATGATCTGATGGATGATTAATCAAATACTTCACATGTGAAAAATTATTCTTGAACAGTAATCATTTTGAGAAAAATATGATATCATGGTAGAAATGTTTTATTGGATAAAATTATAATTTTCAAGTAAGTATATTTATTTTTGTTCATTGTTATATTCTAAATTAATTCTTCATCACTGAAAAAAAATCCATTAACCAACATTTTTATCCAATTACCTTCATTTATGATGAATCAATATTCTTTTTCACACCTCTTTGGTTTATGGTTTTCTAGACGTTCACTTTCTCGTGATAAGTAACATTATTGTGACCAATGTTCTATAAAACTCTACACTGTTTTTCACACATTAAATATTTCTTCTATGTATATATATACCTATCGAAAAAATTATATACTATTTGGAAACAATGTATCGTTTATTTCAAATAACCATAATATTTTCCCTTTCCCTCTTTTTCATGAGTTTGTTAAATTAAACCATTTTACGGTGTGGGATTTTAAGAATGTTATTTTAAAAATTCAACCCCATGGTTATCGAGCTCGAGAAACAATTATGAGGAATGAAATCATTAAAGGGTTATATAATGTAATATGTCGATTTTTCAAAAGAAATATTATGTTTGATAGTATACAAGATACACCACACCAAGCATTAAAAAACATTGAATATTATTACTTAAATGCGATTATTATAACAAATCCATTGAATTCATGGGTATGAACAAGTTTAACAAAAAATTTAAATAAATAAATATATATATATATATATATATTGGTTCTTATCAATAATAATATATTGATTAATTATTTTAAAACAATAAATCAATTTTTAGTAAAGGCATTTTAATATTCAAAAATATATTTTCTTAATTTTTTTATTTCCATGAAAAAATTTTATAATTAGTTTAGGATAATTTCAGAATTTTGTTTTTGATAAAATTAATATAATTATTTAAACCATTACATCAATATTATCTTCGGTCAATGTTCTGATAATTTTCTTAATCATTTGACTTTTCTGTGAATAATGGAGAAAATACTAATGATTATTGAGAAATGTATTTTCTTTTAATATATTTATAATGTATAATTATATTTTGTATTAAATTTATATTATAATTATTTAATTTTGATTAAAATAATACAAATATGGGTTTTAAATGAATTTTATACTTGAAAATAATATAAAAACATTTCATACTTAAAAGTGGAATTTTTTGTAAAAATAGTTTTCATCATGTTCAGACAATATGAAGTTAAATTAATTTCTAGAACATATATGTTTATAATTTCATAAAATTGATTAAAAATTTGGAATAATTGAGTTTTAATTTATTAAATATGTCAATCTTATTTTTTAAAATTATCAATAATAACATTAGTAATTTTTAAAATATGATAAGGTTAAATCAGTTAATTAAGGGTCAATAATAATTTTATAAGAACAATAAGAACCTAACACATCCCTTAATTTTATTTTATGGGTTAATTTCTCTAATAATCATTAAATATTTTGTTTATGTATTTTTTTCATACAGATGTGATTATATCCTTTATAATATATTATGTATATAAATAAATAAAATGACACACTCTTGTTTTTAATAATTATAATATTTTTAATATATGAATAAATAGATTATATGTTCAGTTATAAATAGAATTTCGAAATATAAATAATTTATATTCATTGTGGTAATTTATTTTCAGTTATTGGATAAATAATAATTACCTTAAATGATTACACAATGTTGATGCATTAATTATTCAATTTATGAAAAAATAATTAAATTATTAAAAACATATTAAAAGTAGTATAATTATGAAATATTAATGTAACCCAATATTATTATTGAAAAAAAAGATAAATTATTTCTATAAATTAACCATGGTTGATATTTTAAAAAATCATAATTAATTGGAATATGATATTATTTTATAAATTTTTTCTTATTTATTAAAATATTATTTTCATAAAAGTGAAAGTAAAATAATAGTTATAAAGCTAACATTATTGATATCCTGTAAAAAATATTTTATTAAATAATAGAATATTTCTAAAAATATTGTCATATTCCAATTAATTATGATATAGTTTAGAATATCAAACATGGTTAATTTATGGTCCTTCATTCCATTTTTTTTAATATCATGACCCTCAACGGGAAAAAATAGTGTTGTCTAATAATGTGGGAAATTGGTTAATGGGGTGTTGGGTCCCAAAAACATCCGCAAGGGACGAAAATACTCCAACAATCACATTGTAGAAAGAAGAACGTATTCCTACAATTCTAATAAATTGAGTGGAATAAAATTCAGTTGGAAACATTTGAAGAGACCTGAAGGAATTGAATTTCTCAAAGAATTTTATGTGACCCACGTAATATCACTTAGAAGGGTTCACGAACTGCATGAACCACGATCCACCAGAATGTAGAATGACCCGTGAGGCACTCTCCCATGTATTGATTGATAGTGAACCTAGTAAGTGATGAACCACATCGCTGGGGGAATCATGTTCACTAAAGCCATCTACATACCTTCTCGTTAACTCAGTAGTTCGTGGATGAAACAAATTGGCAGGGTTCTTCGAACAATGACTCGCGAACCACATCCTCTGCAAACACCGGTTGTCTATGTCTTAGGTAGATCAAGATATCTATTCATGGGAACCATAAAGGGTGATGTGTTCCCATAGATATTATTTCCCTAATTCTCTATAAAATGAGCATAGAAAGAATTGAGAAAGGATGGAGGAAGAATTATTAGAGGAGACCCTAGAGGTTGGATGAAATAATTCAGAGGGGATTCCAACTATAGTATCGAATCATCGGTGATGACTGAATTCAAAGCCATATTTCTGTATGTATTACCTGACATGGACCATAAACTGAAGGAACATATTAACAATTAGATTATCACGAACCTTATTGTTCAAATTGTGAACCATATATTCCTTGTGGGTGAACTCCCCATGAATGATAGTCTCTAGGACCCTCCTTATATATGGTGTTTTGCATTGTGTATCACTATGTGTAATTATGTTGGCACCACATATTGCATCAGTATGAAGACGGAACACATACCATCATGGTAGACAACATATAATAACGCGTAACACTGTAGTGCACGGTGGTCCATTCCCAATCATGTGTACTATTTCGGTAAGTGGAAGAACCCTCTACCCACATACCACTATGTTATGCGGAGATCCCCCCATCCTGAATAAGAAAATAGTATGTAGAATGGGGCTTCTTTGGTTGTTCTTCACTCTAGCACCAATATCACCATTTTGTTGCCTTACATTCCTCCAAAACCATTACAAAAACCGGTCCCCTAACTTTTGTAAAAAGCCTCCTCCAATGTTACCCGACCCGTACGATCAGATCAACAGGAACATCAGCGTGCCCCATTGAGTCTACATCCCTTTTATAATCAGAGCCTAGATGGATCTAGCCACAATGGTTTAGGCTTAAAGAATGTATGTATGTCTATATTCCCATGCTAACATGAAGACCAACCATGATATAATTAGTATAACCTCCATGTTCTACGAATTAAGGGTTATTGAATTCTTTTCCATTCAATAAAGAACGTTGATCATTCAAAGGAATCATGTTTTCTCCACCTTTTGATATGAAATGGAATTTCTGACCATTCCCAAAATCCATTCAATGCCACTCCCTCTAGGTTGAGTCCCCAATCTTCTAAAGGTCAATCTGCATGACCTGTAATGTCATCCCACATTGAAGGGTGCATTACCCTACACCCACTTCCCTGGTTTCTCAGCCGCTTTCTTCATAGGCCCACCCTCTCCCATCAGTGGGAGAGGAGGTGTGTGGTTGATTGTATCTCTTATACGTTCTTGTTTCTCACTCCGAGTATAACTCATGCGGGATTAGATATTTTTGACGATTACCACATCCACACAATCAAACCAAATATAAACTATGATAACTATAATTCCTAATCAAACCAGGATACATATGATGCCTTCTTGAAGGCCCAATCATAAACGGGTTATCTTACAAATAGGATCACCCAATAATGACCTCTCAAATGGTAATCTCTCATGCGTATGCTGCAAACCAAATTCTGAACTACGAGGACTCTGATTCTTGATCAAACAAGGATATGTAGGATGCATGGTCGAATGCCTGAGCTCAAAAGAGTTCCCTTCAAAAAGGGTTCACACAATCATGACCTCTCAAATGGGAAGCTCTCATGTGTAATCCCCAATAAAATATTAACTACGAGACCTCTAATTCTTGATCAAACTAAAATACATAGAATGCATTTTCGAAGGCCTGAGCTCAAAAGGGTCCCCTACCAAAAGGGTTTACTTAATAATGACCTCTCAAATTGGAAGATCTCATGCGTAAGCCCTAAACCAAATACTGAACTATGATAACATTAATTCCTTGTTAAACCAGAATACATAATATTCTTGATTTAAGGCCAAATATCATAAGGGTGACCTTAAAAAAGGGTTCACCCCAATCACGCCACCTCAAATGAAATGATCCCAAGCGTAAGCCCGATGTTTCCCAAACTACAAGGGCCCTGATTCCTCTCTCGAGGATACATTTTAATACCATATTATGGGTTTGATCCCAAAATAATGTAACCCTCCATCCACTTGGATGATGATAAACTCTCGAGCACCTTACTTAATGGGTTATGTTCGTATTGCCTCTATATCATCAAATTCATGTATTACTATGACGATCCTGTAAACTAGGAATAGCCTAGTGGACACCCTTTTTGAGAAAGATGCAAGAATTAAAAAACATATGAATGTGTATTAAATCTATAAGAGGGTCATATAATAGGAAATAACCCCCCCCCAATGATGCGGTAAGACCTACCTCCCATCCTCTCAATAATGGAGTTCTTAAGTGTCTTTAGAAAAATCATCATACAACGAGCATCTTCCATTGATAGAAATGTCCATCAGTAATGGATAGCAGGGCCTTTTGGTGTTTCTGGCTCCAAAAATAAACTCCTTGCAGACCATACAAGGATGTTAATCTTAATAGGATCAATTTCACAAATAATTGACCCCCATGAATTCACCCCAGGGACCATTTGACAGTGGCACCTCCTTCTAAATTAAGAAGGGATAAATAGCCTTGTCCCTATAGGGTTTATCAAATCCTCATTTAAAGGATGATGATGTTGATTAAGTAAAAATAGAGATAGCGATGTGAAATTTTCTATAATAATAGACAAATGCATATCAACATTCAGAACATTTTCCAATTTTTCCAACTGGGCACCAGTGTCACCTCAGATCCAAAAATAAAATAGTGAACCTGTGGTGAATCCAAAACCAAGGTGGTTGTTTTAACCCACTACAGACCCTTCTCCTCAAAATAAAAAATGGGGGAAGGGGGAAAAGATGAATCATTGAATGCACATATATAAACAGATGCTACTTTGACAGGGTTTTGTTTTCCTTATATGTCATATATATTACAGGTTCTCGCAGAGCAACCTTATATTCAAATGAAATCCTAATGTCCAAAGAAGACATGCACCTCAATGATCACACAGCCAGCATGGTCCCTAATAAAGAGCAGGACCCCCTCAACAACCCAGAGTCTTCAACGCAGGGTATCCAACATGATGATCAAATAGTACCACCGGAATGGTACTCTCCCCATGGTGGAAGCCTCAAGGTAATCCATCCATTCTTTAGAAGATCTCCCTATATCTCCTCAATCTCGGTCGACGCCCCAGTAGAAGGCATCCTCGGTGGTCGCTTCGAACCATTTTTGGAGACTTTTCCCAAAATGTGATAATGAGAACCTCCCTTATCTTAGGGAGGCAGATGAAGTTTATGTTGGCAACATCATCTCATCCATACAAGGGTGCTACATATTAGCCCCTATAGGAGAGAATCTCCACCAACACCTGGAGACCAAGTGTCCACAGGCTGAAGAGGATTTTATTCTTAGGGAACCTGCTGATGTACAAAACACCCAAGCCCCTCAGGATTCATGCCAAGGGTAGAAAATATACAATTAAGAAGAGGCTATCACCATGGTTCCAAAGGAGAAACTTTGCCGTATAAACACGACAACATTCAATGGGCAGACATACAATTGTCCCCCCTCCACTCAAATCCACCCAAAAAATAGGGTGAAACAATACAATAATGTCCACATTCCTGCCAGTTCACTATAGTTCTTCCATGCAGAAAAAGTGGAAAATTAAAGGAAGATGTAGATATCAGTTGATGCACAAGAAGACCATTATCCTACTAAGATGACAACCAGCTACATGCAAGCACAAATACATGCTAATGCATATCAATCCCACCATCCAAATAGAGCGTCAAGAAAATATGAGTAGCATCAAATTCTAGATGATGTATACAAATCCCATTAGAAAAATATAGTGGAAATCGAGTAGATGAAAATTCCTACTCGTGAAAATAATTCCCATTAGTAAAAATGGTGGTGACCAGAGGAGAAAACATGTGGAAGACTCATTTCTCTTCCCCGACATAGGAGAATGGCCAGAATCTACTAGAAACCCATAAGGGGCCGAAGCAGGAACAAACTCTTTCTCAAACATCAGAATGAGACATCATACCTATTCAAACCAAATATGTATCTCAAAACATCCTTGTAATGATGGAATATCAAACATCGATTCTAGGCCGTATCCTCTAAACAATCCATCATATCATTTCATCAGTGGAAAATGTGAGAATCTAAGCCAAGAACCATGTTTCCTCAAGCAGAATGACTTACTCGCAAAGTGGGTTAGTCACTCTAAATAAGTTATACATCCCTACACCAGTCTAGGTGGGTTGACGAAAATATCATGTGATACACAGACAACCATATCAGAAAAAAATCCATTCCAACTAGGGGATGTCGATCCAACGTGGTTTTTTCCCCATGGCTGGCATATATCCCTTCCATAACTCAAGATGTATGTCAGCGTATCCTAGAGGCATCACAAGATCCAATAAGATTGGGTCCCGTATATGAATTCCATTACCAACCACAAGCAGCCCCAGTTACCCCGAATATAGATCCCCAAAATGAAATGTGCCAAAGGAAACTACAATATGAAGATCATATACATGATCCTACTCTACTGGAAGCTGGAGTTCATGAAACCCTCAAACATATATTAATAAATGATCAAGAGCCTATCATTACGTTACAAAATTATTGAGGTTGAAGTAGAATTTGGTAAAGCGCTCCCCGCAATTTCACTACCATTAGCTCTAAAGGTCCTCCCTAGAGCACCCATGAGGGTTCACTTCGTGGGAAAGGAATGATCAATCATGAGAGCTTATCTCCTGATGCGTGTCAGGGTAGCCCTCCCCTTGACCTGAATAACAGAAAATGAGATGTTTCTCCCCACGATATAATCTACCCAAATGGTCTTCCCAATGGTATACTCTATAGATATGCTTCTCCCTGTAGTCGTAAGTTGAGTCATGATGGTAGTTCTTTCCTTGTTGATAGTCATTGTGAAGAACCTCCCCACAATGGTAGTTTCTGTGAATTCCCTCCCCATAGAAAAATATAGAACATAAAAGTACCTTCCGTCATTGTTGTAAATCATTAATTCCCTCCCAAAGATGTACACTAAATAAATTCTCCCTATAGCTAGGTATCAGTCGATGATAGTAGTCCTCACCATCATATTAGTCGTTGAAAAGGTCCTCCCCTTAAAGACACCGTGAAGCAAGATGTCCCTCCACTTGCTATAGCACACCCTGAAGGTCCTCTTCATGGTATACATTTTAAGGACATTATTCGTGGTTGAGCATCATGTAGCATTGGTATCCCTCTCCATTACATCACCAATTATGAAGGTCCTCCCAAAATCAAAATTCAAACTGGAAAAAAGGCACTCCCCATTCTAGAACAAATTTGAAGAATCCTTCCAATGTTGAGGCGCAAAGAAAGAAGGTGTCAAACATATCATGAACATTGGATATAATGAGTTATATACATTATTAACTATTGGGTGTTCTAGGGAAATGATAATCTTATTGTGCCACCCCACTCCATTCACATATTAATGAGGTTATCACCAGTCTGGATGCTTGGAACAAAATTCTTAAGAAGCAGTAATGCAAGGCATATCATGTATAGTTTTCTCGGGATGAAAAACAATAGGTTATGTTGCTCATGAGAAGACAAATATATAAAGATAATATACCAATGATGTATTGGCCAAAGTCCACTTCTCACTTCGACATACCAAGGGATTTGTATGAGGAATTTATGCATGAAATTCTCGTCAATATATTGATGACACTTTTCCATCTAAAATAAATGTTTTTGCGTATGAAGGGTATTGGGACCAAGTCAACATTTTATGGGATATTCACTATCTAATCAACCTGGAATCCCTCCCATATTCACCAAAACCACAATCCAAAAGGTGAAATAAGTACCATGAATTGGATTGACTCCATGCACTACAAAAGTTGTATTACCTCATTGGAAATGCCCTGACTAGAGTTCATATTAGGGGATGGAGAGAACATGGAGCTCTATACTTCACCCCATCATTCGCCCAAAAATCCTCATTGGAAATGAAATCATGAAACATCATTACATAGAGGCTATAATAAAATGATTTCCATAGTCATGAAATATGGAATACACAAAAAAAATGCCCGGGGTAAGTATCAAAATCATCCGGACCAAAGAGATAAATCCATTAAAAATATTCTAATCTAGGAAGACAAGAACATCCAGTAGGATTCCCGCAATGTGAAGTCAAATAGTAAGTAGTTTTCATGACATCAAAAGCGCATAAATCCCATGCTGGTCAAATTCCATACTCAATTCACAATCGCTTAGGAGTGTGTGAAATCAAAATGGTGGAAATTGCAGAAGCTACTACCAGAATGTGGGAACAACCACACCCTATAGGGTTTGGAGAATTATTACCTCAAAATACCCATATCAGTCCCCAATTCCAGGCCATAGCACATCAACGTAATAATTAGAGAAACCCCAGCCTGTAGGGCAGGGGAGAATTTTACCTCATGTTCCCACATTATGGATATCGATCTTCTCTTTTTTAGAAAGAATGCTAATCAGAGAAGACACCCATTCCACCATGTCTCATGCTTCCTACCCTCCAAGATAATGACCCATTACGAGGTCAGATCATTGCTAGCTTCTGGTCAAAATTTCCATGAAATGAAAAGAATATTGCAGAATGGAAGGAAAATGTCCAACAAAAGACACATAAAGGATTACTACCATTATACACCATGTACTTCACCCTATTATGGAATGCATTTGTGAATGAGGTAAATGTAAAATCCCTAGATCTCACAAGAAATGATACAAAAGTAGAGGATGTTATAGAATATGGTTCCCTCCCAAAGGCATCCCACACTATGCCTGATGGTGTAAAAACTCAGAACCAGAGAGTTGTACTAAATTTGGGAGCCCCCACTGTTAATCTGACATTACCTCCCTCATGAAACCTTAACAAGGAGAATAATATATCCTAGGTAGTTTATGACCTACCTCCTCTCCCTAAGATTGTGTCACTCACCCTCGAGGAAAAATTCACCAAACAGAAGGAAGAAATGAAAGAGCTTAGGAAATTTAATGACAAGCTACATCGAGGGATATATCTTGCCGAATTTTTTCCCCCAGTTGAACATCTATAGGGGTTCCAAGAAGACGTTCCCCTACTAATGGAACAGATCCCGATAAACGAAGTCAAGTTCGGATTCCTGTCCAACCCAGAACCGAGACCATCAACCTACTGAAATCAGTCCCCTGAAAGACATAAATACTTAACTCCACAGGGAATGAATCCATTGTATATTTATGTGAACCCACAAGGGATACCCTTTGCTAGGTATCCACCCCAAATTATAGAAGCACCATCACATCTGGTTTTGGCCTTCCATGCACCAGCTGAAGCTCATGTATGGAAGGATATGCATCAAAGGCCCTTTAATTCAATTAAGAAACTGACAGATCAACTAAATTCCATGGATTGGGGGTGCACACTGATAAAACCAAAGTGAAAACCCAGCCCTTATTGGGTGAGCAATGTTCTGCCACCACCGATCATCAAAAACATCATATTCCTACTGTGCAATGGCTTAGGAGACCTGAAACAACATTTAATGCACTATTCTTCTTACTATGACCACATGAAGGGAAATCCAATGCTGCAAGAATTTTTAAAACATAGATTCATTTTGATAAACCTGTAGGGTTCATCCTTTCTATGGTATACTAGCTTTCCATCTAACTCAATCACATGATGGGAGGACCTTCGGCGATAGTTTCTCTTACACATAAGTTCTACTTTGCCTAAGACAATTGTCAATGATCTCATGAACTGAAATAAATAAGAGAATTAAAGTGTTTTAGAATTCAATGCTAGATGGAAAGGCATGTCCTACTCCCTTAACCAAATGCTCACACAAGATGAAATGATCACCAAGTGAATTGATAACATCCATGAGAATTTCAAACACCACTCATCATAGTGAAGTGAACAAGTGGTTTTAATGATTTATCTTCCTTTTCCCAGAGGATTGAACACTCTTTGTATCAAACCAATCTCACGTCCCAAGTGGCCCCATCATCTTGAGGCAAAAGAGAGGGAAAAGCTGAAGTGGCTTCTATCACGCTTAAGGAACCCCCAACACTAGCTTCATTTGCGAGACCTCTAACTAATGGTGTGGGACCCCCTGGATTCCAATAGCCACCCCACTGTAGCAAGATGAGTTAAGGGGTGGTAAAAATCAATTTTAGGAGATAATAAATAAATAATACTTGTCCTGATATGACCCTGTTCATGGATACTTCATAGATGCCATGAATTACAACATGATCGGTCTAATGGAGTCAAAGAGATCCAATAAAGTGGGTCTCGTTGACCATCCAAATTGTTGTCCCTATCACCAGATACAGGGGAAAACCATCCAGGATTACTTTGCCTTCATGGATCTCCTATAAAAGATGGTGTATTTCGGGAAATTCTTGTTGGGTCTGCCGCCATCACAAGTGCAGTATGTTTCCACCTCAAACCCAAGATAAGAAAATGAATGACCAAAAATCACCAGTAAAAAGGAGAAATTTTTTTGATAGTTGAATGAATCCGAAAACATTTAACCGAGCTCATGACAGCCTCCAGGTGTAGTTGAAACAACCAATTGTGCCCCCAAAATCTTATAATGAAACACAACTTTCATCCTCAACCACACAGCCCTCTAGGGCCCAAAATGGAAGAAAGTCGGATCATGAAGATGGGATAACACCAAAGTGGATTCTAGTGTTGACACATGAAAACTTCATGCCAACATACTTGGTGAAATGGGAAATACCATGCTAAATGGCACAGTGGGCACCACCCCTCAAAATCGGAAAATGGGTACCCCTCCTCCAGAGACCAAAATCGGAAAATGGGCACCATAAAACTAAATTTGTCACACCAAACTAGATGGCTATAGGATGTTCCGCAGAGACCAAAGGTTTCATAGAAGGAATGATCATTTCTAGAGTCAAATTCTCAGCAAAGCCTTAACTCATTCTATTAATGTTGTGGACACTCATGGAATGACCCTCCGACAAACACAACTACAACCAGAATGTTCATGTGACCCTGCAGAAATAAATCTATGCCCAATTATTTTTGAGTGTCTATCGATGAATGAAAAGATATCAAATCACCCAAGGCATAAAGGTGGACCAGTTCCGCAAAACCTAGAAAGGACCACAATGCCAACAGATCCTATCATATAGACTGTACCATCTATTTCCAAAAATCAATATCGTATTGTTTCGATGAATGATCATACCTGAGCTTGGCAGTGCCGACCTTTAAGTCAAAAATTTGATATTTAAAAGCAGCAAGCATCAGTGAAGGTGAAGTTATCAATCAAGGATGCCTTGAGTCTGTGCACAGATCTTAGGGAGGCACTAATCAAATACATACAAAGTCCCCACGAATTCATGCCAGAAGTATCAGTGGGATAATTCTGTCAGAAAGAGACCAATCTCAAAAAATTCCACACCTTAATATCCTTCACAAACAAGGATGAAGTCTCTATCATACAAAGGAACATCAAACCAATATATCTGTCTGTAAATATAAATAACATTATTGTTCGGAAGATTTTTCATTGACAATGACTCTAGAGTCAACCTCCTCCCACTGAAAAACACTTCGTTGGTTCAGCTATGATAATTATTGTTTAACACCTTGCACTACAGCTCTGTTGGGATATGATAGAAGTGAGTAGAAGATAATGGGATGAATCATTCATAAAACTTGGCTTGGAGACCTCGTGTCTGATTATGAGTTTCCTGTCGTCCAGAAAAGTATAGCCTTTAATGTCTTGTTAGGGAATCCCTAGTTGCATCAAGACACTACAATTCCATCATTATACCAAAATTATGTCAAATATTGCGCTAATAGGAAAACCAAAACATTGCAAGCTGATAAATCCCTTTTTAAATAATGTTAGCCACATTACATTGATGCAGGGTTCTATGATCTAAAAGAGAAGCAGTCTTTGTTTGATGATGTTGATTGGATCACTTCCCTAAATAGATGTTAATTGGATCCAATCGACCGCGTCCAACATCTTGGGACGATTATGTATTAACCATCAATAAAGTTGAATGCATATGTTCAAGCTTGGATATAGACTCAATCATCAGCATGATTATTGTTGTTACCACCATGTCCAATCAAAATGAAGTGTGATTTTTCTCTTTTGATGTTAGGTATGTCCCTAACAAAGATTCTCTCATACTATTCTCAGGACCCTGTGCCATTCCCACATTCCTCATTAAGGTAGAAAATGATTTCGATCCCAACATCAGAGAGTTCACCTCAAAAATCCACTTTTCATCTGAAGAGGAAGAAGATGGGGAAAAAGATGATGAAAAGGATGAATAATGTGAGGATGAAGAAGAATTACTCAAATATTCTCCTCCCACATTCGAAGATGGTGCCTCCACCATAATCAATGAATTTAGGGGGATAAAATTGTGCACTGAAGATGTATCACGGCCCACTCTGATGACTGTGTCTACGCATGTCGAGGAACAAGATTCTTATACTACATTCCTAAAGAATAATAAAGATGTTTTTGCCTATAATTGTAAAGAAATTATAAACCTTGATCCTGAGGTCGGAACTCATTATCTAGGTCTGCCAAAAGTCCACTAGTTCTATAAGAAGGACTCTATAAATACACACCCAATGCATGCTACCAAAATAGATGCTTAATTTGACCAGATGATCAGAGACAACATCATCCTATAAGTACAATATCCGATATGGAAGGAATCCATATTTACTGTAAAATAGAGGAACACACATGTTATTGTATGCATCTACATCAAATAACATAGTCAAAACTACAAAAATTATGATTTATCGATCCCGATAACATAATTGTTGATCGATGCAACCAACAGATTTGAGGCCCTCGATTTCATGGATGAAAATTTTGGATTCAAATAGAGCAGAATGGCCTGAGGAGATAATGAAGCTACTGTTTTTCAGGGCCCTTAGAGACTGTTCTGTTATTAGTTGATTTCATTTGGTGTAAAAAATATCAGCACTACCTAACGGTGCAATATGCATTTCATTTTAGATCCCTTCATGGGAAATTTACCAAGTTCTACGTCATTGATCTGGTTATTAAATATGACCACAGTCAAACCACATGACCAATATTGAAACATTATTCAACAAACTGTGGAAACATATATTAAATATTAATCACCATATGTGTCTTTCCAACATTACCTCTATGAAATTTCTTTTTTTGTTGTACACCACCGTGACATTGATATTAACCCTGATAAGTCACCATCCATCCTGGGGTTATATTTACCTTGCAACATCACAGATATGAGAGGACTTTAGCGGCACCTAGCCTACATACAATGCTTCATATCCAACCTTGTGTGTAAATGATTACCATTCACCACGTCAATGAACAATGAGTTCTTGTATGAGTAGGATAATGATTGTCAAGAAGCCTTTGAAAATCTTAAAAGGTATCTCCTATGCCCACTAGTGTTGATTCTTCCAATTGAGGGGAGACCATTCATTATGTATGTAACCACAATGGAATTGTAATTAGGTTCTTTCCTCGCACATAAGAATAATGCCAGTAGTGATAATATTCTCTATAACTTCAGCTGAACAATGAATGATTATGAGAATCGATATTCAAGAGTAAATAAGAACCGCTAAGCTGTAATCGTCACACATCAGTAATTTAGACATTATTTGCAGTACCACGAGGTCAACATGGTCTCCCAGTGCAACCCGCTCAAACATATCATCAATTGTACCAGGATAACTAGATGACTTTCACAATGGGAAGTCATCATACAATATTTTGACATATGGTACTTTCCCTAGAAGGCCATCAAAGGCAAGACATTATCAAACATCCTAGAAGAGAACCACTTAGAAGAAAAAACCCTTTTTGATGCTGAACTTCTAGATGAAGCAGTGTTCTTCATCCAAGATGACCCAGGAGCATGGGAAATATACTTTGACAGTGCTTCTAGAAGCCCGACAGGGAAAATGATAGAGGATCTGATGCTCTATAAAGTGTGTATGGGAGTTATACCTGTATCCCCAAAAAAGTATTTCTTGCCTTACTCCTTTCTTCCTTCCGAGGGATGTAAAAATAATGCTGCCAAATACTGGGCTCTCATTGCGTTACTAGAGCAGGCACATCATGCATGATCCAAACCCCTGAGGATAAAAGGTGATTCATTGTATGGCATCTAGAAGGTCACTGGTGACTATTCCATCACAAAAGAAGTTTTGGCCCCTTTAATAAACCATGTTTTAGAACTGATGGTATAATTCCCATTAGAACCAACACTGACCAATGTTCCCCAGTCACAAAATACTGAAGATGATGCACTGGAAAATTCTTCCATAATCCATGTGGATCTAGCCCAGGATGAAACAGTTATTATCATTTCCCATTTTTAGATGGTCATTCCGTTTATTAAGAACAATAAGGAGGAGGTCAATGTGATTAGCCATATTTCTAAGAATTATGGTCACACCACAAGTTGGATGACTCCCAATGAAAATAAAATCTATAGGGGGAACTCCAACCATATTGTGCTTGAAGATAACATATCCATAGATAGACCATCATGTCTCTCTTATACAATGGCATAAACCATGAAACTTTTATCTACAGAGGATTCCATGATGAAGTCCTTCTCTGTTGCGTTGATGGAGAAGAGACAGCTTCCGTAATGAATGATGTGCATGTTGGATATTTCGGAGTACTCAGATTGTCAACCGAGCTCTCCCATCTAATTCGAAGGCTTGGATACTATTAGACAACTATGATACAAGATTGTTCCATATTCTCCAAGATGTGCCAGACCTTCCAAGTTCATACCAATTTTATTCACAGATCCTCACAGCTCATTCACATAGATCAGTACCCCTGGATATTGTCCACCATGGGGATAGACATTGTGTGGCCGTATCCCCCCTCCACAGCTAGAAATCTCAGGTTTATTATCATAGAAACAAACTTTTTTTCCGAATCAGCTGAATTCGTACCCTTTAAAGAAGTTGGGGAAAAAAGTATCATTATATTTGTGATGGAAAACATCATTATAAGATTTAGTGTCCCTCATAAAATAATGATGTACAAAAACACCAACTTTTTCTCTATTGAGTTGAAAAAGTAATTCCAGGAGTATGGAATCAAATCCAACCATTCATCCCACTACCATGTGGAGGCCAACGTGCAGATAGTTTCTTTCAAAAATATTTTGTATATCATACTCCGAAAGATGGTAGATAGTGATTATAAACCATGGACATAAAAGATTTTTCAAGCTTTATGTGCATACTAGATCATGACCCACACTGCCACCCAGGAAAACACTGTACTCACTAGTATACGAGGAAGAGGCAGTTTAGCGTATTGAAATTCAAGTGCCATCACTCTGTGTGGAAATTTGTGATCAAAATTCCATGGATGAGAAATTTTATATGTGGTTTGATGAGTTGGAGCATCTGGATGAGAAAAGGATGCACACTTTTCACCGATTTAATGTTTACCAAAATTTGATCGCATGAGCCTTTAACAAAAAGGTTCACCTTTTATATTTCATCTAAGGACAGATGGTGTTGGTCCTTAGAACACCGATGATACTTAATAAGAATCCCCCAAATCATGATCCAATTTGGGAGCAATATTAATTCATACATAGGGTCTATTCCAATAGAGATTAAACCATCATATCAATGGACAAACAGCTCATCATGAATCCCACAAATGCATGGTTTCTGAAGAATTAATTCACATAATAGCGACACCCTCATACGATCGAAACTGTATGAGCCTAGAATATGTGTTATTGTCCTAAAAATATGACATTAAAGTGTATGGTATTATTACTTGAAGAACAAATTTAAATTAGGATGCTCATATCCTTGCTGCATGAGTATAAATTAAACTACATAATGTTTATGCTGCAAGATGATTAATCAAATCCATGAATTTTCCTAATTGTATGAAGATAAACAGCAAGATCCTCAAATAACTATGTACAAATTGATTCCCATTCATTATTGGGATACGTAGAGACACCATGATCCTTGATCATAGAATAGCCCCCCCACATGAATTCCTCTAACATATCCTATATGTCACCATATTTATGAGGGATACCCTTATCACTCCTTGTATCTCACAACTATTATAACACACATGATTTTCTGATTGATGGTAAGGATTCCATTAGGTAAAGAAACTAGTGAAAAATATGGTAGATCTGACATCCATAGTGGATGAAACCTTGATGTACCTACACAAGGACCAAACATTTGTAAGGAAATTTCAGAACTACATACGATTTGATTCCTACCCTTGGAGGATACATAATGATACCCAGATCTCGTCTCATAGTATATCCACCGACAAAAAATGACATATCATGTCTCTACATGTGGACCAAACCATTGTAGGTAACACTCATAACTATGCCCGACTTGATTACTGCCCATGTAGGAGATAATAATATGCCCAAATTTGGCATCCTATCCCAAAAACCATTTAAATGAAATGACCATTCCCATGTGCATAGGTCAGACATGTACGTGTGAATCCATGAGATGTCCTAACTACTTGAAAATAAACTATTAGATCCTTCATGTGTCACAGATGACCTGATTCTCAATGTTACGAGGTCCCACAAACACCCTTACTCAACTCATAATAAGTCAAAAGATCTTAATTCTCCCCATACAAATGAGTCAGATCAATGTGGAAGCCTTTGTAGTTTACAACTGATAATGGTCTAGGAATTTCTTATGTTCCCAGACACATATTTCCCATTTTTCAAACTCCATGTTCCATGAAATATAGGATCCCCATAAACATCCATGGACATTAGAGATGAAAGGAGAGTGTCCTGTGGGGACCTTTAGTTTACTATAAACCTCATTCATTGGTGGTTTTGTATATGATTCCTACAAAATGACCATCCACCAATGGAAAATTTTCCCTTTGGAGAGGACTCTCCTACCTCAATATACCCAATGGATTTCAAGACCCATGTCATTCTCCCTGATCCTAGATTCCCCCCCAGGACTATGGATTACACCTTCTATCATCACTCATGTATATGGAATTATATAATATACCGACCTTGATTAACTCAAGGATATTAATGGTCTCTGTTGTTGTTTAATGTCTTCACGGTATGAATTAAAACTAAACATCATTATATCATGACTACATGACTTTAAACTGTACAAAATAATATCATCACTGCATTAATTTAATCTACACAACATAATTTCCTCACTGCATGAATCTAAACCACACAACCTGGTGACCTCACCACACGATGCTAAACTGAAAGGCCAGAATCGTCCTTGATGGATGATGTTAAACTGCATAGCATTTTTTTAAGATTAATGTTATCCCTGTTTTTGAATTTTTTTATTCTTATGTGGGGATCTGAAATTCTATTAAACCCTTGTTTCTGTCACCAAGAATAGCTCACGTGAGCTTGGGGATCAAAGTGATAGATCCATAATGAAATAATGGAAAATCAGTCTAGAAATTTGGTCCTAGTTGCTCTACCCTAAAATTCATGTCATGATTCCCTTCCCTAAAAGGAACCCCACGACATGGTCGTACGATGGTAAATGACGGGGTACCCCAAAGATGGGATGAATTCCCCACCCTGTGTATGAATCAAATCTACATAAAGGATACCTGATTCCTATAGTTAATAAGAGCATAAATTTCTCTAATGTATCTAGTTACACACGTTCAATACATCAAACTCTATGATATGAGTGATCTTTAATCCCTGTAATCATCCACTACCATCGGAGATGGAAGGCTAGTGTCCTGTGAACATCTTTGTTTGACTATGCACATAATTCTCTTGTAGATATGCATACAATTTCTACAAGATAACCATCAAACAAATCAATATACATCCATAGGAGAGTCCTATCCTAACTCGGTAAGCCCTATGGCTTCCAAGAATCATGGAATCCATCCTTATTCATGGGCCCCCAAAGTCATGGTAAACTTTCTCATTACATCCCAAAACATAGATATATCAGAACACATTGGACCGATTCACCTCTGGTCTCTCTTGAGGCTTCTGTAAAATATAGATATCCCACACATATGCATGATGTTAATCCACATGTAAGAGAAAAAAATGTCCCAACTTATTTCCATGAATCCCGGAGAAGTTAATCTAAAATTAATATTCCTTTATATGATCTTGAGAAAACATATTTAAATGTCGTATTCTATTTTCAGAAATATTCCAATCACAGTATTCCTTCATACAAATAGAAGATGTAAGTCTAGTGTCTAGTGGACACCTTGGTTTGACTATTCCCATCATTCCTTGGTGGTTCTACAATTTATTCCTACAAGGCGACTTTCAATCAAAGGTAAATTCATCCTCTGGGGAATCATTTCATGTTTCCGTATGCTTATATGACATTCATGTCCTGTCTCACCCCCCAAATTGGAAAAATCCTGATGCATAATGACAAACATATCCTTCCATTTTCAAAATCACAGCCATGAAAAAAAATTTCTAATTGACTTGACCATTCACTGGCTCCCCCTTACGCAAGTACCAGTCATGTGGGAGATGTTTCCCTTTCAAAGATGATACAAATGTCTCTAATACATTCAGAAATCATCACTCTAACAGAACACCCATAGTGTCCCCCAATATCAAAACAAAGTCAAAGTGCTGAAAATCCTCCCAGGCCATTGGAGGTGGAAGGAAAGAGTCTTGTGGACACCTTTGTTTGACTATCAATATAATGACCCAATGGCTCTGCATATCGATCCTACAAAACTATTGTCAACCAAATGAAAATTATCTTTAGGAGATTCCTCTCCTACCTATGTATGCCCAAAACTTATCTCAAGCCTCATACATTTCCAAAAAAACAAATTTAGGGTCGATAAAAATACTTCATTCATGTCTAAACATTATTAGGACATTCTTAGATAATGAATCCTGATTTGGGGACCTTTCCATGTCCTGTTTTCTCAAAACTATTTGACCTATAATATCAGTAATATGTATGATTGGTAGGACTGTAAACCACTAGAGAAAAAGACCCAATACTCTCCAGAGTGAAAACCTATGAAGGGAACCTCGTGATAAATGTCGAATATCAGTTTGTTAAACCAATAATGAGTATGTTTTAGAGAAACAAATGTGTAGATCTATCAAGAGAGATGTAAGGATTTTTTGGTCGAAACCCCGCAAAGGGATGGAAAAGGAAAATTCATGTTATACCTTCCAGGACCATGTCAAACTTGTGTAGGAAAGAATTAGGGTGATAATGAAGAAGACACAAGAGTTTGTGAGATTTTCTAGGAAGCCTCAGAAATAGTAGAACTATGCTCACTGAGTCCCATGTCTTAGGAAAAAATTAGTGCCCACTTTGATTATTTCACATTAATAATTTTGAGTCACTGTTTAAAATTAATACATGATCGAAATGATGTTTATATGATTGATTATGATCAATTGACATGATATGAAAAGGAGAAGAAGATTGATTTGAGGGAAAAATAGTTTCATTGGGTTCAATAAAAAATTTAAGAACATCCCTAGTTCGGAGTCTCACCAAACTAACAATGGAAAATGACTACATGTAATTATTGGGAGAAAGATATAATATATAATGGTACAACCATTCTAGAAATATGGAAAGTGACTGCCAAGGGAAATCATGCATTTTTTCTAAATAATATCTATCATCTCATTCTACCTTGATTGTTGGTCGCATGAGTTCTATAACAAATTTAATGTCCCACCCTTTCATGTGGATAAATTCATATTTGGAACACGAAGAGGCTAGTTGAGCCTCCCACCTTCAATGTGAGCCTCACATTCTCTCATCTCTATCTTTTGGGTGATCACCAAATCATGTGACTTCACCTCTTGGGCTATTAGGTGATTGAGTTCCTCTGAAACATCATAGAACGTGGTCACCTATTGATGGAAGGAATTGAAATTACAAAGTTTATCCCCATAAAAAGTGTGGTCTTCCTGGGATTTGACAATTTGGTTGATAAGGAGATGTAGATGATGATAATCAAATTCATCAGATCCAAGCCCAATGAACAATTGATAGAATGTTTCGGTATCTTCAGTAATCTTAGTCAGTGTTTGTTCTGTAGAAAGTGCACATAACAGATGCCATACCTGTTTTCGCACCACCCGGTGCCTCCCCGTGGCACCAGTGCCTTGATCCTTCGCCTCTGAAACTGGTCTATTGGTAGGTATTTTCATTACAGGAGTGGTAATGGACCTAATAATAGTAACCAAAGATGGGGGCTCTCCTTACCCTCAGATGGTTTGACCTTTGAAGGCAGACGCGGTGGAATACCCACAGATTTTGGGATATCTGGTGATATTATTCCAGGGACAACGTCATTTGGGTCATGGGTAGTATCCACAAGAGAGGAAGAGCCTAAATCATTCCCCACTAAGATAGGCCACACCGATAAAGCCCCTTCCTGATGGTTCTGATGGAAAATTGTGTGTCTTCTTACCAAAAGGGAAGGAATATATGTTGTTTCCATCGTGGGTGTTGTAGGGACAAGAATAAAAGATGTTGCCTTTTAACATATCACAAGATAAGGAGTATATGGCTTGGTCTTCTAGTTCATGATGGGAAGAAGAGTGGATAGAGGCTTATGGACCAGCCAAAATACTCAACATAGCACCCCGCTAGGGTAACATCCCACCTATAGCTGGGAATATTTGAGGGACATAAAAGTAGATCACATCGTATTGGGGATGATAACTTCCATAGAGTAACATTATTGCATTAACATAATCCATAATAGGAGAGGAATTATGGGATGAGATTACCCCCATAACTCAATATCAAGAAGGAGTGCAGTTTGTTGAAGGAACACAATTTCATTAGAAACTGGTAGGGGAGGTATGCTCACAAATGGAAAATTGATCTATGCGAGAAGTGAGAATCCCATCCCAAAGCATAGTAATTTATGAGATTTCCTCTAAAGAACCACCCATGTCATCTCTTAATGTACCATGAGTGATAGTGTGATGTGAAAATGTGAAGTATGAAGCATCATTTAGTATCTCGATTGCATCACTAAAGCTTAAAGTCTTGGGATTAACAATGGAAATGTTGAGAAGAGCGGGTTGAATGTTGGAGCGGGGAACCCTGGCGGAGTGTCGATATTCATAGAAAGGGATGTGTTCATCCATCCATCCATATATTATTTGAAATAGTCCACTGAGATAATTTGGAGGTCTAACTTCTTGTATATGTCTCAAAAACACATAATGTTGGGCTAGAGTAGGATTGGCTAGGTTAATGGGTCGACCCTATGCCAGTACAACTGCCACCATCAAAGTGAATGCCCTAACCCTAGTGTATACATCACAATATGGGAAGATCCAACCACACAAAAACATTTAAAAGAAACATGATAATCTATGATCATGTGGCACATCTGGTTTAAGCTCATATACCTAGGTAATATATCATCTCGTTTCATGGTTAGTGCAATATTTCCTTGGGATATGTCGATATTGGAGGGATAAATGAGTTCGTCTACAGAGAGATCTTAGTTTAGCCCCATTCACGTAAAATAATGACCATATCTACACATCTAATTGGATAAGAGAGATACCCTGAAGTGGATGATCAAGTAATCCCTCTTCCATAACCAATGGGCACCTTGTTAATGGGAACACATGATCGGTATTATCCCATATAGGGGATGTCGAGAGAAACACATCATATATCTCTCCTAGGATAGGGAGCCTCCATGCTGGTTGATGTCCCATAAGATGATTCCCTCCTCCCCTTTTGAAAAAATAGTGTTTTTGGTTCTTCAAAACTAGTGACTCAGTAGCTCAGTAAAGATTCCACCTACATAGAAGGCTGTAAACTAAGAGACCTAGGATTAATGATATATGTTCATCACTTCCAAATGGTCAGGGGACTCTAAATAGGTTTGATGTACCCAATACGCCTGAGCCTATTTATTGGAAAAGAATCCCCTCGATCGAAGGTCCCATTCGGTGCTCCACCCACACTTAAGGTTTTCTTAGGAAGTGGTGATAAAAGACAGGGTCTCTCAGGTGACTATCCTCGAGGTGGTGTTGTGACGCCTACGATCACTCTGAGTAAATATAGATCCTTCTGATATGAGCAAATTTTCTTGATCAGTGTAGCTATGAATTCTCATGTTGGTAAAATATTGTCCCAATCATGAAATTGTAGTGATTTTAGGATAATGAAAGGAGAATAATGGGCAGCTGATGGTAGAGGAACATTATTAGGAAGACCAATTTTGTAAATTGGCAACTGCACAGTCAATGGGTAATCTATGAGCCCTAGCATGGGAAGTAATATTAATAATGTGTCACTATGAGAAATTTTTCATCGAATATGTTCCTCAATATCCCACACCATGTTTTCCCTCATCATCATCAATTTCATCAAAGCTTGTGAAATAGCCATTACATCCTTCACAGAATGATCCGAAAGACCCTAAAATTTTAGTCCAATAAAAATTATTGGATAAAGGACCCAAAAAATGGCTAAAGGACTTAAAGGAGTGTCACCATGAGGGCTCCAAGTACTACTCTTGAAAATTGAATGCAGTATCCATATCTTATGTGATGCACGGTATGCAGAAGCAATCTCTTCTTGTTATATGATAAATGGAGATAATTCGTGCATACTACTGCAGTACACATAAGCATTATACTACGTACAACCACAATATGAGAATGTCCCATGAGGCGTGGGCCAAAAAATAATGTTCTATCAAGCTGAAGATTTTGTGGAAAGAAGAAGACACGAACCTAGGCCTCGCCATGCCTATATTCAAATTTTATATTTAAAAGTTTATGTTCAGATTATTAAGATTTAAAAGTTCAGTACTTTAGTTCATGTTTGGTGTTCGAGATATGTAAAATGCATAGCATTATGCAGTGCAGATGTCTTAATTTTTCTTTTAAATTCTATAATGTAGTTCATGAAACTCCAATTTCAGTTCGCGGGTGGAAGCAATTATGAACAGTTTGGTTCGTGACATGTACATAGCTATTCACGAATAATGATTTTTTAAAATAGGTGGCTTGTGAATGCATAGAAAGCTATGTTAGAGTCGAGAGCACTTTATTCTAAGATAAATGTTAAACGAAAAATAAAATGGGCCTATATACATAGTTGTGGTACCCTCTTATCAAACCTATTTGTTCTACTACGCACCACTTATGTTCAGTACAACTTCTACATCAGAATAGTAACCACTACATTCTGAATGAACCCCATTTTGATTTGAGGCATTTTTAGGGTTCAAAAAACATTGGAATGGTAATAAAATACTCCCAAAATTACTTTTTAGAAGGATTCAATAATTCCCACAAATCTAGTAAGGCAAGTTGAATAAAATTTAGTTGAAAAATTCAGATGAAAGTTGAATGAATTCAATTTCTTAAATAATTTTAAGTTACCCACATACCATCACCTGGAATGGTTCGTGAACTGCATGAACAAAAAACCACTGGTATATTGAACGACCAATGAGGCACTGGCCCGTAGAGCAAGAGTCGAAGAACGTTGAAAGCCACAAACCGCATCGGTGGGGGAATAAAGTTCTTGAAAGAAATCCCCATATCATCTTGTTGACTCAGTAGTTCACAAACAACGATAATTGGTAGGGTTCTGCAAACCATGACTCATGAACAACAGCCTTGGGAAATATCTGTTGACTAAGTCTTCCACGGATCGAGATATCTCTTCCTGGGCTTCTGAAAATGGTGATGCATGCCCTTATATATGATTTATCCAATACTCTATAAAAGGAGAATATAAGGATTTTAGAAAAGATGTATGAATAAAGCATGAAGGTGACCCTTGAAGTTAGAAGAAATAATTTATTGAGGATTCATCTTTAGTTTTGAAACATCAGAAATGTAAAAATTGCAGACCATGTTTCCATAGGTATAACCATCCACAAACCATAAAATAAAGTAACATATTAATAATAGGGAAACAACAATCCTAATTAGTAAAATAGAGAAATACTTATTCCCCGTATATTAAAACCTCATAAACCATATTTTCTTGGACCCTCCTTAGACATGTTGTTCCACATAGTGTATTTCTATGGAGAATTTACACGACGCCATGTACTGCATCTACATGTGATTGGAACCCTATGTAGTGCAGCAGACCCCATCAGACATGGCATACCAATGTGGTGTATGGTGGTCCATGCCTAAGCATGCGTATAGCTTCTGTATGTGAATGAAACCTCTACCCACATACCACAATAGTATGAGGAGCTCCACCCATCCCGCATAAGAAAACAGTTCACAAAATGGGGTGTCATCGAGTGTTCTTTCCTCCATCTCAAATTTCACCCCCCCATTGTCATCTATTCATCCAAAACCCCTCCACAAACAAGTCCCTCGACATCAGGCCAAAGTCTCTTCAAATGCCACTAGATCTTTATGACTAAATAATCGAGCGCATCAACACACACCTTTGATTCTACATATCCATGGTAAGAAAAGTCATGAAGGCTATCCCAACAGTAGTTCAGAATCTTGGGATGTTTGTAATTCTATATTCCCATGGTAACCCAATGTCCAAACTTCGGTGATGACGTGACCCCCCCCCCCATTTGAGGGATTAAGGGTGATCACATTCTTTTCCATTTATTGAGGAATGTTGATCGGTCGAAGGAATCATATTTACTCTTTTTGATGAGGCGAGACATTCCCCCAATTTCCTGGAATGCGTTTTGGCGCACTCCCACTAGGGTATGTCCCCAATCCTCTGAAGGCCTAAATTCATTTCCACAAATGGCATCCCATATTTAATGGTTCATTTCCCCATCCCCTCTTCCCTAGTAGACTCAGCATCTTCTGTCGTAGGCCTTACCTCTCCCATCAGCAATATAGGAGGTGTGTGGTTGGTTTGATTTGTTGCATCCTCATGATTTTTAAACCGAGTATGAGTCACATGGTATTAGAGATTTTTGAAAATTACAACATCGACACAACTAAACCAAATATATACAATTAGAAATCAGATTCCTGATCAAACATAGATACATATTATTACTACTTAAGTCTCAAGATAAAAAGGGCGAACATTTAAAAGGGTTCAGCCAATCATGACATCTCAAATGGCCATCTCCCATGTGTATTCGACAGCAAAATCCTAATCTACGAGTCATCTAATTCATGGTCAAACCAAGATACACATTACACCTTCTTGAAGACTCTGTCTCAAAAGGTTTCCCTTACAAAATGATTCCCCCAATCAAGACCTATAAAATAAGAAACACTCATGCGTAAGCTCCAAACAAAATCTAAACTACAAGTCATCTGATTCTTAATCAAAGGTGGATATGTAGGACACCAACTTGATTTCTTGAGATCAAAAGGATACCCATCCAAATGGGTTCACCCAATCATGACCACTCAAATGGGAAACTCTCATGTGTAATCCCCAAACAAAATCATGATCTAATTAGAACTCTAATTACTGGTCAAACCAAGATATTTATAACCCCTTCTTTAAGGCTCGAGATCAAAAGGGTTTCCTTTAAAAAGGGTTCACCCCAATCACACCCCCTCAAAGGTGCAACTACCATACATAAGCCCCATGTTTCCTGAACTAAACGGGCTTTGATTACTCAACTAAGGATATGTAGGAATACCATATTATGGGTTCAATCCCAACATTAAGTCACCTTACACCCCCTGGATAACAATAAACTATATATCAACTTATTTCATGGCTTATGTTAGTATTTCTTCCATATCATCAAATTTGCTTATGTTGATCCTGATAACCAGGGGTAGTATGTGGACAGACTCTTTAGGAATGAACCAACGATTCATGAACATATGAAAACAACTTAATTATGTATGATAGTCCTATAATAGGCAATAATATCCCCCCACTATTGGTGATGCGGTCTCAACCTCACATCCTCTTGACCAATAGAGTTTTTATGTGTCATTGGACAAATGATCATCCAATGAGCACCTGCCTTTGGAATCTAGGTTCACTAATCATGGATACTAGGGTCATTGGGTGTTTATGGATCCAAAAATTAACCCTTTGGAGACCATCCATGGAATTTATATCCTTTGAGGACAAATTTGACAAATAATTGACCCCATGTAATCAACCGTTGGGACCCTTTGACTGTGGCACGTCCTTCATAATAGAAAAGGGATTAATCGCCCAGTCCCCACAGGGTCAAAACAATACTACTTTAAAGGATGATGATGTGGATTGGGTTGAAACCAAGACGGTGACATGAAAATTTCAATAATAGCGGACAAATTCTCATCACCCATCGGACCGTTTTGTGTTTTTCCAACATCGCATCAGCGTCGCCTCAGATCTAAAACAATGGGGAGTTAAAAACAAATGATACAAGTGTACATGTGATCCAAACATGAAAAAGTATTAATTTATGGGAGTATTTAAAATCACAATCTTATTATACTCTAATATTATCTATTTTTATCCATTTGGACATCATAATTACTATATATTAATTTAACAAATTCTAAAATACCAAAAGTTATCCTCCCATATTTAATAATATGACACCACTTATTCAATTTATTCACACTTTATAAATCAAAAATGAATGTAAAATATCAATGAAAGTTTCTTCTTATAACCCCTAACCAAATTCTAGGGGCCTTATTTAGGGAATAATACATTCATTAGTTGTTTTATAATGTAATGAAAATGTTTTTTTCTGATGATGATGTATAGTTCTTAACAGTGTATTTTCGTTTTATTTTTTATTCCACATCCATAAAATCCCCATGATACATTATTATATAAAAATATAATTAAATATCATACTATATGATAATGATATGTTAATTTAAAAACCTATATCTATCCTTAACATTAAATATATGGGAAAAGAATCCATTTCTTGTGTGTGCGGTGGACTACCGCCCCATAGACTGACATAATTCATTTTCCAACACCACAAATTATAGTTGATTATACAGATAGTTTTAGTGTATATATATTATATTCATGACATATTAATCATTCTAAAAATTTATTATATCATTTTCTTTCTTACCATTCCATTCATTGAAAAATGATAATGTCGTTCATGCGAATGAGAGGACCACTACCTCCACAATATGATGTGATTCGTTTTTAATCACAAATTCACATAGATGATATATATATAATTATATTTAAAAATAAGTATTATATTTATGATATTATCATCATTATTTAATGATAAAATATTATATAACATTTTTCCATAATGATCGTGGAAAAATTGAAACATTACTAAGGTGTGTGTGCGACCTATCGTCCCTAATATTGTAACTAAATTAATATCTCCAAAAAATGTTTAGTTGTTTGATATAAAATTATAATTTATATATATAATTGATAATTAATTTATTATAATTATTCTATAGATTATGTAATATTGAACACTTTGACCATATTCAACTTACTGATTTCATTTTGGAGTTATGAACCTAATATCATCAAAACATATAACATGAACTTAAATAATTAATTAATTTTTTTATAATAATGTAATAATTGAAATAAACACTGTAATAAACTTAAACAATATTCTCAATTATGTAAATAGTAATCATAGTATTATTATTCATGAAGATAAATAATGTACATGACAGGTTCGACTAAAGATAATGTATTTCGTCTCAATTTCATTTCAATGATGTATTTTTTAATGTTATGAACCAAATTAATTTTATATTGTGTATATAATTACCCTTTTAAGTGTTTATTAATGAGCCAATATACATATTGATAATTTAATTTAAAATTTTTATTAATTAATCCATGTGTATTTTATTTGAATGTTACCCAAAGGTAATTATTTTCTTAACTGAATTTCCATGTATTGGGTAATAACTTCTTTTCATTGACATTGTTATGAAATGATTATCAATGAATTGATATCTAAATTCACATATTATTTATTACCTAATTTATTATTTACATTTATTTACACATAATAGAACAATTAATTAATTCAAAATTCAATTATATTATTTTGGTCAGTTTTATTAATCTAATATTTTCTTTCATTGGGACATACATTAGTGTTATTCACATAACTACTTTTTATGAAGTGTATAAACCTCCCTTTTAAAATTTTACATCATAAATTTTATTATAATCATAATATATAATATTTCATTTGATTTTATTCATTCACTATGAATAATATTGAAAATTTGTTAAAGTGAAAAATGATTTAAGATACAATATCAATATTTTTAATATCATTTAAGTTCATGTTTCTTTGGGAGAAATTATACAAAATTATTATCATGAACCACATCAATATTATTATCCAAAAATTTGGAATACAGTTTACATTTTTGGTTTACATCTCCCCTACACATAATAAAGTAACATTAATAATATTCGTTTTATTTGATACCAATCTTGTATCTTCATTTAGTTTAGGAATATTTACCTTCCATATCAATTTTGAATATAAAAAATTAAAAAAAATTATTTTCTAAACAAAAATTATTTACTAAATAAATTTAAAATGTCCATTGAACTTATTTTAAAAGGCTATTCAAATGAAATTTTTTATCATTTTTCAAACGGGTCATTTATAATCCCTTTTCCAAACGTCTTAAAAGAATATTTATTTTTAATGTTTTCAATATGAATTAAATTTCTTGATTTCATCACCATTAATTTTATTTGGGAATACCTTATATTATTAAAAATTTATTCAAAAATACAAATTATATTCTTAATATTTTATGAATTTTAATTTTTAAAAGTTATTTTCAAAGTGAAAATGGTATTATCCTCAAAACAAAATTTAATGATTTTTTAATGGTATTTTCATTTTTCAACATCAATATCACTTTATGATACATACTCTCCAATATGGATATTTTGTATTGATTCCATCCTAATTATTTCTCTCGATGAATTAATATCATTTCAAATACATTTTAATTGCACCTATATCTTTTCCATGGTTTAAACATGTTATTGGAGGAATGCCGAATTTTTACTTCTACGAATACAATTAATTATTAAATTTCTATATCATTTATTTGTTGTTTTTATACCATTATAATATTTATGATTTTTCTTAAATAAAAACCTATCATTCATAGTTTTGGGTGATTCATTTTTTGGAAATTGGATTCTAAGAGGAAATGATATTTCTATATCCAGATATTCTTTTTCTTATGAGAATAAATTTTATTTTGTAAGGACTACAATTTTAAATGTTATGATTATATTATTGTTGTTGGTCATTTTCTATGATGAATGATTGATCTGTTATAAACATATGGTTTTCAATCTTGTTATATATATTCAATTCAATGGGTAAATGGATCGAATAACCTGATTATGTTTATCCTAAGAGATTTTGGGAATATATTGTGATGTTTATTCCAATTGTAAATGTGATTGTTACTTTATTTGTAACAGATACGGTTATTATATGTATAACCATGAAGTTTATTTTATTGAAATAGTTATATAAAATTGATTTCACAAGTTCTTATAAGATTTATCTATTATTTCTATGGGATTTCACAGAAATATTTCCATTTTAGAAAGTGATATAATGAGTTTATATTTAAAGAAATGGATTTTCTACTTGATATTGGTGAAAAACTATGGGGTTTAATGATTAATTTTATCATGATTGAGATAAAATGGATCATTATTCTTGAATCCATAAATCTTGAATTTTTTAAATGCTTTATTCCAAATTTCAAGATAGGAGATCTAGATATTGATGGGAATTATTTAATTTATTCTATACTCATGAACAATGATTATGTCATCATAACATTATACTCATCTTTCTACAACAAATGACGTTTAATTGTTTTTGATTTTGTTTACCAATACTACGATTTTTATCTCCCCATTCCTATGTTTCCTTTTCACAATAATTTGATGAATCATAATATATTATTTGATTATAGAATGGTTTCATGTGAGATGTAGATTTTGGGAGATATTGAAGACTTAGTATAGAATATGAAATGAAGAGTACAGATGATTAATACTCTATTGAAGTATTAATTTTTATTTAGGTATGATTTTTTAACTAATTCTCTCAAAATAAAAACCTAAAAAGTTCCTTGGGTATATAAGTGATTAAAAATACCCTATTTTATATTGAATATTTTGGATAGGATAAATTATGTCACATTTATCGGTATAAAATCAAAATTGTGAACTTTATGATTTTAGACCCATATCATAGAGTATATGTATGGGGATTTTTTATTTTAATAATTTTATAGTTATTTTATATTATAATTTAAAATTAATTTAATATATTTAAACAATTTGTGGATGAATATTTTGGTAAATTACATTAGTTCAAGACTATACATAATATTTTATCAGTGCTAAAAATAGTACTGATAAAATCTGCATTAATCAATGCTAAAAATGTGTGGTAAAGGGAAAACATTATTAACTCTAAAAGATTCTCTGATTAAGGGACAACTTTATCAGTGTATTCATTCTACTAATGAAGGCTTATTTTATAATTTTTATTTTTTTGAATGATTAAATTCAATGTATTTTTAATAAACATAAAACATCATTAATTTTTTTAGCATTTATTACTACCATTCCTAGCCTGATAAAGGCCATATGTCATAGTGATTGTGGTGTATATATTCCATGTTTATGTAAATATTTTAATGTAATAATTAATTATTTTTAATTTTTAACTTTATGGATCATTAATTGTAATTACATGATATCTTTCAGTATATCATACCCAAAACTGAGTATCTAAGACCACTCTATTTTATTATTTTCCTTTCCCTAATAAACTCATGGGTGAAATCATAATAATTTAATAGATATTATAGAAAGAATAATATAGTTATCAAAAATATATTATGTTGTATTTTATGTTTTGACACGTAATATGTATGTTTTGTAAGTATTTAGTCTCCAAAGACTAATGAACTATTTGTTATTTTGTTGTGGGGTCACTTTTATTTTTTACGAATGTTTTATTATAACAACTGGTTTTAGGTTATTAGAATGTGATTTAATATATACTAAATTATTTAAATATATATAAATGTTCTTTAAATTTATATCACCTGATATTGGTGATACGTTTCACATTAATTATCTTTGTTCATTAAAGTTTATTTTTTAAAAGTATAATGTGCTAATTAAATTTATCTCATTTCAAATATATGTTAAATTTTATTTTTTAAAGGATATAACTAAATGTTTAATTTAATTATAAAATCTTGTAGATATATGTTTTTACTAAACAATACATTTATCTCTTATCTTACATGAGTTTAATATTTTATTAAAATGCATAATTGTTAATGAAAAAAATTTTATTCATTAAAAAATATAATGAAGTGTGTAAAATGCATCTCTTATAGGGAATTGGATAAATTATACTTTCAAAATGGTTTATTAATTTATATGAAATTTATCTTTTTATTTACATGATATTATATTTTTTTAATTTTTTCAATGAAATAGTGATAATTTTAAAATTTTAATACTTATATAATGGTGAAATCTTATTCATTCATTAATTATGAAGAATTTAAATTTATTTTTTAAATTAATACTAATATTAATAACATGTTATGTGATGACCCAGACCCCCTTGGTCCCTTCCTTTGCCAAAATCCAAATCCTTAAGGTGTACGGATTGGTGAGACCGATCGGCGGAACCGGCTGACGTCACCCGACCTTGCAAAGTTGTTCCAGTAACGCTCTTTTTCGCAAATAGGGTCTTAAACCCTATTCTGCCTCGTTAAAAATGTCTTCAAAACCCGAAACACGCACAAAAGTTTAATTAAATGCTTCATTAATTCATGAGTCGGTTTAAACCACTCAGCACCATTAATGATGAGTCAAGCCGCGTGGTCAACCCACGACTTCCATGTCTTACGCGGTTCGGCGTTTTTATCTCAACCCTTCTCGGCTCTTATAAATTAAGGGTTAGGCCGTGGTTTCCCCCCTTCTTCGATCGTGGCTCTTCTGGTGAATCGGGACCGCCACATCATTATCCGTAAAGTTCCGCGCCCCCGGCCTAAACGTCGATCATCTGTCAACAAGTAGGGAATTTCTTTCGCCTCTCACTTCTGTGTATCATGCGGGGTGGGCGTTATCTTTTGTTCTCATGAGAAATGGTTGAGCCCTTAAATGAAGATAATAACTGGTTAAAGAAGGGGAAGGGGTTATGATCGTTGTTTATGCCTTATCTTGCGAACATCCTTTTTAGTTGTGCTGGTTTATGTTTTCTGAAAATTGAGGCCGTTGGTGGTCGTTGTATGTGCACTGATAAATCCCCTCATGATGTTTTAAGTGGGTTGCTGAATTTGTGAACTCCTGCTGTTAAATTGGTTAATCACGTATATCCGAATGAATAATTGAAAGCACCAGGATCAACCCTTCTGTGATAACTCCCGGTTAGAACACACGGAATTTGAAATCATGGAGTGTGTTAAGTCGTTTAAATCTGAAAATTCCTGACTTGTGTTGGTAGCGGTGGTTGGTTGTTTTCCCATCGGGCCGATTGCTGGAAATGTGGGAGGGTATGGGATTCCCTGATTCTTTTATACTCTCGGTGGCTGTGTGAATTTGGGGGGATGGGATCTCCTGTTGGTATGGATTCGGTGGTTGTGAGTTTTAAACCTGAATGGTCAATTGTTGATATCACAAATTGGGGAGAGATCCTCTGTTAACAGAACCGAGTGTGAGTGTTTTGGTTGAGCCTTGCTTTGGACGCTTTCCTTGGTTATGCTTATGGTAGTTACCCAGTAGTGCTTAAAATTAATTGAACATTTTGACTGAACGTGAAACAAGAATGGGACAATGGTCTTCTGGGCAATGGTCGTGAATTGTGACTCGGACGCAGTGGTGTGGTGTTCTGTAGGTTGGCTAGGAAAACCTAAGTTCTGGGTGAGTGTTTGTTACCTATATCTATACTTGTAGCTTTGTGTTTCTTATTCGCGCCCCACCCAAGTAGAGAACTCAGTGCCGAACACCCCCATTTATGGGGGAAGGGTGTTTTTTCCAACACTATCCTTAGTGACTGGTTATTAGCTCCTTTTCTGCTCCCTTTCCCGGATAGCCCAAGTATCTTCGGGCAGGCTGTGATAGCCTGAAGTCCATTATTAGCCCAAGAATCTCCGGGCGGGGTGTTGTGGTGGTTGGCCAGGTGTGTGCGGCAGGTGGTTTCCCAAGTGTCTTCGGGATGAGGCCCAGGTGTCTTCGGGCGTGGCGGTGGTTGCTCTGGCCTAGGTGTTTGCAGGAATGGTTACATGTGACAGTTGAGGCCCAGGTGTGTGCGGGCGGGATTCGGCAGTGGGACTGCGTGTGGTTGTGGCCCAGGTGTGTGCGGGCGGGATTCGGTAGTGGGACTGCGTGTGGTTGTGGCCCAGGTGTGTGCGGGCGGGTGTGGCAGTGGGACTGCGGTGAGAATGGCAGGATTGGTCCGATGCGTAGGATGTCTCAATAACCAGTGGGAAAGTGGCGCGGGGTACCCAAACATCGATGTTCTCTTATATATATATTACTTGACTTGCGTTATTTGGGGAGCGAGCCTTGGTGAGGCCTGGGATGGATAGTTTGCCTTGTTAGTCGTTTGGTTTACTCTTTTCTCACGGGACTTTAGTACGTTCCCCCACTTGTGCACGAGAGTCTTGGTTTTCCTTACTGAGTGTACTTGTATACTCACCCTACGTATATAAAACTGCTTTCAGGTTTCCAGGAGGACTTCGGGGATCACACAGGACCTTACTAGCTCGGACTTTTGGAGCAGTTGCAGTTGTTTCTCTTTTCTCTTGGTACTTACCTTGTAGTCACCTTTTTGCACTTTGTGGCTTTCACTTTTGAAACATGCATGTGGGAATGGTTTACTTTTGGCTTTACTTTTCTTTCTACCTTAGTGTTGTCGGGTTTTCTCCTCCTTATCTTTCGATCCTATAAAATAAAAAGGGTAATGCCTTCCATTTGCGAGGATTTCCTATACCCTTGGTGCTAGTCGCCACTCCGGGACCTATTGAAGGTGGGTTTCGGGGGTCATTATCTCTCCATCAACTTAAAGAAGGAAGGGCCTGGCAATCTGCTGACCCTTCCCTCCTTTTGGTGAAGGCGGGTCGTGACAGAATGGTATCAGAGGGAGGTTGAGAGATAGGACAGAGTCTGGAGGTAGGAACAGTGAGGATTGCATGGGATGGTAAGGCAACGGTGTTGGGTGACCTTGGAGCGTGAAAAAGGCCAGGGAAGACCGGCTAGGACCCGGGATTTTAGGACCCCCGTGATCCGATGCAAGGACTCTGGGCCTACCGAACGACCAAGTGAGGCCACACTGATTGCGGGGTAGAGACCCTAGGAAAGGTACATGCATCATAATGACTTGTGTTCTTGTGTTTCTGGGATGTTTTGGGAAATAAGAATAAATAAAATCTTAAGATGTTTTAAGAACGATATTCTGCACTACTTGGGCTTAGGCATTCCTTGTTACCTTGCAGCTATGGCACCTGGAAGGCGACCACGTGTGGTACAGGCGATCGAGACTCCTGAGATTACTTTGGCCAATCGGCAGAGAGCTGATCGAGAGGAAGAGGACGACCAGTGGAAGAGGACTCTTCGAGCCTTCCAGCGACA
The DNA here is from genome assembly GCA_963277665.1 of Viscum album. Taxonomy (NCBI): domain Eukaryota; kingdom Viridiplantae; phylum Streptophyta; class Magnoliopsida; order Santalales; family Viscaceae; genus Viscum; species Viscum album. The sequence continues at coordinate 1,115,375,648 of OY728131.1, forward strand.
GGCCCTCGAGAAATATGAGGGCAGCACCTCCGATATGAAGACGGAACGCTGGCTAGAGGAGTTAGTCATAGCCTTCGGCTTGATTCGGGCCCCGACCGAATACTAGGTTCCTCTGGATGTTAGCCAGATGCGAGGAGCGGCACGCTAGTGGTGGATACTTTACCTGGGGAGTAGGAAAGAGTCTGAGGTTGCTTGGGCGGATTTCGAGAAGGAGTTCCGGGCGGAGATCCTCTCCTCGACGATGAAGGCGGAGAAGAGGCAGGGGCTACTCTCCCTCCAACAGGGGAGCATGTCCGTGAGGGAACTTGGAATCAAGTTCAAGGACCTCCTGCGTTTTGCTCCGGACCTCTTTCCCGATGAGGAGTCTCGGGCAAGACGTTTGGAGGAGGCGCTCCGACCCTCCCTCCAGTATGCTGTTACCCCCTTTACCCTTCCGACGTACTTAGAGGTCCAGAAGAAGGCCGAAGTGGTGGAAAGGATGCATGCTCTGGGTGGAGTTTCACGAGAAGGGATCCAGCTGGGACCATCGAAGGGGAAGGCCGTCAGCGCCAGGCCTCCAGCATCGGGACCCTCCAGGTTCCGACCCACAGGGAGCAGGAGGCAGCAGTTTCAGTTTCGATCCCCTGGCCCACGTTCTTTTCCTTCAGGCTCGGGACCACGGTGCTTCATCTGCGGGAGCCCTGGACATCTCTGGAGTCAGTGCCCCGATCGGGTGCAGTACAACAGTGGCAGTGATCCCCAGCATCCGCCGCAGCAGCAGTTTCCAGCCAGACCCTTCTGGCAGCAGCAGCAGGGACAGCGAGCTCCTGCTCCTCCGCAGGCAGACGTTGGAGGAGGAGGCCGACCTCAGGGCGCTCCCCAGGGACCTCGACCAGGGCGTGGTCGGGGAGGTGTCCAACAGCCGAGGGGCAGGGGAGCTGGACGTGGACAGTTACACGCCGCAGAAGCAACAGTTCCAACAGGGCCAGAGGTTGTTCGAGGTATGATCAGTTTGTTTAGCACTCTTGCTTATGCTTTGTTCGATACCGGAGCTTCGCACTCCTTTGTTGCACCCAGTCTAGCCCGCGCCTTGGGTCTAGATGCCGAGAGACTTCCAGTGCCCCTGGTGTTGAGCACACCTGTTGGAGGTCAGACCGACTAGCTGTTCGTTTGTCGGGGATGTAGACTGATGTTAGGGCCACATCAGTCGGTTAGGGATCTCCTTCTTCTACAGATTCAGCCGTACGATGTCATCCTAGGCATCGACTGGCTATATTCTGTGTGCGCCGTCATCGACTGTTTCCAAAGAAGGGTGGTGTTCTCCGGTTTGAACGGCCAGCGTGTTACTTTCTCCGGCGAGCGGAGCTGTCCGAAGGGAAACAGGAGGGAGGAACCTCTCCTCTCCTTGTTGACCGAACTGATGATAGAATCAGTAGATGCGGAAATGATGGAAGTACCAGAGATCGTTCGTGAATTTATGGACGTCTTTCCTGAGGAGGTGACGACTCTACCCCCTCGACGTGATATCGAGTTCTGGATAGACCTGTAGCCCGGCTCTCGACCAATCTCGATGGCTCCTTACCGGATGGCACCTTCGGAGCTACGGGAGTTGCGGATACAGATTGAAGATCTGATGAAGAGGGGTTATGTTCGTCCAAGTGCGTCACCGTGGGGTGCCCCAGTCTTGTTCGCAAAGAAGGCAGATGGTGGCCTCAGGTTGTGCATCGATTACAGGAGGCTGAATCAGGTAACGATCAAGAATCGCTACCCTTTTCCGAGGATAGATGATCTTTTTGACCAGCTGAAGAGGGCAGGATGGTTCTCGAAGATCGACCTGTGATCTGGATACCACCAGCTGAGGGTAAAGGATAGCGACGTCCCAAAGACGGCGTTCAGGTGCAGGTATGGGCACTTCGAGTTCGTGGTCATGCCCTTTGGTGTTACGAACGCCCCGGCAATGTTCATGGGGCTTATGAACTCCATATTTCGGGAGTATCTGGATCGGTTTGTGGTGGTATTCATCGACGATATCCTGATCTATTCAAGGTCAGAAAAGGACCATGCAGAGCACCTGAGGACAGTTTTGGAAGTCCTCCGACAGCACCAGCTCTACGGGAAGTTGTCAAAGTGCAAGTTCTGGACACGAGAAGTGCACTTCCTCGGGCATGTAGTGTCTGAGCAGGGGGTAGCAGTCGACCCATCAAAGGTTGAGGCAGTTGTTTCTTGGGTAGCACCCAAGAATGTGGCGGAAGTTCGGAGTTTCCTCGGACTGGCAGGTTACTACCGGAGATTTGTACCCATCTTCTCCCGAGTAGCAGCCCCTTTAACGGCTTTGACCAAGAAGGACCAGGTTTTCGTGTGGAGCGAGCAATGTGAGTCGTCCTTCAGCTACCTAAAAGAAAATCTGGTTAGTGCCCCAGTGTTGAGATTACCAGAAGAAGGGATGGCCTATGAGGTATTTTGTGATGCTTCATGACAGGGCCTGGGATGCGTGTTGATGCAACAACGAAGGGTGATCTCTTACGGGTCCAGGCAGCTACGCCCCCATGAGCGTAACTACGCCACCCATGACCTGGAGCTTGCAGCGGTCGTTTTTGCGCTAAAGTTATGGCGGCACTGCCTCATCAGGGAATGCTTTGTGGTCTTCGCAGATCACAAAAGCTTAAAGTACATCTTCTCCCAGCGGGACTTGAACTTGCGACAACGGAGATGGGTGGAGTTCCTCCAGGACTACGACTTTGAAATCTCTTATACTGAGGGAAAGGGCAACGTTGTGGCTGATGCCCTGAGCAGGAAGCCGCATCAGGAAGTGGTTCGGGAATCTGCTGATGCTTGGAAGGCGATGGGGGAGTTGGCTGCCTTGCACTTGGATGCAAGGGTGGAAGGTGCTAGAGGCTGCTTGTTTCAGATGACGGTACAGTCCTCTTTGTTGCAGCAAGTGGAAGAGTCTCAGTGGGGAGATCCTGAGGTGGAAGTGTTGCGGGATCGTGTCGATCAGGGGAATGCTTCGGAAGGATGGTCGGAGGACATCCGACATCGAATGCACCTCCATGGGAGGTTGTTTGTTCTAGAGGTGATGCGTGATGAAGTCCTTCGTGAGTTCCATAGCTCAGCCTTGGCAGTACATCCAGGTGTATCGAAAATGTACCAAGGCCTGAGGGGACAGTTTTGGTGGCCCGAGGTGAAACGGGCAGTGGCAGAGTTTGTAGCTAAATGTCTGGTGTGTCAGCAGTTGAAGGCTGAACACCGTGTTCCTGGTGGTTTGTTGCATCCTCTAGATGTTCCCGAGTGGAAGTGGGACGACGTCTCGATGGACTTCGTCATAGGACTACCCAGAGCTCAGGGCGGGCATGATGCTATCTGGGGAGTGGTGGATCGATTGACAAAATCTTCTCACTTCTTGGCTATCAAGGAGTCAGGACCTGTGAGTACCTTAGCGCAGAGGTACGTGGATGAGGTGGTGCGTTTGCATGGAGTTCCGAAGACTATCGTCTCAGATCGGGACACTCGGTTCACCTCACGAGTCTGGAAGGGGTTACAGCATGCATTTGGCACCCAGCTACGCCTTAGCACTGCTTTTCACCCTCATACTGATGGACAGACAGAGCGGACAATCCGGACGTTGGAGGACATGATACGAGCATGTGTTCTGGATTTCGGAGGATCATGGGTATGACACTTACCTTTAGTAGAGTTTGCCTACAACAACAGCTTCCACTCTACTATCGGCATGGCCCCTTTTGAGGCTTTGTATGGAAGACCATGTCGTTCACCCTTATGCTAGGAAGAGGTTGGTGGGACTGGTACTCTTGGACCAGAAGTAGTGCAGAGAACCACGGAGAAAGTCCAGCTAGTGCAGGAGAGGATGAAAGCAGCTCAGGATCGGCAGAAATCTTATACTGATCGTCGGAGGAGGCCCTTGGAGTTCGAGGTGGGAGATCATGTGTTCTTGAAGGTTTCCCCTCGACGGGGGCAGCGGAGGTTCGGAAAGGGGAGTAAGCTCTCCCCTAGGTTCATCGGACCTTTCGAGGTGCTAAGGCGAGTTGGCGAGGTGGCTTATCAGCTGGCCCTACCACCTCAGTTGGAAAGGGTCCATGACGTCTTCCATGTCTCCCAGCTTCGTCAGTACTTACATGATGACTCTCATGTCATCAACTGGGGAGAGCTAGATGTGGGAGAAGACGCGACCTTCGAGGAACGGCCAGCCAGGATCGAGGATCGCAAGGAAAAAGTGCTTCGTGGACGAACCATCGACTTGGTTCGTGTATTATGGAGACATGGCGGCCTCGAAGAGAGTACGTGGGAGAGGGAGGCACAGATGCGTGCCCAATACCACGTGTTGTTTTGAGCTTTGTTCCTTTTTTGTACCTGTTGTGGTAGAACGTTTGACTTTTGGCTATGGAATGTACTATTCCCTTTCCCCTGTTATGTGTGAAAAGCCTCGTCTAAAGGGAAGAGGGAACCCAACCCCCTAATCAAGACCCATTAAGGTGGATGCGATTAAACCCGTGCGGGCAAGTCAGTGCCGCCCAAAGCGGATAATATCTTGACATGGGGGAGGGTAAGTCCCCAAAACCACATGACCAGGCAGTTTGGCATGGTATGTTGCTTGGTTCTTGGCAGGGGAGTGTTTTCAGTCAGCGGGGGTTCACTCCTAAGAGGTATCTTTCGAAGATGGTTGTTCGGACCCTCCCTTTCCTTCTGGTTTGTTTTGATTCTCGAGGACGAGAATCATTTAAGAGGTATCTGATGTGATGACCCAGACCCCCTTGGTCCCTTCCTTTTCCAAAATCCGTATCCTTAAGGTGTAAGGATCAGTGAGACCGATCGGTGCGACCGATCGGTGAGGCCGATCGGTGCGACCGATCGGTGAGACCGATGGGTGCGACCGATGGGTGCGACCAATCGGCGGAACCGGCTGACGTCACCCGACCTTGCCAAGTTGTTCCAGTAACACTCCTTTTTCGCAAATAGGTTCTTAAACCCTATTCTGCCTCGTTAAAAATGTCTCGAAATCCCGAAATGCGCACAAAATTTTAATTAAATTCTTCATTAATTCATGATTCGGTTTAAACCACGCAGCACCATTAATGATGAGTCAAGCCGCGTGGTCAACCCACGACTTCCACGTCTTACACGGTTCGGCATTTTTATCTCAACCCTTCCCGGCTCTTATAAATTAAGGGTTAGGCCGTGGTTTCCCCCCTTCTTCGATCGTGGCTCTTCTGGTGCATCGGGACCGCCGCGTCGTTATCCGTAAAGTTCCGCACCCCCGGCCTAAACGTCGATCATCTATCAACAAGTAGGGAATTTCTTTCGCCTCTCACTTCTGTGTATCATGTGGGGTGGGCGTTATCTTTTGTTCTCATGAGAAATGGTTGAGCCCTTAAATGAATATAATAACTGGTTAAAGAAGGGGAAGGGGTTGTGATCGTTGTTTATGCCTTATCTTGCGAACATCCTTTTTAGTTGTGCTGGTTTAAGTTTTCTAAAAATTGAGGCCGTTGGTGGTCGTTGTATGTGCACTGATAAATCCCCTCGTGATGTTTTAAGTGGGTTACTGAATTTGTGAACTCCTACTGTGAAATTGGTTAATCACGTATATCCGGCTGAATAATTGAAAGCACCAGGATCAACCCTTCTGTGATAACTCCCGGTTAGAACACACGGAATTTGAAATCATGGAGTGTGTTAAGTCGTTTAAATCTGAAAATTCCTGACTTTTGTTGGTAGCGGTGGTTGGTTGTTTTCCCATCGGGCTAATTGCTAGAAATGTGGGAGGGGACGGGATTCCCTGATTCTTTTATACTCTCGGTGGCTGTGTGAATTTGGGGGGATGGTATCTCCTGTTGGTATGGATTCGGTGGTTGTGAGTTTTAAACCTGAATGTTCACTTGTTGATATCACAAATTGGGGAGAGATCCTCTGTTAACAGAACCGGGTGTGAGTGTTTCGGTTGAGCCTTGCTTTTGACGCTTTCCTTGGTTATGCTTGTGGTAGTTGCCCAGTAGTGCTTAAAATTAATTGAACATTTTGACTGAACGTGAAACAAGAATGGGATAATGGTCTTGTGGGCAATGGTCGTGAATTGTGACTCGGACGCAGTGGTGTGGTGTTCTGTAGGTTGGCTAGGAAAACCTATGTTCTGGGTGAGTGTTTGTTACCTATATCTATACTTGTAGCTTTGTGTTTCTTATTCGCGCCCCACCCAAGTTGAGCACTCAGTGCCGAACACCCCCATTTATGGGGGAAGGGTGTTTTTCCCAACACTATCCTTAGTGGATGGTTATTAGCTCCTTTTCTGCTCCCTTTCCCGGATAGCCCAAGTATCTTCGGGCAGGCTGTGATGGCCTGAAGTCCATTATTAGCCCAAGAATCTCCAGGAGGGGTGTTGTGGTGGTTGGCCAGGTGTGTGCGGCAGGTGCTTTCCCAAGTGTCTTCGGGATGAGGCCCAGGTGTCTTCGGGCATGGCGGTGGTTGCTCTGGCCTAGGTGTTTGCATGCATGGTTACATGTGACAGTTGAGGCCCAGGTGTGTGCGGGCGGGATTCGGCAGTGGGAATGCGTGTGGTTGTGGCCCAGGTGTGTGCGGGCGGGATTCGGCAGTGGGACTGCGTGTGGTTGTGGCCCAGGTGTGTGCGGGCGGGTGTGGCAGTGGGACTGCGGTGAGAATGGCGGGATTGGTCCGATGCGTAGGATGTCTCAATAACCAGTGGGAAAGTGGCGCGGGGTACCCAAACATCGATGTTCTCTCATATATATATTACTTGACTTGCGTTATTTGGGGAGCGAGCCTTGGTGAGGCCTGGGATGGATAGTTTGCCTTGTTAGTCGTTTGGTTTACTCTTTTCTCACGGGACTTTAGTACGTTCCCCCACTTGTGCACGAGAATCTTGGTTTTCCCTACTGAGTGTACTTGTATGCTCACCCTATGTATATAAAACTGCTTTCAGGTTTCTAGGAGGACTTCGGGGATCACACAGGACCTTACTAGCTCGGACTTTTGGAGCAGTTGTAGTTGTTTCTCTTTTCTTTTGGTACTTACCTTGTAGTCACCTTTTTGCACTTTGTGGCTTTCACTTTTGAAACATGCATGTGGGAATGGTTTACTTTTGGCTTTACTTTTCTTTCTACCTTGGTGTTGTCGGGTTTTCACCTCCTTACCTTTCGATCCTATAAAATAAAAAGGGTAATGCCTTCCATTTGCGAGGATTTCCTATACCCTTGGTGCTAGTCGCCACTCCGGGACCTATTGAAGGCGGGTTTCGGTGGTCATTATCTCTCCTTCAACTTAAAGAAGGAAGGTCCTGGAAATCTGCTGACTCTTCCCTCCTTTTGGTGAAGGCGGGTCATGACATGTTATGGGTGAGATAAATTTAATTTTACAAAATATGTATCAAAGTACATAAATGTTTTCGTTCTTTATATAATTTTTTTTAAAATTTAATATAGTATGTTAATTTTATCACATTTCATAGATAAATATATTTAATTATTTAATATATTCTTCAATGAATTAAATAAATATTAATTAGATAAATTTCATTTTTAAAAAGGTATATCATTTTATATAAAATTGATCCCAAATCATATATGACATAAAAATTGTTTTTTAAAATATAAAACTTAATATATGTGTTTTTTCTAATTTATTTGAAATAAATATATATTTTTTATTATAAAAATGACTATGTTTTATATGATTAATATAGATAAATTTTTCCTTAGTAATAATTTATTTCTTAATAATTTATATTTAATTTTTATTACAAATAATGTCTTCTCTAGTTAAGGTATACATAGACTGGACTATATTTTTTGACGACACATTAATTAGGAGACAAAATGGATTAGATATTTTTAGACCTAGACCATGCATTCTTGGACTGTAATGTCTCGATCCATTCATAATCACCCCCAGTTTTGGTGGTCATATTGAGATGTACTTCATTTATTTATTTATACCAAATTAATTTAAATTGCCTTAATAAAGTGAATTCAATTCTAATGGAGGTGGGATAAATTACCAAGAAGTGTCAATCTGATCAATTTATGTATAAATCTATCCAAAAATAAATGTTTGGTTACATTAATAGAATAAATAACATTTATTTACTTCAATTTATTTCTTTAATTTTGTTCTTTATTCCTATTTACCCCCCATAAATAGTATTTAATTTAATGATTTTTTTCGAATACTATATATTTGTGTATTTAATACAATTGTTAACTAATTCACATAACAATTATATATTTGTAATTGGTAATATATATTTTATATAGTTGTGTATAAATATAAATATTTAGGAATATAATAACAAATTAAGGTAATTAATTCTATTTTTTTAAAAAAAAATTATTAATTTTTATAAATAATTTGAATTTTCAGTATACTTTTTAATTTTAAAAAAAAATAAAAAATTGTGTTCATTTTCTAATATATAATTGAAGATTTATATATAATTTTCATCATATCTCCACACAATACATATCAAAATATCAAAAAACTAAATTGATCTTAGAGCTCTCCTCAAAAAATCCTCTTAGCCTAAAATAATAATTTAGAAAACCTATAACACCACTTACCAAATTATTTTCAACGGAAAGGCTTGGGAAAGCCTAAGTGGATGAAAACAATTTTATTATGTCCAAAAACAGTAATCATCATCTTTAATGCAATTTATCTCTTCAATGTCATTCTGCCTTAGTGTTTTCCTATTCAAAAAAAATCACCATGAGTAACACACTATATTAAGGCCCCTTGATAGGACACCGAGTGATGTCTATCTCCTCTTGATCTCATCTTAGGGTTCTCCTTGGTGGGGATTTAGAGGATGAAGAAATGTTCGTATCTAGTGCCTTCCCCATCCCATTAATCTTTTCATTTTGGATTCTCTTCGCTTTTACACTTTCTCTAGACTCTACCTGGGTCCTGGGATCTATCAAACTAGTTTTTCTTTCTCAACTCTCCTCTGTAGGAAGTTGTAAATAGTTTTCAAAATGACATGGTTCACTTTGGGGATGATTAAAACAGGTTTTCATACTTGAAAATGTAAGTTTCATGTTTTTGATGGGATGATGGACTAGCAATGGTCATGGAACACTCGGTTAAGGGTACCAAAAGTTGTCATCCTTGACCACTATTATATACACATGTGAGGTGGTGTTTTTTTAATCATGATAGTTCCACAAGGAGGTTTTGGTGGTCCCAAAAACGTTTATCTTCAGATGAATATTGTGGCCTCTCAAACCCCAAATCTGACCTCACATTCCCCTGCACCTATCTATGTCAGATCTAGAAAAGTGGTAACAAATAGTTTTTTAGATATATGGTTTAATGATCGATGGTATTGAACGTGTGATCTGAGTCATCCTTCCCATTTTTATGATGGATAATAGTTCTATTAATTATCAATGATATTGATGTTTGGATCCCTTGAATACTCAAATACTTGTACAAAACTCACATTCCCTTGATCCAATAATATTCATATCAAGAGAGGTGGAAACAAATAGGTTTTGGTATGTCTGGTTCAGCATCCATCGATGATCCAAGTGTGTCTTGAGTCAATTTTCTCTTGTTAAGATTCATACTAGTTTTCTTCCACTTTGTTGATGGATATGTTTAGAGTGTAGAATGATAATGTCAATGGAGAAGTTACTATTTTTATGGAATTATTTGGAGTTCCATATATCCATAATAGATGGTTTTTGGGTTATATTAGAAAGAAATCATTCTATTTGATTCTTATTCAATGAAATGTCAATTTGTGTCTCTAGTTTTGGTTATGTTTATTTCTAAATTTATTAGTGGTAATCAACAGAGTTTATTATGGTGAATATATGATGGTGATGATGGTGATTTTATGAGGTGGGAAAGAGTATATTTGATGATGTGATCCTAATGGGACATACTTGGATGTAAGAGTTGGATCATGGCTCACGATCTTGTGGCCTGATGTAGTTGGGTGGTGCCTGTATCAAGGTGTTATTTCAAATTTTGGATCACAACATTGGTTGATGACTCTTTAATTTTGAATGAAAATCCATATTGTTATTATATATTAATTCTGAAATGTATAGATTCCACTAATCCTTAATGTGTTTTTTTATAAAATATAATAATTTATTTGAAAGGACTATAAAACTCGATGTTCTAATCCTTAGATGGGATCTATTGATATTATATATTATTCATAATTTTATGTTCAGTTTATAATCTTAGAGATTATGGAAATATGTAACTTTCCATTATCTAATCATATGGTGAGAAACAAAAATTCCCAATAGATCTTAGTCATAAAAGTAATAGAAATAAAAGCCACTGAGAAAAAAATCCTAATATCCTTATGTTTATTTATGGAATCACTTGAATCAAATAACAACATTATATTGAGTTTTAAGGGTTTTTATAAACCTCTACATGCCTAAAATGTGGTGGAAACATTATGATGCTTAATTTCATAATACATATCAAGAAATATTTACAATAATAAATATCAAAAAAATAAAATATTATGGTTGATAGAGAACCTCCACTACAATGGTTATGGAAAATCCTTCAATGTCAAACAATAATGTCTCACCTTAAAATGTATCTAGATGTTGTGAAAACCTTCAAGATCCATTCCTAGTATGATTTCTCATCTAGTCCACATCCTAACAGAATCATGATGTTAATGGAGAAATAGAAAGAATAAAGCTTCGTATGAGTAAATAATGACTGAAAACCATAATATTTGGTTTATCCTACCCAATATAATCTCAATTTGTACACTATAAAAGATTAAATGAGTATCTTAATCATTTCATAAATGATCTTAACAATAAAAAAATTCTAATTTATGTTATTAACCCAACAAATCATTAATGAATGTTTAACACTTAATAATTAATTATGATGTGTTTTAAATACCATAAATACCATATTACACTATTATGTAGACTGTTAAATTTTTTTATTGAATAATCAACATGTAAATATGTGTTATCATATATACCATGCTTATTATTCCATGAAATATTCCTATATTTCTCTCCACATAACCATGTCTCATGAAGCAAAATGTTTTTATTTCTCTTTTTGGTATAAAACATATAACTATATCACTCCGAGATATATAATCAAATCACATAAAACACCGCAATGTCACATATAATTATAAAATTATAACATAGTCTATGACACAACATCAGTTCAAAAAATATCATTTATTCTCCAACTTTCATAAAAGCATCCCAGATTATATACATACATTTCCCTATGTTACATTATAAGGAATAACATATAAAATCATATACAAATACAATTTTTGATGAATTAAAAAAACACATTTTGGATATACTATAAAATATATATTGGTTTTGAAATTAAAAATCTTTAATAACACATGTTATTTCACAAAACATTTGGTATGAACCTAAGAACTTTATAATGTTGAAAACTGTAATGAACTCCAAAAAAATAATTATAAGAAAATAGTGGCCTAAGAGGAGTTTCAATTTGACTCAATCTATAAAGTTATTTAGTATAATATCCACCCAACACATGACATGATATAGTTTTATCAGGAATGAAAAAACACCTTTTCAAACCATCAAAAGACATTTGAAACCTCATTAAAAATATCATTATTCTACCCACTTTCAAAACCATGTATATAAAATTATGATAGGTACCTTTAATTGAAGATCCTAAATTATATTTTCTTTAATGATGTGTTTTATAATGTTAATTAAGGAATTACAAATGGAATTTTCCATCTAAGGTGCTTTAATAAGTTGATCAGATAACTAAACACTTGGGTGAGATTCTACAAAACTCCCATTGTAAAAGATTACTAATTAGTAACTGAAGGAGAAGAAGAATATGAGATTAATTGGAAATATATAATAAATATATGCAATACTAAGGATCAAAAAAATATTAAAATGGTTAAAGCCTCTTTATAAATGTCTCAAGACACTTATAATTGTTCTATAGAATTTATTTATACATTCATAATGTGTGAGTAAATGGATTTGGATTATAACTTAATGTAAACTTCACCATTAAAACCCATATTAATTCTATAAAATAAAACATCTATAATAAATGTTATCTTATGTTGAATATGCTTCGAATTTTAAAAGATAACATTAATATAACAAGATGAACATTATGGTGAAATAGTAATTATAAATTTAGAATATTCATTCCCTATTATTTATCCAAGTAATAAATTATGATATGTATGAGGAAGTTTTCTGAAATATCTAATTCATGACTAATGATATACAAAACAAAGGGAATGTTATATTTTTTTGTTTCTTCAATTTCATACGATTTGATTGAAAAAAATTCATATATATATGACATACAATATGATATATGCCAATTTACATCATCTTTGTTTGTATGACATATCTCTTTACATCCCCCACTTTATCTAAAGCAGCAATGAAATTTTTCAATTTAAAATTATATTTAATTATATATAATATCTTGTGAAACCATGTTAAAACCAATTTTTATATATTTCCTAAAAAATTGAAATCTATCATCAATTTCACCTATTATCTCATCCTATGTAACACTTTATGAATATACACCTACACCTCCATTTAGATAAACAATAAATAAATTTTTGAGAAGCCCTATAAGTTTCATAAAACATAGTAACTATTCAATAAACCATTTACTGTGAACCTATGGGACATTTTATGATTTAAAACACATATAAATTTTTTGAATTAATAAATATATTCAAGTATTAAGCTTTATTAAAGAATCAGTGGTACTCATGAAACAAATGGACCAAACATGATTTTTATAAAACACATATACATTTATACATTTATCCAATAATTGTATCATACATAATAACACATTTTACTATGATCCTTCTATATAATACATCATGTAAACATTGTAAATAGTGTGTGTCAAATGCATATAACATACTAATACGTTCTAAATTATCTGAGTATATAATGATACGACGACATCACATGTCATTCACCTTTATGAATGAGAATACCACATTCCCCTCATACAATATATAATCATATCACATGTATTATCTTGTCACAGACATAAACTTCTTCAGTCTATCTCAATCAATCTTCCATATGTCATACTCATTAGTCTAGTGAAAAAATCACAAATTAATTAAGTCTCAAATGATGACATGATCAAACAAATTCCCTTCACATCCCGATTATTTAATTCTTATAGATTTATTTATAAAGGTATAAAAGTATAATATTTCTCATTAAAGATATATTTACAACATAATTTTTAGAAGAAATACCAATTTGAAACACATAATTCTAATATACCAAATACATGGTGTATGAAACTCTATGTGGTATTCAAGGGGGTCATCCATTGCCAAAAAAATTATTTTGTACCTTATCAGAATATTTCATATACAGGACCCCAACTCTAGTAAACTGATGTTGGTCGTTATCTATGTATTTTTTCATAAGATATAAGTGATCACATCGTGAACGATTGAATAGTTTAGTTGTCTTTGGAGACAAGATATATACATGATTCACACATTAACATTGAAAACATGAAATACAGCATTTTTTTATAATGAGGAACATGTTATTTCACCTATTATATCCCATTAATCATTCATAGACCCCTTTAGGGTATCTTGATGAAAGGAAAACATAATATAAGTGTTAGATTAGATTATTAGTGAGGTATAACATACAAAATATGATATCAATGAATTTATAGGGCATGAAGAGTATAAAATAATATACAATAACAATATATGAGATATAAATATTATCATAAAATGGGAATACCTCAATGGATAAATTAAAAACATAAATAATCAGAGGGATAATTATAACTAATAACTTAGTGAAAGAATTTATAATTCCAAACATCATAATCTCATTGTTAAATCCTCATGCTAAGAAATCATATATAAATTGGTAATACATACACCAAATACCTAAACTAGTTTTTCTTTTGAAACCTAACAATTCATCTAGAGGATATAATAAAATAAAAATGTCACTTATTCTAATTAATTCATCATATGAAAAAAATTACAAACAATTAAATATGTAATCAATATCAATATTCATATTGAAAGCCAGCATACAAAATATTAAAAAAATTTCTAGTAATTAAATAGATGAACATGATCAAAACACATCTAGAGGAATATATTCAATGATATCATTATATATTATCCCTAGTGAAGCATATTAATCTTCCATTGATGTTGAAATTTATTAAAGTAAATTTAAAATAACATTTGATCCTTGATTTTAAAAAATGATAAAAATTTCATATACTTTTGATTAAGACTTAAATAAAGTATTCTTTAATTTTAATGAATATTTTTTTCAAAAAAACCATGGACCCGTGTAATGATGTGGCCTAATAAAATATTATTCATAACGGTTGTAAAATCCATTCATGTGATATACGTAAAAATATATTTTTTACATATTTGTGAAAAAGTACCTCATTAAAAATTACTAAAAGATTCATTTTAAAAAAAATTATAAAATTAAATTAAAGGTATAAATGAAGTAAATTAATCCTTGGAAAATATTAATAACATTATAATTTTTTTAAGGAATTTTTTTGGAATAAAAAAACGGGTAAAAGAGTCAAATTAAGTCATTTTTCCTTAAAAACTTTTCGTAGACATTTCAGTACATAATGAGATGAAAATGAATGGAAAAAATATCACTACACAAAATAATCATAGGAAAAGAAAATAAGTAATATTATTTAGAGATATATTATATAATTTCATCATCATAAATTTGACCATAAATAATCTTACTAAAATGGGATTGTATTAGAAAACCCTAAAGCTTTGGATTCATATGAATAATATCCCCCTTGAAAGAAAAAAACAAAAAAACCATTAATTCCATGAACATAATTAGAATCAATATAAAAAATATCAAATGGTATGTATATACACTACATGAATGAAACTATTAGTGAATATGACATATGACTCATATATATAATACTGAGATGAGAAACCCTTACCTCAAGTATAACTTGCCCAAGACAGAAATTATATCATTTGTAACAATGATATATTAATTTTATACTTGAATAAAAAAAATCAGTTATTTCCATTTCATAATCCCTTTTATTTAAGTAATTACTATAGCTAGTAAATAAATAGGTTCATGTTGGAAATTTTGGGGTCCTTCGATTAATGACATTAAAATTAGATCTGTTAATTTAGAATGGTCAAATAGGATACGGTTCCAATATCAACAAAATCATATTCATTAAATAATTATAATTTTATGCATTAAATTCTATTTTAAAAATTTCCATGAAAGGTTTATAGAAAAAAAAATTACATCACTTTATTGACGTGGTAGTTCACACATACACCTGAGAAACATTTTCATTTTTTAACAGGTGGATGGGTATAAAGGTAGATGATATATTATATTTCCAGAATAATAATTATGACATAAATATTATATGAATTTATTCTTTATATATTTATAACCATCTATGTAATGTGGTAATGGAAAATGAATTACACCACTATATGAAGATGATGGTTTGTACATACACATGAGCGATGATTTCATTTTCACTAGGATTGAAATGGACAAAATAAAGGGATGTGGAATCTATATATAACATTTTAGTATGTAGAACTTACTATTGTGAACATATCATCAAGTTCATAAAATATTTTAAATATGTCAAATACGTAATAAACATGGAAACCCTTTGTTAAGAGTTATACCTCTTCTTTGAGAAACCACAATTAACTTACCCTTTAAGACTTCTTGAAATAGTATTCTAGTGATACAAGGTCCTATAGAAAATGTCTAGGGATTTTTTAAACGTATTTTGTTAGATTTGGTTCCATATAAATGGTTCTAGCAGTGTGGATAAGTTATGAGGGAGGGTACCTATTTTTTAAGTGTGGTGAGGCACACAATAGTAATAATACTAAATTATTAAATATTATAAGTGTATTATTCATGGATAAGTGAAAATGAAAAAAATAAATAAAAAGTTGATAAATTAAAAATAAAATAATAAAATAACAATTACGATGATATTTAATGAAATTATCAAATAAAATTATCCTTATTTTAACCAATTTATTTTTTATAGAGGTGGTAATACTTTTAACATAGTTACTATTCATAATGACCAACAATGAAATTTATTTCATTAATAAATTTTAAAATAATGACTCTAATTATATGATATATTTTTTAATTTTAATCTTGTTGAATTGACAGAAATTAAATTTAATATATGTGTGAAAATCAATATGAAAAAAATGTTTTTTAGAAAAATTTTTTAAGCCTAAAAATAATCTTATGCCAATACCAAATAAATTTATAATTTATTTGTAATTATTTATATTATATTTAATCAATGGGATATTTTATTTTTTCATAACTAAATCTGAAACAAAATTGATCATTTAAATTACATTATTTAAATAAATTACAAGATAGTTTTTCAAAAATAACATTTTTTTCTATTCACCATAAAAAAAACTATTTCTGAAAAATCCAAAAAATTCAACCTAATATAAATTCAACCTTCTAAACAAAATAATTATATAATTTTTATCTAACTAAATTATTAATATTTATAAACATACTATTAAATATAACCAGGTACAATTTTTTTTATAATGATAAAATAATTTAATGTTATTTGGGAAATAGTATTAGGATGTGATTTTTGCCTATTATAAAAATATATATGGTATTAAATTCTCCCCTAAATAATTTCCACCTAAAATGTGATAAATATTAGATCCTAATTGAATGTGGGTAATCCTACATCATAATTTCTTCTGGATCACATATTTCCTCTTCCAATTTTTTTTTCTCTGAAGAACCTTGTCTAGTAGAGACTCTCGATTACACAAGACAATCTCCCTAGAATTAAGAATCTAGAAATTATCTTCATAGTAGTGTAAATCACGATTCTATTATATTTCTTCAAAGGAAAGAAAATTAATTTTATCTAACTTGTACATCCTCAATAAAGGTATATTGAACACATCTAAACTTTAGAGTGGTAAGGTGGAAATGGAAAAGGGTAATCCATAACTCCAATTATATGTAAAATTAAAAATAACCCAATGTAACTATAGATATAAAGAAAAAACTTAATATAGGTATAAAATAAATAATACATTTTTAAAATTTTAAAATCATGGATATATTGTATCCAATATGTTGACATACATTTCATTTTGGATTAAACGATTGGTTTCAATAATAACATTTGAATAATGTATTTTGATATCAAACTAGTACTCTATGATTTTCTTTTGAATTTCAAATATTTTATCTATTTCATTTATAATATTTAAAATAAAAATCAAATTATGTTTAAAATTATAATTTTTTTAATAAAATTTATCATTATATTACTATAATTTTTGATTTTATTGGAAATATAAAAACCTGATTGATATAATAAATGAAGATGATGAAAATTGTATGTTTGTTTTAAAAATTCAATTCACCAACCCTATTGTATTTCATTAGTCCTCTTAACTTAGGTAATAATTTAATCACAAGGTGTTATTCTATACAATTTATAATATTTACCTAACCAAATATACATTATTTTATATTGTAGGAATAACTTACAAATTGAAGGTTGTTTAATAAGAAATATATTCCATTTAATAACCAAGAAATTATTGATCATGAATACAGTTATTATTTCAATAAAAATTGATTACTATGTTATGATGATCATGAATTGTCTATTCATTCTTTTAATTTGACAAATCCATTGGACTTATTGAGTAATGGGTTGGGATGATTATTATATATTTTAGTGATGGTTCAGTAGAACTCATGTGATAAACAAGCATTGGTATTTGAAATATGCCTTAAATTATATATATGATGTCTTGTAATGACAAAATAGTGTTAAATTTATTTTCTCTGGGATTATCCATTGCACAATATTAAATTATTTGTAATCTTCCATATGATTGTTTCTATATCATTAAATATATTCAATGATCATGTTCATATTTTTATGGTATAATTGATTATTATATATTCCTTCCATTCCTATAATTATTTTTAATAATGTGATACCTTCCATTTTAGACAACCTCTTTCTGAGAATTTTACCTCACTTAGTTCTATTGTTTTCCTTTCTCTAATAAACCCATAAGAGATCATAAAATAATTTCATAGATATACTAGATGGAAACATATTGTTCCTAGTGAGAGATTATGTTATATTTTATGCTTTTATATTCAATGTGTAATCAATGTATATATCTATTTATCTAATAGTTATAAATTGTTATATCAAGTGTAATGTGATCTCATTTTTTCTATACCAATGAATTATCTTAACCTTTGGATCTAGGCTACTAGAGTATGGGATGTTATATTTGGTATTATAGATTGTTTTGTAGAATCCTTCTTAAAATGATATAGAGGAACATAGTTAGATTGAATAAAAATTATGATAAACCCATAAGATATTCATTATTTATTTCAGGAATATTTCTTATATAGGGAATATATATTATAAATTAATAGTAATTACTTTATATATGGTAATTTAATATATTTAGTTGTCTAGAAATAATTTATAGTGAATGGGATGTGAGTCAAATATATTCCCATAATCAATTAAGGGATTTAATTTGATAGCATGTCAGTGTGGCTGGAGTTGTATATGAGTAGATTATGATAATATTAGGGAAACTTACTCATTTTATAATAAATAAAAATTTCTATATATGTTAAAATTATTGATTTTTATCATATTTTATCAATTTTAGACCTGCTCATATGTAAAAAACTTTCATAATTCAATTGATCCACTAATCTATGAGTATCTACATAATGGATCAAGTCTCTTGAGAAACATTTTCTCAAATAGGGATGCAGTGAAAGGGAAATAGTTATTGTGGTGATTTATCATCAAAATGTAGATTTTGATCAATGGTTGTCATTCATTCAAAAAACTAATGAGTTATATGATATAGAGTACAAAAAAATTGAATACTTTTATTGGGATATCATTCATAAAAATATTATCTCTTCTGAAATAAATTAGTATAAATAGTAAATTCCTCAATATAAGGAAAATGGAGGAGGAAAATGATGATGAGTATCAGTATAAATTATTGAGGATTTCAGGATATATGGTATTCAATGTAAATAACCCATAATAAACAAATTATCACATTATTAATTGGATAAATCAAACATTCAAGAAGAATTGGTCTCTTAAATGTTTTCATCAGATGTGAATATTTTTGTACATATAAAATAAAATCATATGTATTTGGTGCAAGAATCTTATCATGTTGTTTTAACAAATATTATTTCATTATATGGATTTACTATTAATTTTAATATGATTCCATGAATAAATTATAATGGTAATTAATGTATACAAATACATTGAATAAAGATAATACACTTAATTTACTGAAATTAATTAGGAATTTGAATATAAAGGAATATGATCCATCCTATTTTGATCATAAATTTATCTCAAAATTTCAGTAATTTATTCTTCTCGATCCTTATTCATCTATCCTAGACAATGTTCTAACACCACATCGGGAGATTCATGCAATATACAATAGATTACAGGATCCTAGCCAAGCATAAAATCATAGGGTTAGAAATCCATTCCTTTATTATTTGGTGATCATTATCAACTGTACTCAAATGAGGATTAAAGATTAAGGCTATTTCATTTGGTAATCTAGTTATTCATATTTTATGTTCCTTGTTTATATTAAATGTTGAACCTACTAAGGATAAATAAAACATTTTTGTTTTTCATGTCCTCACAACATTCTTATAATGAACCTTAAAAACCCATAATTGGTATTGGAGTAGGTCTTATTTGATGAATCAACATGTTAATTTCGTTTTAAAGAACACTTTCAAAATATTATAATAATTTTTGAATGAAAATCCTTGGGATGTTTGTAAAAGAATGGGAGTTTACATCAATTTTATTGATAAATTCTACTAAGCAAATTAATGAAAAAAATGGATTAATTAATGTAAAATTCCTCAAATATATGGATATATGGAACTATTCCTATCAATTCCCAAGGATATATGAAAATTCAGCTCATAAGAATATTAAATATCATTGTTAAGATCATTTCATCACATTAACCAATGTTAATGTTTCAAATGAAATTTAAATAGTAAATTTATTATAATCTGAATATTTCATAATGGTCTATTTGATTCTATAACTACACACTCATTTATATAGTGCATGTTTTATAAGAACATTAATTCATACCAAAACCCACTTGGAATGGGGTTATTAATCAAAAAAACTAATGGTAATATTGTTTCAAAAATCACATATCTATGAATGTCTATTAATATGTATAGATATTTTCTTTCTTAATACATTATTGTTATACATATGTTTTATTTTGACATTATCTTCAGTATGTATTGTCTCACAGAGTATAGTGTAAGATCTTTTAAGTAGGATTAGAATATATATGAGGCATATAATTCCATTTTTATAGGGATAAAACTTCATTATTTGAATCTATTCTATACAATCCTTCATAAGATCACATTAATGAGAATCTAAGAGAAGAGTAAGAGAAAATTTTAATAATAAATGGAAAGTAAACCCTTATAACCAAATATGTACTAATTGATAAAGAATAATTTGAGTTATTTATTGAATATTTACTAATACATCTACATAAGTGTGATGTTGAATTTTCTATTGAACTAATCCCTGATGATGAAATTATTTCTTTGACGACCTAAAAATTATCCCTTATATAAATGGAAGGGTAAATGAAACAACTTCAAGAGTTATGTGAAAAGGGATTCATATACCCCAGTGTATACATTTATTGATCCCTTTTTATTCTTTTGAAAATGATGGATGAGTCTATGTTGTTGTGCATCAATTATTAGGAAATTAATGTTACAAATTTAATGAATAATTATCATCTACTGCCTTAGATGACTTATTTTATCAACTTCATGGAGCTCAATACTATTAAAATATTGATCTTTGTTTTTGTAATCATCAATTATTGGTGAACAATTATGATATACCAAATAAAACTTTTTTCCTAGGCATAGAAAATATGAGTTTATATTAATTCAATTTGTATAAACTATTGAACACTTTTTATTTATGGATATGATGAATATATTATCCATTGATTAACTTGATAAATTATTTAGGTGTGTATTGTTGGAATATTAGTATAATCTAACATCTATAAATAGAATAAGAATCATTTTTAATTATATTTAAGGCTCTCTATGAGAATTATTTTTATTGGTAATTCATCAAGTGTAGTTTCTATATCAATAATGTTTCTTTTGATAACCATATTATCTATATATGGATGAAATATTTATTTAACATTGAATGAAAAATTTTATCAACTAATTGCACATACCAATGAACATAACTGAGATACACAATATACTTTGTTTATGATGTAATTATCTATGATTCATTCGAAATTTGGGTCCATCTTCCAACCCATAAATATAGTTGACATCTAAAGGGGTAAAAATAACATTGAGAGTGGAATGTGAGAGAAAGTTAGAATAAATAAAGAAGAAATTATTCAATGCACTTGCCTTAAATTTACCTAGAATAATTGAAGGATTTTCAATATATAGTTATTATTCAATGAAACGATTGAGTTGTCTCTTTATGCAGTACGATAGAGAGGTTTCTCATGAATCATGGTAGTTAATGCTCCCGAAAAAAAACAATACAACCCATTACCTTGAGTTGGAAGATTTAATATTTTCCTAAAATATATGAAAAAATTATCATTATGGTGAATTCTGTGATATAAATATAGATCACAATGGTATGAGGTATATATTTTCTTAATAAGTGTTCAACATTACACAAAAGGGATGTCCAAAACTACTCAAAAACTATGGATGAAAAACACAGTATCATAATGGGATGGAAAACATGGTGGTTGATGAAATGAGTAGGAAGGACCTTGAAGTTCCGAAACTGATGAGGAAAAACTAGGATCATATAATCATCGAAAATAGTTGGACTTCATCTGTAAAGATTGTGTGTAAATGGTTATAAAGATACTATGTGTTCCATCTATACCTATTATGAAAAGAGAATTACAAAATGAAGCACACATCTCAAATTTATCTATACACCATTGAAGAAAAATGATATATACGGATATAGAAGAAAATTTTTAGTGGAATGAATTGAATGTTGAAATTGTGGAATATGTGTCTAGATTTTTAGTTTCTCAAAAGGTAATGCCTAAAAGAAAACATTATAACACTACAAAAAACTATAATTTAGTGTTTTTTGGGACATTCCTAAAAAATCACTAAATTTAATATTTAATATCATTTTTCAAGAAACAATAATATTTTAGGGGAGTTTCCTGAAAAAATCACTAATGAAGCCATATTTCTAGGAAACGTCACTAATTTAAGGACGGTTGAAGAAAAATTCACTAAAAAATTCATTAAATTAGAAATGTTTTTAGGAAAAATTGCTAAAAATATGTTTATTTATATACCTCATTACCCCACATCAATGTAAATACATATTTAGATATATATATAAATATATAAAAATATATATATAGATATATACACATATGTATAAACATATATATAATAATATATATACTAATATATATATATACAAACACACACACACAGGCACATATATATACACATATTTATATATGAAATCACAAACATATATGTTTAATTAGTATCATTTTTACGAAATTGTGGCTATTTTAGTGTCATTTTAATCTTTGTATTAAAATATTCTTAATTATATCTATATATATACACAAACATATATAAATTTACACTAACAAATATATATATATATATATATAATATAAATAATATATATATGTCTTTTGTGATTTATTTCTTTTGAATTTCATGCATTTTCCATGAAATGGGTATCCTTTTTTCTCAATTTCCCAAATAGGATTTTTCTTTTTATTTAAATAAGGGGGTTTGACACTCAATATTTTAATTTATATATATATATATAAATAATATAATATAAATAAATAAATAATCAAAAAATATATAAATATATATACATATATAATATAAATGTAAAATATAACTGTATATATACATAATGTAAAACATAAAAACATATTTATATAAACATAATATATAAACATATATATAAATATAATATAAAATATATCCACATTTTTAATATATAAAGATATATATAATTATAATATAACATAAACACACACACACACACATACACATATATATAAACATAAAATATTAAATATTAAATATGAATATTTATATATGTGTGCATATTAATGTATATATATAAAGTATTAAATTATAAATATTGATATGTGTTTATATATATATATAACATATTATAATTAAATATTTTAAATTTATTATCATTTTTAATAAAACATGGCTATTTTAGTGACATTTTAACAAGTGTTTAAAATGTGGCTATATATATAAATATATATATATATATATATATATTTTGTGCATGTATATACAAATATATATTTATACACACACAAACACAAATATAAACATATATATTTTTATATATTTATAAACATATATATATATAATTAACATATATATAAAAAATCATATAAATGAACATAAAATATAAACATATATATGAACATAAAATGAAAATATATATATATAAACATAAATAGATATAATATAATATATATATATATATGTAAATTATAAACAAATATATATAATATAAACACACACATATATATATATTAAAACATCAAATAATTAAATATATTTATTAATATAAATATTACATAATACATTTATATAATCAAAATCCTAATAGGTAAGTTGATTTTCATATTTAATTTAATTTGGTAGATGCAGTGAAAGAGTCCTAACATTATTTTTTCTCTTTGGTTCACTCATGAGGCTTGTGTATGGTACTGGGGCCCTATATTGGTTGTGGTTTGATTCATCCGGATGGTGGTGGTTAGTGTGTAGGGGATGCGGTGCATTATGGGAATAGTGTAAGGATGGAGGCATGCTTCAGGTCAGAACTAAACATTGGTGGGTAGAGAATTTGAGTTTAGTTAGGGGTCGGGTGATATGTATGGGGTGGGGGCGCATGGCTAAGGAGAGTGGGGATGAGGGTTATAGAATGGGGGGTTGAAATGTCATTGAGGCATCCAAATATGGGGGACATGATTAATGTGGGGCTGTATGATATGGGAAGCATATGGGGGAAGGGGGGATTAGGGCATAGTGTATGGAATGGGTGTTCTTGAGGAATTCATATGATATGGGTGGCTAGCGAACAATAGGTGAGGCAGGGAGCTAGGTGACACATATGAGGTGGGGGTGGATGGTGTGGGAAAATTACAGTGGAAGTGGTGGATCATGTAATATGGTAAGGGAAAGGGATTTCAAGAGAAAGGCAAGTGACGTTGGTGGGCATTGAAATGGAGGTGAGGTAGGGGATCGAGTGATGTGTATAGGGTGGGGGTGAAAGGCTAGGGGGAGTGGCGACGAGGGTTACAAGATTACGATTGGAAAAAAATGGAGGTGAGGTTGCCGACAAGTAGGTGATGTGTATGTTGTGAGGATCAGAGGTGATGAGGGGGTGTGGTGTGTTTCATTATTATATTAAATGTAAATTTTTAAAAAATAAAAATTAAGATATACATATATATTTGAAAAAACAATGTTGAATGTTTCTTAAAATATCAGTAATTTAAAATTAAAATTTTAAAAAAAATATATAATTTTCAAAGTTAAATTTATTAGTGGGGGTAGGGGTGCAGGGCTGAGGAGAGTGGGGATGAGGGTAATGAGACATTAGTGGGTAGTGAACAGGATGTGGGCACCTATTTTTTGGGGTGATTAATTTGAGGTGGGGGTGTAGTTTTTGAGAAGTGTGCCAGGGAAGGGGTGGATCGAGGAATAGGGTAAGGCAACTAGATTTCCTGAGACAGAAAAATGAATGGGGGTGGGAAGTTAACTATATATGAATCCTGGGGATGAATGATGCATACAGTGTGGAGGTGCAAGGCTAAGGATTGTAGGGATGAGGGTTGGAAGATGGGGGTGGATAACGAATAGGTGGTGAGGCAGCCAATGTGCAGGTAATGTGTAGGAGGTAGTGGTGATGAGGGTGTGTGGTATTTTTTTTTATTATAATAAATATTTCTATCAAAAAAATATATAACTTTCAAAAAAAAATATTTACCCTCATTTTTTGAAACATCGTTAATTAAAATCAAAAAATTAAAATTTTCAAAACAAAAACCAATGTTTTTTATAAATGTTAGTAAATGAAGTATCATTTTCGGATGTTTCTAAAAACTTTTAGAAAATGAGGTGTATCTATATATCTAAATTTACAAATGTACCCAATTTACAATTGTTTATTTGCCAATTTTTCTGGAAAACATCAATAAATAGTTCCTCACAAAATAGCAATGATATAGGGATGTTGAGAGTGAAGATGAGGTTTATGGGACAGTGTGGGAATCTAAAAGGAGATGAGAAATCCATCATTTAGGTGACTAGAACAATATGGGGGAATAGGTTTGATGAGGTGGTGGGGTGTGTTTTCTATTTTAATAAATATAATTTTTAAAAAATATATAACTGTAAAAAAATTATGGATGTTTTTTAGAAACGTCATTAAATGATGTGTCTCTAAATAGTGATGTTTACAAATTTTGCCAAATTATATATTTTAATTTACTATTATCTCTAAATAAACTCACTAAATTAATTTTTTCTAAACAATTACAATTATAAATGTCATTAATTAGCGACAACACATTTTCTGATGTTTTATAAAAACAAATATAAATGAATTTGCAACGTTTTAAAATGTTAGTAACTAATAATTGTCCATAATTAGTGTTTTTATATTATAAAGGAGTTATGTAATGTATCCCAAGTCTAATGTGGAAGTGGGATAATGTTTTAATGATATTTAATATTAAAATTTCAAAAACTCTTGGGAGGAATGATCTTATATGGATTATTATAGATTATCCTTCTATGTCCACACATATCCGATAAATAAGAGAATATTCACCCCTTAAGTTCATCAAATAACTCCATATAAACAATGTTATGAGACATCATGGTACACATATTTTAATTGTATATAGTTGTGACCCATGAATCACATCAAACATTTGGTGGAGTCTTGAGAGGTCTCTCAATAATAAGATATTTTAAGTATAACTGATTATCCTCAAAATAATGTGTCGTTCACCAAGATTATTCAGACATTAAAATAGATGTTGAGATCTTGTTCTCTTACTTTTGAAGGATCTTGGGACCAATTAATACATTTAGTGAAATCATAATACTAAAATAGCATCCATTTATGAATTGAGATGCCACAATATGAAGTAGCGTATAGAAATAAAAATCATTCTCCAAATTGATTGTATGAATTTAAAGAAAGGATGTTTTTGGGAGACTATTTAATTGAGGAGAAATCCATAAAGGTTTTAGATAGTCATGATCAAATTAGGATAACTCAGAACAAAAAAAATAATTTATATTGAAAATCAAGGGAAGTACATGAAATCTAAAGTGGGGGATTATGTATTCTTAAAAGTATATATATGGAAGAGAGTTATATGGTTCAGTAAGAAAGGTAATCTATGTCCCAGGTTCATTCGGAGTTTTGAAAATCTAGAGAGATTCTGAGATGTTCCTTACCATTTTGGCAATGCCATCCAACCTCTCTCAAGTTAATGATGTCTTCCATGCTTTGTTGTAAATGAGGTACCTGCCTTACCCAGTACACACACTCATCATTAAGATAATATATTTGGAACATGAGTTATCCTATAATGAAGTGTTTATATAGATTTTTGATACTAAATATCAATTACTGAAGAATTAAATAACTTGACTCGTGAATGTACTATGAAGGAATCAAATTTAAGTGGAACCAATGCGGGAACCTAAAGAACAAATGATAAAGAACTTACCAAATTTATTTGTGAAGTCTCATATATCCAAAATATTTGGATTGAAATTATTAAGTGGTGGTTTAATTTAGGACTTATGAATCCACTATAATAGGTGGACATTTGATGAAGCATTGTTGTGCACACTCTCAAAATATTTATAACTAAGTGAAACACACTGGCAGGTCTAGGTTGTTCATTTGAAAAGATGTTGCAGTTAAACACTCACTACATATAATTAACTATTAAAATTTATATTTTTTATTAAATAAAAAAATAAAAATTTAGAATGAAAATAAAAATCAATGAAATATAATGAAAAGTAAACATTCAATGAAGAATGTAGACACAATTATTGATGTTAGATAGAAAAATGATCTTCCCAACAGAATACCTAGAGTGAAACATCATCGTCTCTTTAATAGTTTCAAATGAATTAATGAACATGATCCATTGTATAAATAAACATGTTTCTATTCATATGGATTAAAATATATAGTACACTCAATGATCATTTAATGACCACACATCAACTTCATCGATCAAGGGAGAATATTGCAGACGTTAAATTTATGCCTCATGTAGAAAGTGAAGACTTAAATACATCATATCCACTAGGATCCCTCTCGACCAGACTCTACAAAAATATGAAATATAAAATATGAATGTTCAATGACTTGGTTCAATTCTGGATTGATCCCTAGATAACTTCATCGAGTTAATTACCCATGATTAGGAGTATAAGAGATCATGGTGTGGATTAAATTGAGGTGGAAATACAAAAGAATAAAAATATAAGAGAATGAGTTAAATAAAATGACAGAAAAATAAAAATAATTTAGAATACTATTAATAAATAATGAATAATACTAAAACATATATAATTTACAAAAAAGGATAACCTTATTCTTCCCATACATTGAAATGATGAAGAATTACTCTTTTATAGGTAGAGGAGGTGAAAAAATGGCACGAAAAACATCATCTAAATGTTTCCGCATAGATTCCAAAATAAATGATCGAATTTGGGAAATATTCATTCTTGAAATTAATTTATATACATTATAGAGTTCTAAATTAATTATTTATGTTATAATGTACACTAGATGTCCATGTTATGGTTGTTTGGCTATGTATATTTAATTCTGGACATTTGACTCTTTATAGTCCAATACTCCACATGCCTATGCATTAATGACCATGTGGACGGATGAATCAGGTAGTACCATGGTTAAATAATTTTCTCCATCAGATATTATATTTATCCATGTTAAATTTAGTAATCTTTCAACATTACCTTTATGAGATATGGGTCCGAAATCAAAATTAGACAGATTTATCAATGTTTTCGAGTACCATCTTATGAGTGATATTTGGGCCTTCAAATGGTAGATTTAGTTTTTGGTATAGAAGGATAAAATGAAATAAATAAATCCATAAACATATAAAAGAATAATTTTTCAATTTGGATTAGTTAATAAAATTTAATGGCTGAAATTCAGAATAAAAACACAATAGTTAAAACCTATAATTGGTCTTTTTTTATATTAAGCTCAAAATACGTTGAAAACTATAAAATGTGAAAAATTACCTTTGCCAGAACACATTGGTGAGATTAAAAACATTGAAATTCATAATATAATAATTGAAAATATTTACTCCATCAATTCCCCCACACTAAAACATTTCCATCCAGGGCAATCATCTTATACCAAGGTCAAGACAAACATCCAAAAACATAAATGATAACACAACAAAATTTTTAGATCAAAGAAAAAAACATGCCTCCTATATTGATTATATTTTTGTAAATCATAAAAACCCATAATAATCCATTCTATTTCAGGTTATACGCACATTCATGTTGTACCTACCCCCTCATAAAAATAATTCTCTCTTCACTGAAGGATTTTTTTGGAGTTTTTATCATTCTCAAGAACATAAGTGATATCCATTTTATTGATATAATCCTTATATATTAACTTGATAGAGTAAAAAATATTCCAATAATTTATCTTTTTTCATGGTTTTATGGAGGATAACTATTGGAAGGTCAAATATTAAAAACCTAAGTGGAAGAATGAGGAGGGTTATGCTATAAATTAATGTTAAACATGATAATTTTTTTTCATGAATGGTGTTCTCCTCAATCATTTAAAAAATGATTCCTATTTAATAACATATTTATTTAGGAATTTCACACTTGTAATTTAAGAATATATTATTTTCTTCCCTCTTTTTCCCATTGCTATCATTATTTTAGCTTGAATTGAGATATTCATTTCTCTACAGAATCGTTCTTTTTTAGAAAAGAGATGATAATTTTATCATAAAATATTGATGAGAATCCATTATATATGTGTAACAATATTCTATTCCAACCATAAATCATGAAATTTTGTAATTTATTCCACCCAAATATGAATTAATATGGAAACACTTTCAATACATCTCAAATTGATTCTTTTGGAAAGCTAAACACAACTCATTTTCTACATCCCCAACTATTGAATTTTAAAAAAATCATACATTTAACATCTAGAATAGGTTGGGAAGGGATAAATGGATTGTAATGTGTCTACCCAACAAGGAATTTCATTACTAATAGGGTCTTAATAATGTTCACACGAAAAGATTGTCCTTAATAAGAGTTGAATGTAAAAAGGGCATTCCAATTGGTGCATCAATCATACATAACACATTACAGGAACTCTAAAAAAATATAAAAAAATAAAATTGAATGTTTTGAACCAGAAAACAAGTTTAGAGACTCTCAATAATAATAAAAATGTAAAATAAATGGCAAAAAAGGCATTGAAACCACTCGGTATGGGGAAGATATTCAATTTGGACAGTACATGTGCATATGAGTTTCAAAATCAATTAAAAATCCCCCAATGAAAATATATGAAATCAGGAAAGAAAATCAATTCAATAATATAAATCCTACAATATTGAAATGATTAAATGATTCAAAAACACCTAGATTTTTTGAATTTTCTATAGCATTAAATTCAGCCGAAGAATCCTAAAAAACACACAAATAATGAAAAATTAAATCATGAATTTTTTTAAAAACAACATAATCAATAACATTGAAGAACAGAATGAATTCATATTAAAATTGGTTTACATCACATCCCCCAAACTTATTATATTTACTATCCTCTTTATAGACCAAATTTGATCAATATTTATTTTTAGATTGAATTTAAATTGTACAAGAAACATAATAATGAAAAGGTAAGAAATAACTTGTTTTTTTCAATGGTAGCCTCAAGATAAGATCCTAGTTTGTAAATATTTAAAAATATATGAATTTAGGAAACAAAAAATAATTATAATATAGAAATTTAAAAGTAATTGGAAAATAAAATGCTTGTTTTGACCCCCAAGTGGGTGCTCTATTTTTACTGCCCAAAGTCTGATGGTTGCAGCTGATTATGCAAAAACATAATGTGAGTGTGGTTACATTGAGATAAACAACATAATTGGACTTTTCATAATTACCATGAGTAAAAAATTAATTTATATAAACCCAAATAATATAAGAAAATTCATAACCACATAGGAAGAAGAACAATAGAATTTGAGTTTAAGAGAGAGAAGAAATAGATGATTGGGGTGCTCCCTCTTGACTTTGGAGGTGTCTTCATCCATATGATATACATGTTGTTGTAGAGGAGGAAGTCACATGAAAAAATGACATTACAACTCTTCTTCATTGATTATCACAAATTTGGTGGTCTCTTCTTTTACATCTAAGGCCTTCTCTATTTGTAATGTATCTATGATTTAGGAAAATGTGATGTTTGGAAGAAATTCATCTGAAATAATATTAAAACAAGATGAATCAATAAATAAATCATACATTTCATATAAGTCATCATGGAAATTGATCTATTTTTGAAGGACCGTAGACAAATCCATCCCAACAATTGCGTCATCATCATCATCTCCCAAAGAAAGAGAGAGGTATAGTGGTGCTAATTTATCATTATCAAGGAAATGAATATAATGATACAAATTATCTTCAAAAAACCAATTCTATGATTCTTATAAATAAATTAATCTCTCATAAGTGCATCTACTTGAATATTTTCTTCATGGACCACCTCGAATAATGGTTGAGTGCGGGATGATGTGATTAATTCCTTTAGAATATCCATATCTCCCACATAAAGTTCTTAAAAATCAAAAAATTATCAGTGAAATCTATTTCACCTGTTGTTTTGGTTCATGTTATAGCTCGGGTTTAGGTCGCAACACCAGTGTATGAATATATTCTTTAACTATTTCAGATTCTCTCTTCAATATTTATATTTATTCTTTAATTTCATTCATCAAAGTTTTTTTAATTTCTTATTACACTTGGGATTATTTAGTATATTTAGAATAATTTGAATTAAAATACATGATGAAGAAAATGAGTTTTTCATTACTCATCCACTGATAACCATGTCGTGACAACCCTAATCCCGTCTCCCATAGGCCAGGGGATAGCGACAAGAATCTGGTATTCCTATACTACAAGTGGGAGTTATTTTACCTAGTACATATATGCTAGCATAACTCTCTACGAAAAATTTTAAACTAATCTCACTAAGTACACATGGATGGAAACCACTAAAGAAACAAACTAAGAGTAAAGTACAAAACTGAAAGAAAAGGGGAAAGAATACCGGACCAACTAAAATGTAAAAGTACAAGATCCTGGATCCCATCTATAGGAAACCCCACCTTAAGGGTGGCTACTAATAGTAGTGTGAATGTAAATAATGTGTACCACATTTATTGGGTCAACCTGAAGCACCCATATCTCTTGTCCACCAAGGACTCCATCAATGTTATTGATCATCTACACAAGACACAACCTGTGTAGGAGAATTCCATGTAGGGGTGAGTAAAACAATACTCAGTAGGGAACCCAAACCACAAAGGTATCACAAATAAATAAACCATAAGAAATCACATAATGAATACCTCAAAGGTATCACATGATGTATTTGATAATGTAATGACTATGAAATACAACCCATAGACTGCCAAATAGGTACACGAAGTATAGACTATAATAATTATAATCAAGAGAGTTACTAGAGTCAGATCACACCATGTGTAGTTCTATGGTACGTAAACAAGATTATTCCAAGAATACATAGTACCATCATGTAATAATACATGGAGTGTATGTTACACACAGAGTGTCAGTGATACACGAAGTCTTAGTGACCCATGGATTGTCATCAAATATGAGAGGACCTACGCCCTGGTGGGGCATGAGAGTACCGACTAAGTCTAGGTAAGACACATAGTCTAAGTAAGACATATAGTTTAGGTAAGAAATGAAGTCTAGGTAAGGCACATATTCTAAGCAAGACACATGGTCTAGGAAGTATCCAATAGAATGATATCATCTTTAGAAAACTCATTCGGGAGCACCTACTCCTCGAGCCAATGGGCCATAAGACAAAATCCATGGAAACACACATAGAGTATCTCAAAAGTTCCATATCATCATGGGGTCCCAATTTGAAAATGGCTCATCAAATAGACACTTGGTTTGAGAGTTACGTTCATTTAAGTAAAAATGGGATGATTGGGTATTGGAAAGGCCAACCTGACCATACCCGAGCCACTCTGACCCGACACTGGTCCCACCAGACCCAAAATACCAGGTCCGACCCAACACCCACGATCAACCCTCCACTATTTTCCCATGGGTCCTGCCCTCTAGGATGCCTAGGTCAACTCTATTTCTTGAGCCACACCCGTTGGAGCGGACTAGTTTGCTCCACCCAGGACATGGAGGC
Source organism: Viscum album (assembly GCA_963277665.1). Taxonomy (NCBI): domain Eukaryota; kingdom Viridiplantae; phylum Streptophyta; class Magnoliopsida; order Santalales; family Viscaceae; genus Viscum; species Viscum album. The sequence goes on from OY728131.1 coordinate 1,115,408,426, forward strand.
TGTTGTGTCCCTTTAGTGTCATCCAGTCGGCCGACAATTTGTCTGCACCTCCAACATGTGGTCTGACAGGGTAGGAGGTGTATTTCCAATCTGCTCTACCATGACCCTCCCTATTTAGAGACCTTGTCCACACCGACGGCCACACTTCCGCAAGATCCTCTGTTGTAGGACTATCGTTGGGTGGATGTGCCCCCATGATCCACTGATGATGCCACTCTGATGGCTCCCCCTTCTGTGGGCTTCCGCCTTTGATGTGGTTGTCTGTTTTCCAAACCAAAAGGTCCACTTTGGTCTTCTGGTCATGAAATCTTCTTCTAACCGATTCAAACCATTTTTCTGTTACTATGGGTGTTTGATCATATTCTGAACCTTCTGGTAATGACTGATGCGGCCATGAGGGTCTTTTTGCTGAGAAGGTAAAAATGGGGATAGGAACAGCACCCTGAAGACCCTTTAGAAAAGATCCATGACATTGTTAGTGTTGGCTCAATTTTTTTTTATTATTACAAGGATTACGAAGAATGGATTAAAAATCATAATGATCTAACTCCCACATTAATGCCACATTTTTTAACCATCCTATATAAATGATAAAACTATGGGTTAACGTATTCGTAAGTTGGTATGAGATCACTGTTTGAAATAAAAATAGGGAAACAAGAATCACATAAAAAATAACCCTTACCTCTAGTATTTTAGGATCATTGAAGAAGCATGAGTTTTACATTCTTCGTTAGTCAATCTGTCGAAGCCTATTCCGAAACCGATCATCGATCCACCACTGTTTTTCATTCATCATCTGAAGGATTTGGTGACATACTTTATTTTATTTATATATAGATCCTCCAGAGATCTTGAATAAGATCTTTTATCACTACTAATCTATTAAATGAGGAAACACATTTCATCATCGTTGTTTCTCTACGTTGCAGCATCTCCAAATTATTTCATTTATGAAAGGAAATAGATTCCTTACTGCTGAATCATCACTGAATGTTAAAATAAAAATAAAATAATCCATTTCATTTTATTTATATCCTTCATCAAAATGTATGAAAAAAATTTCTCCATTCAACTTGCGTCAGTCGTCATTAGGTCCTACCAAAGAAAAAACCGCTTCTTGGAACACAACGGTGCCCTCAGATTTCAAATCTACGAACTCATTTAAAAGATTCCTAAACCGAGAACAAGTGCTATTATTAATAAACAATAAATAGTACAACAATTTATTCTAGGTACCATGGGAATCAGAATCACGTGCTATCTTAGCAGCTGGTATTAAAATAATCTCAAAAAAAATTCAAAAAAATTACATGCAGGATATGAGACATTAAATTCTCCCCACCTTAGGGATTTTCATCTCTGAAATAGAAAACAAGGTCTAAAAAATGGGACTACTAAGCTGGAATATGATCCACCTACTACCACGTTCTCTCATTTAGATTCGTGTTATACCACTGAACCTGCACCAGAGGTATCAACCATCCGCGAAGTATCCTCTCTTATCAATCCTTGATCTCCACCAGTTACTCCACGTAAGTCTCCCTATCATCAACATCCATCTCCCCCAATAAATGATGTGTGAAGGGTCATGTACATATTTCCATAGTTGGGATGTGTTAATGATAACATGCACTCACTCTAACAACAGAGGTAGAGACAACCATTACACCACCTTACCAACTCTACGTAGTTTCAAAAAAGATCTGATGAACCTCTGATATAACATACCAACCCTACCAAATATATATATCCCATGTCGAGGAGATACCCATAGGAACCCATGGTCTCCCTCTTTGAACTACAACGGTATACTTTTCATATTAACATAGGACTTATGACGGCTTTGTAAAGTCTTTATCTACTCCTGGATGACCTTCACTTTTTCTATAGCATCTTGAACTAACACTTGGCCAATGAGTGCTAACCCTCTAAGGTCAGTCCCACAATGTGGAAACTGATAGTGTTGACTGTATAAGTCCTTGAATTGTACCATACCAAAGGTGTATTAGCCATTATTGATATACGTAAGCTCCAACATGGGTTGGTGATCCTCATAGTTATGGCCAAAATCAAGGGTGCAAGAATGTAGCATGTTATCTTTGACATGAATGGTCTACTTTATCTAACCATTTCTCTATAGGAGGAAAGCTATTGTCAAGAGTAGATGAGCCCCAAACACCCACTTCAATCCCTTCCACAATTGGGTTGTAAAGCGTTCATCATGATCTGAGACTATTTTAGATCAGACTCTAGAGAGTCAAACTATCTCTTGCACATAGAGGTTCCCTATTCTCTCTACTAAACCATGTTCCCAAATCATTAGAATGTAGGCCGACTAGGTGTGTTGGTGAATGATCACCTAGATGGAACCATGAAACCTTGATGTATGTGGAAAACGTTTCATGAAGTCTGTGGATATTCTATCCCACGTACACTTCAGCACCTCAAGGGGTTGAATCAAACAATCTAGAACCTAGTTCTCTACATTCACATTCTTACAAGTGAGGTCATCTATAAACAAACATTATTAATACCTTCTTCATCCCTGAAAAAAAATATGAAATTAGAGGTCCTGGTGCATCATTTCCACCCTTGTATGTACATCCGTAGTTAATGTATGGAAATCCCTCAACACCTCCTCTTGTAATGTTGCTGGTACAATTGTGCGTCCTTAGAAAAGGATGACGTGATCCCCACATTTCAAATATTTATTAGGGGAATTCCCTAGGAATATTTTTTGCATGTGTAGTTTAATAGTTTATATCTCTGAATTGGGCCTCCCTAACTCACTATAAGAGTGGAGTGGTAAACACCATCAACTGAAAATAAGATGCTTTATCTCAATCCACGAAAGATTTATGATGCAAGACCAACTGCTCTGAGGACTCGTTAAGTAGTTGTGAACTCGATCTCCGGCTGAGAGCATATGCCACCACGTTCCCCTTCCCAGGAGTATAGACAATCTTGAAGACACAATAATATAGAAACACCAACCAAATCTATTGTTTCATGTTTAGATACTTCTATGAAAATATATACCTTAGAATTTTGTGATCTGACTAGAAAATAATATTCTCAACAATAAGCTAGTGTCACTACATCTTCAGTGCGAAGACTACCACAACCAACTCCCGAATGCGGGTCCCATAGTTCTGATAGTGTGGTCATAACTATCATGATCCATAAGAAATCACCACATTCCCCTAAATTAGGACACAACTGAGCCATGTTCCTAATGTGTCCTAGAAAACCACATACTTGACTCCCACCTTTGGAAATATTAGGATGTGAGTGCTTATAAAACTCTACCCTAGAAACTTAATGTTATCCTTGAACTTCTCAATCCATATGAAGGGTTACCCATTTCATGTCAAGGAAGTCATGGATGATGCTACTCTGGAAAAGGTAGGTACTAACATCTAATAGTACCCAGCAAACACAAAGAAACTATGCGCCTCGAAAACGTTCTCGGGTGGATCCCAAGAAAGCACTGCCTCCTTCAATTCTGGATCTACAACAACTCCAGCCTCTCCAATGATGTGTCCCAGAAAGTGGTTCTCTTGTATCTAGAACTAACACGTTGAGAGATTCTCATAAATCCAATTATCTAAGATTACGTCTAGGTCCATCCTCATTTTTATCATCTACTCCTCCTCATAATCTGAGTACAACCAGATTTCATCAATAAAGACCACTACAAATTTGTCAAGGTAGGGATGAAATATCCTATTCATTAGCCCCATGATTTGTTTTAGGGAATTAATCAGGCCAAAAACCACCACTATTTACTCATAGTGGTCATAGGGACATCTGAAAGTAGTTTTTGAGATGTACTTATCCCACACCTGAAGCATATGATAGCTTGATCTGTGGTCTATCTTTGAGAACCTTATCACCCCTTTCCACTAATCGAAAAAGTCATCAATCCTTTTTATCGGATTTTTATTCTTAATAGTCAACTATTTCAAGCTCTATAATTCCATACATATCCTTAACCTCCCGTCTACCTTTAGGGAAAAGAAAGCTACTATTTCCTTTGGTGAAACATTTATTCTCGTGAATCCCTTCCTCTGCAAGTCCTCAATCTATACCCTTAATACAAAAAGCTCCACGAGATCCATCCAATATGTCGATGTGGATATCAGCGTAGTCTCATAGTAAAAGTCAATACAAAATTCTACCTATATAGGAGGACGTACTACTGGTACAAATTCTAGGATGATGTCCTCATACTCATCCACTGTTGTAGGAACTGTGGACTCCTATAATCCACAACACTGAGGGTCATGCTGGCCAACTGATTTGTGATCGGATTTACCCTTTAACATGTGATTCAATCTTGAACAACCCCAGTTTCCTTTTCAATAATAATGGAGAACTTGGTCCCATTTCATCACACACACCACACTGTGCACAAAAAATAGTCCATCTGAGCATTAATGGTGGATAATCGTTCCATACACAGAATGATGTCGTAAGGCCTCGATGCTTCCACTAAGAGACCCCAACCGAAACACTCTTTCCCTAGAGTAAGGTAACACTATCGGTACCAGTGTGTGATTGTAGAATCTTCTTCCATAGAATTTTCTATGTTTCTCGTTCGAGTAAACATTTCTATTGGAATCTCTATGTCTCGAACAAGGGTCATTGTGAGAAAAGAGTTTCAGGCACCTGTTTTTATCAAAAAAAATTATGGTGTGTAAAATACATAGATCACACCTCTAATAATCTTGAGAGTCTCAGGATCGTAAGCCTCCAATGTCTGGAGCTAGCCTGACCCATGTTAACCAGCTCTTTGAGCTTAGGGTAGACCTATTTGGGGTGGTGGTGGTAGTGCCTCAAACCTCCATCCACCTCATTCCAGTTGTACCAATCCTCTTCCATGTTTGCTGCCTAGAGTACCACCCTATTTTTGCGTGTGCAGTTGCCTTAGCAGTCCCTCAACCGTCTCTTGGTTGGACATATGGTTGGTCAGAAAATCACTAGACAGATGCCCCCGACCACTACATGAGTAGAACAGTGTGACCTCTGGATGACTAGATATACCATAGGAGCCCCACAACATGGATTCCATATCCTGGGTTCATCCCCCATACTGTCTGGTCCCCATAGACCCCTACATCTGTTGTTGACTACATCCTCTATAAGACCCCACCACCTATCTCTCGGTGTAGCTCCCACCATCGGTGCCAGCTCTGAAAGGACAGTCTCTACAAGTAGAGCTCTCTCCAATAACCCAACTTGTTTAGGTATTCTAAGTGATATAATCAATATGCTAACCTCCCAGCATTGTCCATTCTCAAAAGTACGAGCCCAGAAGAAAGGTCCCCACCCCATATTTGTAGAATTGTGATAAAGATCCTCATCTCTCGTTGAATACTCTACAACTGAGTGGTTTTCCTACTGAAGGTGAATTTTCTCTTGTATATATATAGAGCATAAAGTAGTTTGAATGAAATAATACTTAAATAGGCACTGGATGTTTAATAAGGATAGTATCACTTCCTCATGTGTTCGAGTCATCAGGCTTCACCATCTCCCTACCGAGCCATGAAGAAGGCTCATGACTAGGACTACCATCCGGTCAAGAGGCGTCATAAATAAGAGGAAGACTCACATCACCACCTCCAAAAACTCCTCAGTTACATGTGGATCGATCATACATCATACCCTAAGTGGTCCCGACCTCTAGAAATCATGCAATGCACTAAGCTTGCATGAATCCTCTACCTGTAGTGTTGGTCGGAACTACTACTCTCTCAGTGGTGGTGTCGCTGGTACACCACCACGTGGTGATATCCATAGAAATAGTCCCTAAACTGATGCCTCATCACTCAGTGGACCATCATCATGGTTGCACAATGGATTTCTGGATGGTTGCCTACATGGATGTATCTTGAAACAAAACAAGATGTACCATTGTAAATAATGTATACTTATTGAGGTGAGTCAAACTCATGAATGTCATGAGAACCAACTAAATTTCAATATGATACATGACCCTTGATTTACCCTACCACTAGTGTTTTCATGTACATAGTTAGAAAGTAGAATTCAAGGTTATGATGTATAGATACATTCGCGGCCGCACCATCACTAGGTTCCATAGCCTGAATGATTAACTAGAAACACTTAACATTATTACCCCAAAAATTAAAAAAACAACCATGATTTGATTCCACTCTGTCATGACCCATCCATCAAGACCCATGTAATGACTACCATAAGACCTCCTCCCATAGGCCAGTGGCTGTATACTTGCACTGAGTAGGCATATCCCACCAGTATGAGGTATTTTCCTAAGTACCTATACTCATTCACCCATGTGTAACCAAAAAGTGAAACTAAAACCAATATGTAAACCTGGATGAAAACTGCAAAGGAAACCCACTCAGTTTAAGGTACAAATCTGAATGAAAAGGAGACTAAATAAAATCCCAACTAAAAACAAAAAGTACATGATCTTGTATCTCGTTTTTAGAAATACCTACCTGAAGGGTAATTATAGTAAGATGTCTGAATGTCATTGAAGCACACCACGTCGGTTGGGTCACCCTAAAGCATCCCCTGTATTTTGTCCACCATGGACTACATCAACACTATGTTTTTTATAAACAAGACATGACATGTGCGGGAAAGACCATGAAGGGTTGAGTAAAACAATACTTAGTAGGGACCCGAAACCACAATGGTATCACAAAGAAATATACCCCAAATAAATCACATGAAGAATTCCACAGAGGATTCACAGAAATTATAACACAAACGAATCACTATGGAATAAACCCAATAGTCTACCAAATTGGTACAAGAAGTGTAGCCTCTACGATGTATACATAGGAGAGTTGCTGGAGTTATATAACCCTATGTATTATTATATGGTATGTAAATAGGATTGTCAAAAGAATTCACAGTACACGTGAGTAGTAACACATGGGGTGTAGGTAACACACAGAGTGTCAGAAACACACTGAGTGTCAGTGAATCATGTAGTTTCAGTGACACACTGAGTGTTAGTGTCACATTGAGTGCCATCAAAGCCAAGAGGACCCACACTCTAGTTATACATGGGAGTACCAAATCAGCATAGGTAAGACATAATGTCTATGTAAGACACACAATACAGGTATGAAAGAAAATATAGGTAAGACATAAATTCTAAGAAAGTGACATATTCTATGTAATACATAGAGTCTATTTAAGAAACACGGTCTATGTCATAGCCAGTCGCATGATTCTATCCATAACACAATCATTAGAGAGCCCATATTCCTCCAGAAAATATTCTATATGCTAACATAAATAGATACTCACTTAGAGTATATCAAAAGAAAATTCTCTTTGTCAGGGTCCCAACATTGAAAACAGAACATCAAACGGTCAACCTGTTAGAGAGTTATGCGTATTAATGTAAAAAAGGGAATTGTGGGGTCCAAGATAGTTACCATCTAAATGGACCGACCCGACCCGACCCTCTAGGCCGACCCAAACCAACCCACCAGGCTTGAACTGCATTGGATTGGCCTAATGAACCAAGCCCATTGGGCCATGGTTTTAGCCCATAGGGCCACATGGGGCCTCCCGATTTCTTTAGCCTGGGCCGCTGGAGTGGGTCATAATGGTCGCCCCAGGAAGCAGCAGATGCTGCCTCCCCTTTTCATTATGTGTCCTACTATTGAGCCATCTACATCTCCCACATGATGTCTACAGAATGGTTTTACACCTTATCTAATATGAATGGTTATTGAATTGCTAGTCCGCTCTGCCATAGCCAGCCATGGCCATGGCCCCTATAACCTCCCATGGTCGTGCCATCATGGGCTCCTCCATATCCAGCCATCGAGCTGATGGCCTACCACCAGCAATCCCCCAATAACTCTTCCTTCCATAGGCTTCCCCCATGGCTACTGCAGTAGATTTTTAAACTAAAAGGATCACCATAATACTTGGGCAACGAACAGATCTCATATGGGCTTTAAACCATCTGGTCTTCGCTCTGGGGGGTCCAATCACATTCAGAAGATACCAGTAAAGGCCAATGTGACCACAATGGTCTGTTGGAAGAGAACGCAAGAACGGGGATATGAAAGGAACCATGAGCACCATTTATAAGACATCCAATACATTGTTCATGTCATCCTAAACTTTTTTGTTAGTAATATTATGAAGAACTGATTAAAATCAAAAATATCTAACTACTACATTAATACCGCATTTTTAATCATCCCATACAAAGGATCAATCCATAGATCAACATGTTCGTAGGTTGGTCCATGTTCTCCATTGCAAAAAATAACAGAGAATAAAAATTACAATAGAAAAGATCCCATACCACAAGGATTAGATCTATCATTAGTGAAGCATGCATCTTCAATCGTAGTCCTCCAATCCACTGATTCATCTTACAAATCTGATCTTCGATCATCCCCCATTCATCATTCTTCGTTGAGAGTATTTTCCAATGTGTTTTCCTTATTTTTTCATAGCCTCCTAAGATCATGAATCTAATCTAGTATCAATCTAATAAATAAATAAAATTTGTTTGATCCTCCCTATTTCACTACATTGTAGCATCGATGCATTCTTTCATTAATGGAAAGGAATATCTTCCTTGTCACAGCATCATCAAGAAATGTTAAATTAAGAATAAAATAAACATCATAATTTTATTTTTATTCTTTCATAAAACATCTAAAAATGCATTCCCATTGTTGACACATGTTGTTAGAGGTGAGTTCTATCCTAAAAAACCAATTTCTGTAAACACAATGATGCCCTTAGATTTAAAATTCGATCACTTTATTAAAAGACAAAAAAACTGAGCACACACACTATTTTTAATAAACTTATGAAAAGTCAAAAAATTTATTTTTGGCACCCCGGGCCTGAGATTCATGTGACATCTCATTTCTCGGTCTTGAAATAATCCCATATAATTTAAAAAATATATATATGTAAAATCCATGACATTATAGAGTTTTTTTAGTTTTATAAATTTATGATTTATTGTTTTTGTTTTTTATGAATAATGGTGTTTGAAATGATTGAGCCTCTAAATTAATGGTTCCAATTTGATGTATCATTATTTTGATTACACTTAAATATATTTATAACTAACTTCAGCAAAATGGATGACTAAGGTCTTTCTCTAGAGGAGCTGTTGCCGTCAAACACTCACTACTTATAATTATCGTTTTTAATATTTTTTTACATTTGAAATAAAAAATAAAACATGAGAATACAAAATATAATAAATAGAAGATAATGAAAATCAAACATGAAATGAATAATGTAGATATAATGATTAATTCTAGATAGAAAGAAAACCTCCCCAGAGAACACCCAGAGTGAAACATCATCATATCTTAATTTGATTTAAATTGAAATCATGAACATGATCCATCATATGAATGAACATCCCCTAATAATTATGGTTTCATATATATAATACACTCATAGATGGCTAATAGACTGCACATCCACCTCCTCGATCATGGGAGAATACTGCTAATGTAAAAAACTAAGCCTTGATTGGAAAGTGGAGACACAAATGCATCTTTACCACTAAACCCGTATAAACTAACTCTAGGAAAATAAGAAACATAAAACATTAATTTAAAATGACTTGTATTCAACACTTTATTGATCCCCCCTAGAACATACCCAGGGCAGTTACTCGTGATCCCGAGTATAAGAAAATATGGTGGATAAAAAAATTAAGATGGAAATACAAATGATAAATATATTTGATAATTAAATGGGGAAAAAGGTAAAATAAACTAAAAATAAAATATAATATTACAAATGAAATAAACCTAAAAAATACAAACAATTCCCCAATAATTCTAACCCTATGTTTCCAACATGTTGAAATGAATTAGAAACACTCTATTATAGGGGTAGGAGGTAAAATACTTTCTTCAATAACATCATTATAATGTGTCTTCATGGATACCCCATTAAATTACCAAATTTGGGAATGATTAATTTTAAAAATATGTTCTTATACTTTACACTCATATAGCTTTAAATTTTTAGCATGAATAGACACAATATGTCATTGTTATGGCTATTTGAATCTAGAAATTTAATTATGGACATGTGACTCCATATTTCATTACTCCACTTTCTCTTGAACAAATGATCATGAGGATGGATGAATCAGGTGGTGCAACACATACATATTTTTTTATATAAATGTTATATTTATATATGTTAAATTTTAGCTTCTTTTTACCATACCTTTGTGATATAAGTTCCAAATATCAAATTTCAACATATCTATACACAGTTTTTCAGGACCAGCTTTTGAAATGGATTTGGGCCTTCAAAAGCCAGATTTAGCATTGGGTCTAGAAGGATGGAATAAATCCCAACAAACATTGAAACCTATAAAATATTATGTTTGAAATTATGATCTATTCATAAAATGTAAATTCTTGAATATAGAATAAAAATAAAAGAGTTAAAATCCTAATTAGGGCATTTATTTTATTAAGCTCAAAATACATCAAAAACAATAAATTTGGACAACTTCCCTCTAAAAAAGTATTTGGTGGGTTTAAAAACATTTAAATTCAGAAATAAAAATTTAAAATATATACTCTATCTATTATCCCTCGCTTAAACATTTCACTCTTGGCAAATCATCTTATACCAAGGTTAAAACAATCTTCCAAAATCACAAATGAAAACATAACTGAATTATCACATCAATGAAAATATTAGGCCTCTTATATGGATTAAAATTTCATAAATCCAGAAAAATCATTTGAATCTGTTAAATATCTTGTCAATCCTATTTTGAATTTCGCACCCACCTCCCCATAAAAATATTTCTCACTTCACTTACTGATTTTGTTAGGAGTTTTTCTCATTCTCAAGAACATGTGTTATCACATTAGGCTTGATATACTCATATAATATCCACATAAAAGTGTAGAAAATGTGTCAATAATGAGGTATTTTCATGTGTTGTACTGAGGCGAATGGTCAGTAGGATTAAAATGTAGAATCATCTGGGAAAAAATGCCGAGGGTTGGTATCTAGAGTGACGTAATTGCATAAATATTGTTTTTTCAGGAATGTTGTGATCCTAATTCATCAAAAAATATTAATAACCAAAAAACTATTTATTTGGTATGTTAACACTTATAAATTTGGAATTAATTATTTTCTTCCCTATTTTACTCATTTGTGTCAAAGTTTTAACATGAATTTAGATATATTTTTATCTTCAGAATTATGATTTTGAGGGAAAGAGAGAAAAATTTTGATCTTGATAAATTGGAAAGCACTCTTCCCAAATGTGTAATTAAATTTTGGTCAACTTATAAATATATTCATTAGGAAATTTCTTCAACAAAAGAAGTAATTAAAATGTAAATAATTTCAATTATTCTCAAATAGATTCTTCAAGGAAAAAAACACACCTCATCTTCCACCACCCCCACACTCGATTTAAATAATAATGATTCATATAACTTCTAGTTTAGTTTGTAAAGAGATAAATTTCTCTTAATATGGATTCATAATAATTTATTTCATGGATACTATGTAATTAATAAATATTGGAAGAAAAGATATTCCAAAATAAGATTTGAATGCAAAAATAACTTTCAAAGTGGCGTGTCAATCATAATTAACACATTCAATAACTTTTAACACACTTGAACAAAAGAAAATATAGTGTTTTGGATCACACAAAATGTATCAAGACTCTCAAAAATATATAAATTTAAAGAGGGTTTCAAAAAAGATTTGAAACATATCAGGTTGGGTAGGACATTAAATTTGGAAAGTACATGTGCACATGAGTTTCACAATAAATCAAACTTCCTAAAATGAAAATATTAGAAATCAGGAATCAAAATCAATTCACTAATCTTCTAAATTTATAAATATTCAAATGATTCAATATTTAAAATATAACAATATGGTTTTAATTTTATAATGTTTTCAATTCTGGTCATTAATACTAAAAAACATTCCAAAAATGAAAAAGGAAACATAAAAAATTAAAAAACATTACATGAAGAATAAAAAAAGGACAAAATACATCATTAGAAAACTGGTTAACCCCGCCATATTACAGTTACTACCCTATTTTTATCTCAAATCAGATCAAGAAAGAATTTCATGTAGAATTTAAATTGGGAAGAAAACAAAGTATAGAAAAGGAAAGACACTATCTGTTATACTTTTTACTGGTAGCCTTGATTAAATATCCTAGATTCTACCACATTAAAAGAAAATGAAAGAAAAAAATCACAATAAAAATAATTAAATGGGAATGTGAAGGGTAAATTAAAGGTATAATGCTTGGTTTGACCCCCAATCATGTGCTATGTTTTTACTATTGATAGTTTGGTTGTTGATGTGGATTATCCCCAATTAGAAAGTTGGTGTTGTTTCTTTAAGATGAACGACCACGTATGACTTTTACTAATTTAAATGAGTACAAAATGAATGTGAAGAACCCATAAGAATAAAAAAAATAATCCAAACCCTAATAAATATTAAATATATATTTTGAGTTCAAGACTGGGATGAAATAGATGATAAGGGTGATCCTTCTTAACTGCAATGGTGTCCTTCATATGGTATGAAAGTTATTGTTGAGGTTGTATTCACACACAAAAAAGTAATTTTATCTCTTATTTATTGATCACTACCACTTGGGTTATCTATTCCATTACATCCAAGTCCTTCTCCATTTGAGTTGTATCAGAAATTTCAGAAATGAGAGGTTAGAAAATAATTCATGTTGAATAAGATAAAAACATGACAAATCAAAAATGAAATATCACCATTATATAAGTCATCTTTGAAATTTTTCCCTTTTGAAAGGATCACTAGAAACACCATCTTAACAGGTTCATCTTCATCATAATATTCCAAAAAAAGATAGATTTGTACTGATTTTTCACTATCGTGGATGGGAAGATCATATGTAATTTTATCTTTAACAAATCAATTCTAGATTTCTTCTAAACAATGTTGATCACAATAAGTGCATCTGCTTTCATGTATTTTTCATGGACACATCGATGAATGGATTAGTGTGGGATAATCGGATTAATTATTTTAAAATATCATTTTCACCCATATCAGGTTATTTAATTTAAAAAATTTCATTGAAATATATTCTACCTCTTCTACTGGCTCAGGATCTCGCTAAGGTTGGGTTTTCAACACAAGTGAATGAAAATATTCTTCAACCCTTTCATATTTTATCTTAAATTTTTTAATATGTTATTTAGGTTCATTCATCTATGTGATTATTTTTTTTCACCAGATATTGGTTATTCCATGAAAATTAATTTTAATTAAAATACATCATGGATAAAAATAGTTTTTTTAGTTTTTGAAATTAAAAAATTATATCGGTTTTTTTTTTGAAAAATGGTCTATGAAACTGTTGTAGCTCCCCATCAACAATTCTAATTAATGTATCATTATAATGGATGCTCTAAAAATTATTTATAACTAAATTTATCATAATTAATAACCTAGGTTGTCCTCTTGAAGATTTGTTGGGGTCAAAAACTCAATACATCTAATTCACATTTTAATATATATTTTTATTTATGAAATAAAACAAAATAAAACATGAGAATGAAAAATAATAATAAATTCCATATAAATAAATGTAAAAATTAAATTTATTATAAGGACATAGTGATTTATTTAAGACCGAAAGGAGGTCCTCCCCGGGGAACACCCATTTTGAAACTTCATCGTCACATAATTTGACAATATTGTACTTAATGATCATGATCCATAATATGAATGATCATCCATTTATGCCAATTGATGAGAATATATATTACACTAAACGACCACTAGGAGACTGCACATCCACATCATCTATTAAGAGAGATTATTATAGAAGTGAAAGCTAAGCCTCCAGCGGAAATTGGAGACATAATGGCGTCTTTCCGGCTAAGGTACCCCCTGATTTGACCTATGAATATAAGAAACATAAAAAAAAATTAATTTAAAATCACTTGGGTTGAATACTATATTGATCCCATGATAAATTAATTCAGTTAGTTACTTATGATCATGAGTATAAGAGATCATAGTGGAGAAGAAACTGAGCTGGAAACACAATATATACAAATATTAGAGGATGAGATAAAAAATGGACAACATATACTAAGAATGCAGAATAATATTAAAAAATAAATTATACTAAAAGTCATATAAAATTCTCAATAAATGATACCTCAATGTTTCTAACACTAGGAAATGAATAAGAAATACCTTTTATTGGGTGAGGAGGAGAAATATTGGCTGCACAAACATCATCTGAATTTCTATACTAGAATTCCCCATTAAATGAAATAATTTTTTTAATTATTCCTTATTAAATTTTATTTATATACATTATCATTGCATAACATTAAAAATTAATCTATAATGGTCACTAGATATAGGAGTATTGACTATTTTTCTCCAGAAATTTAATTCTAGGTAGGTAACCCTTCGTATTCCATTCCTCCACTTTCTCATGAATTATTGAATAGGAGGATGAACAAATCAGGTGTTAACACAATTAAATGATTTCTTCCCAAGATTTTATATTTATCAATGTTAAATTAAAGATTCCGTTTACAAGACCTTTATGAGATACATGCCTAATATCAAAATTTTAGAGATCTGTACACAGTTTCTGAGGACTATATTGTGAGGTAGATTTGGGACATAAAATGGTCGATTAATAGTTGGGTCCATATGGTTGAAATGAATCCCAACAAACATAATAAACTATAAAATAATAATACTTCAATTTATATTTCTGTATAAATATAAAGAGTTGAAATACAGAATAAAAATGAAATAGTTAAAATCCAAAATAGGACATTTTTTTATAATGCATAAATATATTTAAAAAACTATATAACATTACAATTGTTGTTAAAATAAATTCTCAGTGGGATTAAAAACATTTAAAATAAAAATAAAATAACTTAATATATTTAATCCATTAATTCCCCCACACATAAACATTGCTCTCTTGGGAAATCTCCTTATACCAAGGTAGAAAAAAATTTCCCAAAGCACATATTTCAACACAACACAACTATCATATAAAATAAAATATCATACCTCATACATGGATAAAAATATATTGAATCCTGAAAAATCACAAGATTACATTCAATTTTATGTTAAACCTCACAATAATATTGTTCCCACCTCCCCGTAAAAATATTTTTCTTTTCACTAAAGGATTTTTTAGAGGTTTTTTCATTCTCACAATCATGTATGATATCCACAGTCATGATATACACATATTATATCCACTTTATATAGTCAAAATGATTCAATAATGAGGTTTTTTCATGGGTTGTACTATGGTTGATGGTTGTACGGTTTAAAATATAAAACCATCTAAGGAAGAATGAGGAGTGTTATGTTTTAAGGTGAACTAAATGAATATATAATTTTTTATTAAACAATGGTGTGCTCCCCAATCATTTCAAAAATTATTCATCTCCAAAAAACCTCTTTATTTTCAAAGTTCACATTTGTAATTTCTTAAAAATTATTTTCTTCTTTCTTTTAATCATTTGTATCATTATTTCAGGTTGAATATTTAAATGGATTTCAATCCAGAATAATGTTTTTGAGGAAAAGAGAGGTATCTTTTGATAATGAAAAATTGGTGAGAATCCAACCCAAGTGTGTAGTTATATTTTGGTCCTCCCTTAAATCTATCTATCATTAAATTTCTTCCACCAAATCATTAATATAATGGGAAACACTTTCAATTCATCTCAAACGGGTTTTCCGAGAAAGAAAAACAAGACTCATCTTCTCCATCCCCCACCCTTGAGTTCAATAATAATCATGAATTTAAATTCTAGATCAAGTTCTATGGGTATAAATGAATTTTAATTTTGATTAAAAATAAGGAATTTTATGGATACGTGGTTATTAATAAAGGATAGATGAAAAGGTACTCCAAAATGATATTTGAATGTGAAAAGGACGTTCAAAGTGGTTCCTCAATCATAGTTAACACTTTTTATGAACTCTAATAACTTTGAAAAAGAGGAAAATAGTATGTTTTATATCACACACCATGTATTTAGACTCACTATAATAATATAAAAGTTATAAAGATATCAAAAATTATTATTAGAGTATTTGGTTGGGAAAGATATTCAATTTGGATAGTACTAGGGAATATGAGTTTTATAGTCAATCTAACTTCCTAAAATGAAAATATTGGATATATGGATGCAAAATATATTTATAAATCATTAGAATCCCCTAATATTAAAACCAAAAAATGTGTACAAAACACCAAGATGGTTTTAATTTTCCAAATTATTCAATTATTCTTATAATTTATAAAAAACCAAAAAAAAAGAAAAACAAAAACCTGAATAATTAAAAAATGAAAAATAATATTAAAGAAAACATAAAATTTCTTATAAAATAGGCTGACATCTCTACCCCACAATTCTTCCATTTTTAACCTTCTTTTTAGCTCAAATAATATGAAAAAATAATTTTAAATAGAATTTAAATTTCATAGAAAAAAATAAATAAATTAAAAACACAAAAGTATTTATTTTTTAGTGGTATCCTTGGGTTAATATTTTAACTACTTCACCATTAAAAATAAACGAATGAAATAAAAATACATAGTAATAATAAATAAATGGAAAAGGAAAGTGTAAATAAAATGAATAATTATAGGTGTAACCCCCAATTGTGATCTAGGTTTTTACTAACCGTAGTCTGTTAGTTGTAGTGGAATATCTCCAATTAGAAGGTGGTTGTAATTTCTTTGATATGAACCACCACATGCGAGTTTTCCCAATTTCCATGAGTAAAAAGTGAATGTAAAGAACCCTAGAGAAGTTAAAAAATTTCCTAACACCTAATAATGAATAAATAAAGAATTTAGTTCAATGGTGGAATGAAATTAATATTAGGGGTGCTCCCTGTTAACTATAGTGGCATCCTCCTCTATATGGTATGCAAGTTATTATATAGGAGGTAGACACACAGACAAAATATTTTCCATCTCTTCTTCATTGATAACCACCAATTGGGTGGTATGTTCCTTTAAATATAAGTCCCACTCTATATGTGTTGTTTTAGAAAGTTCAAGAAATGAGAAGTCAAAAAAATCATCTTGAATAATATTAAAACATGATGAATCAATTAAGAAACCTTATATTTTAAGTAATTCAACGTGGAAATTGATCCCTTTTAGTGGGACCATTGCGAAATCTGAATCAATTGGTGTATATTCATCATTATCATATAAAGTTATATATAGGTAGAGTGGTAATGATTTTTCATTATCGAGGACTAGAATATCATGTTTCATGTTATTATGAACAATGTAATTACAAGTTTCTTTTCAAAAATATTGATCTCCCATAAGTGAATATACTTGCATGCATTCTACATTGACCACATCAAGTAATGGTTGACTGTGGGATGATGTCATTAATTCATTTATAGTATTCTTCTCCCCCGTATTAGGATCATTAATATAAAAAATTATTGGTGAGATTTCTTCTACTGGTTTTTTCAGTTTAGGTTCGGGATCAGGATCGAGTTACCGCACCGATGATCAAAAAAATTCTTAAACCCTTTTAGATTTTATCATGAATTTTTTATTTCATTTTATGTTCTTTAATTTTTTTGAATTTATTCATTCACTTGAGATTATTTGTTCCTTTCAGAATAACTTGAATTAAAATACATCATGGACAAAAAGAGTTTTTTATTTTTTTGAAATTTTTGATTTTTTATGAAAAATGCCAGTGAAATGGTTGTTCCACTCCAGTAACCCAGCCAATTTGATGTAGAATTTTCATGAACACTCCCAAAAAAATTTATAACTAAGTTTCATATATTTTTTGACCTAGGTGCTTCTCTTGATGATTTTATGTTGTAAGACACTTAATAATTCTAATTCACTTTTTTTAATTCTTTTTACTTTTGAAATAAAACAAAATTTAAATTGACAATGAATAATAATAATAAATTCAAGATAACGAAAAATAAACAATAAATAAACAATCTTGGCACAATGATAGATATTAGATAGAAAAGAGATCCTCCTAAGTGTACACCTAGAGTGAAAAGTCATCATCACAAAATTAGTTTAAAATTTAATTAATGAACATGAAATATCATATTCATGAAAATACCCTTATTCCTATTTTTGAAAATATATAGTACACTCAATAATCACTAAGAGACCGAACATCCACCTCCACGATCAAGGGAAAATATAACAAAAGTGAATGCTAAGAAATATGTTTAATGTGGAGACAGAAGGTGTCTTTCCCACTAATATCACCCTCATTGAAACTCAAAAAAATAAGAACCATCAAACATAAATGTACAACGACTTGTGTTAAACATTAGATTGATCCCCTGGGATCTTCATAGAGTTTTTTTACTGAAAATCATGAGTATAAGAGATCACGGTGGAGAAGAAATTGAGGTAGAAACTGAAAAGATAAAAATATTAGAGAATGAGATGAAGAAAAAGACTTACTTATAGTAATAATTATGAATAATATTACAAATGAAATGAAACTACCTAACAACATAAAATTTCCAAAATATGCTACCCCAAAATTGAAAATACAATTAAATGAGGATTAAGTACACTTTTATAAGAAGAGGATGAAAAAAATTGGATCTAAAGATATCATCTGTATGTTTCCACGTGGATTCTCCATTAAATGTCATAATTTTGGAAAGATTACTTCTTCAATGTTGTTCTTATATCATATTCACGCATACCCTCCATATTTCAACTAGGATGGACGCAAGATGTAAGAGTTATGGCTGTATGAATACAGATATTAAATTATGGACATGTGACTCTTAATATTTTGATAAACCAATTTCCATGCATTAAAGACTATGATATAGGCAGAATCATGTGGTACCACATTTAAATATTTCCCCTATATGTTCTATCATTTCATGTTAATTTTAAAATTATTTGGATAATATGTTTATGAGATATGGGACCAACATCTGAATTTGACATATCTGTGAAAATAGTTTGAGGATCGTCTTGTTATACAGATTTGGGCCTTCAAATGGTGGATTTAACTTTGGTTTGTTTTGTAGTTCCTTGAAATACATGTTCCAGTTTTAATAATAACTATTTACAGGTGGTTTTCGTTTGATTTATTCACGGAACTGGAAACTTCCAAAATATATTTTTATAAAGGGGACCTACTTTCCAATGGTAGGCATTCGTTATTTTTGAACATTACGATACTTAATAACATGCATTGGTTGAGAGGATGTGAGGTCAGACTCATTACACCTTTTTGGGGGGAATTATTTTCTACACTGGGAAACTCTTATTAATTTTATGATATTTTCATCAATCCTTATTAATTCACCAAGTATATCATAAGTATCCCCTGGAATTTACAATTACTTGTTAACATTGGTTATATATAGAATTATTAGTATTAATTAAATGTTCTTCATTAAAGAAAAAATTCATGTATTTGACATTTTCCACAATTGGATCCTCTAGTATGCCGATTAGAGATTCATTTAATCATCATTGTGATGATAATGGTATTTAAGCCACTCAGTAAGACACTTTGGAATGTTTTTTCATCGAGGGAGATGAAGGTTTGTTTTGATCCTGGGATCACACTCATCAAATAGGCTACCTACATATACTTGTGAAAGGAATTAGAACCCTCATAGTTCGGTGTCACTTAATAAGACACATTATAACTTTTATGTTCATGTGACAAGAAACTCTATACGAAAGATGCTTGGTCAAAATATAATATGGGACCAATACTAAAGAACCTCGAGGAATCTATAAAGGATATGAGTTTCTATGTAGGATTAGAACCTATTGGGAAAATGGCTCAAGGAGAACTTGTTTTATTTGAAGTGATGGGTCTGATCTTCAGAGAGGCTTCCTACATATACCATATTAATGTGAATCAAATCCCATGTAGTTCAAAAAATCTCATCGGATATTATGGTCCTATAAGAAATATGAAATAGAGCTTACTTCTTAAAAATGATTCCTTGATGATTTGAAAATTGAATTTGGGGCATATTTCTTAAATAGGATGACTGGTGATCTTAAGGATTGAGACAACTTCCAATGTATCCTATTTTGAACAGGAATCAGAGTTCTCATAGTTCTATTGAATGAGTGTTTGTGAACATGTTTTAGCCATCACATATCTCTAAGCTCACACAAGTAATGCTTTGTTTGAGAAAAAAGAGGATGTGATAGATTCAACAATGAAACATCCCACTTTTCATCCTCTACTGATGGAAGAGGGCATGTCGACCGTGGAAGAGGGTGAGGTGATCAACATTCCCTCTATTCTCTTTACATTGGACATGGGTACAAATATAAGGATGAAGGGCTGAAGGTGAAGGGATTATACTAGGATGGATGCCAAAAAATTTATCCTGATAGGATAGCAAAAAAGTAAGTATGAAATGTACCTTCCCTACATGAAACCTGAGGATTCGGGTCACCTCATTGAGAAAGGAGAGGCTAGGACCTAACCCTTCCCCAAACTAAGAACTTCCCAGAACTATTTTTGGGAGAAAGGTCCACGTGAATGTGGATATACAAACCCACAGACATTTCATGAATCCTACCCCCATTGTGAAAAAATTTGGGAAACTTATGACTGCAGAAATACAAACCCAAATAAGAGACACAATGATTTTCCATTCCCAATGGATTGATAAGTGAGGAGTTTTTGGTGGAGGTCTTAGCATAATCCCTTTAAAATAATGAACCGGTGAAGAACAAGCCTTTCCTTGAATAGATGAGGAAGAGTTGATGGCTTGTAAACTAAAGAGAGTGAAGAGAATAAGTGAATCAAATTGTGTCTCCCAAGTAGAAAATGGTGTGCAAGTATGGTCGCTCAAGTACACTTGGGTGACTTGATTTTCACATATGTGATGAACAACCTGTATGGTAATACTTTGGTGAGACCATTCTCAAGCCATCAAGAGTATTCACAGGTGATCCAAGAAGAGGGCTGTCATGTTATTGTGAGAGGAATGGGAGGCACAAAAGTTTTTATAACTTTTGGAGGTTGGGTGCTTTAGGTACGCAAGCGTTTTGGTTTTCAAACACTAAAAGTATTTGAGTCGAATGATCCTCCCTTAAATCCTCCAATCAAGGTATTTGAAAAACAACCTAAAATGTTTTGGATGACTAGGGAGATGTACTAGGGTGACCAGAGGAGAAATTGGGCTTCATGGAAATTCGTTCGTACAAATGGGGGCCCCAATGGTCTATTTATAGAAAAATAAATGACCTTGTCTGAAATGAGTAGGGTGCGCAAGTGACATTCCCACCATTTTGGGGAGCGCAAGTAGGCTTTGAGGCATTTTTTGGGTGCACAAGTAGAATGTGCACCGCTGGTGTTTTGGCTTGACTAATGTTATTCAAAATTCATAGCATTTCAAATCATGATTTATCCTTCCTGTATTTTCACATTTTATTTATTAGGGAATCCCCTTTTTCATTTTTTGGACTGAACAAATGAGGTGTTAACAAAATCCCCTAGTTAGAATTGGATCTGAAATGAAAAGACGATCCAATACTGAGGTAAAAGTAATGATGAAGAATGATAAGAGAAATAGGGCTCAAAAGTATTTAGTTCTCAAGTATACATGGGTTTATAAGTGTGCAACTCATATGATTTTGGGTATGCAGGGTGATATTTGTCACTTATATATAAGCTCTTCACTTCAGTGGAATGTTTTGCAACTTCTAGATTTTCATCTCCCAACACGCAAGTCTTCTATTCAGATGCTTTTGTTTCTCCGTGATTCCACTGTACATTATTATGTTTTGCACCATGAGTGGGGAGCCATACTTTTGCGCCGACTTATACAATCACACTATGTTTAAAACTAGTGCGTCTTATTTCCTTTTCCATTATTTTGTAAAAAACAAAAATCCACTTAATTTAAAAATATGATCTCTATCTTTTGGAATGTTCAATGGCTCAAAAAAGAATTGGAACTACTAATGAGCTATCTATCCAATGGATTGATGACATGATGATTGTCGTCGGTCATGATTACATCGATGTTTGCGAAACCACTCATCTAGAAATATAAAAAATTTTAAGAAGTATCATTTTAATTTTCCACAGAGCACCTATCTACCATTGTATAGTTATGAGCATTTTCAGGATAGTAACTTTCCAAATCAAAAGAACTATGGCCTACATTATTTGGTTCACGATTTTATCATCATCATCTCATTTTCCAATTATTTTGTTGGGGGATCATTTACTGGTGCTGGTAAAGTAGTGAAATATCCTGTTATGCATTATAGCCCGTGTACTACAAATTTGTAGGCACACACTCTTGATCTGTAGCCACACTTTTATTCATCAATCATTCGACATTCTCAGACAGTTCAGTCCAAGGTTTGGAAGAAAAGTTCATATTTCCTCCAAGTAGGTGGTGTAAAAGCCACATGGATGTGGGTATACTAGGTGAAAAAGACATGTGAAGAATTTGTAGATGATTTGAGAATCATCAGGATTTAGGAAACTATCTTCGTTGGGAAATCCTCTTTGTATAGGAATGATGATTCTGTTCCATAATTATTATGTCGGTGGAGCCTAGAGATAAATTACTACCTTTTAACAAATGTAGAGGTGGGTATCAGTTTTTGGGATGTTTAGAAAATTTATGGACCTCCAATTCATGGAGACATGTACGAAGAGTTTATTCCTCCCATGTTGAAATGGAATGACTCAAAAAAGACACCATATTTGGCTCATGAGTTGATGAAAATAATTAACAAACTAAATAATTTTATCACCCTGAAATGTTGCACCAAGAGGGACATTTATCTAGAGGAATGGATAGATATTTTTTTAATAATGAAGAAGGAAATGAGGACCACTTTTACTCATCCAACAAGATATTTAATGGTAAATATGAGATCCACTCCTGACACATTTTGTCTAACATTGGAGTAGGGAGAATTTGAAAAATGGGGATATGATATCACCCGAAAAATTCCTGCGAAGAAAAGTCTGGTAGTTTTCTTAGCCATGTGTCTCAGCATATATTTATTACCAGTCTATGACTCAAAAAGAGGTGTGAGGCTAGGAACCTTTGTTATTGCAGCGAAGCATGTAGATAAAAGAATTGTAGGGTTGGCTACTTCTGTTTTAGCCTAGATTCATTGTAGTTTTCAGCATATTTACAAAAGAATATTTTCCTTTTATAATAGAAGGTCCATCCCATGCGTTTTATGGATAGATTGCTACTCACCTTAGAACTTATGTTCTACAAATTAGAGTATAGGTTTTTGGATGTTCTTTTTGACCATCTATTCAATAATTTTATTATATTTACCCCAAGTCTTTGAATGCTTATGTAAGAAAGGTTAGGTTAAGAATGCATAATGAATTTCAGTTCATTTCCAATCTCAAGCCACCTAACGGTCGATTTGATGATGATGGTGCTGCAAGTTTGGAAATGAGATCATATATGATAGCTTTCAGAGAAGGCGTGTTGGCCACTAGAATCAACAGTGAAAACATATTTTGGTCTTATGATCTTTATATATTTTCACATCAATTCAAATTTCTACAACAAAATATTGTATCTCCTCTCGTGCATGTCAGACTAGAGAAACACCCAATGGTTACCCGAAAACTATGGTTATTTAAATGTACAGAGAAGACCAACACAGTTTTTAATTTACCGATTGCATATGCAGTAAGAATAATAACCATCTGTTATTTTGAAATATGGGTTTCATCATACCCTGAAGGGGTATTAAATCATACCATCCCCAAAGTTGGGAAAAAGAGAAATAGTCGGAAGGAATCCGTTCTCTTGGAATATAATTCTTCATCATCAGGGGGCCGATATGCATGAATCATAGAGTGTAGTTGATGATGCTGCAAATACCCCAAAGAGACATTGATCATGGTATAATCCTCCATCTAGGATAAAAAGAGAAACTCCATCAATCACTAATGAAGTTGTATCTAGGGGATCTTGTCACCATCATTCTGAAGAGCGACGATTTCCATATTCCAATCCTTCATCTGTGACAATTATCATAGGAAAAAAACTCAAGACCAAGGTTGTACGATCCTCATCACAATCCTCGGACATACATACTTAACATATATGACCAAAGGATGTTCGAACAAAGAATAGTCTATAATGTGATGTTGAGACCATGTGGATGGATTAGTTTCTGGGACTCCATATTCTGGGAGTAGGGGATTTGAGGGCTTCTTCTTACATTATATTTTAAGGATAATCCCAATGAGGTAAGGACCTATATTTGAGAGCATAAAATGATCATATATTCCACTGATGAATCAATTCCTACCACAAAGTGGGTAAAAGAAATGATAGATCATGGTACCACCGAAGGGATTAATCCTTCATTTGAGAAAAAATGAGGTTCCTTTGTAGATCCTGATGATGTAAGTTCCCTTCTTTATGTATCTTCCTAAAATTTTCAACAATAATTTTAATCAAAACATTGTTACTTAGGAGAAATTTTTTATTTACATACATTTGGGTAAAGGAATGACAAATAAAATTCCCTCACCATATTATAGTCCAGGAGGCACTCCTCTTGGAGATACCAGATCAACCCTTGAATCTGGAGAAATATCGTTGAGCAGACATGCCATGGAGGAGGAAATAGAGAGGGTACTGGGATCAATGATACCCGTTTTTGTAGGTGACCATACAAGACCTCATAATAACGTGAAGAAGAAAAAGCATTGAAGAATCAAAATCACAGTTATTCACTTTCTTAGTAGTGGTTTGTCTCCCTGATAATCAGGAATTTTATTTTTATTCATGAAAAATTGTTTAAATATATTAATATTACAGGGGATTGTTCAATTTCATCATTGAAAGAAACCACTGATAAGACTCCAGGAGATGTAGAAGGTGCTTCTGAGCGAATACAAATTCTAGTAGATTTAGTGGTTCCTAATGATGCATTCAAAGGAACCAGCATATGTCCCTGACACTGCTCTGATTAATACTATCAGAGGAGAGGAAGCTTTTGGTAGCTAAATAATATTTTGTAAATCATCCATTTCAACAATTTCTGACTTCTATTCTGTGACAATTTTAGGTTCATCACATGCACTAGAAAATCTAGAAACAACTGATGTTGACCCCATAATTGTTGCTGAAGAAGCTACTTAGGGTCACTGGTTTTCAGAGGAAGGTTGTGATGTAAACATGCCTAGTGTTCCCATGGGTGAGACTAAACTGGGATCCAAGATATCATTGGATGAAATGTTGAAACTCAGCATGTCTTCAGAAGAACTATTAGAACACGTTAAAATATAAAATGATGTTCTAGATTTTGGAGTTCCTTATATAGAATCAATTGACCGTCAGTTCTCATTATTCTCCCTGTTAATCATCATATGATTAACTAGCTAACCATGGTTGATTTGAAATATATAGTTGAATCTAAATAAATTGCAGCCGCTGCCGCAATAGTTCCTGAAGGAAGAGTTGATATTAATTTCAAACCTACCATTACAAATACATTAGATCAAATGAATATTGAGGTAGAAGGTCTTCCTGAGATTGATTCTGAAAATCCTAAGCTCATTAATGATAACACTCTTCTACCAGAGATATCATATAAAATTTCTGAAACTGTGAACATTAGGGAGGATTTTACTCAAGTTGTTGACCTACTTCTAGGTTAGAGATGCTAATATTGTGATTACATTCACCTTTATTATCTATTAAATATAACCATGATTCTTGATTTACCATATAGAGCTATCAACATCAATGTCTATGTCTAGAGGTGAAGCCCCTACATCTGGCCAAACAACATTTGAAGGTGGAGAAACCATTGTCCAAGAATAAATAATGCATGAAACTTCTTTAAGTTCATTAGTCCCTAAATATACAACTCCTTATGTCAGTGAAGGTGAATTGTACCTAGAACTATAGAAGGTTCTTTATCTTTCTCACTGTAAAGCGTGGAATAATATTTGGAAAATAATATCTGAGATACCCCTTGAGGAACAACCTTATAGAATGCCACGCCATTCATATCTCTTTATCATGCTAGGATTTGGTGTTTTTTAAAATAGTGAAATTGATACTATAGTGGAAGAGATTATTCGGAAGAGGGAGTAAGAGAAAAGCTTCAACAAGTCTTGATAAAAGACAAACTGACTATCAAAATTGAATATTTCCAAGCAGCACTCTCCCAAGCTGAGGCTAATCATAATGAAAAGTTGACAGGACTAACGCAAATAATTAAAGAAAATATTGTTCAGCAACTATGCCTTCTACAAGAGTTAGATGCCATTACAGGGGAGCCTGACCAGCTTCATTGCTGATTAGGAGAAGTCCTTAAGGAAGGTGCAAATGCCATCATAGATAATAAACAAGTACTTCATCATGCAGAAGTGAGATAGGATGGTCATATAAACAAACTCTAACAAGAAATTGATGGGGCTCGATAAGCTGTTAATCAAATGAGGAAATATGAAGAAAGCATTTTGTAAAAAATCCCGATAGGGGAGAGATTCCGATTTTCTGATGATTCTTTATAAATTTTTTTTATAAATGAAAAGTATTTTTTCTTTAATAAATTATGCTTTCACAATCATTAACTCCTTTTGTTTTACCTAAGATATTCGGACGAGTAATAAAAATGGTCTAATATTTATGTTCGATATAGCTTTGACCATTAACATTGAAATTAGACCCCAAAAAATAGTGTGTCATAGAATTGCTTTAATATTCTAAAAATATTTCCAAGGGGAATATTGTGTCATGATTTTTATGGTCCCCAAATCTAAAACATGTATCCACATAAGGGGAATCCCTTCCAAGAACCAAGTTACCATTACATGACAAGCCCATTATGGGTGCTGTCTTATGGAGGGACAACTGGGGAATATGCTACATAGCCAAATAGTGGCATCTTTTGATTGAAAGGCCTGTTATGAATTCAACTAATGCAAGGCCACCTAATAGAATTCTATTTATAGTACGTAAAATCATCTCTTAAGATTTTAACACATTACTATAGATTGATAGGGTAAAATAAGATTTGAGTGACTCCTGGCCACAATGGGTGATTTTTCCATAGAATAAAATTCTAAGAATGAAAAACTTCTATTTTTGACAAACAAAAGTCATGAATAGAAAAACCATTTCTAAAAAAATTTATTGTATGAGTAATGGATAAAATTTATCAAAAGGAAAATTTATAATATTATACCATGCAATTTTAATTCATGCAATGAGGAAATTGTACTGTTCCTTTGTAAGTCATATTGTGAGGACATTGGGTGGATTTAATTTATGGTCCATAGCTCTGACCAATGGTATGATAAAACATTGCCAATTTCATGAATAAATTCTTTGGAAACATACTATCATATTCAAGTATGGGAGGGAAAATGTAAACTTTGATAGGGGAATTTCTGAAATTGAGGAATGATGTGGAAAGAGCGCTAAAATCATTAGAGGAAGTCTTCTCCAAGAATGATGGTACCATTATTTGACAACCCTGTTATGGGGGGTGTATTATGTCGGGCCAACTGGGGCATATGCTGAATAACCGAATAGTGGCATATTTTGACTGACATGCCTATTATGTATGCAACTAATGCAAGGCTACCTAAGGGCACATGTTACATAGTCATGATAAAGAACTCTTTGAAATTTAATGTTCTATTGCTAAAATTTGAAGAATGTTTATGGAGAGCCATATTTTCTGAAACATAAAGTTTAGATTATGGAGAAAGGTACCTGAATATAGAAAGGGTATTTCCAACAAAAATTTCCAGTGAATTGGAGGAATATGATTTTTACAAAGGTCTAACCCAAATGTAAGAGATATGGTGTATATAGTTTTAGGTCATACAAATAGGAACAGAAATTGAAACAATATATAATATGGGTCCCCGTGATTTCAAGGTTATTTCATATTGTATTGAACACATAGTGATGGAAATGTGTTAACCATGGTCTTGAAATAATTTAGATTGTGATAAATATAATGGGACAAGTATACTTTAGTGAATGGGTTAAAATACAAATTCCTGTATATTTTCATCAAAGATTAAAGTGGAAAAAGACACTATACCCAGGAATAAAGTTACTATTACTTGACTAACCCATTGTGGGGGTTGTATTATGAAAGGCCCACAAGGGTATATACTGTATAGAAAAATAGTGGCATCTTTTAAATGACCGGCCTATTATGTAGGAAATTTATGTAAGGCCACCTAAGGGAACATGCAGCGTAGTCAGAAAAAGGAGATCATAGGTATTAGAAACCCTGACACCAAAAACCGTATAAAATATTATGAGGATTTTGAAATATTCAAGATTAAGAGTGTGAAATATGGAAGGGGTTATGAACAAGGAATATATGAAATATTTTAACAAATATTTTCTATGAGTTAATCATTATTTACATAGATCTGAATCATATTTAAACAACTGACTTTCATTGTTTCTGTCAAATCAATATGGTGATATGCAGTTTTATGTCATGCGATGAGGTAATTTACACACCCATAAGGGATTGAAACACCTTACTTATATAAAGAAACCTTTTACCCAATTATTAAGCTCACTTGAGCTATGCTCGGTGTGAGAAACAAGGAGTTGTAAGGGTTTTATTTATAATTCATATGAGACACATACAAAGAATAGGGAGTTAGATTTCCATGAGGTTTAATGTTGTTCAGTAAGGACATCAATGAAACGATATGAAAGGAAAATCATATTTTAACTAGATTAAGGGATAAAACCCAAGTGTCACAATATATCTTAATGGGGAAATAATCAAGTCATACATAGTTCATAAATCATTCTCTATGCAGATTTGTCTCTTAAACTAGAAATAATAAGGATTTTTTTATCATGGATGGGAAAAAGATTATAAATCTAGGAATATCTAAATATCTCAAAATAGATGATAATCATGATGTATGTAGTTTATTATGAAATCATTTCTCATGCAAATGGGGTATGAAAAGAAGAATGGGGGATTGTTTTACATGTTCTTAGAGAACAGTAAATCTTATGACATAAAATTGTATAAGGACCAAATCATATATCTTAAGGAAACACTATGTATAGATCTGATTCATATACATGATGAGAAAAGAACATAAGAATATTTTGTGACAGTGGATGGGCCCAAAATTAGAGATTCAGGCATCTCTATGTATCTCATTGAAAATGAGATTCAAGCCATACATTTTTCTTTAAACATGGTCTCTATGCATATCTGACTCCGACATAGGAAATGGAGGGAATCATATACAATTAAGGATTAGTGATGATGTCAATGATATTTTATTATGGAAGCATCAAATGTTAAATATTGAAAACATTAGTTGTAAATATGATGTTATGCGGTTTAACTTCATGCAATATGGATGATGATGCTATGCATATTAACATCATGTAGCACAGACGCTGATGGTTGTTATGCAGTTTAATATCTTATAACATGGAAATGGGGGTTGTGCAGTTTTAAGTCATAAATCAAGGACATGGTACTGTGCAGTTTAATGTCATACAGTGAGGACTAATTTGTATGATTACAGAAATTATTTCTTAAAAAATATTTCATTGGATGGAGTTATAATGAGATCCCCATCAATTGAGATTAAGGCAAAAGCTCTGTTTGAATAGGCCTTATTTATAGAATAAGGTCCTTCCCATTTTGGTTCATGTTTTAGAGGTTTCTTTCTTGGTAACAGTGGATTATTAAAGACCAATACCAATTCTCCATGAAGGAATAAATGAAGTTGAACTTTCATTTTAAAAGCTTGAACAATTCTATTCTGATAGACTTCTAAATGATGCAATGTATGCAAAATCATCCCGTCTAATCATTCCAACTCATCGAACCATTTCTGAGATCATTCTTCTGTAGAAAACTGATCAAATATTGCAACTCTAGGTTATGGAAATTTTACTAAAATTGGAAAAACTACTTCAGTTCTTTATATCAATTAATAATGAGTTGCTTGGTTAGCATTACAGGTTGTTTCCTAGTAAGCCCATAAAGCATTAAAATGTTTATCAAGCCATGATTTCTTATCTTTATCCACCATCTTCCGGAGAATATTTGATAGTGTCTTATTGAAGGCCTCTATATGTCTGTTGGACACTACATGATTGCGTGATGAATGTTTGGAATTGATATTATGTTCCTGATACTATTTTTTTACTTTACCATAAAGAAATTTGTTCCATTGTCCATAAAAATAGAATGAGGGATTCCAAATTTGGGGATGATATTAGTTTTGACAAAACAAATAATTCTTTTTCCTCCATCATTCATGAGAAGTATTTCCTCAGCCCATTTAAAGAAGAAGTCAGTAGCAGTGAGAATACACTTCAACTGATTAACTGTGGTTGGACGATAAGGCCCTACTACATCCATTACCTATTTAGTAAATGGATAAGAGTATATAGCTGTATGTAGCAACTATGGAGGTTGATGAATGAAGTTGTCAAGCACTTGATAGGGATGATATTTTTTAGTGAAATTTGTACAATTTTGTGTCCTTGAAGGCCAAAATTATCCAAGCCTTCAGATCCGATCAGAGAGTCTGCGCCCTGATTGGTGGGCACCACAATCCACTAAATGAACTACTTTCTTGAAAGCTGAGATCTCTTCTCCATCAATAAATCTGAAGAGAATTCCATCAAATCCACACATGTGAAGGATCTATTAGTGGTCCAGAATATCATAAAGATTAAAATTTTTGCTCATTGACAGATTTTTTCCTTCTTAGTTCTATTTGGTGAAAGTACCCCATTAGGAAGATATCCCATGGTGGATGTTCTTCATATCGTGGTATGACCATATGGTTCAAAAATATGGAATATTTTATTAATTTCCACTATTCTAGTTTGAACCAAATTAAAGAACACATGACGATGGATTATGTTGATAACTTCCTCATCCTGATTTGGATATTCCAAGGCTGTAGCTGCATTAGCCAGTGTGTATTCTTGAGCATTTTTTAATTGTGGGACAAAATACAATGTCATCTCTGAGAGAAATTATTCCATTAAACCTCTGATGTAATCACACACAAAAATTAATTCTTTTTTATGATAGAATATTCTCCATTATTTTGTTTAATTACTAATTCTAAATCACCTTTTACCTTTAAATGATCCATTTTTACCTTAAGGGCCAATTCCAAACTTGCGATGGGAGATTGATATTATGTTTTTTTTTGTACCACCTTCCG
Organism: Viscum album; assembly: GCA_963277665.1. Lineage (NCBI taxonomy): Eukaryota > Viridiplantae > Streptophyta > Magnoliopsida > Santalales > Viscaceae > Viscum > Viscum album. Next base: position 1,115,439,724 of record OY728131.1, read on the forward strand.
ATAATTGGAAATAATTAGGCAATACATCCTTTTTCTGGGGAAATAAGGAAAATTCCTTATCCATACTTGTTGAGTTTAGGTTTTTCCACTCTCTTTCCGGTTGGACTAATGGAAGCACCATCAAAATACATTTCCCTTGTTTGGAAATTATCTTGAATAGAGAAGACCTATTAATCAGGAAGCTCAGTATTAAACAATGTATCTTCCATAGATTGATGTTCATCAAGGAAATAAGCTAGAGCATGGCCTTTTATTTCCATTTTATGTACAAAATGGATATCAAATTGTTGAAAAATAACATCCCACCATGCCAGATGTCCTAAAATCATTGGTTGATTATGGATAAATTTGAGTTGATTATTACGAGATTGCAACTGGACCTCATGATGTAGCTGGTAGTGCCTCAGCTTCTAAATGGAAAATATTAATGCCAGGAAGCACTTCTAAATACTTGAATATAGTGTTTCCTCATTAAAAATTGTTTGACTGAGATAATAAATGTTGTTTAAATTTGCAACTTCATTCTTTTGGGTGAGTAAGGCACCTATTGATTGCTCTAAATAACTCCCATAAGGAATTAGAGGTCTTCCTTCAATAAGTGGCATTAATATTGGTGGTCTCAAGAGATATTTCATGAGGGTATTAAATTATTCATGGAAATCTTCATTCCATTAGTAAGTGACTCCCTTCTTCATTAATCTGGTGAAGGGTAAACACTTGCCGGCCAAATTGGCGATAAAAGGCCAAAGATAGGCCTTGTGTCCATAGAGTCCTATTAATTCTTTTAAATTTTGAGGATGTGACATTCCTAGGATTGATTTTATTTTCGTAGGATCTACATCGACAGTATGATGGTGTAAAAATGCAAAGTAATCTTCCTGAGGTTACCCTGAAAGAACATTTCAGGGGTTCATATTCAAATAGTGTTGCTGATGTATACTGAATATAACATCCAAATCAGCCAAGTGATTTCAACATTATCTAGATTTTACAACCAAATAAACCACATATCATTCAACAAATTACACCATAAATGGTTTTAAGATATTGTGCATGACACTTTGGTATGTTTCACCTGCATTCCTTAAGCCAAAGGGCATTACCCAATAAAAAACACAACTTGATGGGCTCTAATGGATACAGATTCTTCATCCTCCGGCACCATATGAATTTAATTATACCTAGAATATCCATCTAGGAAATATATAGATTCACGGAGAGATGTTTCATCAATTAGATGTTCTGTACTCGGGACTGAAAATTCATCTTTAATAAAATGTCGTCTAGGATCTCTGAAATCAATACATACTCTAAATTTTCCATTTTACAATTTCAATAGGACAATATTGGCCAACAATTTGGGATACTGAACTTCCTTGACAATGTTATACTTTATATGCTTATCAACCTCAACTTCAATTTTAGAGGCATGAGTTGGGTGTGTTCTCCTTGCTGCATACTTAAATCAATGATGTTATTCTAGAAAAGCCAAATAATGGGTGGTAACATTTGGATTTAAGACTATCATTTCTATATAATTACAAGCAAGAATATCTCGATGTTTCTTTAGAAAGATATTATACACCTCTTGTTCTTCAGTGGTCATGGAAGCACTAATAAGAGTGGGGCATGGATCTTCTTATGTACCGATATTTATTTTTTTGAGTTCATCCGCGGTGGTAAAGACAACTTCTTCAGATGTTGGAGGAGCATCCATGAGATCTTCCTCTTATTCTTTATTATGTATTTATTCTTATATTTACACTTGCATTGTAGATGATGAAGCAATACATCCATTGTTAGGGGAGAAATTAATATTTGAACATCCCGAAGAAAAGTCCACCATATCTAACCCTACTAATGACCAAGGATATTCATGTGATAATAAAGAGGGATTGATGGATTGATAATTATAATCGTTGTCTTCCCCTAGAATTGAAATAATTTATTCTACTCCTATTGATGAAGAATAGGCTTGTTGTTGTTCAGTAGATTAAATGAAAACCTCTCCATTTAGGATTTCATCATTTCTTGGTGTGTCAATAATTTTTCCCATGTTATCACACTTAGTTGCCTCAATTGACATTATGGATGTTACTGGAAATGACTTTATATTTGGTTTTACCATTTCAATTTAATTTATGGGTAACACATAATCCATAATCAATTGTATGAATGGATATTCTGGGATATTTTCCAATATATTTTGATCATTAACTCTGGTTATCTCCTTTGTCAGGGGCTTCATTCCTTTTGTGTGATTAAACTCTACCTCAATGTATTGAGATTCACACATTTTGAACAGATCCTTTTCACCATACAATGTTCTGATTTGGCCATTGAAATAGTATTTTAGAAATTGGTTGTATGATGAGAGTATGGATGCATGTTCATGTAGCCAAGGCCTTCCAAGTAGATTTTTTAAGGTTGTGTCCTGATGAATAACCATGAATGTTGAATTAGACAGAAGATCTCTAAACTGATTACTGAGTGTAATTTATCCTATAGGCTCTTGTTCATTCTTGTCATATCCTTGCCACATTAGATTCGAAGGAGTAAGTTCAGATTTAGTCATACCAAACTGACAATGTGTATGAATGGGAATGAGGTTGACCGTGGAGCCATTATCAATGAAGGCTTGTTGGATATCTATGACACTGACCTTGCCAGAAAAATTCAATGGTATGATATGCCCAAGTACAATATCATCATCATCATAATCCATAAACGATATGACTACAAGACATTATGCAGGATCATTTTCTATACTGTAAACCTCAGTAGTAGCAACTTCGGTTTCAAATTCCTGAGGACTTAACTAGGCCCCATGAGTGATTCTCGAAGATATTTTGATTGATTCAGAGCATCCAAATTTGATAACATGGAAGATAATAGAGAAAATTATTTCAAAAAATCAAACTTTTGATCCAAAGGTATGTGTTTCCCTGCATGGAGATATGGTTCTGCTAGTGCTTTGGTTGTTGAAGCTTCTATTGTAGATGTACTTTATGTTAGATCAGAAGCTATAAGTACTACTGACTTTCGTAAATTAGTCTAACTAAGTATATTCATTTGCTAAGAAGAAGAAGTTGTAGCTTCTAATTGACCTTCCAAAATAATTGTGTTAGAACTGAGCTAGTCTTTCCTAGAAGAAAATCATTGTTCTTGTTGAGCCCATTGAAGGGCTCTACCATGATTTTTTACCGCATATATGGTTCGATCAGGGGTAGAACTAAAATGGTGGTTTTTGAAATTCCCATATCAAACCCTGTATCCTCAATCTTGTCCTGTTCGTCTTGTTCCCCAATGATGTACAAGGAAATCTGGCTCATTATAATCATAATCACCATTGGTATAAGGATCCGTTAAATGTATAACTTTAACATAATGAAAGATTAATTTTTTCTCTATGATGTTTCTTCATGTCATTTTAGTTTTAGATGTGCTATTTGGTGGGGAAGTTCCTGTCCTTTTAAAACATATGGCACAAAATCTACCGGGGTTTAGGGAAACATTGGACTTGTCACAAGCTTGTCTTTTTCTGACTGCTCTTTTTCTTTATCATCACTGGTCTTCTTTGAGGTATGGCTTTTTCATGGAGATGGGTTTTCTAGGGCAGGAGTGGTAGAAGACACAATTGGTTGTTTAAACTATGTTGGTAAAATAGCTTGAGTCTGATTGACAATATTCCTGATCATCCAATCATCATATTATTGCACACATTTACTTTTAACCTCTTTCCATTATCCCTCTTCCTCTGGATTCGTACGATTGTCACATGCTACATTAGATGATGAACTATTAAATTTCACTTTTCCATAGTGTACCATCATTTTCATATGGTCTTTAAAAACAAATCACTCTTAAATGGGGTGTCCCAACATCTGATGAAAGGTACAATATTTCCAATGATCTTCATCTCCATATTTATTTGGATTCTTTAGCCTTGGAAACTGAAACCAATTTGTTTTCTAAGGCTGAGATGAAGTGGCCAAGAACCTACTCATTCCTGGATGAATAAATTTTATTAATTAATTCCACAAACTGTTTCCACCTTTGATCTCTTTGATCATCTTGATGAGGTAGCCATTTATGTTGATGCTCTGGAAATGGAGTCCTTCAGTATGATGAAGTTTTTGATGTAGAAGCATGTACAGGTGCCTAATTGAGTGTGACTATAGAAGATTCTACCATTCCTATCCTCCTTCTCAAAGCTGATGGAATTACAAGAGTTTTAGACATAGTTTCAATAATTGAATCTTCAATCTATTGAATGATCTAAGTATGGTCTCAAAAATCTCTTGTGTATTTCACTGGGATCAATGGGTTTCATAATTCGTCATGCATATTTTCCACATAGGTTGGTATGAAATCTTCCTGAGTGAGTACTGAACTTAATGAATATGTAAATCCTTTCAATCATGCAATGATATAAGAAACTCTTTCCTTCTCCCTTTTTTTACAATTAGTAAGATCAAAAACTATCATCTTTTATAGAATTGAGCTAAATTGGAGAATAAATTTTTGATAGAGATCTTCCCATCTAGTAATTGATTAATATTGAAAACTTTTATACCAGAAAAAAGCTTTTCCTTGTAATGAATGCACAGAACACCTAATCATATCTTCATATTGTTATTGAGATTTTCAATCATGGGATCACAATGAGAAACAAAATGTGTTACGTGTTGTTCCAGATCTCTTGAACCATTAAATATTAGGAATATAGTGTTCATAAAATTTGGGAGGGGAGGAATTGCATCCACCCATTCTTGGTAAGCTCTCTTTTCTGGATGAATTGTTGCACGTCATTCCTCCACATCATCCAATAGAGACGTTAATGACTCAATTGTGTTGATAAGACTTTGGGTAACATCTGAATGAGTTGGAACCTGTGCTAGTAGAGCAATGGGAGGTTGAGCTAGTGTAATGACCAGTAAAACCAAATATGGTGGTGCTAATACCTGCCAACGATAACCCATAGAAGAAATTCTATCAGGATGTATATGGTCCTTAAATGATTGTGTACCCAATGGAGGGAATTCATTATCTGCATCTTTATTTAATAAAAATCCCATTTTGTTGAGGAGATCCTACAGGATTTGCATGTTGAGGAAATTTATAGGGAGTATGTCTCACAGAAATACTATTTCATAGTAATTTAGTATTGAGTCATTTCAACTCCTTCATTTCCTCTTCTTTCTTTGAAAATATCTCTTCAAGTGAAAGATATTGACCTTATCTAGTAGAAAAGTGAGATGCAATCTGACTTTTTTTGTTCCCCTAGTTAGATCCCTTTTGGAGAGGGGGGAGTTGGTTTTTTAAAGACATACCTAGATTTTGGGTAAGCCACTGATTTTCGGTATTCTCACCTTCTTCATTATGGACATGAACTTCATCTTCAAATTCCCCTGAACTAGAATTATTTTCTAGAGGATCTAATGTATTGGCGTTAATATGACATTTACTGATGTATAATGCATTGATGGAATTGTGTCATTATTTCTACTAGATCACCTCCCTTTGTGTATTTCATGATACTTTGTTCTCATATATGAAGAATTAAATGGAACTATTTGGAAGACAGTAACATGAATAGAATCATCAGATTGTTCAATTGTATGCTTTCCTTGTGGCTTCATCACTAATTGGGAGAAAACTCACTTTTGTTGAGGAGGGGATTGGAGATGTGAAAAAGACCTCCAACCCTATAGGCTAGAGTTTTTCCTATTGTTCTACTTCAAATATTTTAAGATTGTTTATGGAATTTAAAGGTTGAATTAAATGAGTCCCTAACCTAGCAAGATGGGGAGATTCTTGGACTGTTATGGCTAAAATTCATGCAACAGCTCTTCTTATTTTGTGGATTTTGGTTCAGACATTAGCTAGGTGTATCATCCAAAAATCACTTAAATATCCTTCTTCAAAAGTTTGATGTTCTATTTTCAACATTTTCATCCTATAACGCCTTAAATCCTCTAAATGGTATGCTTTTTCAAGATTCTCATATTCTTGATTTAAAAGTAGATCAACAACTGCTTTTCTTTGTGCCTAATTTTGATGATAACTGGTTGAGACCTGTTCTTGGTCGTACATTTGATTACATAAAAAACCTATTGATTGTAGCTAGCCGTGGTAAATAACATTGCATGAAACCACTTTTGGTGGACTTTTCTGATTTCAGAGTGTTCTGAAATGCAATTCTCCATATGCACACCATCCTCTTATATAAACACTATATGGGAAATTAGAAATTAACTGGTGTAGCCTCTTTAGAGCATTGAGACATGCGCGCTGAATGGTTATTTGATGTTTTGAACCATTGGATGTAGGGAAACTGAGAGAGATGCCAAATCAATTTGGCAATGTAACCATTCTATTACCATTACATGATTTTGATATTTCTCATATGATAGGACTTTGGTATTCAAATGATAAAGAGTTTTTCATAAGTTGAGATGAATTTCATAAATGCAATATTCTACTATCATTTCTGAAATTTTATACTGAGAATTTTCCAAAGGCTAGAACATGACTGTGATTTCTCCATTAGCTAATTGTTTCTTTATGTTTAGCATGTCTTCATCATCTTTCACAAGAGGTTTCTTCACTTTATCTAACCAGAGTGGATGCTCTGTATTAAAATATAAATGAACTAAAGGAGGTTTAGAGAATTATTGTTCCCTTAAGATGTCTTATGGTTGAGAAATTGTTTCACTCGTCCATGACATGGCATCAGACATGACTTAAGGTGTGTTTTCATGTTCCTCGAGATAGGAGGGCTTTCGCATTACTACATTTTCAATTATGGAATATTCATGACAATGTGAAGTACTACTTTCGAGAGGACTTTCGAAGTGAATTCCAACATGGGAGGATCACCATGATGTATTACAGCAAGGGATAAATCTTCTTTCTCCTAGTTGTTCTGTCCACACGGAGGGTTGTTGTGGTTGTCATCCAGATATAGGAACTCTCGATTGACCGTAAATTCATGAATCTAGCCTTTATAATGAAGTGTCTACCTAGGAACATCATAATTAGAACTACCACTCCCATAATTCGGTAATGATTGTATAGGATCTTGAGGAGTAACTAATAAATGTCTGAGGGCTTCAAGAACACCAGAATTAAGAGGAGCCACATCAAAACGTAGCTCTTGATTTTCCAACAATGTTTGGTGAGACTTCTTCTTGGATGTTCTCTTATACTTAGTTTGGGCTATATTCTAGGGAAAGTGGTTATCATTGGCAGTTATATGTGCCTGCCTCAGAGTGGTTAACGGAACGAACCAATTATCTCCAATTGGATAGTATGTATGTTCCCGATCATGTTGTTAGTATGATATGGGAGATTATGCCCCCATTACCCTCTTGGACTGGAATAAAGGTATGTATATGCTTCGGCATGGCATACTGATGTGTCATATCATGTGTGGGGACATATTTATGTTTTGTTCCCCTGATATTGCTGAAGTATTTGTTAAAATATCCTGGCATGCTTCCAGAATATGTGCAGACATATGCATCTACCCATTCACCATTGATAAGATGTGGTTGGTGACTTAAGAGGCTGGAACATGAATATACATCCATTCTGTATCAGGAGTAGGTGTATGTGCCTACTCCTATCCTCTTTTTCCTATCAATGGATATTGATAGTACTCAGACATTGGGGCAGAGAGTTGGTTCTGCCCTAAATTTGTCGTTGGAGCTTTCTAACTGACTTCTCCAGGTGCTACCAAACAAGACCATTGGCAGGCTTGATGAAAATTGTCATGCATTTGTACTTGCTGGCTATTGTCCCTCAAGTATTCTTGATGTACTTCCATCAATACAAGAAAACGGGACTGCTGACATAATTGGTCATTGTAAATAGGTGTATGTTCTTCTTTATGAGTTTCCACCACATTAGTTTCGCCGGCCTCATTAAATGTAGTCAGACGAGCCATCTGACTGGAAGATAACTTATAAATAGTTGTATGTTCCTGTTCATGGGACTTCACTGGGTTTATATAGTGGTATTGGTGGCTGACTATCAGATGAGTCTGTTGAGTATAAAATGTAGGACTAACGGGGGTATGTGCGCACACATTGTTTTCCATCAAGTTAAATTGAAAAACTTCTCTGTTGGAGGCAGTGGTGAGAACCTTCTCTCTATTGACATGACGTTGTCCTAGGTGGTTCATCTTGCCTGCCTATGTTTGAGAGACTTGGGCCAAACATCCTAAGGCCACACCCCCATCATGCTGGGGGAACAAACCTCATGATTATTGTGGTTATTGATGTTGGGAGTCCTCAAGAAGGAATCCTGCACTGTTGAATTAAATCCTTGAGTGACCTCTTGATCCACCTTCCTATAGTATGATAGGGATTTATTATTGTGTTCTAGGTATAAGGACCAAAAATAGTTGGAGATGGTTTTTCGCACCATTTTTCTCTTGATCATGGGTCATCATTGGCCAGATGATCAAGGATTGTTGCTGACCTAGAGGTCCTGTCGAGCAGCCTCTAATGTCGAGATTATACCATGCTAGAGATATTCCTTCACTAGCACATTAGAGACCCAGCGTTGAAGATGCTGGGTTTTTTATGACATCCTTCGAATGGATGAATATGCATCTTGACAAGTGTTCAATAAGTTCACAGATGTTGTCTTGGAGAAATCCATTATTTGGATTGAAGGAAATTCTATGAAAACCCTTGATACAACAACAAGATATATTGAAGATGCATCTTTTTTTAGATGGATACATGGATGATTAAATTATTTGTCTGGCCATCCTTTATCAATTGATAGGAGCCTAACAGGTGGGTAACATTATTGACTATGTTAAGGATTCATACCGAATTCAACATTTTTGTTTGGTATTTCCTTGAAATATGTGTTCTTGTTTTAAGAATAACTATTTCCAGGAAGCTTGAATTGGATTTATTCATGGAACTAGAAACTTCCAATAGTTCATTATCAAAAGGGGACCTACATTCCAAAGGATGGTGTTCATTAAGTTTTAACATTATGATACTTACGAATGTGCATTGTTCGAGAGGACAGATGGTCTTACAGATCACACCCTTTTGGGGGGAATTATTGTCCAATCTGGGACACTCTATGTAAATTTTTGATATTTTCATGAATCCTTATTAATTCACCATGTATATCATAAGTATCCCATGGAATTTACAATCACTTATTAACATGTGTAAAATTACGAATCATCAGTATTCATCAAGGATCTCCATTAATGAAAACATTTATGAATATGAGGTTTTCCATCAATGGGATCCTATAATATATCGAATAGATATTCATTTAATCATTGTTGTGATGATACTTGTATTTTTTCACTCAATAGGGAACTCTGGAATTTTTTTTCATCTAGGGAGATAAAGGCTTGTTTTGATCTTGGGATCGCACCGGTCAAATGGGCTGGCAACGTATCCTTGATAAAGAAATCATAACCCTCGTATTTTGATGTCACATAATAAGATGTGTCATACCTTTTATGTTCATGTGATAAGGACCTCTATGTAAATGACTCTTAGTCAAAACGTAATGTGGGACTTATACCAAAGAAGTCTGAGGATCTTGGAAAAGATATGATTTTCCAATTTGGATAAGTCCCTCTTGGGAATATGGCCAATGGAGAATATGGTTCATTTTAAGTGTTTCATTTGAACCTCAAGGAGGCTTCCTACGTATCCCATATTAATGGGAATCAAAGCCCACATAGTTCAACTAATGTCATAGGAGATTATGGTCCTCTAAGAAAGAAGAGTTTTGGCTTACATCCTAAAAATGATGTCTTGATGATTTGAAAATTTAATTTGAGTATTATTTCTTAAGGAGGATTCCTAGTGAGCTCAGGCCTTGAGACGGATTCCTACGTATCCTTGTTTGAATAGGAATCAAAGTTCATGTAGTTCCGTTGAATGGGTGTTTCATCACATTTTGTATCCTTCACATATATCTAAGCTCTTGGGAGTTATGATACATGTGAGAAACAAGATGATGTGAAAGATTCAACAATGACATTTCACACATTTCATCCCTTGTTGATGGAAGAGGGCGCGTCAATCGTGGAAGAGGGCGAGGTGACGAGCATTCCCTATGTTCTCTTCACATTAGACAAGGGTCCCAATGGAAGGGATAAGGGGCTAAGATGAGGGTCTTATACAAGGATGGATACCATGAAATTTATCCTGGTAGGAAAGTGTAAAAATAAGTGTGAACTGTACCTTCCATAACGAAAACCTGCGGTTCAGGGTCAACTCTTTGAGAAACGAGAGGACATGACATAACCCTTCTCCAAACCGGGAACTTCCCAACACCATTTCTAGGAGAAAGTTCAATGTGACAGTGGATATACGAACCCACATACATTTCATTAATCCTAACCCCATTGTGAAACCAATGTGGGAAACCTCTGACTGTAGAAATACTAACCCAAATATGAGACATGCTGATGTGCCTTTCCTAGAGGATTGATTAGTCCAGAGGTTTTGGTGGAGTTCTCAATAGACACCCTTTCATAAAAGGGATCCAACGAAGAATAATCCTTTCCATTAATTTATGAAGAAGGATTGATGGCTTGTAAACTAAAGATAGTGAAGAAAATAAGTGAATCAAAAAGGGGTACCCAAGTAAAGAAGGGTGCACAAGTATAGTCTCGCAAGTACACTTGAGAGACCCGATGTTCACTTAAGCGACCAAAAACATGTATGGTAATACTAGGATGAGACCTTGATCAATCCATCAAGAGTATTTATAGGTAATCAATGAAGTGTGGCACTCATGTTCCTTTGAGTGGAATGGGAGGCGTGCAAGTATTTCTGACTTAGAATGGTTGGGTGCTTTAGGCATTCAAGTGTTATGGTTTTCAAAAACTAAAAGGACTTATGTCTAATGATCCTCCCTTAAATCCTCCACTCAAGGTGTTTGAAAAACAGCCATGAATGTTTTAGAAGACTTAGGAAAAGTAATTGGGTTACCATAGCAGCAATTGGGCTTCATGGAAATTTTACCGCAGAAATGGGGCCCCCAAGGGTTTATTTATAGGAAAATAAATAACATTGAGCGAAATGTGTTGGGAAAGAAAGTGACTTCCGCACCATGGTGGGGTGTGAAAGTAGGTTGCACGGCATTTTTGGGCGTGAAATTAGGATGTGCGCAACCCATGTTTTTTCTTGACTAAGTTGATTTAAAATTCATTCCTTTAAATATCTTGATTTTTCCTTGAGGTATTTTCCCATTTTATTTCTAAGGGGATCCCCTTTTTCATTTCTTAGACTGATAGAATGTGGTGTCTACATGGTTCCATAAATATGAAATGAAGAAGAAACATATAAACATATAAAAATAATAATTTTTAATTTGGATCACTCTATAAAATTTAATGGGTATAATACAAAATAAAAATAAAAAAGGTAAAATCCAAAATAAATAAATTTTTTAATTATGCTCAAAATTCATCAAAAACCTTAAAATATGACAAATAAACATAAATTTACACATTGGTGGGATTAATAAAATTTAAATTAAGAATAAAATATTTAAAAAATTATTTATATCTAAATTATATGGACAAAACTAATTGGGATAGGCATGAAGTGGGACATAAATGGTATTGTTTCCTGATACATAACCTACTATAGGATAATGGTTGAGATATAATGACCTTTTGGTATTCTTCATCCGCTTAAAATTTTTATTTTTATGTGGTTTTATGTGAAAATTGACTTTGTTAAGGGATTTCCGCAAACTATGAGGTTCTATGATGTAATTGGGGTGATAGTTGATCTGCTAAAAATGCTAGTACACTTTTTCCTAATCTAAGAGGCTCAGTCTATATATGAGCTAGGTAAAATTTATTTATGGGATATTTTATGAATATATGTATTTCCTTCCATAATCATATCGTAATTGGATGCATATTTTATGTTGTGGTTTTGAAAATGTGTTCACAACGATTTAAAAAATCAGCAAAAGATTAGTACAATGCATCATCCATATACTGATGGAAAGTCAAAGTGGACAATTTTGATTTATGAGGATACACATTAATCATGCACCTCGGACTTTGGATGAGCATTGGATGAAATTTTTTCCTTTATTTAGTTATCATAAAATAATAATCTCCAGGAATCCATTTTTATGGATCCTTTTGAGAATCCCTATTGACAATTATGATAATCACATCTGTGATGGCGAGAGGTAGGTTAGGAAGTAATTGTTCAGATTAGTATAGTGTAGCAGACCTATAAGAGAGTAAAAATAATATAAATGTAGTTTGTTACCACTAATTATATGTATTGATCATATTCCATCCAAAAAATATGAAATTTGGTGTTCAATATTTCTTTCTTGTTTTTTATAATCTCCAAATTTAGGGTATAATTATTTTTAGAATCTAGGGAAGATGGAATTGTGGTTTCTAAGAACAATTGAGATTACCAAATGTATTGGGTAGTTAATTAAATACTATACCTTCATTAAATTTATAAATTAATGCATGATGTGTTCCACATTTTTTATCTTTTGAGGTATAATCCTGATCATTCACATTATATCATCATCAAGGATGTTGAGCTGGTACTATAAACATCTTTTGTGGAGTGCCTGGTGTAGATCATAGACCAAAGTGATACGGTGTTGAGGGGGACGAAGTTACAAACTTTTTATGGCTTAGGAAAAATGGATTAATCAACAAGAAAACATTAGAGAGAGTTTATATGTTCCAGTTTAATGATTTGAAATGATCAAGTAGGATTAAAATAGAGACATAATGAGTATTAAAATCAGTTATAGGGGGAGATAATAAAGTTTTGAAACTTTTGTTTCTTTTATGTAATACCCTAACTCAATTTATTCATTATGTTCATCTGATTTGTTCCATGCATGGGTAAATCCATGTCAGCTTCTCAGTGGCTTTTGGGTGGTTAGCATATCTTATTTGTGAAAATCATTTGACACCATGGTTTTTTTTGAAATATTGTTTTATCCTTGATTTTATCTTATGTGAAATAGGAAATGGGAATTTTTAAGGCCAAGGCATGGAAATGAATATAGATATTGTGGAATGATCCTATAGGCCACAATTAGAGTGACCTCACCATACCCATAATAGAGGTCATGGTGAGGTAAAACCTTATGATTTTAGATAAATAATTATATTGGATATCCATTTCGGGTTTTCATATTCTATGTAATGGGGGCTTGGTAGAAGAAATAGTGGATGATATATATATGGTCAGTCAGAAATTCAAATTTATGAAAGTGTTTATATTATTCATGGATGTTGACTGGTTCAAAGGTTAGAAAATGTATAATTTTATAAGAGGTATTTAATTAAATATTAATTTATAAATTTCCTTGTTAATTTATTCAAACAACCTACCCTTGATGATTCGTTGATCAATATGAGTTCAAGTCCATTTAAGAATGAATCTAGGGTGAGTTGGTCAACCCTTATTTAATTCTTGTCTCTTCTATGGATAGTCTTGGTCCTATCCAACACCTTTTAAATCTTAAATATAGGAATCAAAAAATTAAATATATTGTTTTTCATTATTGAATTGAAATTGTGGGTTCCTTGCCTCTTCTCCTTTGTTCACTATTCCTTGAGTGATGGACTTCTCCTTCCTCAGTGAGAAATATAATTATACCAGTGACAGGGATAAATATTTTGTAAGTCTTAGTTATGACCTTGTCTGTATTCATTCTTTATTCATATTCTAGAAAAATTTTGATTACGTTTTGGAATTTTTTTCTAGGATTTCATGGCATGAAAGCTTGTTTTACTTGGAGTGAAAAAGTTTTTTGGGTGACATCACTCTTTGCAAACAATGAAATTAATGTTATGGTTATTGATAAGGTAAGTTCATTACCACTTTTATTCCATGTATATGATTGTCATAATAATATGAAATTGTTTGATTATATTATATAGAACATTCTTGAGCTTGATTACATGTTTGTGCTAGTGTATTATGTGATACAATCTTTTAATTTTGATCACATGTGTCTGTGTGGTTGTATACCATAAAACCATTTTTTGAGTTCAATTACAAATGTGTGTGTGTTTGGATACTATTTATTACTCATGATATGTTATGTTAGAGCCTTGTACATTATTGTCTATTTTTATGTGATGTGTTTGGTAAATTTTTTTTTCTTTTTTTCTATTTTTGGTACTAAAGTGATAGGTGGACTCATTATTGATCGGTAGCCTAAGAGGTGGAGTTTGTTTTAATTGTTAATGTATCATGATGATAGGTATGAGTAAGTTGATGCATCGTGATTATCATATGTGATTTCAATGAGAGGTGATAGTGTCCAGGAGGTCCATGTGTGAACAGACATGGGATATAGTTCCAAGGTACGATGACCTTGTGGCCTAACCCAATGTAGTTTCATATCGAAGAGACATTGCATCCTTTCTAATGAGAGATGAAGGTCTTGAATACCTTGTGGCCTAACTAGATACTTGTTCTCCTTGTGTTTATGATAAGATACATGTGGTTACATATGGTTTTACATTGTTAAATACTTCTGTTATGATCATCCTTCCGAAATGTCATTAAAGAAGGTACAACTGGGGGGTTTTGGTAGCATGGTCAGTGCATGAATGCTTAGTAAATGATCGCATGTTGTTTTTTATGTATTTAAAAATTATCATGAAATAAAATCTCATGTCTGTGAACACATGTTAAAGAGTAATTTTTGGTGTCCTACTGGGTTTATAATAATACCCATCATAAGAATAATGATTCACAAACATACATCAAGATTAGGTATAGATTAAAGGTAAAAGATTCCAAAAAATTATAGCATACTAAAAATGGTGGCCAGAGGTGATACAATGAAAAATATTTGAACAATGCTATTTATTAAACCTAAATTCATGATTAATTATAAAATATTACACATAATACAACCTGTAATTTTGGTAAAATTGGATTATTTGGTAATTAGTACAGAGAATAACATCATGAACATGGTATACAAAAACTTTATTGAAAAATTATTTAACATGCTTATAAAATTCCATGTCTTTTAGAAATTCCCTGGATAACCTGGTGAAATTCGTATGAAATGGTTGAAAAATAAATCCCAGTAAGAAGATAAACATGATATAAGGTGATACATGTTATGAAATATGAATTTAAATGGGTTATTAAATATGTTATAACAATAAAAATGAATAATAAGGAATTATATAACATGATAATCCTAACATGGGAAATGTGGAAACAAATTAAAACACTTAATCATAAACATAGGTCAAGGATAACTTCTAGGACATAATGATGGAAAAATTCCCATAAAGGATTCTGGTTCACTCCATATCCCAACATTAAGTATAAGGAGACTAAACATTACCAAATGCATTAGATCACTATATAATTCGTGGTTCACCCATTAAATTCTATTCATTATCATTCTTAAGTGTGTCATATAGATCATACATGAGGGATTCATTCAGCATCATATTTTAATCCACAATAATGATTTGAAGAATACATTTATGTATGTCACATGTCAACCAATTTTTTATGTATATACATGGATAACCATTATAGTAAATGGTTAGGGTATTCATTAAATGATTATTTTGGACGGTATAATTTTGGTGACATTTCAATTGCATATCGACTTCAGTTAAAAATTCATAAAATGTGTTGATGAGATAGAAATGTGTCTCTCATCATTTGAACATAAAATGGGAAGTAATAGGGACATGGATAGACATATCCTAACATCATAAATTATTAATAGAAGGAATAACATAAAAAACATAAATAAGGAAGAGAAGGAAACGGCACCTTACATGAGTGTTTGACTACAAAGTCTTGGGAGGGGATTCTTGAGAGATTGGATGTAACTTTTGAGGACTCTAGATATGAGAGAGATTTGTTAGGATGTGTTCCAAGTATTTTTAGTGAATAAAATTGGGATACTGGGTTTGTTTATAATGTAAAAAAGTGGGAATTTCATTAGTATTTCTCAAACATAGGTTTTGGACTCTATATAATAAAATAAGAAAAACAACGGGCCTTACCATGGTTTTTATCATGTTTTCTACCAAAGGAGAGTGGTTTTATTTTTTTATAATGTTATGTTTCTAACTTAATAAAATAATAACCTTGATTATTTTGAAGTGAGTCACACTCTTAATGAAATGATTTTAAAGCCCTAAAAATATTAATGGTTTTAGAGGATTCATAATGGATTTATAAAATTAGTCAAATAAACATAAAATATAATTATTTTAAAGATAATTTATTTATCATGGATATCTTATATATTATTTATTATGTCACTTTTTTTATTATGTTGTCTTAATATTAATTTATATTTATATGGTATTTAATTTTTAATCGAAAATTTGACTACCTCGGCACATTATGTAAAATTAACTATTGGATAATTTCAAAATTATAGTACAAGAAATTATATTAATTTTATTGATATAATTTTATATAGATGTGTATTTTAAATTATATAATAATAAAAAAGATTTATAGATAGATGATGGGTTATTTTGATAATAATTGTTTTTTGATCCCGTGTAAAAAATAAATTTGACTTTATAAAAAAATATATGATCATTTAAATTTAATAAAAATTATTTAATTAAAAATTTTTATTAAAATATTAATGATTTAAATAATCCCTTAATTCATCCAAATAAATTCATTAATTTAAATTTAATATTACCCAAAAATAATATTTATGTTTTACTATATCAAAATAAAAAACATTTAAAAATTAACAATAATATGGTGAAAATGTATTAAATATTCTATAAAAATTAATATAAATACACATATTTATAGTTTATGGATACATATACCATTAATAAACCCACAAGGGTTGTAAGAGTAAGGTGAGAAATGATGATACTTTCATGGGGTTGTATAGAAAACAAGGTTTGGTTAGTGATCTCGATGATCTTTAACTTCTCCCTTAAAGGGGTTCGCTCAAGTTTATGTCATTGGATCTTATCTTGGGCTAGGTCAAGGGGAGTTCTCATAGATGTTATATTACTAGGAAAATTTTAGTAATGGTCATTATAGGGTACAATCATACTGGTTGAATCCATCAATTTCTTTGTCTTTGCCAATTGGATATTTTAAAACCCTATATTAATACAAATCATGTGATCACTGTTCAATGACTATTTTATCAACTGTAAAAATTATTAATGATAATTTAAATCAGATGGAATATAATAAAACCATAAAAATTCAAGTTTTTTCTATAACCATAGTACAAAATAAATATTTTAAATAAATAAACGGGTAGTTTTATTAATAATAGTCTGGGGCATTACGATATTCACCTGTTAAGAAATTTCACCCCCAAAATTTTTATTTTCCCATAATAAAACTAAAGAGGGTAACACTATTTCATCACCTCCTCTGATTCCAAGGTTTCTTCTTTAAACATGTTGTTTCCCCCACAACACTTTTACTAGGATCAATATCATATTTCATAGATATTGGACTCTATGATATAGGATCTTCACTAACTACTCCTCATAGGAAAGGTCATTCTTCAATGATACCACCTCTGTATTGAGTACATGTGAGAGGTCTGGTACATATGTTATCAGTTTGGATACATTAAATACATCACATACATAATATCTCCAAGATGGGAGTCTATTTTGATAGGCCTCCGCTCTAATGTGATCAAGGATATCGAAGGGGATGATGTATTTTGGAATAAGTATTATCTTCTTCACAAATATCATCACTTACTTCCACGGAGATATTTGGATGAATACTATGTATCCCAAAAAAACTCTATGTCTCCTTATTTATTGTCATCATAGATATTCTATCGACTATATGTATCCTTGATGTGTTGTTTAATGGTCATATACTTTTGAACAATTTCTTTTACCATTTCTGGACCTGGCAGTTTTTTTACCCTTATTCATCCTAGAATGCTTATTTTATACACCTATTCTACTAATGGTATTGATATGGATCCATTTAAATGAATTAGTTGAAACTACTATTATATAAGAAATTGAACATAGGTATATATTGGTCTTATCCTCCTTTAATGTCTATAAGACATGCTCTCAACATGTCTACTAGTGTCTAAATATCCGTAACATAAAGACAATTATTTTGAGGCTGATATGCCATATTAAAGTATATAATTTTGTTTATAGCATGTTGGAGAAATTTTCAGAACATTTAGGTGAATATCAGATCTTGATCGGATACAATAGATAGTTTTACTCCATATAGACTCTACATTTCATTAATGAATATCCATACAGGTTGATCTAGTGAGAAATAGTAACATATCACAATGAAGTGCATAGTCATTGTATGATGATTCAACACAACCCATATAAAATTATTCAATCTTGATGTCCTTGTAATACAATTGATAAAGTCCATGGTGATTTTTTTCCATTTCATATAGGTATGGGTAATGGTTTCACCATACCCTTGTTTTTTCGTTTCAACTTTCACTTATTGTCATATAATAAATATTGATGTATATTACCTAATAAAATTCATCATATTTTCACATAAATATTGTTCCAAGAGATTTCAATACATCTTTGTGCTTCATGGGTGTATAGAGAAGGTTGGGCTATGTGCATCATCTAACAGATCCTTATTTAAATCATAATTTGATTTCACATGTAGTCTTAACCTAAATATCACAACTCCTTCTTCATTAAAATTGAATTCCAAGGATTTAAATTTTATTAATGTTTATACTTTCTTAAAAATTCCCATGTCTTCTCTTGGATCATTATTCACCCCCTCCAGAAGATATGAATGAGAAATCATTTTTAAAAGTACTAATGATTTTTCTTAATTTATGATTAACATGTCCATCCAATACAAATATAATATGACTTGGTCTTTCTCGATTCTAATCAATGATATACTAAATAGATACTTTATACATAGAGTATCATAAAATTTATTCACATTAATATGATGATAAGGGATTGACCAATCAAATTTCATGATCAGCTCTAACCTTCTTTGTTGTCACATATTCAGCTCTTCCCATGTAAACATATATTTTCCAAATATCTGATATGTATATGATCCATACTTCTCCCTAAATAGATAATAATGCCATATTTTCAAAGTGAATATTAATATATAGAAATTTAGAGCATATTTTAGGCTGTTCTACTTATTAACTTTCATCTTTATTGAAGCACATGGTATAAATTTTTAATTCTTCACTAACACCTAGCCCAATCCATTCTTTGTAGCATCCCCGAACACCATGACAAGTTCTACACATGTGGGTAGAGTGAGAATGTATTTAGTGATAGGCCTACTTTTCAGGTCCTTGAATCTCTCTTCACATTCATCATTCTAATAAATATTCACTCCCTTCTATGTTTTATTTTTCCGAGGGTTTGACAATCGGGAGAAATTTCTCAAAAAATGATTATAATACTTAACTAATCCATGGTAAACTATGATATCTATCATAGATGTTTCTTCATCCATCATTCAATTTCTTTTTTAAGGGTCCATATACATCCCATTTCTTGTGATTATATTCTCCAATAATGATAATTCATTTAACCAATACTCACATTTTTTGTACTTTGAAAAAATTCTCATTTCACAAGGTCGTTAGCATAGTGCTCAGATCCTCCTCAAGATCCTACATGTTTTTGGAGAATATTAGAAAATAATATATAACTACTACCAAATCATTTTTGATTTAATCACTAAAGAAATTATTTTTCAATTCCATGATGATTTATGAAGAAATAGTGATCCCAGATGGCATTACTATGAACTCATAGGGAAAATACATTGTACAAAAGTCAGTCCTAGGGATATCCTCATTATAAACCAAAACATGGTAATATCTTTATCATCGATACACCATGGAGAGGTATTGTTCTTATAATATTAGATTGAACAAGTTATCAATCCATGGAAAATGATATATGTTCTTTATCATGATCTTTTTGATCTTATGATAATCAATTCCAAGGTGCATTGACCCATCCTTATTCATGATGAGGAGGACTCGTGTACCCCAGAGTCAAGTACATGGGAATATGAACTTTTTATCTATATTCTACAAATGTTTTCAATTAATATCGCCAAGTTTCAAAACCACTATTCTTTATGGAGTCTTTGATAATGGTAACACCATAGTTATAATCTTAATTTAAAATTAAACCTCTTGACTAAGAGGAAGACGAAACAATTCTTGGGGAAACACCGCAACATATTCCCAAAAAATGGGATGATATTCAAGGATAGTTCATTGCATAGACTCAGTAAATTTATATACATATTCTTTCTAATTGGGAAATAATATCCAATCTTGATATGTTGGAACTAAATTAGATTCATAATTCTCCTTGCACTTGTATAGAATCATGTGTCAATTCACAATACAAAGGGTGATTTCCTACTCATGAAAATTTATTTTGGATCTATATATGGAGATAAAATCGATGCTCATAATTTTAGTAGATTTCACCAAATGGAGTATTAAAATATTCAAGGGGATGATCCCCCAAAAAATTGTGATAGGGGAGGATTTATATTTTTTCGATGCAACAATTGTCCCATTTTATGTTGTCACTAAAATCTCTACTCCCACGATTTTTTGTGGTGTTTGAAATGTTCTACCAATTATTCATGATATTAAGGAATCCGTATAACTAGAATCAAAAAGTACATTCACAATTACTAAATGAATAACTAGATTGCATTTCACAACATCGTGGTTGGGATACACCTCTGGCGTTGTAAGGGAAAAATAATTCCCTATCTATATTTGAGAATGTTGTTTGTTTCCAAAAACAATTGGTTTACTTCATTTCATTTAATGGTTCTATGGTTACTTATATTTGTTGAAATAAATAATATTATAAGGGTTTACATGAGCATTCCTTTACTTAGTCACATTAGTGGGTTTTTCCTGTCGGTAATCTTTATCCATGTTCCCATTATTCCCATAACTAAACAATTTCCTCGTTCCCCATTAGAAATTTCTTGGGTGCTTCTTTTCCACATTTGATATTTGGGATGTTGAAATTTCATGGCACCATTTTATTTCTACATAGCTCCAAAAAAAATAAACTTAAATTTTGGTTTATTATCCCCATGAAACACTAGAGTTTTTATGATCTCCATTTTGACTTTGAAGGAACATAAGATAATTTGTTTGCAGCTATCAAAGGCTTGTATGGATAGGGCTTTTCATAAACATAGTTTTATCCCACCAAAGAAGTGGTCAACATTTCATTCAGGGGAAATGAGAAATTTAGATGCATATCATGCATATTTTGTGATGTTTTCCTAAAATGCAGGATATATTCGTTGTCTTGTTTCTTGAGGGATAAGAAATCCATTTCAATTTTATGTCCATGAGTGTGAGGAAAATATTTATCGAAATTTGTTTTTTAGAATTCTTTCCACCAAATCCCTTTGATCTCTTACCCAAGCATTAAATTGTTGATCAATTCTCACCACTGATCATATTTGCACTACATAAAATAAATATATATATTATAACATTCTCTTATTTGTAGCATTGGGGGATGGAAAAGATATTCACAATGGATTTGATCTATTGTTACCTGATTACGGGATTAGATTATCCATTGAAATTCAGATACCATTTTTAGATAAAGGACTCCATTGTAACTAGTTATTTATTAGAGGGATTTGGACACACTTCCTTATTCAGGTTTCTATTTAGAACTTAATTCAACTACGATACTATCATCACATAGTTTGTGATTACTGCTCCCATTAGGTTGGGCATCTCGTTCGGGCAGTTATCACGTTACTCTTAGAATTGATTATCTAGCTCATTCCTCATATTTCAGGCCATTTGAAATAATTAATAAAAATTTAGGTATGATTACTATTAAAATATTAAACACATAAGGGGGAATCTGACGAAATTAATGAGATTACTTATAAATTATAATTATTTCTTTAACTTATGAATTTATAGGAATTAATCTATATTATACATGATAATTTTGAAAATATATATTTTTATGGGAATTTTATATTCTCTTAATAATGGTTCTTAATGATATTATTAATTTACCTATTCAAATCAACAGGGAGTGTCAAACCATGTGCACAATAAGGGCCATTTTTTGTGTACTAGTTTATGTTGAGTTAGTCCCAACACACCATGTCGTTATTGTTACCCCTGGGTACATCTGTTCTAGAAACACACCCACTTGTAGTATCCAGAAATGGATGCATCCTATTGATGACCCACTTACATTATACTTATCAAAATTTAGGGATTTTTTTTTATACTTAGTTTTATCCATAAATATTTTAATTTCGTTTTTCTATCCTAATCACAAATATAATTAAACATTTCATTATATATCAACTAAAAAACAATGATAATTAATAAAAATTAATACATTATTTATTAAATAATATTAAAAATAATACAACATAGAAGATTGATATATATATTTTCTTTTGGAATTAATTATATAAAATAACATATTGAACATGGGATACAATAAGATTAAGAAAAACATCCTTAAAATGGTTCTAAATTTCATATATTTTAAAACTTGATCAGATATCCTAGGGAAATACATAATAAAGCGGTGAGGTATAATGGATAGAAAGGGAATAAACATAAAATAAGGTGATACATGTTAGGAAATAGCGATATTAATGTTGAATAAAAGGTGTTAGAATCATAAACATGAATATTAAGGCTTGATATAACATTATAAAAAAACATGGGAAATGTGGTTACAACATAAAACATTGCATCGTAAACATAGGTCAAGGATAGACTCTAAGGAATAATTTTTTATAAAGTACCATAATGGGATTAGTTTCACTCCCAATCCCAACAAGAAAATTCTTGATACTAAACATTTTCCTATTCATCGGAGAACTATATAATTATGGGCGCACCATCACAATCATTTCATTCACATACTTAAGTGTGCCACATAGATCATACAAAAAGGATTCATTCATCATCATATTTTATTACATGATCAAGGACTGTGGAATACATATATGCATTTCCCAAGTCAATGAATTATATGTGTACAAAGGTAAATAGCTATGATAAAATGTGGACGTGGTTTTCAATACATGATGGTTTTGGCATCGAAAATCACGATGACATTTCTAAAGCATAACAACATCTATTAAAAATTCAAAAAAGGGGATGATGAGAGAGAAAGGGATATATAATTATTTGAAAATTAAATGGGAAGTAATATGGAAATGTTGAGATATATAAAAAAATTAGTAATTTTAAATATAAGGCATAATATAAAAATAAACTTTAACAAAGAATAGTATGAAATGATATCATACTTGGGTGTGTGACTCAAAATTCATTAGAGGGGATTCTTGAGAGATTGGGGGTTCTTTGAAATAACTATAGAGAGGCAATGAATGATTAAGTACGTGATAAAATGATTTTCAGTGAAGATAAATGGGATTTTGAGTGGTTTTTTATAGGAAAATTGTGTAGATTTCTTTAGTATTTATCAAACGTAGGTTTTGGACTCTATATAAATAAATAACCAAATGCAAAAACATTCCCATTGTTTTTTCCCAAGGTTTAATCCAAAAGGGAGTGTATTAATTTATTTTATATGGTAATTTAAAAAAATTAAAAAAAATAATACCCATGATTTTGTAGAAGTAAGTCATACTCTTAAATAAATGATTTAAATCCTTAAAACATATCAATGGTTTTGGGACATTCATAATGGATTTGCAAAATTAATCAAATAAAATTAAAATATAATTATTTTAAAGATAAATATATATATTCTGACTTTATACCAATTATAATATTTATAACATCGCTTTTGGGTCATTGTGATGTCATAATAATAATAGAATATTTATGATGTATTTAATTTTTACCAGAAAATTCAGTTGTCAAAATAAATTATGAGAAAATCACTATTGGATAATTTTAATATTATGATTCAAAAAATAATAGTCATTTTGTCTAAATAATGTTCCAAATAATTTTATTTTAAAATTAAAATTAATATCGACATTTATTGGGAAATGCTGGTTTTTATTACAATAACAGTTTTTCGATCCCTTATAAGAATTACATTTTACATTATAAAACTCATTTGATCTGTTAATATTTAATAAAAATTATTTAATAATAATATTTTATTAAAATCTCATTTATATAAAAATCCATTAATTTATCAAAATAAATTCCTTAATTGAAATTTAATATTACAAAAAATGTTGTTTGAATTTTATTATATCCAAATAAAAAACATTTATAAGAAAATAATAATAGGATTAAAATATATTCATTATTATATAAAAAATATACATACAGGGAGTTTTTTGTGAGGCTATATGGAATACCGACTCAGACTGATTGATTTGGGTAAGGGTATTTCATTCCTTGATTATGTGATTATATTGTATAGATCATCTGGTCTTTTTTGGTCTTCTATATTTGGTGAAATATTATCGTTTCCCTTAATCATTAGAGGGAACATTATTTTATTAGAACTATTCATTTTTTGGGTGTTCCTATCTATTATTTCACCATTTTAGATGAAATATACATATGGAGACCCTTCATTTTATTACATCACTATTACATGATTTTAAATATAAAAACACTACGCAATAAGGATAAAAACATTGAGTGTCTATGGAGAATTAGGACCATACATATCTTTTAAATCATGAAACATAAACATATATTTACTTAATTCTCCTCCAGCTTCTTATTGTCCTGTAACTTCTCTTTTGTACAAGTAGACACCTAACGATATTCATCAAAAAGAGGTGATCTAAAATCCAAGTAAGTGGATAGATAACAATATAACATAGGTTTAGAATAATCATTATCAGCATAACATAGTAATAAGATCATAATCATTAGATGAATCATTAATATAAGACTTCAAATGTTTCAATACATAAAAATGAAACATCATATCTATGTTGTCAACTACCACACATAGTTGTGGAAAAATATAGCATCATTTTCCGGAATATTCTCTATAATAATGAGGTTATTTGCATTACCCAATTCATTGTAGTGTTATAGAATTATAGGATTAGTCATCAGGTCATAATATTTTCATTTGATAATATTATTCTAGGCACACACATCTCATCATAAAATTTATAATATCATTCCTAACAGATAGGAAAAATATCAATTTTGAACATATAATAATCCTTGAAAATAATGGGTTTAATTTCATAAATCATACATTAATAAAATTTGGCTTCCCAAATGAAATAAGGAATAATATACATTATATAATAATCATCATCATTTATCCAATAAAAAACATTCTCAAGAAGTGTGTTTTTTTTAAATGAATTTTTTTTGAAAAAATTTTGTTTTTCATAAACTCGAGTAGAAAAAATTTATATCATAAAAACTGTAAGATAATGGTGAATAAATTATTTTAATGGAAAAACCATTCTGAAAATGGATTCAAAGAGGGAGACAACAAAGAAATAAATTTCAGTTTGATAATTCTCCTTACCTTTTATCAGAACACGTTCTTCACATTGATTACCTATATAATGATATTATATTCGTTAATTAACAAATTTTGACGCATTTTTACATGAATATGATTCATTATGGTTTCATTATGTTATTTTATGGACCTTTTTATGAGTTATAGAGTTTAATTTCATCGTTCTAGAGTGTTCGTTTTCATAGTTTTCTTGGTTGGTTGATTTTTATATATGAATGGAAGTTCATTTAAAATGTGAGTAAAAATAAATAAATATTATTATATTTTATTATTGGTATTAAATAACGTTGAATTATTCTATAAACTATTTTTTATATACCATGTGGATGAATCATTATTTAAAATTTAATAATGATTGTTTTTTGTTAATTTGGTCAGTTTTTCATTCACAATGACCTTATTTTGTTTTATAATTTAGTATTCTCTATATATGATAGTTAAAGAATATAAAAAGGGTTAAAAATAGACTCCAAAATTTTATTTTCATCCATTTAGTGGTTTTATTGATTTACTTGTTTGTATTGGAGGAAAATGATGGAGCATCGCCCATAATGATGGTAAATTGCCACATCACGGGCGAAGATTTCATAAAAGAGAGAGAGTGAGGATTTAATGAATAAAATTCCATTAAAATAATAGAATACCAGTATAGAAAACAATACTAAGGTATAATGATATTATTATAAGATAATTTTAGGATAATAGAAGAGAATAAAGGAAATTTGAAATGAAATTGAAAGAAAAGAGAGAGAGGAATTACCACTTGAATTGTCCTATTAAAATCCACCATAAGTAACCTAGGCTTGGTATTTTGATGATGCCAAGATTTATTGGACATGGGGGAGGGAATAAAGAAGATGTTTGGGATGAATTTGGACATGTATAGAAGCTTTATGGGTGTGAGGAAATTATTTTCTGAGGGTAGCATTTATATTGGATTGGAGGGGTGTTTTCTCAATAATTAAGTCTTTAGTTTATTAATTTCCCTGAAGAAATAAATTGTGATGATTCCAAGAATAATATACTAAAAGGGGAAGGATATATAGAGAATATGGTATTACATCAGTCATATACTTCAATGATTAATCAATAACTCATTTATTTATTTTTATCAAAAATATTTGTATTTAAATATTCACACAAAATTCATGTATTTCAGAAAAATCCTAGAAATTATCATGAACCTATTTTTGAGGTGTAGAATTAAAAAAACTCAATTTTATGAAAATAAAGTTTTAAATATGTGTAATTAATTTTTTAATTAATTTCACCATTTACTTAGAAAATATAGATTTCAAAATTATAACTAATTTTATAACACTTTGAAACTTTTCATAATGTCTAATAAAATTATTTTAAAAAAATATGGCATAAAAATATTAATATATGAGAAAATTTTATGAAAATAAATTTTCTTTTGAATTTTAAAATTAATCTTGAAATTTTAATTAAGTAATTATGACCTACAAATATACAAATACTTAATTAATATTTATTAAAATTTTCTAATTACGTATAGTATGATATAGTAAAATCATATTTTCACTTATAAGATTCCTAAATTTAGTTTATAATTTAATGGGTGAGGTTACTATTCATTCTTCTGGTTTAATATTCATAAGGTTCATATTAGTATTCCTAAGGTGAAATTACTATTTCATAGGAATAGGTTTCTTAAATTCAACAATAAATTATTATTTCATTAATTACACATTTTTATATCATTCATTAGGGTATATAAACCATTGTATGTTTTTTATAATATATGAAATTAATATATTAAGAGATACATTCCATTGGTAATAGTTTGGGTTGTTACATTATTCCCCCTTTTGAAATTTTACCCTCAAAATTTAGTTTTACCAAAATATGTGAGGGTACTTCTCCTTCACTGCCTCCTCTAATTCCCAAGATTCTTCTTCATACCTATGATTCATCCACAACACATTGACAAGGTGCATGGTCATTTTTTATAGAACCTAATATCCCAGGTCTAGAATTCTTACTGGTTGATCCTCATAATATAGATCATATTCCATCTCTACCACCTCTACATTCAGTACATGTGAGAGATTTGGTATGTACATCCGTAGGAGTGATATGTGAAACAAAACATGAAATTGAGCCATATTTGGTGGAAGTGAAAGAATATAAGCCAAAAATACATTTCTATCATGTATCTCTTAGGAGAAATGTACCTTGGACTTACATTCCCTATCTTTCACAACTACAAGAACCACTTCCAAGGTGATAAGTTAAGGAAGACTTTTGCTTCAATTTCGAACTCCAAGTCCCTTCAACAGTTGCCAGCTTATCTCCTTTTCCACTTCTAAGCTGCTTTGATATATTTTTGGATGACTTGGACCTTCTATGTCATCTATTTCACAAAATCATGTCTATGTAACATTAATTCACCAACGTCATCCCAACTGGTTAGATTCCTACATCCCTTTCCATATAGAGATTCATATAGATCCATTTAACTACTCGAGTGAAAACTATTATTGTATGAGAACTCAACCAAAGAGAGATTAAGATCCCATCCTTAATTGAATTCTAATGTGGATGATATTATCATATCTCCAAGTATCTGAATAGTCATTACATATTTTCCAATAATTTAGGGTGAATGGCTATACTGAAATTCAATTCAGTTCTCAAGGAATGCTGAACACTCCATCAGAATTTATATGTGGACCTAGGATCATGATCATAGGAAATTAAGAGTGGAACCCAATGTATTCTCACCACTTCCTTCACATATATCATATCAAGTGGTTCAAGTGAGATATATTCCTGAATAGTGATAAATTTAGTAGTCTTGGTGAGACATTCCACTATAGCCCATATCACATTATTTCTTTTGGATGTTTTTAGGAGACCCGTGACAATGTCCCTGGTGATTTTCATCGATTTCCTTAAGGGTATAGGCAATGGTTTCAAGATCCCTTTGGATATTTTTTTCTCTTCCTAACATTATGACATATCAAGATCCTTGGGATATATTATGAAATCTCTTTCTTCAGGTTATCCCACTAGAAGTGTTCATGAAGATCATGATACCATTTTTTTCTATTATGATTGATAGATAATGATATGGTAATGGAATTTTATAATAGCTCATTATTTAGCATGGTTGATAAAGGAACAAAAATCCTCATTCCAAACCTATTTACACCATCATCATCGATATGTAACTCATGTTTCTTCCCTTACATTAACGCATTCACCCTCTATTGAAACATAGTAGAATCCCTTTGTGCCTCCTTAATCTTCTCTTGGATACATGGTTATGTAATATTTTTGTAAAGTATGTTTTTTCCCTAACATTATGATTTCCAAATCCATCTTTTGTATATCCATTAATAGAGGGTCTTTCCCAATCTGCAACATGGATAGAGTAGAAGGTTATTTTATTCTTAGAGCATTGTTTAACTTTATTGCATTTCCAGGATGATAGTAAATAGATAAATCAGAGTACTTGATTAGATCTAGAAATCTCCATTGATTCATGCTCATCTCCTTTTGTGTGAATACATACTTTTGTCTTTTTTAATTGGAATAAATATCAGAATTCTCACCATTGAGGTAGTTCCACAAGAATTACTTGGCAAAAATCACAGTTGGTTGATCAAGATCATTTTTGCAGTAGTTTTTCTCATCGATCTTCTAATTTCATGAGGTGTAGGATATCACATTCAAATTTTTCATGAGTACACAACCCAATAATTTTTTTCATGAATAACTATATATCCCAATAAAATTCACTTTTTGGTAATGTGAGTACAGATGAAGTGATTAGCTTTCTCTTTAACTACTTTAATATTTCTTTACATTTTTTCATCCATATATACATTACCCCTGTCCATGTTAACTTAGATCAGGGGATTTCCAATCATTGTAAATCTCACACAAAACATCTATAGTACCTGGCTATAAAAATAAAAATAAAAATTTCTATGACACAAGAGGGCCTCTTTCATTCCCCAATTTCCATGGTTTTTGAAGGGTCAACAAAAATTCTCTCACTTGTGATCACATGTCCCAAGAACGTGACTTGCGACATCCAAAAGTCACACATTCTGAACATGGCATACCCCTTCTCATTCTTCAATGTATTTAAGAAAAGTATTATATGTTATTCATGTTACTCTTTGCTCTTGGAGTAGCTGATAATTTCATCCATAAACACTACAAAAATTGGTTGAGGTAATTTATAATGACTATATTAATCAAATCCATTAATATTTTAAGGGCATTAGTAAGTTCATAGGACATCACCAGACACTCAGAGTGTATGTACCTTTTATGGAAGGTAGTCTTGTGGGTGTTTCCCTTATTCACCTTTTGAAGAAGATATCTAGAATTATGATCTACCTTTGATAAGTACTTATATCTTTTCATCTGATCAAACATGTATTAAATCCTCATAAGAGGATACTAGTTCATTATGGTGATCTTATTGAGTTCTACAAATTTGATACACAACTCCATTATTACATACTTCTTCTTATAAAAGATCCAGGGTGAACCCCACAGTGATTCACTCGGGCCTATGAAACATTAATCCAAATCATCATGTGTCTACTTCTTTTACTCCTCTAGTTCTATAGGAGCCATCCTATAGGGTAACTTTGAGATAGGAGTAGCTCTGAGTATAATTTCTATTATGAACTCCGCCTCACGATCCTGAGGTAGTCTAGGTTAATCATTAGGAAATTTGTTACTATATTCCCCCATGATTGGTATTGTCCCTAGGTGGATAACTTCCTTTGACTCATCCATTTCATGGATTTAATCCTATTCATAGGGAATCAACTCCCACACCATTGAAGGATTTTTTAAAGGAGATTCATGATCTATATTTCATTTGTAGAGGATCTTGGGATGGTTTGGAATATGAAATAATATTTCTGTTTCCTTACAGTTTATATGTCCTCCCTATAAAGAGAGACAATCCATACCTAGTATATCATTTAATTCCACCAAGTGATGTATTAATAGATTTTATGGAATATTTTTGCACACTTGCTGACAATATTAGAGTCCAATACTTGGGTTGTAATTTTTACTCCACAATGTTTTTTTATTGATATAACTAATTCACAGTTTTAGGGCTTCAATTAAATATTCCTAGAAAACTCATAGATATTAAAGAATATGTGGAACCAAAATCAAATAATAATTTTGCCATTCTTTAGGTAATATGATGTTATCATTTTATATCTTACTACCTACAGTAGTGATGAGAAAAGGCTTCCCTTTCTCTTTTTCATTGGTGGATGCAGACATATATTAGCATCAAGGACTCATGGTTTTGTGCACTCGCATTAATAGTGACCTTTCTCCCTACAGTTGGAGCGTTGGACCCAGAGTTTTTCTCTCCTTTCACCCCTGAACTTCTCATGCCTTCTAATATCATTTTGAAATTCATGAGTTTGGTGGCCTGTATTCCAACACTTGATGCATTTCCCCATTCCTTTGAGGTGGTTCCCATGATGCTTCTTATCATATTTTTGATATGTGGTTGGTTGAATTTTCATTTAAACTTTATCATTATATTATCTAGATTGAATCTATATATTTAGTTTCTTATCACCATATCCATGAGTCCATTCTACAAATTCCATGTTAACATTGATAGCACATTGAACAACTTCTTCCTAACTCCCAAATTCCCAAACAACATGTTCCTTTCAAAGGTTTGGTTTTAAATCACAAATGAATCCTTCAATTTTTCTATCATTTTTTATAACAAAACCCAAATCGTACCATGAAATTCTTGTGATATTTTCTTCATAGGGCATGGAATATTATCCATTGTTTTTCTTTAGCTCTAGGATTTTTTCCTATATATTTTTAAGATGATTTTGATCGAAATACATATTAAGAAAGATTATCATAACGTCTTCCCAGTCCTTCTATTCAATTTCATCCCTCATCATTGTTTTCCAAATAAAATACCACCATTGATCGGCCTCCCTTTCTAGACAGAAAATAGTAAGATTCACCTTCTCCATATCAGAATATTGAAACACAAAATATATCTTCTCCATAAAGTTGAAAAATATTCCACAACTAGTGGATCAGAAGAACAAATAAACTTCGATGGTCGTTGCAACATAAAACACTCAATAGCCTGTTGCACCCTCTTAGGTGAAGGAGGACGTTCCACATTATTCAAGTTATTGTTCATAATCTAAGACAACTGGTTAATAATCACCATAAAATTTTGATCTACACCTCCCAAAGCATAGGGAATTTAATTCACAAAATCATTGTATTGTCTATCGCATGGGTTGTTGGCCTGGTTTCTTCGGGTTAACACTATTTTCTAGAATAAAAAAGTTTAGAACAAAACATAAGTCAAAAAGTCATGTATATATAATTTAGTCCATTTTGCAATTAAGTCCAAAGAAATATCTTGTGTGAAACATATGTTTAGAAATTCATCATGGGTGCTTACTTATACAAAGTTTCATGCTAATGTTTTTCACTGAAGTTATCTTATCCTTATTCCAAAATTATTTAAACCGTCCTATGATACCAACTATAGCAACCTTTTATTTTCTTACATTACTATTACGTAAATTTAGAGCTAAATAATATAAAAACATCACACATTGAGGAACTAAAGGTTTAGTGTCCTGGGAATATTATGACCACAGATAAATATTATGACATAAAAAATTAACATTTATTTTAATTTGTCATCTCTAGTTTCTTATTAGCCCTTGTGTTCTCATTAGTGCAAGAATTCACCAGATGATATACATCAATAATGGGTGATCTAAAAGCCCAGATAAAGGATTGATAAAAATATAACATGGGGCAAGCATAATCATTATCTTTATAACATAGGCATAAAATCCTAATCAACATAGGAATCATTAAGAGAAAACATAAAATGTGGAATGCCTAAAAATGAAACATCATGTCTTAGTTTTCAACCACTACATATAGTTGTGAAAAAATATAGAATCATTCCCTTGCATTAATCAATTTACTCATTGGGTTCTTCACAATAACCAATTCAATATATAACTATATAATTTTTGGTGCACCCATCACATCATAACATTTCCTTGTACTATATAATTATGGGTGCACCTGTCACTTCATAACAATTACATTATCATGCTTGAATCATAGAAACAATATCAATTTTTAACATATAGTAACCCATTGAAATGAACGGATCTAATTTCATAAATAATATATTCATAAACATTGGGTTCCTGAATGAAATATGGAATAACATAATTCATATAAAAACATCAACTTTGAGTGAATTAGAAGAAATCTTGAGAAGTGTGTTTTCTTGAAAAAAGTGTTTATTTAGAAAACAAAGTTTTTTTCATAAATTATTGTGGGGAAAATGTGTATCCCATAAAATGTAAGATAATGATGATAAAAATAATTTTTAAGGATTAACCATACTAAAAATGGAGTGAATGAGGGAAATCTGAAACAATGTATGGTTGGTTCAAGAATTCCCCTTAACTTGTATCCAAACACATTCATCACATTAATTTTCTGTATAATGTAATCGTATTATCTAATGAAAATTTTAAAAAATTGTTATACATGAATATGATTCATTATGGTTTCATTAAGATATTATATGGGCCTTTGGATTAGTTATAGAGTTTAACTTCATCGTTCGAGAGTGATTGTTTTCTTAGTTTTCATGATCGATTCATTTGTATATATGAGGGGAAGATCATTCAAAATGTGGATAAATATCCAAAATTTTCATTATATGTTCTTAATGGTATTATAATACCTTAAATGGTATTATAAGTAATTTTTTTATATACCATGATGATTAATCATTATATAAATATTAATGATGATAGTTTTTGGTTAATTTGAGATGTTTTCCGATCACAATGAACTTGTTTTGTTTTATCATTTAGAACCTATAAAAGAAGTTATTTATAGAATATAAAAAGGTTTGAAAATAAATATTAAAATATTTTTTCAACCATTTAATGTCTTTATTGAAAAAAATGAATTTATTAGAGTAAAATAAAGTCGCATCCCGCACAATGATGGTAATTTAACACATCACAGACGCTAATTTCTGAAAAAAAAAATATTTAGAGAAAGAAGATTTTAATGAATAATATTCCATTAGCATGACATTATACAATTATATAAATAATAATGGAGTAATAATGATATTTGGATAAGATAATTTAAGGATATGGGGAGAAAATAAATAATTTTCTTAAGGAAATTGAAAGAAAAAAGAGAGAGTAATTGCCTCTTGAGTTGTCTTCTTAAGATCTTACATAATGACCTAGGCTTTGTCTTTTGATGAGACAAATATGTCATTGACATGGGATATAGACTATAGGAGGGTTATTTACATAATTTGGAAATGTCTTGAAGCTTGAGAGGTGTGAAAAAATGAGGTTGTGATGGGTGGTATTTATAGTGGAGGGGATGTGGGTTTTCTAAATATTTAATTCATTAGATTATTAATTTCTCTAAAGAAAATTAATAGGGATGATTCAAAGAATAAATAATGTAAAAGGGAAATGGTAGTTAGATATTATTAGCTTAAATGATCCATATACAGCAGTTAGGACTCAATTATTCATTTATTTAGATTTTATCATAAATTATCATATTTCACTATTCACTAGAAATTCATGTATTTTAGAAAAATCCCAAAAATTCACCCTAACCATTTTCAATATGTAAATTTAAAAAATTAACCCAATTATATGAAAATAATTTGATAAATATGATTAATTTTAATTTTAATTAAATTCTCCATTTATATGAATAATACAGATTTTAAAAATATAACTTATTATTTTAACACTTTGAAAAATTAGGTATGTTCTTATAAAATTATCTTATAATAATAAGACATAAAAAAATTAATTTAAGAACACATTTTATGAAAAAAAATATTTTATATTTTAAAATTAATTATAAAATTACAATTAAATAATTATGACATACTAAAATACCAACACTTATTTAATAATTTTAAAAATATTTAATTACTTTTACTCTATTAAAATTATATCATATTTTCACGTATAAGATGCTTAAATTATA
The DNA here is from genome assembly GCA_963277665.1 of Viscum album. Taxonomy (NCBI): domain Eukaryota; kingdom Viridiplantae; phylum Streptophyta; class Magnoliopsida; order Santalales; family Viscaceae; genus Viscum; species Viscum album. The sequence goes on from OY728131.1 coordinate 1,115,474,333, forward strand.
TTTATACATTAATGGGTGAAGATAATATTACTTTTTTTGGTTTTATATTCATAACATTCATATTACTATTCCTAAGGTCGTGTCACTATTTCCCCAGTATAGATTCCTTAACTTCTAGAAACAATTCTTATTTCTTTAATTACGCATTTATAACACTTTTATTATAGTCTCTTTGTGATTTTAAGTGATTTATAATATTTTACATGACTATAAGAAGAGATAAATTCCATTGATAAATGCTTGGGTCATTACAATAAATGGTAGGGAGACCAATTTTGTGTCTCTATGTTCTTATTAGCAAAATTTGGGGTTGTATTTATTTGGGTTATGTTTGGAAAAAGGTTGGGGCCGATTTGGGTTATGTTTGAGGTGATTTGATGATTTGTGATGATTCTCCTTCTCAATTTTGAGAAATGGTGGAAATAGTGTTTTTCATTTTAATAGTATATTCTCTATTTTTTCTCTCACATCCTCCACATTTTTTTGAGTGTAGACGTTTTGGTTTTTTATTGGTTATACCTTTGTTAATGAATTTAATTGGAAAAATCTATAAGGGTTGTGAGAATTGGGACACCCCAATGTCATTGTAATAATTAATATTATTGAATTTGTTATTATTAGGACGCTTTTAGGTGTTTTTAATTTCTTCCATGTGATTTGGGATTTACTAACTTTTTTTGAGAGGTATCAGCCCATGTTGTGTATTAGAGAGGTCTTATCATGGCCAATATCATTTCTATTTCAATTTTTCAGGCATATGTCTGTTACAATGTTTGGTTGATAATGCTTTGTGGACTTTTTTCTGGTGTACAACCACAACTTTAGTGGCTCAAGGAATGGGGACCTTGGTTATTCACATTCGATAGGGTCAATTCTATATTGAAGAAGGTCCTCTCATCCAGTTTGGGTGTCTTTGTGGTTAACCCTACTCAATCAAGATGCTCCGTGCCATACATTGGATAATTTTTCATTAAGTGTTTCTTGAGATGAAAACCATACCACTGTCAATGGAGGTTGTTCCATTGCAGGGGTTTGGAAGTTGGCACCACTAATAGTGTATAAGACAATGATGTGGTGGTTCCATATCGATATTTTTAATTATTATGGTTTTACATTTTTAAATCATTGTTTTTTGTGTGGATTTTATCTCCTTTGTCCTATCTCCCTCGTATTCAGGCCTTGGTTGAGCACATGAAGCTCCTCCCTCTTTTTCAACCTTTTCCCTTGGGTCTTGTTTATTTTTATTTCATTTCAAGGTGTCCTCCTATTTATTTCATACATTCTTCTTATCCTCTCCTTCCCTCCCCCATTCCTGTAATATCACTACCTTTTAAAAATCATAACAGCCTGGTTATATGTATTTTGGGATTTGATTGGGTTTATTTTTTTATTTTGGATGCGAATGTCGTCAGGAGGATGTATCCATATTTAGTTTTACAATCTCTATCTATGGTGAATTTTATTGGCTTATTTTAAAATTGATCAAGGTATGTGTTATTCTGTCACTATTTTATATTATATACTATGATATTCTTGTACATTGTAAAATTATTTTCATCATAAATTATATGTATATTTGTTACCCATGGGGGGTTTGAAATAGATTTTGATGTGAATTCCATTTTTTTCATGATGTTGTCACACAAAATGTTTTTTTAAATTTATGAAATACTATTTTAAAAGAATTTAATTTTATTTAATTCGGTGTTTATCATCAGTTTAATTTTTAATGGGGTGTTTGGTACATTAATGAATGAATTTATAAAGAATGTGTGTTTACCCTAATTTTTAATTATTTTAAGCCCGATATTATCTTAAATACGATATGAGATTTTTATGTAATTTTATAGTGAATGTTTCAATATATAAATAGTTTATAAACAATGTTATATAAAAATAGTTTTTCATATGGTAGTAAAATGGATTTAAATCATAAGTATGTTTTTGGAAGGACCGTTTGGATCATTATAAGTGAATTTACATGATGTTGTGACAAATCTCAGTGTTAAACACTTTTTTTAATATTATTCTACTAATGTATTCCAACTTAGTGGGAGATGTTTATTATAAACTATTCTACATTGATAATAAAATTAATTTTTTTCATAAGAGATTATTGAATGATAAGTGAGGTTTATTGATTTATTAAATGTTAATTTTTGTATCAATCATGTCTTTTTTGTTTATCACCACCATTTTTTGATATCATGGGAACCCTAGGAAACTATGTATAAGGTATTTATTTGTGTTACACAATCATAATGTGCATAGGGTAGATATTTCCCATGGAAAGTTAAATCTTCCTGTGTGTTTTTTTATACTATGTGAGTACCAAAATGAGAATCTATGAGGGATGTTTTGGTTCCTCATTGGGTTCCTTAAATAGGGTGACTTGATGTAACATGTATTACATTGTTCTTGTAAGATGATGGTGAGTTTCCCATCATGATTGGATCCAATTTTATACGATCTATGGGTTCACGAATATATAGCTTGTTTTTATCCCTAATATTTGATTTATTACATGACATTGTTGCTAGGTAGTGGTTTGTATTATATTCACCCATTTATGTCTTTGTGGTTTTTTGATCTTATTCCATGTATTTTATTGTGTTTTTGTATCCATTTAAAACTGATTTACAAATGTTTTTAGATGTATGATTTATTTAATAAGATTTTATTTGTTTTAAAAGTTAATTTTAGAAAAAATTAAAAATATGAAGGAATTTTTTGTTTGATTATGAATTTAAAATTCATGTTTTTTTAATAATTTTTAATAAAAGAGTTTGATTTATTTATCGGTTTATAATTATGGATTTCGTCTAAATAAGCCTTAATTGTTTTCAAAATGGATTTACTAAATTTTTTTGGGGAAAAATTATTAAATGAGATATTTTTTCATTATGATTTTTCATGAAAAAGATATATTTTATTAAGTATGTTCATATTATCATTTATGGAATATATTATGAAAGAAACTATACTGAATCTTTTTTGGAATCCATCCAGCAATATTTATCTCACAACGTAAATATTCATCAGGGTTGTATGTGTGTATAACTTTTTTTCATTAAGGCACCCAGTACTTGATCTCATTATTTGGATATACATTGGTTACATGGTTAGAGTTTATGGGATATGGTGAGTATCTAAGGGTCATGTGAAGTTTTTAATAGAGGTTCTTGAGTTCAATTTATATTTTGGGATATTGGCTCATCCTATTTGTCCTATGGTATTGAATATTTTTAATTATTATATCTAAGTCAATTATTTTTTATTTATTCATCCAATTTAATGTATTTTATGGTTGTTAATTTTTTATGCCTTGTTTGGATGGGTCATTTATTTTAAACGATTTAGTTTATGTAAATAAATTCCCAAGGTAAGGATAAGTCATATCATATTTTCAATGTCGTTTTTGCTGTTTTTTATTAAAATGTGAGGGAAAAATAATTCTCACTTGTTTAGGTTAGTTCCCTTAAAACTTATAACTATCAAATAATGATTAAGAATTAGATTCCACTACGGGTACCCAGAGCTAGTTATTTACACACTCAAATAGATAAAACACTTAATGTATCATCTATGTATGGTAATACACATCATAATTCAATATCAATTGATGTACCATATTTAATAGTAATAAAACTAGAGGATCAATATTCTCTAAGCTAAGCTTAAACCATTGACATACTCTGTAACATACCCAACCAACCCATGATTCGATATAGCACATGGATTATTCAAGGAAGGTAGCAAATTATGAAGGTATATGTCCTTGGTATCTCTCTATAATCAGGAACTTTCGACTCAAAATATAATTCTTGCACCCGAAGTATAACAAATAAAAGTTTGTGACACTCAATAAGGGATATAATTGGAAGCTCATCCCATACACAAAACCCATTTCTTAACTAATGAAAATCTTTCTTATGTTCATACAATAATCCAAATCATGTTGTGCTTAATATTTTTTCACAACATATAATACTACATGAAAATAATCAGTTATGGATAAACAATTTAATAAATTTGGAGATTAATTATCATATAAATTCATGATATGTTTATATATAAAATGAGAAATAATGATAAAGTGGACATTCAATTTTGTGTAACATGATACATTTTATATTCATATACTATTTTAATAACTTTAATAAAACCATACAAAAGTTCATATATTTTCATATCACATATGATAGTCCACCAGATAAAATTAATCTTTGCTACACATTTTGGGGGTTTTCATCCCCCTTACATATGTAGGAAATTTTTACTATATCACCATGTGACCACCCATTAAAATTCTCATATTTAACTATTTAGTGAGTAACATCTATGATGTAGTATAGATTGAATAATTGTGATACTATGGAAATATATTCCTAGTGTTTAACTCATTGAAAAATGATTTGAATTATGTAAATTAAAAAAATAAAACATAGAAGTGTTAATGAATTTTGTTCTCTTCCTAGAACATTTCTATGTATATCATCATCTTTCATAGAACCTTTAATATAATAAATTTACGTGAAATATTTTATATCTAACGTAACTATTTACATTATTCTTTTATGATATACCCTAAACCACTTTAGGATTAAAATTTACATTCCCATTGACTATAATTATTCATTATTTTTTATCATTAAACATCTTAAAGTCCAAACATAATTCTTCTATCATTTTAAACATTATATTCTCTTTAGAATATCATACTAAGAAATAATAAATTATTTTTTGTTATGAGATAACTCTTATTTACTTAAGTTGTATTGTTTTCAACAAATAAACTATTTTTACCTATTATATATGGTATTTTCTGTTTTTTGGAGAATTTTCATGAAAGAAATATATAATTCTTTAAAATATATCACTAATGGTGGTATAAAAAAATATCTTATAGTTTTACATATATTTTGATAAAAAACATTATCTTGAATAAAAAAACTATCTTTTATTTTATTTTAATGTATGTTATAGACATTGATAAGGTATAAATGATGTGTATTAAATCCATCAACTCAGACTATTTTATCAAAAATATTTGTTACGAAATACATCATTTTATCTTATAAGTGATATAAAATTAAAAACACATATCCTTTTTTTAATTCTCCCTGATGTAAATATTCTCCCTTCCGTTTAACCATTTGATGTTGAAATACTTTACATCATAAATAGAATGAAAACTAAAAAAATTATCAATTTTTCAATAGTTTTTAATATCTTTTATATTTAAAATACTTCTAAAATGTATAGTTGGTATAACATACAATTTGATATTAAATAATTGATTTATATAACATAAATACAATAATTGAATATTTTATAGAATTTCCCAAAATTTCTTAGGAATTCTATATAATACACCCAAGGGTATACATTCTCAATTATAATTGATAATTTAGTTATGTTTCAATGACATTGTTTTTTTATTTTCAATAGATAATGTAGAATATTTCAACTAACTTTTATTCATTCGGTTTCAAATTTTTCCTACATGTACTATAAATACATCACCATAAACAAAGCTTAACATACCCAAGTTCATCCATCCTTAATACTTTGAAAAAAATACTAAAATAACTTCATAAATTAATTCATTTGTCATAAACATTCTATAAATGAAAATATTAAAAATTTCATTATAAAAAAATTAGAAAACCTTTATTGAAATATTTTTTTCATCAAATAATTTTAATGATCTAAAGCTTAATAGTCTTCAAATGTTGTTTATTCAGAAAGGGGTTACTAACAACATATTATATTTCATTTATTAGAAACTATTCGTAAGTTTTGTACCCATATAAATAGTTCCATAAATTAATCCAATTCTGTCTTCGGTATAGATATTCATGTCTTATTTAATGATATTTTGTTATAACTTGATTTTTCAATTATGCATAGATCATTCAATTTTTTTCAAATTATTTATTTTTTACCTAATTTGGATTTATAATGAGTTATAGAAGGTCCCAAGGGTGTATGAAACATTTTTGGAGCATAAAACCCATAATTTCAGGGGAAATCGTCTTATTATCTTGTTAGAAGAGGCATTGTGGTTATTCCACATAGTTTGATCGAACCACACAGATGGTTTGCATTTTTGGTAAGATCCATCTTGTATAGTTAGTTCATGGTTTGTAAAATGGTGTTACCTAATCGTGTTTCATGCCCCATTCCTATAGGTTCCAATTTATGATTGGCATACGTTTTGGAAAACTGTGTGTCCAAACCCTGCACATGAAAAATTTTGGTAAATTTTACATTTTTTCCTTAATGATCTAATTAACATAACTCATCATCCATATTCTGAATTCCACATAGATAAACATAAATTTATCTCATTTTTGTTCTTTTTGAAATCCTATTATATGTATCGAATGATCTCCTTCATAAAATATTGGTTCAAGTTTCTTTTTATCTGGTTGGATGCACAAAGGTATGTACTCGAGTCTATTTGAGTTGTTCATTGTCCCTCTTTCTTTCAGAAGAGTTATCATGGGGTATGATTCTTTACTCTATTCATAGAACTAATTATATCCATTCCAAATTAGAGGCTAATTCTGGATGAGGAGAGTTTTACAAGATGAAGTTGGGAGGTTTATAACTCATCCCTCAAGTGCATTGATTTTTAAATTGATGTGTGGGGCCTGACGATTTCATCGAGAAACATTTATTGAATTTATTTTCCATGATTATATTCATTTGAGCTGCATTGTTATTATATTTCCATATATGTGATTAGTTTTTGGTGGTTACATGCACAACATAGAACAACTCATGTAGGGTGATATTCCATAAATGATTTTTTATTATTTTGACACTATTGATCCATCATTCAGGTGTGCTCAATATTGACCACACTAATGTTAAGACTACTTATATTAAATTACTACTGAATCATGTAATGGTTAATATAATGTATAGGGTCACTTCCACTATACCTAACTAAGGTAAGTGCCTAAGTGTAATTAATTGATAAAAGTGATAAAATGGAATATATATGGTATGAATATAAAATGACCATATTTATTGAAATTGGATGAATAGTTTCAAGTCATATCACAACTTTACACCTATGGTGGAAGATACCAGATGAACCAGATTAAATTATTATGACTTATATAATTAAATTATAGGTTCCTTGCTACATTTCCTGGTCAAACTAATGATTGGAATTGCTTAAACCAAATGACTTGATAAATGGAATAGTTATCATATGGAAAAATTATTTTCAAAAAAATATTTTTAAGGTTACCCATTATCCGTATGGATATTGAAATATTTATAAGAAGACATGGCTTATGATATCTCTTGTAACCCTGTGGGAATTTTTTGGGTACTAGAGGATGTCATTCTGACTAATGGATTCTGGTTTCCTTGGTTGATACCTACCTGGGAACCCGGTCCTTGTATACCAATGGATTCTTAGTATGACACTATAGGATACATTCATTATTATTACTGGATTCCTTGGATACACTCCATCAATCCAAAATTTAAAACAAGGTTCCATGGTTACAGCCAATTGGGTCTAATCATTACGTAGCCCAATATTACCTTGGAAGAACTCTGTGGATGCAGTTGGCATATTTTTGTGGAATTCCTTGGATGAGGCTCTTGGTTAACACTCTTACCGCTTATCTAGACTCAATTATTACTGAGTTTGTGTCCTTTGTGGTTTTTGTTTCCTTAGTGAATACCATGGAACCAGATCATGTTAATTATCAATTATAGTTTCCCTGTTAAATCATGTAACATTCACTATTACAAACATTTGACTTATTTGTAAATAGGTAACAATAACATAATGAACGAGTTATATGTTTAGACAGAAGATAATGTTTGAAGTATGTATTTGGGTATTTATTTACATTGTAACTCTTTACATTATATATATGCATGATTGTGCACTATTACATTTCCATTACATGAACTAGTTGTTATAGACACCATTGGTGCTGGTGCACAGAGAATTTTCTCTCACCCTCCACAGGTGTTGTTTGGTACCTGAGGTATAATACATGTATGTAGGTGTTGATAAAGGACTACTTAATTATTCAGACACATTATTGATTGTTATGCTCGAATGGAGCTGGTGGGTGTTAATCATAATGGTAAGGAGTATGTTCCCTAGTTCAGTGGGACTGAAGAATCATTTTTAAGGGACATTGATGAAAGATCTTAGAAAATGATAATATAAAAGTGAAATTTCTTGACATCATTATCAAATATTTTCATTCTTATAAAAGGTAATAGAGAGAACCTAGTTATTAATTGTTAAATAAAACAAAATATTTGCTTGTAAATGATAAGAGAAGGTACTATAGACCCTTTATATATTGGAACCCCTAAAACATACAACAGAGAAATTACCTATACCAATCCTTCTATGTGGGCATTTGGGGATGTATTCCTTGTGTAGTGACCCATTTCATACATTTAATATTCATAAGTCTTGTTATATATTTTAATAAATCTTATTATTATGTGGTTGATTAGCATAAAAGATTCACCATTATCCCCGATATATCAATTAGAGACAGTTTATTTTGAGAAAACCCATTATGGGTGTTTATAACATTGAGATATAATGAAACTGTTATTGGGTTGCATTTCTGATGAACCCAGGTTAGCTTGACAAGACCCTCGGTGGCCTCCATACCTGTAAAATATAATTTGTGTGATAAATTGCCTATTATTTCTGAATTTTAATTAATGATTATTGTTTAACATAATGTTTTACATGACGTCCATACTATTCCTTATAGTGAAAGTTTAATAAGTTACCAAGTGATTGTGTTTAAAATTGCTGCTTTAGTTTATATTTTAATATTTAAAATAAGTAATGGATGAATGTGAATATGTGTAATGACCTTAAAACTAGAACATTTATGATTATTCCTTCAGTTAAAATGTATTTTTGAGTTTCCTTGGAATGGAAATGTGATCTTTTTTCAAAGTCCATATCCTTCTTATAAATGAATTATATAATACTATTTGAAGCCAAATTAATTATTTTTAGTGTGATGTAGTGATAGGGTCGACAATTTTTCATCGTAAGTGGATATCCATGATTGGTATAATCCTTAAAACTAAAATTTCTTGGTAAATGTTCTTATTTTTTTATGTGTGTCTCACTTTGGGTCTCGTTTTCCATAGTAGTTTTCATAAAATCTAAACAACACCCAAAATTGGATGATTTTTCATTATATCATTGACCTTTTTCATGGGCACGATCATCAAATAATTATCTATTTCAATAGGTTGGTCATTCCAAGGTCATATTCGAGAATTTTTTTTGGTCTCGTTACCCTTTCTTCTCCTTTAATATTTTGAAACATGGTATATCATCATTCAGGTTGAAAGTTGTTTGGGGAAGTACCACTTCAGGTAGAATAACTTATATGAATCAACTGATACATGAATACATAAGGATTATAGCCTATGGAAAGTATCATGGTGTTTTATTTCATTTTGAACCCTCATGGAAGTATACGTTTATTTACACAGTAACCTTCGAGTTTCTAAATAACATAATAATCTGGTTGGGTTTAGTAGAATAAGTGAGCCCCATGATATTGAGTATGTTATCAGGTCATATCTATAGTAGAGTGACTTTGGAATTAAAAAACATATTCATCCCAATGCTCGAGATGAATATTATGATACATTGGTGTTTTGACACACCAGTTAGTTTGGTTTTGGATTTATTGAAAGATTATTTGACATAAGTGTGACTCAGATCAGTTTCACATGTGTAGTTAATGTGCGTCAAACCATGTGCACTTATGAGTCGATTCTGTATCTATTATTTTGATAACTAAGAAAATATATAGGTGGGAGCATCATGTTAGTTTTGTTAAATATTTTCCCTTCCAATTAAAAGATTCACATATTAAGAAGAACATTTAGAAATTCATGGTGTTTCTCGAGTTCCCTTGATTATTGCATGTTGAAATCATGTCATTACTTTCTTGGTATCTTGAATTTAAAATATTCATCTTTGTATTCAACCATTAGCAAACACCAATGGTCTTGGATGGAATTATGTGGGTTAGCTTGAGTGATCATGTGATTCCTTGGGTAGTGAAGGCTTGGGATCGAGTTTTAACATTGTGTTGGTAGGTGAAGCTCAGCATCATTTTATAGAAGTTGACCAATGGTGGTTCACCTAATATTCTTTAAAATCATTTCAGTTAATTCATCATAGAGTGATGTTCAAGTTCACAATATTGAAATAATCCACGATGAACTAAGTGATCATCGGTCTTAAACAATTCTATTGTTTAAAATTCATTGGGATGGTTAGTGATCTCTCAAAGAGGCATGATTTGGATGCAATGGTTTTTCTTAGGATAGGTTAGTCCTGAGTGATACATGGGTTCTCGAGTGGGAACAACTTTTACTGACTGTAGACACCAGTCACATTCTTGTTATGTGACCACCTGGAAGATGCCTCTCCAGACATTGTCAATGTCCTTACATGGGCATTTTGTCTTATACCAATGTCTCACATACAATATGTGGTATAAAATACCAAGGGGTAGTTCTTTAATCACATTTTCAATGAAGTTGTGGTAACATAGTCTTGTTGATTTTCTCAAAAGTGACATTAAAAAAGTGTGATGATTAAAGTGGGCTAGATCTAGGTTACACATTTCTTCATACTGAGGAATGAAAGTTTAAATGGTTATATGATGGTTGACTAAGGAACCACACGAGATGTCAATTATGGGATTTAGTGGATGTGGTTGAGAAAAAACATAGGCAGCCTTAAAAGATGGCATTGTAGTATCGTTCTTGATGAGCCAATCATCTAAGACAGAAAACATTGTGGATGGTCATCCAAAGGTGGTCTGAGAGTTATTTTTTTATCATTAATGTACATGGAATATAATGAAATATTACTTAACAAAATCTCAATTGGAGGCAAGTGTATTTTGTGTCGACCAGTTCTTTTTATGGATATTTGACTCAACATGGATAAATGTGTCACTAGTAAATAAAAAATTTAATTATTTTTAGAATAATGTGAGATGCATCTTTAGAATTATTATAGTCTTTCTTTATAAGAAAATTCCAATGGCGGAGATACCGAGATTCGAGATTGGACCCTTTTTGTGATAAAATTTATGGTGGGGAGGATAATCGACTAGATTTTTGAAGAGACTATGACATGATCATGTCTCTCGATAAACAAGATTTCCAATATTGTGGCCTATTTATAAAAAGGAATCTATCTAGTTTTTACATGAGGTGATTCGCATGTCAGAAGGTTAAGGTTTGACACTCGTGACCAACCTTACTTTTATATATGCTACCCATTCATATTTCAAAATGTAATGATTTTTATATGGATTTTATAGTTGCATTACCTAGGTCTCGGAGGGGTATTGATATTGTATGGGTTGCTATTGACTAACTAAGAAATGTTTCCAAATTATTTAATTCTTGGAAGACATTCTCAATTGATGATATTAGAAGACGGTATGTCCATGAGATCATATGATTACATAGGGACCCTCATACTATCATTTTAGATAGATGTGATCATTTCAAATCATAGTTCTCGAATGGATTGCAGAAATGTATGGGTAAAAAAGTGCTTATAAGAACCCCTTTTCAACCTCAGACTGATGGGTAGTTGGAATAGACGATACATGTTCTATAGAATATTCTCTAAACACATGGCCTTGATTTCATTTGTTTTGGGGAGAAGCATATCGCTATTGTCATTTTCATCTATAAAAACATCTTTCAAGAAAAAATTATGATAGATCCATTTGACACCTTATATGGTAGGTCGTTCCCTTCACCATTGAGATGGCTATAAATATTTGAGGATTCCATACCGCGTACCAGTCTCGTACATGAGAATTTGAAGTTTGTTTAACTACTCAGGAAGCGTATGTCAACTGTTTAGTATAGAATGAAATATTATGTTGATCATCACTGACGATCTCTATAGTTTTAGGATGGGGATCATGTTTTCTATGTGGGTAACATCCATTATATGGAATATATATATATAGGAAAGTGAAGTTATCACCTTGTTATATTGGGTCATTTGAGATTCTGAATTGAGTTAGGTTAGTAGCCTGTTAGTTTATTCTACCTCTGTGGTACCATTCCATTCCTGATGTATTCCAAGTGTCAAATCTTCACAAGTATCATGTTGATCCATCATATAATTTTGATACAATATATGTTCAGTAAGATGTTGATGCTACATTGGAAAAGTATATAGTATACATAATTTGTTAGTACACGAAGGTTCTTCAACGCCAACCTGTCCCTCTTGTATGGGTACTATGGTATCATGTGCACGTATAGGATGAGATATGGGAGCGGGCGATCAACATACATGCATAGTGGCTAGAGTTGTTCTCAGATAGTGTTTCACCATCCTTGGATGATGAACTCGGAGATGCGTTCTTTAAAGGGGGAAGACTGTAGGAACCTTGTTTATTAGTTAAGACTTTATCCTTTAAATTTCACTCAACTTATTTAATTTTGACCAAATTTGGATTCTTAATAATTTAGAGAAGGTATCAAGTGTGGTTGGGAATTGTTTATATCCCAAAACCGATCCTTTTGAGGGAAATGGGATTGTCACACTGTTAGATGAAATCGTGAGGTTAGGTCACACTATTAGATCTAACTGTTAAGATATTCAACATTTTAGAGAAAATCCATATCACATGGATAACGAATAGTTTCTCAGACCATGTAACCAAACCTTTTGGTACACCCCTTTCTAACTGGGGCATGTGCATGGTTGGCACATAGTTTGGAAAACTGTGCTGTCAAACAGTTCAGAAGATAATTTTTAAGTAATATTACATTTTCCCTTAATGATCTAATTAACCTAACACTTCTTACCAAATATTAAATCCAATGGTATGATACTCCATTTTATCATTTTGGATCTTTTATAAGGCCTAACCAATGTATCAAGAGATACCCTTCATCCATGATCCATATGAGTTACCGTTCATCATGTTGCAAGAGGAACAATAAGTACTTGAGCCTGTTTGACTCATTCTTAATCACTTTTTATAATCGTTACTATAAAAGGGTAATTGGTTTTACTATTTTATCAGATCTACTAAAATCCATTTCAAATTAGTGGCTAATACTAGATGAGGAAAGTCTTTCATGCCTGAGGTGGGTGGTCTATAACTCATCCCTCAAGTTCATTGATTTGGTAATTGATTTGTGGGGCCCATAGATTACTTCAAGGTGTGTTTATTGATATTATATCCCAAATTATATTCATTAGAAACAAATATTTATGATATTTACATATATGTGATTAGTTTTTGGTGGTTAGGCCTACAATGTTCAACACATCATGTATGGTGATATGCCATAATTGAATTTTTAGTGTTTTGACAATTTTGATACATCATTCGGGTATGATAAAGAATTACTACTATAATAGTAAGATCCTTTATATTAATATATTATTTAATCATTTAAAAGTAAATGGAATGTACCCTCCCACGTCCACTTGACCATCCAAAGGAAAGTGGCTATGTGTAATAAATTGATTAATGTGATAAATTGGAATGTATGCAGTGTGAATATAACATGGTCATATAAATTGAAAATAGATTATTTGTAACATGAAATAGAACAAATATCCACTTGTGGTGGAAGTTAGTGGATAAAACAAATTAAATTATTATGATATATATGGTTAAATTAGGGGTTTCATGATACTAGTCCCTGTCAAACTAATGAAAGGCAACGCTTGAACTAAAAAGCTTAATAAATGGCATAGTAATCATATATAGGAATTAATTGTAATGACTTAAATACATGGTGACCATTTATTCATATGGACTGTGACTTCTTTGTAAGAAGGCTTGAATCATGTTAGCTCTAATATTCCACAAATAATGCCTTGGGTACTTTAGAACATCATTCTGACTGAAGGATGTCGGTTGCCTTAGGTGAGACCTACACGAGAACTCAATCCATGTCTACCTTTGGATTCCAGGTATGACACTGTAAGAATCCTTAATTATTTTCAATTAATAATTAGATACACTCCTTGTATCCATCATTGAAAAGTAGGTTCTATGGTTATTTCCCATTGAGTCTAGTCATTTCTTAGTCACATTTACCTTCAAAAACCCCATTGGACAAGATAGACATGTTTCAATGGAATTCCTTGGATGTGGAATCTTGGATTACACACTTACACCTTAGCTAGACTATGTTATTATAAATTTAGTGGCCCAAATGGTTTAGATTCCTTGGTGAATACCATGGAACCAGTTCATATTAATTATAAATTATAGATACCTCATTACATCTTGAAACCTTCACTATTGCAAACATGTGATTTATTTATAAACTGGTCACAATCAAATAATGAACTGGTTATATGTTCAAACATCAGATGAGTGTTGAAGTAGGCATTTGTGTATTTTGTTTCATTGTACTACTATACTTTATATAGATACATAATTTCACACTATTACATTTCCATTTCATGGGATGGATGTTATGGATACCATTAGTGGTGGCCCACTAAGATTTATCTCACACCCTCTCCAGGCACCGTTTGGTACTTGAGGTAGATTACATGTATTCATTTGTTGAAAAAGAGAAGTGTACTGATTTAGACACATGATTTCTTGCTGTGATATGATGGAAATGGTAGTAGATGATGGATCTATAGCTGGGGATGCATGAGATAGTTTATATATTTCATTTTCTACATTCGGTTTTGCGTGTATGCCTACTACATTCCTTCCATGTTTTTTAGCTTTCCAGTGACATGGAATATATCATCATCATCTACTATTTGTTATTATAGTTATTTCAATAAATATTTAATTTTCTTTTTCTGTTATGAGTTGTGTTTTCTTGTTTCTTCATCTATTTACCACTTTTTCTAATTATACACTATGATACACTCTGAAAATAAGGTAATAATCTCCCCATAGACACACCCTAGGCCCATGTTGATAGTCGAAAAGCTTTGGTAATCAAGGAGAAGCACTTGAGGCCAAATGTCCCACCAAGATCTTGGCACCTACTAAGTGTAATTTTGGTATAGGATGTCAAATATTTTTCCTAATAAATCTCCATTGGAAACTTTTATCATATGAGTATCATATGTTTTAATTATTTAATAAGTAATTCTCTTTTATATTCTCCCTCTAAAAGGTTGACCCATTTTAAAATAAAACATATATTTTTATTTTAAAATATACTTATTTAACTATATAAATACCACTTATTTGGAATAAAACACATCACTTGTATATTTATGTATAGTAATGGAAGGTTGAGTGAGAAACGCAGTACCCAATCTATGATAACCCTAACTCTGGTATCTCAAAGTAAGTGGTTATGATAATATATTAATATTAAATATACTAGATAACATTTTATAAGATCTAATTGATTATTATTCTCAGGAGAATAGATATATACATCGGTCACACATTTCATTTTAAACCATAAAACACAATGTAGAAAACTTGTTGAAACATTATTATTCCTTATAGGATAATCCTTGAAATTATAAACATTTATATATTGGTTTCTCTAGGTAAATTAAAAATCGATGATATTATATGCTCATTAATAGGTATAATACAATGTAATATATCAGGGAATAAATAATTCATGATTTAAATGAAATGAATAATTAATAATTAAATAATACCTTAAACATATAACATAAGAATATAACTTTTCCATGGATAAAATTAAAATAAATACAAAATTGTACAATAATAACTAATTTTATATTTATGGAATGAATAATTTCATATATATAAAAATAATACAATTTATTCCTCAATTATTGAAATCATATATAAATAGTTAAGGTAGATTCCAAAAACCCAAGACACATGGACTCATGAGACTAGATAATGTATTTATGAGCTATATATTTTCAAGCCCCACCCATAGCTAAAAAATCAGAAAGCATTCATCATATGAAATTAATGAATAAATAATGTAATACAAAATCAAATTGCCTTAATAATATATAAAAATCTATTTTGAAATAACAATTGTATATAGATTTAATATTTTTTTAGTCAAATAATTGAATAAATGTCATGGTATGAACCATTAAAATGAACACTATAAATTATAATGGTTATATGTTTAAGTAAGCATTCGAAAAAACATAGAAATATTGAAATTTTTTAGAATATATCCATGATTTTAAGATTCATTTAAATAAAGCATAAAAATAATGTCAAGAGAGTGATCAAGAGTGATTGAAAACATAACCAAAAGAAAGATAATGAATGGAAAATATACCTTATGATTAAAGTAAGATTTCAACTATACATTTATAAAGGGGAAATTAGAGTATTAAATCACCAAAAAATTAAAATGGTATGGTAAACTTCCAAAAACATGATCTTGGGCCCTAGAATAGAAAATAATAAATGGAAAAACAATAATTGATTACAATGGAGTCTTGAAAAAACTGCTTTTTATTTCATTTTAAATTCATTTTAAAATATAAAAACATAAATATATGGGAATATAAACTGATTTTAAAATAAAATAACTGAATGGATAAGTAAATTCGTAGAGAAAACTAATGTTGATTGTGGTAAAAGTTTGAGGATTAAAATATAGATGTAAATGTATATGATATGGAACAATATAATAAGGGGTGAATTATATGTTTAAAAAACCATATATTTGACAACTTTAGAATGAACTTATTATAAGAGGTATTATACTAATAAAATTCAAAACCAATAAAAATGACCATACGGGTCTTGGATTTGATGGATAAGATATGTTGTATTACTATAAGTAATGAAAAACAATTATCTTTGAATTTAAAACAATGATCAGAGTAATACAAATATAAATGATTATACCATACATCATATATAATCTATAAATACAGTTTGTAATGAATGAGTAGTAATTGAAACAATTACAATAGTAAATGAATATGAATAGAAATAAGAAAAAAATTATTCCCTTTCTATTACAAGTAGTAGTGGAAATGAAAAGGCATTACAATTCTTTTATCCAAAAGAGTAGGGTATCATTTCACCTAGGATAAAAGTTAAATATTACTACAAAATTGGAAGGCCCTCGACACATTGATAAGAACAACTGTCTTCTTATCCTAGTAATCCTTTGATTAAAAAGGTAATTGACACATCATTCTTTCAAATAATTGAAATCCCTCAATAGGATGATAGACACGACTGTCTTTCTGTCCCCGAAATTCCTTAATTAAGAAAGTAATTGGCACCTATATCATTAAATCAATTTAAATCCATAGATATAATGATCGAAATTATGTCTTACAGTCCATAGAAGTCCTCTATTGACATGAAACTGATGGGACACACAATGATGGTGTAAAGAACTTATAGGAAAAAACAGAACATGGAATATGCCATTCACTTCATGTATCTTCAATGATTTCACACAAATCAAGAGAGAAGTCACTCTATCTCCCTCTACAACAACATAGATGAAAAAGTTATGTATTGTTGATTGAATGACCAACTATTTATATGCCTCAGGTTCCAATAGTCATATTTCCTCTAACAGTCATATTTCTTAGAAACATTCGGAGGGGCTTGGACACCTAGAATTACAATGGTCAAAACAAACAGAATACAAAACATCATTTTTATTTGTATATAACCATCTCAACAACATCATTTTAGGTTATAAAATAGTATGTAAAAATGTATGAACCAATGAGTATGAGAAAAAATTAATCGGTATTGAAGTAATACGTGAATTTATTACATTACATGAGTATGATTGATAAGATGATCACAATGCTATTCATGATTACGATTCCTATAGTGGGTACAATAAAAATGATTGTTATGATGATTAATATGAAAAACATTCATAATGTGGTTATGAATCATATCATGGTTACAATACATGACATGATTCAGATGTATATCATGTTTACGATACCTGTATTGGTAATGATACATGAACAAGTTACAATAATTGTGGTTACGATGCATGTGGTTACGATTCATGTAGTTACGATGCATAACCTAAATATGATAAATGAACTGGTTATGACATTTCATAACGATATAATACTTATCCTAGTTAGGAAGCATGATAATGATACATAATATGTGGTTATGATTATAAAACATTTTATGTGGTTATGATGAGAAACAATATATGTGATTGTGATTAAAAGACAAGAAATATAATATTACAATGTAGATCAATAACATGTGTAGTTATGATGGAATAAAATTATGTTATTATGATTATAAGTGATTATGATATATATAATTATGATTATGATGCATCATACAAATCTATGTAAACTAAAAAATTGATTTAAATAAGAATACATCAAATATGGAAACAATATATGTGATTACGATTGTAAAACAACATACATGATAAACTATATATATGATTATCATATGTGTAATTTTTGATTTCCAAATAAAATTATTATTGGGATAGTCATAACACATTTTGACTCAACAATATCTCCCTTTCTAGAAATCCCATAACAAAACAAACAAAAAAACTTATCTCCCCAAGAGTTTTGTAACTATTTAGATTGTAATAGTGAATATGAATAATTCATCCCTAGGTTTAAAGAAATCAACCGTGATCGTATTGTATTTATTTTTACTTGTGAGGTATCCCCCTTAATAAGGTATTCATCAAATTCATCTTCTCTAAACTATTCTCCCCCTTTGTAATTTTCAAAAATAATAAGGGAAAACATTTGTTTTTGGCAATGGGTTAGAGAAACAGATTATAAAATAATAGATATTTCTTGAAATGTAACAAATTTTTATTAAAATAAGAATTAAAAAATCATTTTCATCAATTTGATTTTCTAAAAGATTTAACATTTAAAGTTTCATATTCATGATATATTTTCTATCCTCCATCCGTTTTTTAAGAGATTCTTAATGAGACATTAGCTTCACATCTTTTTCAGAAGTAATCATTTGTTGTTTCTGACGCCTTCATTCTAGAAGACAATTGATTGCTTCCTATGATTTAAGCTTTACTTCATGTGTTTTAAAATTTTATTCAAAAGAATTTACATCATCCAATTTGAATCTATAGGCCTTATCATTGATTACCACTATATTTGTTAGAAATACTACCTCATTACATTCATTCTCTAATTTTTTTCCTTTAGACTATCAACCTCTTCTATGGATACTCATCTTAAGGTACTAGATCATTGAATGTGTTCAAGATTTTAACTCAAATCAGCAATTGAATTTTGACATAGAGAGAGTTGAGTTTATTTACCAGGTTCACTAATTCATCATGCTTGTCTATATGATTCTTGAGAATATCATCAACATTGTATGACCACTTAACAACCTTTTTAAAAGCCTTAATATTCTCACCAACAAGTTATTTTAATTACATTAAATTACCTTCAAGACTCAAAATCCTATCCATTAGAACCTTGACATTTTCCATTCTATAATTATAAGGATTTTAAATGATTTTCAACCTATCTTAAATATTTGTAATGAATAGTATCGTCTTCTCCAATCTAGTCAAGGCTAGTTTGATATACTAAATTCTCTTTTTATTGTCCTTTCAGAATATGTATCTTCATTGTATTCTGGGAGACCATATAGATGAGTTTTAGTACCGATCAATTGAGCTAGCTGATTCTGATTCTTATCAGATTCTTCCTCGTCCCCTTATTTATCAGAAATATAAATGACTTTTTGGGGAGTAACCTATTGAGAAACATTCTTCGAAGGATGAGGATCAAGGTATGGATAAGTAAATGATGCAACATATGAGGATTATGTGGTTCAAATATTTTTTTTAGATCAACTTTCTCCTCTAGTTCTAATTTTTCTTCTTATTGTTGTTCTTGTTCCCCATATCGTCTTATTATTCATCTTCTTCATATTTTTTAATAAGAGAATCTATTGCTCATTGTTAAGAATCTTTCTTTTCATTTCCTTTCTCTACTGGGTCTGATTGAGTCTGAATTGGTGTCTCCCTTATTACAATTCCAGTTTTTTTTCTCATCATTCTTGAGAAGACTATCAATGTCAATCATTGGAAAATTCTCTTCTTAATTCTTCTCTTATTTTCTTATTCTTTCAATTTATCCACTAATATTATTTTCAGAGCCAGGGCTTCAACAAGATCCAAACCAAATGGATGATCTACTTGTTTTTGTTCTTCATTCTTCTTACTCCACTCAGTAGAATCCTCATTGAATATAACCTTTTGCTTCTTTGATGCCTTAAGAGTTGCATTATTAACTACATTTATTTTTCTAGAAGTTGTATTGGATGTCTTAGAAGGATTACCACTACCTTGAACTACTTCTTTTTCTTTCTAATCATTTTGATATTTCTCAATATTTTTTGACTCTAGATTGAATCATAAAATTATTCACTTTATCGGGTAATTTCTTGATTTAGGTCGCCTTGAAAGAAGTCGATTGGGAATTAAACGAAACAATAAGAAATATAAAGAATTATTTCATCATCTTACTGATAATAGTGGAAAACATGATCAATTGTGATTTTATAGCACTATATTTGAGCTTCCTAATCATCAATAAAACGAATACCATCTTGTTGAATTTCCTTATGTTCACTAAATAATCAAGCACATACACATATGAAACTTTTCAAGTATAATTATCTTCCTTTCTCGCCACCAGATACCCTTAAATATAGAGGGATATAATTTGATTATCTCTTGATAGAGGAAATACCTTTCTCCTGTCATCTTTAATGTCAAAATGCGGTTATTCATCATTACTCTTATCATAATTCCCATCAAATTTTGGTAACTTGTAGGAAGGGAATAGGTCATCACCCTCAAAAGGTACACCTAGAAACATAGATGCTTATTTATTGGAGGTTGTATAATTTTTACCAAACATCATAAAATAAATGTTAAGACTCTTGTAAATCTCCGTAAAACAAATAAATTAACACCTCATCATTATAAATACAATATTGGTCTGAATCTGATGTTTCAACACAAATGGATTCCAAGCCTTGGAAACATATTATCCTTTTCAATAATAAATCAAATGTCTCATCAAGGTCTTTATTGACTAAACAATAGACTCAAATGTTCATAGAAGAGAAATACAT
Organism: Viscum album; assembly: GCA_963277665.1. NCBI lineage: Eukaryota > Viridiplantae > Streptophyta > Magnoliopsida > Santalales > Viscaceae > Viscum > Viscum album. The sequence continues at coordinate 1,115,495,464 of OY728131.1, forward strand.
TGGAGACATTTTCATTGTATAAGAGGTAGTAGACTCATCAATAAAAACATACACAAATCCTGAAGATTTTTCAGTTTACAAAGGCTATGAAGATCTATAGTTATGAAAATTGAGGAAATTTATGACTATGAACTGTGATTTACTTATAGATCATCACAACTTGAGAGAAAAATTGAGTTTTTAGATGTGGGATAGGTTCTTTCAAATGTAAATTAAAGGCCATGGTTAGATATAAAGATCCAACATTCGATAATGATTTTAAACTCATGATGATTTCATTAAAATAAAATTGTATGCAGAATAAAATTGAATACGTGTTAAAAGAAATAATTGAGAAACAACTATTTAAACAAACAAAATAAGGGTTTATAAATTCTACCTATATGATTATCAAGATAGATCTATTGGTTTTAGTATATTGTTATTATTAATATAAAACAAAACAAATTAAAATGATAAGAATTCTAGAACTAATAAACTCTAATAAGTTTTTACATGTCTAAATGTAATAACAATAAGGGTAATACTAATAAATATAAAAAAATAACTGAAACTGATAAAATGTAAAACTAATATATGAAACAGATAAAAGTTTTACTAATAAAATATAAAACTAATTAGTGAAGTCGATAAAATATTAAACTTACAAGTGAAACTGCTAAAATTATGTATACCCCCCCTTTGAAAAGGAGAAGCACAATGTAAGGATATGGTTTAAACAAGAAATAGATGTGAATGATTAATTTACAGTGAAGATTCCTAATTTCTGTTTAATGTATTCAAATCTATTGTAAGATGATGGTTTTATGAAAATATCAGAATGTTTTTCTTGCATTCTGATGAATTTTAAAATAATATCTCTGATTTGTTTGTGATCTCTATGAATTTTATGACTAATATCTAAGTGTTTTGAATGTGAGTTATGTTTAGGGTTTTTACAATGATTAATGGTACTAGTATTATAACATAGTATTAATGTTTCGAGAAAACTCATTAAATATTCAGTGAGTGTGTGTTTCATCCACAACACCCGAGCACAACAATTTCTTGCTGCTATATATTCAGCATCATCAGTTGAAGGTGATATCAATTGTTGTTTCAAGCATAATCAAGAAACAAATGAATCTATTAAAAATTAAATGTTTTAGATGTACTTTTTCTATATATTCTACTACCACCAATGTCAGAATTTGAATCATTTTTAAAACAAAATCATTTCTAGATGATTGGAATAGTCATAAATCTATAGTTCCCTTTAAGAAATAAAGAAATATTTTCATTGATTTTAAATGAGATTTTTTGTATTATATTGTTATCTTGAAAATTAGCATTTAGAAAATATCATGTCTGGACGAATTGTTGTTAAGTATAACAAACTTCTTATCATACCTCTAAAATATGTTTGATCTATTGGTTCCCCATCTTCATGAAGATCTTTTGTAATTTACGTACTGATTGGAGTGATAATACTTTTAGTGTTGTCATATCGATACTTTTTAAGAAAATATTTGATATAAATATGTTCATATATATTGATTCCTTCTGGTTTTTGAGAGATTTGAAAACCTAAAAAGAATGTTAACTCACCCATCAAACTCATTTAAACCTCATATTTTATTAGATTCAAAAATGAATTAGTCAGATATTACATGTTGATCAAAATATAATTTCATCCACATAGATTTGAACAATAAAAACATTTTTAATTCCATTTTTGTGAAAAAAATTTGATCTTATATACCTTTCACATAATTGTTTTGTAAAATAAATATTGTGATTCTATCATACAAAGCTCTAGGGGCTTGTTTAAGGCCATATAATGATTTTTTATTTTTAGAACATGATAAATATGTTATGGATCAACAAAACCAGGAGGTTGTTCTACACAAACTTCTTCTCAAAAAAACCATTAATAGAATAAAATTTTTCATACATTTGAAATGGTTTGAAACTAAAGAAAATTGAAATGGATTATTGAATTTGAATATATTCATGTCTAGCTACTGAATTATAGGTTTCTTCATTGACTATTCCTTTTAATTGATTATATCCCTTACCAACAATTCTATCTTTATTTCTTATAATGACTCCACTTCCTTCACATTTGATTATGAAAACCCCTTTTACACCTATTATAGTTGATTCATTAGGTCTTTCAACCAAGGTCCAGACTTGATTACTTTTAAATAAATCTAGTTCATTTATCATTGCTTTAATCTAATTTTCATCACCTAATTCCCCATTCAATGTTTTAAATTTAAATTCATATATAAAATCAAGAAGTTCTATTTCATTTCACCTGGAATTTCTAGTCCTTATAGGTTGATTTACATCACCAATGGTATTTCCACTAGGATGATTCATTAGAAAAAAATTTATTAGCGTTTTGTAATACATTTTATCAATATAATGAAGAAACTCATCTAGCGTAAATGTTTCAGAAAAATTTTCATGAATATTTCTCTTTTCAGAAGAGTTTTTAATCAAGGGTTGATAATTAGTTTGTATAAACACATATCTTGATGTAGGAATGGATTTTCTAATAAGAAATGGGTCAGTTTCATCTAATTTAATGTGAACTATTTCCTCAATAGTACACGAGTTTTTTTTAAAGAGTCTATATGCCTTAAAAGTAGTTGAATAACATATAATGATTCCTTCATTGTATTTGGGTTCTAATTAATGTAGATTATCTTTTGTATTCAATGTGAAAACTTTTCATCCAAATGATTTGAAGTACGAAACATTAGGATTTCATCAAGTCCACAACTCATTTTTTTTTTCATTACAAAAATGTCTAGTTATTAATTGATTTATATTATGACATGCAGTACTAATAGTTTCAGCCAAAAGGTGCCATGTAATTGATTATTCACTCAACCTGGTCTTTGTCCTTTCTTGAAGAATAACATTTATTCATTCAATAACAACACTTTACTGAGGGGTTCTGTGAAATGAAAAGATGTGAGTAATACTTGTATTACTATATAAATATTCAATATATGAATTTTGAAATTCACCCCCATGATCACTACAAATATATATCAGTGGTAGGTGATTCTAATTTTTAATTTATGTTCAAAATGTAATTAAATAGAAAAAAGATTCATATTTATTTTCTTGAAAATATACCCATGTAAATCTTGTGTAGTCATCAACTAAAAAAATTCCTAGTATTTTCCTCAAATGCTTCCAATTTGTGTAGGACTGAAAAAAATCATGTGCACTAACTACAATTCATTAGAAGTTGTAATTTCATTTATTTAATTCTAGATAGATTTATGTTTTTTCCATATTGATAAGGGTAAAAAATTTTAATAATTATACCTATGATCTTGTAGATACTTGACATGTATTTTCATTGTGATTTTATAATGGCTCCTAAGGTTACAGTGTCCTAACCTTCTATACCATAAAAATAGTGGTATTCCATTTCACATTAGTAAGGTATGTCTTCACTCCCAAAGTCTTCTAAGTTATGTGTGTATATATTCTCATTCCTATAGGTAGATAGAAAGAATTCATCCTTGGAATTAGTAACTAAACATTTATCATTCCTAAAATTCACAAGGTAACCTTTACCACATAATTGACTTATTCTTATAAGGTAATACTCAATACATTTAAAAAATATTACATTTTAAATTAAAACATTTTCTAAATGAACAATATTACCTATACCAATGATCATTCCATGAGATTTATATCCGAAGGTAACTGTTCCACCATTAATTTAAATAATATATTCAGTGATATATTTATTTCCAGTCATATGTCGAGAACAAACACTATCTATGTACCAAGTATTCTTGTTGTTTGTACAGTTTTTGTTTTCCTAAAAAAGAAACAATTAGTTTTTCAGAACCCAAAATTGTTTGGATCTAAAAATGTTTGAAACAAAAATATTAGGAATCCACCTTTGTTTTGAAAAGGTGCTTTATGAAATCCTGATGATTCAGTTTAATTAAAAGGACAATTTCTTTCTCGATGTCCACCACATTGACTTTCAGTGCAAACATGATCACTTTTTAGAAGAAAATAGTTATGACTAAAAAATGGTTTTGAATGGGTATAACCTATTATAGAACATTTTTTTGATGGTGAATTTTAGAATACATTTCATCAAATTATTTTCTTCTAGTTGTGAAATTTAAAAAAACATTCTTAAGGGAAAATATTTCATATTTCAGTCTAATGACTAAATTATCATTCTCACAAAAAAATTGTTTTGGAATTATTTATTTCATCATAAAAATATTTCTTTAAAACATGTTGTTCATTGTATTTAGAAATTTTATCCTTCTATGAATTTTCATTTATAAGATTTTATGAAATATTTTTAAAATCAAGAGTTTTCTTGTAATGATCTTTTGAAATATCTTTTTTATCTTGTAAGAATAGTTATAATAGAGTTTTTCTTATCAATATTTTTCTTGAATTTAGAATTTTCATTCTATAATAATTTTATTAATCTGGATACTTATTCGAAAGAAGGTAAATTGTCCTCTGCTGAGGAGGATTCTTCATCCGAAGAGTAAGACTATTTCTTATATGAGTAATTCCCATTTAAGGATACATTTGTAAGAGATTATGCATTGTGTTCATTGGCCATAAGACATTGACATTCAATTGGTTGTCTGGATATGGGTTCAATATTATTTTGACCAGAATATATATATTTTGAAGATTCTTATAATGAATCACTACAACACTCACTCCTAGTGTAATTTTATTTTAATACATTCATTATTTTTTGACTTATAATACATTTTCTTCTTTCATTCAGAATGTGTATCCTTCCGGTCTTTTATTTTATGAAAAATTCAATTTGTTTTAATATGAACTACTCTATTAAATTCATAACAAATTAAATTAGAGTGTTTTTTCCTTTCTATCTTTCTTTTTGAATCTATACTGAAATTCTTTCTTTCTAAAATTATTTTTAATTCTTAGATAAAGAGTAGAAAATTCATTATCTGAATGATCAATTTCACTTGATTTTGATATAACAACATCTTTATTATCTTTGGGTCTTGTTACCATTTCTTTTGTCTTGGATTTAGATCAATTAGTAAAACCTTCACTTCCATTATTATTATTCTTCTTATTAAAATTGGCGTCTCTTTTCATTTTTGATTCATGCTGAAGAAGAGTTCCAAATAGCTCATCAAGATTGATTTGAGTACCATTTCTATTCTCATCAATATTTATCATTTTTTATTCCCACTCATTTGGCATTATATCAAATTTTATGTCCACAGGTACTTCATCATCTAGACCCTATTCAACCATGTATTGAAGACTATTGATGATTTTCATAAATCATTGTTGCACCTTGAGTACATGTTCTCTATAAAGAAAAACCAACCCATGACATTCAGCTCTGAGAATGGCCATTCAGGTTTATATAACATTAGAAGTACCGAAATGTATGTCTTAAAATTTCTTCCATATACAATTGGATTCTTGACATGATGATATCTGACTATATATATTCCTGGTCATGAAACACAACAAAGTATTTTGTAACTTGTAGTTTAATTGATCATACTATTTCCATTTGTTGGTGATGGTTATGAATTCATTTTATGGAATTTTTTTAGATCCAGTTATCATGACAAATTTTTTCACTCATGTATTAATAAATAAAGTCTTTATTAGATCTCTACTGTACTCATAATCTCTCCCATATACAATTATATCATAGTTGGATTGAAAATTATAATTTATTGAAAAATATTATAACTAAATCTTGATTATTATTTTGACGATTTTTAAATAATGGCCACTTTTACCATAATCATCCAACCAAAGTTATTTTGGCAAATAAATCAAAATATCATCAGATCTTCCAACATAAAATTAATTGATTAAGAAAATATATATAGAAGGATATAAGTGAAATAAAATAAATAATAAACATTAAAATGGTTATTAAAAAGTAAATAATTTACATAATTATATTATATCAGAAGATAAAGAACTAATGTGATGATTTAGACTCAAGGTAAGATACATCATCTCAAATTATCTATATTAATCAACATTATATGTTTATGCACCTAATTTATTTTATGTGGTGTGTATATAGAATATTTTTAATTTAATATATTTAATAACTCATAATTTATGTTATTTTATGTTTTAATTTTTTTTATTTCATCTAAGGGTATTTGACATGAAAATTACCAGGTTGTAATGAATTTCATAACAATTTCTTTTCATTAGGTTATATTACATATTCACTATCATTGAAATTATATTACTATGTGTGTAAATAATTTTGACAATATTATTTATTTTTTACTCATTTTTAATATTGGTATATATTTTCAACACAAAATCAATTAATTTAGTATTTATCACTTTTCCGTTATAACCATTATAATGGACTTCATCTCAATTTCACTTCGTTAATAAATATTCTAATGTCATTCACCTAATTTATTTTATATAAAGTATATTCTACCCATGTTTCATGTAAATTCATAAATAATTCGTTTTTAATGGTATTTTCAATTTTAAATTTAATTAATTCATCTAAGTAGATTTGAATTGAAAACTACAAAGTAGTAATGAATTTCATTAATCAATTTCATTTCATTGGGTTATATAACTTTTTTCATTGTCTTTTATATTCTAATATAATTTTTGCAAATATTTATTACTATGTTATTATGTAGTTACACTTATTTTACGAGGATTTACATTTTTTACACACAGTTTATTCACTAATTAATTGTCACATCAATGTTCTGAACATTATAAGGGAATTCATATAAATTTCCATTTCATTGAGACATTTTTGTTACTATAAACCTATTCAATTTCTCCATTTGTATATAATTCCCCATTTTTTATAAAATGAATACCTATTAATTAATTATGGTTAATTTTTCAATTCATGCTAATCTATGTTCTTTATATCAGGGATTTAAATATTTCATAAACCAGGTAAGCAATAATTATATGGTTATCTACATGTGGTTTTAAAATAATTTGTAAAGGTTCTTGATAGTCGAGGTAACATGTTCCAAATTACACGATTTTCAATGAAAAATATTTTCTTTCATTAATTATTCTGTTATTATTATCCTTGATATTTTCACAATGATATTATCTCTTGTGGCATTTCTTTCACAGTTTATTGATTAAATGGAATGTATTTTTAGCTATTTAGTAATCCATAATGATTATACATTCTAAAATTATGATATTAAGTTTATTGATTAAATGGAATGTTTATATAGTTATTTACATTTCGATATTCATTATGATTATTAATTATTGATATTTTATATTGTACATAACCCTTAAAGATAATTTGATCTCACCCATAATTTTTTTCCTTTACTAAGAATCAATAAATTGTACTATTATTGATATTAAAAGTTATTCTAGAGGGACTAAATATACCCACAAAAATATAAATTTATTAATTAGCGTCTCCATTTGTTACATCAGAATTATATATGTATCTATTTTACAAAGACTACTAAACTATTCTTTAATTTAGGATGTGATTCCTTCTATCATATTCCTATGTAAAAATATAGACACTAACTTTGGGATACTTGGTTGGGGTTGATACAATTTGTATTATAAAAATGTTATTAGAATCCTAGAGAACTAGATTAAGGAAAACATATATTTGGGAACATAACCCTTAGATGGAATTTGAGGATAATATTATATGAACATCCTAATGTTTGGATATAGAAGATATTATTTTGTTTTTCCTCGAGATAGATCCGTGTATGAATATTAAAAGTGGACATGGTTCTGACATTGATGTATCTAGGGGTTATAAATCCAAAACGGTTTCATTAAGCATGACCCGTCCTTCATATACTGCATGACAATGGGCCTTACTGCACATTTTTTTTCCACTCTTGGGGGATATAATTTATTTAATTCATATTTTTTTAGAAAACATTATGAAGGATTTGAATAGATGATATAAATTTATGATTAAGGTTATAGCTTAGTTGTGTTATATTGAAAATAATCTTTCAAGATTTAAAAATACTATAAATTATTATATTATTTTACCACTACAATTATTATTGATTATACTATGCAGTTTAGTTTTAGTCAATGTATATATCCCAAAGGAATCATGTTAACATTGAATAGAAAATAAAATGTGGGGACTATGGGAAACCTAATTAGATGATAATAGATGTGATTTACAGTTTCATTTTTCTTAATTAGTTATCTCATATTATGATTAAGAAACTAAACAATAACCATCTCATAAACTCACCAAAAAATGAATGGTTCTATTCTCTAAGAGTAGAAGTGAGTAATACCATGGAAGAAAAAAGGCTCACACAAGTTTAAAATAGTATTTTCTATGTCGGGTTTTGGGGTTTTCATATTAGAAAGTACTCAATGCTACTTTAGGAAACTTTCTAAATACGTTTTTCAAATAGTTTAATAAAAAAACATTCTAAATTCATTTTTGTTTTTTTCATTGGTTGTTTTATAATCGATGTTAAATATAATTTACTATGCCAGTTTTTAAAATAAATGATGTGTAAAATGACAATAGTATATGATATTTCACAATTATTTTCATATAATCGATGATTAAATCAAATATCGTAAAATATTTCATGTCAATTATTTTATATTCGACCTAAAAAAGTGTTTTACTTGTTGGTTTTTTTATAATAATCGATGTAGTAAATGCTCTTTTTTATTTTTTATACGAGTTATAGAATTACAGACATGAAATGTATTTTTGATATACAATATTTTTATATTTCTTTGCCACCTAATAGTAAATATATAAAATAGTACCACTAAATAGATGAAACAAAAAAAACACATCATAAACAAAGGCATTTACAATTATAATTTTCATGTTTATAATGTGTATAAATAATAAACTAAAATCCAATAAAAATGTGAAATGATTCCCCCATTTGACTTTAAAGTGTCTCACATCTTGTCTAGTATATGTCTAAGGGTTATGTAAAATATATAAATTAAAAAAAATAACATGAATTATAAATAAGTTAAGTGCAAAATTGAAGTTAATGTTAAAAAATAACGAGTATTCTATAAATTCATAACAATCTCGGTTGAAATTATTTCATACATAAATTATGAAACATATTTTCCAAATTTATTCATTCCTTAATATTTTTAAAACTAAAATATTAAATAAATATTTAATTAAAAAATAATTTTGAATTACTATATCAAAATAATTTAAATTATAATGAAAAGTCACATTTTCTTTAATATATATGACCATAGAACTCTTCTTTCTTGTTATATCTCAAATGAAATTACATGGAGTGTTTATAAATAATATGAATAAAATATGTTTATAAGTCATTATAATTAAAAATTTATTAAAATCATCATATATACATTTTCGATATACATTTAAAATTTTAGCAAACATCACCATTGATAGTGAATAGCCAGTATAGTTTCATCACACCCAACATCCCATGGAAATTGACATAGAAAAAAATTTAAAGTGTATGGTCATTATGAAGGTAATTTATAGAAAATTTTTAGATATAAGTAACATACTCTTAATGATATAAAAGCATCTAAAATGAATAATTTCATTCTTCTGAAACCTTTTAATAATATAAATTGTTCTTTATGAATAAGTCATTTTATTCTCTATTGGTGAAATTAATTGTGGGTATATATATCCTTATACTTATTTCTTTTCATTCCATGTATGAATTTTATAAATATACCTAATATAGAAAATACATATGAATAAATTGTAATTAAATTAAAATAATTGTATTGTTTTTGTTAATCGACTTTCATGTAAAAAACATTCATCATGTTGATTCCCAACTCATATCCAATTAAATTATCTATTCTGTATTTTTTAAAAAAATATTCATTTCCAGTGCCATCCAAAAAATTCTAAAATCCATTAGAATATCATAAACATTTAACAAAAAAAATTGAATATGTTAACAGTGTATCAAGACTAGTACATGTCTCATATGAACATATAAATATTTCATTTGTTATTTTCAATATAATATTTCCTTAGTTTTAATGTATTCCAATAAAAATTAGATCAATATAGAAACCTTAATTTTTTTTAAAAAATTAATTGAAAATATAAATAATTGATAAAATATAGGCATACCTTTATAGTAATATTTTGAACAAAATCTAGCTGACCAAAATAAAAAATGGATTATACATTGTCCAGTTGTAATAACCTCATCCATAAGAATTTTTTTTCTTACTGATATATCTATAATATCCTATACAGTTCCATTTTTTCACTATCTATATCTCCTAATGATGTATTTTATTTTCAACATAATATATCATCCCATTTATAACAATATGTTGAGGGGAACATCAATATATAACTCAATATAAAATGAAAGATATGGATGAGAGGGTGTAGAAGTTAGATAAGTAATAGGGGAGTGGGGTCTGTATGAAGAGGTAGAGTAAGATAAATAGATGGAAAAGGATTTGTAAGAGGAGGTGGAAGAATGAAAACAGTAGAATGAAACTATTTTTTCATGTCTATAAGAATATACTATACCAAATCTATAATTGTTTCCTCTCTCATGTCATTAATATCTTAAAAAAAGGATCCAAAGATTACATTATTTTTAGAAAAACACTCCATTTAATAACATTTAGAATGTGGAAACACTTTTTTACCGATACACCTTTCAGGTATCCTTATACTAAACTTGGTAATTATGGCTTTCCAAATGTTGTTGCAAAAATATCCTCCTCACCCTTAGCTAGGAATACCCCATGAGTTTTCTTATCATCATGTTATTGATGTATAAAATATTTGAAAAAATACATATTGAATCACACTATATATAGAATCAATTTTATATAATTAAATTAATTAATTAATTAAAAATATTGCAATCCTATAAACGACAACCATAAAATATTTCATAATTTCTTTGGATTTTTTTCTCATCCAATCCCGATTCCATTTTACAAGTCTAGTGGGGGGTCAACCTCTACAGAACATGAAGACCCAACTCTATATTTTTGATAACTTTCCACTATAATTTTTTCTTCAAATAATGTATTCTTTTACTAAGATAATGTATGTGGTTATACATTTAAATATTGTATCATCTAATTATATCTCCTTGTAAGATGTAAATTAATAATAGATAAATAAATAGTTTGATCATTATTTTAAAAATAATTAAAAAAAAGAAACACTTCACTTACCTAAAATATTTCTCATAATCTACCTTCAACAGATTCCATATATGAATATTAATATTTAAATATATATATATCACATGGATTATTATGTTTTCTATGCCCCAAAATAAAATCTGATTTGATTTTAGGTTTTATATTTGTCCATCTGCTGGCATCTAATGATAGAAATATATTCTTGACTCATCCAGTCTCAGGTATATCAAATGTTTTATAATAAGAAGAGTGAAAACATAGATTACTATATACATTTAAAGAAATTTGAAATAAAAATAGACAATACTACCCAAAAAACATCCATAAGTGAGACATTTCCATTTTTTCAACACTTCCCCAATCATCAATCAAAATACAATCTTTGAATTTAGAATGAAGTTCATTAAAATTATTAAAATAAGGTAAAATTTGGGCCTCTTAGATGTTTATTAACTTCAATTTTAACCGATATCCAATAGTTTTATCGACAATAAATTAATGATTTTTGTGGACACGTACTTCCACGTTTAACAACCATAAAAATTCTTTCCCACATGGAAGTAGATGTCTCTTGTAAATTAGGATGATAAGGATCATCATTAAGAGCATGTGTACGTTCCTCCCCATTGGTATGTGTAAGAACATCTCCAAAAGAATGTGGTCTATCATATGTTTTATCATTCATTATCCTAAAAATGATTTTAATAATATTTTAGTACCCAAGTATACCAATATAACTAAGATATAAAAATGTAAAAAAATTGTAAAATTTACCAATAAAGAGTAATGTATACATAAATAATTTTTCTTAATATTTATTATAGAAAAATGAAATGATAAAAAAATTAATGAGATATTAAATGAAATAAATTAATGAATACAAATCCAAAAATTGTGATTGAATATATAAACCTCTAAACATAAAACATGATTTTTTTACACTAAAAATGATATTATATGAATATATGAAAAATAATACAAAAAAATTAAACTAAACTGATCAACTTTTTACTCACATTTTTTCTATTAGTTAACTAAAATGATAATGATATTAAGGGTAGATGAAAATATATAAAATAATGAGAAAAATCCAAAAAATTATTTGGGAAAAGTAAAATGATCATAACTAAAAAAATCATTTTTGTAAACAAATTTTTTTAATATACTATATTTTTTTTATTAATTATTATTTTAAAAAAAATTCAACAAAATATATAAATAGATAAGTTATGTAAGGGTAACCATGAAGAACTAAACCAATCAAAACTAATATAAATAAAAAATTTAACTTATTAGTTATAATAAAATTTTTAATAAACAATAGAGAACTAGAAAATATAACATTTTAATAAATTTATTACAGTAATATTGAAATAAAAATATAAAACCTATAATATTAAAAATTTACTAAATGATTTTTCCCAAATTTTTTAATCATGATCATTTCTTATGGAACAAACCATGTATATAACTTACTCATCAATAGTATCTGTTAATATTTCAATAGATTTTGGGATCTCCCCTAACTCAAAATCTTAATCATGTTTAACATCACTAGCAGACTATTGTTTTCCTTATAAAACAATATTCTAGTGTAAATCATATTGATCAAGAACATATAAAATTTATTTTTTTGTGTTTCCATGATAAAAAGATATGATGGGTATTACAATCAATTCGGGTTAACTAGTGACATTCCAAAATCATAATTTTTTAAATTATTGTTATTGATCATATATCTTTATTAAATCATTAAAAATTAATATTTATTTTATTCAACCATTCATATTTCTTCAATGACTCCCGAATATGGACTTAATATATAGACTGTGTTTTCTTCTTTAGAACTCTAAAAATGCATTTCTTATTTAAACTTCAATATAATAGTTTTTTGAACTACAATTATATTATCAAAATCATTCCAATAGAATCAATAGAAAATAATTTTATACCTAGACCATTTTATCAAATTTAAATATGGAATGTCCACTAACCGTCTCGATGTTTTTGTTGAGTCTGATCTAACATGTACTCTCTCTTCAAACTTGTGAAAAAATTCTTTTATATTCTCATTCAAAATCCACATATATTTATTCTTTGGATAACATTGTTTTTACACGTTAATATGAAATTTTATATATGATTGTTCATAATATTTGTTATCAAATATTTATAAATGTCTCTTGTTTATTTTTTCATATATAAATGATTTTACATTCAAGCCAAAAATACCATTGCCATATAATTGACATTTTCATGGGGAGATGATGGAAAACTGATGTGCTCTACCATAGATAACTTACTTGTAAAAACCTCTAAAACCTCTTTAGAAAAATTATTTCAAATAATGGATGATTTAAGTTGATATGGATTCATAGCATACACCTTCAATATATTTATATACAATTTAAAAGAATGCATACCAAATATATATGCATGTATGGAATGCATTATTTATCGCACAAAATGAACCATTATGAGTACCATAATATCCAAACAACATGGAGGAAAATACATATCTGATTCACATACAACAGAAACCAATTTTTTCTCTCAATCATTCATAGTATTAAAATCATTATCATTATTAAAAATTGAAACTAAAATAAAAAAATCCTTTATAATTGTCATTATAGTATAAAAGATAAAGATTCCATGGAATGAAACTGGAAGGAACTGTTGCATCATGACATGAAAATCATGATTTTTCATACCTATAAGCTTTGAATACATTAATGGATTCTGTAGCATTAATAAAATAACCATAAAATTTTTATTTAATGAGGATTCTGAATAATGTTAATATCTTCAATCATAGATAATGTATGACCAGCTAGGGGTATGATTGTTCGTTTTCTATTAGTTATGGGATCAAACTCTAATGTATTCCCATTAAGAGTAAGTTGAATAATTCATTAAACCCACCATTAATATTCAATTTAATATCTAATAATGTTCCAATCAATATATCATAGTTATTATTGTCTATGTATATAACATTAATGTTATGTTTGATCTCATCATATCTTAAATATGGAAACTCAAAAAATATTATACATTTCTTCCAAATATTTATATTATTGTAAGATTTTTTTGCCTTTTTGAATGTCACAACAATGTTATTAACCCTTTCAAAATATTGATCGATGGAGAACATTTTTAAAAAAAATATCAAATTCCTGTGAGATTTTGATTGCATGTTTATGTAAGTGTTGGTGTCCTGAGAACCAACTGTTTTGTACTTCGATTATATGAATGTTCACTTATTATATATTTTTCATTGTTCTACATGACTATGATATAATAATGTCTTGAATATTTGTTGCATTGATAAGGTCATGGCAGATCACCGCTATGATGAGAACCAGTAAATTCTATAACAATATTCTTAAATAAAGTTCTACGGTTGGATGACATACTATGACAGGACACATAGTATACAGACTGTCATGTGCGAGTACTTGTAAGAAGACGAGACTCTCTCTCTTGGAGTTCTCACTTGGTAATCTCCAAGATGGGAGATTATGAGAACAGACCCACCCGTAGTAATTCTACATGTCTTGGTTTCATCATACATTGCTATCTAAAAGCGTGTGTAATGGTCCTTAGACTAGAAGATTATCATTAACTCATATCATGAATCGGGCACTTAGATTTCCTAACGAAAACCATCACGCAGATAGTTGGTGAGAAGTAGGGTACGTTGGGTGCATCATGAGTGACACGTTGTTAATGGATATGTCATGGAAGTATTTTCCCCTTCCATTTATGGAGGTTGATATCTCAGCCCTTTGATTGAAATAGAACTGTCGTATTAAATTCCATGGCCATGGTGTGAACAACGAGCTTATTTCAGGTAGTTAATGAATGGCGGATCAAGCATATAGATTTATGACACTGCCACGAAACCTTCATGATGAGATATCGAGAAAAAGGGATTAAATTACAAAATAATCATTCGTATGTGGTGATATGTCAATGCGGCATAAACTTTTTTCTCTTGGGTGCCTTGACCCGTTGCTAGACAGTAATCTTGGACTTTAGGCAAGCTCGCCTAATGTCAATGAGAAAGAGGCTTAGAGGGTCACACCCTAAGTGTATTCAAGAATTTTAAGTAGAATAAAGATTATTTCCATACATGGGTTAATAATTATTTAAGGAAGCCAAATCATTTTACTGATGGATGAAGAAGGAAAAGAAAAACTAGACATACACGCCATGTATTAAAGATTACTCGCTGTGTAGTTTTTCATGGAAAACAAGTACACGCCATGTATTAATAAATACACGCCATGTATATTTCTTTATGGAAATGAAATAAATAGATGAAAACAAGATATACACGCCGTGTACATTTAATGTACATGCCATTTATTTATTAATACACTCCATGTAGTTTTTCCAGTAGAGATTTTGAGGATATAATATTGTATTAAATGATATTTATTATAATCAGCGTGGGCGCTTGTCAAGGAATTAATTATTCGACATAGGGGTTTTAAATGAGAGTCAATGAAATAAATAAAATGTGTAACATGTTTATTTATTTTCATAACTCTACAACCTCAGACCTGATTATAAATATCCTCACAACCCAAACTCTTTTCCTACACACAACATCTCTTGAGAATTGTTTTAAGGGTGAAAGAACCACTTTCTACTAGAACGCTCTCAAGACTGAGAGAGATCCTCTTCCATCGGATCAAGATGATCTAAGGCGGACAATGCAAGCAAAGGCTTCCCCACGCAAGCACCCGGAGAATCCTTTGGCGACGTCCAGAGATACGAGGTACACGTTTGGATCACCCCTAGAGGGAGTCTACAGTTGGCTTCTGCGACACAACGACGGATCACATCGACAATGTGATCAAGAACATCAATTAAGAAAGAACACCCAAAAGGTATTTCTTTATAATTAATTAAATTAATCATAATCAACCTATAATGATCCTTGTTTGTGGTTCCGGTACAAACCTTCTTCTTTGTCTTTTTCGGTGATTCGATCCTTGGAGACTAGCATTTATCATCGTATTGATCCCGGATTGATCATTTCTAATTAAAAAAATCCAAGTGGGGACATCCACCAATGCGATTCCGCTGCGCCCAGAACCATCAAATGGAATTAGAGCTAGGTTACAATGTTGATTATAGTTATTTAATTTTCTTTGATAATTTACGCATTTATATTTGATTCAATTCGAAATAAATCTTTCTATAAATCTGAATAAACGTGATCTATTCTTCTTCCTTTGTTTCTAGATTCATATCATAGAAATGGCCTTTTAATTTTAATATGGATTAAAGTAAAAAAGAGGAACTCATCTAGAGGATCCTCTCATTCTGACTGTATAACACGGGATTACACGACATGTAGTTAAAACTAAATACAGTGTACTTAGGTTCAACGAACCGGCACTTGTCCGCCAAACCACGCCATGTGAATTTAATATGCCTAAAGATTAATCATGTCATGTTGAACAGAATTGAATGGTGCGTGGAAACCAGAATAAACTGCGTGTATGTTGGAGCAACACACCGTGTAGTCCGTTTCAGCCCAGGTGAAACCATGTACAGGGATAAGCCGCATACCGCGTTCATGGGATCACCAGGCCGATTACTGCGTAACAAGGAAGTACACGCCGTGTATGAATTATCTACACACTGTGTACTCCAAAATTTCCAAAGTTAAGAAAACACGCCAAAGCCCCTGGCATGTACTTTGGATAATGGGTGAAAAGAAATACATGATGTGTAATTATAGACCACACTCCATGTACTTTCCGGAAATAGAATTTCCCCAGGTTTCCTCCAAAGTACAAAGTCCCAACAAGGAATATGATCGAGAAGAATCTCTAGTAAACTCAGAAAGGAATTTAAGATAATGAATTAATTAATTATAAGATCATAATTAATTAAATTCAAGAGAGACTTATCTTAAATTAAAGAATGGTTAAAAGAATTTGATTTCTAAATATGTGTAAATGTCGTTGCATGCTATTGATGATCATGAGCTAGACCAAAGACCCTTTTTATATGTATGGTTTAATTTAAATTTATTTAATTTAAATTTTTCCCTATAAGCCTTCTTCAAATAAAATGTAGGGCATGTGTGCCCATGGTTTCATTAATGTAGACCCATGTAATGGAGGATCTCCCAAGGTGGGGGAGACGGTTCAAATCGCAATGACGAGGCGAAACCGATGCAAGAAGATAAAAGGTGGAGAGGTGGGAGCTGCAAAATACGAACCATCAGGTTCAAGTTGTTTTCCCTAGATTAGGGATAGCATATCAAAACCGCTAGATAAGATAACCAAATAGAATCTCATGAAAAATTCCATCTTCTATTATTTCTATCGGATTTCATGGTTTATTTATTAGGTATGTGTTGTTGTGATCACATAATTAATAAAATGAACAAGCATGCAAAGATGGAATAAAATAATAATCGTACTATGCGTAAACATTATCAAAACATTTTTAATCACTTATGTAAGAATCACTTAATATTAACAAGCATGTGATAATAAAATAACTATGTATAAAAGACTAAAATCCCTCAATATCATATTATGTTAGACCAAGCCTTCTGTTACATGATTAAGGGAAAGACTCAATAGAACTATGTGTTTGACCAACCCTTTTTGGGACACTTACTTTTATAAAGGAATCCCTTATGAAAGGATTCGGGATGACTAAACCATATTACATCAAGAGGAGTAGCCCTTTCTAGACTTGGTATGATATTGGAGGTAAGAGTTGGGGAAATCAAAGTCAGGATTTTAGGATTGTGGAGTCCACTCAACAGATCAAGGAACTGTAAGCTCACAGTTGGGAAAGATCTACCTACCTAAATACCTTCCAATAGCTTGTCCAACCCTTGTTGGGGGTAGGAGAAGGGGAATATTGATCCTTGCCACTAGAATGTCAATGAAACGGGAAATTATGAGTTTAATGGTGAGGCCATTAGGACTTGATAAAATAGTGGGAGAATTAATTAATTCATTCATTATTTCTCATAAATTGTAATCAAGAAAGTACTAATAAATATGCTCTTTTAAATTGTAGAATCAAGATGACAAACTCTTCAAACACATTTTATCTACGATCAATACTGGATAAAGACAATATCCTCACCGATAGTAACATTTGGGAATGGTTTAGTCACAGTCGGGTTATCCTATTCCATGAACAAAAGTTTTACGTGCTAGAGTCATCACGTTTTGATTCTCCTGCCCTAGGGGTGAGTGATGAAGATTTCCTCATCTATGATCAACATTTAAACGATGCTCTCGACATTCATTGTTTGATGCTATCATCGATGTATAGTGAGCTCATGTAGTCTTAGGAAGACGTGGATGCCTATAGCATGCTCAAGCACCTCTGTGGTCTATACCAGGAGAGAGCAAGATAGGAAATGTTTGAGATCTCCATGGCTCTATTTTAGAGCAATCTTGGATAGGGTGCCCCAGCCGAGCCTCATGTAGTCAAGCTCATTGGCTACATTGAGCTCTTGAAGGTTCTAGGGTTTAAAATCCTAGAAGTACTGGGTACCAATCTCATTCTTGCATCACTTCCCTAGATCTTCTCAAACATTGTTGTTAATCTCAACATGAACAACATTGGGAATTCTCTATCTGATCTTCTTATCCTTATTCGCCATGTGGACAATGACATGAAGCATAAAAAGCCTTATGTCCTTATGGTGAATAAATTTAAAGGGAAGGCGATGAGATTTAAGCCCAATGCATCCTCAAGCCCTTCCAAGAAAAGGAAGATCAAAGGGGAGGCAAAGGAACATGATGATGTTTGTTTCGTATGTGGAAATAAGGGCCACTGGAAGAAAAAACTACACCCAGCCATGGAAGAAAGGGGAAGCTTCAGGTGCGTTTGTTATCGAATTCAATCTATCTATTTCTACAAATTGGGTATTAGATAATTCTTGTGGTTCTCACATCTGTATCCAAATACAGGAAGCATGTATATTCAAGATGATTGATCAAGGGGAGGTAGATCTAAGAGCAGCCAACGGAGCCAGACTTTCTGTTGTAGCTATCGGAGACTACCACCTCATGTTGCCAACTGAAATGATCTTGGTGTTAAAGGGTTGTAATTATGTGCCTTCTGTTACAAAAAACCTTATTTCAGTATCCATATTAGATACTGATGGATTCATGTTCATGTTTGTAAATTAATGTTGCTAATTTTATAAAGATAGCATTTGTTTTGGTAGGGCACATTTATATAACAGCCTTTATGTGTTAGACTACACAAACCATGTAATGGAAATTGATGGCAACGTGAATTCACATGACTTATACCACACCCAACTTTGGAATCACCGGCTAGGTCATGTCAATGAGATACATTTGAAAAAACTACATCAAGATGGGTATTTAGATTCTTTCGAACTAAAACCACTTGGTGTATGTCATGCGTATCTACAAGGAAAAATTACCAAATCCCCATTTAGTGGGAAAGGTGAAAGAGCTAAAGAGATTCTAGAATTAGTTCACACATATGTGTGTGGGCCATTTTCAGTTGAGGAAAGGGCTGTGTTCTCGTACTTCATAACTTTTGCTGATGATTTTAGTAGATATTGATATATCTACATAATGAGGTATAAGTCAGATTGTTTTGATCGGTTCAAAGAATACATGAATGAGGTTTAGAACCAGCTTGGTAAGAAGATTAAGAAACTATGCTCAGACGGAGGAGGATAATTTCATAATCAGGACTTCACTGATTTCATACTGGAGTTTGGGATTCTATCTCAACTCACTCCTCCATACACACCGTAGTGGAATGGTGTAAGTGAAAGGAAAAACCGCACCATGTTGGACATGGTGAGATCAATGATGAGGCATGCGAGTCTTCCATTATCCTTTTGGGCATATCCGTTACAAACATCAGCACACGTACTATACCAAGTACCTTCTAAATCAATAAATGGTATTCCATACGAGTTATGGAGTGGATGCAAAGCCATGTTATCAAATTTACATGTGTGGGGTAGCGAAGCATTTGTTAAGGCCTCTTCAGGTAACAAAATTACACCCTGAGGCACAAAGTGTATCTTTATAGGATATCCCAAGGAAACAATGGGATATTACCTATACAACTTCTTAGAAAAAAAGGTTATAGTGGAAAGAAACTCAATATTCCATGAGATGGAGCACATATCCAAAAGATATAGTGGGAGTGAGATAGACTTCGATGAAGTCAAGGCTCCAGATACACAGGAGTTGGTACAAGAACAGGTTCCACAAAACCTTTTGGATGAACAATCTGTTCCAGAGACACAAGAACTACGTAGAAGAATGAGAGAGGTGAGAGAACAAGAATGGTATGGATTTTTTTGTCACCGAGGATGGTGACTAATTATTGGTGGACAATGATGATCCTCTTACCTACAAGCAAGTAGTTGAAGGCATAGACGTTGCCAAGTGGAAAGAAGAGATGAATTCTGAAATGGATTCCATCTACCAAAACCAAGTCTGGATTTTGGAAGATCCTTTAGTTGATATAAAGCCTATTGGTAATAAATGGGAATTCATGATGAAACTAGACATGGAGGGTCAAGTCAGCACCTACAAGGCACGACTGGTTGATAATGTATTTAGACATCGTCAAAGAATTGACTATGATGAAACTTTTTCACCGGTTGCAATGCTAAAATCAATCAAAATACTATTGGCCATTTCCTTTTACCATGAATTTTAAATTTAGAAAATGTATGTAAAAACAACATTACTTAATGAGAACCTCCAGGAAGTTGTCTACATGACACGACCTGAAGGTTTTGTGACTCCAAAGGATGCCAACAAGGTATGAATGTTTCAGAATTCCTTTAATGGATTAAAGAAAGCATCAAGGTCATGGTAGATTCGTTTTGATGAAGCTGTTACAGAATATAGCTTTGTTAAGAACGAATGTGAGCCTTGTGTCTACAAAAGGATTAATGGATGTGTAGTCGTTTTCCTAATAGTATATGTTGATGACATATTGCTAATTTGAGATGAAGTACCTATCTTACAGTTAATTAGGGAATGGTTTCATAAATGCTTCTCCATGAAAGACTTGGGCATGGGAGCATATATTATTGGGATCAAGATCCATCATGATAGATCCTAGAGAATGCAGGGCCTGAGTCAAAGTACATACATTGACAAGATACTGAAGAGATTTAGTATAGAACAGTCCAAGAGGGGATTGTTTCTAGTGTCACATGACATTAATCTTTCCAAGAAAATGTGTCATCAGACATATGAGGAAAGAAAGAGAATGGAAGGAATCCCTTACGCATCCACGATTGGGTCAGTCATGTATGATATGCTATGTACGAGGCTAGATGTTTATTACACATTAAGTGCAGTAGGCAGATATCAAGCTGATCTAGGAGACCACCTTTGGATGACAGTCGAGACTATCCTTAAGTATCTCAGGTGTACTAAGGACATGTTCTTGGTTTATGGAGGAGATGAGGAACTAGTCATTAGTGGACATGTAGATTATAGTTTCCAGAATGATCAAGATGAAATGAAGTCGCCGACGGGATACATCTTCTGGTTGAATTGATGGGTAGTGACCTAGAAGAGCTCAATGCAAAGTGTGGTGGCAGATTCTACAGTGGAGTCCGAGTATATCGCAGCATCTGAGGCAGCTAAAGAAGCAGTATGGATGTGAAGATTTTTCCATGAGATGGATGTATTACAGATCAATAAAGATCCTTTCAGACTCTATTGTTGTAATACTGCAGCGGTGGCACTTGAAAAAGTGCCAAGGTCACAACAGCAGACAAAGCACATACATTTTACGTATCAACTCTTGAGGGATTTTTCTCAGAGAGGTTATGTTTTAGTGAGTAGCGTTTCCATGGAAGACAACGTGGTGGACCTCATGACTAATGCCTTGACTCAGCAGAAACATGATCATCATGTGAGGTCTAGCGGACTGAAAGTCATAGGTAGTTAGCTCTAGTCCATGTGGGATTTTGTAAAGGATGGTGTCCTGAGAACCAACTATTTTTTACTTTAACTACATGAATGTTCACTTATTATATAATGTTCATTTTTCTATATGACTATGATATAATAATGTCCTAAAATATTTGTTGCATTGACAAGTTCATGGCAGATCCCTGCTATGATGAGAACCTTGAAATGCTATAGAGATATTCGTAAATAAAGTTCTATGATGGGATGACCTACTATGATAGGTCACATAGTATACAGACCGTCATGTGCAAGTACTCGTAAGAAGACGAGACTCTCTTTCATGAAGTTCACACTTGGTAATCTCCATGATGGGAGATTATGAGAACAGGCCCGCCAGTAGAAATTCCCCATGTCTTGGTGTCATCGGACATTGCTATCTACGAGCGTGTGTAATGGTCCTTAGACAGGATGATTATCATTAACTCATGTCATGACTCGCACACTTAGATTTACGGACGAAAACTGTCACACAGACAGTTGGCGAGAAGTAGGGTACATTGGGTGCGTCACGAGTGACAAGTTGTTAATGGACAAGTCGAGGAAGGTTTTGTCCCTTCCATTTATGGATGTTGATATCTCAACCCTTTGATTGAAATATAACTGTCGCATTAAATTCCATGGACATGGTGTGAACGACGAGTTTATTTCAGGTAGTCAAAGAATGACAGATCAAGCATTTAGGTTTATGAAACTGCCATGAAACCTTCTTGATGAGATATCGAGACAAAGGGATTAAATTACATAGTATGCATTCGAATGTGGTGATATGTCAATGAGGCGTCAACTTCTTTCTCTTGGGTGCCTTAACCTACTGCTAAACAGTAATCTTGGACTTTAGGCAAGCTCGCCTAATGCCAACGAGAAAGAGTCCTAGAGGGTCACACAATATGTGTATTCATCTATCTCAAGTAGAATAAAGATTATTATCGTATGTTGTTTAATAATTATTCAAGGAAGCCTACATATTTTTAATGATGGAGGAAGAATGAAATGAAAAACAAGATATACACGACGTGTATTAAAGATTACACGCCTTGTAGTTTTTCATGGAAAACAAGTACACACCATGTATTAATAAATACACACCCTTTAGTTCTTTTTATGGAAGGTAAATAAATAAATGAAAACAAGATATACATTCTGTGTACATTGAATATACACGCCGTGTAGTTTTCATTGAAAAACAAGTACACACCGAGTTTTTATTAATAAACGTTGTGTAGTTTTTCCAGTCGGGATTTTGAGGATATAATATTGTTTTAAATGATATTTATTATAATTAGCGTGGGATAATTTCAAGGAATTAATTATTCGACATGGGGGTTTTATATGAGAGTCAATGAAATAAATAAAACGCGTAACACATTTATTTATTGTCAAAGCTCTACAACCTCAAACCTGATTATAAATATCCTCACAACCCAAACTCTTTTCTTACACACAATATATCTGGAGAATTATTTTAAGGCTGAAAGAACCTATTCCTCCAAGAATGCTCTCAATACTGAGAGAGATCCTCTACCATCGGATCAAGACGATCTAAGGTAGACAATGCAAGCAAAGGCTTCTCCACGCTAGCACCCGGAGAATCCTTTGGCGAAGTCTACAGATACGAGGTACACGTGTGGATCACTGCTAGAGGGAGTCTACACTTGGATTCTCTAAAGCAACGATGGATCACATCGACAACATGATCAATAACATCAACGAAGAAAGAACAACCAAAAGATATTTCTTTATAATTAATTAAATTAATTGTCATCCACCAGTAACAATCCTTGTTTGTGGTTCCGGGACAAACCTTCTTCTTTGCCTTTTTCTGTGATTCAATCTGTGGAGACTGGAGTTTATCATCGTATTGATCCCGGATTGGTAATTGCTAATAACAAAAAGGCAAGTGGGTACATCCACCCACACGCTTCCATGGCGCCCGGAACCTTCAATTTTCTCGTTAATATATGTGATCTATAGTGAAAAACCAATGGTGAAACATGTACAATTCCATTATCCCATGTTTCGGTAAATAATATGAAGTATATTTTCCTCAAATTAGACAACATTTTCTCCCATTAAAATTATATCCATAATAATTATCATTTATTGGGAATTCATTTATAGTGAAAATAATAGTTTGATATATTATAAAATATATAATTTTATAATAATCAAAAAACCTAATACATTCCAACCATAAAAGTTTCCAATAATCAAATAATGGTGACCATAAAACATTAATATCATTTTTGGTCAATTTTGGTCTACAAATCATTAAACATAAGAAAAAATATTTAAACTTCTTTAAAAATTCAATAGATAAGTTGTAAATTACCGATAAAAAATTCCATGAACAATGTCTACTAATAAAGATTTGATATGGATTCATTCCATCTATGCATAGTCCATGTCTGAAATTTCTAACTTCATTTCTGAATATTGGAATTTGTTTATCAATTTTCATCCAATGTGGAAAATTAGTTGGATGATGTATTTTTCCGTCACAAATCAACTCATCTCCATTCCATCATATTTTTTTTCGTCATTTGAATTTGAAAATAATAATTTATAATTAGTAATTATTGGAAGATACGAAAATGACTTGGTCTATGTCTCTATAACTTTTAATTTACCCTATTATTTTTACATTAACATATATTTTGATGTCCAGTATTTAGGATCCTCAATAAAATCATATTCCTTCCTATTTATCACAAAATATTTTGGTTAGGAATTCATTTTCCATCATGCCAATCCCACCAAGTAAAATATTTTCTTCTCCATAATGATTGAATAGTGAAGAGAGATGTCATTTGGTAGAATTTATTTCAAGAATTACAGAGACTCTGTAAAACTATTTTCATTGTATCTATTTTCCTCCAACATGTTAAACAATTATAATACCATAGATATAACAATGAATTACTTATAACCTTGATAAAGTGGTATTTTGTCCTCACCATATTGATACTTAATTTTC
Organism: Viscum album; assembly: GCA_963277665.1. Classification (NCBI taxonomy): domain Eukaryota; kingdom Viridiplantae; phylum Streptophyta; class Magnoliopsida; order Santalales; family Viscaceae; genus Viscum; species Viscum album. The sequence continues at coordinate 1,115,520,616 of OY728131.1, forward strand.
AATTATTTCTCAATTTTCCCTACATTAATATCACAAATCATTTCATTAATTTGATCAGACTTATCATCATCCAAATATTCATCATCTACCAAAATGAAATTATTACCATATTCACCATTCCAAATCCATGGGATGTATCTTGGATTAATAAAATTAAAAATTTAATGATCCTTGATCTCAATTAAATTCAACTTATTCATATTTATTCATTTTAGGCATGGATATATATTCATATAATTGTTTGGAACTTTTTCATTTTGAAAATTCTAGAAAATAATCAACACCTTCCTTACATTAACAACTTATTAAAAGTGAATAAATCAATCTTTTACTCGTTATTATCTTAAAAAATATTTAATAACATATAAAAAGAATATACTGTTGATAAATGTTTTTTAGGGGAATAATATATTATTTCAATGATAATTAAAAACAAACACATGTGGTTTGTTTCATCTATAAAATGTTTCTGTGATTTTAATTGATAGTGGATATAATATTAAAGAATTTAGTAACATTGAATACGATATTTAATATATATTTGAATTATTTTATAAAAAATTAGAAAATAAAAGAAATTAATTTATATCACAACTGTGTAATATATAGTCTTAATTGAAATGAAAGAATAAATGAAAGCCTTATATGGGAGGAAAAATATATAGAAATCACAAGTGAATATTTTATTGGGATGAAAGTAAAAAAAGAATTGAAAAATAATATACGATCATTAGTTACTCATGTTTTGTTTATGAAGATAAGAGATTAAGTTGAAGTATTGTAGGAATGAATAGTTTATATCAAAACAATATAGAGGTTAAAGTTAATACATTCACCGAGAAAAATTTCTTACATTAATATTAACTCTAATGAAATATCAAACATAAATATTAGAAAATAATCCCAAATTTGGTATGAATATATTAACATTGAATTATATAATTTCCAAGAAATATCACTCATATATTTCACTATTATATTATTTATCCATGAAATAAAATATTTCATTGAACAAAAGGATCAATTTTGTAATGTAATAGAAGGTAAAATTTTCAACCTAACAACATTTTAAAATTGGGTGTTGAATACATTAATATATTTTTATATTATGATATTACCATTTACCCCAAGTGAATATTTCACCAAAATTATCACCATAGCTAGTTTTAGAGGTAGTAAATAAAAGTAAACTCCCTTGAATGATCCAATAATCTTCTATTGAAATATCATTCTCTAGAAAACACATTTGTTACAACATTCTTAAGGGAAATTGTAATATCATGGTTTTATATTAAGCAATAATAATATAAATTCAATGGATTTGGAAATATAAATATGATATAATGGTATATTAGAATGATGAAATGGTACAATCCCATTAATAAATAAGTATCTATGGAAATGATTGCATATTTATACAATAAAATATATAAAAATAATCAAATAATATTATTATGAAATTTGAGGAATACATATAATTTTTCTAAAAAACCAATAATATAATGTTAATAGATTATTGGAGAATAATATACTAATTGTTAATTTTTTTAAAATATGATTTTTAAATATAAATGATTCAAGAATAAAAAAATAATTCATATTGAAACAAAATACATAGATTATATAATATAATACACGTAAAAATTGAAACAATGATAATGTAGACTATGAAATTTGGAATCAAAGATAAAAATATATTGATAAGTGAATCTCGATTATTAAATATAAAAATGGTGGGATTATATTGTATAATATAATGTGTATTGTATATAATATATATTTTTTAATAATTAAAAAAAAATTATAGATATTTTAAGGAAGAGACTATACAAAGATTAATACACAAATTAAAATAATCATTGATAAAAAATTATAAAAACTAGAATGAACAATCATAAGATTTAATAATATAATACACATTGAAATTATATAAAATAATTTAATTATTATTATATATAGATCATAATTATAGATTCATGTCATTGTTATTATAGATTTTGAGGAAGCATAAACACCAAGTTAATGTATATTAGTTCACACTAACAAAAATGATTTGAAACATAAAAAAATAATGAAGAAAATAGAAATACTAATGAAAATTAATATTCAAAATTGTATGAAAATGTGAAAAAATATTATAATTTAAATAGATTCATAAAACTAAGAATCGTAAAGTGAATAATTATTTAATCTATTTAGGTATTTATAGAGAGCCAATCGTTAGTAAGGATTCATAGGATTGTAATCATGGTATTCAAAATATAAGTGGTTTCATGGTTATAAAAGATTAGTGGTTTCATTGTGGCTGGTGTCGTCCTTTGATTCGATCGCCGATTGAAGCATCTGGTCTGGTCGAGGTTTGGTGTTTCCTTCTCGTGGATGTTTTCCTTTTGTGCATTAGCTTTATTGGCATTTCTTCAATCTAGTGGTGTTGATCTTACAACCTGATGGTCTATACCATTCTACTGATTGTTTCAAAGAATTCGTTTCGTGATTCAGTCAAAGGTCGCTTCTCCCTGGTTAGCCCTACTCTCTCTAAACTCTCCTATGGCCTTCTGTTCCTTCTCACCATGTCAGGTCAACCCGGTGCGTTGGTTCTTGTTGAGGCTTTGGGATGGTTATATTAGATCTATGGTGGAAATTTCATGAGGATAAACCTGGATTTCTATTCGTTTTGGTCCGTATTTGGTGAATCTTGTCTCCACCGTCGCAATCGGTTTCATTTTTGATGTTCGTTGCTCGCTATTGGTGATTCTAGATGGAAGGGGTATTTCGTGGATCGTTTATTTCTCAACAGCTTCTGGTGAATTTGTTTCCAGTTGGTTTTTGAATCCTTTTAGTGATTTCGTCGATGTTTCTGGGGTCTTCAACGGTGAGAGGGTTTTGGATGATCATGATGGTGACCGGTGTGTAGGGTGCACTACTCGACGGTCTCACAGTCCATGATAGTGATGACATCTGCAGGATTGATTTTTTTTTGAATTTTTTTTCACGTGATATGCACGTTGGATTGGTGCATCTTGTTTTTTGTATGGTGTAATGTGTGTTTGGGATGGTGTAATGTGTTTCGTATGTTTTTGGCATGCTAGAAGTTGTAAGGTTCTCACTCAGCCAAAAAAAGTACTTATTTATTCTGAAAATAAAAAAGATATATTTGGGGGTTATTAAAACATACCTTGTTTCTTCGAAGGTGATAAAAATAAACACAAACCAAAAATATATAATTGAATGTAGATGAATTAGGAATAAACAGTTAAATAATATGGTTTAGAGATATCACAAGTGGAGGTTGATGATAGATGGTGTTCGATGAAGTTGTAATGCATGATTAGATTCCACCAGATTGATGAAACACAGGTTTAGGGACTCACATTGAGTGAAATGATAATGTGGTTTAGAGAAATAAATATCCTGAAAAGGGTCCACCCAAATTTAAATTAAAATTTCAAAGGAACATCACATTATTTATTAAATAATTTACATGATAATATTTTTTTAATATCATTGAAAAATAATTCACGTTGTAAACAGAATTTTAAAATCATTTATTTAGTAACTAACATGGTAGACCTAGTATTCATAATTGATTTCATGATAACCGATAGTGAAAATCACCTCAATATGAATTTCACAATAGTTATTTATTATAGAGATTAAAAACACATTATGAAAAAAATGTGTGCTATTTTCGATTTCATTGATGTCAAATTTTTTGAAAGAAACATCCAAAAAAGTGTCTGAATAGAACATGAATTTTTTTCATGTGTATAAAAGAACAGAATAAAGTAATGGACTACTGAGAATATTTAAACTATATTATAAAAAAGATATAAATCTCATCTACGGGATCTATTTATAGTTTCTTATCGTATATGTGGAGAACCATGGAATTATTCGTGTTAGTGAACTATTATAAATTTTATCTTGTAATGTCCCAAACCAAGTACCACACAATGGTACCCCAATCCAGTTCTCCACATAACGTCAGGAGTGCATCCCCATGTGCTACAGGCTTTAGACTAGTAGTGAGGGTCTGGTAAGTCATTCAAGGGGAGACTATACCCTCATTTATTTGGGTAAAATTTAATCAAAAATGAATAAAAATGCAGAAGCATATATATAACTAGAAAAATAATTGTGTCATGCGACAATAAAATATGAAAACAATACTCAACTAAAGGCGATAACATTATATTCCAATATATGTGTCATGTTCATAATATCAAACTGAATATAAATACAATATGACTCTTTATGTGTGTCTTGAACCAAGTCTAGTTCCCTCCTCCATGATTCATCCCAAATCATCCACCTATCTTAGCGACTTTTCCCTTATCCAGTCCTTTAACAATATAATCTATTTGGTTAACGATCAGGAAGCATGAATAAGGTGTGTTTACAACTCAATAATCTACCACCAACAGTGTCTAAAACATTTATAGTCAAATGATAGTGAATGTAGTTCTATAAGAAATAACAACAATGCATAAAAAACTATTTATTACATTATAATTTATTCTTATCGACCTATAATAACTCTAGGGTTCCCAATGATATTTGTACCTCAATACTATGCTAATCTCATACTGAAGCCCAAAGTGTTCCATAGGTAATACTATATCTTAATACCTACTTCTTTCTGAAGCATTATGTATTCAATCATTTTATGATATCTCAGTACCAGATTTGACTCAAGCTGGAGTTCAAATATTCTTATGTGAGGCAATAACATGGATTAATGTTATTTTAATTATTTAATTTTTCATTTAAAAGCCTCATTTCCAAAGTTACCAATATCACAAACTTAAGTAAGATGACTGTGTTACCATGCTTACATCTCAATATAATTTCCATGTTCCCATTTTCATTACTCATATGTATAATGGCCATGTTATCCTATATAATTATTAACTTTAAAAGACCATGTTCCCATTCTCTTTACACATATGTATGATTACCATGTTACCATTTGTACTGCTCAATTTAGTATGACCATGATCCTATTATTTATCACATAATTAATCTACTAAGTAATTATATACCCCAATCCCACTAATAATTCAACACTTAGTTAAAATAATCTATTTATATTACTGAACTCAATAATTAATTAAGTTCATCAAACCATCAATTAATTAATCGATTAATTAATATATATCACAATATATATCCCAAATTTTATTTCCAGAACTAATTATCTTATTGTAATTTTTTATTTCCATTATTAATCCCACAACAAATTATCTCGATCAAATTATAAATGGCCTATAATTAATCCCCCATTAACTATCATAACATGGCAATTTCAATATCTCATAATTAATCCCCTGATTAATTACGTAAATTAGAACCCCTTCATATTCTAATAAATTTCCCCAAATAATTATCTAATTAGATATCCCCTTAGCATCATAAATAATTCCCCAATTAATCACTTATTTTAACAAAGCATTGATAATGAAATTAGTCAATCTAATGAAACCAATTACAGAAAATAAATTTCTGAAGGATGTTTGAAAATAAAAAATATTTCATATACATATCAATTACATTAAAATGGGAATTTGATTTATACCACTTACCATGATTTGTTGAGAGAAGTTTTGATAATGAAAAATTCCCAAAATCTGAGCATCATAATGATATAGATAAAAGGTATGGATCTAAATCCTTCACCAAAATCTAGTTCACAGATATCAGAATCACATAAATCTATATCTAGTTCCACAATCCTAGATATAGATCTCACCACATAGGTTTAGATCTATGAAAATAGATTATATATTCCCTAAAAAGATTGAGAAAATTATGAAGAAATAATTGGGAAAACTTTGAGATGTAATCCACTTACCAGGAGAAGAGAAGATCATCAATTCGGGCTTTCAATCTCAAGAAACAGTGTTCTTAAGGTCTCAGAATCCCACTAGAATGATGGGAGAACCTTATTTTACCCTTAAGAATGTAAAATCCCAAGATTGGGCTACACAGGATGTGAAACATGTTATTAACTATTGAATACAAGTGACATCCATAGTTTTAGGATCTCAATTTTGTCCCATACATGATTTAGTCTCACAGTTAGACAAATCATGCCCAAACAGTGCATTAGCCACTACTTCAAGGGGAACTATTCAATGTTACATTGCATGGCCCCTCAAATTGTAATTTGATCATGTTGAAGCTACTACCTAAAAAGACTAGATAACACACAATTTCACCTAGGTAGCTGGACAGTTTGTACAAACCATGAACCAATCATGCACAACTGCTTTTCTCCATGATTTTTGTAGACATCTCCCAAAGGCACCCCAAGCAACAAATCCCATCTAAGGTACATATGTAAAAACAAAAAATTATCTAAAATCACACCTCTGATAACTCTAAAAAAGGACAAGATCATACAGTCTCTGCACCCTATAACAACTCATCCTCAAGCTACAGCTCCTATCCTTTCAAGGATTCTGGTCCAAAAAAATACTATGTTATTAAGTCATTATATCTCCTTCTTTTTTTCCATGTTTCCTCTAAAACACGTCCATGTTTTCATAACAAAAGTACAATTAGCATGGTCTTTCCTCACAACACTTTCTCACTGTGATCCAACACATGTATCAGATGATCCTCAAAGGACACATATATATCATGGTCAAACTCATCCACATAGATACCATGAGAAATGTTGGGGTGATACCATCAAGGTTTTGATACAAGGAAATAATCATGCATAGCCCTGTATCTTTGTGGAAGATCCAATAGGTATGCAACCAGACAGATTTTATATACTATCTCAAAGTGTCCAAAAAACCTAGGCATCAACAGGCCCTATGCCAATATCAGGAGGTGACCCAAACTAGTTGACACCCAAAGGAACACATGATCACCATCTGTAAACTCTAGGTTCCATCTCCGTCTTTCAACATATGACTTCATCCTTCTCTGAGCTACAACCATACATTTTTTAATCAATTTTACGTGCTTTAGTGTCTCCAACACGAGGATAGTTCCCAATAGCTCTTAAACAATAGCTTACATCCAACACAACAGTGATCTACATATCATTCAACAAAGAGCCTAGTATGGTTCCATCTGAATAGTTTCAGGATAACTATTGTCATAGGTGACCTATATTAAAGGCATGTTTTTTTTTCAAGATCCATCAAATTTATGAAAACATGATCATAAAATATCATCAAGCACCTGTATAGTAAGTTCTAACTTACCATATATCATTGGGAAGAAATATGTAGTCAAATATACCTATTTTCAAATTGATTTCTACAATCCCCACCAGAAAATGATATATAGCATGAATCAAAATCTGAATCTATATTTTGTGGCACACCATGAAGACATAATATCTCTTGAATGTAATGTTCTCACAACGATTATACTTTAATGGTTTCCCTCATAAGTAGGAAATGAGCTATCTTTGTCAGTTGATCCAAAAAAACATAAATAGCATCATTATTCCTAAATTTCTACGACATACCCACTAAAAAATACATGGTCACATCATCCCACTTCTATTCTATAATCAGAAATAGTTGTAGTAAACCTCAATGTCATTGATGCTTCGCCTTCACCAACTGATAGGTGAAACATCTCGTCGCTAGACCTACTATGTCATTTTTCATGTTTGGCCACCAAAACAGTCATAGTAAGTCAAGGTACATTTTTGTCACTCTTGGATGCACCGCCCACTTTGAGGGATAAAATTCCCACATGATATCCTATCACATGATCGTAGGTACCATAACTCGATTATTTACATAGATGATCACATCATCATCTATAAACTAGTACAAAGTTGTCTCACCTCCTTGAAACCATTCCCTCAAGGCTATGCATTATGAGTCCTCATAATATCTATTCTTAATCATTTTCAAATGTGTAGACATCACTACAACTTAAAAAAGATTCATCAGCTCCTGACTCTCTTGACCCACCAATTAAATTTCATCTGTGCAGATCATTATATTCCACTATAATCTCAACCCATGTGTTGGTCGGAGTGGACACTCAAGAGGGTGGTGAATTAAGTTCCAATGAAAACTTATGTTTAAAAAACTTTGTCTTAAAATCCCCGAATTAAAACACAGAATTAATCTGTAGTGAGTTTATATCAAAATAAAGGTTCTGTTAGGTTCTCAAAGTATTAATTATTTCCTAGTTAATCAAATCAGAATAATTGATTAACTTTTGAAAATAACATACTAATTTACCACTAATATAAACACTTGCAATTTTAATTATCAAAGTGACTTTAAAACAATTTTGGTTTTAAAGTAGTTTGCAGTTGAATAAAAAAAATAACTTTGAAAACAAATAAGCACAGCAGGTTTAACTAAAAGGTTCAGTCTCAAGATGAGACATAGTCCTCTAAAAACATTATATCAAAGTGATCCACACCCTGGATTGGGGTTCACAACAGTATGCAACTTTCCAGGTCCAAGACCTCTACCACTATTATCCGTGGGAACAAAAATAGTAACTCTAGCTGTACATGTCACACAAGACCTCTACCACTATCCCAGTGGGAAATAAATAGATGTAAGAGTTTGAGTGAGAATTTATAGATCCTCCATTTAAAGTACAGGAGACAATGTCTGTGTAAAATACTGCAGATAACACACACTACTAAAAATGTAAAAATTAAATCACAGAGACAAAGATCTAGAGTTTAGAAATTGCTCTAGTGATTGCAGTGCAGCTATGGAATCCTTTGGATTGATCAGAATTGGTTCTGGGTCCTCTTCTAGTTTTTGTCTGGAAAACAGAGTATTGTATGCTTCCTTGACTTCCAGGTGTAGAGACATAGGAGATATTAGTTGATGAAGTTCTTATGTTATGTTCTCGTTCTCATCTCTTCACTGGTATGCAGTAATGAATGAGTTATTCATGTAAGTTCTGTCGTCTCTTTGCATTCACACTCAGTTGTTCTTCCAGCACACCTCGTGGTATGTATTTCTCTATATATTCATCTATTCATTTCACACTTTGCAGTAGCACATCCCTCCTTTATTTAAAGTACGACCTCTGGCAAAAGATAATTTACTTTTTCAGGTACGAGGTATGGTTCCCTGACAACCAACAACACACATTACATAATTTGCAGTGTATTAAAATATACCTGATATGACCGTTGGTTATATTAAATAATGATAAAGAAATTAAAGCAGTGTCGGGTTCTGTTTCTGGAATGGTAGCTTTGGATATTGTTTGGTAGATTTCACGGTAGGCATGAGTAACGGTAGTTTCTAGTGTAACGGTAGACATGAGTAACAATAGGCTTTCTATCGGTAAAATTTTTATATCGGTAGTCATAGTATATCAGTAACCTTCCACGTATCAGTAGACTTTCATATTGGTGACCTTCAAGTATCGGTAGGCTTTGATGTAATGGTAACCTTTTTATATCGGTAGCGGTATCTCTATCTTGTATCGGTAGATCTACAACGGTATGTCTGTCTTGTATCGGTAGCTATAGGTCAGTCTTGTATCGGTAGACGTCCTTTCATAATAGTAGCTTCAACATATAATTTGACTTGTGTGTATCGGTAGCTCTGTTCTGTAACTGTAGCTATTTTCTGTAACGGTGGACTTTCATGTTACAGTGACTAGTCTGTATCGGTAGCTCTCACATAGAAGTAGACTTTACTCTGTCGGTAGCTCTGTTCTGTTTAAGCATTCTATTGGCAGAATAGGATAAGTCAGAGTGTACAAACATCCAGTAACCGAAAGACTAATGTTTAAACATAGAACAATAGAATAATACTTAAATCAAATAAATATCTAGATTCCCAAATAAGAATTTAACCATTTATCAACTACGGATTAACAAAATACAAACAATCATAATTGGGATTATCAAAATATAATAAAGCAACTAGATTCTCGGAGGGTTCAACAATCTCCCCCTTTTTGATAATCACAACTTATGCCAAGAAAATTGAAATAGTATCATAGGAAAAAGTGGAAATGAAATTAGCATTAGGGGAAAAGGTTCTTTTATTTTGTTCAGAACAAAACTTCCTTATTCCCCCCCCCCTTCAATTTTACTTCAAGATTCTCTCTTAAGTCTTATTTTCTCAAGTCTCTGTTTCTCATTCCCCCTTTGTGTGTTTCCCCTTTGTTAACTCTTAGGTCTCATTTCTTATTTGCTCTCATTTTCTCATGTTCACATTTTATCCCCCTTTGTGATTAACAAAAAGAAGGGTATCAGAGAAAAGATAAATATTAGCAGAGAATAAATTAAAATGTAATAGAAACTCAGTAATGTAGAGAATGAAGAGGAATTTCATTAATATACAAAAGGTACACTGATAAAATCATAAAAAAAATACAAGTGAATCCTATCAAAAATATCTAGAAACACTCAATCCTCCTCTAGAACATGTGTCTTTCCCTTAGGATCAGCAGAGGTTTTAGGTGCAGGGTTAGTAGAGGGTTTCAGAATAGCTGAAGGGACAACTGGGGGTTCAGCTATAGAAACTGTACTGGATCTAAAATCTCTGCTCCTCTGAGTGATCATCGGTGTCAAGCTCCTGATGGCTTGAACTGGAGTCAATTGAGGAGTACTCCCAGAGGCAGAAGCAGGAAGTGCAGGAGGTACAATCACTGGTCTGGCATCCACATGCAGGAACAGTAGCAACAGGTTCTTGAAATCCATTATAATGATTTATCCTCTCTCTATTGCAGACACAAAATCATCTCTATTTTCAATGAATTTTTCCAAGGGAAAAGTATGATCCCTGAGCTTACTACCCTGTTCTCTGAAGGCTTGGGTCACTTGAGGTAACTTCATATTTTACAGTAAGAGCCTAAAATGGTTGGTCATTTGTTTCTTGGTATAAACCTTCTCGAAATAAGCATCCAACTTATTCTTGACTGCCTCTTGAGAAGCAGTAGCTGCCCGCAGGTGATTACGAACAAAACTACGAACTTCCCTAGTGGTATCAAGAATCTGAGTATCTGATGCACCACTGGGACTGGCCTTAGCCAATTCGTCCTGAATAATAGTGCGGATCTGGTCAAGGTTCATACTTGATCTGGATGAGGGAAGAGGTTTCATTGAGAAGGCCACTGTCTCCTTGAAAGAGTGAGTAAGGCTACTAACTACCTTCTGAACAAGGGTATCCTGACTATTCAGATGTTCTTTAACGGACTTTTTAAATTCCTCAAAAAATTCCACAAATTGTTTGACCACTTCATTGATATATCAAATGTCAGAGTTTACCTGAGTTTGAGAGATATGCATGGTAGTCAGAGAAGCAATCAATTGTCTCAAAACAACTACAGCTCATGTCCAACTCTCAATCTGAGTGTGGAACACTTTATGTTCATCCATCATTTCTTTCACAGGACTGGACACAACACATCCAATGGATAACTCAAGGGATTTCTCCACGCTTTTCATCTCTTCAACCATACTTTTCTTCATATCTGCCACTGATTCCCTTATTGCGTCATTCAATTCAGCTTTTAAGGACTCAAGGTCCTCCTTTGTTGCCACATTTTCAGCCATAGTGGGTAGGGTAACTAATTCCATTTGGGGTTGATCTTCCTCATCTGAATCTCCATATGAAAGTCCAAGAATCATATATCCGAGATCTGATGTCCAACCTTCAATGTCATATAGCACTGATACTGAGCCAAAATTCTCCACCTCACTTGGAATATTCTCCTTAGGTATCTCTTATAACTGATCTTACTGAGGTAATTCTGCAATTTCCTCTACAACTGTAGCAGATTCAATATCCATTTGTTCTGAGTCATTAATGACTATCTCATCAATAGGTGATGTTGCTACTTCTTCTTGATCAGGCACTGTCCTGACTGTACTGACTATTAGAGGACTCAAACTGGGCTCTTTTCAATATTTTTCTCATCATCTGCTTCACCATCAGCCTCCTTTTCACCATTAACATCATGATCAGATTCGGTTTCCTCATCCTCCTTAGAGGTGTCCTTGACAACATACTGACATGATTCTTCTCCTTCTTCTGTAGTCTCTGTATCACTGTCCTTCAAGACAGTTTCTCTCTTTGGTAGTTCATTTGGAGGGCTAGCTTCTCCATAAGAAATAACTTGATGAACATGACTAGCGGGTAAGTATGGGTCTCCTCCTTCCTCTACTGATGTCTCTTCCTCCTCAGCTTCATAATCACTATAGACTGGTTCTGGCTCATCTGGTCCCTGGCCAGGATCCCTCACATCCTTTGGTCTAGAAGGATGATCCACATGAGTATACTTGTCATAGATTTTTCCATCATCATTCACCCATTATTTCTTCCAAGGATTCCAACTGACTTTCAGGTATTTACAGACAGTTCTTGTAATACAGAAGTTGTCCTTAACCACTACTAGCTCATCCTGAGGTCCAGCTATCTTTTTCACATTTAGCATCATAGAAATTAGCTTTGAGAAAAACAGTGCATTTGATTTGGACTTCGGTCTAGTCATATCTTCCTCCTGAACCATAATCAATCTATATAGAATGATTCTCACACTGTGCTTCAGCAAATATAATAGATATATGTCTTGGAATCTCAAAGTAGAAAAATCTCCTCTTCTAGGACTGACAACATGCTCAATAAATCTAAACAATAGCTTATATTCTCCTTCCATCTCTACATAAATCACCTTTCTAGGGGTCCCATTTCCTGTAAGCTCCAGCAATGCATCTTCATATTTAAACACATCACTGGTCGAAGGTACAGACATTGAGTAGAATGCATAATCTCCTTCATGTGGAACTCTTAAGTTTCTAGTCCATTCCACTGATATAAGAGATACTTCTTGACCATTTACCAAAGATATCATTCTGCTTCCCAGCTCAGTCTTTTCAATGCGGAAAAAATCATAGAACTGGTTCACCAGCTCAGGATAGTAAGGTTCGTTGTTGCTCGCGAAGCACTCTGTCCAAACTTATTCTTCTAAAACCTTAAGAACCGAGGAATTTATCTCCATGATCCATTCTTCACACACTTATTTCTCAACGACAATCTCTCCCCTTGAGAGATGTGGGTTTACTGGATTCCTTCGAGCTATACTTCCACTTCCACTTCCACTGGTACTAGAATTCGTTACTTTCTGTCTTTTAACTTGCGGCTCATCACTCCCATCTGTAACCTGGGGTCTCTTGATGCGGGCCATTACAGATTCGAGGTTTAGGGTTTTGCGGCTTGAGAGGGTTAGGTTTGAGAGATTCGAACAGACGAGTTCACGGTGAGATTGAGTGAAGTCTAGACTCGGTTTAATATCATTTAGGATCCATAAATAAAATAAATCATATAAAAAAATTCGATGTCTCGGCTTTAAAGAATTTTAAAACAGCGCGGGATGTACCGGTAAAGTCTCATAACGGTGAGGTTTCTAACGGTGAGGTTTCTAACAGTGAGGTTTCTAATGGTGAGGTTTCTAACGGTGAGGTTTCTAATGGTGAGGTTTCTAAAGGTGAGGTTTCTAACGGGGAGGTTTCTAATAGTGAGGTTTCTAACGGTGAGGATTTCTAACGATGAGGATTTTTAACGGTGAGGATTTCTAACGATGAGGATTTTTAACGGTTTCAAGGGTAAGTTATCATTCCTAATTCATGTCTAATGAACTTAATCTTACTGAACATAAAGTATTAGTGAAAATATTGGCTAATTGAAGTATAGTGCCTATAAATTCAAGTGTTATATCACCTATTTGATAATGATCTCTTAAAAAGTGGTGTCTAACATCAATGTGTTTTGTTCTAGAGCGAGACACAGTGCTCTTAGATATGTTTATCGCACTAGTGTTGTCAGATACATGTTTAAAAACAAATCCATATTCCAATAAAGTGTGTTTCTTCCACATAATCTATGCACAGTAACTACCAGCAGCTATATACTCTGCTTCAATAGTAGACAATCCAACTGAGTTCTGTTTCTTACTACACCATTATACTAGGGACTTTCCAAGTAAATGACATGTTCTAGAAGTGTTTTTTCTATCTAACCTGCATCCAGCAAAGTCAGCATACAAATAACTTATTAAATCAAATGATTGTCCTTTTGGGTAAAACAATCCCAAATTAGTAGTATATTTAAGATATTTGAAAATCTTTTTAACAGCGAGTAACTGTGATTCATTAGGGTTAGCTTGAAATCTAGCACACATACACACACTAAACATAATATCAGGTCGATTAGTAGTAAGATAATGTAAACTCACAGTCATACCTCTATAATTAGTTTGATAAACTGGTTTACCAGTTTCATCAATATCCAATTTACAGGTGGTACTCATAGGTGTATCACTTCCCTTAATACTATCCAAACAAAAACGTTTTAATAAATTAGTAGTAAATTTACTTTGATTCAAAATAATTCCATCTTTAGTTTGAAAAATTTGAAAAACAAGAAAATACTTAAGCTCTCCCATTAAGCTCATTTCAAACTCATTTTTCATAAGCATTGAAAAATAAGTATATAAAGAATTTTCCGAAGATCCAAAAATAATATCATCAATATAGATTTGTACTATTAAAACATCTTTTGAAATCCTTTTTATAAAAAGGGTGGGATCAGCAATTCCTTTTGAAAATCCATTTGAAATATGAAAGTTTGAAAGTATTTCATACCAAGCTCATGGAACTTGTTTTAAACCATATAAAGCATTAGAATGTTTAAAAACATGATTTTGAAAATGAGGATTTGAAAAACCAGGTGGTTGTTCTACAAAAACATCTTCAACAATAAAACCATTTAGAAAATCACTTTTCACATCCATTTGATATAACTTGAAATTCAGATGTGATGAAAAAGCAAGTAAGATCCTAATAGCCTCTAATCTAGCTACAGGAGAAAAGGATTCTTCATAGTCAATTCCTTCTTCTTGATTGTATCCTTGTGTAACTAGCCTAGCTTTGTTTCTAATGATGTTTCCGGATTCACCAACATTGTTTCTAAACACCCATTTTTTGCATATGGTTAAAGTGTCCTTAGGTCTTTCTACTAATTTCTAGACTTTGTTTCTTTCAAATTTATTTAGTTTTTCTTGCATAGCAATTACCCAAAATTCATCATTGATTGCATCATTGATATTTTAAGGTTCTAACTGTGAAAGAAAAGCTTTATGTTCAACCTGATTTCATAGAGAAGCTCTAGTCTGTGTCCCTCTATCAAGATTTCCTACAACAGCATCTAAAGGATGGTTCTTTAGAGTCCTAGTTGGTCTAGAAAAGGTAGGAATAGAGATTTCAGGTTCATCTACAGGTAGGGGTTCAACAGAAGCAGGTTCTGGGAAATTTCCAGAACTAGATGTTTTAAATATTGGTCCACTATCATTATCATTAAGGTTCAAAACATATATATCATCTTCATGATTTTCAAGAGAGGTCTTAGGTTCAGGTGGATCACATTCATAAAATTTGATGTGGACATATTCCTCCACACATTTGGTTCTCTTATTGAATACTCTATAGGCTTTACTAGTTATAGAGTAACCTAGAAAATTCCTTCATCACTCTTTGGTGCAAACTTGTCAATATTGTCTTTACTATTAATATTAAAGACTTTGCAACCAAAAACACTGAAGTAGTTAACCTTAGGTTTCCTATGGTTCCTCAACTCATAAGGGGTCCTTTTAAGAACAGGTATGATCAAGACTCTATTGATAACATAACAAGCTGTATTTACAGCTTCAGCCCAAAAATAAACAGGTAGGTCATACTCATTTATCATAGTCCTAGCAATTTCATAAATGGGTTCTATTTATCCTTTCTACTACACCATTTTGTTGGGGTGTGCTAGGGGAACAAAATTGAGACTATAGCCTCTGTGTGAGAGGTAGGATTCAAACTCATGATTTTCAAACTCATGACCATGATCACTTCTCAAAGTTTTGATCATAAGTTCACTAATATTTTCTATATAATTTGAATATTTAACAAATTAAGAATGGTATTCACTTTTCTGAGCTAGAAAATATACCCAAGTATATCTAGAAAAGTCATCTACTAAGACATAGACATTGTGCTTCCCATTTAAACTAGAAACTCTAGAAGGACCAAATAAATCCATGTGAACCAACTCGAGAGGTTGAGAAGTTGACACTTCTTTCTTTGATTTAAAAGAAACTTTATGTTTCTTTCCCTTTTGACAGGGATTACAAACTATGTCTGCTGGAAATTCAAGTTTGGGTAGGTCTCTAACTAATTTCTTCCTAGCAAGTTTTATAAGTGAATTCACATTACAGTGTCCTAATATTTTGTGCCAAAGACAAGACTCTTTATGAAAAGCATTTAAGCAAATAATATTTGGCTTAGCTAATGAATTTAAATCAACAACATAAACAATTTCATTTCTTAAAGTAAGAAACACTAAAACATTTTTAGAATTAAAAACATTGCATGAATGATTTTCAAATGTAACATAAAAACCATCATCACATAAATGAGAAATACTTAACAAATTATATTTCAGTCCATCCAAAAATAAAACATTGGAAATCAATATTGAGTCAGTGTTGCCAATCTGGCCTATGCCGATGATTTTTCCTTTTGAGTTATCACCAAAGGTGACAAAACCTCCATCAACTCTGAATAAGATTTTAAAGCATGAGAAGTATCCTGACATATGTATTGAACATCCACTGTCCAAGATCCAGGTCTTTCTACAGGAGCTCTTTAAGAACGTTCCCTACAAAACAGATTTAGATAGGAAATGATTTTGGTACCCAGATTTTCTTGGGTTCGGACAGGTTAGCCAACAATACATTAGGTATCCAAATTTGTCTTATGGGTCTCATAAAATTTGTAGAATCAACAGATTTTGAAAGGTAAACCTTATTAGATCCGTAATTATGAATATAACTAGTTGAGGCATATAAATGTCCAGAACTAGAACTAGCAGTATTCTGTCCAGATTTAGGAATGAATTTAGTTTTGTTAAATTTTCTCTATCCTAGTTGGTATCCTATACCACTAGTGTATCTAGGTGCTATTTGTTTACCTAGCATCCGAGTAAGAGTATCTTTACCATTTTTAAAACTTTCTAAGTCTTTATTAAGTTGATCATTATATAATTTCAGTTCAGTGTTTTCTTTAAGAAACTGAGCATTATTTTCTATTTCAATAGCAAGATCAGATTTATGTTTAACAGTTAAAGCATATTGTTTCATTGAAACTTTGTATTTGTCTTTCAGCTCATTACAGGTTTCTTCTAAGATATCATAGTATTCAAACAGTTCGTATTTTGACTTGTTTTCTGAGTTGGAATCATCTCTAGAATAATATGAATTTAAAGCAGGAGTTTCAGATGTTACCTCGGATATGTTTTTCATGAAACACATATTTGCCTTATTTCTGAGTTCAGTTTCAGAAATTTCAGATTCAATGGAGCTATCCTCAGAAGCACTCCAAGTATCCTTCATGGATTTCTTGTACTTATTGTCCTTGTATTCATATTTCTTCTTGTACTTCAACTTTGGACAGTCTTCTTTTATGTGTCCTTTCCTTTTGCACTCATAGCAGACAACTTCCTCTGATTTTTTAGGTTTCTTCCAATCCGTTTTCCAATGTCCTTTGTTGTCATAATTTCAATTGTAGTTTGATTTTATGAAAAACTTTTTCTTCCTAAAAAACGTCTTAAACCTTCTAGAAATGTGAGCTATCTCCGCATCACTGTCAGAAGCACTTTCACTATCTTCACAGCTTGAACTCTCATTTATAGCTTGAAGCTTTTCATTATCTTTATTCTTTGAAGTTGAAGTCTTGAACGCTACAGAATTCTTTCTTGGTTCATCATCATCTTCTTTGTTCACTTTGAGTTCTCCTTCATACATCATCAGCTTTCCAATTAATTCCTTTACTGACAGTTCACCAATATCACAGGACTCTCTATTTGAGACAGAACTTCCTCTCCATCTTTCAGGTAGACATCTCAGAATTCTCATAATTTGTTCCTTTGATGGAACATCCTTTCCTAGAGAGATCATTGTGTTGAAAATTTTGTTGAACCTGAGATAAATGTCGGAAATGGGTTCATCAGTCTTTATCTTATAATTATCATACTTAATAGTATAAGTGTGCAATCTCATTTCCTTAAAATTAGTTGTTCCTTCATGAGAAATAGCTAAGGTATCCCCAATTTCATAAGCAGTTTTACAAGAAGATATTATATTAAATTACTCACCTCTTAAAGCACAATACGAGGCATTCATATCTTGGCAATTATTATTGTAGGCTGTCTCAGTAGCTTCATTCCAAGTAGATCTAATAGTAGTAGGAATTTTATATTCTGATTCTATAGCAGTCCAAATATAAAAACTCATGCTCTCTAAATGAATTTTCATCTTGATTTTCCACTGAGCATAGTTTGTGCCATTAAAAAATGGTGGTCTATTGGTAGAAACACCTTCAAGTCTGTTATCCATGATAACATACTTAAAGAAACCATTTTAAATAGATAAAAATTTAGAAATAACAGAAATTTTAAGAACATTAAAATACAACTAAAATCACAGTTGAAAAACAGAGTAAAAAATATTTTAAACAATCCTCTGATACCAAATTTTGGTCAGAGTGGACACTCAAGAGGGAGGTTAATTGAGTTCCAATTAAAATTTTTGTTTAAAAAATATTGTCTTAAAATCCCCCAAATAAAACACAGAATTAAACTATAGTGAATTTATATCAAAATAAAGGTTCTGTTAGGTTCTCAAAGGATTTATTATTTCCCAGTTAATCAAATCGGAAGAATTGATTAACATTTGAAACCAACTTACATATTTATCACTAATATAAACACTTGTGAGTTTAATTATCAAAGTGACTTTAAAACATTTTTGGTTTTAAAGTAGTTTGCAGTGGAATAAAAAAATAACATTGAAAATAAATAAGCACAACAGGTTTAACCAAGAGGTTCAGTCTCAAGATGAGACTTAGTCCTCTCAAAAATTTATATAAAAGTGATCCACACCCTGGATCGGGGTTCACAACAGTATGCAACTGTCCAGGTCCAATACCTCTACCACTGTTATCCGTGGGAACAAAAAAAGCAGCTCCAGCTGTCCAGGTCACACACGACCTCTACCACTATCCCACTGGGAAATAAAAAGATGTAAGAGTTTGAGTGAGGATTTACAGATCCTCTAGTTAAAGTACAAGAGACAGTGTGTGTGTAAAATACAGCAGATAACACACACTGCTCAAAATGTAAAAAGTAAATCACAGAGACAAATATTTAGAGTTTTGAAATGGATCTAGTGATTTTTGTGTAGCTGTGGACTCCTTTGGATTGATCAGAATTAGATCTGAGTCCTCTTCTGGTTTTTGTTTGGAAAATAGAGTGTCGTCTGCTTCCTTGACTTCTAGGTGTAGAGACAGAGGAGATAGTATTCGATGAAGTTCTTGTGTTATGTTCTCGTTCTCAGCTCTTCACTGGTATGCAGTAATGAATGAGTTCTTCATGTAAGTTCTGTCGTCTCTTTGCCTTCAAACTCAGGTGTTCTTCCAGCACACCTCATGGTATGTATGTCTCTATATATTCATCTATTCATTTCAAACATTTCAGTAGGACATACTACTTTATTTAAAGCACGAGCTCCGACAAAAGATGATTTACTTTTTGCAGGTACGAGGTACAGTTTCCTGACAACCAACAACACACATTAAATAAATGTCAGTGTATTAAAATATACCTGATATGATCGTTGGTTAGATTAAATAATGATAAAGAAATTATAGAAGTGTCGAGTTCTGTTTCTAGAACGGTATATTTGGATATCGGTAGGTAGATGTCACGGTAGGCCTGAGTAACGGTAGCTTCTAGTGTAATGGTAGACTTGAGTAACGGTAGCCTTTCTATCGATAAACTTTTTATATCTGTAGGCTTAGTAAATTGGTAACCTTCCGCATATCGGTAGACTTGTATATCGGTGACCTTCGAGTATCGGTAGGCTTTGATGTAACAGTAACCTTTTTATATATGTATCGGTGGATCTGTCTTGTATCGGTAGATCTACAACGGTAAGTATGTCTTTTATCGGTAGCTGTTGGTCTGTATTGTATCAGTGGACTTCCTTTGATAACAGTAGCTTCAACATATCGGTGGACTTGTGTGTATCGGTAGCTCTATTCTGTAATGGTAGCTATTATATGTAACTGTGGACTTTAATGTAACGGTGACCAGTCTGCATCGGTAGCTCTCATATAGCGGTAGACTTAACTGTATCGGTAGCTCTGTTCTGTTTAAGAATTCTATTGGCAGAACAGGTTAAGTCAGAGTGTACAAACATCCGGTAGCCGAAATACTAATATTTAAAAATAGAACAATAGAATAATACTTAAAGAAAATAAAAATCTAGATTCCCAAATAAGTATTTAACCATTTATCAACTTAGGATTAAGAAAATATAAATTATCATAATTGGGATTATCAAAATATAATAAAGCAACTAGATTCTCAGAGGGTTCAACAATCTCCCCCTTTTTGATAATCACAACTTATGCTAAGAAAATTGAAATAGTATCATAGGAAAAAGTGGAAAAGAAATTAGCATTAGAAGAAAAAGGTTATTTTGTTTTGTTCAGAAAAAAACTTCCATATTCCCCCTCCCTTTAATATCCAGATAATTCAAAAATGCTTCGAATGTCAAAAAAAAACTTGGACTAATCCCAAGAAACCACTACCTAAGCCTTATCTATGTCCACTGACACACCTTTTTTTGAGATGATGTGCTTAAATAATTGTACCAGATCAATCCTAAGTTGAAACATAGAAAACTTGGTTTTTAACTAATGCTCTCTCAGTGTTCTTGGTACGGGGTCAAGATGTTGGGTAGGATCTTCACGAGTCTTGGATTATAGTAGGTTTTTCTCAGTAAACATCACCACAATCTGATCTACATACAGATGAAATATTATGTTAATCAAATTCATAAGCACTACGGGTTCATTTTTCAAACAAAACAGCATTATTAAAAACTCACAAGGGTCATACCTACAAATGAAAGTAATCCTCGGTATATAAAATGTTCGTACCCTCTACTGATGATAACTTGTTCTCAAATATATCTATGAGAACACACAAGATCCATGAAATTTTTCAAAATAATCATCGATACGTGGAAGAGGATATCAGTTCTTTAAATTCATTTTGATCAACTTTCGGTTGTCAACAGATAAGAATAAACATCTATCAGCCTTCTTTGAGAACAAACCATGTGACCCCAAATGCACCGTACATGGATTAATAAATCCATTCTTCTCCAACTCCTCTAACTGAGTCTTAAGATATTGAATCATATTTGGTTCCATTTTGTGTTGTGGAAATGATACTAGATCATCCCATGACTTGATCTCCACAATGAATTCCACATCTCCCTCAGGTGGTAGCCCTAAGACGTCATTAGGAATTGCATCCTGAAATAGTTCCACTACTTATGGAAGGATATCTTTTATAACACCCCCATTATCAAAAAATAGACTATAAAAATGGGGTTTGAAATCTCCCAATGGCTAAGTAGTTGTCCCGGCTCGGCCGACATAAATATCACACTCTCCCTGAAGAATATACTAGTCACCGCTAAGAGACACTACGGTTAATCTCATAGGGTAACAATTGATGTGGGATCTGTGTGTGAAATTCCAATCCATTCCAATAATCACGTTGAATCTGATCATATATAGAACATAGAGATACCATAGTGAACTATATTTCCCAATCTCTATTGAACACCACTTTCATTGATAGATATTTTAAGATCGTACTCCCAATAGTGTATCAAACAAGAAACTCGCTAAAGTTGAAGCTACTCGAATAGCACCTATCACTATTGATTGTCCAACCTCGCTATCCACATGTATTTGTTGTATTGCATGTAACTTTTCTTCCCCTTATCCCTATGATGTTGTTTGACCCCCTGAGTAGCACAACTATTTTGATGTGTCCACTCCTTCCTAAAATTACCACATCCAATATCTATACCACCTTGTAATGTTGAACTCTAAATCGTAGCCTGGTTTGGTGTAGAAGATACTCTTATCACACCCTAACTCTGCTCGGATGATCCTATAGTACCAGTCTGTTGTTTCCACCTACAGAAATTCTTCTAGATGTCTCATATTTCTGCATGATCGACACTCCACTAGTTGTCTGGAATAATGATGATGATAGTGTACTGAACTACCTCCCTGATGCCATGTCACACCAGTAAGGTCCTATCAAATGGACCCTCTAGTTTATATACTCTACTTCCAACTACCTTGGCTTAAGTTGTCATAATGAAACTTCCTTCTCTCAAATGTCGCATCTACTGATCATCCTATAAAAACTACCGATCTATTACTAGAATCCTCCCTTAGGATTCATTCAACTATGCGAGGCTGATACACCGCTTTCGAAAACTTTTTCAACTATAATATATTCTCCTCAGACTAATTATAACACTTATGTCCATCCAAAAAACATTTTCACAAATAGGATTCATCTCATACTATCTTTGGATAAAAGTGTTGTAGATCTATTTAGCATCCATCATAATCCATCACAGACATTTTCTTATAGTTCAGATGCATGAACTCAGTTTCTTTATCTTGTCTCAACAACTGATGATAAAAGTGTTGCAAGAACATCTCCAAGAAGACCTTACATAACATATAGTTAGTATGTCCAGTTCACATCTGAATGTACCACCTGTGATACACTAATACCTATAGTATATAAATAGCCAACTTGACCCTCCTCTCATCCAGATTCTCCAAATTTGAATTATTGTCTCTGTAGACTCAACCTAGAATTCATCTCCCTATGTTCCACCATCTCCAGTAAATGTTTGAGGGTTCTATAACTGAAACTACAAAGTCTACTCAGATATAATTTTCAAAACTCTCCCTAGGTCTCTTTCCATGAATTGTATAATGTGAGTGATATTCTATGAAAACTAATCCCCTTATTCTTCATCTATTATAATCATTGCATGATGTTCCATAAATGGAATATCATTTCTAGACATGACCCTCAGTTGTCCCCTCAACAACCATCATAGAGGAAAACTATCTACAATTCCAAACAAATATCTCAGATCTCATAACACAACCATAAAAAATTTATGTAAGGGAAAATAATCAGAAAAATCCATTTCCCCTACCTCACCACATAGTCTAAACCCGGGTGTTACCACTACCCTTAACTGTCTTACAGCTAAGTTTTTGATAACAAGGGTAAACACAATATCATAATTTAGTTTCTTATTTAGACACCCACTTATTCTGATTTTCATCATCCTATAATCCTACCCAATTCATTTTATGTCTCATTTTTCATTTTATTAATCTCACAGTAAGGAAATAGTTCTAGTTCAACAAATTTCCTACAACTTGTTTCCCCATGTGTGCATAAAATTATGCATATCACAATAACCATGAGTGACTAGAATAATGCATGCAGACTCTACTCTCAGTCCATTCAACTCCATGAATCAATATTAAAAAAATCCTTGAATAAATAATCATATCACACCACGAATGTGAAAACCAAGGTGAAATTATATTCAATTATAAGTTCAAACATCAATAACAACAATCCGACCCAGAGTATTGGGGTTTCCCCCGTACATGGGTTTGAAAATCCCATGAATGAGTTCATTACCAGGCCTTGAATATTTATAGTCTCATGTATAAATTTCAAAAAATAGTAAGACAAAAGAAAAAGAAGGAGAATAGGAGATCTGTTAACACTTTCGTAACATCCCGACCTAGGTGCCCCATGACGGTGCCCCTATTCAGTTCGCCACAAGACCTCAAGAGCGCCACCCCGTACGCTAGAGTCTTCTGAATAGCAACGATGGTATGATAATTCATTATTGGGGATACACTATCCTAGTTTATCATATTAAAACAATAGAATAAATAAATAAACAAACTCATAAGAATATATATCACCAGAAAATTAGTCATTTCACAGGATTTCAAAACAAGAAAGAAGTACTCAACTGAAAGGTAAAACATGATATGTAAATATAATTGTCAAGATTCTAATATGAAATGGAAAATGAAGACCCAATGACTCCCAATGTGGGACCCAAAGCATGGCTGGTTCCCTCCTCCATGCTCCATCCCTAATCAGCCACCTATCCCAGGGCCTTTGCTCTTATCCAGTCCCACCACAATATAATCTATTTTTGTAGCGATTAGAAAGCCCGAATAGGGTGTGAGTACAACATAGTTGGGAACCACCAATATGGTCTAAAACAAGTCCATTAAAAAGGTAATGTTTGTAGATTTTTATGAAATATGAAAAATTAATACATAACCAATTATTACATAATCATTTATTCATATCTAGCAACATTAACTTCAGGGTTCCCAAGGATACCTGTACCTCAAAATTAACTTTAACTCATATAAGAGCCCAAAGTGTTCCCTCGGTAATACCATATCTTAATACCTTCTGCATTCTATGGAATGAACTATTCAAAGGTGCTATGATATCTCAAGACCTGATTTGACTCATTCCAGTGTATGAATATTCTCTTGTGAGGACATAACTCAAGGTTCCATTACTTTCATTTTTTAATTTCTCATTTAAAATCCAAATTTCCAAAGTTATCAATATTATAAATGTATATAAGATTACTATATTATGATGCATACTCATCAATAGAAAGACCATGTCCCGATTCTCTTTACTCATATGTACAATGACCATGTTACCATCTATACTTCTTAGTATAGAATAACCATGTTTCAATTCTCATAACTCATAAATATGATGACCGTGTCACTAATTGAGTTTCTGAATTTTGAATAACCATGTTCTCATTATTTTTCTCATAATTAATTCACCAATTAAAAATCCACCCCAATCTCATTACTAAATCAATAATTAGTAAAACACATTCATTATTATTAGTTAAGTCAACAAATAACTGTGTGCTTCAAATAATTAATTAATTCATTAATAAAGTAATCAATATCACAATTAATAATACATAATTAATTTTAAAGAAATAATTATCTCATTATAATATCATATTTCAATAAATAATACTACAATTAACTATCTAGATAATATTTTCAAATGAACATAATTAATCCACCATTAAATATCTTAACCTAACCATTTCAATATCTCATAATTAGTCCCCTAAATAATTATCTAGAATAAAACCATAACTATTATAATAAATTTCATTAAATTAATTATCTAATATGGAATCCCTTTATCATCAAATTTAATTCCACAATTAATCACTAATTTTAATAAAGCATAGAAAACTCTATTATCCATTCTAATTAACCCATTTTAAAAAAATCAACTAGTAAACGATGATAGAAATTATTCAATATTGAATATAAATATGAAAACCACAACTATGGGAATTATATTTAAACTACCTACTATGATTCTTGGATAGAAGTTTTATTACTAGAAAATTCCCAAAATCATAACAAGACAACGTCATTGATAATATTTCTGGATCAAAATCGTTGAATAAAAATGAAGATCAAAGACATCAAGATCTCATAAATATTTATCTAGATCCACAATGCTAGATCTAAATCTCACCACATAGGTTTACATCAAAGTAAAGAGAGGGACTATTCCATGAAAACCTCAAGGAAATATAGAAGAGAGAATAAGGAAAGCATTTGGATGAAATCCACCTACTAGAAAAAGAGAGGATCTTCAATTATGGATTTCAATCTCAAAGAATGGTGTTTTTAAGGCATTATAATCACATAAAATTGATCTAAGAACCTTTTAATATACTTATGAAAGTAAAACCATGAGTTAGGGCACCGTAGAAGGGGAAACATGTTAGTAAAAGTTGAAAACATGTGAGATGCACAATTTTTACATCTCACTATCGGCCCACACAAGGTTTAGTTGCAGGGTTTTATAAACCATGTAGTAACAATGCATTAGTCACTCCTTCAAGGGGAAGCTTAGATAAATATCTCACATGGTCTATAAAAACCTTGTGTTGACTATACCAATCATATGGCCTCAATAGACTAGATAGAACATAGTTTATCTTCGAAAGACACATGGTTTGTACAAACCATGTGCCGACCATTCACAACCTCTTTTCTCAAATATTTTATTAGAATCCACCCAAACACAACCCTTTTCAAAATTCTCATCAAAGGTACATAACTAAAAAACAAAAAATTTCTTGAAATCACGCCTGAGATAACTCTAGAAAAGGTCGGGATCTAACATAACCCCTAGGCCATGGGTGGAGTTATGTAACGATAAATTCGATGTAATGTTGGGATTCTTGAATTAAATTATGGAAGTATTTTTACAAATGTAATTTTTGGTTTCATAAATTATGAACAACTCCGGATTTAGTTATGGTTTTGATCAATATATGAATTTATTAACATACATGATAAGGATACCATATGGGGTTAATGTGTTTATGATTGGTCATAGGTTCAAAGTCTTAGAAACCAATATTTAGCTTTTATGTGATTGGTGTTTACAAATATTAAAAATATTTTTGAGATATTTAAAAGAATACAATTTAATTGTTTAGTATAATAAAAAGTTATTTTAGGAATAATTCATTTACATTTTTTTGAAATAATATTAATAGTATTAATATCCTTTATGTTTTATTTTAACATTAACGTTTTAGTGGGTATATGTCATTAAAATTTGGTAATGTTTTTTATTTTATATTAATGTGTTTTTTGATAAAGGAAATCCCATATATTGGGTAACAACTCATAACATCCAAAAATGTCATGAGGACCGAACCCACAACAAAAGAAAGATATTTTTTTACATATACCAATAACCTATGAGTTGTTATGGATACTATGTCATTGTTTTTAGTTAAAATATTTTAGAAATTAATATTTCTGATGAACTAGTTGTGTTACTATTTAGTTTATTAGAATAATTTAGTATATTTGATAAATTGTGATAACCATATGGATTTTGGGTAATATTAATTTACATAATAAAAGTCACTTCCATATTTTATGGATCTTTTGAATTTTTAAAAGTAAATTTTAGTGTATTTGTCCAAAAAAATTCATTTATGATTATTCAATTATTAGAGTAAGTGATGAATTTTATATTTACCAATGCACAACCAAATGATGAAATTTTGTTTACAAATTAGGAACTTATCATGTATATATATTTCCTTATAATCATAGACATAAAAAAATTCCTCAACTTTAGAAAAACGATCTTGAAGAAAAAATATTATCGGTTTAAATTCATGTAGGATGAATAAAATGGTCCTTTAAAGAATCACCTATTTAATGTTTTGAGGTTCTTTACATCCCATTGATCATTCACTATATTTTTATCAATGAAATCTATCATTCTATCTAATTATGTACCATATTATTCTATGTAAAAATATCACCTTACACCAATATTCTACTACTTATAAACCTATTTATTTTCTTTTCCATAGGACCATATACATAACATTCTCTCTAATTAAAAGAATATTTTATTAACCCTTTTTACGATGTGGGATTTCAATAAAAGGAATTTTAATATTTTAAACTGTTGATTTCTGAGAGAAAAATAAAACATCAAGGATATAATTTATTTAATATTGAGAAAATATAATAACATAGAATTATAAAATAAGGAAATTGTATTTGATATCATATTCAATAAGTTGAATGAAAATTATACAATCAACACATTATATTTTATTAAATTTAATCTCTTCGATAGCTTATTGTACATCAAAACCAGAGTGTAAATGAACCATAATATAAATCAAATTATAACCTTATCATTAAATTGATAGGTGTTAATAACAAAAAATAAATTTTCAACATTATGGTTATCAATTTTTTAGAAATTAAATATGAATCATTTGAATGAAAAACAAATTCTTTCTAAAAAAATTTATTTTTTATAAAAGATGGTTTAGTTTCTCTTTACACAAAAACATAAAATTAATATTTACCACCTTTATAATATTTATTTTACTAAATGAACATAATTTTTGAAATCATCATATAAAAATTAATTATTATTTTTATAATCTCATGAAAAGATAAATTTTTTGATCAATACTAAAAAAATACTGATTTTTATCAAGAATGTTCATTTCCTTTAAAGATTTTAAAGACATAAGAATTGTTTTAAGATGTTTTTAAAAACATTATTAGATGATTTATATATATATATTTATATTAATTTAATTTCATTTAGATCAATTTATTAATTTTTCTAATTGAACAAATATATAAAAATTCCAATATTTTGAACATTTTTTCTTTGAAGAAATGATATATTTTCATCTCTATAGGATTAATTTGAAATAAAAATAATCTAATTATGTGAAATAAATTTGGTAAAAATGATTTAATTTCATTTATAGTAATAATTTATCTTTTATAAAAAGTAAAAATAATTTTATTTATTTATTTATGGAAACTGAAAAAATTAATTATTCTAGTTAAGGTAAAAAACAGTTTACCAAGGGGCTAATATAAATTGATAAGGGTTACATTGAACTAAAAACTAGTAAAAATTGTATTTAATGACCATATTTTGAACTTATAATTTATGGTAATCTATAATAATAATTTTTTGTCATGTTTCCATGTGGAAAACATGGGCACAACTTTTTTTTCAAATATTTAAAGTGTGTCCTTCACCTTACCTATATAAGGACACCCCCTATCATCTCTTCTTCACACCATAAAACCATTTTGGTTCATTAATAACCTTATTAAATAACTTCTAAAAATACATACCCTAATCATATAATCCTTTTTTGTTATAAATCAATGCTTGGTGTACTTTAGGTTTAACCTTAATGTAGTTCACTAATAAGAGTTAAATTTCAAACTATGCGTTTAATTTATTTGTTCTTCCAAATCCTTAACTATTAATAATTTATACTCGAAAAATAAAAATTGTATATGAAATATAATTTGAGAGTTTTACTTTAATTTTATGACATATATCCATCTCTTCTTCCAAAAAATGGAAAACAATAATTTCTCTCGTGTGTACGAAAATCTACCACCTCAAGAACATAAGTGACATGTTTTCCATTCACAGCTCTCATGGAAGATTATATTGATTGATAAAAAGTGTATATATTGATTGTACTTTATAAAATTATGATAGTCAATTTATTGTTTAAATGGAAGATGTGTTAATTTATTTACCATTAAATGTTGATTATGATTATTGATTCATGGATATTTCTATTGTACTTAACATGTACTGATCATTTTAGATGACCCTAATTTGTCCTCATTCACAAGAGTCCATGAAGTGTACTATGAATGATATAAAATGATGTACTATATGGCGTAATGTTATTTAAAAAAATTTATTTTCTAATTTTTTTTCAAATGTAATTTGATAATAATGTATGTAACGGGATTACCAAGACTATTAACTAGTTTTTCCAATAAGGATATGATTCCTTATATCAGATTCCAATTAGGTAATGCATACACCAGATCTAAGCTACTGGGTTCAGGGTCACTATAGGTTATGAAGATGAATTTTAGAACCTAAAAATTTAGGGCTAAATAGAATTTAATGTATTAATTATTTATAATAAATCAAACATGTAATACTATAGTTTTTAAAGAAAATTTCCAAATTAATTAAAGATATTTGAATTAACACAAACCCTTACCATGGTCCTGATTCACTCTTTATAAGTCCATACCATCATGGATATTGAAATTAATTTTATTAGAAATATTTTTCAAAACCTTATCCATCTATATAAACATTACCAATGAAAATTTAGTATCATATGTTAAATATTTTGTTTTCTGATGTTGTTTATATTTGATGGTTTGGTCAATTTCTACATAACAAATTTTCTATTCTGACCATGTTTAATGTTGTCTTAGAATTACATTAAAATCTCTATAAATTTAGGGTTTTATGTTCTTTATTATTATATTAGAATAATATTTAAATATATACGTTCCGTTTTTAATTGAACTTAGATTATTTATGGTACTCTAATATGTTCATTTTTGGTTGTTGAGTTATCTACGAATATTAATTTTAAAAATAATTTATATAATGTAAAATATTATCTTTATATAAAATTTATAGTTTCATAAATATTAATTTTTACATTAAATGTATTTTTAAATATACCTATCATAGGTGGTTATTGAAAACGAAGCATGCTGCTTCATGGTGGAAGTAATCCGCACGTTCACATTATCAAAGTTCTTATTTTTTTGTAGTTGTTAAAAAAATAAGGTTTTTTCCATTAATATAATAATATATAAGTATACTAATTACACTCGGTGAATTTTATTACCATTTTATTATTTGATTGGTATAGATTGATTTAGAATAATTTGATAAGGATTTAGTTGTACTCACTTTTGGGGAATGTACTTTCTCATTATAGTCTCCTTGGAAATGAAGGGATTAGGAAAACATATTTTGACCATGGAAATTAGGTATTAAATGCGATTTCTACTATGGGAAAATTTGGTAGGGTTTCCATGAAATTTAAAAGCCTATAAGTATCATTGATAACGAATAGTTGATCTCGTTTTATAAGTGAAGAAAAATGAATCTTTTGTGCTCACACATTATATTCCAATAATGTAAAGATACTCTTTAAGGATAAATGGTTAAAAATGTGATAAATAATGACTTTTAGAGTGATACAATGATTATAAAAACTCCAAAACCATTTTACCACGTGTTTTAAACGTGTTTTATTCCTTTTACCATATGATTTTTATTTATTAAAATTTCTATTTTTACCTTGGTAACTTTTTTTACCTTAAAAGTTTATTTTCCATTATAATGATAAGTTAAAAAATATAACCAAATTTTTATGTCATAAACATAAATTTCATCTCCATGTAATCTATTTCAATTATTAACTATTATAAAATTACTTTCAACATTTTAATGTTTAATATATAGAAAATGTATTTTGTAAAGAAAGTCATATTTACCATTGAGTGTTATTAATATAATTTAGTGTTGATTACCAATTAAATATGTGATTTTATATTTTTAAATATTTTTATTAATAAAAAAATTTCATTATATAATATATATCAATTTAGATTATTAGATGAAAATTACACACATCTAATTAATCAAATCATCAAAAATAACCCTTTCGCTATTATCGTAGTAATTAAATTTAATCATTCAAACATATTAATATTCTTAAATATAATATTGACCATATTAAATAACAAAAAAATGTTGATATAAAATATTAAAGTCATTTTCTTGACAATTTTGTATGCGATGGTAACCAATTTTCAATATAAGTGAATAAAAATTGTTTTCAATGTAAAATATGACTTATGTTTCCAAAATGTTAATCATTAGTTTTATAAATTTTAAATAATATTTAAAAATGATATATTTTAATTTATAAATTTTTTTATAAAATTATTTTCAAATAATTTACATCCTAAAAGTGGTGGTATCAACAAAATCGATATATTTTTAAATTTCACCTAAAAAATCATTCAATTTTAAATAAAACTCAATAATTAATCATAAGATAATATTAACCTGTTTAATCCAAAAAATTAAGTTTATTTGTTAAAAAAAATTAAAAAAATTATAAATACAGATTTTAAATTATGATACAATATGAAAGAAAACACTACATTTATTAGAAATGACCTTTTTAACCATTATGTGTCTTTATTTTTATTTCACATAAAATCATAAATTATTGAGTATTGATCTATTATATTACAAATAAAAATATTAAATATTGTCACAAACCTTTAACCATGATCATTTTAATTTATTAAGTTAAAATTCAGTACCATTATTTAAATTGATCTTTTAAATCCATCCTTTTTAAAATATTAACCAATGAAAAATTATAATTTGTTATTATTTTAAAGGATTGTTATAATTTTATATACAAATAATTATATTTATCATATAATTTAAATATATTTCTTTTCATTTTACTCAATTATTATATTAGTTTGGTGTTGCGTGTGACACAATCTATTAAATGCAATACTAATTTAAATGATCCAAAATCTCAGGTACTTACATTAAACCCCCTTAAATTAATTGCATCCTCGAAATATTAATTTTTACTCACTCATGAAGGTAGGTGAGTGTATTATTAACATATTCTTCATTCTAGATATAATATCTAATAGGATATCTACCTTAATCTCTTTGGTTATATCATGTTAGTTTTTATTCCTCAAACAACATTCATCATTCATAAAATCTTGTACCCCATTATATATATATATCCTAATAATATATTCTCTATAACATACCTTTAACATAATAATTTGAAGCTCAAAGACATTATTCCATAGTAAATTCATATATTCCAATAAAAATTAAAATTATCATCAACCAACACATCATAATGTCAGACCCTAGTCAATATATATATTAATTTAAAGAATAAACATTACCAAAAATATCATGGATCACATTTTCATTTATAATTTAATCAATTATAAGGAAACCCGTACTATCTAATTTAGTTGTCTAAAAATAATTATCTTATAATACGTCAATATAAATAATATGTAAAACCTAACATTTTTCCATAACTCAATCATGTGTTCTCTGATAGATATCTGAAAAAATATAATCATGTCATAAATTAAATTTTCGTGATTATTGATACCATTTAATTTATGTTTACAAACTATTATAGAAGAAACAATTAATAATAATTCTTATAGGTTTAATATAATCCCCATAAATTTTGAATATTCTAGAATATCATTGATAAATATAAACCCCTATTGGGAATCATTACGAGTATCAATATTTAATTTATATAATGATATTAAGATCTCTATTTTAACCGAGACTACGAAACTCACCATTTCTATTATAACATGAGTATAATAAGATAATAATCCATTTATGTATGATCCATTATTCAGTTATAATACAAAATTATATCTATATACAAGAAATTCTTAGCTTATCTTTTGGATAGAATTTCATTAAATACAAAATAAAAAAAGGTTATGATAATATCCAAAATATATATATTAAAACATCATATAGAATATATTTTCCCCTATGTTACAATTTATTTTTTTAAAATAGATAATATTATTTCAAAAAATAACTCACTTTGATCAATACACAGTTATCTATGGTCATTGTTTAATTAGGTTATCTAATCTAATATGTTAAAATCATACTCAAATCATTATAATGATTCATTATAGAGAATGAAAATTAATAATGGGATATCCCTACAGAGTGTATAAATAGGTTGTCAGTATTTTGAACACTCATCATACATCAAAATGAAGGTTTAGTTCAAACACACTCAGCCTTTTTTTAGTTACTACCCCTAAGTTTATCTATGCCACATCCACATCCACATTCCAATATCCAAATAGTGATTTAATTTGTTGGATTTCCACACAATCCCTATTTGAAAAAATATTAAAGATTTTATCAAATACAGATAATAATCCCATAGAATTATACATATGGTTTTCAAAAAATTTAACTTACGAAAATCACTAAAAAATAAATATTACCTAATAAAACCATATTCTTTGTCAATTCTCTTGAATTTATTATCAATTTTAGCTTATCAAACATTAAATTATCCTCAAGTAATATATTAAGCTCTAATGTAATCTAAACTGTTCTCTGATTCCAATTTTAATTCCCATGGATGTATAAATCACAATTAAATGACATAAAAAAATATTTAATTATATTAATTTGCAATACATTTTAGTATTAGTGTTTTAAAGAGTTAGAAAAAATTATAAACCAATAAATTATATATATTTTTAATTAATGGATGTTTTTTACACTATATAGTAACCTTATTTGTCTATAATAATTCGTCAAAATCTCAAATTAATCCTCATCATAAGATAATATACTATACATTTCAGACCTTTCATGTGATTATAACCCATGGAAAAAGAATTATAAGGGGTGGGCTCAAACTCTAAGTAAGGGTAATCATAATAGATAATAATTAAAGATTATAAGTGATCATATAATGATTATTTGTTTAAAATAAAGATACATAACAAAAAAATACTCAAAAAACATTTATCTTAATACATGAATCATAATGTGTAGAACACACAAAAAAATATAAATAATATGCCAAGGCTATCCACCATTCCATTCACAACATAGTATTCTTAGGATAATCAATAATGTACTATATTGGGACTTCAAATATCATTTGGTACACCCTTTAATCTTGGGAAAATCATATGGTGTACCCTTTTCTTAAGTAAATCTTCCCATGTACCCTTTTTCTTTGGAAAATCCTCTCATGAACTGTTTGTATTGGGATAAATCCACCCACGTATGGTTTTCCAAGGGATAAATCTTCCCATGTTCCATTATAAAATTTTGAAATATTAAATTTTCCAATTCACTAAAGGGATATATAGAGACCTTAATTCCAATAATCCATGCCCATACATACCACATTGAATATATCATTACATATATTATGAATATTGTTGGGAATAAAATTGGTTTCCTATAGTTTTAAAATGTAATAACATAATGAAATAATTTATAATTCCATTAATTGTAAAAAACTAAAAAGCCCATGGAAAATAAGTTTATATCTAAAGTTATTTAGAAATATTCTAGGTAAATAAACATAAATCAAGAAAAACAATATTATAGTTTTTACACAATATATTGAACGGTTATATTTTTATGTTTATAATTTCTATAATAAATTATATATGAATTATAGACTAACAACGATAAATTATTAAAATTTAAAACATGTTACTCATAAAGGAATGACATTGGAATAATAGTTATTCAGATTAATAGTGGATGTATTGTAAAGATTAATTTCATGTTCAATTTTATATTTGATAAAAAACATTTCATAATTCATTAAATGATATAATTATGATGGTAATCTTTGAATAATGTCTTGATATATAATAAGATATGTCAAAGGAAAATAATATGGATATAAAATTATTTTTATGAATTTTAGAAATATAAAATTCGGTAACAAAAAAAATTAATATATTTTAAAATAATTTTAAAATAAATATTTTATAATAGTATATGAAAAATAATTTACATTTTGATCCCTTAAAACATAGATAAAATGTATTATATAAAGTAAACAAATATATCAGAATTAAATGTTCACATGAAAACACTAAAATATGTTCATTTAAAAATTCATATGATAAACTCTAAGATTATTTTTTTTAAAAAAAAAATCAAGAAATTAAAGGTAGTTAATAATGAATTTTACAATTTTTTAAAAAATATTGGGACATATATAGAGTGTGGTGTTTAAGATAAAAATATGATTATAAAAAGTACCTTTTTATTTCTAAGATACTATTGTTGATAACCATATCATCTGAAATATTATACAACTTACTATTTAAAATAAGATAAATTAGGGGAAATACGACCAAGTATAACCATATAGGAAGGAAATGATTGGGATATTTTAATGTAGCTCTAAAAAATTCCCTAGAAGGGTTACCACATTTGAGTGATCTCTATTTTAAAATTATGTTAGGGAAGGAAACCATACGACTTGAGTAACATTTCAATAGAAAACCCAATTGAATGAGAAATATATTGAAATGGAACTTAAAATAAAATTATTAATATATAATTCATTATATAACATAAAATAATTTATTATATAAACCATATAATAGTAAATAAGAGAATAAAAGGAAACATGTCTCAAGAAATAGGAATTTAGACCATGACTTCCATTTTAGGTATCATAATATTTGTGTTAAGAATAATTAAACAAAGTGGTTATAAGAAATAATTTTTGAATACCAGAAAAACCAATTACTAAATATATTTCAAATTAATAATTAGGTAGAATAAATAAAAGTTGTAAAAATATAGTTCAATTATAATGTTTGTAACTCAGTGGATAAAAATCCGGTTAGTACAAACCATTACCTTGCTCTTGATTTGAGTATAAATGTGCCTATTTTCATGAATGATCAAATAAATTTTATTAAATAACTTATTTGAAACCTTATTCATATTAATTTAAATTAATAATAACTATTTAGTATTATAATTTAGTTATTTATTATGTAGTTTTTTCCTATTCTGTTTATTTTAGGTGGGTCAGACAATTTCTATATAACTATTTTGGTATGTTGACCATGGTTATTTGTGTTATATTATAACTTAATTATATAAGGAATTATATTATATTTCAATCATTTGTTATTATATTGTATTTAAATTAATACAATTATATTGGTTTTGATGGAATTCACTCATATTAGGAAAGGTACTAGGACATGATCATTTTAGGTGGATAAGCATATAATGGCTGTTTATTATTAATATTACATTTATAATTCCAAATAATTTATTTATACAATGATAATTACTCAAAAATTTTATGTTTTCCCTTAAATTAATTTTGATGACATCCATGTTAGGTGGTTTGGGGAAAAAAATCTTGCCGCAATGTGGAAGCAATATTCCTCACATATACATGACTGATATCCTTTTGTTTTTATTAATTGATTGATTGGAATAAATATGTGTTATTACATTGATATAATATCCCATAATTATATTACTGATACTGATATCATTATGTTGGTATGCTTAGGATTGTTTTGGAAGATAAAATTTAATAAGAAAAGCTTAAGGATTAATTAAGACTCATTTTGGGATATTGAACTTTATCTTGATAAAATCCATGAAAATGAAGGGATTTAGAAAACTTATTGTGAACAAGAGATTTAGGTCAATCATGTGATTCTAGAAATAGATAATTTTATTGGTTTTTAGAGTAATTTAATAAGGGATTTATAACTTTGACTCAATGGAAGTGATTTAGGTTTTAAAGTGAAGAAAATTGAATATTTTTGAAGAAAAATTATTTTTAAACAATGGAATGACACTATTCATGGTTCAATGGACCTAAAAGTGAAAAAATATAAATTTTGGGTTGATAAATGGTAAAAAATTCCCATATTACCCAATTTCCCACTTGTTTTTAACATGTTTCAAGCCTCTTACAACATTATTTTTATTTTTGACATTTTTTACCTTAATAAATAGTTTTCTTCCAATTTTTTTATGTTTCATTAAAAAATTACGATTACAATTATAAAAAATATATTTTCTAAACCAATATTTTCTATCATTATAGTATTATTTAATTTCTGAATAAGAGAAAATTATCTTTTAAAGTATAACACTTAAAATATTGATAAACTATTTTCTAGAAAATTGGTTTTTAGAAAATAGTGTTCCTAATATTATTTAATATTGAATATAAATCGAATGAGTTGTAATATATTTATATATGTTTTTAAAAATCACATAAATATTACTTTTTAAAATAGAGCACTGTTATTTTTTTGAAAATTATTATGAAATATTGTTAAAAAATTATTTGAAAATATCCCTTTCACAATTATTATTTCCATCAAATTTAAACATTGTAATCATAAATCAATGAAAAAAGGAAGTTTAAAAAATAATATAATATAAAAATGTTGATATATAATCTGAAATCAATTTTTTATATTTAATTTCAAAGAGTGATGAAAGCTAAATTTTAATATAACAAAAAAATTCTTTTTAGAGTAAAATATTACCTAGGGTTCAAAAAAACTAAACATGGGTTTTATTAATTTAACATATTATTATTCAATGATTAATTTTATTTTTAAAATTATATTGAAAATCAGATTCAAATATTATTATATTTTAAAAGTAATGCAATTATCAAAATTGGTATTTTTTTAACTATTTTCCAATAACTAAATATTTAATAAAATATCTTAAAAATTAATCCTATAATAATATTGAAATGTTTAATCAAAAAGTTATTTTAATTTTCTAATGTTAAAATTCTAAAATTTATAAAATTTTATTATAAAATAAAATTCATTACAAAAGGTAAAATGGATTTTTTTAGAAAATAGTCCTTTAAAACATTCAGTGTCTTTAAACAAATTTCATATAAATTTCAAAATAATTTAATAAAAGAAAAATAATAATATGTTTATATTATAATTGACTGTTATCTTTTTATCTAATAATGATTATACTATTAATGTATTTTCAATATGTTGTGGTTTATTTTTTTCAGGTGTTTCATTAGTTGGGCATTGTGTGTGACACATTCTTTTAAATATTGTATTAATTTTCAGGGTCTAAAATATCAGGTTGTTATATTATGTACCATTATAATATTCCTACTTGGGAATGAGTTTTTAGAGACATGCCTTGAGAGTTTTGGGATATTTTCCATATATCACTCAATATAATTATCTTCATTTTGATTTATTTTTACAAATAATTTTACCATAGAGGTAGTTAATATGATAAATTACACATAATTGAATTTTTTCAATTCTATAAAAATAATTCCATCCTTTTGGTTTTCTACTATGATAATATACCACTACTCATTCACTTCATATTTTTAAAAAGTAATTCTAAAAATAAATCATTAATTCATAAAAAACAGTTGTTAATGTATAATGGGATCCATTAATGGGTAGTGTTCTTTTTTGCATTGATGCTTCCACTATGTTTGTTGATGATTAATCCTTTAATAAATGTTTCAGGGTATAATTCATTATTTTATTCAATATACGGAATAATAGAAATATTATGAACCAAGAAATGAATTATCTAAAATTTATTTAATATTCAAAGTATATGTTATAACATCATTAAATACATCCCCATCGTATATCGTAATCTAATAAGCTCATCCCATTTCCCTTGGTCTCTTCTAAGGTAAATTTCATGGACAATTGGGGAATCAGTTCGAATAGTTTCCCATCTCTTTATAGTTGAAGAATTTGACATTGTTATATTATATTATTTATTTTAATTTAAAATATTTATTTCCTTTAGCAGGAAATTTTAAACAAACTTTTATTCCCTTTAACAATGTTCAATATTTTACTTTTCATTAACTATTACATGATTGAAATCCCATCCTTATGTTCTACTCCTTTTCCATTTGAATCTTAGAAAAAAAAATCATTCATTCCTTAAAAAATATATGACATATAGAATTAATTGTCTATGTCTATATAACTAGATACATTATCTATATCTAAATAAAATTCATGGGAGAACAACTCCCTATAAAATATTGTCATCTTCGCAATAATAAAGTGGGAAATATTTCATTTTTGATTACGTACCTAGTATATAACAAGTAATTATAACATTGAAATGTAATCATTATACTTAATCAAATTATCATCCTCATTTTGACTTAAATTAAGATATTACCTTTTGATAAATTCTCATTCCTTAAGAGGAATATATTTTTTGAAATAAATGTCCATATAAGTCTTTCATTCTATGATATCTATTTCTTTTGACTACATATTTTTTTTGAATTAAGGAACACCATAGATTAGTATAAGCCTTTAGATGATATACTTCTATAAAAACATTTTCCCTTTCACTTCATCATAAGGAAATAAATAGTTTCTCATAGTACTTGATCCATTTTTTGGACACTAATGGACAATTTATTACACTGAATGGTGGTGGATTTTGTCACATTATGTAGTATAATATTATTACCCCATGTTTTGTAGGAATGGGATGCTCTTTATTAGCAAAGAAATTACTGAAAATGTGATCCAAGACCACATGTATAGTTATAATCACCTCAACTCCAACACCAGTCTCATGGAATTTATCGAAAGGGAAATACATACAGATATAATCTGTATTGATGTATTTTTTAATCATTCCATTAAGCACTATTTATATGTAATGGAATAAAATTAACTAGCTCCTAATAGTATGATTACTAAATAGTAGTATATATTAACCTTGTTGGATAAGTATTGGAGAAAGATTTCCTGAATTTACAAGGGGATTGTGATAATTTATTTTTTGTTTAACTATGTTATAACAAATATATTTTTTAATTTTTCCACTAAACATGTAAAGACCTGAAAATTTCAAGGATAAGTTTTTATTAAATTCTTTGGAATTTTATGAGTCCACAGATTTTGACGGTGCCTGATTCTAAGACGCAGTGTGCCAAGAATCAATTTCTGAAGTTTTTTTTGGGTTCGTTCAGTAAACAAATGTGCTAGTTTTTCTATATTTTGAACTGGTTCTCGGAATTGAAATATGAGGACACTGATAAACTCGTAGTGTCGGTATTCTCTTAAGGACAACTTTACCGTAGTTGTGTTTGGTCGAGAGTAGAAGTTATAAATTGAGGATTCGTAACAAATTAAAAAAATTGTTGTGTCACACAATTTTATTTTTAACTGGTGGTAATTTACTCCAAAGGGAAGTTGGGGTGGGGATCACACCCTACATAACCTCCCATGTTAGGATAATGTGTGTTGTGGCCCACACGAGCACCTAAATCTTCACCTCCCCTTTGACTCCCATGAACCCCCTTTTTAACTTTTGAATGTCCGCTTAATGGAGGAGCCTCTCCGCCTCCCTCCCTTAATTGTGCCAACCCCATCATATTTAATTAATTAAGCTCCCTTAATTTAATGGTTAATTTGAATTGATTTAAAATTCATGGAATTATTAAATTGGGAATCGTATTATTTTATTTGGGTTGAAAAATATTCTATTAGGGAGGCTCTAGAGAATTAGAGGAAACGTGTTCCTCTCTACGAAGAACATCACCAATGAAGAATGACATTTTCCTCTCGACGAAGAACATTCTCTCCAATTCTTCAACTGGGGAAAAAAAGAAGGTGATTCCGACTAGGAAAGCTTGTCTTCCTTCTTCTTTCTCCTCGTCAAGGGAGAAGACGTCGTTCGCTAAGAGCGCTGCCAATGACTATGCCATTCCCTCCAATGTTGACTGGATGAAATCCGTTTTCTGTGACACTGGTCATCCATGGATCATTGATGTGCAACATTCATGAAATCGAGGTAGGGGTTTGTATTGTTTAAATTAAATCATTGTTCCTCATTTTTGTATGGTTCGCCATTGGACTTTTGTTACCACCTTACGCAGAGGGCGTGGGAAGAACAAACATGGCCCGACAGCCCTCCGTTGATTTACTTGATTGGATGATGGTGGAAGAATCGGAGGGGTGCATTGTCGTCTCCCCACACTGGTAGAAGGAAGGGGTCGCGGCCATGTGGGCCACGGAGGACGGAAGAAGCATCGGCCGTGGGCTGGCCATGGGGAGAAGAACTACGGCTCGCATCTGTGGGACTATCGAATGAACCGAACTGGATGGTCGTAGCCGGCTGGGTTGGGGATCGCGGTGCCAGGTGGGAGACATGCTGCGGGATTATAGCGGCCCACTGTACGGGACACTCATGCCGGAAAATCCGGCCAGCTTTGGCTGGCCAGGCCGGAGAGGCGGCGCCGCTCGACGCCATTGTTGCAAAGCCCCCCCCCCCCCCCCCCACAACGCTCAGCCAGTTGGCCGAGCTGCGGCCTGCCGTAGGCTGGGCCACCCTCGTTCAGGCCCGGCCATTGCATCAGGGCTGGCCTATGCCCCACCGGGCAGGGCCGTCCCCCCAGCCAGGTCGATCCCCCCGAACCAGGTCGGGCTGACCCGCCAGCCCACTGGGCTTGACGGGCCGAGCCCTTTTAACTAAAATGTGAATAACTTCTAGACCACGCATCTGATTGATACACCATTATCAGCATTGGGATCCTTGCGATGGGATGGTCCTTTTGGATATTTTTATTGAGTTTTTGAAAACTTTCGAAAATGGCTGGGTTTGGAACGATTGTAAACCTAACCGGGCCCTAGGACGGAAAACCCAATAACTCTCAGACCGGGCGTCTGATTGACGCGCTGCCAGTCCCATTGGGTTTCTTTTGATGAGATGGAACATTGGAATACATCACCTATGGACATTGTGATAGTTGATGTATTTAACCCTTGGCTCAAGGAGGGGACCCTCCTGAAATCAAGTGTGCTGTGTGAGAGAACACTAGAGATGGATGCGACTGCGACGACTACTATACTGGGATCCTTCGCGGCTTCGACATTGATAACTACTATGATGGGATCCTCTGTGGGTTCTACGCTGATGACTGAATTTCTTGATTCATGTGTGGGTTTGACAGTATTGACCTCTGTACTAGTATCCTGTGTTGGGATGACAGAGTAGTTGGTCTTGTATCTTATGTGGGACCGACATCTTAGCTAGTCTTGTATACTATGTGGCTCTGACAGCTTTGATGAATCAGTGAGTACATTTGATCATCTCTATCGCTATACGAAATATATATACCCTAGAGCTTAGTATTGAATTTCAATAACAATCTTTGATGTGATTGTCTTTACATCCTATGTGGACAGGGTTGTGCATGGGTACGAGAATTGGAGATGAACTGAGATTGATAACTTAGGTATATGCATGGGAATATAACTAAGTAGGGTTGGTTGATACATCATGATTGTATCTTTCCTTTTCAGGTTTCTCTTTCATTGATTCTAGGAGATCATCATGGTTCTCGGGGTCCATACTTATTATCATTATACTCACCCCTACATGGGTTAAGCCCTCACCTCGTTGTGTTGGATGCAGACAACGGACAACGTTGACGGAGGTCGAGAGTGAGCCAGGACCGGATAGTACCCAGAGGTGGACCCCATGGTGAGACATTCACGGAGTAGATAGATGGACCTGGGGTGTTGATGAGGAAATCTGTACCCACACATCTGGTGGGATTCTCGGAGGATGACTCGGTAGTTGTTTTTTTACTTTACTACATGTGTACTACCATTTCTGTTGTACTGTACATTACTGTTGGTCTTGTATTTCCGGCCCCTTTCCTTTCAGAACATTCTTTGTATACAGTATTTAAATAGTGTTTTCTTCTGTTTGTGTACTGTATTGTATTGTCTTACTTATTAATGGAAATGACTTCCCTTTTATCAGGATTTACACCTTTGGTGATAGTCTCCAGCATCTGGCCTATGGAAGGCAGGCTTTCGGTAGTCACGACATGGGTTCTGAGGACAGGTTGTGAAAAATTGGTATTAGAGGAGTCGGTTCTAACACAGAACTCAGGTGTCTTATCATTCTTTACTGTGAAACAATAGTGTTAAGTGTATTTAGTGTGGTTTTCAGTCTGTGGAGTCCAGTGTCGGTGTGGCGGCTGACGTATCCATACACAAGGACCCTGACCTCAGATTTCTGACTCAGTGCACGAAAATAGTAACTGCGTGTGTGTTTACATTGAAAACTTTTTATTCGTGATTACTTTGTGTTAGATCACCAAGAGTACTTTTTTAATCATGGCGCACGTGTTTATTTTTAGTATGGCCCCACGGAGGCAGCTAGCTAGGGTTCTGAGTTAAGTACGAGATGGTAGCCCACCGAGTGACGACGCCTCGGTGCAGGGCCCCATCACAACGAAGGCACTAGCGGTGCCACTACCCGCTAGGCCATCGATACCACCATCTCTAGTAGTAGAGAGTGCACGCCACCTAAGTTCATTGCATGTGTTCCAGCTATAGAGGCCGCCCATATTCCGCGGAGAGACTAAGCCACAGAAAGCTGAGGATTGGCTGGAGGCTATCTTGAGAGTCTTCAGATTGGTAGGGACACCAGCCGACCTTATGGTCATTCATTCTGCGAGTCTCTTACATGCAACAACAGGTAGATGGTGGAGCCTAATTCTCCAGGTTCCTGACAAGGCATAGTTACTTTGGACAGACTTCGAGAGTCTCTTCCACTCGGAGTTTGTTCCAGCCACCCTTCTTGAGGTTTGGATTCATGAGTTACTTCATCTACAGCAGGGCAGTATGACAGTAGCTCAGTACTCAGCGAGGTTCACCGACCTCTCGTGCTACTCCATG
Organism: Viscum album; assembly: GCA_963277665.1. NCBI lineage: Eukaryota > Viridiplantae > Streptophyta > Magnoliopsida > Santalales > Viscaceae > Viscum > Viscum album. The sequence continues at coordinate 1,115,564,369 of OY728131.1, forward strand.
GATATGGTACAGGAACAATTCATCTGGGCTCGGACCTTCGAGCAGGGACTCAGGCATGAGATCAGGACTTCGACGATTCCCCTCAACATCCCGACGCATAAAGGGGTGCTGGGGAGAGCCCTTCTAGTTGAGATTTTTCTCACTGAGTAGTCACCAGTGGCAAGAACTTCTATAAGATGACTCATTACAGAGTCTCCTATAGCCAGAATTATACAGTTGATGTAGAGGTCCAAGCAGACCATGCCATCAAGTGGGTGACCTCTGTATACAGGTTCAGTTGTGTGGGGCACACAAAAGAGAGACAGCCTTACAAGGAGAAGGTAATGATATGCATGCGGCGGGCTAGGCCCCATGGCTCATGACTACCCAACCCGCCATGCAGATGAGCATCGGACTGTAGAGGGAACTTACTGGCAGAGGCAGAGATTCTACCGCGGTGGCCCTTCGGGAGCAGACAGACGTTGTAGAGGAGTTGGTCGAGTAGCGGGTGGTGGATGAAGATTCGATGCTCTACCACCACCACCACCAGGAGGTCCACCCCGACCATAGGGAGCCGGTGGATAGATATAGGTTCAGCTCCAGGAAGTCGAGGACTATGACCACGGAACACTTGAGTTTATTCGAGGAACAATCTATGTCTACTCCAAACTTTCTGCAGTACATATAGACATATGTGCGATTCATTCTTTAATTGCCGCTTCCCTTGTTCGGAGCAAGGAAATTCCAACAGATCCCATGGCTTGATCAATACAGCTAGATACTCCTACAAGGAGAAGACTTGATGAATACACACTGGTTCCAGTAGTGTGAGATTAATCTTTGAGGCGAGAGCTTCAGTTGGGATCTTCTTGCAGTGGCGTCGAGGCCTTACTACATCATCATGGGTATGGACTGGTTATCCACAGTTCATGCTCAGATGGACTATATTAGGCTCAAAGTGAGGTGTATCTGTATATATGGGACAAGGTTCACCTTTACCAGCAAAAAGGGAACCTTTTCATCACAGTATGGACTTACACAGAGGAGAGGGTAGCCGATCACACATCAGTTGGCTAGTCTCATCATCAGAGCGGTTGATGTGCGGAGTCTGAGTTTTCCTGTTGTGGTGGATCGATAGGTGGATGTTTTTCCTGATGACATTTTAGGACTACCTCCTAGTAAAGAGGTAGAATTATAAATTTACCTATACCCCGAGACAACACTGATATCTACTCCAGCATATCAGATGGCTCCTACCGAGCTTCGTGATTTGCGGGTACAGCTAGAGGGCTTGTAGGAGAGGGGATTTATCTGACCCAGTGTTTTACCCTGCGAATCTCTGATTTTGTTCTCCAAGAAGGCCGATGGGATCATGTGACTGTGTGTAGACTACCATCACCTGAATAATTTGACCATGAAGAACAAGTACCAACATCTGGGGATTAAATACCTCTTCGATTAACTTAAGGGAGCACGATGGTTCTTGAAGATATACCTCTGGTTAAGCCATCACCAGCTCAGAGTTCAAGACCAGGATGTGTAGAAGATTGCCTTCAGGTGTCGGTATTCCCAATATGAGTTCATGGTTATTCCCTTCAGCGTAGCCAATGCTCCAGCAGTGTTTATGACCCTCATGAACAGGATCTTCAAGCATTACCTCGATCATTTTTGTCATAGTCTTCATCGACGTTATACTGATTTACTAGAATATTGAGGAGGAGCAAACCTACCATTTGTGGGTAGTACTAGACACACTCCAAGAGAACCATCTCTATGGTAAGCTCATGAAGTTCCAGTTTTTGATTCAAGAGGTTCACTTCTAGGGACACATCATATCAGATGTTGGGGTCATAGTGGATCAAGCAATGATCGAGGTAGTACTTTCTTTGGAGCCACCCAGGTGTGTGATGGAGGTACGAAGTTTCCTGGGTCTAGTTGGATACTATCGGAGATTTTTTCCAGACTTATCCATGTTTGTTGCACCACTTTCAGCATTGATGAAAAATGAGATACCCTTCGTGTGGTCATAGAGATGCAAGATGAGATTTCAGGAGCCAGGGCAGAGATTGACTAGTGTGCCCATCATGAGGCTACCAGAGGAGGGCGTTGGGTACATAGTTTACTGCGTCACATCAGGGACCGAACATGGGTGTGTCATAATGTAGGAGCGGGAAGTGATCACCTTTGGTTCACGACAGGTGATACAGAAAAAGCAGAACTATGCTACCCAAGACATGGAGTAAGTATTTGTGGTATTCTCCTTGAAGATATGGAAGATCTATCTTATGGGTGAGCGTTTTATAGTATAATATGACCACCAGAGTCTCAGGTAAATCTTCTCATAGAAGGACCTGAACATGAGACAATGAAGATGGTTCAAGTTCCTCCAGGACTATGACTTTGAGATAGTCTATACTCATGGGAATTGGAACGTTGTAGCATATGCTCTCAGCAAGAGATCGGGCATTCAACTACTAGGACAGGTGACCGAGAAGCTTGCTGCGTTGCAGATATCATTTGTAGATATAGATGGAGCAGCCTTTCTATAGTCTCTCACAGTCACTCCTCCTCTTCTTCAGCGAGTCAGGGTGGCACAATGAGGGGACATTGACTGTGAGACGCGGCGTGCATAGATATCCTCAGGGAAGACACCTGGTGGGTTTTCGTAAGGTGGGGAGCACGAAATCATCTTCCGAGGACATATCATGGTAGAAGTTGCACTACTGGAGGATGTGCTGAGGGAGTTTCACACTTCCCCTCTAGCGGTACATCCAATAGTGGCAGAGATGTATCAGGACCTCAGACGACAGCATTGGTGGCTGGGTATAAAGTAAGTTGTAGCATAGTTTGTCTCATGATGCCTCACTTGTTAGCAGGTGAAGGTGGAGCACCAAGTACTAACAGGGTCGGTATACCCCTTAGAAGTCCCTGAGGTGAAGTGGGGCGGGATATCCATGGATTTCGTGATGGGGCTTCCACGTACATCCAAAGGACACGACTCTATTTGGGTGACAGTGAACCAACTCACCATGTCTTCCCACTTCCTACTGATCAGAGACCATGGATCACTAGAGAACATGGGATGCTTCCACAGACATGAGATCGTACGAATTCATGGTGTGCAATAAATGACGATTTTTAATCAGGACAAACACTTTACTTCTTGGCTTTGGATGGTATTGCAGGAGGCATTTGGGATGCAGCTTCGTCTGAGCACCGCCTTCCATCCTCAGATGGATGGCAAGACTGAGAGGACCATTCAGACTCTCAAGGACATATTCTGTGCATGTTTCCATGCATTTGGTCACAGCATGGAGGATCACTTACCCATGGTGGTGTTTGCGTACAACAAGAGGTACCACTCCACCATCGAGATGTCACCCTACAAGGCATTGTATGGACGACCTTGAAGATCACCTCTGTGTTGGACTGACCCAGGGGAGTTAGCACTTGTAGGACCAGAGAAGGTGAAGGCTACGACGAAGAAGGTGTAGATCATCCAAGACCGGATGAAGACTACACCTAGAAAGCAGAAGTTCTATGTTGATAGGAGACAGAGATCACTAGAGATCGAGGATGGAGACCACGTCTTTATATGTGTCTCATCTCAACGAGGTCTGGGGAGATTTAGTCGAGGCCGCAATTTATCTCCTCATTTCAGTTGACCTTTACTGTTCCTCAATAGGGTAGGGGAGGTAGCTTAATGCATGGCCCTTCCACCTCAGTTGCACTAGGTGTATGATGTCTTCCATTTATCTTAGTTGGGGAGATTGTGCAGGACTCGTCCCACATCATCAACCACGGGGAGCTGGACATCGATGAAGGGGAAATTTCCACAGAGGTCCTTGTAGAGATCGTGGATCGATAAAAGTAGGTCCTACATGGATATTTGATTCCTCTGGTGTGCATTCTCTAGCAGCATGAGAACCTCCAGGAGAGCTCATGAGAGAGGAAGGCTCAGATGTGTGTGTAGTAGCCTCATTTGTTTCCCTAGTGTGTGTAGTAATTTTATGGGGACGTCAAGCCCTAATGTAGTGGTAATGTAAAGACCCAAAAATTTCATGGAAATTTTTTTCCTAAATTATTTGGAAATTTTTGAGTCCATAGTTTCTAACTGCGCCTGATTCTGAGTCCCGGTGTCCCCGGAATCAATTTTTGTAGTTTTGTTCGGGTACATTCAGTAAACGTACATGCGGGTTATTCTATCTTTTGAACCATTGCTTGGAATTGAAATCTGAGGACACCGATGAACTCGCAGCACCAATATTCACTTATGAAGACCTTTACCGTAGTTGTGTTTGGTCGAGAGTAGACGTTATAATTTGAGAATTCCTAACAAGTTAAATAAAATTGTTATGTTACACAATTTAATTTTTAGGTGGTGTTTATTTCATCCAAAGGTATGTTTTTGTAGGGCCCACACACCAAATAACCTCCCATGAGAGGATAATGTGCGGTGGGGCCACATGAGCACCTAACTCTTCACCTCCCCTTTGACTCCAGTGAACCCCCTTTTTAACTTTTATACTTCCACTTAATGGAGGAGCCTCTCGACCTCCCTCCATTAATTATGCCAACCCCATCAATTTAATTAATTAAGCTCCCTTAATTAATAGGTTAATTTGAATTGATTTGAAATGCATGGAATTATTAAATTGGGAAGCCCTTTATTTTATTTGCATTGGCATATATTCTATTGGGGAGGATCTAGAGAGTTAGAAGAAACGAGTTTCACTCCACAAATAAAATCTTCATCAGAGAATGACATATTACTCTCGACGAAGAACATTCACTCCACTTCTTCAACAGGGTCAAGAAAGAAGATGATTCCCAGGAGGAATTATCGTCTTCCTTCTTCATTCTCTGCATCAAGGGAGAAGACACCATCTTCTAAGAGCGCCACCAACAATTATGTCATTCCCTCTGACGTTGACGGGACGAAATCCGTTTTCTGCAACACTCGTCTTCTACGGCTCTTCAACGTGCAACGTTCTTGAAATAGTGGTAGGGGTTTTTCTTTTTTAAATTAAATCATCATTCCTCATTTTTATATGGTTTAACATTGGCCTTTTGTTACCACCTTACGCGGAGGGCGCGGGTCGAAGAAACACGGCCCAAAAAACCTCTGTTGATTCTCTTGAGTTGATTATGGTCACAGAATTGGTAGGGCGTGGTGCCATCACACTGTGTTGGAGGAAAGGAGGGACTAGGGCCATGCGGGCCACGATGGATGGATGAAGCGGTGGTCGTGCACCGACCGTGTAGAGAAGAACTGCAGCCCACATCTACGAGCTGCTCGGAAGAACCAAACCAGTCGGCCGTAGCTGGCAGGGCTGGTGACCCGCAGCACCCGCAGGTGCCACGCGAAGGAGGTGGGCCCACACCCACGGGCCGCTTACTGGTCAAACCGGCAGGCTACAACTGATTGGGTAGGAGACCGTGGCTCCAGGTGGGCGCCACACTATGGGAAGACTATGCCGCCATGTGGGCACCGCACTGTGGGAAGATAGAGGCCCTTTGTGCAGGCCACTCGCGCCGAAAAAGCCAGCCGACTTCGGCCGGCCATGCATGAGAAGTGGCGCCACCATTGGAAGATACCGGGAGGCAGCGCCCCCCAGCTTCACTCGGCCATCTAGCCGAGTTGTGGCCAGCCGCGGGCCGGGTCGCCCTTACGTGGTACGGGCTGCATACTGCGTGGGCCAGGCCGCCCTCCTGCAGCTGGGCTTCACTCACGTGGGCTGGGCCACAGCTGCCGGGCTAGGCCATGCCACACCGGGCCGGGCCAACCCCTCGTCTGGGTCGGACCAATCGAACCGGTCGGGCAGACCTGCCAATCCACTGGGTTTGACGGGCCGGGACCATTTCACTTAAACGTGAATAACTTCTAGACCGCATGTCTGATCAATGCACCATCTATGGCCCTAGGATCCTCACGACGAGGCAGTCCTTTTACGATACTCTAAGTGTGTTTTGGAAATCTTTGTAAAATAGCCTAGTTTTGAACGAGGGTAATTCAAACTGCGCCCCTAGAACGAAAAAGGCAACATCTCTCAGACCAGGCGTCTGATTGATGTGATGTCGGTCGCATTGGGTTTCATTTTATGAGTCGGAAAAATGGGATACATCAAATATGGACTAAGTGATATTTGATGTATCAAACCCTTTGTTCGGGGAGTGGACCCTCTAGGAATCGAGCGTGATGTGTGTAGGAACCCAAGAGTTGGTTGCGACTGCGATGCCTACTGTACTGGGATCCTCCATTTGTTTGACAGTGATGACTATCGTGCTGGTATCCTCAGTGGATTTGATGGCGATGACTACTGTTCTTGTATCCTGTGTGGGTATGACAGTATTGACCTCTGTACTTGTATCCTATATGAGTCTGACAGAGTAGCTGGTCTTATATCCTGTGTGGGTCTGACAAATTAGCTGGTCTTGTATCATGTGTGGGTCTGACAACTTAGATGAATCAGTGAATATATCAGAACATCTCTATCGCTATACAAAATAAGTATACCTTAGAGATGAGTCTACACAGTCAATCATTATCATTGATGTGATTGAATTTACTTCCTGTGTGGACTAGTTTGTGCTTGTGCTCGAGAGTTGGAGCCGAACTGAGATTGATAACTTAGGTAAATGTATGGGACTATACCTAAATATGGTTGGTTGATACTTACTGATTGTATCTTTCCTTTTGTGGTTTATCCATCATGGATTCTGGGAGATCTTCGAGCATCTCGGGGTCCCTACTGAGTATCGTTATACTCACCCCTACACGGGTTATGACCACACCTCGTTGTTATGGATGCAGACGACGGATTGCATTGACGGAGTTCGAAAGCAAACCAGGACCAAACAGTACCCAAAGGTGGACCACATGGTGAGACACACACGGAGCAGACAGATATACCAGGGGTGCTGGGTGGCCATCTATACCCACTCTTCTGGTGGGATTCCTGGAGGATGACCCAGTAGTTTCCATTTTACTTTACTGTAGTTGTACTATCTTTTTAGTTTTACTGTACTTTACTGTTGGGCTTGTATTTCCAGCCCCATTCCTTTCATCACTTTCTTTGTATATAGTATTTACTTAGTTTTTACTTCTAGTGGTGTGCTCTGTTTTATTGGTTGACTTATTAAAGGAAATTCCTTCCTTTTTATCGGTATTTACCCCTTTGGTGCTAGTCGCCAGACCCTGGCATATGGAAGGCGGGCTTGGGGTTGTCACAGAATGGGTCCTGTGGAATGGTCGTGCCTGAACATTTTTGGATACCAGCTGTAATAACCCAAAATTTTTTATAAAAGATTAAATGATTATGTTCAAACATTAGTAATTTATTACCTGAGAAATTTTATTTATAAACAAGTATGTAATATAAAAGTGTAAAACATTAAATCATATATTATTAAAAAAACTAATAAATTATATTTTAAAAAATAGCTAAAATAATTTCATAAAATAGGTAATGATATGGGGTAACACTATAAGCATGTACTCTAGAGGATCACACATTAAATTCAATGAAAAGTATAAGAGAAACATTATTATTATGAAAAAATAATCACAAAAATAAAAAAGTTAGATATGGGAATGACATGAATTATTATAGATGTTAAATTGAAGTGTATATATAAGGGGTAATATGAATATTGGAATATGATGCTTTGAATAAGATCACGGGAAATACTAACACTATAATAGTAATATTATTATTATACATACAAGTGTATAATAAAATAGGCAATAAAAATTCATAATAATCAATTTATATATTATTTTACGTATATATATTACATAATAAAAAACAATGGAATAATATACATTTTCCTGGAAAATGAGTTTCTAGCATTAAATTATTTATTCATAAATACAAAAATACAAAATTAATTAATTAAATTTCATATAGATAGAAATTTATTTTATTAAATGCACATAGAATGTGGAATAAATATATACAAATTACCATCTGGTTAATTTTTCATTAATTTCATGAGACAAATGAATATTATCTTAAATATTAATATACAATGTAACTATTCAGTAATTATTTCAACATCATTATAACAGAAAATTTATCTAATAATTAAAATTAATTAATCTCTATCCAAATATATGTTTTTTAATAAATATATTGTATTTTAATGAATTAAAATGATATTCCAAATCTAATATTAACATTCCATTTTCTAAAATGGAAATTAATGTTTATAAAAATAATATTTTGAGGGAACATTAAATTATCATGGACAAAGTAATAAAATGTAATAAATTTCAGTTATCAAACATAAATATGTTGATTTTTTCTACAAATTTCCAAAACCAATATCATATACCATAGATAAGACATTGGTTTTTATTTTCGACAATCAATGTTACTGAAGCCTATGTACAAAATTAAAAAAAAAACCTACCTCATTTTTTATAAATCCCATAACCCCCATTCATTCAATACCCGTCACTCAAAATCATCTAACCATTATTGTAACATAGTTTTTTATTAAATATTACCTCTAAGGAGTTCAAAATGATATAAGGTTCTCATATCATGCTATAAGAGTTTAATGTTCAATGAAAGGGTCCTTAACCTATTCTATTTATTTAATTGTTTTATTTTCTAAAATTCTTTTTAATTTCAATGTGAACTATTATTATTCATAATTTATATTAATTAATTATTATAATATCAATAATATATCACTATTACATCTCATTATTCTACATTCATAATTTTTTAATCCTCAAAACTTCACATACCCATAAAACCATTAAAAATATTATTAATATAATGTGTGTGTGGTCTATATTGTTATAAAATCATAATTTTGATACAAACATGTAGATGAAGTATCTAACTTGTACAATTAAGTGGGTGACATATCAAATAAAGGTTTTTTGGGTAATAACCTGATCATCACTTTGTGCACAACAATTGGACCTAACTACACACCTAGGATGACAGTTTTGGGGATATGATTTGGATAAATCACATGATATTTATAAAACCTAATGGAGGATATAAAAATATTATATTTTATGTACATAAATTAAATATCTAAAATTCTATAATATAATTTAAATTACATGTATTCAATTATATAAGCTCGTTGATCTATTATAATTTCATATAACTAATAATTTCAATTGGATATTATTTATTTATTATGACTTTTTATTTTAAAAATTTAAATCTCTATTTACTCATTATATGTGTTAATGGAATTATTAAATAAATCCTTAGTAATTTATTTAATTGAACAAACTATTTAAGTACCATATAAAACCTCATTTTAAATAGGAATATATTATAAGATAATCTTCATTGCAATGTTATGACACCTATTTTTATATTGTTCATTAAGCAATTTATATCCCATGATCATTTAGTATGTGATAGAATAAATTATACATCATTGTTAGCGGGGGACCCAAAATTATGTATCCCCTATATAGACCAATAAGTCCCATGATACAAGTACAATTGGTATATTGGAGCATTATTACCCATTAAAAATGATTTATTGTTAGAAGGCCTTGTCCAAATGTTAATGATACCTATAATATTTCATTTATAATATTTCCATCTTTATGTGATCAATTAATCATTTATTACCTTTTACATCTACATATTATGTTCTGTGAAATTAGTTTATTATTTCTCATTATATTACATATTCGATGTTATCATATATTGTATGTTATTCCTTATCGATCATTTAGGCTCACCATATAAATCTGTTTCCAATTTTCCTGGGTAATGAAGTGGAATAATATGATATAACATGTGCATAAAACTATGAAATCATTTTTTGTAATCAAATGTTGTAAATTTTCATGATGTAATATTTTTTATGTATCTTGTCTATTGAAGACTACTTAACAGTGATCATGGTAATGTAATCACACAAATCTTCATTATCGTGAATTAAATAACCCAATAAATCAAAGAGAATAAGTTTGGGCGCAGTATGGTTAGTACAAGTGAATGTTTTGGTAGAAACTAGATAGGCTATATTTAAAATAATGTATGAATATAACATATATTCTAACTTTTATGTATTTTCGAGATTATTATATAATGATTTCTTATTGATATTTTCTATATATTAACTTATTTTTGGGAAAATGTCAAATAATACTCATATTATATATTAGTATTTTATAATATTACTAACTATGCCATGACATTTGACAGATAATAAAACATTGAAGAAGAAAAAAACAAATCCAATTGACATGGATAATGAGGGGATTGTATGGATAATAAATATATTATATTAAATGTAGGTTCTGAATAAATTAGTAATTCCATTGGTAAATTGATTTAGGTTATAACAAATAATTGATCATACATGTAGAAACCTATTGCCTCGTAACAGGGATAAACCAGTCAATATCATTTTATTGGGAAATAACATATATCGTTCAATCACTCTACTAATCAGATTGTGGAAGATCAGAGGAATAACTCCATAGAAAATATATTTATGGATTTTGGGTGTATTGAGATGGAATATTATAGTCCCAACACTAGTATCCTATAATTAGTGGTTACTTTATTACATTGGAACATGATATAAGGAATCACATCCCAAAAGACCGAATTATTTATCGGTCTTGGTAAACTAGATACATAATTTAATTTCACATTACAATTGAAAATATAAAATAAAACAAATTATTTTCATTGAGTGTACTGTTATTACCTTATTCATAAATTTTCATATAAATCATAATATACATTATGAAATCCTAGATAATGAAAACTTAAGAAATTGGTGATATCTAATCCTTAATAAGGACTTTCTTATAACTGGAGCTATCATGAATAAATAATTATAAAAAAAATTTCAATCAAAATAACTGAAACACATTCCATTTTAAAAATAACCTGAAAATAATATGGGGGAAATAAATAATGATCAAATAATACCATATAAATAATCAAATAAGAAAAAAATACCATTATTGTTCTATATAATCAAATGGGTTAGGACATACCCAATACCCAAGCTATTTTATCTCACGAGACCTACCGAAGCATCGATGGGCTATCCTAGGGATTTGTAATCACTTGCTAATTTTTATGCATTACCCACATGGATAAATAATAAAACTAAATAAATATTTTGGAAAAAAAAACAATCACTATCTACAATCTAATAATTAGTCATGCAAATGATTAATAATTTTCCATGTCAAAATGATCATAAACCATCCAAATAAATATGATAAATTTTATTATTAGATTAAATCATAGAAATAAAAATAATAAAGAATGTTGAAATTTATAAAAATAATTTAATGATTTTACAGGAATATTACAGAAGCAGAATAACCTTTTATTCCTTGAAAATAATCCTGAAAATTTATATATTTTTCACGTAATAATGCTATTATTTTTATTGAAAATAACATTGAAAAATGAAAAGTTATATTCAATTAATTGATCCATAATAATGTGGACAATTTTCATTCATGCGATATATGTTAAAAATAATTCCATTAACACTTTTTAACGAAAAATGTAAAAACAATGTATTATAAAAGTAATAAGATTATTCTTTTTTCAAATATTACCTAAATAGAAATAAAATATTAAGAACTAATATGAAAAAATAATTGTATTATCATTAAAATATAAGTTTATTTTTAAATAAAATGTGGACATAGAATATAAATATACCAAACTGAGGCTTAAAAATAAACAATCTCAAATAATGATGATATTGTGATATAAATCCTAAACATTTTGGAATTATTAGAATCATAATCACCAAGAAATAAATTCTTATAAATGAAACATTAAATATCATGAAATAAATATGATTAATTATATAATATATCAAAGGGGATTTATTTACACCATATTAAAGAAATTAGTGGTGAATATGTTATATATCACATAGATGTAAACGTGAGATGAGAAACCCTTACCATGGGATTTAATTCATTTAAATGTGTTCAATCCTTATGAATAATAAATATATATTTATTATAAATTTCTTACATAATAATAATCATATGTATTTTATCCTATATATAACAATTTAACATTCATTTATTAACATCTCTTTCTTAAAATCACTATCCATGGTTAAAATTGCATCCCTTTACATGTATGTTTCGGTTTGTTCGTACCACTACTTTAAATTTTATCATGATTAAATCATCTAAAAACTATTCTTCAAGGTATCACTATCATATATATATTCAATATAATTATTATTATTTTCATCCATAATATATAGAGATATAAAAATGAATTACACTGATCATGGAGATGGTAGGCCAGGCATATGTAAGGACGTTTTTCTCATTTTTTAATGAAAAGAAGCAATAAAGAATCATTATCCTTTTTAGAATTAATATTATGTAAGATATATCATATATATTAATTATTTTTAAATTTATAACCATCCATGTAAATTGGTGATGAAAAAATAAATTGCAGAACTATGTGGAAATGGTAATCTATGCATACGTAGGAGCATTGTTTTTACTTTTCATGTGATGGAAAGTAGATGGAATATGGTTGTAAAATAATAATAAAATATTACAAAATTAATTATAATTTATTTATTAATTTATGACTGAAACAACACATGTAGTGTTAGTAGAAGTTTAAATTATTTATAATGAGTTGATACAAATAATAATCTCCTCTTTAGTGGACTCCAATTAGAAATCCTCTTATAAGGATAGAGATGAAATTTGTGAAGGTCAAAAACAAACTAAATCGTATAAGTATTTTTATAAGAAGTATGTTTAGCTTTTTTTCAATATTGCAACCTCAACGTGATGTAATAATTTTACAATGGATGACTAGTTTTGTAATTGGAGTGTGGGGAATCATTAAAATGTATGAAAATATTAAATTAATATAAATTAAAATTTAATTAAAAAGTGATCCAAAATCATTTATTTTGAATATATTATGTTGATGTGCTTAAATAATCTAAAAAATACTTTTTGGGAAATTTTTTTTCAAGTTTTTACCCAAATATTTTTTAATATCTTATTAACTGTTTTGACAATAATTTTAATAATAAAATTTTCCACACTATAAGGGTAAATAATGTTACTATAAAATTAAAAAAACCTAAAAATAGAAAATGGTATATTCCATCAACCATATTAAATAAATATATGTTAATATAACGTTATTATAAATTTTATATCACTTAATAAATTATTATTCATTATAAAATACAAATAATGTCAATTTTTTGAACTATTCATTAATTTGACTTTAATAACTTTATGGAAAAAAATAGTATTCAAATAATTTTTTTATTATATACATATCATGAAGTTTTCATCTAAATTTTTTTTGTCATATTATTTATCTCAAATTATATTACTTTAAATATTTCAAATATCATTACTTTTATTTATTCATTAATTGAATAATTAATGCATTAGCATTGTGTAATCATTTAAGTTTATTATTTATGAAAAAAAATTAGGGAGATAAATAAATTCTATTTTAAAATTCTACTTTTTTCAAACATATCAAGGTCATAACCCCATTTTAAAATATCATAGTTATTAACAACAAAAGTGTGACATGTTTGACTTTTATTAAAATTTAAAAAATAAGGACATAATCTCATCCAAATGGTCATTAAATTCTATATAATAAAATATTGGATTATTATTGAGAGAATTTACTCATAAAATAATATTAATTTATGTGGTAGGGTCATTTTAATGTGATTATTATTTTATTTTTAACATTAATTATTGGATTTACCCTTTACAATGTAACAAAAATTATCATGATTACAATACATATATAAAAAGAGGACCTATTTACTAAATTTGGACCACCTAAATTAAATTATAGAATATATTTTTAAAAATTAAAATCCCATAAGTGGAATAATTCAATTTAAAATTAATATAGAAAAACATAATGAAAAGCTATTTTTCATAAAATGTCATTTTTCAGTGTAAATTTTTTTAATAAAAATTTATACTGTAAAAATAATTAAAATAAACCTAATTAGATTATTAATAATATAATATAACTAATTTTACTCTCAAATCATTTTAATATTTATTGGGGATTTGAAATTGTTTGAAACAGAAATATATCATTCCATAAAAATGGTATTTTTATTATTCAAAAGAAAATCATTCATTTCACAAATTTCACCATAATAAAATTTAGATATGTATATTTAATATATTAAATAAATTTTTTTATTTTCCAAAAATTAATTGGAATAATTTCTCAAAATAATTATTTTTGAAGAAAATGTATTTCTATTGTTTAAAATAACTTTACAGAAAAGTTATTTCTTATTTTATAAGAATTAATCAATGAATTTGTATAGAGTATATACTATATATATTTCATATTTTGGTTAATATTTTTAAAACCCACCAATATAATGGATTTTTTATTACTATCATATTTAAATAATAATGTTTTCGGTTATTTAAAACATTGTGTTGCGTGTTGTATACATTATCAAACTAACAGTTATTGTTAAATCATAAGGAGTTACAAGGAGAAGTTTATCATGGATATATATTATTTAAAGGTATATGATTCAAAAATATTATTCCTTGATCTAAAATAATAAGTATGTATAGGAGGTACAATACATAGAGTATAATTTATTTAACATGATTTTTATTGAAAAATATTTTCCTCATGAGAAAAGAGATGAAAATAAATGAAATTTAATAATTTTATAAAAATAAGGAAGATATACAGGATGCGTATGAAGCTAATTTCACATGATTAGTGAGGTATAGAACATATTATTTAAACAAGACAGAAATTGATAATAATAATTTCTTTTATGGTTTGAATCCAAGCCATCATATTTAATTTTTCTCTTAATGATTTTCTTAATATGATGAGATTGTAAAAATTGATATTAAAAATAAATGGTTTTTTTAGATATTTATTTTAGAGAGGGAATCATAATAAGAATATGATATTTGACCACCAAGTGGTAAGATCAACTAGAATGGATGATAATATAATTTAGAAGTTCCCAATATGCAAAAAATGTGGGAAGAAATACATAGGGTCCTTATTAAAAGTATTGGGTGTATTATATAAATGTGGACAGAATAGTAATCAATCTCAATAGTGAAAAGTAAATGAATAATAAATCAATGTTAAATGTTTTAGATGCATGAAGATGTGTAATTACTCTAATAATGTACCTAAGAGATGAGGTAATCATCCAAATAAGTGGCCAATAGATCCAAGTCAATATTTTGCCATAAAAACTAAAGATAAAGATCCAAATGATGTTACGGAAGGTACATATAATATACATTAAAATATTGTAATTACATTTTTAAATTATAGATCAACATATTTATTTATGTCATTTCTATTTTATAAGAATATTTAATGACCAATTGTGCATTATGGATTGATTTATCAATAGGAACATCATGAGCTACAGTGATTCCAAAGAATAAATACCATGAAATTCCAATTATAATGCAATGGTTTTTTAATGTTGAAAATAGATTCATCATACTGAAGGTGGATATTTATTTAATCTTTGAAATGGATTGGATACTAAATTATATATAAATTGTCTTCTAGAGGGAAAATAAATTTGGAATTCGTGAGGAATATAATGAATTAATTGTTTTTATATGGGATATTTCATTACAAAAATCCATTCTAAAAACAACTATCAGTAGAATTGAATAAATACATCCTTGAGAATGATATAAAAGAAATTAAATCTGTTATGGGAAAATTTGTTTTCATTATATAACATGTACCCATTGTGAAGAAGTATATTGATGTAATTCGAGATGAATTCCTAGGATTAATAACTGATTGAGAAGATGAATTATCTATTTATAATGTTTTTAATGGAAAAACAATATATATCGAACTCTATAGAGTGGATTCATTGTATTTGGTTGATCTGAAGAAGAAATAAAAAGACTTTTGAGATAATAGTTTCATTTAATTAAGTGGTTCACCAATGGAAGCACCCATTTTATTAGGGAATTTGAAGGATGAGTTAATGAGGTTGTACATTGATTAAAAAAATATATATTGAATAACTATTAAGAATAAGTGTTAATTTACTCAAATTTAAGACCTTTTTTATATTCTTGATGGGTATCAATAATTCCCAAATATTGAAATGCTTTCTGGTTATCCTTAGTTAGAGGTTATAAAGGTGGATATCTCAAAGACACCATTTCATATAAGGTAAAATCATTTTGAGTACATAGTAATTCTTTTTTGTGTTAAATAACTCACCCTAAAGGTTTTTAGACCTATATGAATTATTTATTCAATGATTATATAAATAATTTAACAATGGTTTTATGGATTCTTATAAAATCTAAGAGATATCAAGAGCATAAAACTCACTTTCAATTTGGCCATGAGGTTTTAAAGAAAAATTATTTATATGGGAAATTTCATTAATGTAAATTTTACCATTAACAAGTTACATTTCAAAGAAATATTTTATCAAAAAATGGTTTATATGTTTACCATTAAATATAAAGTATCCTGTAATGGTAGAGAACTAAGACCATAACTAAAATATGTATTTTCATTGCATTAGTTGGGTTATATCAATGGTTTTTTTGAACATTTATCTATTAGATAGTCTATTATTCAAGTTCTCATATAAGGGGTATAAATTGAAATGTAATAAGAAATATCTAGATAGATTTTAGTAATTAAAGAGGATATTAGTAAATTCACCCATATTGGATCTTTTATATAGTATAAAAGAGTTTATAATTTACAGTTATAAATCAAGGATAAGTTGTGGGTGTATTCTTTTGAAAAATTAATGAGTTGTGTCTTATGTATCTCAAAGTTTTTAGAACCATGATGTAAATTATCCATTTCAAGATTTAGAGTTTTTGATAGTGATACTTTCTCTAAAAAATAATGTGACATAGCCATTATAGAGAGATATGTGATATATTCACTGATCTGAAGAGATTTAAATACACATTTAATTATAAAGATATTAATATGAGGAATATGATATGGTTAGAACTACTAATGTATTGTAATTGTGTTTTATTTTATCATGCAGTGAAACAAAATAGAGTAGAAGATGCATTAAGTAAAAAAGACCATGATATATTTCCTTTAATGGTGTTATATGATGATAAAATTTTCAAATATTTATTACGTATAGATATGGCTGTTATAATGGAATGGTAAATACTATTTTTATTCATTGAAATTACCCATCCTTATTTATTAGATAGGTTTATGAAATCCCAAATCGATGGAAATTCCTTACAACACAAGATTCTATATTTGAATAATAGAAAAAGTACTATACATTAATATTATTTGTGACATGGTTTTATGGTTTGTATAAAGGCTATATGTTCCAAAAACACTATAGATAAAAAATATTTTCTATATGATTCTCATAGGTCAAATTTTCCTATACGTACTTACATCATGAAGATATATTGGGATATAAAATTGAAAATGTAATGGGAGAATATCAAGGGATATATTGAAAATTATGCTGAAATATTCTTAGTACTCTAATGAGTATAGGATTAATAAGACCTTTCCATGGGTTTCATAGAGCCTTTACCTATACTAGAGTGTAAGTGGGTTAAGATTAATATTTAAATTTTTAATTTGGTTTTCTAAAACAACCAAGGGGAATAACATGATTTGGGTTATTGTGGATTGTCTTATGATTTTAGGTCATTTTAAAGAAATTCAATAAGATTTACATTTTGACCATCTTGTTTTTTTTATAATTTAATTTAAAGGACTCAGTATAATAACCTATACTCTCTGATCATCATCCATTATTTTCATAAAAAAATGTAGAATCTCTAAAAGTATTTATATAAAGTGTTTTTTCATAGCACTACCCATAACCCTAAAATGGATGTGATGTCCTAATGGATTTCCCAAAAATTAGAGGATATATAATGTTCATTATATCATTACATATAAGGATATTATGATCAATACATTCCACTAGAAGTATTTTCATATAATAATAGTTAACAATTCATCATTACAATGGAACCATATGAATTATTTCATGTAAAGAGATTCCAAAATCCAACATATTTGGATGGTTTTTTTAGAAAGGAAGGTATTATATCTAGAAAATGTGGAAGATACATATATGATAGTAAGATATATCCAATATTACATCAAGGGTACGCATAAAAGACAAAAACAAATTCAGAAAACAAAACAAAGGATATTGAATTAATTGTTTGATACAATGACTTCCTAATGACATCTAAATAAAATTGAGTCTTGATATTTGAACAGATAACCAATCTAATCCCAAGGTATATTAAGGAATTCAAAATAATATATCAAGTAGAAACTATGGAATATTAGTTATCCATTCCACCAAACATATCTCAAGTGCATGAATTTTCTCTATATCACTTATAAATATAAATATTCTAGACCATTACTTTATTTTGATGGTTGTTCAGGTTTCATAAGAACATGAATTGTGATATAATGAAGTTATAACTAAGATTATTTATATGAGTGAGAATGTTTTACAAAATCAAATGAATTATCTAGCGATGATTCTTTTAAATAATCAACTTTTGTAAAGGGTAGAACAGGAGAAAGAGGATTCAATGATAAATCCTAATCCACATTTGATTTTGTGTGGATTTATAATTGCCTGGAATATATTTTTGTAAAGGGAAGAATGAAATAACATATAAATTATAGAATGTAATCAAAATGTTTTTAAAATTAAATAACATTATAATGAAGAATAATATAATATAATACAAGGAAAATAAATTTATATAAACAGCTAAAAAAACACTCTAAAGCATTTGAAGATATGGGGAAACACACTAATCATATACATTTGATAATTGTCAAAAAACTAAAATCTAGTTGATGAGGAAAATTTATATTTTAAAAAAATAAATTAACAAAATAATAGACATGCTAGATAAAGGAAATATTTGAATGAATTTTTATATTAAAATAATATGTATATATGGGGTAATTGTTTCATTGGAAGCTTACCATTTGAATCTAATTATAAGGAATATGACTGATGTAATATAAATATTACCATTATACTTTCTGGTGCACAATATATAAGATAATATTATGTGGTAATATTCATATTAAAAATTATTAACTAAACATACGCATATATTCATTAATAAATAACTATTAATATATATACATATTCCATAGAAATGATTTTTTTATCACCAAATATGTGATTTTAAAACTCAAAAGTATTTGAATTAATAATTATATTTCACATTAATGGAAATTAAATTTCATAAAAAATATTATTTATTTAGAATCAGAACATCTGAATTTATCTATGTTTAATATTTCATAATTTTTTGAGATAGTCAATTTTGTTTGGATAAATAGTATAATAGAATATAAATATTTTTTAACTAGTTAGACAGAAATATAATGTAAATATAATTACCTTGCCATGAACATTTAATAATCATGATTTAATTAATTATTTTTACCTTCTTTTAAATTTCAGATCATTGCAAATTTATAGATTTAGAGAATTAGTCCATAACTCGAACATAAAAAAACTATAAAAATAGTACGTTGTCACTTCCAAATAGTATTCATTTTTTACTTAATCTAAATCATTTAAAATAATGTATTTTCAATTTTACAAAAACATTTTATGACATTAAAAATGACATCACTAAATACTTATTCATACATAACTCACGGGTAAAAAAACATGGAATGGCTATTAAAAGTATAGAAAGTGATATAAAAAGAAGAAAACCATTAATCCAATTATAAAAATAAAAACCATGAAAACTTAATCATGGTTTAATACATTTCACCCTTAATAATTAGTAACTACTTTCGTTAGAAAAAAATAATTTTATAATTTGTTTCTAGTCACAAAATTACCATAAAACCCATAACAAGAATTGAAAATAAATTATGGTACATTTTGACATAATTATACTTATTATTCTTATAAGTGGAACAACCATGGGTCTGACTTCAATACATGTCACTGTAGCAAATGTAATAGATATACAAACGACTTCCATACCCAAAGAATTGGAGGTTATAACTTAACCACCCATCCTTGGTTTATTATGTAACCACCAATCCTTTTAATATCACATAACCACACATCAAATGTACAAATACCATTATATAATAATAACACATAATTTATTTCAATTTTCAACATTTCACACATAATATTTTATTTATAATTACAATAAATCATTTCAGGATATTAATGTAGTCAATCCATTTTAAAAACATTTTCAATATCAAAATACCTAAAAAAGTGAATAAAAGGGTTTATTTTCATTTTAAAAACGTTAAGGATTATAGTGTATTCCATATATCAAATAATGGTATGAATATAGAGACGTTGTCATCGTCATATATGATTAGAAGAACATTCCATTTTTTTATTTTTCAGAAAGTTCCATATAAAACAAGTAAAAATATACCTTTTGAAATATTTGAATGAATGTAAAAGTAAATATATAATATCATTTATATTAATTCTATATCCATTAAAATAAATATATAAAATAATATCAAAAATATTGACATGGAGAAAAATATGTGATAATTAAATCTTTAAACATTTATAGTGTCCCATACCACATTTAAAATTTAAATATTAATCCCTATTAATGAAAATAATTTAAGGTAACATTATATAATTTTATAATTAATTAATTAATTAACGTTAAAGGGGTAGTGTATACACCTTATAAAAGAAAGTTGGTGTATAACATCAAATTATGCCTTAATTAAAAGAGATTCAGACAAATCCCCTTACCTTGAGTATGATTCATCATGTATGTTCATTATCTTCTTGAATAGTAATCTTATTTTAATTATTTAATTCCTTTAGAACCATTTTCATGTTTATTATTCCCTTTATATAACTTCATATCATGTTATAAGAATTACTTAATTATTAAAGATCTTGTCCGAATTTTTGATGATATTCAGTATTTGAGTCCAAAATAAAAATGTTAAGTAAAATATAGTCAAAGAAGTCATTAGACTATCATATCCATAATAATATTCATGAATATTAATCATTATTATAATTAAATAATAATTTTGAATCTTTTTACTTAATACATATATTAAATATGAACAATTTTACAATCATCGAGATTGTAAGCCATACATACCCATGAGTAAGCTTTTCATTTTTCAACATTCATTATAGAAAAAATGTTAGTATTATTTTCACTATATAGAATTATCATAATATCATTAATATCATATTAATAATTTAAATATACTTTTATATATTATCAATGTAATGTGGTGATCAAAAATGTATCACATTGCTTCACAGAGGTGATAGTTCATATATACAGATGAAAAACGTTATCATTTACAGGTTCATGAAAAGTAATAACAAAATTGATATATTATCATATCAAAATTATAAAAATTTCATTAATATTATATATAATCATTAATTACATCATTATATGTAGTATTGAGTTATGGTAATTGAAATTGAAATATATCGGCTTGTAGAGGTGATAGATCACACATGCGTGAAAATAATTAATTCATTTCCAATTTTACTGAATAAAAGATGGATAAAGGTGGTTATATTAACATAGTATATTTAGGATACTAGATTTATCATATCATTATATTTGGATAACATTTTTATTATGTTTATGACAAAATAAACTTGAAACAGTTAATTAAAAATGATACCTCTTCTTCGGGTTATTGGATTTGATTAACACCTTAGCACCTCTATGGAGGGTTTTATTCCAAAACTAAGGCCTCTATAATATGGGGAGAGATTCAAGGAATAGGTAAGAAGATAATGGATAAAAATTTGGTTTAGAAGTGTTAATTTATTATAATAAGTAGTTCTTTTTCAGAAGAGAGTGGATGGGTACTCTTGTAATTCGTTAATGTATGAAATTAATATAAATTCATTTTATAATAAAAATGGCTCCACTATTTTTAATTTAGAATATAGAGTGATTATGGGGGGAAATTATCAAATTTAAATTAAATAAGTTTAGAATATTTTACAAATCCTTATCATTTTGTTTTTAACCCAATTTTTTCTTTTTAACTATTATTATGTCATAATTCAATTTACCCTTTGTGTGTTAATAGGATTACAATAAAACTAAAAATACCAAATATGAGTCATTAATGACATTTTTAGTCTTTTAAAAATATGTCTGAACAATATTAGATTATTAATAACTTTATATAATTTTATAAAAAATTATTTATTCTAAAATATCCATAATTTCAATTTTGACACTATTAAATATATGACTTTTTAAAAATATTATAAAAACATGATATATTCTAGGAAACTCTATTAACTCATACATAAAATGTAAAATTAATCCAAAAAATTCCTATATAATAACCATTATATCATATAATTTTTATTCTAATATTTTTAATATCATTTCGTTGATTCTCAAATTAATTTAACAATTTCTGCCTCAAAATATTGTCCCTGTTAAATTTATTTATTTATTTTAAAAATATTATAAATAAATTACCATGATTTATGTGAAAATGTTGTCTTTCCAAATACTATTTATAGTTGAAGATATTTTCTAAATGAATTTATATTAAAAATGTTATAGTAATTAAAACATGAGTATTCCCTCATTGTAATTTCATTAAATAATACTATAATTTGAAGAAAGTCGTACAAGGGGTCATAAGTGGTCATAAAATACTCAAAATGATGATTTGAGTTGAAAATACCTCATGAAATAATATTTTTACAAGTGTTATTGTAATATTATATTTATTATAATACTATTCGTACCATTAATATCTTTATTCGCCATTAACCATGGTAATAAATATATTACCAAAGTTACTATTAATAGTGATGTAAAATAAGAGGGTCCTATTTACATAATTCGGACCTTATGATTCAAAATTTTTTATGTATTTTTTCAAATTAGAAACATATTTTTATCATAAATTAATTAAAAATTAAATTCATTAACCGAATGAGAAATCATGTTTTTAAAGGAAAAATTATCAAAAGGACAATGTTTTTATTTCCATTTTCAATGTAAATTTCTTTACAATGAATGAAATTGGATTAAATGAAAAAAATTAGTTCTAATAAAACATTAAAACCATTCAACAGTAAAATTTCATAATATCAATTCATTTGATGCAGAAAATTTTTAAATTAAAAAGATTTTTTTTTCACTATCCATCCAAACATTAAACTTATCAGAAATATAAAAAAAACTAAACCAAAGTAAATTTTGATACTCCTTTTCCAATCAATATTTTTATTATTTGAAATAGAAGTTACAAAGTGTTAAAAACTATATTTAAAATATTTTTTCCAAAAAAATGCAGTAAAAATAGCTTTTTAGAAAATACATCTTTTAATCAAAAAATTGGATTTTTATTATATGTTGAATAGAAAATAAATAAGATGAATATTAAACATTAAATTATATATATGTAATTAATATTACCAAAAAATATTTACCTTATTATTTTATAAACATTCTTATGGACAAAAAAATTATAAAAATATTTCATTTTTTTAAAACAGGGTTTACATTCATTTATATTAATTATTCACCAAATAATTAATTATATATACATGAGTAAACCATATTTTAATAATAATTTTATTTCCAACCATTATAGTGACAATGTTATAATAGTAAAATTTTGATAAAAACATTTAGTTTTTTGTTAATGATTGATGTGGCATCTCATGTACGCTATTGAATGAAGTGGTTCTTTCTTAAAATATTGGGATGTTACATCCTACAAACTTTAATAAACTACATCTTCATAATTTGAACTCGGGATAAAAAACTAGGGATTTGACTTTTTAGAATCCCTTTATTGAAATCACACATTGAAACAGGGACTAATAAAACATTCAATTTAAAAGAATGATTGGAAAATAAGAAGGTTTCTTGGGATAAAACATACTCAGGATCGATATTGGAAAACATGGATATGGAAGGGAATATAACCGTCAAGTCATTATGGAGAGTGATAGAGAACATGATTAGGAGAAATTAAAAAATCCCAAAACCATAAGTCTTGGATGCATTAAAAGGTCATTGATTTCTTATTATTAAAACTAAAGGAGATTAATTTTTGTTTCAAGATATTTTTCTTAGAGTGTAGGAATTATTTAACAATACAATAATATAGTGAAACATAATTACTTAATATTTTTCAATTTAATAGGCACTATTTAATCACTATATGATGAAAATCCCTAAAAATAACCTTAATCACAAAAAATTATGAACACCCTAAGGTTTTTTAATACCTTAAAACTCATGTCTAAATGTAATGCCATAATTCTCAATAAAATAAATCCTTACAAAAACATAAACTAAAAACATATCATAGAAAGGTCCTTATTCACTTATGATCACATTACTTAAAACCTTAGAAAGAGTATCTAAAATCAAGAAAAAAGGCTGACCATTAAAAACTAATAATCTCTTTAAACCTTCCACAACATAACCAGGTCCATCAACACAAACTATAATAATATAAAATGATTTTTCCCACACCTTTCTATTCTTGGTCATGATGATTTCCTCCCAATGTAAGTAACTTCAGACACATTTCAATATAATTTTTTAACTCATTGCAACTAAAACATCTTACCATCGGATTCTCATTTCTTTTATAATCATCCACTATGCAGTCTTGATGAATATGACCAAACACACCACATAAGAATAAAAACCCCATCACCATTAGAGATTCATCTGGATTATTTTTACCACACCTCTCACAATATCAGAATATGGATTCCTTTCATTTAATATTATTTGCTGAATCTTTTAACATTTCCTCCCAACTAGACTTCTAAATTATCTTTTTTTTGAGACATATGATCATCGAAAAACACCATTTATACATTCTCAACAAATGGAAGAAGTTTCTCATAGCTTTTTAACTCATGTTATGATAATACCATACGATATCTCACCTTCAATATCGAGTGAAACTGAGTTATCTTACTATCAATATCCTATATAAAATTTGTAACATACCATGCCAAGCGAGTGAACATTTCATTATATATATCCTAAAAATATTTCTTTTTTGCCTAAATTCAATTACTTTTTCCCATCATATATTGAAAAACCATTGGAAAATATTTATCACAGAGGATATTTTAAATTCATCTTATTACATCACATTAATATATTTAATACCATGGATATTTTTAACCATTGACCAAAACATATCAGATTCACCATTAAAATGATAAATTGAAAGAGTTACATTTGGGGGAACTAAAAAACCCTGGACATCGAATATCTTTTCTAGGG
The DNA here is from genome assembly GCA_963277665.1 of Viscum album. Taxonomy (NCBI): domain Eukaryota; kingdom Viridiplantae; phylum Streptophyta; class Magnoliopsida; order Santalales; family Viscaceae; genus Viscum; species Viscum album. Next base: position 1,115,589,675 of record OY728131.1, read on the forward strand.
ATTTAATCTATGGTTTATCTAGCATGGGACCAAATGATCCACTGAAATATGGGGGAAGTTCCCTTATGAAATGTTCCACTACACACATGTTAGTTAAAGATACATCATGCTCCTCTCAAGCATGGATACCACCAACGTTTAGAGAATATGTCAACTGATTCATCACTATTGCAAAATATTCTATTCTAATTCTAACCATCACTTGATTTTGACATGGAATGATGTTTTCCTCTCGATGCTTCCCCAAACATCTTCCATATTTCCTCTACAAAAAAACATTCTGAACAAAAATATTTTAGATAAAGAGACAAGACAATCTTAAAATACTACATTATTTAATCTTAACTACAAAGTAAAATATTATAATGGAATTCTATTAATACTATCTTAACCACAAATGTTTTCTAAAACTCCCTTAGATACCAACTATAAAGACCCATCTTTGACCATTACATAATCATGAGTGATGCAATGTTTTTACCTTCATTCAAATTGAGGATCTTTTCAGGTTTATAGATTAAGAGAATTAGGTCATAACTCATACATAAAAAATTATAAAAATACAAATGGACACTTTATTAAAGTATCTATATTTTGATAATCTAAAACAATAAAATAAATCATGATCAATTTTATAAAAAACATCAAGAAATTCAGCAAGATATACAACAATCGTTACTCATCCTTATGTCCTATGAAAAAATAATAATTTTGGGATGAGAATAAAAATCTATGTAAGGTATGTGAAGAGAATAAAATCATTTGTCTATGGATAAACATTAAAACCACTGAAAACATTATCATAATGTTATACTTTTCACTGTTAATATGTAGTAATTACATCCATTTGAAAGTAAGAAGACAATTGAAGCCTTTTTTAATCACAAAATTACCATAAACCCCACAAAAAGAATAAAAAATTTATAAAGGACCCCTAGGATATAATTATACATATAACTCTTATAAATGGAATAAAAATGTGTTTAGCTTCCATACATGAAACTCTTTCAAAATGAACTGCCATATAACCGTCTTCGGTACACATTGCATTAGAGGTTATAACATAATCACCCATCCCCAGAATATTACATAACCAACCGTCATTGGTTTATCACCTACCCAATTATCATATTTCTATGTACCATTATATAATCATATCACATTATAGGTTTTTTATTTTCATCATTTCACTCATAAAAATTCATTTTCAATCACAAGTAAACATTTCAAGATATTGAAATAATAAATCCTTTTTCAAAATCTATTTTAATATATAATACACAAAAAATGGAATAAAGGGGATTCATTTCCATTTTCAAACATGAAGTATTATATTGGAATCCATATATCAAATAATTTTCAAAATCATAAAGAAATTTTTATTAACATATATAATAAAAATATCATTATTTTATTTATTTGTTAAAACATTCCTTATAAAACATGTAAAAATATTTCTTTTGAGATACATTAAATGAAATTAAAAAAAAGAAAAAAAATATTCATTTATATTACATTTATATACATATATATAAATATTTAAAATAATATCAATAATATTGACTGAAAAAAGTATGTGATAATTAAATCATTAAACGTTCAAGGTGTCTCATAACACTTTGAACATTTAAATATTAATCCATATAGAACAATAACATTTCAAAAAATTAAATAATATGATAATAAAAAATTAATGATATATTATAGGGGTTTTATATATTCCAAATAATAAAATGTGGGGGTATAACAACAAACATTGCATTAATGAATGGATATTAAGACGAATTCCATTACCTTGAGTCTAATTCATCATGTGGGTTCTTTATCTTTATAAATATTTATCCTATTTTAATTGTTTACTTACATAAAAAAATTTCAATGTTTTATTATTTGTTTTATATAAAATAGTATCATGTTAGAACAATTACTTAATTATAAAATTTCATGTTAGATGTTTTGAATATATTCATTATTTGAGACCACAATGAACTTAGTAAGTCAAATACGATCCAAGTGGTAATTAGTAAATCATCTCTAGAAAAAAAATTAATGAAATAATAATCATTATTATGTATCCATCATGATTTTAAATAAATTTAAAAAATATGGAAATGAAAATCAAGCTATGTTTCTATCATGAAGGCGATAAGCTATACGTACAAATGACTAACATTTTCATTTTTAAATGATCCTTATAGAAAGTAAGTATAAATTATTTTAAATTTATATAAATATCATAATATTATATTAATTATTTAAATATACTTATATATATCATCCATGTGATTTGGTGATGAAAAATAAATGACATATCTTTGTGGAGGTGATAGTTCGCACGTATGCACGAAAGACGTTATCATTTTCAAGTCCATTAAAAGTAAGAACATAGTTGATTTATTATTTTATTATAATGAAAAATATGTCATTAATATCGTAAAAAATCATTTATTACAACATTGTATTCAATATACATTGGCAGTAATGGAAAATGAATTATATCGGTTCATGGAGGTGATAGTTCACACTTACACAAAAATGACTAATTAATTTACTATTTCATTGAATCATGGATGGGTTTTGGTGATGATATTATAAAAATAATATATTATTATATTTATTGTTATAGATTTATTATCACATCATGGTGTGATAATATTATAAAGGATTGTAAGTGGAAATAAAAAATAGAAACACTTAATTAAAAACGACACCTCTACTTCAGACAAAAACCCTTCATTAAAAACATAAAACCTATAATAATGGTTTTCTACTTAATATAAAGGCCCTATAATATGTTGAAAGATTCTAGAAATTTTTTTGACATATATTGGCCATAAATATTGGGTTTGAAATATGTAAAATTATAATAAGTTGTTCCCTTTTATAAAAGAGTGGATGTGCACTCTTGGAATTATTCAATGTATTAAATTAATATTAATTAATTTGGTTATCCAAATGAAAAAATTTTGTTGGTCAGAGTGTATAATCAAGAGGGGGGTGAATTGAGTTCTAATAAACATTTCTGTTAAAAACATTTCTCTTAAAATTCCTCTATTTAAGAACAAGATAAACTGTAGTGAATTTATAAAAATTGTAAAAGCTCAATTAGTTTCTCAAATATTGATTAGATCTCAGTTAATTTAATCAAAATATTAGATTATCTTTTGAAACTAACATAGTGGTTCACAATAATTATAAACACTTGCTAATTTAACTATCAATTTAACTTTAAAACAAATTCTATTTCAAAGTAATTAGTAGTGGAATCTAGAATATATATAATAATATAGACATAAAAGAAAATGCATAGCAGATGTAACCAAGAGGATCAATCTCAATATGAGTCTTAGTCCTCTCAAATAATTTATATAAATTTTATCCACGCCCGATATCGGGTTAAACAATAGTGAAAATATTGTCCTAGTACAAATACCTCTACCACAGTTCTACGTGGGAAAACCAACACCTCACTGGCAATCCAGGTCTTACATGACCTCTACCACTATCCACAGTGGGAAACAAGAAAGTGGGGAAATATTGGAGTGGGGATTTAGTATCCTCCAGTTCAGTCCAGGAGTCAGTGTGTAAATACACTACTCAAAATGTAAATGAGTAAAGCACAATAGTGCTAAATAGATAGAAATGAGTTTAATGTTCTCTATGTATTTTGAGTGAAGCTCAGGACTCCTCGGATTGATGTAAAAGAAGCTCTGAGTCCTTCTCTAGTTTTTTTCTGAAAAACAGTGGGTCTTTTTCTTCATGCTTGGTTTGATCAGCTTGAGTGCATGAAGAGTTCATTGGGGTTCTTCACTCAAGATGCAGCTTGTGGTCCCCTCTAGAATGAGTGGCTTCAGGTATGTCCAGTGCTCTTCCAATATGAATGTAGTTTTTTTCATTTGTGTGAATGCACCACATTTCAATGGTATTCATCCCTTGACTTTAACACCCTTCACGTGCCTTCTTAGTTCTTTTCTATTATGTATTTCTCCTTATTTTTATAGCTTTAGGTTGCGGTAAATGGAATGACTACCATTTTCATGGATACTAGTTTCGGTTCCCTGACATGCCAACATATATCATTAAATAACATTAATTTCATTAAAAACATCAAATATAACTATTGAATAATAAATAAATAATATTGAGAGTATATTTTTTTAATGGTCAGTCTTTTATTAGTAGCCTTCTGTTGGTAGATGTGTAACGGTTGACTTTGTGAAGCAGTGATCTTCAATCGGTAGATGTTTGATCTTGTATCGGTAGCTCTTTGATCATGTATTAGTATCTCCTAGTATCGGTAGCTGTTACTCTCTGTATCAATAGCTCCATATACTGGTGACTTCATCTACCAGTAGACTTCGCTTCTATCAGTAGACTTATCTTCTATCGGTAGACTTCACTTCTATCGGTAGATCGTTTTATATCGGTAGCTTCATAGCGGTTGACTTTTTTATATCGGCATACATACTCTATCGGTAACTATGGTTTAACAATAGCTGGTATTAGTTGAATTTTAGTTTGTGCATATCGGTAGCTCTATTTGGTTCCAGTGAAGTATATATATCGGTATACTTGGGCATACCAGTAGACTTGTTCTATCGGAAGACTTACTCTATTGGTAACTCTGGTGTAACCATAGCTTGTATCAGCAGACATTTAGTATGTGCATATCGGTAGCTCAGTTTAGGTCGGTAGCTGTTTGTATCGGTGACCTTTTCCTATCGGTGACTATATATATATCGGCAGACTAAGTCTATCGGTAGACTCTCTTTATCAGTAGCTATAGGCATATTAGTGAGTTAAAACATATTTGTTTTATGTAGAACACATCTGATTGAGTTAAAAAGTCATATAAACATAGATAAAAATTGATTAACATATTTCAAAGAAAATTTTAATATAATTATAAACATGATCATAGATTAAAATAATTAATGTATAGATACACATTATTTTTGGATCATCAAAGTATGTTAAATCATAATTGGGATTATCAAAATAGGTGAGGTCAATAATCTCCTCCTTTTTGATAATCAAAACTTCTGATATTATAGTCCCAAAATAATGAGTAATTGTATCAGAGAAAATATCATTAAATTTAAGTGTATCAGAGAAAGAAATATAAGATGTGAAATATTCAATGTACCTGAGGTAGAATTAAATGAAATGGTATCAAAGGTCCAAGTTACAAAGCAAATTAGCTCTCCCTTAGATAATATTTCTCCCCCTTTCGCATAAAAGTTATTATTCCCAGAGCCCTTATGATATTTCTCGCCCTTTTTGATAATAAAAAAGTGGGAAACAACATAGGGATAAGGAATAAATGATAAATAAAAGAAAGCCAGTTGAATTTAATGATGCAAAATGGTTCATGAAAATAAATCAAAATACAAGGGATTCCTATCAAATATCTTAACCACCTATTCAATCCACATACTCAATGTGAAATTTTCCCCATGGATCAGAAGAGGATTCAGACTGTGTGGATGCGGGTGAAGGCTTAGGAATTCCAGAAATGATCACAGGACGTTGAGCCATTGAAACTGTTCCTAGCCTGTACTGAGTATTTCTTTTAGTGATCATAGGAGAAAGGCTTCGAATGGCTTGAGTTGGAGTCATAAGAACATGAGAAGAATTAGAGGCAGATGTAGGTAAATCTATAGGTATAATCACTATTCTAACATCGACATGGAATAAAGGCAACAAAAGATTTCTAAAATCCATAATTATTCCTACTCCTCTCTCCATACCAGATATAAAATTATCCTTGTTCTTGATGAATTTGTCCAAGGCTAGATTCAGTTCCTTTATTATACTGACTTTCTCTCTGAAGGCTTGAGTAAGAGGGGGTATCTTTTGGTTTTCTAGTAGATGTTCGAAGTGATTGTTGAGATGATGCTTGGTATAAATCCTTTGAAAATAGTAGATTATCTTTTCGTTCACTTATTTATGAGATGCAGAAGCTTCTCTCACATAGTCATGAACTATCTTCATTATTTCTCTAGCTAAATCTCTTGTAGAAATCACCACTTTTCTCAGGTTGGATGAGTCCATATAGCCACAGGTTGTTGCTGAACCAAGCTCCTCCTTAATCACATCTCTAATCTGATCCAAATCTACTGAAGGTTTGGAGACAAGAGAAACAATAGATAATGTTACTATTTCATTGAACTTTTTGTTCATCCCACTAATAAGATTTTTCACTTGGGAATCCTGGGTGCTGACATGATCTTTCATTTAGGTTCTAAAACCTTCAAAGACTGATAGAATCTAGATCACAACACCTTTGACATAGGATAAATCTTTATCTTCTTGGTATTTAGAACTCATATAAGATTCTAAATAGATAAATGATTTCTTAAGAGCTTTAAAACATTCATCTCGTCTAGACAACTGACTCTAGAAAGTTGTAACTTCATCCACTTTCTCTACCACATAGGTAGAGACATTACAGCCTAGAGAGAGTTAAAAACACTTTTCCAAATTGCTCATCTCTTCAACAAAGCAGTGATTTAACTCGGCGGCAAAAGCACTAAAAGACTCTTTTATCTCATTCTTTAAGGATTAGAGATCACCCTTGGTGAGCACATCAACAAGTGAAACCACAACAGGTTCCCATCCAGATACTATACTGGTTACTGAGTCATTCATAATTTATTTAATTAATGACACCATTGAAGCTTCCATTTTCATTATTTAGTCCAAAAAATGATTTGGAGTTCAGTCTTGAGCTTGTCCAGATCATGCATTCTGACCATATCTTCAGGTAACAACTCAATCTAAATATAATAATTTTTTTGGCCAATTGAGGGATGCCTCATTATCAGAATCAGGATATTCCAATCCAGAAACCACAAAACCTGGGTCTACTGCCCAATCCTCAATTTCAATAGCCACTAACACACTACCAAACCTAGTCTGATGCTCCCCCTCCACTGGTGCATTCTCTTTTACAACAAGATCATTCTCGCCAAGTATTTCTTCCTCCAAAGAATCTTCTACTATCAACTCCATCTCTGCAACACATGCAACAGCAGGAGGCTCCTCTAGATTAGGCACAGGTCCTTCCATATCACCCATTACTTATTCAACAGGAACAAATGAGCTTCCAATCTATGGAAACAGACTTAAGCAAGAAAAATCATATGCTTCAGATTCATTTTCCCTTTCTTCTTCATTCTCTGGGATTGGCTGGTATTCCTCATTAGTAGGAGTTTCTTCTTCATCTAAAGCTTCCTTTTCTGAAGACACAAATTCAGCAACCGTACATGGGGGAAATTCTGGATCCCCTCCATCAGCCATAGAAGTCTCCTCTTCATCAATGTCATCACCGTATTCAAGTTCTTCTTCATCAGGTCATAGGCCTGCATTTCTCGCATCCTTAGGCCTTGAAAGATGATTCATTGGATTGAATTTATCATACACATTCTTATCATCATTAACAAATTCTCCTCTCCATGGGTTCCAATTGATCTTCATATATTTGAAAATTGTGCTTGTGATACAAAAATTATTCTTCACTACCACTGTCTCATCCTGAGACTCAGCTACCCCTTTCATTTTCATCATCACTGAGATCAGCTTGGAAAATAAAAGGGAATTGGTTTTTGATTTTTTCCTGGTCATGTCCTCCATTCGAAACATTAGCAATCTGCACAGATTCACTTTCACACAATGTCTCAAGAGATGTAGGATATAGATATCTCTATATCTTAAATTCGAAAAATCCCTTATCCTTGGTATTAAGACATGCAGAACAAATTTGAACACCAATCTATTCTCTCCATCCATTTCAGCAGCCACTACTTGTCATTGATTTCCACTACCCGTGAGATCCTCTAGGGAATTTCATAATAGAATATATAACTTACATGTGGTATTGCTTTCGAGACATATCCTGAAACACCTTCATGTGGATCCTTCATTCATTAATCCCACTCAACAGATAAAAAATATATATCCTTTCCACTCACAAAATAAATCACTCTGTTCTCATCTTCTGACATCACAAAGCTCACAAAATCATAAAATTGTTTCACTAGCTTTGGATAGTAGGGGCCATTATTGTTCTAAAAAAATATACCCACTTTTGATCTTCTAGCACTTAGAGAAATAATGATTTTCTATCCAAAAACCATTCCACACACTACTCTTTTTTGATCACAATAACACTATTTTGAAAATGAGGATTCACTGGTCGCCTCCCCGAACTGGTTCTACATATTCTACCACTAGCTTCTGGCTCAGTCTTCTACTTCTTCAAATTTGGCTCATCAAAATCATCTCTAGTGGTAGGTATTTTGGTTATTTCCATCTATGGTTTGAGGTACATAGGGTTTTCTTGAAATTCGGGAGGTAAGGATTGAGGGTAAAGTGTTTGAGTCTTGGTGGATTGAAAAGTAACTAGGACATAATTTTATCATTTAGGAATCATAAAATAAATAATTATAATAACATAAGTATAAAAGATTCAGATTCTTGTAGTATACAGAAGTTTAAAATAGCGTGTACTCATCAGTAGGGTTTATCGGTTAGAATTCCTAGCAGTGAGGTCCATCAGTGAGGTTTTCACATCTGTGAGGTTTTGACATCGGTGAGGTTTTGACATCTATGAGGTTTTCACATTGGTGAGGTTTTCACATAGGTGAGGTTTTCACATCGGTGAGGTTTTCACATCGGTGAGGCTTTTACATCATTGAGGTTTTCACATCGGTGTGGTTTCTACATCAGTGAGGTTTTCAGATCGGTGAAGTTTTTACATCGGTGACGTTTTTATAGATCAAGGATAATCATTCCTAACTCATGTTTAATGTAACTTAATTTATACAAACTTAATGGTTTGGTTAAGATGTCATCTAATTGAGGTTCAGTACCTATAAATTCAAGAGTAATATCACCTTTTAGTAATGATATCTCTAAAAGTGGTGACGAACATCAATGTGTTTTGTCCTAGAGTGAGATACAGGGTTCTTAGAAATGTTCATTGCACGAGTGTTATCACTGTTGATAGAAACATGCTTAAAATCATATCCATATTCCAAAAGAGTGTGTTTCATCCACAGAATTTGTGCACATCAACTACCAGCTACTATATACTCTGCTTCGACAGTAGACAAAGCTACAAAATTCAGCTTCTTACTACACAAAGATAATAAGGATTTTCCTAATTAATGACATGTTTTAGAATTGATTTTTCTATCCAACATTCAACCAGCAAAGTCAGCATCTGAATAACTCATTAGTTCTAAAGAATATTCTTTTGAGTAAAATAAACTTATATTTACAGTCTGTTTAAGATACTTAAAAATTATTTTAACAGCATGAAAATGAGATTCTTTTGGATTAGATTTAAATCGTTCACACATACACACATTAAACATAATATATAGTTAACTAGTAGTGAGGTAAATTAAGATTCCAATCATACCTCTGTAATTGGTTTTATCCACTGGTTCCCCAGTTTCAAATGCATCTAATTTACAGACTGTACTCATAGGAGTATCATTTTCCTTAATACTATCCAAACGAAAATGTTTCAAACGATCCTTGGTATATTTACTATTATTCAAAATAATACCTTTTTCATTTTGAAAAACTTGAAATCCAAGAAAGTATTTGAGTTCTCCCATTAAACTCATTTCAAATTCATTTTTCATACTCATTGAAAAATCAGTACATAAAGAATGTTTAGAAGATCCAAAAATAAAATCATCAACAATGATTTGTACTATAAAAACATCTTTAGAAATTCTTTTAATAAAAAGAGTTATATCAGAAATTCCTTTAGTAAAACTTTTTGAAATAAGAAAATTGCTCAGTCTATCATACCAAGCTCTTAGAGCTTGTTTCAAACCATATAAATCTTTAGATATCATAAAAACATGATTTGTTAAATGAGGATTTTTAAATCCATGTGGTTGTTCAACAAAAACATCTTCAATTATAAAACCATTTAGAAAATCACTTTTGACATACATTTGATATAACTTGACATTCAGATGAGTATCATAGGCAAGAAGGATCCTAATGGATTCTAATCTAGCTACAGGGGAAAATTTTTCCTCTTTGTTTATTCCTACCTCTTGACTATATCCTTATTCAACTAACCTAGATTTGTTTCTAACTATGTTTCTAGATTCATCAACTTTTTTTCTAAAAACCAATTTAGTGTCTATTGTCAAAGTGTCCTTAGGTCTGTCAAATAATTCCCAAAAATTTTTATTTAAAATTGATTTAACTCTTCTTGCATATCCATTACCCAAAATTCATCATTGACTGCATCATTGACATTTTTAGGTTCTAGCTGTGAAAGAAATGCTTGATGTTTAACCTAGTTTCTTATGGATGCTCTAGTCTGCGTCCCTTTATCAAGATTACCAACAACAGCATCCAAAGGATGATTCTTTAGAATCCTAGTTGATCTAGTAAAGGTAGGACTAGAAATTTTAGTCTTTTCTCTAAGTTAGGGTTCTATTGAAACAGATCTAGAATATGTCCATGAACTAGATGTTTTTACAGCAGGTTCGTTAATTTTATCATTATGGTCCAGAAGAGTCAAATCTTCTTCAAGATTTTCAAGAGAAGACGTAGGTTCATGTGGATCGGTTTCATCAAACTTGGTGTGAACAAATTATTCCACACATTTGGTTCTTTTGTTAAAGATTCTATTGGATTTTCTAGTTAATGAATAACCAATAAAAATTACTTCATCACTTTTAGATGCAAATGTGTCAAGATTATCCTTGGTATTAAGAATAAAGACATTGCATCCAAAGACTCTAAAGTAACTAACTTTTGGATTCCTGTTGTTCCACAGTTCATAAGGGGTCTTCTTAAAAATAGGTCTTATAAAAATATTTGGATAATATAACAAACTATATTCACAGCTTTAGCCCATAAATAAATAGGCAGGTCAAACTCATTAAGCATGGTTCTTGAAATTTCATGCGGGGTTCGATTACTTCTTTCTACTACACCATTCTGATGAGGTGTTCTAGGGGCAGAAAGGTTATGACTATAGCCATTATGTGAGCAGAAAGATTCAAACTCATGATTTTTCAAACTCACAACCATGATTACTTCTTATAGTTTTAATCTTAAAACCACTATGGTTCTCTACAGACATGGATTATTTGACAAAATAAGAACAAGCTTCGCATTTTTGAGATAAGATGTATACCCAAGTATATCTAGAAAAGTTGTCTATTAAGACATAGACATAGTGATTCCCATATAAGTTAGAAATTATAGAAGGTATAAACAAATCCATGTGAACCAACTCGAGAGGTTGAGAAGTTGGAACTTCTTTCGATGATTTAAAAGAATCATTATGTTGCTTTCCCTTTTAACCGGGATTACAAACTTTGTCAGTTGGGAATTCAAGTTTAGGTAGGTCTCTAACTAAATTCTTCCTAGTCATTTTTCTAAGTGAATAAATGTTGAAGTGTCGTAATATTATGTGCCAAAGCCATGATTCTTTGTGAAACGCATTTAAACAAGTAACATGTTTCTTGGATAAAGAATTCAAATCAATAACATAAACATTTTCATTTATCCAGAAAGAAAATACTAAATCATTTTTAGAGTTAAAAACATTACAAGAATCATTTTTTAAACTAAACATCGAAACCATCATCACATAACTGAGAAATACTCGACAGATTATATTTACGTCCATCAACAAATAATTCTTTATAAATTAATACTGAATTAATGTTACCAATATGGCTTAGGCCGATGATTTGTCCTTTAAAATTATCACCAAAGGTGAAATAGCCTCCATCAACATTTATTAAGCTTTTATAGAATGAATAATCTCCAGACAGGTGCCTTGATCATCCACTGTCCAAGTACCATACCTTCTTGTGAGAACTCTTTAAGCATGTCTCCTAAAAAAGAGATTTAGATGAAGAATGATTTTAGAACCCATATTTTCTTGGTTCTAGACATGTCAGCAAGTAAAGTTTTAGATACCCAGGTTTGTCTCACGGATCTCATATAATTCACAGAATCAATTGATTTTGAAATAATGACTTTTTTTTGATTTATAACAATATGAATAACTAGTTGACTCATATGAATTTTCAGAACTGGAACTAGCAGAATTTTCACCAGATTTATGAATAAATTTATTTTTGGTAATATTTCTCTGTCCAGGTTGGTATCCCAAAAAAGTAGTGTACTTTGGTGCCACTTGTTTACCACAAATTTTTTTAAGGGTGTTCTTTCCATTTGTAAACTTTTCTATGTCGTTTCTCGGTTTCTCATTATACATTTTTAGTTCAGTATTTTCTTTAAGTAATTGAGAATTCATTTCTTTTTCAATCTCAAGGGAAGATTTAACAGTGCTAGATAAAGCATGCTGATTTTTAAGGCTTTGTATGTGTCATTATGTTCATTACATGTCTCTTATCGCATATTACATATATTCAAAAAATTCTTCACTATACATATTTTCAGATTCAAAATCAGAATCATCTTTAGAATAGTATGAATTTTAAGCATGAGTGTCCAGTGTTACCTCAGAGGTGATTTTCATAAAACAGAAGGTAGGTTTATGAGAATCTTTATCCTTAGAAGAATCAAAATCACTTGAATTGACTTCTGAACCCCACCATGTTTCTTTCACTTCTTTCTTATAATTTTTGTCCATGTAGTCATGTTTCTTCTTGAACTTCAATTTTAGACAGTCAGATTTTACATGTCCATTCCTTTTTCACTCATAGAAGATAACTTCATCACTTTTATCAGGCTTCTTCCAGTCGTTCTTCCAATGACCCTTGTTATTATATTTACCATTGTAGTTTGATTTTCTGAATAATTTCTTCTTCCTATGGAACTTTTTTAATCTTTTGGCTATCTGATCCATCTCAGCATCACTATCAGAGTCTGAAATTTTACTTATTAAACTTTCAGTTTGTATGTGAACCTTCTCCTTTTCTATGCTCTTTGAGGCAGTAGACTTAAAATCAACTTACTTCTATTTAGGTTCATCATCTTCATCCTTATGCACATTGAGTTCTTCCTCATATATCATAAGCTTAGCTATTCATTATTTAAAAAGATGTTTGGAGATGTTTCATGATTATCTAATGGAAACAGATGTGCCTCTCCCTCTTTCTGGTATATATCTTAATATCCTCATAATTTGTCCCTTTGGTGGAACATCCTTTCCAATGGAGCTCATAGTAATGATAATCTCGTTGAACTTGAGATACATGTAAGAAATGGGTTCATCAGGATTTATTTTAATGTTATCATATTTAATAGTATAGGTATTTAGCCTCAATTTGTTAACATTGGTTGTACCCTCTTGGAAAACAACAAAAGTGTCCCATATTTCATAAGATGTTTTACAAGGAGATATTATATTAAATCCCACATCTCCTAAAGAAAAATACAGGGAATTCATAGCTATATAATTATTATTGTAAGATGTTTTAGTAGATTCATCCCAAGTAGTTCTATCAGTTTCTGGAATTTTATATTGAGTCTCTATTGCAGTCCAGATATCATATCCCATTCTTTCTAAATGAATTTTCATTTTAAGCTTCCACTGATCATACATTGTACCATTAAAGAAAGGTGGCATGTGGGTAACATCACCTTCTAGTCTATAGTACATAACTAGATTTTAGAAAATATATTTTAAGGGAAAAAATTTAGAACTAATAGAAATTTACGATTATTAACGATGTAACTAAAATCACATTTGAAAAAACAGAGTATTTTGAATATTTTGAAAAAAAAACAATCCTCTGATACCAAATGTTTTTTGGAGTGGATACTCAAGAGGGGGGGTAAATTGAGCTTCAATTAAAATTTCTGTTCAAAAAATTTCTCTTAAAATCCCCCTATTTAATAACAAGTTAAACTGTAGTGAATTTATACAGATTGTAAAAGTTCAATTAGTTTCTCAAATATCGATTAGGTCTCAGTTAATATAATTAGAAGATTAAATTAACTTTTGATACTAACTTACTGGTTCATAATAATTATAAACACATTCTAATTTAACTATCAATGTTACTTTAAAACAAATTGTATTTTAAAGTAATTAACAATGGTATATAGAATATATAGATTACTTTAGACATTAACGAAAATGAACAGAAGATGTAACCAAGAGGTTCAGTCTCAGGATGATACCTAGTCCTCTCAAATAATTTATAAAAACTTGATCCACACCTTGGATCGGGGTAAACAATAGTGAAAATATTGTCCAGGTACAAGTACCTCTACCACAGATCTACGTGGGAAAACCAATAGCTCACAGCCTGTCCAAGTCTTACATGACCTCTACCACTATCCACAGTGGGAAACACGAAAGTGTGGAAAGATTAGAGTGAGGATTTAGTATCCTCCAGTTCATTCCATGAGTCATTGTCTAAATACACTGCTCAAAAGTTAAATGAGTAAATCACAATAGAGCTAAATATATAAGAATGTGTTTAAAGATATCTATGTGTTGTGAGTGAAGCTTCAGACTCCTTGGATTTATATAAATTAAGCTCTGAGTCCTTCTCTAGTTTTGTCTGAAAAACAGATGGTCATTTTCTTCAAGCCTAGTTTGATCAGCTTGAGTGCATAAAGAGTTAATTGTGGTTCTTCACTCAAGATATAGCTTTTGTTCCCCTCTAGAATGAGTGGCTTCATGTATGCCCAGTTCTCTTCCAGTATGAATGTAGTTTTTTCTTTTTTGTGAATGCACCACGTTTCAATGATGTTCAAACCATTCCATTTACACCCTTCATGTGCCTTATTAGTTCTTCTATGTTTGGAAATTTTCCTCCCTTTTATATCTTTGCGCTCCGGTAAAAGGAATGATTACCATTTTCATGGGTACTATGTACGGTTCCCTAACATTCCAACAACTATCATTAAATAATGTTAAATACATAAGAAACCTAAAATATAACCATTTCCTAATAAATAAATAATATTGAGTGTATATACTTTCACTGTTCAGTCTTTCATTAGTATCCTTCTGTTGGTAGATGTGTAATAGTGGACTTTGTGAAGGAGTGACCTTCTATCGATAGCTGTTTGATCTTGTATCAGTAGCTCATTGAACATGTATCGGTAGCTCCTAGTATCTGTAACTGTTACTCTGTGTATCAGTTGCTATATATACCAGTGACTTCATCTGTCACTAGACTTCTCTTATATCGGTAGACTTCGCTTCTATCTGTAGACTTCTCTTCTATTAGTATCTCGTTTTGTATTAGAGCGTCATAGCGGTAGACTTGTTCATATCGGCAGACTTACTCTATAAGTAACTCTGGAGTAACTGTAGCTTGTATCAATAGACTTTTA
The DNA here is from genome assembly GCA_963277665.1 of Viscum album. Taxonomy (NCBI): domain Eukaryota; kingdom Viridiplantae; phylum Streptophyta; class Magnoliopsida; order Santalales; family Viscaceae; genus Viscum; species Viscum album. The sequence goes on from OY728131.1 coordinate 1,115,604,990, forward strand.
GTCTATGCATATCGGTAGCTCTATTTGGTTCTAGTGATGTATATATATTGGTAGACTTATGCATACTGGTAGACGTGTTCTATCGGTAGACTTACTCTATCAGTAATTCTGGTGTAACCGTAGCTTGTATCAGTAGACTTTTAGTCTATGCATATCGACAGCTCAGTTTTTGTCGGTATCAATCTGTATCGGTGACCTTTGCATATCGGTGACTATGTCTTTCGGTAGACTAAGTCTATCGGTAGACTGTCTTTATCAGAATCTATAGGCATATTAGTGACTTAATACTTATCTGTTTTATGCAGAACACGTATGATTGACTTAAAAATTCATATAAACATAGATAAACATTGATTAACATATTTCAAATATTATTATAATATAATTATTATCATGATCTTAGAGTAAAAGTATTATTATATAGATAAACATTATTTGGGAATATCAATTTATGTGAAAGCATTATTGGGATTATCAAAACAGGTGAGGTTAACAAATATATTAATTTATAGAATGATTATGTGTAAAAATAAAATCATCCAATGAAAATAAGACATGTTTATAATGTTTTTATAATCCTTATTTTTTTAACCATTATTTTATCCTTTTATCTATTACCATGTTTTCATGTAATTTACACTTTTAGGGTTAATATAATTATAATAAAAGGAAAAACAATAAAAAATGAGTCGTTAATGAAATTTTAAGAATTACAGTAATATTTTTGATTAATTATAGATTTTTAATAGTTTTTAATAATTTAACAAAATATTATTTACATTAAAAATTCAATCATTTAAATTTTGACACTGTTCTATACTTGACATATTTAAAATATCATAAAAACATTATATCTTCGAAAAATCATCCTTAAAATGTCAAATTAATATATAAAATATTTGTATAATGTCAGTTATATCAATATATATATTATTATTTTAACATAATTTATTTTATATTCCTATTAATTAATTAATTATTGCACCATCATTATGTCAGTATTTAAATTAATTAATTATTTCTTAAAAATTATAAATAAAATAACATGATGTTTTTAAACATTTTTTTTTCCAAAAAAAATTATTGTCAATGATATATTCTAGAAAACTATATATTAAAAATATTATGGTTATTAAAACATGGCTATACCAACTTTGACTTATCATTAACTAAATTACTATAAAGGGTATAATGTTATCTATGAGGACCAAATTTGTCAAAAAATCTTTTCAGTGATCATTTTGGTGGAAAATATCTCAAAAAAATATTGTGGAAAATTTTAGTATAATTTTATCTTATTTATAATATTATTTTTACCTTTAATTATCTGATTTACCCTTAACCAATGTAATAAATAATATTACTAAAAGTACTATTCATAATGTCAAAAAAGGGACCTATCTACATAATTTATACCTTATGATTCAAAATAACTAATTCATTTTTATAAATTTAAAACAAAAAATATGTATAAATTATTTAAAAATTAATCGCATTGAGGGAATGAGAAAACCTGTTTTTAAAGTAAAAAATAATGAAAATATCATAATGTTTTTATATCCAATTTCAATGTATAATTGATTCTAATGACCTAAATTGGATGAGATAATAAAAAATTTAACTGAATATAATTTAAAATGGTTAAATTATATAATTTAACAATATAAATAAATTTGATGAAAATGATGTTTTTAAAAAAATACTTTTTGTTCAGTATTCATCAAAATCTGAATCTTTTCACAAAAATACCAAAAATTAAAAAATATAAATTTTTATAATCACATTCCAATTATGAAGTTTATTTTTCCAAATTTCCTTTAAAATAGTTTCAAAAACTATATTGAAAATAAGTGCAGCATGAAACGGTGGTAAAACTGTGTTTTTGATGAAAATACTTTTTTAATCGTAAAATTATATATGTTCATAAATAAATTATAAAAAATAAATAATATAAAAGTAAAACATCAAATTATATATATATTATAAATATTTAATACATATAACCCAACAATATTGATTTAATTATTTAACAAACATGTTTTACAAACTTAAAAACATTTTCATAAAAAAATTCTATAATTTGAAAAAGGGTTTTACGTTCATTTATAATTAATTATTCATCAAAGAATAAACTATATATACTTGTCTAAACAATACTTGAATAATAATTTTTATTCCCACCACTCTAACATATAGTTTATAATAGTAATATTTAAATAAAAATATTTAGTTCTTCATTTAAGCTTGATGTATCATATCATATATCCATTAAAACATAGTGTTTCTTTTATAAAATATTAGGATGTTAGAGTAATAATGGTGAGATAATCCAAATAATTTAATAATAGATCTAAAACAAAGTTTTTTACTATTATTAGGTATTTTAATTATTTTTAATTATTGATCAAATATATTAAAAAGATTGAAATGAAAAAATAAAAAATATGGAATTAATACAAAATTATAAAAAAATTATAATCCCATAGAAAAATGTAATGTAAAAAATGAATTTAGATATTCAAAATAAAATACATAAAAAAATCCTTAAATATAAAAACACATAATCCAGAACCATGGTTTAGGGAATGGTTCTCCATTTTCTACACTCTATATTAACAAGGCCTTTTTTAGAAATTAATCAACTACCCCCTCATTTCCTTTAAATACCCTACTATTATCCTATTCATCATTATTCTAAATCATTTTTTACTTGAATCTTATTTTATTTGCACTCCCAAATAGTGTCTATAAGTTGTTTTCAAGGATCTAAGATTCTCATCTGAGGCTTAAAGATGTTATCATTAAATGTATGGTTCCCTAAATTATTCCCTATAATTAACTGTATTATTATTTACAATTTAATTTAGTTTAAATTTAAAATGTTATTATGTGTCAGTTATATTATTAATTTATAATACTACTTGTGAGAGAACATCATTTTCTCTCATTATACTACATTTATAATCCTTTATAATTTTCAAGAACGTCTATTTCTATAAAACAATCGGGAAATTCATTAATGTAATGTGTTTGTTATTTACTATGAATTGAAATACATATCTATGTAAAACAATTGCATTTAGGATCTTTTATAGATTCATGTTGGGGTAAAATACATGAAAAAGGGGTTTCTAGTCATTACACTATCCTCACTCAGTACACAACAAGTTGGACTAACTACACACATGAATTTACACACCATGGAGATATGAATTTGATTAATCACATGCTCTTTAAAGAGAATAACAAATTATTTGAATATGTATTATCTAATTTATATAAGATTTATCTCTATATTGGTCTCATAATATTAAAAATAATAATATTTTTTTACCTGAACTCCATAATTATATTTTTCCTAGAATGTACCGAATAACTTCTATTTTATATTCTTCACTTTTTAAGGATTCCTATTTGAACATTCAAAATCGATAGTTACTCATAAAATGAGAAAAGAAATTATCCTCGATATTATGGCTAATTCATTTAATATATAAATTGTTTTCATAGCACATATTATCTTGTTCTATAATAGAATATATTATAAGATTAGATCCATTATATAGTTATGTTTTGATTTTTAATATTGTCTAGTACGCTATATATTTCCCATGATATTTCTATATGTGGTGGAATTAGTTGTATTTTTATATGATAGGTGTAGTGACTCATTTTTTATCTGTAATACTTTGAAATATTTTTAATAAAATTTCTGAATCCATGTTGTGAGTTTCAGAATGAATCCAAGGCCTGGAGAGCCTCAATGTATTGATATTGAAAATATTATATCACATGCATGAATCTTATTTGGAAATATTGAGTAACTCCCAAGAAGAGTCTCAGATTATATTTTTGATATTTTTGTTGAGTTTAGAATGATGTGTTTTCCCAGAAAATGACATAAAATTTTTCAGCACCGGGTGTTGGGTCATAAGTGAGTTAGTGGAAGAGAGTGAAAAGGTTTTTGTTTTAAAAAGAATAAAACAATATCCCCTCTTCCAATCCCCATTTGGCGGCACAATTAGGAGTCAAATACCCTATCCTCCCCCTTTGAAAACATACAACCTGAGGACCTAATTGATGAAATGAGGTGTTTTCAATCTCTGATCTTGACGAGGATCTCTCATGGATAATGAAAAAAGAGCTTCCAAGTTCTATTTCAACCTTGATGCTTTGGTGTTATCTGTGAGAGGTAGGTGGATTGATTTTATGTACGAGTCCCCTATAGTTTTATGGTTTTAGAGCCCTTAGACACGTTTTAGGGAACCTTTGAGGTTCAATATATGTGTATTGTGGTGAATGGGGGTGATCTAGGCTACTCGTAGAGAATTTTCAATGGTTTTTACTATCTAATCAGAAAGTTGACTGGAGGAACACCACATGGGTTATTCTTGTACATGATAAATTAATTTTGGGGACTACATGTCATTTAACACAGGTTAAAGTTCCTGGAATAACCCCATTTCATGTGGATTAAAGATTTATCTAGGGAAACCATGTAGGAGTACATGGATGTGTAAAAGAATAGAGACAGAGAATATGATAATGGGAACGAAAAATGTCAAAGGAACCATGTAGATAGTAAACACCATGTACCAGGGGGTACATGTCAAATAAAGTACTCAACTTGTTGTACCATGTATGTGGAATACACAGTTGGGGTCTGGGTGAGGTGAGACATGTCATGTACCGCAGGTACACTCTGTGTTGTCCCTTATGCCCATCCAGGTCATTTGGTCAGATGATATGGTCGGGTGTTTGGTCGGTGCCACACATCGTGTAGACCCCTTACACATCATGTAGTCTCCTATTGGAGGAGTTTGTACCCAGCCCATCTCAATTTTTAGGGCTAATATTCAGGCATGAAATTATCTTATCCTGAGTAATTTTCTACAAACAACACTATTGTGGGAAAAATTTGGGCCAAGGATGTACATGACATAGTTATTTAGTGGGTCGCCTGGGATAGAAATGTTAGGACCACCATTGGATGAGAGAACTCCTTTGGTCTGTCTCTATGAGGGTATGTGTTTGATTACGTCCTTTATATAGGATTTTTAACCCCATGACATAATAATCATGGCTAGAGTTGTAGACTCCCTCTATAGAGGCCGATGCGGGATCCTTTGGCATATCATTTCCCCAGATTAGGTACTTGGAATCGATAGGACAACTATTACGTGGGTGGTGATTCCATATCTAGAAGGAAAACCTTGTAGGGATTGTGTTATTATGGGGTATATGTTCCCCTATGTAGTGGGTGATGACTGTAGGGTTACGACATCATCAGATATATGATCCCTTACTTCACGAGTGGTGCTAGATGGGTTTTGTGGAGACATCCTGACCAATACTCCATGGAAAATGATCATCTATATAAATTATATGATATCCAAGACGTTATATTGAATTTAGGTGCCCCCTTATTGATCTTTGGTGTGATACCCTCTCCTATTGAGAACTTTGGGGTCCCTGATTGGGGTTGTGGTATCACAAAGATAAACCTAGGAGTGATCCCCTAATTGAAGATATGTGGTATACGATTTTCTTGGTTGGGTTCATTTTGTACTGCAATAGATCCTAGGAGGGATCCCATTTCTAAGTGACGAGACATTACATAGTTTGAGTATGGTTTCTAGCATCTCCGATTTGGGATTTGTGATCCCCTATTTGATAATTGGGATCCATTGAGTACTAGTGTTAAAATCTCTATGGTGGTATATGATGAGTGTTCTTTCTCGAATGCTTGAAATTTTGGATGGTAGTGTGGTTCCATCAACATGTGATACCTGATTGAGTATTATCTCTCAGGTGCCGCATTAGAGATGGTTGGGTTGTACTTGATAGAGTGTATCTCTCAAAATATTGTCATATCAGATGACTGGGATCATGAATTGCGTGCTTCTAGATGAGTGTTTCATATAGAAAATCTTACATAATTTTTTTTGGATATGAGGTTGGAAGCTCATGAAACATAGAGTCTAGTATGAATATATCTGGGTGTATTTCTAGGATTACATCCAACATTTCCACCTCCATATATTGACACACCATGGGGAATGACGTGACTAGTTGAGTTTCGTGAAGGATGGATTCAAGATGGTGTTTCTCTTTCATTTAGGATCCCTATGGTTGGCCTGATTGGAATATTTCAATTCAATTAATCACTTTTATTTTGGAATTTTTAGGGTCCCTACTTTGTATCTTTATACACACTCCTAAATGGAATTTTTCCACACATCTAGTGTATTGTGTAGACAACATGCCTTTTGGAAGTGTCCATAGAGGTCCAAGAGAAGGTCATGCTTAGTGATATAGACCAACATGGGGTGTTTAATAGAGCTTGGCCGATGATCTTTCTAACGGATACATTTTAAATTAATCCCTTCCATCTTATCTGGTTGGATTATTTAACAGTTTTTTTTTGGTGGGTGTACATTTTTTGTAATCTAATTATATGGTACTCTGGTTTTGGATATAAATATGTGCATGCATATTATTTTTAGTATATATGTCTGTGAAATGTTCCATGGAGGTGTATGTTTGTGCGTTCATATATGTACCTTAGAGTATGTCCTCTCATGTGTGTAATATCCAACTCAGAGCTATATTATAGACTCTATCCTATAGAAGCGGTCTTTGGGAGTCACACCATGAGCATCGTTGGTTTCGTTCATTATAGATTGGTATTAGTGTTCAATCCACCTTTGGACCACAATTACATGATAGTTTTTTGGGTTAAATACTCACCATGCTAGGGCCTCTTGATATTGGATTTTAGGCTAGGGATTCTAGTGTTGGTGTGGAAGATAATGTATCCAATCACCAAGATACCGATAACCTTATTATAAAGTTTGTTAATTTGGATGTTGGTCACATAGAAGTAAATAGTACATGAATAATATATAACTATTTTTTGGGATTTTCCTATCCTTTTTGAGTCAACATCCCAGATATACTCTTTGACCGCTGTGAGTTTTGGTTTTATTTTACAATTCCTTCATGATGAAAAATAAATAGGGTTACGTGGAAGTATTGTGGTGATGATCTGCCCCGAGATGAGGCTTCAGTGTAGGGAATTGGATCTGAGGTTGAACCTCAAGGTGGTCTTCCAGTTTATCCACCACCTGTTAAGAAGACTTTTTTTCTAGAAGTTCTGGAAAAGGATGCATGTAGGATAAGTGTGATGAATGAGTTCTATAGTCAGAAACCTCTGAGGTACAAGAGTTATATAGACCCCCATGTAGATGATGAATGGATCGAGTCCATCATGCATGTTTTTACCTTATGATGACACCTCCAGATTATATGGTTGTCCCAGAAGGGAGCCTTTTCCATGGTTCATTCAGGTACTTGTGTAGTCTATTGATTTAAACCCATGATGAGGAGATTCTCACATGGGTTGAGCGTGAGTTGTTTTTATGTGATGTGTAATATCATTCCAAGTTAATGTCAATGTGTATCCAGTATATTATATAGATTTAGAGAGGTTTAATGAACATTGAAGTGAGCTCGATGGGGTTCACATGCCTATCATCGTACTCCCTAGATGATGTTTCAGATCGATTCTTTAGGGAACATACATTTGATTAGGGCATTAAATGGGAGATCAAAGTGTCAATTTGTTCGCTGTGAATTCCAACACATGAGGGAGTTCTGGATTAATCCCTAGTGGTTGAGACCTAATTGAATGAGAAAAAACAAATTGTTTATTCTAGGCATGTAGGAGTTAAGAGCATAGAATCTTGGTCAATAGCTAGGTCGGTAGCTAGTACTTGGTGACAAGCTTAGGGATTTGAGCATTCATGATGAGCTGATCCTAAGAGGGAGAATTTGAGATTTTTTTCTTCTTATCCAGTTTTTTTATGCTACAAGAGAGGTAGTGTTACGCTTGTGATGACCAAGGATATCTTGCTAGAGATTTTCTGACCCACTACGCTACTGAGAGGGAGTCGGTCAATGGAAAACCTAGGATGATGTATAATTTTAAGCGTGGAGGTCCTCAGGGTAGTAGATGTGTTGGTGGAGTCGGTGTGTAAATTGTATGTATCAAATGGTATGATTTTCCACCACCACCCTAGGTGGTCCATGCAAGGCTCAGGGAACTAAATGATTGGGGTGAGGATAATCGCTGTCTGTAGAGGCCTTTGACCTAGAGGATCCGATGATGGATAGAGGTATTCTATATTTCCTTTCAACTTTTAATAGTAGTACTGATAGACACTATTGTAATGCCCACATTCCTTTTTCATTTCATTCTCAAGGTTCGTTATGATGTTGGTAAGACCTTGTGTTGGTTTTGATTGATATAGATTTGAATAGATGAGGAGGAGGGATCCATCCCCCCAACAAGACATATTTTTGTGATGTGATTAGAATATTGAGGGTGATTCAGTGCCTCCTAAAGTGGATATTGTCGAGGTTTGGTGGATGATTCCCTCTAAATTTTGCAATGGGATAATGTTTTTTATTGGAGTATTTGTACGAATGGACTATTAAGATAATTCTTATGTGCTCATATAGTCTACTTTTTTTATTGGTAGCATCTCATTTTTGGTGTCATCATTTTATGTGAGACAATTGTGGAGGGTGTGGTGTTGTTTATTCTTGTATTTGGACTCATGATGTTGAGTGAAACATTCTCCACAAAGATACATTCTTGATACGTTATCCAAATCTATGCGGGGGATATAATTCCATCCAAAAGGGATAATATCAAAGTGTGATGGATGAGTTATTTTGAATTTTCTATTCCTAGTAGGGTTTAGTTAGTCTTCATGTGAGGTTATAAATGGGATTTCTACTATACCCTATGACTAGAGAGGGACCGTGGTGCTTGGGGTTTCACACTTGTCAATAGGAGGAAACATGTTCATGTTATTTGAATTATGTCGACATGGTTGAAATTGTATTGTGTGTGGCATACCTTGTGGTTATTTGGAGTTTGTGATTGTAGGAAACATGAGAACCCTTGGTGTCCAATGGGGTGGTCTTGGTGAGATCGCTCGCATGGGAGTCCCAATTAAGAGCTCAGTTTCTAACCCAAGTGCCTTGTATTTATCTTTTCAGTGATTAAAATCCTTATGGTGGTGGAATATTTAGTAACATGTGTATGACCTATAAGACTTTGGAATATTCCTATGAATATTTCTGAAGCCACATTCTGAGTTAGCATGAGAATATGGGTCATGGAGAGTCTTGACATGGTGATTTTAAAATTATTAAATATATTTTATCATGTGTTCATAGTTTATTTGTAATTTTAAAAAACTCCCAATGGGTGTCCCAGATCAGATTTTGAGTCTATAGATGAGTACATAACATCATTTTTTCCCATGGTGTGACATAATAATTGTTGGTATCAGGTGTCAAGTTGGTGGAATGTCAGTGGTGGGGTGATCGGTGGATATTTTTTTTATAAATTTAAAACAATATCCCCTCTCCCACCCATTAGTGCACGTAATGGAGGATCTAAATCCCATATCCTCCCTCTTTGGAGATGGATGACCATAAGACCAAATTTAGGAATCGAGATGTCATCAATCTCTAATCTTGATGGAAATTTCTCTTAGATCATGGATCACTTTATTTTGAGAACTATTCAGACCCTGAAGAATCAATGTTATTACTTTGAGTTATGTGGTTTGAGTTTTAAGTCCCAATTCCCTCGTTTATGAATCGTTTTTAGGTTTTAGATCCCTTATATGCTTCCTAGAGACCCCTTTAGGGTCGATCTGTGTGTTTCTTGGTGAAAAGGGCAGATCGGGGATTCTCATAGGGAATTGTATATAGATTTTTTCATATACAGGGTGTGTAGACCAGAGGAACATGCTAAATATTTGTTTGGGGGACTACAAAATGAGTTCTATGTGTTACATTATGTGAAGTAACCCCATGTTTTGTGGCCTGAGGACATAGACATGGAACTATGTGGGGGTACATGGTTGTCTATAAAAACACGAACACGGGCAAGAAACATAGTCAGGGAACTGTGTAGTTGGGACACACCATTTACTAGGGTTTATACGTTGTGCGGTATACATGGTTTGGTGAGCATTACGTATGGAATATACTATTGGGGTCCATGTGAGGAGAGACACATCATGTACCATAGGAACATGCTGTGTAGGCATTCATGCTTTTCCAGTATATCTAGTCATAGGACACAACTGAGTGTTAAGGATGGGTTACACGACTTCGATACACCCTTATATACAATTTAGTAACCTCTTAAAGGAGTTCCCCCCAAGTATATCTACTTCTTTAGGTCTTAGAACTAGGTGTGCGATTTTCTTATCCTGGACAGTTTTCAATGTAGAACATGATGGTGGAAACAATTTGGGCCTATAAGTTATTAGGTGAGGAAATTTTTTGGGTTTATTGGGTTAGAATGTTTTTTGAACAAAAGTGGTTGAGTGTGATCCTTTAGTCAATGTATATGAGGGTGTGTGTGGCACTACATCGACAGTAGAGGATTGTGATCCCATCCATATAATGAGATTGAATAGAGTTTTAGCGTCCATCTAGATAGTCCTAGGTAGGATCCTATAGATAACATTTTTCCTAGAATAGTTTCATGGTATCACCATGACCACCCCTACATGGGAAGCGATTCCCTATCTAATAGGACATTCCCATTAATTCAGTGGTATATTTGGGTATATGATCTCATACATAGCGTGAAATGATTGTAGGGTGGTGGTATTCTTATATATATAATCCTTTAGTCAATCATTTTTTTAATTAGGATTTTGTCATCATCATCAAAATGATCCCCTATTTTTTTAGAGTTATACTATATAGTGTTTATGGAATCTTTGTGACCAATAAAATATGAGAGATTATCATCTATCAGAGTGATATGATCTCTAGGACATCAAATTTGGTTGCAGTTGTCACGACCCGCCCTCGGGGTCCGTGCCGTGACTACCCCAAGCCCGCCTTCCATAGGCCAGGGGCTGGCGACTAGCACCAAAGGCGTAAAATCCCGATAACTGGGAAGGCATTGCCTTTATAAAAAAAAACAAGCACCACAGAGTACAAGCGGAAGTAAAACACTAAGTGCAAAAAGAAGAGCTGAAAAGTAAAAAGGGGCCGGAAATACAAGCCCAACGGTAAAGTACAACTCGAAAGGAAAAACAGCGACTGAAAAGTAAAGCTGCTACGCTGAGATGTCCACTGGAAATCCCACCTGAAGGGTGGGTACAGATAGCTCCTCTGCTCCTCGGGTCCCGCCATCCGCTCCGAGTATGTCCCGCCCAGTGGGCCACCTCCGGGTACCGCCTCGTCGTAAAGTCCACCTCCAGGTACCGTCCAGTCCTTGAACCTTCGGCTTCTGTCAGCACTGTCTGTCGTCTGCATCCAACACAACGAGGTGCGGGCATAGCCCGTGCAGGGGTGAGTATAACGATACTCAGTAGGGACCCCGAGACCCTCAAGGTCTCACTAAAACCAACAAGGATAAACACAAGAAGATCTCAACAGATAAACCCTACTTAGGTATATGCCCATACATATACCTAAGTTATCAAGTAACCCATCTCAATCATGAGGAAACACAAGGATTGTGAAAACGACGGATAACCACTACCCGGGTATATGCCCATACATATACCAAGGTTAGCAAGTGACCCATCTCAATCATGAAGTAGACACAAGGTCAAAAGTCTCAGCTCAAACCAGGATTTTCATTAACGAAACCGTAACTGCTGAAGAGCTCCGTCTCTAGAGTGTAAAGTGGTCCTGTCACGACTCCGAGGCTGCCGCTCACTAACCTAGGACTGCTGAAGTACTCCTCCTGTCGAGTACTGCGGGTCTGCTGCCAACTACCAGGCGCTCCGTCCGCTGAGGGTCTGCTGCCAAAATACCGGGCGCTACCCAGATAGCCTACTGAGGTACTCCTCCTGTCGAGTACCGCGGGTCTGCTGCCAACTACCAGGCGCTCCGTCCGCCGTGGGTCTGCCGCCAAATACCGGGCGCTCCGTCCACTGGGCTAGTCGACTCACTCCAAGTCGAGTCGGTCAAGCAGTCGTCAGGTCTCAGCCGGCTACACGGTCTCCGTACTCTGCACGCTCGTCTCCGGGAGGGTCCGCTCCACGAGCTACTGGTCGATACTCCAAGTATCACAAAGTCCCGCAAAGAAGTATCTCAAAAGTCCGTCTCGTCATAGGGGTCTCAACGCAACAGACGGCGCGTCTATCGGACGCCCGGTCTGTGAGTTATTAGCCTTTTCGTCCCAGGGGCCTGGTTGGTTTCGAGTGCGAACCAATCCCGGCCGTATCTCAACTGTACCCCGAACTCCCATAGGGTATACTCAAAGGGACCGTTACTCAACGTAACCACCAACGCCGCTGACGGTTCGTCAAACGGACGTCCTGTCTGAAAGATATCAGCTTTCCCGTTCCAGGGGCCCGGTTGGATTTCGGGTACAATCCAACCCGGCCATACTCCGACTGCATCCAAAACTCGGGCGGAGTATGTCAAAAGTTCCGTCTCATCAAGAGGAAGTCAACGAAACAGACGGCGCGTCAATCGGATGCCCGGTCTGTGAGTTATTGGCTTTTTCGTCTCCGGGGCCCGGTTGGTTTTTAAGGCAAAACCAACCTGACCATACTCCACCTGCGTCCAAACCTCGGGCGGAGTATTCCAAAAGATCCGCCTCACTAAGAGGAACGCAACGCGACTGACGGCGCGTCAATCGGACGTTCGTGGCTCGAGATATGAGCGTTTCCGCTCCGAAGGCCCGGTTGGTTCCGTGAACGAACCAACCCGGCCGAACTCAAAGTAATTCGAAACCTTGAGTGCGATATACCGAAACGACTGTCTCGATCCAAGGATTGCGTTGCCGCAGACGGTTCGTCATTCAGAGGTCTGAGGCTCAAGTTATGAGCCAAAAACCAAAACTGGTCCGAAACAGGGGGGTCCGGGTCCGGGCCGACCCGGCCCGACCCCCCCTGGGCGGGGCGGCGGCGCGGCGGCGGGCCGCGGTGGCGGCGGCGGCGGGCCGCGGCGGCGGCGCCTGGCGCCGCACGTGGGTGGCACGCGGGGCTAAGCCCCGCGTTTTCTTCAAGTGGCGCGGCCTTTGTGCCGCGCCGGTCCTTTTAAAACCGCACCCCCCCCCTCACGTGGGGGGGGCCTGCTGGCGCCGAACCAAGGGGGCGCTGCCCCCTTCCCTCAAGAACCGCCCCCCCCCCCCCTCATTAAGAGGGGGGTTTTAATGGATGGCCGGGGGATTAATTCCCCCGGTTTTTAAGACATCCGGCCGGCCAGCTGGCCGGCCGGTTTTCTCAAACGGGACCGGAATTTCCGGTCCCCTTCTTCGGCTTCCGACGCCGGCGGCCCGGCCGCCGGTCTTCCCTTCCGCCGCGGCCCGGAACCGGCCGCGGTCTTCTCGTCCCGCCGCGGCCCGGAACCGGCCGCGGTATTCGTCGTCCGGCGCGGTGCGACGGCACCGCGCCCCTTTCGCCGTGCCATGATCCCTTCCAACGCGACGCGACGGCGTCGCGTTCTTGAAGATTCTCCTCGGCGTAGCGCGACGGCGTTGCGTAAAATAAACGCACGGTAATCCGCGTGGTGCGACGGCACCACGCCTCTTTGCTTCCATCGCAAGAATTAAACATGAACGATGGAGGGGGTTCGGCCGTGTTCATGCGGTCCGGCCCCCCTCACGTTAAAATAAACATCTCAACTTAAACATTTAGACATGCGAGATCCACGTTCAAGAAAAGGAATAAATAGAATCAACAACCCCTACCTTGGTATAAGGTTCGAGGATTTGACTATGTCCGCGGAAGTCGACGTCGCGGAGATCGGGCGTCGCGGAAGTCGTTCGTCAATTCCGTTGACGAAGAGATACGTCCGATGAGGCACGTCGTTGGCGAATCCTTGTACGCCGACGAAGGTTGTCCGAGGAAGGTGCGGTGTTCTCTCTCGTTGACACCGAAGACGAAGAAGAGCGGAGCGGCGTTCTTCGTCGGAAAAAGAGCGTTCCTCGTCAAGTCTTGAGGAAAGTCAAAAAATAAGGAAACAACGAACTCAAGAACCCTTACCTCGATAGTCGCACGTTGACGGTGTCGTGGAATATCGGTGTCGCGGAGGAAGAGTCGTTGTCGAATCTTCGTATGCCGATGAAGAAGGTCCGAAGAGGAAGCGGTGTTCCCTCTTGTTGACACCGAGGACGAAGAAGAGAGGCGTCGTTCTTCGTCGGAGTTCGAGCGTTCTTCGTTCTTCGTCAGAGCTTGAAGATGAAGAGGAGCTCTCAAAAAGCTCTCAAGGGAATAAACAAAACAACCCAAAAACAAATAAGATTACATCTTATTTTATTAACACATAATTCAAAAGAATTTCAAAAGTTTGAAATTCAAAAGAGTTAACCCCCAAAATTAAATTAAGTAACTTATGTCAATTAAGAGGGGGTTAAGGGAATTTGAAAATTCTAGGGGTTCGTGTGGGCCCCACCACACTTAATCCTCCCAAGGGAGGTTAAGTGGGTGTGGGTCCCACTTCCAACCTCCTTTGGTAGGTTTTTAATAAGTTAAAAATAAAATTTGTCTTACACAATTTTATTTAACTTAACTGAAAAACCCCAAAACTAACTTTCAACTCGCAACAAACGCAACTCTCGAAAAGGTCTCTTTAAGCGAATATCGGCGCTGCGAGTTCATCGGTGCCCTCAGATTTCAATTCCGAGCACCGGATCAAAAGTTAGGAATTCCCGCTCGTTCGTTCACTGAACGTACCCGAGCCAAACTTCGGAAATTAATTCCGGGCACTCTGGGCCTCGGAATCAGGTGCCGTCTGAAACCGCGCTCTTGTAAAATTCTAAAGAAAATTAAGAAAAAATTTTCCTTGAATTTTACGGGTCTTTACATTACTCCCACCTCAGGGCTTTACTTCCCCGTAAAGCTACATCAAAAACTAGGGAAACAAAAGAGAGTACTGAGCACGCATCTGAGCCTCCCGCTCCCATGTGCTCTCCTGGAGATTCCCGTGCCGCCATCTGTTGCGCACAAGAGGAACCGATCGCCCATGTAGGACCCGCTCCTGTCGATCCTCTATCTCCACCGGGACCTCCGTAAAAGTCTCCCCATCGTCAAGGATGTGCATCGGGTCGTGCACGTATTTCCTCAGCTGAGACACGTGGAAGACTTCGTGCACCCGGTGCAACTGAGGTGGTAGAGCCAGGCGATAAGCCACCTCACCATCCCTGTTGAGGACCTGGAAGGGTCCGATGAAGCGCGGAGATAACTTGCCGCCTCGGCCAAATCTCCGAATACCACGTCGAGGTGAGACCCGCAAGAAGACGTGGTCACCATCCTCGAACTCTAGTGGCCTCCGCCTCCTGTCAGCGTATGACTTCTGCCGGCTCTGTGCTGTCCTTATCCGCTCCTGGATGACATGGACCTCCTCTGACGTGGCCCGGACCATCTCTGGTCCCACAAGAGCTGCAAGATTTCTTCTTTGCCGAAAAGAGAAACCTGGTCTCATCCCCTGGATGAACCACATTCTTTCCCTAAAACAGTCAATCCTAACATGGATGATACTAATCCATACCAAGGATGACGTCGTAAGGCCTCAACGCTACTACTAAGAGATCCAACCGTTACTCTCGCCTCCAAGGGTTGAGTCACACTGTCGGCATCAGTGTGTGGTAACTGGTCTCCTCCAGTAGATGTCTCACAAGTGAGGGTCAAGTCAACAGTCAACTGGAACCTCTTAGTAACATCACAAAAGAGGACAGGAAAGAAAACATCACAAAGGTATGCGTCTTTAATTATTGAAGCTCATAATACAAGACGCTACACAAAAGCAACATCAACATGGAACTAGAAGTACAAAAGACGTATCCACTAGTTCCTCCCCTGTCCACCTGCTCCCAGAGCTCCAGCATTTGTCGCTGCCTCAACCTCAGTGGCTCCCTCCAAGCCTGCGGATCGAGGAGTCGGACAGTCTCGTGCCAGGTGACCCTTTCCGCGGCATGAGTAACACAACCTGCTCCTTGCACGGCTAGCTCTGTTCCCACTCCGGGTGCCCTGCACCACCGGTCCTAAAACCCGAGATCGCCCAACTGCTGGTCTGGTCCTCCTGGACCTCTGCATCATCTGTCTACTGCCCACAGATGACTCGGCTTCTGATCGAAAAACACGCGGTAAAGGCAGAATCTCCTGTACATGCTCGGGGTGTAGAGTTACTGGCACAAACTACACCCTGAAGAAGGTCTCGAAGTCTTCCCATGCGAAGTTCATCTCATCGCAAAACTGAAACAAGTGGCTCCACCACCTACCTGCTGCTGCCTGAAGGAGGCTGGTAGCAAAGATCACCATGAAGTCTGCCGGCGTCCCCACTAGCCTGAAGACTCTCACCACAGCCTCCAGCCAAAACTCAGCCGCCTGCGGGTCCGTCTCTCCCCGGAACCTGGGTGGCCTCTGGCGCTGGAACTCGTGCAGCGCGCTCAAGCGTCGTGCATCACCTACTGTTGGGGCTGGTGGCATCGGTGGCCCAACGTATGATAGTACCGCTGGTGCCTCCGCTGGTGCCTCAACTGCAAGAGAGCCCTGTACCGAAGCCTCGTCGCTCGACAGACTGTCAGCACGCTCATCCCTCCGGGCTCTAGCTGGTCGTCTGAGAAAAGACATCCTGAAAGAAACAACGTAACACGATCAAACAATTATACCTGGTGAGCTGACCTGGTTTGAGCTGTTTTAAGGGGAAAAACCTTTGAAAACACACACGCAATCAGTGTTTTTGTGCACAAAGTCAGAAATCAGTTGTCAGGGTCCTGGTGTATGGATACGTCGGCCGCCCGCACCAACACTGGACTCCCTGAACTGAAAACCACGCTCGGTACCCTTAACACTATTGCTTCACAGAAAGAAAGATCAGAGTTATAAGTACTGCGGTAGAACCGAACTCCTCTGATACCAATTTGTCACGAACCGCCCTCGGGGTCCGTGCCGTGACTACCCCAAGCCCGCCTTCCATAGGCCAGGGGCTGGCGACTAGCACCAAAGGCGTAAAATCCCGATAACTGGGAAGGCATTGCCTTTATAAAAGAAAACAAGCACCACAGAGTACAAGCAGAAGTAAAACACTAAGTGCAAAAAGAAGAGCTGAAAAGTAAAAAGGGGCCAGAAATACAAGCCCAACTGTAAAGTACAACTCGAAAGGAAAAACGGCGACTGAAAAGTAAAGCTGCTACGCTGAGATGTCCACTGGAAATCCCACCTGAAGGGTGGGTACAGATAGCTCCTCTGCTCCTCGGGTCCCGCCATCCGCTCCGAGTATGTCCCGCCCAGTGGTCCACCTCCGGGTACCGCGTCGTCGTAAAGTCCACCTCCAGGTACCGTCCAGTCCTTGAACCTTCGGCTTCTGTCAGCACTGTCCGTCGTCTGCATCCAACACAACGAGGTGCGGGCATAGCCCGTGCAGGGGTGAGTATAACGATACTCAGTAGGGACCCCGAGACCCTCAAGGTCTCACTAAAACCAACAAGGATAAACACAAGAAGATCTCAACAGATAAACCCTACTTAGGTATATGCCCATACATATACCTAAGTTATCAAGTAACCCATCTCAATCACGAGGAAACACAAGGATTGTGAAAACGACGGATAACCACTACCCGGGTATATGCCCATACATATACCAAGGTTAGCAAGTGACCCATCTCAATCATGAAGTAGACACAAGGTCAAAAGTCTCAGCTCAAACCAGGATTTTCATTAACGAAACCGTAACTGCTGAAGAGCTCCGTCTCTAGAGTGTAAAGTGGTCCTGTCACGACTCCGAGGCTGCCGCTCACTAACCTAGGACTGCTGAAGTACTCCTCCTGTCGAGTACTGCGGGTCTGCTGCCAACTACCAGGCGCTCCGTCCGCTAAGGGTCTGCTGCCAAAATACCGGGCGCTACCCAGATAGCCTACTGAGGTACTCCTCCTGTCGAGTACCGCGGGTCTGCTGCCAACTACCAGGCGCTCCGTCCGCCGTGGGTCTGCCGCCAAATACCGGGCGCTCCGTCCACTGGGCTAGTCGACTCACTCCAAGTCGAGTCGGTCAAGCAGTCGTCAGGTCTCAGCCGGCTACACGGTCTCTGTACTCTGCACGCTCGTCTCCGGGAGGGTCCGCTCCACGAGCTACTGGTCGATACTCCAAGTATCACAAAGTCCCGCAAAGAAGTATCCCAAAAGTCCGTCTCGTCACAGGGGTCTCAACGCAACAGACGGCGCGTCTATCGGACGCCCGGTCTGTGAGTTATTAGCCTTTTCGTCCCAGGGGCCCGGTTGGTTTCGAGTGCGAACCAATCCCGGCCGTATCTCAACTGTACCCCGAACTCCCATAGGGTATACTCAAAGGGACCGTTACTCAACGTAACCACCAACGCCGCTGACGGTTCGTCAAACGGACGTCCTGTCTGAAAGATATCAGCTTTCCCGTTCCAGGGGCCCGGTTGGATTTCGGGTACAATCCAACCCGGCCATACTCCGACTGCATCCAAAACTCGGGCGGAGTATGTCAAAAGTTCCGTCTCATCAAGAGGAAGTCAACGAAACAGACGGCGCGTCAATCGGACGCCCGGTCTGTGAGTTATTGGCTTTTTCGTCTCCGGGGCCCGGTTGGTTTTTAAGGCAAAACCAACCCGACCGTACTCCACCTGCGTCCAAACCTCGGGCGGAGTATGCCAAAAGATCCGCCTCATTAAGAGGAACGCAACGCGACTGACGGCCCGTCAATCGGACGTTCGTGGCTCGAGATATGAGCGTTTCCGCTCCGAAGGCCCGGTTGGTTCCGTGAATGAACCAACCCGGCCGAACTCAAAGTAATCCGAAACCTTGAGTACGATATACCGAAACGACCGTCTCGATCCAAGGATCGCGTTGCCGCAGACGGTTCGTCATTCGGAGGTCCGAGGCTCAAGTTATGAGCCAAAAACCAAAACTGGTCCGAAACGGGGGGGTCCGGGTCCGGGCCGACCCGGCCCGACCCCCCCTGGGCGGCGCGGCGGCGCGGCGGCGCGGCGGCGGGCTGCGGTGGCGGCGGCGGCGGGCCGCGGAGGCGGCGCCTGGCGCCGCACGTGGGTGGCACGCGGGGCTAAGCCCCGCGTTTTCTTCAAGTGGCGCGGCCTTTGTGCCGCGCCGGTCCTTTTAAAACCGCCCCCCCCCCCCCCCCCCCCCTCACGTGGGGGGGGCCTGCTGGCGCCGAACCAAGGGGGCGCTGCCCCCTTCCCTCAAGAACCGCCCCCCCTCATTAAGAGGGGGGTTTTAATGGATGGCCGGGGGATTAATTCCCCCAGTTTTTAAGACATCCGGCCGGCCAGCTGGCCGGCCGGTTTTCTCAAACGGGACCGGAATTTCCGGTCCCCTTCTTCGGCTTCCGACGCCGGCGGCCCGGCCGCCGGTCTTCCCTTCCGCCGCGGCCCGGAACCGGCCGCGGTCTTCTCGTCCCGCCGCGGCCCGGAAACGGCCGCGGTATTCGTCGTCCGGCGCGGTGCGACGGCACCGCGCCCCTTTCGCCGTGCCATGATCCCTTCCAACGCGACGTGACGGCGTCACGTTCTTGAAGATTCTCCTCGGCGTAGCGCGACGGCGTTGCGTAAAATAAACGCACGGTAATCCGCGTGGTGCGACGGCACCACGCCTCTTTGCTTCCATCGCAAGAATTAAACATGAACGATGGAGGGGGTTCGGCCGTGTTCATGCGGTCCGGCCCCCCTCACGTTAAAATAAACATCTCAACTTAAACATTTAGACATGCGAGATCCACGTTCAAGAAAAGGAATAAATAGAATCAACAACCCCTACCTTGGTATAAGGTTCGAGGATTTGACTATGTCCGCGGAAGTCGACGTCGCGGAGATCGGGCGTCGCGGAAGTCGTTCGTCAATTCCGTTGACGAAGAGATACGTCCGATGAGGCACGTCGTTGGCGAATCCTTGTACGCCGACGAAGGTTGTCCGAGGAAGGTGCGGTGTTCTCTCTCGTTGACACCGAAGACGAAGAAGAGCGGAGCGGCGTTCTTCGTCGGAAAAAGAGCGTTCCTCGTCAAGTCGTGAGGAAAGTCAAAAAATAAGGAAACAACGAACTCAAGAACCCTTACCTCGATAGTCGCACGTTGACGGTGTCGTGGAATATCGGTGTCGCGGAGGAAGAGTCGTTGTCGAATCTTCGTATGCCGACGAAGAAGGTCCGAAGAGGAAGCGGCGTTCCCTCTTGTTGACACCGAGGACGAAGAAGAGAGGCGTCGTTCTTCGTCGGAGTTCGAGCGTTCTTCGTTCTTCGTCAGAG
Source organism: Viscum album (assembly GCA_963277665.1). NCBI lineage: Eukaryota > Viridiplantae > Streptophyta > Magnoliopsida > Santalales > Viscaceae > Viscum > Viscum album. The sequence continues at coordinate 1,115,625,270 of OY728131.1, forward strand.
CTTGAAGATGAAGAGGAGCTCTCAAAAAGCTCTCAAGGGAATAAACAAAACAACCCAAAAACAAATAAGATTACATCTTATTTTATTAACACATAATTCAAAAGAATTTCAAAAGTTTGAAATTCAAAAGAGTTAACCCCCAAAATTAAATTAAGTAACTTAAGTCAATTAAGAGGGGGTTAAGGGAATTTGAAAAGTCTAGGGGTTCGTGTGGGCCCCACCACACATAATCCTCCCAAGGGAGGTTAAGTGGGTGTGGGTCCCACTTCCAACCTCCTTTGGTAGGTTTTTAAAAAGTTAAAAATAAAATTTGTCTAACACAATTTTATTTAACTTAACTGAAAAACCCCAAAACTAACTTTCAACTCGCAACAAACGCAACTCCCGAAAAGGTCTCTTTAAGCGAATATCGGCGCTGCGAGTTCATCGGTGCCCTCGGATTTCAATTCCGAGCACCGGATCAAAAGTTAGGAATTCCCGCTCGTTCGTTCACTGAACGTACCCGAGCCAAACTTCGGAAATTAATTCCGGGCACTCTGGGCCTCGGAATCAGGTGCCGTCTGAAACCGCGCTCTTGTAAAATTCTAAAGAAAATTAAGAAAAAATTTTCCTTGAATTTTACGGGTCTTTACAGTAGTGTCTCCCAATTGATCTTAGGTTTGATATCCTCTATGAGTGAGATTTTTGGGATATTTGATTGGTTTGTGGTATCCCCTAGCAAACCCTTGGAGTGGTCCCTTATCTAAGGAGATGTGGTTTTCATATTTCTATTTTGCATTCATTATGTCCCCTAGTGGATCCTGGTAGGGATCCCCTTTCTGGACTGATTAAAACCCATGTGGTTGTAGTAGGGTTTGTCTCATCCCCTATCTATGTTGTGTGATATCCAATTTAATTACCGAGATCTGTTGAGTTCTACTGTGACGATCATTATAGAGATATCCAATGAGTGTGCTCTCTCAAATGAGTGTCCTTTGGGATGGGGGTGTTGTTACATAATCCTTTTATACCCGATTGAGTGCTATCTCTTAGATATTATATTAGGGATGGTTGGGTTGTACCTAAATAGAGTGAATCTTTTAGATGAGTGTCATTTGGGATTACTGGGCTCATGGAGGGTTTGTTCTAAGACAAGTGTTTCATATAGATCCTCATGTCTAATTTCTCGGTATCTATGAGGTCTGAACCTCATGAGACTTGGAGTCTAGGATAAGTATATCAACGTGTTTTTATGGGATTCTATAAGGTCCCAGCCTTAAACCTTACTTAATCTTGAGTTATTACAAGATTACACATTGAGGATCTTTTCAGGTTTAGAGTTTTAGAGAATTAGATCATGAAACTTGCATTACATTCCACATTTAATCAAAGTGGTTATATAAAAGACAGTATTCATTCTTCCCATCAACGGAAACAAATTTAAAATATAACATGGATTGTTTCTTGACACATATTTGACACTATCATCACATCATGTACCTTTCCCTTGACCTGTGAAAAACATTTCAAAAACTTGGGATGATCATAAAAAGCTCAGTAAGAGTTATAAAAATATGGAAAGGAAACATGAGTTCTTATATACATAAGAATGAAATCATACTTTACCCATAAAACATAGGCATATCAAATCATGAATAAATCATAGAAAACATAAGACATAAAGGTAACTTGAGGCATTCATAACATTCTTACGTAGGGAGTAAACCTCTTGGTTATGTTTGGAATACCCATCACAGTATATTCCCTAAATCTCTTCGGAGAAACCTTAACGTTTCACTCCTTCGCGTTACCCAATGCATTGGAGATCTATATCGGGCTCACCCGCCCTTAGTTTATCACGGAACCACCCGTTCATCATAACAATGCCCACGAACCATAACATAATCGTATCTCATAAACATGAATAAAGAAAACATGACATTTCCACATTTCAATCACAATATAACATTTTAGGATATTGAAATAATGAATCCATTCAAAAAGAAACCATTTCCAAAACCATTTAAAACATTTAATAAAGAGATTTTTGAATCACAGTGTCCCATACCACCTTGAAGCTTTTAACATTTTAAACCATTAATATCCATATAAATAAATCCTTAAAACCATTTTGAAAACATGGATATTAATAAGAACAAATAATTAAAACATTTAAAACGATATTTTGGTTAACGGGGTTTTACCAAAATTAGAGACACTTGAATACAAGAATTGAGGAATAACATTTAGTCAGAACTTTATAATATCATGAGAATAAAAGGATTCATGATATAATACTCCAAAGGACAGTATATACACCATATAATAGTGAATTTGTGCATAACAACAATGAACCCTCAATAGAAATGTCAAATGTGATGAAATACCTTATAAAGAAGGTATCCTTAAATTAAGGAAAAATAAATCTCCAAAATATGTGTGACAAATATATATACACCCAATATAAGTGGATATTAAGTGTAAAACAATAAAAGGTCATTCACACATATTCAATGGATGGCATATTCAATGACTACAAGTTGAACCCAAAGAAATCGAAATTGGGTTAAAAAGTTCCCTTGACAGCCTGACGACATCACATCAAAATGAGTTGATGAGAGATAAAAAGTGTATCTCATCACTTGGACATAAAATTTACATCAATAAGGATATATAAGAACATATCCCAACATAACAATATGTAAATTAAAAGACCCAAAAAAAGAATTCTTTTAAAAAAGAGGAGGGTGAAAGGTTCCCTTGCCGACTTGGGTATCTTTCGAAACATACGACCCGTGAAAGAAGGAAAATACATCATTGATGTAAATACTCATAAATGAAGGAATATTACACAATGAGTAAAATAATGGTCAGTACATACACCACACAAAGGAAATTGTGGCAAATGTAGCATAAATCTCACGGGAATAAAAGTGAGATGAAAAATCACTTACGAAAACTCGGCAGCCTAACGACGCCACTTAAAACATCCAAAAATGGACTTGATGAGAGAGAATAGGGTCTCTCATCACATTAACATAAAAATTACAGTAATTTTAAAATATAATAACATCCCAATAATAAGAAAGATGATCATTAGAGGGAATGACATAAAAGAGTGTACTCAAAAAGAAAGAGAGGTGTATGATCCCTTACCTCGGGTCCGACTTGACTCGATCGTTCTTTAATCTCCAGAATAATAAACTTGAGTTAATTTCTAATTCCTTAAGAACCTTTTTCAAGTTCATTATTACTTTTATACCACTTATTACCATGTCATAAACATTATGTAATCATTTAAGTTAATAATATTTTTTTTGCCGATATTTGGTTCTTAAGTCGAAAGTGGAATTCTTACAATTACATGTTGTTCGTGTGGCCAAAAGTTTATTATATCCAGAATTGTATTCATTATGTAGATATCATATATGTCATATATATACAGTACATTCATGCATTTATACCATTACATAATCATTTTAGAGGTATGAAATGAAATGCACCGTTCATAGAGACGGTAAGCCGTACGTATGCATGAACGCTACTTCCATTTCTATTTCATTGTTTATAGAATGGAATCATAATGATATAAAGGTATATTATAATTCCAGTATAATATTATATATAATATCATAGTTCCATCCTTTATACGTCCCACATATGGTATTTAACGAATCAAATCACTTTGAGAGGGCGGTAGTCCGCACTTCCTTAAATGAAGATATCGCGTATACCCATAATGGAAGCCATAAAGGTAAGACACAAATGAAAAATATTTAAGCATAAGTAAAACATTAACCTATTATATATCATATATAAAAATAGTGACATCATAATGGCCACCTTTGAAGGTGTTAAATGAGTATTGAACAATCATCGTTTCGGGAGGCAGAATTTCGCCATCCACGGAAACCGTATGTTCTTTAACCATTTGATGTAGTTGTGTGAGAGTGTAGCTCGAATAAATATTATAACAACATCCTAGTATATTGAAGATACTGGTGTTTTTACATAATAAGTAAATAAAAAGAGTTTAGGGTGTTGGAGAAGCCAAATAAAACAAATGAACATGAGAGAATGAATTACCTTTAAAAGTGTAACTCATTTTGATTTGAGCCTAAAGTCTTCCTTTGAAAGGATTCTGCCCAAAGAGAATACTCTAAGATTAGGAGAGGGATGTGTAGAGAGTAAATGGGCAGGGGTTGGCCGAGCCAAAGGCTTGAGGAGTGTGGGAAAAGAGGTAGAGGTGGGGGCCTTTTATAAGAGGAGAGGAGGGGCACTTTTGGAAAGTAAGGAAGTATTACTTTATTTGAAAATGTGTTTCTGTTTTAAAAAGTCACACCTTGATATAATTCGTGGATAAGGTGATGAGTCTTCGAAATCCACCCATCCAATAAGTTTTGGACATGTTTAGTTCATATATTTTACATTATCTTTCCATTTTATTTAAATCGTGAAATAATGATGTCATCGCTGCATCATTATTATGTCAAAAATAATTTAATTTATTTAATGTCTAAAAATTATAAAAAAAATACTATGATGTAGAAAATATTTTTAGATTTCCAAGGACTATTTATAATCAAAATGATGACTTGTATAACCCCACTTAAAAATTGTTTTAGTAAAACATATCATGTTTGTGTCATTTTTACTTCTGCATTAAATAAAAAGTTGTTTATGTCATTTCCCAACCGAAATGTCTCCATGGGGTCCCCAAGTTGACCCATGGCTTGTTGTGGTCGGCCATTACACAACCAATAAGATTGGAACATGTGTCTAGGTCATTTCATATTATTAAAGCATTATTTATACCTTAAACTACACTAATTACCACTAATCGCGATTAAAAACTTAATAAGTTACTATTCACCAAAAAATTATTTTTATCCCATTGAACCACATTTTACTTCTTAATGACAACCATGTATGTCGGATTTTGAAAATTCAATACACATTAGTGGTATACTTTCATTTAACTGAAAAATCAGTTTGCTTGATTACCACTTAGTGGTTTCACTATTCATCAAAAATTGAAGTTTTTCAGAAAATTACCAAAAATTCACCCTAATCTATACTTGATATTACGAATTCAAAAATGGAGTTTGTTTTAAAAAATTCAAAATATATTAGTAACATTAATTAATTTAATAATTAATTCCCGCTGTCAGAGCAAATAGCGTGTTTTTATAAAACAATAAGTATCAAAAGATTGACAATAGTTTAAGTCTGATTTCAAAGTGAAATAAATTCCAACGACCAGTATTGGATTTAATGGTAAAAATATTTTCTAATTTCACTTTAAAACCAATTCAAAATATTATCTAATCATATAAATAAATTCGATTAAAAAGAGGTTTTGAATTAAAACACAACATTCTACACTATTCAAAAAAATGAACTTTATCGGAAAAATACCAAAAAATTACACAAAGTAAAATTTGATGTCCCGATTCTTAATAAGATTTTTATTTGGTCCAAAAGAATGTATAAGAGTGATCAAAACTATATTTACTGAAATTTCTCCATTAAAAGGCGATAAGTGAACCTTTAGTGAAAACTAGGGCATATACGCCTAAAATTGAATTCTTTCTGTATTTTAAGCCTTTATCTTTTATTGTATAAAAGTAAAAACATTTAAAAACATATATAATCATATTTTATTTATTTCTATCCATTCCCGCCAATACAACGGCTACATGTTAACTACCATTTAAAATAATATTACTTTATTATTAGAGTGCAACGTAAGATTCCCAAGAAACTCGTTGTTGCGTATTGGATACGCCATCGAGCATAGCGTCCCCTTTAAAGTCATATTAATACTTTATTCACAAATATGGATAAATATGAAATGTAATATTCTTTATTTACCTGGGGTGTTACATCCTTCCCCCCTTTTGGGAATTGCGTCCTCACAATTTCAAAATTGCGCTTGGAAACATCCTTGAAAGTCCCACATCGGAACAAAAGTCGGTAAAACAAACACTTTAAAATAAAGAGAGAAAAGTACAAAGGTCACCCGAGTTAACCCATACTAGGATTCCAAGTATGAAAATATGGACATGGAGGAAAAAACAAAGGGTCATGTTCTGATGGAGAGTGATAGAAAACATGTTTAGGAGAAAGTTAACCACGAGAAAATCACAAACTTGTGATGGGTTAAACGGTATTCGATTCCCCAGTAGGAAAAGTTAATAGACAACATTTTTGTTTTAAGTTACTTTTTATTGAGGAACTTATTCATAAGGAAACATAATCACTTATCATGTTGACTTTCAACTTTTATTAGATTCCTTACACAAACTCATATTTTCTCCAAAAGACGAGTATTTAGGAAGACTTGTTCACATTAAGAGTACTATAATCAACTTCTAGAGAATCACCTAATCCATAAAAGAGAACTATATACTTCCCATATCTTTAGACCTTAACCATAACCAAAACCAAAAAGGTTAGTACAAGGTCAGATAATCCAGAAAAGGATAACACTTTATAAAAAGTTAATCTGTTCTTAATCTCCAAAATTTTTCCAACAAAACCCAAAGTTCAATGAGGACCATCCGATAAATAATTTGTCCATAAAATTCTTCAAAGTAAACCAATATAAGATTGAAACCCAAATATTTGAAGGATTTAGTCACATATTCTTCCATGTTAAATCGTAACATTTATCTCCAAACAACATTAGTCTCTCCTAAAGTCTTGCATTGAAAAGTAATTATCCTAATCACATATCCTCCATGATAGGTTAATCATTTTCATAAATAACCCAAAATAAACTTACTCTTAATTAATAAAATCATATAACTAGAAAGAATCAGTCAAACTAACCAGGGACTTCACGTAGTCCAGTGGTAGGCGATAAATACCAGTCGCACTTTGGTTGTGGGTTCGATTCCTGCATCTTTGTCCGACGCGACGGGTAGTCACACGGTCTGCGTGTTGTCCTTTTTCCAAAACTATATAATTCTTAAAACATTCCCAAAAATGAGATAAAATCTTCAAAGATGATCATAACATATTTTAACCTCAAGTTTATCTCATGCCTTTCATTTTCCATCATAACATATAGTAATCCATAATTACCTCAAAAGTAAGGATCATATAAACCCAGATGGTTACCTTAATAATTATTACATGAATTTCCACATCGAGTTGGACATTTCGTACATGATGCATTAGAGAACTCACCAAGGTTGAAGTGGTTGATCATGATTCCTTGATATTTGGTTTAGAACAACCACAAGTTTCCTCATTGAATCCTCCATTTTATCTAGTATCTTAATCAGAGAACCACCACAGTTTCCTTCAAACCTGTTGTCTCTTTGGTGCCTGCTAGATCCATCCATTCACTAAAAATAGAAATGTCAGTGTGAGTATATCAACAAAACTATCATGTACTAATGAGGAAGGTAAACACTAAGATACACTTACTCATTCACTTTATCTAAAACTAGGACTCTTTCTGAAATCCTAACCATTATGGTAATATCACTTATGCTTAAAGAATACCCTAACCTCTAAAGTTATCTAAACCGACCTTTGATACCAACTATAAGGCACCAGCCTTAAACCTTACTTAATCTTGAGTTATTACAAGATTACACATTGAGGATCTTTTCAGGTTTAGAGTTTTAGAGAATTAGATCATGAAACTTTCATTACATTCCACATTTAAACAAAGTGGTTACATAAAAGACAGTATTCATTCTTCCCATCAACGGAAACAAATTTAAAATATAACATGGATTCATTCTTGACACATCCTTGACACTATCATCACATCATGTACCTTTCCCCTGACCTGTGAAAAACATTTCAAAAACTTGGGATGAGCATAAAAAGCTCAATAAGAGTTATAAAAATATGGAAAGGAAACATGAGTTCATATATACATAAGAATGAAATCATACTTTACCCATAAAACATAGGCATATCAAATCATGAATAAATCATAGAAAACATAAGACATAAAGGTAACTTGAAGCATTCATAACATTATTACGTAGGGAGTAACCCTCTTGGTTACGTTTGGAATACCCATCACAGTATATTCCCTAAATCTCTTCGGAGAAACCTTAATGTTTCACTCCTTCGCGTTACCCAATGCATTGGAGAGCTATATCGGGCTCACCCACCCTTAGTTTGTCACGGAACCACCCGTTCTTCATAACAATGACCAAGAACCATAACATAATCGTATCACATAAACATGAATAAAGGAAACATGACATTTCCACATTTCAATCACAATACAACATTTTAGGATATTGAAATAATGAATCCATTCAAAAAGAAACCATTTCCAAAACCATTTAAAACATTTAATAAAGAGATTTTTGAATCACAGTGTCCCATACCACCTTGAAGATTTTAACATTTTAAACCATTAATATCCATATAAATAAATCCTTAAAACCATTTTGAAAACATGGATATTAATAAGAACAAATAATTAAACCATTTAAAACGATATTTTGGTTAAAGGGGTTTTACCAAAATTAGAGACACTTGAATACAATAATCAAGGAATAAAATTTAGTCAGAACTTTATAATATCATGAGAATAAAAGGATTCATGATATAATACTCAAAAGGACAGTATATACACCATATAAGAGTGAATTGGTGTATAACAACAATGAACCCTCAATAGAAATGTCAAATGTGATGAAATCCCTTATAAAGAAGGTATCCTTAAATTAATGACAAATACATCTCAAAAATATGTGTGACAAATATATATACACCCGATATACGTGGATATTAAATGTAAAACAATAAAAGGTCATTCACACATATTCAATGGATGACATATTCAATGACTACAAGTTGAACCCAATGAAATCGAAATTGGGTTAAAAAGTTCCCTTGACAGCCTAACAACATCACATCAAAATGAGTTGATGAGAGATAAAAAGTGTATCTCATCACTTGGACATAAAATTTACATCAATAAGGATATATGAGAACATATCCCAACATAACAATATGTAAATTAAAAGACCCAATAAAAGAAGTATTTTAAAAAAGAGGAGGGTGAAAGGTTCCCTTACCGACTTGGGTATCTTTCGAAACATACGACCCGTGAAAGAAGGACAATACATCATTGATGTAAATACTCATAAATGAAGGAATATTACACAATGAGTAAAATAATGGTCAGTACATACACCACTCAAAGGAAATTGTGGCAAATGTAGCATAAATCTCACGGGAATAAAAGTGAGATGAAAAATCACTTACGAAAACTCGGCAGCCTAACGGTGCCACTTAAAACATCCAAAAATGAATTTGATGAGAAAGAATAGGGTCTCTCATCACATGAACATAAAAATTAAATTAATTTTAAAATATAATAACATCCCAATAATAAGAAAGATGATCTTTATAGGTAATGACATAAAAGAGTGTACTCAAAAAGAAAGAGAGGTGTAGGATCCCTTACCTCGGGTCCGACTTGACTCGATCGTTCTTTAATCTCCTGAATAATAAACTTGAGTTAATTTCTAATTCCTTAAGAACCTTTTTCAAGTTCATTATAACTTTTATACCACTTATTACCATGTCATAAACATTATGTAATCATTTAAGTTAATAATATTTGTTTTGCCGATATTTGGTTCTTAAGTCGAAAGTGGACTTCTTACAATTACATGTTGTTCATATGGCCAAAAGTTTATTATATCCAGAATTGTATTCATTATGTAGATATCATATATGTAATATATATCAAGTAAATTCATGCATTTATAACATTACATAATCATTTTAGAGGTAAGAAATGAAATGCACCGTTCATGGAGACGGTAAGCCGTACGTACGCATGAACGCTACTTCCATTTCTATTTCGTTGTTTATAGGATGGAATCATAATGATATAAAGGTATATTATAATTCCAGTATAATATCATATATAATATCATAGTTCCATTCTTTATAGGTCCCACATATGGTATTCAACGAATCAAATCACTTTGAGGGGGCGGTAGTCCGCACTTCCTTAAATGAAGATATCGCGTATACCCATAATGGAAGCCATAAAGGTAAGACAAAAATGAAAAATACAGAAGAATAAGTAAAAAATTAACATATTATATATCATATATAAAAATAGTGACATCATAATGGCCACCTTTGAAGGTTTTCAATGAGTATTGAACAATCATCGTTTCGGGAGGCAGAATTTCACCATCCACGGAAACCGTATGTTCTTTAACCATTTGATGTAGTTGTGGGAGAGTGTAGCTCGAATAAATCTTATAACAACATCCTAGTATATTTAAGATACTGGTGTTGTTACAAAAGAAGTAAATAAAAAGAGTTTAGGGGGTTGGAGAAGCAAAATAAAACAAATGAACATGAGAGAATGAATTACCTTTAAAAGTGTAATTCCTTTTCATTTGAGCTTAAAGGCTTCCTTTGAAAGGATTCTGCCCAATGGGAATCCTCTAGGATTAGGAGAGGGATGTGGAGAGAGTAAATGGGAAGGAGTTGGCCGAGCCAAAGGCTTGAGGAGTGTGGGAAAAGAGGTAGAGGTGGGGGCCTTTTATAAGAGGAGAGGAGGGGCACTTTTGGAATGTAAGGAAGTATTACTTTATTTGAAAATGTGTTTAGGTTTTAAAAGGTCCCACCTTGATATAATTCGTGGATAAGGTGATAAGTCTTCGAAATCCACCAATCCAATAAGTTATGGACATGTGTAGTTCATAGATTTTACATTATCTTTCCATTTTATTTAAATCGTCAAATAATGATGTCATCGCTGCATCATTATTATGTCATAAATAATTTAATTTATATAATGTCTAAAAATTATAAAAAAAATACTATGATGTAGGAAATAGTTTTAGATTTCCAATAAGTTTTTGGACATGTGTAGTTCAGTGGGTTTTGACTAATATATAACCATCGGTCAATATGACCGCTGTGAACAAAATGTTTTGATTATTTTCTCTAAATATAAGTAATCTTGGTTAATTATTATAGAAGGAAGATTCGATGGCCTCACCTAGTAGTCTTGGACTGATCGAAGCCCATCTAACAGAGCTTGGGAAGGAGGTAGCACCATTGGGCTTTGCTCTGGATCAAATCCAAGCCGAACTTCATCATGTGAAGCGGGAACGGAATCGCCTTCGTGAGAAGTTCAAACTGATAGAAATTACTACTCGGGCAATGTTGACTGAGCCGCCCCAAGCTTCTATCACCCTAGCACACCTTACTCTTAGGTCCTATGCTGGTATTATAAGGGGCTATGTAACGAGACCGTAACTACCTTGTGTAATACTTGTTTTAAATAAAAATTGGGATTTCTTCTTATGATGAAGTTTATGAATTTTGAAATGACCGGATAAATATAGTATGCATATTTTTGATGAATTTTAGAAAAAGGATATTTTAAAAATGGTTGTGTAAACATTAAATAATTAAAAATGTGTAATGATTTTCGAAAAATGGTCTTCTAAAATTATGTCCAATACGAAATTTGGAGTCTAATAAGGTCAACATGATTTTTGATGAATAGTAAATTATGAATAGTGATTTTATGATTAGGATTAGTAATATGACCAAATGGATTAGTAATCTAACTTAAAGAAAGTTTTAAAATAATCTAGGCACCTTGATTAAGTAATGTGATTCAATAAAATGGTTAAATAATGGTTTCATAAATTATTATTGAAGTATTAGTTTTTTCGGGTGAATAGTGTTTTTTAATTAAAAATTTAATTAAAATTATTTAGAAAATTATTTTTATAAAACAGATTTCATTTTTGAACTCAGAGCACCGATATTATGTTATGGTAATTTTTGGGGTTTTTTCTGAAAAAAAAACGAATTTTCGGTGAATAGGGTTTTTATTTAAAAAATAAATTAAAAATATTTAGAAAATTATTTTTATAAAATGGAGTTCATATTTGTAATCAGAGCGTTGATATTTGATTATGGTGAAATTTTGGGATCTTTCTGAGAAAGTTGACTTTTCAGTGAATAGTAAAAATGCAGTTTTAGGGTTTCGGTATGTTTAATGACATCATAGCTGTGTCATGACGATGTCATGAGTTATTTTAAGGGTTGTCCGGCCAAGGGTGATGAATAATTGTTTTGGGGGCCCCATGTGGCCTAACTCCATGATAAATTCCAAAGGAGAGCACATGGGTTTGAGAAAAGCACATGTGAGGTGTCCCTTGGCCATTAATGCTTTGTTCCCTCACATTCCCTATAAATACCCACCCTTTCCTCCTTTAGTTTTCACTCCCAACTCTTCCCAAACGAAGTTCTGGTCTTCTTACCTTCCAAAGAGTCCTCCCAAGGTGCCCCCAAGCCCTCAAGGTCCAATCCTTTGAGTTTCAAGAGTCACGTTTTAAGGTAAGGGATCTGACCCCTCTCTTTCTTTTCAAGTAATCTCTTTTTTGTCATTTCTTTTATACTCCATGTTATTATGTTGGAGGATGTTCTTTTATATTCATCCTACTGCCTATTTCATGTTCATATGATGAGAGACCCCCCCTTGCTCTCATAAATTCGTTTTAAGAATGTTTAAGTGGCGCCGTTAGGCTGCCGAATTTTTAAGGGATTCTTTCACCTTCCTCGTTTTCAAGTTCTATTTTCATTCAAGTCATTCATGTTCCTTTTTATTATGTTGGGGTATGATCTCTAAATTATCATACTGATATTTTATGATCATATGATGAGAGACCCCATTTGATCGCTTCAATTCAGTATTTTGAAGTTTTAAGTGGCGCCGTTAGGCTGTCGAATTTTTAAGTGGTTCTTCACCCTTCTCGTTTTGAAGTTCTACTTTCATGTCAATTATTTCAAGTTCCTTTTTGTTATATTGGGGTATTATCTCTATATATATCATATTGGACTCTTATTTTCATATGATGAGAGACCCCATTTGATCTCTTCAATTCAGTATTTTGATGTTTTAAGTGGCGCCGTTAGGCTGTCGAATTTTTAAGTGGTTCTTCACCCTTCTCGTTTTGAAGTTCTACTTTCATGTCAATTCTTTAATGTTCCTTTTTATTATGTTGGGGTATGATCTCTAAAGTATCATACTGATCTTTTATGATCATATGATGAGAGACCCCATTTTATCGCTTCAATTCAGTATTTTGAAGTTTTAAGTGGCGCCGTTAGGCTGCCGAATTTTTAAGTGGTTCTTCACCCTTCTCGTTTTGAAGTTCTACTTTCATGTCAATTATTTCAAGTTCCTTTTTGTTATATTGGGGTATGATCTCTATATATATCATATTGTACTATTATTTTTATATGATGAGAGACCCCATTTGATCTCTTCAATTCAGTATTTTGAGGTTTTAAGTGGCGCCGTTAGGCTGCCGAATTTTTAAGTGGTTCTTCACCCTTCTCGTTTTGAAGTTCTAATTTCATGTCAATTCTTTCAAGTTCCTTTTTGTTATGTTGGGGAATTATCTCTATATCTATCATACTGAAATCTTATTTTCACATTATGAGAGACCCTATTTGATCTTTTCAAATCATTTTTGTTGATGTTTAAGTAACGCCGTTAGGCTGCCGAACTTTCATAAGAGAAATCTAATTTTTTTTTTCTTCCTTCCATGTTTTTCATTTCAAATGGTATGTCATTGAAATTTCATTACCATGATCATGTATCCTTCTTATTCTGTCCATGTACTATTTTATGGGTCATTTATGAATGTTTGACCCATTTTACCTCTCTTTTAATGTCTTCTAAAACCTCGGAACATTGCCGTTATGCTGCAGAATTTCTGTCTCAAAATGTCTATCTCTTTTTCTAAAGTTCTTTTATTTTATTAAGTGAATACTCAAAGCTCTTTCTTCTAAAGGGGTATTCACATATATACCAAAAGGTTCTATTTTAAATTCTGGGATTTACATACATGAGACCCACCTTCCTTTTCTGTGGGTTTTAAAGTGATATAAAGATCATGTCTTTAAAGAAGTTTTTAAAAAGTTATGATTATGAAATGAAACCCATTTCCTTTATGCTATATGGGTTATTTATGAAATTTTTGATGATGATATATGTGGCTCACATGATAATAAAGGCAAATTTAAGGGTGCACCCTGATAGCGCTCCAATGCATTGGGTAATGATGTAACCACTTGAGATTACAATTTTCACGATACCTTGGTGAATAACCTTGGTAATTTTCAAATGACACCTTGGGGATGGACCTTGGTGATATGTTCATGATTGTCTATGTTAAATGATGTAGCCACATATTCAAGTTATGAAAATGTTATTTTTATTATGATATGCCACATGATTTTTTTTATCATGCCTTAAATTTCTTGTTCATGACATAGTTGATGTATCTCAAGTTCACATGTTAAATGTTTCCCTTGTTTCCCTTACTGGGCCTTCTGCTCACCCTTTCTTTTGATGTATGATCCCAGGTTATGTGATGCCGTACTGAACCTAGGATGAACATGAGGAGAAGCCTTTCAAGCCTTTTAGAAGAATGTTTTATGTTTTCATGTTTTAAGTTCCGGGTTTCCAAGACACTAAACCTTAAAGATCCTCAGTTTTGTATAATGTAATGAATGTTTATGTGATAAAAAGGCGGGATTCTATAGTTGGTATCAAAGGATGGTTTAGTTATTTGTGGAAATTAGGATATGAAAACTTTAGGAAGAACCCTATAGAAAAGTTTAAATATAGGAAAACTTCCTGGTATTTTGGTAAGTATTGAGTAAGTGGTTTATCAAACAAATACATCCCTGTCTGGATACGAGCAGGTAGAGGCGGCTCTGGCACAGATGTAAATAGGGGTAAAACCCGAAAACACCGCTTTGAGCTAGACTTGAACGGGAACTGGTACACGATAACTGGCCTTGCTGCACTCTTGGTTACGACACTCCCGGGGGATATGCTTTGGTAAAATCATAAGCTTAGCATGAACCATTGTTAAAGGAACAAAGATAAAATAAGATGAAGATTCACATAAGAATATATGATCATGGATAACCTAGATGGGAACCTAGGGGATCACATGTTAGGGTATACTTTTCAACTACAAGTTATCCTTATATGTTGTAAGTTTCTTTTCATGATTATTGGCTAAGTATTTAAGCCCCTAATTATAGTTTCTTTTCTTAGTTAATGGCAGGAAATGGAAGAACATGTCTCAAAAACCAATGTGATAGGAAATGCTACGATTGCTGTATTAATATGACCGAGATGATTAGGGGATTAAAATATGATTTTTATTTTGGAATACATTCACTGTTTTAGGGGACCCTATATGATCGAGGTAAATAGATTACAATGGTATTTTCATTGAGGAGTAAGGTTGACTTATATTTTGAAGAGTCGATGAATTTAAGGTGGACTTATAGTAATTTAGGTTACTTACGGGAATGATTAACCTATCTTGGGTAAAATATGTTTAGGTTAGCTACTTTTGTTATAAGATGTTAGGAGTGGTTGATGTTGTTTGGAGATGAACAATGAAGTTTATTTTGGAAGACTATGTTATCAAATCTTTCTTGTATTTGGGTTTCAATATTAGTTTGGTTTATTTTGAGGAATTTTAAGGACCGTTATTTATGGAATGGACTATGATGAACTTTGGGTAGTACCATGGAACTTTGAAGATTTAAAATTAGATTCCATTCCAATGGGATTCTTTCTTTTTGAAGAGTTGTCTTACCTTACCCTTTCGGTTTTTGGGATAATGTTTAAAGATAGAAGAAATAGATAGTTGATCTTTTGTGGATTATGTGATTCTCTAGAAGATGATTCTTGTGTTTTGATGAGACCAAGTAGTTTTGAATGCTCATCGTTTAGAGAAAATATTAGTTTTGTTAGAAACTTATTAAAGGATGAAACTCTACATGAAGGTAGATATATTTCCTTATGTTTTTGTTCTATGTTGTAAATGAATTCCTCAAAGTTATTAAAAGGAACGTAAAACAAAAACGTTGTTGGATTACGTTTCCTACAAGTGAATTAAAGACCGCTTACACACATCATAATTTTGGGATTTTCTTATGGTTAACTTTCTCCTAATCATGTTCTCTATCACTCTCCCTCAGAACGTGACCCTTTTTTTCTCCTCCATGTCCATGTTTCCTACATGGAATCCTAGTATGAGTAAACTCGGGTGGCCTTTGTACTCCCTTTTATTTCTTTTAAAGTAATAGTGTTACTGACTCCTTTTCCGATGTGGGAATTTCAATGAAATTTCAAAACCCAATTTTACAAAATTTCGAGGACGCAATTTATTAAGGGGGGAAGATTGTAACGGCCCAAATTTTTGAATAAATCTTGTTTCCTAATTTCATGTGTTATTTTATTTTATTTTTATACTCAACACAAATGTTTTATTTGATAAACATTATTATAATTAAAATGAGATCAGTGGGTTTTGACTATTATATAACCATCGGTCAATATGACAGCTGTGAACAAAATGTTTTGATTATTGTCTCTAAATATAAGTAATCTTGGTTAATTATTATAGAAAGAAGATTCGATGGCCTCACCTAGTAGTCTTGGACCGATCGAAGCCCATCTAACAGAGCTTGGGAAAGAGGTAGAACCATTGGGCTTTGCTCTGGATCAAATCCAAGCCGAACTTCATCATGTGAAGCTGGAACGGAATCGCCTTCGTGAGAAGTTCAAACTGATAGAAATTACTACTCGGGCAATGTTGACTGAGCTGCCCCAAGCTTCTATCACCCTAGCACACCTTACTCTTAGGTCCTATGCTGGTATTATAAGGGGCTATGTAACGAGACCGTAACTACCTTGTGTAATACTTGTTTTAAATAAAAATTGGGATTTCTTCTTATGATGAAGTTTATGAATTTTGAAATGACCGGATAAATATAGTACGCATATTTTTGATGAATTTTAGAAAAAGGATATTTTAAAAATGGTTGTGTAAACATTAAATAATTAAAAATGTGTAATGATTTTCAAAAAATGGTCTTCTACAATTATGTCCAGTACGAAATTTGGAGTCTAATAAGGTCAACTTGATTTTTGATGAATAGTAAATTATGAATAGTGATTTTATGATTAGGATTAGTAATATGACCAAATGGATTAGTAATCTAACTTAAAAAAGTTTTAAAATAATCTAGGCACCTTGAATAAGTAATGTGATTCAATAAAATGGTTAAATAATGGTTTCATAAATTATTATTCAAGTATTAGTTTTTTCGGGTGAATAGTGTTTTTTAATTAAAAATTTAATTAAAATTATTTAGAAAATTATTTTTATAAAACAGATTTCATTTTTGAACTCAGAACACCGATATTATGCTATGGTAATTTTTGGGATTTTTTCTGAAAAAAAACGAATTTTCGGTGAATAGTCTTTTTATTTAAAAATTAAATTAGAAATATTTAGAAAATTATTTTTATAAAATAGAGTTCATATTTGTAATCAGAGCGTTGATATTTGATTATGGTGAAATTTTGGGATCTTTCTGAGAAAGTTGAATTTTCAGTGAATAGTAAAAATGCAGTTTTAGGGTTTCGGTATGTTTAATGACATCATAGCTGTGTCATGATGATTTCATGAATTATTTTAGGGGTTGGCCGGCCAAGGGTGATGAATTATTGTTTTGGGGGCCCCATGTGGCCTAACTCCATGATAAATGCCAAGGGAGAGCACATGGGTTTGAGAAAAGCACATGTGAGGTGTCCCTTGGCCATTAATGCTTTGTCCCCTCACATTCCCTATAAATACCCACCCTTTCCTCCTTTAGTTTTCACTCCCAACTCTCCCCCAACGAAGTTATGGTCTTCTTACCTTCCAAAGAGTCCTCCCAAGGTGCCCCCAAGCCCTCAAGGTCCAATCCTTTGAGTTTCAAGAGTCACGTTTTAAGGTAAGGGATCTGACCCCTCTCTTTCTTTTCAAGTAATCTCTTTTATGTCATTTCTTTTATACTCCATGTTCTTATGTTGGAGGATGTTCTTTTATATTCATCATACTGACTATTTCATGTTCATATGATGAGAGACCCCCCCCCCTTGCTCTCATCAATTCGTTTTAAGAATGTTTAAGTGGGGCCGTTAGGCTGCCGAATTTTTAAGGGATTCTTTCACCTTCCTCGTTTTCAAGTTCTATTTTCATTCAAGTCTTTCATGTTCCTTTTTATTATGTTGGGGTATGATCTCTAAATTATCATACTGATATTTTATGATCATATGATTAGAGACCCCATTTGATCGCTTCAATTCAGTATTTTGAAGTTTTAAGTGGCGCCGTTAGGCTGCCGAATTTTTAAGTGGTTCTTCACCCTTCTCGTTTTGAAGTTCTACTTTCATGTCAATTATTTCAAGTTCTTTTTTGTTATATTGGGGTATGATCTCTATATATATATATAATATTTTAATCTTATGTTCATATGATGAGAGACCCCATTTGATCACTTCAATTCAGTATTTTGATGTTTTAAGTGGCATCGTTTGGATGCCGAATCTTTAAGTGGTTCTTCACCCTTCTCGTTTTGAAGTTCTACTTTCATGTCATTTCTTTCATGTTCCTTTTTATTATGTTGAGGTATGATCTCTAAATTATCATACTGATCTTTTATGATCATATGATGAGAGACCCCATTTGATCGCTTCAATTCAGTATTTTGATGTTTTAAGTGGCGTCGTTAGGCTGCCGAATTTTTAAGTGGTTCTTCACCCTTCTCGTTTTGAAGTTCTACTTTCATGTCAATTATTTCAAGTTACTTTTTGTTATATTGGGGTATGATCTCTATATATATCATATTGGACTCTTATTTTCATATGATGAGAGACCCCATTTGATCTCTTCAATTCAGTATTTTGATGTTTTAAGTGGCGCTGTTAGGCTACCGAATTTTTAAGTGGTTCTTCACCCTTCTCGTTTTGAAGTTCTACTTTCATGTCAATTCTTTCAAGTTCCTTTTTGTTATGTTGGGGAATTATCTCTATATCTATCATAATGAAATCTTATGTTCACATTATGATAGACCCTATTTGATCTTTTCAAATCATTTTTGTTGATGTTTAAGTAACGCCGTTAGGCAACCGAACTTTCATAAGAGAAATCTAATTTTTTTCCTTCCTTCCATGTTTTTCATTTCAAATGGTATGTCGTTGAAATTTCATTACCATGATCATGTATCCTTCTTATTATGTCCATGTACTATTTTATGGGTCATTTATGAATGTTTGACCCATTTTACCTCTCTTTTAATGTCTTCTAAAACCTCGGAACATTGCCGTTATGCTGCAGAATATCTGTCTCAAAATGTCTATCTCTTTTTCTAATGTTCTTTTATTTTATTAATTGAATACTCAAAGCTCTTTCTTATAAAGGGGTATTCAAATATATACCAAAATGTTCTATTTTAAATTCTGGGATTTACATACATGAGACCCACCTTCCTTTTCTGTGGGTTTTAATGTGATATAAAGATCATGTCTTTAAAGCAGTTTTTAAAAAGTTATGATTATGAAATGAAACCCATTTCCTTTATGCTATATGGGTTATTTATGAAATTTTTGATGATGATATATGTGGATCACATGATAATAAAGGCAAATTTAATGGTGCGCCCTGATAGCGCTCCAATGCATTGGGTAATGATGTAACCACTAGAGATTACAATTTTCACGATACCTTGGTGAATAACCTTGGTAATTTTCAAATGAAACCTTGGGGATGGACCTTGGTGATATGTTCATGATTTTCTATGTTAAATGATGTAGCCACATCTTCATGTTATGAAAATTTTATTTTTATTATGATATGCCACATGATTTTTTTTATCATGCCTTAAAGTTCTTGTTCATGACATAGTTGATGTATCTCAAGTTCACATGTTAAATGTTTCCCTTGTTTCCCTTACTGGGCCTTCTGCTCACCCTTTCTTTTGATGTATGATCCCAGGTTATGTGATGCCGTAATGAACCTAGGATGAACATGAGGAGAAGCCTTTCAAGTCTTTTAGAAGAATGTTTTATGTTTTCATGTTTTAAGTTCCTGGTTTCCAAGACACTAAACCTTAAAGATCCTCAGTTATGTATAATGTAATGAAAGTTTATGTGATAAAAGGCGGGATGCTATAACCAATAAGGTTGGGACATGTGTCTAGGTCATTTCATATTATTAAAGCATTATTTATACCTTAAACTACACTAATTACCACTAATCGTGATTAAAAACTTAATAAGTTACTATTCACCAAAAAATTATTTTCATCCCATTGAACCACATTTTACTTCTTAATGAAAACCATGTATGTCGGATTTTCAAAATTCAATACACATTAGTGGTAATCTTTAAGTTAACTGAAAAATCAGTTTTCTTGATTACCACTTAGTGGTTTCACTATTCATTAAAAATTGAAGTTTTTCTGAAAATTACCAAAAATTCACCCTAAGCTATATTTGATATTTCGAATTCAAAAATGGAGTCCGTTTTAAAAAATTCAAAACTTATTAGTCACATTAATTAATTTAATAATTAATTCCCGCTGTCAGAGAAAATAGCGTGTTTTTATAAAACAATAAGTATCAAAAGATTGACACTAGTTTAAGTCTGATTTCAAAGTGAAATTAATTCCAACGACCAGTATTGGATTTAATGGTAAAAATATTTTCTAATTTCACTTTAAAACAAATTAAAAATATTATCTAATCATATAAATAAATTCGATTAAAAAGAGGTTTTGAATTAAAACACAACATTCTACACTATTCAAAAAAATGAACTTTATCGAAAAAATACCAAAAAATTACACAAAGTAAAATTTGATGTCCCGATTCTTAATAAGAGTTTTATTTGGTCCAAAATAATTTATAAGAGTGATCAAAACTATATTTAATGACATTTCTCCATTAAAAGGCGATAAGTGAACCTTTAGTGAAAACTAGGGCATATACGCCTAAAATTGAATTCTTTCCGTATTTTAAGCCTTTATCTTTTATTGTATAAAATTAAAAACATTTAAAAACATATATAATCATATTTTAGTTATTTCTATCCATTCCTGCCAATAAAACGGCTACATGTTAACTACCATTTAAAATAATATTACTTTATTATTAGAGTGCAACGTAAGATTCCCAAGAAACTCGTTGTTGCGTATTGGGTACGTCATCGAGCATAGTGTCCCCTTTAAAGTCATATTAATACTTTATTCACAAATATGGATAAATATGAAATGTCATATTCTTTATTTACCTGGGGTGTTACAGATTCTATGTGTTTTTCTTATTTAAATAGGTTGAAACACCATGTGTTTTGAGCTTTCAGGTTGTGTTTATCCAAGTATGGTTCTGATATGGAGTTTCTCTCTCATTTGGGTTCATATAGCTAGGGTCGACCAAACTATTGCCTTTTAGTTTTTCTATTTTAATTTGGGGTTTTAGGGTCGGTACTAAGTATATTTATAGTCATCACTAGGTATATTACTCTATATATTGTGTCTTTTGCAGCCCATAGGCCTTTTGAAGGAGTCCAATGAGAACCCATATCAGACAAAACATAGAAATCTATACAGATAGTGGTGTTTATTAGTTAATGAATGAGGATATTTCTATTGGGTTCATTTTATAGATATCCGTACATATAAGCATGTTAGATTCATTAACATTTTTATTTTGGTGGGAATATATTTTTCAATTTTGTAAATATGTTATACTGTGGTTTGGGACATTTGTAGGCATGAATTTTCTTTTTATTTTATATATCTCAATAATTTTTCATGGATGTGAATGTTGGAAGATTTATACATGATCCTTATTCTAAGGCTTCACATGTGTGTGACTTGATACTGGGAACTAGACACCAACCCATGTCTTATGGAGGCAGGCTTGGGGAGTCGTGGCTCTATCCCTATTGGGAAGGGTTGTGATAATAAGTGGGGTATATAATTATATGTTCCCTAAAAAAATTGGTAGGTCTCATAAAACAACAAATATTGGGAAATGGGAGCGTCCGTTCCATTTATGAATGATTTAATTGTACATGACCTAAATGAAATTTCTATAATTATTGACATTGTGTATATTTCAAATTTTCATTATTATATCATTATTTAATAATTTAATACATTTTTCATTCATATATTGTGTTATGCTACATCACATACTTATATGATACCATTATATTTATTATTACATGTCATATTCCCTAGAATGTTATCCCTTACTGAGAATTTTAGCTCACACATTACTTTTGTTTCCCATTTCAGCTGGTAATAAAGTGAAACATTACAATCATCCACATGGATAACAATAATAAATAATGATGTATTGTAAAATGTTATAACTTTTCATGATGAAATATAATATTTATGTGTCTAGAATCTTGAAAACTATTGAACCTTGATTAAGGGAATGTAATCTCATGTATTATGATTACTTTTTAATAAATCACACACTATATCTGGGTAAATAGGGTTAGAGAAGTTAGATGTTTGGAATATAATATATCACATTACACATGACCCAATAGTTTAACAGTATTAGGATATTAGATAAATACATATATCATTTAATTCATTTTAAAAAAACACAACTCAAAAAATTGTGATAATTTTATTATTCCTTTAAGAATATCCATGAAATTGATCAGTTTTCTATTATTGGTTCCCTAGGGAAAGGGAAATCATTAAATCGAGTGAGGTCAAATGATTAGTAAGGGTAAGTGTAAACCAAAATTCAACATGGAATATGAAAATCGTGATTAACATTTCACAATTAAATAATAAGAAATTATTTTCTACAACTAATAACAAGCATGTGGAATTTGTTAGAAGATAACATAACAATATAAATAATCCCAAGAAAAGCAATAAAATACTTCCTAATGATGGAAAGCTTGATTTTATACATATTAATCTTACCATTGTGGACTCATTCAAAGAAATCGCACATAAATATTTATTTCCCATTAAAAAATAAAAATGTAAGTTCGATTCAAGAGACATACTGAGGCATCAATGGGCTATATAATTAAGGTCTGCACCCATCCAATAATAGGTATAATGCATTCAACATATTAATGTAATGAACTAAAAATACTATACAAAATAAACATTCCATAATAATGAACAACCATTAATATAGAAATAACAATTATAAATAATATAAATATTTCCAAAGCCACCCTTGGAATTGAAACTATATATAGTAGTTTTTATATGGTTACATAAATATTATAAAACACAGTAAAAACAGTGCAAATGTTATAAAATATATACATGATATTAATGAACATGTACAAAATGGGTTGAAAAAACAATGGAGGGATAAAGTGTCTTAGAGAACAAAATAAAAAAAAATAATGGACCAAATTACCTTTATAAAAACACTTGAGAAGAATAATGGTATAAAAATAAGAGAACTATATTTCTATTAAAATTAATTTTAACACAAAAATTTCACAAAATAATGAACATAAAAATTACTTTTGAAAATCCTGAATATATGAAGGGAAATATTATTAGGGAAAAATTATGTGTATGGAGGGAATATGAATTAAAAATAATAATATTTAAAATGATCATAACTCAATGAAACATAATTGAGTTAAGGTTTTACTTACCTTGATTCCTAATTCACCTCATATATCCCCTAACCATATAAATAGTTAAATTAAATTAATTTTTTACATCATTCAAAACCTTTATCATGTTGATTTTCTTATTATTATAACTTTTAATTCACTTATTATTATTCTTTATTAATATAATAAAATTTTATTGTTCACATTGTTCATTTCCAGGTATATAAATTCATAATTTTCCAAAAAAAAAAATAATGGTTGATTTTTGTTTTTAAAATTTACATAATATCTAAAAATATAATACTTTAATTTGAATATAGTTCAATATTAAATGGAGTCTAATATGATATGAAATACTTTCCATCTAGAGTAAATTTATCATTAATCCTTTTTTGGTTAAAAATTATTAAGACTACTTACTTTTAATTTTACTATTATGACCAATATTTTACCATTTAGAAATCATATTAGTAAAATTAATTGAATATAAATTTTAAATAAAATTTTAAAAACACTTTTTATGAATGTCTTTGAAATGAATATAATAAAAAAACATATTTATTCACTAAAGTGGGGTAAACCCCAATAACTAGTTATGTTTTTCAAAAAAATCAAAAGAATAGATAACATAAAGAGCCTTTGAGTTCATTAGTAACATTATATAATATATAAACAATTTATTATGGGTTAATTTTAATTATTAGATAGGTTGTTTCAATTAATAATTAGACAATTGAATAAAAAATATCATATTTGAAAAACCATTATTTCTAATCTAATAATATCTTATTAAATGAGTTTGGTGAGTATTGATGGATGTTATATCAATCATTATAGGTAAATATAATTAATATAACATGATATTGGTAAAATAATATAGAAATAATAAATTTAATAAAAATAAAGAATCAAGATTATGAAAAATGGGAAGTGGATTTAGAAAACTGTAACTTGGCCATTCAGTTACCTTATTTGGATTAAACTTAAGGCCTTTAGAGGATAGGATTTTCATCAACCCATTTACATTGTTATAAGGTTTAAAAATAGAATTGTTTTATTTGGTTATATTATCGATAGAATACCCAAAGGAATATGTGTTCTAAAATGGGTATAAAAACTCATTTCTTATAGGGAAAACTCAATTGTAATTTCAAAAATGTAAATTGCCTAAGGATCGTAAATGATATATTAAAATAGAATGAAGCTTCTAAAAGAAAATTGTATGAAATTATAAACCATTATAAATATTACATTTAAATTTAAAAATAATAATAATTAATATATCATTTTTTACATTAAATACCCTTGAAGTCATTTATAGGGTTATTTTCATAAATTATCTTAAAAAATATCTAGATAAATTTAAAATTAGAATTTAGAAATTAAAATAAATTATTTCCAATTATTATAATCCTTATAAACTTAGAAAAACTATAATTTATGTCAATGTTTTGTTTTAATATATTTTTAAAATTGTTTATTTGACATTTTTTCCGCTTGCACATGCATTTCATTAACATATATTAAGTAGTTTTGATAATTCTAGAATCCATTAACTTAAATAATATATTAAGAACATAATTTTAGATTAAAATTCATAAATATTATAATATAGAAACATTATTCATGTATTATTCTTCTCATATTTATCCTTCCATCATATTTAAGTTATTTTTTAACATTTCTTCATTGTGTAAGCACTGGATAAGAATTTAGATAATTATCCTGTTAGTTAATTATAAAAATCATAAATATGTGTAAAAATAATTTTTTAGTGGTAATTTATTTATTTTTTAGTCAATAAAAGATTAATATTTCTAATATACTATATTAATGATAGCTATATGACTTTTACAATGCTTTGCATTCACTTTATTAGCACCCATTAATGTTTTTATGTTCATCATGATATAACATCCAATTTTAATTAATTGAATAACATATATATGGTATTTGTTAGTATATAAACATGTCAAATATGTTCCATAAGTTATAATAATAGTAATTTCAAATTTATATCGTGATTATTTCATAAATATTACGATATGTATAAAAACTATATTTTTTCTATTCACAAAAATTAATTTTCTTTACAAAAAACGCAAAAATACACCATAACAATACTTTGGTATTTATGATAAAAAAATAAACTACTTTAATCATTTTAAAATTTTAAATTTTTTTAAATATATAATTTAAATAATACAATAAAATACATTTTAAAAAACTTATTTTAAAAAATTATTATTTTTCAAATAAAAACCTTATTATTATTTTATACCTGATAAAATTTTTGTAATATTATTATAATAAATATCAATATGAATCAATAAAATATATTATAATTAAATTACTTTCTAAAGTTTAAATTATGTTTATAAACTATATTTAACCGTAACATAAAACCTCCATCTTGAGATAAAATGCTAAAATATATAATAAATATGAAATTAATATTTTATCATTTATAAAATAATTATATGTCTATATAATTTACTGACTAAAAACAATTAATAACATGAATATTAATTGAATATAAAACCAATATATTATTTTCAAATGTATGGGTTGTCACACAATCCATAATACAGATAAACTAAACACTATAAATTTTTATCCAAAATCGTTGGGTTTCCAAGCCAAGGTATTGAAAATAAAATGCCTAAATAGTATACCTAACTCTATGATTCACATTATTATTTTCTTTTATTGCATTATATAATCCAAGGTCATATAGATTTTTTGTGAATCTAAATGGATGGATGATTTAGGTCTTGAAAAGTGTCTAATTTTGAAGGAAATTAACTCCATGTATTTATAAAGGGATTTAATATAACGATCTCATCTCATAAATTTCAATTTATATATGAATCTTTTGAATTAATTAGTTTTGAATCTTATTCCTCCTACCAGTTCAATATGTTCAAACATTATTGATATTAATCACATTATATAACTCATCAATTTGGTTATAACCCTAGAATAAAAGACAATTTTAAACAAATATATTTAAATACATCACAAGAATTTGGTGCGTAAAACTTTTCATATAAAAGATAATAATTATATGAATCCAAAAATTCCTATAAGATTATTCAGGGAGCAATATCCCAAGATTTCTAGACAAGGAATAATCTTATAGGATAGTGGGAAATTTGAAAAAAAAATCCACCCAACAGAGGTACACATTACTCGTGATAGACCCTAATTCCATACAAAATTATAACACCAAATATATATATATATATATATTAATTTATATATATAATATTTAACTATATAATCCAAGATAATAATGAAATACAAGCTAATAACATTGTAGAAGAAAACTAAATCCAATTTCATTCCGGCCATATAACTCCTTATATGTATCTATAAATATTTAATGAAATAGTAATAAAATATAAAAAAATAACACAATCATTCAAAACAAAACAATTATATTCATTAATAATATGAAAGGGAATAATTAAATAAATGAAAATTTTCGAAATTAAATATGAGAATAAAATTTATAAAAATTATAAATAAAGATAATTATTAAGCCATTATAGTTTAGCTACATATCCCATAATTAAATAAATATAATATATTTAATTTTATTATAATTTTAACTCTTTTATATTATAGTTTATTTATAATTCTATATAAAATCTATGATATTATATATAAACACTTTATAATCCAATTTTAACATTTATCCAATTGAAGAAATATAAATATGGAAAGCTTAATGTTATTTCGGCCATAATGAAATTATGATTCAAAACCCCTTTTGATATGGTTAAAATAATATCTCAAATAAGGCCTTCCATTTGGAAATTTAATGTTAATATTGTATACAATTAATTATTTAAATTTAAAATCCATTATAGTTTTTTTTTTAAATTTATAAAACCTTTATAAATCAAATTTATAATTCCCAATTAAACAACTGACTTATAAATTATGTCATACTATATAATTTTAAATTTTAATTTTTATATTAACCATTAATGTCAAGGTATATTTACTATTTACATATTTTATATTCTCTTATTAGTTAAATTATAAAAAAATCATAATTAATTAGATTATAAACACCATTATAAATTAATAAATATCCCAATATTCATTTATCAATAATTTTGAAAAAAATTATAATTTATTGAATTCAATTTATAATTGAATAAAAAAATAATGTTAGCATTTCATTTTAAATAGTATTGTCATATCATCAATAGTGACTTCTTGGTCTATATAAAATAAATTCATATAGTGTTATTAATCACAACATATGATTGATAACACTACACCCAGTTATCATAGCCTTTTATATTCCATTGTATAGTGTAAAACATGTCATGCTAGGATATTTGGACTTATGATAGGGACTTTATCTATGATTAAAACCTTTCATGTCTCCAAAATCATATTCTATAATTGGAGTCATTATTGTTTTACTGATATGATTCATTATTATATAGAAACCATTATGTTTTATCACTGAATAAGATATATCTTAATAACCATTATGATAGGAGAAGAAAAGGATTGATTTGAACCATGGCCTATTATATCCCATATCGTAGGGAATAAAAAATCACCCCTTATTATTGTTATATGTGTTGGAGTGGATACATTTTCTATATATATATATATACATTTTATAATTTGAAAATAAAAAAATTTTCACATTTTATTCCCTATAACATGAATAAATAAATTTGTTTGAATTATTCACAAAGTTGAGAAAAAAAGATTTAAAATTGGTTTATTCATCGTTTTTAAATTATTTTTATTATTATTACATTAATTTCTTGTCACTGTCATATTTCATATTCATATTTATATTAATTGAATCTTTCATACACAATGTATTTTTTCATCTGGACTATGTTTTTTTATTAAGGGACCCTATTATTTGTGGATTTATTTCCTTCATATTAAATATTTTCTATTATATTATTTTTATATAACATTCAAATGAATCCTTAATGTTTCAAATTTATCCTTTATTTTATTATTATATTATCTAATGGCAACAAGGGGGTGAAATGTAGTTTAGAAAATTTATCTAAAAGAAAACCCAAAAAATAATTGGTTATAAAGATTTTAATTGGAAATTTTCTAATTATTATAGTATCAGTATCATACTCAATAGCCATATGATAAATCCGAGTTACTAAAACAAATTAAAAAGAGTCAAGTGAAATTGTTATTATAAATATTTATAAAAATAAAAATTCTATTATAAATTTCATAGTGTAATATAAAACATATTAAAATAAGTAATACTGATCTGATAGTAAAGTTATAATTTCTTATAATATTTATAAAAGATGTTATAATTTTTAACCATATGTGCTATGGTTGTCAGAAATACTTATATATGATATAAATAATTTATAACTTAGATGTAAGATCTTTCTTTCTACACTGGTAAAACCCTCGATATGAAAAAAAGTATAGAAGTGTTTTCCTTAAACTCAAAATACATTAATATGATGATCTGTAACAACTCTACCAATCAATCCTCTATATGCTTGTAAACATTTCATCTATATCTCATATCTTTCTTAGCCCCACATCCCTTAATCAAAACAAATATTTGAATCAGAAAATTAAAAAACCTATGCATATTTTTACAACCCTTACATAAATTCCTCATAAAAAAAACTCTAATGATATACAATTATTAATAACAATATTTTATTGTAGAATGAATATCTGAAATGTTGAGTTGAAAATCCACCAGCTCCCAGCTCTAATAATTCACTATTATTTATATACTTTCCTCCAATGATCATATTTTCTATGAATCTCATTATTTTTTGAAAAATCCTCATATTATTTTCACTTAATAGTTCTGTAAATAATGTATTTATATGATGTCCTTAGGTTGAACTATTTCAATTCTATAATAAATTATTTCTGATAAAAATTATTTGAACAATTTTATAATAATTTTTTTTATTTCAAAGGACTGTAATATTTTGAGTCTGATAATTTATATTATGGCAAGTCTTATGGATTTGACTTCTTAAAATGGGATGGAATGTATATTAGTTAACTCGATGGACAAAACAATAGTTGATCCAATAGAGTAGACTTTAGCCAGTCTGATGTATTGGACTTCAGGAATATAAATTTTAATTTTTTTTATTTAAGGATAATTTCTATATTTGATATAATTATATGTTTTAATTATAAAAATTAAAAAAAATACTAGGGACATTAAATGTTATAAATATGATTTTTTATGATTTTTTTATATTCATAACCATGTAATGGAAAGGTATAAAGCATATAATTTCGACTGAGAAACCTTCACCTCTTTGGAACCCAAAAAATGAAATAGTTAAAATGAAAATCTATTAAATTTTAAAAATATATATCCTCTTGTAAATTTATGAACATCAAAGAAATTCATAATAAGAAATATGTCTACATTTAATACTTTATCTCACCCTTACATTATAACTTCCTTTTTAATATAAATCCCCCCTTTCATTATCTTAACTCTCCCAATGTTGATAACTTCCTTTAGACAAATATATCCCCCTTAGTAAAATAATCCCATTTAATAGTCTACCCCCTTTATGGATTTTGATACGAAATAGGGGAAGTATAATTATTTCATAAAATGTTGGAAATTATAATACGAAACCATTGTGTTTGAATAAATATTCATCCATACTAAAAACAATTAACATGCCTCTAAGAAAAATTGTAAATCATTCAATCAAAAATTTATTTTGGGAATAATTCATACAAATAATAATGAATTTAGGATAATTAATTTATAAATACAGTAAGAGTTTCAAAAGACAATATTCATTATTTGTTGTAGATCTTCTTTACTATTGCTTTTTTCTTTCATAAATCCTCCTGATTAATCTTATTGTCTTCAGTTATTTACTAAAGCTTCACTATTTTCTCATCCATGAATTTGAATATTGTATTCTATTATATCAATTTCTTTACCTAATCCTTAATAATTATGTTCTTTTTGTTTCATTATTTCAGTCATTGAAAATCTTCTTAAAAATATCAGTTTATGAAAATCTCATCTTTTAGATTTTTAATTTCTTATTTGAGTTTAGTTATTCATTTATTAGAATAGTATGATAGATCATTGAACTATTCAGAAATTTTTAAACCTTAAAAAACATCTAATGATAGTTTCACAATAGTCTGTAAAATCCAACGATACTTTCTTAACTCTCACAAAAATTTCATCATGATCATTCAAATCTCTATCCTCCTATCTCAACCATTTAACCATTTGATTAAATATACACTTCAATTAATTTTATTTATGATTAAACATTTTATCTCATCTTTTCTTTGAGTAATGGTCTCTTCCAAAATCTTCAAAAAATTTGATTTCTCATTTATTTCACTCGAATTAAATATATGACTGTTATGGAATTGAATTTGTGATCTATTTCAAAGTTTTAAAAATATATTCAATTATATTCTAATCCATTGTAAAAGTTATATCAAATGAATCTGATGAATTTTTAAAAATATATTTTTAGGTGGTCTAAAATCATTCTTTTATTTTACACTTTAACATAAAAATGTTTCATTATATTAACTTTAAAATCAGTCTCTATATTCTATGCAAATGTTTTATGGGAGTCTTACGAATCCAATTTATCAGGATATAAAGATTTATTATCCATGTAAGCATCTAAAATAGTATTTTTGTTACAATATTATGACAATGATATAGAAAATGATGATACAACTAAAGAACATTCTCTTTTGTTTTCCTCTTCTTCTTATAACTGCTTCTCTAAAAGGCTTGTAATCCATAAAATTTAATTCCCATATTTTTTTACTAATTTATTTACATGTTTATATTCTAATTTTAGACATAATACATTTTAACCATTTCCCTTAAAAACTTTTATATGAATTATAGAAGTTTCAATAAATTATATTTCTATTAGTTCCAACAAATATGGAAAAGTCTGATAAGAAACATAATTTTTTATAGAACTATGAACTTGTTGAACTACAGACAAACAAAAAATTTTAAGAGGAATATTTGATGATGTTTTCTAAAATAATTTCAAAATTTCTTTCATCACATTAGATTGATCAATATTTTTATTTTCTTTTTATTATTTTTATTCTCCTTCATATCCACAATTTTTTGAATCTTCCAGTCTAACGCCTCAACTCTATTATGTCTCAAGCATGGATCCCCAAGATTTTTATATTCCCTACATCCATTTCACTTCTTGAAGTCATAATAAAATATTTTTTTTGGTTTATTTTTTTTCTCTAGAGGAGTGGAATATTATTTCCTTTTCTATTTGTTTTGTCATTATTTTAAACTAATTAAACATCAGATGATTCCATGTCATATTTATTTACAAATTCATTCATTTTATGATTTTAGATGAATATTTTACATGTCATGTTTTCTTCTATGATCAATGAATCCTTTTATCGAACCACATAATCATTCATCTTTATTTTTATAACATCTATAAATTTACTTAAATTTGATTGATTTAATAGAGAAAAATAATAATTCTCAACATCATTGTGGGTTTTATTGTATATTCAATAGAAATAAACAAAAACATGACTAGGTTTATCTTCCTCATATCAATAAGGGAATAAAATATTAAAATGATAAGAACATTCAGCATATCATTATGTAATTTTCTCAAAATTAGATAACCTTACATAAACTAAGTAACAACACTTTTATCTGGAGTCAAATGATTTTCTTTTGTCACTTTTTTATAAGAATAAAATAAACAATATTAATCTGTAACATTTTACAAGGTTTCTCATTTCTCCAAAATCTTTTTAGATGGAAGGTAATCCACTATTTGAAATATAACATTAGTAAATTCATCAAATTTCTAAATAATTAATTCACCCTCCACCTAAAACATGTTGAAAATAATTACTTACAAATATTACTTCAATCTGAATTACACCAATGAATATAATAATTTAACAATTTATGTATATTTCAGATCAAAATTGTCTTTTTCTAGGAAAACATTTTCCCATTATTAAAATTTTATAACTTGTTTATAAAGAGAACCATGCTTTTTATACCATGGTTTCATGATCCATGTTTCCATTACCACTTCTCAGATTCTAAAATCAACATTATGTTCCATTATACTAAGATTAATTCTAGGAAAAACTAATCGTTCTGATGTTGAAAATCATACTAATTCCAAACTATCCAAATATAGCATAAAAAATCTATACAAGTGTCAACATAAAATTAGAATCAATTTGAGACATAAAAGACCAAATTATTATATATATTCTCTTAGATAAACCCTTATAATTTAGAATACCTTACAGTTTTGAATAAAACTATTTTATAATCTGACCTTTGATATTCATTATCAAACGATTTGATA
This sequence comes from Viscum album, assembly GCA_963277665.1. Lineage (NCBI taxonomy): Eukaryota > Viridiplantae > Streptophyta > Magnoliopsida > Santalales > Viscaceae > Viscum > Viscum album. Next base: position 1,115,658,154 of record OY728131.1, read on the forward strand.
AAAAATATGATATCATAATTTATATTATTATAATATAAAAACAATCAAATGGAATAAATTTTTTTCATATTACACACCCATTAGTATTATTAGGAAATTTAAATTATGTAAAAAGAAAAGAATATGAAAAAAAATAAAAAAATAAAAAATAAAAATAAAAAATATATATTATAAAAGTACCTCTCAAAGTAAAAAATGTACTCTGTGTGTGAATGTTTTATCTAGAACCTTGTTCTTTTACATTATCAAAAATAAATTAAATCTAATAATATTCAAAACATAAATATCATCCGAACAAATTTAGTATGAAATTTCCAATCAATTTTTTTTCCAAATATTTATTCTGAAAATGTTGACTAGAGTTTTTTATTTCAAAACACAAGTTGATGTGATAAAATGTTAAATCAAAAATTTTTATAAAACAAATGTTTTTAGAAAACCATAACATATATACTCTAACGTTACGAAGGATTTCATTAATGTAATGAAATTAATAAAAATAATTGATGTGAATGATAAATTAGTATTGATCATTCTTATATTTTGTTTAATATATTCAAATATATCATAACAAATGTGTTTTGTGAAAATATCAACAAGTTATTATTATTTTATTAATTTTTAAATTTTAATTCATTTTTGTGCGTGATACTAAATGAAATAGTGTGATATATCAATGTTATTTTCTCATTAGTGATGTGATAGTTTTTTATTAATGAAATGAAATTATTTTTTTCACTCAATTATTTTGTTTTTATAAATCTCATGACATATTTAGTGAGTTAGTATTTCTTCTATAACACTTGATCATAACATATTTAACCTACCACATATTCACCTTCAATAATAGAAAGACTTATTAATTATATTATTCTCAAAATTTCAAGACATTATAGATTATCCTAAGAAATTTCAAGTTGCATAAGTATATTTTCTATCTATTTTACAAGAAACAAACTCTATATGAAAATTTTCATTGATTAAAAGTAATTTTCAGAATAATAAAAAAAAACCTAAATCTATCATTCCATTATGATAATTAAAAAATATATATACATATTTATGGTGGGTCTATTTTTTATTTTCATGATATCTTTCACATAATAATAGAGAAAATATTAAATCCAGTTGACTAGATAATAATTATAGTAATCTCATAATCATTCCCATAAATATATTTTTGATCAACTATATTCCCCGATTCATCAATATCTAAAGTATTTAATATTCAAATAAGTGTAAAAATAATTTTTTTATTTTCATATCCAAATTTCATTATAACTTATTTTATATAATTATGTTTAGATATAAAAATTTCTTTTGGTTTTTATGAAATTTAAAAACCTATAAAATAAATAAGTGATCCCATCATGCTCATTTCTGACAAAGATTCCATAAGATCTAAAAAAGGAATCAAATAATGTTTTTGGAGTTGAACCAAATGTAATTTCATTGATATAAATTTGATCAATGATGAGGATGTTTTAAAAATTTATTTATAAAAAAAGTTGGATTCATAACTCTCTTAATAATGTTCTTTTGTAATAAAAATCATGGTGGCCTATCATACCTGGATTAATGGACTTTTTATGTTTTTAAAGTTCCTTAGTATGTATAAAAACATGATATTGATATTTTTTTCGAAAAATGTTTTTTTATATAATTTTCCTCCAGAACATATATGTTAAAGAATGCGCACTCCACTAACATTGGATAAATTTTAAAATTATGAAATAATTCATGACATACATGTATAAGAATACCTTCAAGTATTACTATCGATGCATTAGTTTCGTTATAATCAATTCCCTCATGGTAATAATACCCTATATAAAAAATATCCAGATTTATTTTTAAATATTATTCCATTTTAATCCCATGTAATTTAAAAATTACATTTTACTATAATTACAGAAGTATCTTTAGGTTGTTTAACCAAAGTGAAAACTTGATTCCTCTCAAATTAATTGATTTTATATTATATGGATTTCATACAATCATCATCGGATAAATCCACATAATGTGTCGTAGGATTGAATTGATATAAAAATTAAAAAAATTCAGTTTTACATCTCAAAGAAAATCATGCTCTAACTATTAATCATAGATCACCAATGTGGTTATCAATACAATAATTTCAAAGAATAAACTAATTTCCTGGTTTTAAAAAATATATTATTTAACAATATATATAAATTATTCTTGATGGAGAACCTTAGAAAAATATTCTTCTTTTATTCTCTTATGATATGAAATTTAAATAATATGTTGAAAATCATTTTTAGAAATAACATATGAAGATGTGGGTTAAGGATGTATAAAAACAAATGAATTAGTTTCATCAAACAAAACATGTTCTATTTCCGTCATAGTTATTTTGTTTTTATTAAAAACCCTATAATACATTATAGTTATCGAATAACCTAATTTTTTCTAACATTTGATTTTGGAGTGAGCTCATTTAAGTTTCATTTGTTATTAAAAATGGATACATTCCATTCCAAAACATTGAAGTAATAAATTTTTTGTATCCTTTGGGTACACAACAAATTTTATGTTTTATTGATAAAATGTCTTATAAATACATTATTTATAGAATAATAAGTATTAAAAAGTTATAAATCCCAAAAATTTTGGCCAATGAATATTCACATAGTATTGTTCTAATAATCACTTAATTAGTTCAATTTTCTTATTCAACATCACCATTTTTATTGATTTTTATAGATAGTAAAAATTAATGTATAAAACCTTTTTTACTACAAAATGATTCAAAATTATAATTTACAAATTTTTAACCTTGATCACTACGAACTGTTATTATGGACTAGTTTTTTCTCATTTTTTAATTAGGCTACAAAAGTTTAAAAAATGGATTTAGACTTCTTTTCTAGAAAATAGACATAAATATATCCAGTGTAAACATGTACTAAAACATATACCTAACATTATCCACTAATACTTATAGTTTGTATCAGACTAAATAATTCTATGTGTACTAGCTGTATGGCATCATAAGTTAAGACTTCAATAATAGACTTAAAGCGTGACATTGAAAATGATCAAGAACTATTGAAGAATACATACTATGTTTCCTAATATCCTTAACTAGTCCATTAATAGATAATATAAAGGAATTTATAACATTAAAGTGTCCAAAACATTTATTATGAGTCCATGATTGATCTTCTCTTTCACTAATGAATGTTATATCTTATGTTATTAGTTATTCTTAGTTAAGTGTGTACAAATTCTCATGTCAATTGAAAGAAATAATAAATTCATGTGAGAACTATGAAAAGTATATATTTCAACACTAAAGATAAAAATATATCCCAAATAAAATATTCTAATTATTCTAAAATGGATATTCTTAAGTCCTACAAAAAATAAATCATTTTAAAATAACTCTTTTTAAAAAAATGTTCCAGATTCTGATGATTCTCCATGATCATTTTCACTAAAGTTGACTTTTCTACCTTTCATTTTTATAGTATTACTTAAAAATTAATTATTGATAATCATTTTTCTATAGAAACCACAATCTATATACCAAATGTTGTTGTTGATAAATTTAATATCAACTAAAAAATTTATACTTTCTTAAAAAACATTTTCTTGGGCCTAATACTATTAAAAAGTAATATTTTATAAATCCTCATTTTTCGAACATTTCTTTATTGGGAAAATGTTAATCCTATTAAAAAAATATTCTTTACGAAAACATTTCTATTTAATATTTGTCATAGAAATTTTATTCTCCTAATTTCAATCACTTTGATGATTTTTTTAAAAAAAATAGATCGCTTTTTATAAAAGAGAAATTATTTTGAAAAATAGGTTTTATATTAGAAAAAACTTATTCTAGAAAACAATCATTGAGGTATAATTTTATTATAAAAGTTAATCATATTTTCCATAACATAGCTAAAATTTAACCAATGATTTTTCAATCAAGAAATTTTAGATTTCTGTTTTACAACTAAATTCTTATCATCTGTAATTTTTGTATTTGAACTATTTTTTAAACAATCATTTATTAAGCGAGTTTTTTCAGAATTAGTTTTTGCTAGTACTGTATAAGTCTTAATTTTTCAAAAATTAGTTTTACCTAACTCTTTTTAACGATATTATATTTTATTAGTAAGAGTATATATACATGAATTTTAATTAATATATATCTCATGAGCAATATCATGTTTTTTATTTTTTTCAATTTTTATTTTCTAGTAATTTATAAAATCCACAATCCTCTTTAAAATAAAGTATAATTATATTGTCTTATGAAGAAGAAGAAACTTCATGAAAATATGTTGAACTATTATCATTTTCAACACCATTATCTGGATAGTTTGCCTTAAAGTTTATTATGTTAGTGATTCATCAATTACCTTTTTTATGAATCATATTATAACCTATGGGATTTCTGTATAGAATCAGATATTCTTCTAGCCTTAATATTCATTATTTTAAGAATTATTAGATTCATGGTCCCCACCACAAGAACACCAATTATATAATTCTTTTTCGTGAAATTGTAACACTTTTTCAGAATTCCTATTAGAATTTTTCCCTTATTATCCTTTCATTTATTCAAAGGAAAATCTAGAATGATATATAAAAATTGTTTACATTCATAACATATGAATTTTAGAAAATCTATTTTATCACTTCTTTCATTATGATTGCTCTTATATCCCTGTTGAAAATGATTATTCCAAGTATCTTGTTCGTCCTTTTCAAAATATTATAAAATTAATTTCTAGATTTTTTTATGAAATTCAATCTTATTCAACTATAACATTGTTATTTTCTGAATACATTAAAACATCCTCTTCCGATTGAACTATGTTTGAAAAATTAAAATTTTCTGAAAAAGAAATACCGCCATTATTATTTTTTATATTCTATGCATCTGTTTTTAACCATCCCTATTATTTCATAGGATTTCTAATATGATCATCTTGAGTTAAATGTGTCATCCTAATATTTTCATCGTAATAAGTTGAAAAGAGTTACATTCCCTAGCAATGATCTCAATTATATTTTAAAATAAAATCTTATCATTAACATATTTATCTTTGAGAGATTGTAAACTATTTACAAACTCGTGAATCAATGGAATATTTTTTTCAATAGTTATATCAGGTGGAAAATCAAATTATTGATAATCCACTGAAAGTAGAGATCTTCTAGTTTCAATTACATTCATATTTTTAATGTTTGTAACTTATAATTTCATTAATATTCTATTTCTATATACATAAGATGATATCTAACTATATTTGTTTCCAGAAATATAACATGATGTAGCATTCTTTACTATATAATTTATCTGATATTCCAAATCCTAAAGGTTAGTTAATGAATAAACATACTTCTATGGAATCTTATAGTTAATGGTAAACATAAAAAAAAATTCAACACCAATATAATTATAAAATATATTCATCTTTTCTATATAATACTCATAATTAGCACAATCAATGATTGGTTCTCTTTGATGATTTAAATTTTCAAGAGTATCATGATATAAAATGAAATCTTATAGAAATAATATTTTTTTTAAAATTTACATATTAAATTAATAAAGGTTTATAAATAAAATTTTTCTAAACAGCATTAATAACTTTTATTAGATAAAAATGTAAAATCACCATAAGTAAATTAGTATTACCTCCTCTAACTCGAATTTCCAAATTTGAGGATATAATATTGATACCATAGGGGGGGGTGGAATTAGGATTTAATAAATAAAATATCAAAAAACCAATACTTATTTGTTATATATATATATGAATTAAAAATCATCTGATGATTAGAGTATAGGTATCAGACTCATTAGTCATCTGATAAATCAAAGTCACTAAATGAGCTTACAAACACTCCAGTTAAATGAATATTAGAAAGATTTAGTTAAAATACTACCAAAACTAAATTTCACAAAAAAATATAAAACTTGTCCAAAAAATGTTATATGAAATATAATCATAAATTAAGAATAACAATCAAGATTTATAAATAATATTGTAGCATTTAAACGTAAAATTTGAGGAAGCCAAAAATATTAACTTATTGTGTCTAATATTTTCAAACTTAAATGCAATGTCTATCTTTCCAAACTCGGAATTTCCTTGAGATAAATATAATAATAGCACAATATTTCTTAAGGAATAAATACCTTGATCCAATTAATTGTTGAAATTATGTCTCATAATCCCTTGAGAGCCTTCAATTTATCTGATCGATATCATTTTTCATCTTATATATTGAAGAACCTGATCTAAATCTATATTTGTATTAGTGAATATGTAAGGAAATTTTATTATGGAATTTACAACCCCTACATAGATTATATTAAATAAAAACTATGAAGATATAAAATGTGTACTAATGATATGGTAAGGAATAGTGTATCTCATATGTGTGGTGTTGAAAATTCATCATCTCCTAGCTCCTTGAATATACTCTAATTTATTATCATCCATCCAACGGTCATATTTTTTATAAGCCTCGGAGTTTGCTGAAACAGACTCTAATGTTCTTCACTTGACGACATAGAAAATAATTTCTTCATCCAATGTTGTTCATCATCACTATTACAATGTTGTAATATATGTCATCTGATATAAATAACTCCAACAATCATATTATAAACATTTTTCATTACAATGTAATATATTAAAATTATTTGGATGAATGAGCTATTGTTAGTACTATGGATATAGCATTAGTTAGTTCGATTTAAAATCATTTATAGTAACCCATTATTAACAGAAATTAAAATTAAATAACTTTTTTGGAATACATAAAAGATAATACAAATAGATTCCCAAAGACTATACTAGTCTAGTGTCTTTGGAAACATGAAAAAATAAATACTGGTTAACAAATGACTTACATATTCTCCCACTAGGTTCTTATTGAGTAAAACCCTTCTTAGACACATCAAACATAATACATATCTTCATAAACTAGGGGAATGAAAAATAAATGGGGTGATATCAGATTCTTATTAAGGTTAAAAATGGAAGTACGTAAGAATAATCATGCGCATAAGGTTATGAGAAATTTATCATGGAAATGAAAGATCATACCCTGTGAATCAAGGATCAAAAACATGAATCATGGAAGAATGCATGTCAGTTCATAAGAAATGAGTAGGTAAATAAATAAAAAAATCCTTGATATAATAATATAAAAATAAATCATGTAATTGTGGAATACATGTAATAATATAATATTATTTCCAAATTAACCAAGGAATCGCAGCCAAGACCATCTATGTAGGACGGGTTCACTCCCCATATCATCTTGGTTGCTAGGGTTCACCCCCATGTTCATCATAGAAGCATGAGTTCACGCTACATACCATATTTGTAGTTAGGGTTCTCTCCCAAGGGTATCTTGGTATTCAAGGTTCACGCCCAAGACTATATTAGTTTGTCTCTTGAGATATAAATATTTAACCAATGCATTGGAGGGTGATATAGGTCCCACCCATCTCATAGTAAAATCATATATAATTATCCATATGATACTAAATTATCATATCATAACATATGAAATGAATGGGTATTGTAAACATGTAATCATATAATGACATGGGAAAAATATAGGAGTCCTAATCATTTCATCATTAACATATCTAGTGAAAATAAGCATGTTCCAATAGTATATAACTCATGAAAGAGAAACAAGTTTGATAAATATCATTCTGTCAAAACATAATCCATTAATAGAAGGAAATTGAATGTAATGATTGAATAAATTTCCATAAAAATTCAAGAGTAATACCAATATACGTTATCTTATATGGGTAATAATTTTTAAAGATAAAAAAAATTTTGGTGGAAGATATCATTTCTCCAATGGAAAACACTTTTGAAAACATAATATTCTTTTGAAAAAATTGTTCTTTGACAATATCATTGAAATATTATAAGGGAAACATTTAAAAAAATAAAAAAATTTAAATTTCTTTTTAGATAAATATGGACTTCAAATATATTTTGAAACATTTTTGAAGATATGGTTTTTGAATACAACCGATTTTTAGCTGAAGAGTGAGACAATGACATTTTTCTTGAAAAATTTTTATTAAGTACTGTGGAGTGGATAAATGGTAATAATAAATGTGTATATATTTAACTACCTTAGAAAAAGAAAATTCATGATTTTTCAAGGGCGATGGAACATGAAATTTCATTAATTGATGCATAATCATAAATAATATTAAAAAGCGATGTGAGTATCTCACAATCTCATATCACATGGTCATTTGGGATCATACTCTCCATATAAGAAAAGGAAATTACATGGATCATAAAAATATCGTGCAAAATTGGAGATTGTTGATATATCATTTAATATTTCATTATATATAGTTAGAAAAAGAATTTAGGTGCATAACAAAACATGAGGCTCAATGAAGGAAAATTGAGAAAAAATATTTTCTTGATTTGGAAACTTATGAAACAGAAACCAATAAAATAAATATCATAATAAATATTTTTTAATAACAATAAGTTTAATTATATTATAAATAGATTAAATTCATGTGTATAATATACATCACATAAATCAAGTGGTTGATAATTAATGCATATACCTCACAAAAATAAAAAGTGAGTGAAATATCCTTACTTTATGTCTTCACTCTCTTTGTACTCAAAAAAATCTTGTATAATAAATATAAATATATTATAAATATATTAAATAACCATATTAATAATTATAATACCAAATATGGTTTGATTGTGGTTTTATATTACCCACTTGTTAACAATTCTACGTTATGGTTCCACTTTTGGTAACATCTTCTGTGTTTTTTCCCTTCTGTCTTAATTTGTTATAAATTTGGCCTTTATTCATATATCATGATTTAAAAAATCTAAAAAAATATTATAATATAATTAATTTTCATTATAATCTATATAATATTGCTGTATGAAATAGAATACACAGTTCTTGGAGAATACGCATGAATGCTATTACCGTTTAATTATCAGGTTGAAAGAAAGAAAGTGAAATACATATATTCATATATATATATATATATATATATATATATCATTATTAAAGTAGATTTATTACATCATATATATCTTATATCTTCACAAAACCCATCCTTAATACATTACTAGTAGTGTATAAATGAATCACATCGCTTTGAGAGGGCAGTAGTCCACACCTCGTCAAAAAAATTATCATATTAACAAAAAATGGAAAGTATAAAGATATATGTTATAAAATTTTTATATAAGTTTAATGAAATAATAAATATAATATAGAACATATAAATATATATTTTCCATTTTAATTTCCACTCTGAGAGCTAGTAAAGCTAAATATGAACAATCATCATTTAGTGAGGCGGTAGTTTTCCGAACACATAAACAGAATGTTCGTTACCCATCAGATGGATGTTTGTGTTATAGTAGGAATTAAAATTTAAATAAAAACATGCAATTATATTGATTATATAGGTTTTATTATACTATCATGCACTAAAGAGATTTTATATGGTGGAGAATGAATATAAAAGTATGTATTTTGAGAGAAGATGATTCTTATTAATCGAGTAACTTCTTTTGGTTTGCAACAAAAGGCTTATTTGAATTTCATTCATCCCAAATGTAGGTTTGAATAAGTATAGGGGATTTTTTTGAAGTTTATTGGTTATATATTGGAATAAAGAAGTGGTTTTATAGGTATGAATAATAGGGATATGTGGTCTCCAATTATAGGGAAGATAAACGACAAGCATGGAATATTAAAAAAAAGATAGTTATAACCATGTTTTTACATAAAAAAGGAATAACAAAACAAAGAAAACTAAATAATGTAAGAATAAGTTTTGATTAATGTACAAAATATTAGTTTTGGACAAGTATCTAAGTCATTTGGGGCCATAAATTTATGCGTTTTTCCTTAGTTAAGAAGAATTTTACCTTAATCTATATAATTAATTTTAATTATATTAACTAATGTTTTTGGTGAAAAAATAAGTTTAACTTATTATAAATTATGATGATTAAAATATAGATTCCATTTTTCCATGTTCTAATCAGATAAGTGGATGATATTATTTTAAATTTATTCTCACATTTAGGTCAAGAATGTTGGGTTATAAAGTAAAAACATTCCATCTTTTTCTAGGTTTATATACACAAGATCAATGTGAAATTAATATAAATGAACTAAATTGTATTAATTGGTAAATATATTATCTATTTAAACTTTGAAAATATTTTAAAATACAATTTAACCTTATAAATAAATTAGATGAAAAAGTAGTTTTGAATATAAATCATGTATTCTTCAATATTCATCCAAAAATAACGTTTCTCAAAAATTCTGAAAATAAATAACCTAATATAATTTTTAAATTCTAATTTAAAAAATTAATTTTATTTTATCAAATTTAGTTTCTAAACTTGTATAAATTTAATTTCAATTTTTTTTACAAAAGGACATTAATATAAGTTCATTTAATAAAATCGTATTTTTAAACATTTAATGAAATTAACAAATATTATATCTTTTTTTATTATTATGATATATTTTTTAAAATAAATATAATAAATATATTCTAATTAGTTATTGAAATTTATATCACTATATTTAACTACTAGGTTATAATTATCTCATTTAAATAATTATATGAATAAAATGATGTTTTGTAGAGTCATCTGGGTTGCATGTAATGTATTCCTTGTTACTGTTTAATGTAACATACCAGAAGTCATTGTTATATTTCACATACTGCATGTCATATTCTGATGTAGTTTTATATGAAAATAATATTTAACTATGTTCATTGTAATACATAAATAAAAATTAAATTTATTCAAGAAACAAATTTCCTTAAAAACATGGGGTGTTACATTTCAACCCCATTAAAAGGAATTTCTACCACAAAATGCTTCATGATTATCAATGGATTAATACATGAATGATAATTTCATAGAAACCCACATCATAACAAATTAATACTAAAACTATCATTAAAAATATAAACATGGAACCATAATGTTTTCCCAAAATAGCATATAACTAGGTGTACACATACATAGGTTGGGATTGAATATTACACATAGAGAAAAAATATATATATTTACAGGGAGTGATTGATGTCATCAATTATAGACAAGTGAATTATTAAAGGGAATTTTATAGCATGTTAGTCACAAATGATCTTTGATTTATAAGGCCTTCGGTTCAACAAAAATTAAGGTATTATGACAATTTTTTTGATAATTATCATATCATTGAGTAATTGTTTTAATAACCAAGAATATAAGGAAATATACATATATTATATATTTCAATAAAAAAAATTCATTCTTTGGTTTTGATTTTAAATATTTTTAATTCTTCCATCACTTTAGAAAATGGATGCCCAGAAATTAACTTTCATTCCCAAACCACTAAAATAAACATTTAGTATATATTAATGTCCATGAAATATGGAATATTATAACTAGTTATCCATAAATATTCTTAAAAATAAATATGGTTAGTTAATTAATGTTTAAACATAAGGATGTAACACTACTATTTCATGAAAAATAATTACTCATTAAAAATAATTATATATATACTATGAAATCGTGAAGGCCAGTGGTAGGCGTGAAACCCTTATTAGCCTTCAGTCATGGGTTCAAGACCCATGTCTTTACAGGACATTATTGGTTTTCACCTGACATAGATGATGTACTTTTTTAAAACCGCACTACTATACTTTAAATAATATATATGATGGAAATCCTAGAGATTTGGTTAATAATTAAATATCCATTTAACCAAGGTTTCCAATACAATCTCAATACATAAATACTTCTTTTGAAGTATTACATAATATTTTAATGAATATTTATCCTCATAAACATTCTAAAATTTTAAAATACAAAATATTATAATGAAATACACGAAATTTTCTTAGCATTGATCCCCCATATATCAAAAAGTAGCTCTTGGTAGTCACATTCCAAACATTTGAATACCCCCATAGTAAATTCTCTTTGAACATGGTAAAAACCTAAATTTCCATAAATCCACTTGGAAAAATGGATTCTTCCTCATTCTAAATATTGCAGGATATATTTTATAAATCCATTAACATGTAAGCCTCATCCATGATTTCATGAACTAATTGTCAACCCATCCTTAATTAGTTATATGGTAATCATTACCATCCAATTTATTAATTCAAATCTCTCAAATCTTTATCCAAAAAAAATATCTTAACATATATAACATATTAGCAGTTATATTACCTTAGTTAAAATATCACCTTATCATTAAATAATTTTTCCATTACGTCAAAAACTTTCAACATGATATATTAAATCCTTAGCTAAAAATATAAACTAAATCATCCAGGTTTATTTCTACATTCATATAAAATAAAATTGAATCCAAAATACCTAAAAACATTGATTATTTATGTTCTTCCATAATCCATATGATGGACACCTCATCATATTACTTTTTCTTAAGGTTGCGGCAGAAGCCTCATTTTATTATTAAAGCTAATCATAGACCTCATTTAACAAGGTAGAGTAGACCCATTACATTGCCCGAAGGCCCAGTGGGCATGTAGCCCATTACATAGCTTGTAGGCCCAAATTTTTGGCATAAGGACCATTCTGTGAATAGTAACCTGACTGCTACAGCACCCACCACTGCTATAGTGTCCTGCCGCCGCTACAGTATCATGTCACCACTATAGTACCCAATGATCAATAGTACCACTGCTGTTACAGTACCGCTACAACACTGCTATAATAACCTGCGCCCCATGGGTTTTGAACACCCATTTTTTATCCTATTAATTAATACCTATTTCCATTAAAAATCATCTATAGTCCCATGATTATGAGAAATATAAAAATTACCCACAAAAACATGATAACTCACATCAGGATCTTTTCTCTTTAGATATTGTGTTGCATGAACACCATTTATAACACATTTAAAAAACCGAACATTTGATGATTCCTTAGAGAGGCCAATATTCTCATATATTTCATTAACCAAACACATCATTTTTCCCTTGCAGTCACTTGATTTGTCTCCTTATTTTCCATATTAAAAACATCTAATTGTTCCTCGAATACATTCAATTAGATGATTCTACACACATTCTTGACACAAATGATTCCAACTCTTCTTTCCTCCATGGTCTCCTTTACCTGATCTCTCAGAAAACACCTTCTTTATTTTCCTTGGTGAGTCTAAGATTTAGTTAAGGAGCACATTGTTAATCATGTTCCTTGAAAATCTATATGATATGATCAGAACAAATTTCACGACAATGATCATCACAATTTACTTATCATTAGAAAATAATCCATCACATTAAACTTTAATCCAGTTCCTTCTAGTTCCCACAATTTACTAAAACCATAAGCATAGTGTGAACATTGCTTATCATAGTAGAAAAACATATAGTCAATAAAATAATTACTTATAGGATATCTAAATAATGAAAAATTCCATAATATATTACACCCTAGGTTTATCCTAGATTCTTCATATTCAACTTCTATATAGATCTTTCATGATGGCACATGAGGAGTTTGTTAATTCCAGAATAATTTCCCCAAGGATTTTCAAACCAGGAGTGTAGTAAGGCCCATTATCCTTGGCCAGATTACCCCAAGTCATGCTGATAATACCTTTTCATTGTTTTTACCAATATGTACATCTGTTCCAGATCCATATACACTTGTATTATCTCGACGTGGATTTATATATAGGAATCCACTTACTATATCCTTCACCAAAATCCCGCGATATTTTCCTATACTTTTCCACATCTTTAAAATTATCCATAGACATGTGCTTAGGGTTTTCAATAAGGTTTTATAATCCTATATTAAAAATGATAAGTAACCATTTCTCTAATACCTAATATAGAGTCCCAGTACTGATATACATTTACATTATATAACTTTTGCAGAATAAATAAAATATAATAAAAATAGATTCCCAAATACCATAATATTCTAGTACCATTGGAAACATGGGAACATAAGAACTCATATATAAATGAACTAAAAATTCTCCCACCAGGTTATTTTTTACTTGAAACCTTCTTAGACACATCAATCATAATACATATCTTCATATCTTAGTGAAATTAAACACAATATTTGTGATCTCAGATGCTCGATAATGGTAAATAAGGGAGACACATAAGCCTAATCCTGAGAATAAGGGTATAAGAACATGATTGTAAAAATATAATATCATATTCTGCTTGTCCAATATCATAAACATGAATCATGGCCTAATCCTTTTTAGTTCATAAGTTAGGAATTATAAGGAAATAAAGAAAATAATCCATGAAATCATAATATTGGAACAATAAATGGAATTTTGGTAGAATCAAAAGGATAAAATTTTATTTCTAGAGAATCCAAGGCATCGCTTCCATGATCATCCTTGCAGTATGTGTTCACTTCCCATATCATCGTGGTAGTCATGGATCCCTCCCATGGCCATATTTGGTGAATGAGTTCAATCCTCATACCATATAAGTAGTAATGGGTCACTCCTATGTCTGTCTTAATAGTCAAGGTTCACTACCAATACCATCTTAGTATATCCCATAGGATATAAATCTATACCCAATGCATTGGAGAGAGATACAGGTCCCTTCTATCTCATATTGAAATCATACATACATGTTACACAAGAACATAAATAATAATATAATAACCAATTAAATGAAATGGGTATTATAAATAGGTAATAATATCATGACATGTGGAAAAATATAGGTTTCATACACATCTCATCATAAACATAACCCGTGAAAAGAAGTGTGTTTCAAAACCATATAAACTGTAAATGAGTAAATGGTTTCAAAAACATCATTCCATAAAAACATCATCCATTCAGAAAAGTATTATAAATGAGAGAAATGAATAACTTTATATTGAAAAGAATGAGTAACACCAACATATGTTTTCATGGATGGGAAATAATTTTGAAATATATTTTACAAACATTTCTCAAGGAAAATATCCTCTCTGCATTAAATGATATTATTGAAAAAATAAAACATTTTGAAAACATTTTTCATTGAAAATAGATTTAAAAAAATATAAATTAATAATTTAAAAAAATAAAATGATTTTAAAATAATTTTTCCTTGGAAATGGTCTTAACAGATCTTTTGAATGCATTTATGAAAATATGGGTCTGTAACATAATAGATTTTTAACCGAAAAGATAGACTGTTTGACTTTAACTAAAAGCATTATATAAAGTACCAATGATTGAAAAAAATTTACTAATACATGAATATATTACTAATAACTATAGGATAAGAATATCCTTTAGAGTTATTGGGATATAGATCATGATATTTCATTAATTTAAGCATTATCATTAACAACCTCGAAAAGCGATGACATTGCCTCAATAAAAATGTATCACATAGAAACATTGGGTAACACTATACAAGTAAGAAAATGAAATTAAATGGAGATAAAAATATCACTACAAGTATTAGATTCATGATATATCTTGTAAAATGGAATTATACATTCCTTTAAATGAAATTTATGTGTATAACAAAACATGAGTCACAAAGAAGGAAGATTGAGAAAAATTTATAATACTAATTTGGTAAATTTTGAAACATAATCCACATGAATGAAATTTCATAAAATGTATATGTAAACACCAATAAATTTAAGAATATGATATATATAATACATTGATGTTAATTATATACACCACTCAAAAGATGTGTCTGATGGTTGGGGTATGTATCTCATGAATATTAAATGTGAGACGAAATCCCATTACCTTGAAAATTTACTCTTTTTGTACCCATAAAACATTTATTTATAATAAATATATATTCTTTTTAAATATTTAATATAACCATATTCTTAATTATAATACTGACGATGGTTTGATTATGGATCTATATTACCCACTTGATAAGAATTCTATGTGAAGGTTTCACTTCAGGTAATATCCACTTTATTTTTCACATCTTTTCTAATTTGTCATATATTTGGATCATATACATATATCATGATTTCAATAATTTAAAAACAAATTAATATAATTCCTTATTATTATAATCCATATAATATATGATAATGAAACATATTACATAATTCATGGAGATTGTAAACCGTACATACGCGTGAACATTATTTCTGTTTATTTGTAATGATAAAAGAAAGAAAGTAATAGATATATGCGTATATATATAAAATTATTAATGTACATTTATGATATAAAATATATCATAAAAATATTCACTAATCTCATATTTATTACATTTTAAGCAGTGTATGAATGAATTAGATCGCTTTGAGCAGGGTAGAGTCCACACTTCCTCAAATGAAATTATCGTATTAACAAAAAGGAAGAAGTAAAAAAATATATGTTGTAATATAATTAAATAATTTTAAAAACATAATAAGTACAATATATAAAATATATAAAATGATTTTATATCACAATTTTCATCATGATATGTATTAAAATAAAAATTATAAACCATCATTTAGTGAAGTGATAGTTCATCATAGACGTAAATAGTGTGTTTGTTACCCATTAGGTAGACGTGTGTGTAAGTGTAGGTTGAAAAAATAACATAAAAAATAATTTTATATTTTGGATATTGGTATAATTATAAATTAATGTAACAAATATAGTTGAGGGGTAGAGAAAAAAATAAAATTATGGAGCATGAGATAAAATGTTTCCTTTTCACTGGGTAAGCCAATTCGGTTTATGCCAAATGGTTTCTTTGGATTGATTTATAATAAAAGTTATGATTGAAGGAGGAATAGAGGGGTGTTTTTAATATTAGTTATTTTATCATGGATGCAAAAATGTTGTTGAAGAATTTTGAAGAAGAGGGAGTGCTGGTGTGCTTTTATAAGGAAGGGAAAGGACACACTTCGCATTTTTAAAATTCAATTTTGTGCACACATGATTCTATCGAAAAAAACCATAAAAACCAACCAAAATCAATAATGTTAGGTTATTTTACAATTAAATTGAATAAAATGAGTTTATAAAATATTTATAATCTTTTTCTGGCCATAAATTTGTTGTTTAGTCATTAGTTAACATTAATTTTTCCTAAATTTATGTAATAAATTCTAATTGCTTTCACTAATCTATTCAGAAAAAAATTAATTTGAACGCATTATAAATTATAAATTATTGTGTTTCGAAATATGGAATAAATTTTTGAATATTTCAATCATATCTTTGGAAGAAGGTAATTTAAAATTAATTCCACACTCAGGGAGACATTGCATGTTTTTAAAGTAAAATTCGTCAAAATTTTGTCAAGTTTGTATACCCAAGTTCAAAGTGAGATTGATCTAAATGACCTAAATTGTACTAACTGATGAAATTATAATATAATTATTCTTTTAAACCAATTTAAAATATAATTTATCCTTATAAATTAATTGGATGAAAAATATGTTTTAAATAAAAATCTTCTATTTTTAACTATTTATCCAAAAATGATGTTTCACAGAAAAATCCAAAAAATTCACCCTAAGATAATTTTAAAATTATAAATTATAAAAATAATTTTTTTAAAAAATTAAATTTCTACATATTAGTAAAATTAATTACATTATTTTTCACGTTAATAAATTAAAACCAGTTCATTTAAAAAAAATGATATTTTTAAACAAATATTGACTTTAAAAAAAATCCAATCATTCAATATCAATATGTTTTATTTATATAAAACAATTATAAAAAATATTTTTAAATTATTTATTACTATTCGTTTTACTATGTACAATGGCTAGGTTATAATTATCTAATTTAAATAAAGAAAACAAAAAAATAATGTTCTGTAGAAACATCGATGTTGTGCCTAACGTAAGCCAAGTCAGAGTTGCAGGTAATGTACACCAAGAAATTGTTCCGTGTAATTAATTACTAGTAATACACTATGTTATATCCATGTGAATGGAATATTAGACTTAGTGCATTTCAAGACATAAATGAGAATTTAATTTATTCAATAAAAAAAGGTCCATAATTACTTGGGGTGTTACAAAAGTAGATAATATGATGAACATGGAATATGATAATCCTTTGTACCGGACTCTAGTTTGTCTGATGTATCATATATTAAGAATATATTTTCATTTTCATTTTGTTATGAAATATTTCTATTTTTTTAGAAAAAATATGTTTTCAAAAAAAAATACATGGGGAATTCAGATTTAATAAAATACATTTCACAAAAAAGTATAAGATATTTTAATAACAATGGAATGGAAAAGTAGAATGTACAAAATTTCAACTCAAAAACCTTAGTAATTAATACAAGAAATTATTTTAATTTATTTTAACTCTTTTGGTAAATTATTTTACCCTTTCAAGATTAAGGATGTAACATACTAACGTATTTTTTTCTAATTGTTACACCCTATAATGAATGTATGTTATGAAGAACATGAACATTGTGATTAATATTCACCCTAAAACATTTTTAACTTCTAATGTTTAACCATATGAAAATATTGAACATTATAAAATGTTATTTCATTACACTAAAATCAGTGTTTAGTGGTGGGTTTTTAGTGGCGGTTTAGTGAACTACCCCTAAACCTTTTATTTTTTTCAAAAACCTAACACTTCTCCCTTGAACTCCCCACTATGAATCCCCCACAACCACTGACCCCCTAAATCTCTACACTCATTGTGCCTCTCCATCAGTCCCAAGCCTTACCACTCGTATAATATTGACGTTTCTTGATGGTTTGGTATTTTTTGCATTTTGGATTTATTCATTAGATGTGTATTGTAAAGTTAGGGTTATTTATTAGTGTAATATTTTTAGATGTTGAAGTGATGGTGTTCTTAATTATTTGGACGAGATTTTTGAGTGATGAATTAGACATGAGATGGATGAATTGGGATATGGTTTTTAGTGTGTTTAAAATTTTATATAAGTTATATAAAACTAGTTTAGTTATTTGGGTTCTATAGATAGTTAGTTTCGGGGGATTTAGGTGATTTTCAAAGATTATTATTATTGATATAATATATTCCATAGTTTATTAATTGTTAATATAGAGAAAATGAGTCTTTAGTTAGATGTTTTACACAG
Source organism: Viscum album (assembly GCA_963277665.1). Lineage (NCBI taxonomy): Eukaryota > Viridiplantae > Streptophyta > Magnoliopsida > Santalales > Viscaceae > Viscum > Viscum album. The sequence goes on from OY728131.1 coordinate 1,115,677,286, forward strand.
TTCATTTATTACCAATATATAGGCAATAAGTATTTAAATAGTTGTTTCTTAAGAATTATCAGTATTAAAAAGTGATATTTTTTGAATGATATAATGTTTTACCTTATTGTGTTGATTATGGTGTCATTAAGTTATTAAGTTGGAAATTTTAATGGAAAATTCAATAGATGGTGTAACATTTTGATTCTGATTACGGGGTATTTTATTGATAATCGATTCAAAATTGATTTACGTTATTTAGTTTAAATTATAAGTTGTATTTTAATGATTTTTGTGGATTGGTGTGTGAATTAGGGATTTAGGGTACCGACAATGGGGTTCTAAAAATATTTTAAAATTAAAGGTGGTACTGGATACCTGGTGGGGGTTAAATAGATAACAACGGAATTGTAGGAGTCATGGGCATCGTAAGAGTGAAACCAGGGACCCCATAGTCCCATAAAATTTACTTGATAAATTATTTTTTGTATATATATATATAATTTTATCCTTTTTAGTCAATTATCCCATCTTGATCATTTTTTCTAATTCTCCCTTAATCCCACTCTTATCTAGCCATGTAGAAGGCTCCACTCAAATGTGGTATTGTGTATGCAGAAATATCATTTATATGTATAAGTGATTGATTCATTTTTTGTGCTTCATGTGTTCTCAAATGGTATTTTACCATCAGTGGTGGTTATTAGATTTGAGTTCGAGTGTGTTGTTCAGTGAAAAAATTGATGGTTGGAAAGAGATGTGACATCAGATGATGTGTGATATAGTAGTGTGATAATCATGGTTGGGGTGAGGATTTGTGAGTCATGAGGATGAAGATGGTTTGATAATTATGTATATGGTTTTTTTTGGATTCTATGTTTCCTATAAGTTATATATTGATTGAAAAGTATCATTCTAATATTAAATGAACTTCACATGTATTAATATTTCTGAGGATGGAAATTTATGGATGATCAAATAAATTATATTGTTCCTGGTGAATGTTCATTATGTTTTCCTCTGGAGTATGTTTATTTTTTTATATGAAGAAGTTATAATAATATATTGTTTTGATATTATACAAGTAAAATCATTTAATATTGGTAATTTTTACTTTTTTGATATGCTGCATGTCTATGGTTATGATGCAGAGAATGTTTTGTGTGTAAACATGGAAAACATTGTCATTTTCTATCATTAATTGGAATAGTGATTACCTTAGTTTTCCATATTTTAAATTTCACAGGTATAACCATGATTGAATTTTGAATATAATATGAAACATTTTGTAATTATTCAGTAGGTTTCATCTTGAAACCTATATACTAGATTCAGTATTGGGTCATCAAGTAATAACCAGGTTACCCCAACACTTAACCTCAACTATTTCGATCAATTCCAATGATAAGTAAATAGTAGCCATAAGTCATTGGAGTTCCATCAAAGAATGTAATTTTAATATCCAGTACTAATCATAATAAAAAATATAATGGAAGGTCATTACAATATCCAGTGAAAATAATATAAAAAATCCATCACATATAACTTGATATTTATGGATAGAATCTCAATATCTAAGCTCTATAAAAAGATTATATTTTTTAATTATATGTTATGAATTTAATTTTAATAGATTAAATGATGGTAATGATAAAGAGGAAGCACTATACTATTATATTGACACAATGACAAATGAAAATCCATTGGTCTCCCTCCCTACATAATTTGAGACCCCATCTGTTTCCCCCCTGCATTATCTCTCACACCCTTCGTGAGCATCCCATTAGTAGCTTAGTTGATACCCTCCCATTAAGTGGACTCAATAGTGATAGAGTAGGTAACCACTCATTGTTCTTCATAGAGATATTAGTGATGTATAGTTATAGGATTAAATTTTAATATGAATAAATTTATTTCATTTTTTTATACAAACCATTTGTTCATAAATGATATAAACAATGCAACTATGGAGAAAAATATGAAAATTTCAGATGTATGGAATCTGACTTGACTAAATATAGTTGTCACATTATATTTCTATAGGGTCTATATAGATGATTTCATAGGATTACATGGCTATATTCAAGTTCAGTTGGCCATGGAGCTGCTTCCATTCCGATTACGTATGATAATGGGAGGTATATGTTTTCATAAAGTTATATTGATGTTTTTTATTCACAAATAAAAGTAATTTTAATACAATATGGTGAAAATAAATGTCAATATATTATTCAATTATAATATTTTGGTAATTAATTTCTATATACATATGTTTTTCCACATTACTATTGCTGATGTGATAGCATGAATATGGGATTTTAAATATTTGTGAAAAATGTAACGAAATTAAATGGAGATTAAATGGAGATGACAATGATAATGTTTTGAGATCCTAATAGATGTATGACAGGGTTCCAAATGGTGTACCTAGAGTGAAATTGAATGTTTTTATTGATAGACATTTTCATGAGAAACACATGGTATTTAAATATATATTATTATATTAATCACAATTTACATTTATATATGTATATGAAAAAGATATTACATTGCATATATTACAATAAAATTACATTTTATTTATTTCAGTATCATTGATGGAATAATTTTTCATGCTAGGATAACCCTATCACCCCTCACATGTGGGGGTCAAAGGGGTTTTCTGGAAGAAAATCAACTCTTGTAATCTTTTCATTAGTTTAGATATTAATAAGAAAATATTATATATTTAATATATTAAATTTTTTATTTATCTTTTTTTAATATAGTCAAAGAGTTTAGGGAATCAATAATACTGAAAAATAGTGTGGTTGTATGTTTGTAAAAAATATTATAGGAGTTTTCTTAATGAGCCTTCCAAATAACATGGGGTATGAATTCATTTTTTGTTATAATAACTTTTTTTCAGATATCACTATGTTAATATATATTTCTTCTAATATAATTCATAATTTATTTATAGTTGAAAACTTTTAAACAATGGGATTCAAATCCTTCAGAGCCATACATTGTATCCTAGGATGACCTAGTTGGTAAAGTTCTTGGGAATGAGCATTTTGGTCGAGTGCACCAGATGGGTTTGGGAACCTAACCATTTGAGGTCTCTAGTAGGCAATTAGTTTTTGATTATGCATGTACTCCTAGTTTCAGTCATGATACTTAGAGAGATTACGTTTCTATGAAAAACACAATTCATGATTAGGGGGCTTAGATATCCACTTTGCAGAAAGAATTGGTCAATTTATATCAGCAGTCAGTCAGATCTGTCCCTAGTTTTATTGCATCGATGACAAGTGGTGAGTAGGTAAATCACACAACTTCTAAATCATTTAGTTTAAAATAATTTATTGTTTTTATGTATAAATATAAATATACAACACTATTTAATTTTCAATGAAATTGTCTTACAGGTTCCAATAGTAGTAAGTTGAGATGATGGTGGAGAAGGTGACAAGCAGTGTTCATCATCATATAGTGATTATTGGTCTTGTTGATATGTTGGAAAAATATTGAAATAGAGGGCTTGTACTTGTATAATTTCTCATGTATCATGTATTGTGTTTCATGTGTGGCACCGAGTTGTCACCTAAAAATTTCAATACCTAACATTTTCATGATTTTCTGTGTTTGATAAAGGCATTGGAATTCAATATGGTTTGTTGATTTAGTAAGGTAGTGAGTCTAGAATTGGTGACATATGAATTTCATGGAGTTTGATGTAATGTATGTTCCATATATAAGGTGTAGATATTTAATACTTTCATTTGAGTTATGTCTGGTTGTGTATATTAATATTTTCCACAAACTAATCTATTTTTTATTTGATTTATTTTATTCATGTTGGAGACACAAGATCTGTAGTTGTGTCATTCAATTATTGGGATCATAATTAGTGGGTTGACCATTAAATACATTCAAGAAATGGGAATGATCACTTCTCATATATGATCCTTTGAGGTGTGTTCCCCAGATATTAAGAGAGCCTATTATGTCCACGCGCTATCACTATAGAGGATAATAATACTTAGAGGATGTTGAAGATCCAAATTGGGAGATACACCCCAATGTGATTGAGCACATTGGGTGATCCTGTACATAAGAGATATGATCCTATAATCATCCTTTTATCAACTAAATTGTAGATATATCCACAATAAATTTTAAATTTTAATGGTCAATTCTGAGTTTCGGTACTCCCACAATCACAATTCCCTATTTATACAAGAACTCATTGTTTTAATAGTTCTCCCAAGGCATTTAATATGATACATAAGAGGATATTACCCCTAGTCCTCATATTTCATTAAATGGTTGAAATCGAATTGACAAAGATCTTACAATTCACAATAAATTTTCCATTAAAATCTCTCAGAACCCATTAAAATGCACCTATCTCAACCCACCATGTACTTGAAGTGGTTCTTCAAAGACCACATACTATTTTTAGAAATTATTCATATTGAACTTCTTTTTGTTGAGTATTTTTCACAAACAATAAACTTTAACTGTTGAAATATCCAAATCCATATTCAGAAACCTTTTATCCACGGTACACTATTATCACTATTAATATTTTTCACCACTACTTGTTACTATATTTTAGTGACATATCATAATATTATAGAATCATACACATTAATCTCACCATTCCAAAACCACATTCTATTGCATTTTTGATCCAACACACCTAGATAATCAAAAGTTATCCCAATCATAATTCCTAGACTTGAGCTTCACCCAAGTATATATTTGAATCAGTGCCTCAAATTAACTGTAGAATATAGTAGTGCCCGGTTATAGTTATCAAGAAACATAGAAACTAAAACAACAATACAATGGTTAGTCCAACACTCACATGAGTGTTAGCCTCTGATATTTTACATTTATAATCAATGTATTAGGTCATTATATAAATTAATCCTTTTGTAAACCACCCATGGAATCCATATAACCAAAGAAAAAGGCATTGGTTTTAATTATTTATCATGGTATATAAATTATGTCCCAACATACTTAAGATGGTGTTAATATATTTGGGATGGCTGATTCTAGAATAGGAGTATGTCAAGTTTCTAATCATTACCCATTCATGGTCCAAAAATAAAAAAATCCAAACATTTTTTAAAAATTATATTGAAATGACTATTTATATATTTTGATACATGCTCCATCAAAACATGTTATAATTTTTTTGACCCAACCCTTGGTAACACATCTCTAAATGACCTTTGACTTGGTCCAACATTGGGTCAACCAACTCAGTGCACCCTAAACCCCTCATTTTAGTTCTAGGGTATATCTATAAAGGGTTACACCACAAAAAGTTCACATCATATTTAATAGGATGAATAGATTGAAGGCATAGATCCTTTTCAAGATTTTATCACTGAAGCATCAATGAATCACTCTATACATACTTGTTTAAGATATTCCAAGCTTTATAATTTGTGTTTTAATTAAGGTATTGATCACATATCCTTAGATCCCATTGATACCATGTTATTTCATGTATAACCAAAAAATGAAAACAATGAATCACATCATTAATCAATGGTCGGGTAATCTACCAACCATATTTCCATCATGTTTCCATGAATTCATAGACACAAGTCCAGATGGTAAAACTCATAGATCATTTATCTATCCCAACCATGAATCTATCATCCAAAAATGTTTTAAAAGAAAACAAATGATTTAAAAGTCATAGTCATGTTTGAGATATGAAATATTTAAAAAACCAACTAATTGGATTCATGAATTAATTTTGATAATTTCAAATTGACTCATTATATTTGTGTCCCTCTACATGAATGGAATCAGTTTCCATAACAATCCTCACTATCCCCACCTTATTAATTTCTTAGGAATCATTTTATTTAAATACAAAACATTCCATAGAAGATGCTACATCCACTTCTGAATGTGGTTCCAAAACTATGATAACACCCTTATATTAATCATTATCCTAAATTGAAAAAACACTATCCACATACAAGTGTTATAGTATAGGTTTTCTAATATACTCCTGCATGATTCTCTTACCGAGTCTTGTTTAAGCACTTCAACTGTCTCAAATATAAATCCAAACTAAAACTAATCGGCAGTGTTGTCAAAGCATATTAATTTTACATTGTTATTCTGAGGACTAAGATAAATCATCCTTATTCGAATGGATCAGGGAAACATATTATAATTTAGTGCTATGTAGATTGAAACATTACATCTAGGACATTGATTCAATACAGTTTAATGTCTTAGATTTAGATTTATGAAAAATTGTTAGATAGTTGAGATGTTATGTTTTAGATTATTCTATTATATGTTCAATGTACATGATTTTTTATGAAAAAATTTTAGATTGTTGAGTTCTAAACATTATTAGATGGTTTAGATCATTCTATTAGAGTTTCACTACACATGGTTTTCTTTCCATCCTACTAGTACTGGAGCTACATAATCGATTACATTTTTTTACATGTAAATCTACATTTTGCTATGGTTTAAACTAATTCTAATGAAATGTACCATATTTCAAAAGGGTTTAATTACAAACTATAGTTTGATATTATCATATCAATGGTGGTTAAAGCCACTGCTAAATAGATGTGCCTAATTATTTGGTGGCATTTATAGTAGTTTACCGGTGGTTTAATCCATCACTAAATATGACATTTCATCCCACAAGAAATAGTTTCTTAAACCATCTAAATTGCCGCTAAATATGCTTACTATGAAACTTCCCTAAAACCACTACTTATTTAAATAAACTACGTTGTGTTGGATGGAGACACTAAATTTATCAGTGGTTTAAACTACCACCATATTAAAAAAATAGATCTTCTATGAGGAACTTTTCATGTAGTGTTTCATGGGATTGTTGTATCTTATGATTTATATTTCCTATAAAATTATATTTATTTTTTTGAAAAAAATTATTTTTTTATCTATATTATTTTTATTTGAAAACATATTCACAAAAAAAATTTACATGGTTACATATTCAAAATCAAAGGGCTTGAAATGAAAACTAAATTACCACATTTATGGATTTATTTAATGCAGTTAGAATGTGTATTGAATGTTATTTTTATAGAGGTTATTTTCATGTAATGATTATCATAGAAGTAAAATATTAATTCAAGGATTATTTTATTGGATGAATGATTGATTATTCTTGATTCATCAACATTGGATTAAATATTTTTGAGATTATATGTATTTTAATAATTATTCATTGTGATTTATTTTAACCATCATAGAGTGTATATATTCGTATATAAATTAATCTGGTGATACTGGTCAAATACAATGATAAATTTACTCCACTAATACTATAAAATAGGTAACACAACACTATGGAAATGTTATATATCTTCATCATATATATAATAACATTAGTGGAGTGCCTGAGAATTATTTTATAAAATTGAAGGGATAAATATTTCTTTTTCTACATTAGTTATGTCCACCAACTTCATTCATTATTTTAATTATTTTATATTTTATTTTCATATAATTTTACATACACTATAATGTTTATAGATTTATATTCACACTAATCTAACATGGTTATTCATATATAAAATTAAGCATTGGATATACTAAGGTAATCAGAATGTAGGATCATTCCTTGTTTATTGTCTAATGAAAAAGGTTGGAGTTCTTGGTTGCACCTTGATGCGTGAAAAAGGTTTTTTCCCTTGGGTTGGGAATATTAAGTAAATAAATTGTTGTCACTCATCTTAAGAACCTCGGTTTATTTTATAATTGGTTTAATTTCTCTCAGGGACAGACAAAAGTTAGGGGTATATGTATAATAACATTTATCTATTATAAATAAAAAATCCTCCATGATTATTTTATTTTTTTCATTTAAAAAAACATTTAACTATAATATAATAATTAAAATATTATAAACTAGTCAATCAAACCCTCAATTAACCATTAATCTAGCTCACTATATGGGACCAATAATTGATATTACAGTTATAATCTTTTAAAAATCATTATTTATTTTATTAGGGAATGACAATAAGTTTTTAAACAACAGATTTTGTGGACATTTTTTGATATCATTTTTCTCGATTTAACCTTTGAATTGAAAATTATTATAAACATGGAAATGAGTTATTTCAATTATAGTTTTATGACCCATAAGATCACCTATGATTTAAGGTAATTATTATGGTTATTAGAGATCTTGGGTGGAGGTCTATCATTAAAAGCTAAGTCTTTATCAATGGACTATGATGGAAAACCCCTATAAACACCCTAAATCTAATCATGATTCCATTAATTGGGTTGATGTTTAAGGTGTGTTCTAAAATATAATATTATGAATATTCATTATTATATTCTAATATAAAATGTGTTCAGTGATATTTATGATTGTGATATTTATTATGATATGTTTAAATATTTTCTAACTACTAATTATGGAATAGTATAAATAATTATAACATTAAATGGAATATAGAAGGATGGGTAATAATTTTTCCATATAAAATAAAATATAAATTTTAACTAGTTGTTTCATAGGTTAACTAGTGTAGTCAATGGAACTAATTCACTTTGAGAGAAATTAGACAACACCACCTTGGTTGAAATATTTTTAGAACCACTATCTAGGAATTTGAATTCTTAGAAAATCAACATTGATGAATGTAAGAAAAAAAAGGATTGCATACTATATGAGCATATTTTTTCACTTCACCCATGTGATATTAAATTGATTAACATTAATAATTAAAATGATTATAATAAGTATGGACATTCATTTAAAAATATTTTTAACTCATCCAGTTCTTCTAATGATTATTCATGTTCCACAACTGTTGGAAAATAAAGTATTACAATGGTTTTAATCAATTTATTTAGAGAAATCATGAACCAATCTAGAAGATATAGAAATATTCTTAGAAATAATGAAATGAAAGGTAATTCAAAATATGGTCTAACGTTTTACTATTACGGGTAGAAGGGACTCATAAAAACTGATTTTGTGAGTTTCAAAAATAATAAAAAGTTTAAATATAAATTAAATGAAATTAAATATCATATACAGTTTTTCTAAAAAGTAACTTCTAAAGTCATAAATCTAAATATGTGAGATATATGGTTAACCTTTATCATTTGAATAAATACCATAATGTATATTTTTCATCATCGGATACTAGACATTGAAGTGAAAATGATAAATCCCTTAAAAATAGTGGTAAAATTTGTTTATTTTAATGTTTAATTAAATTTGTTATTATGATTTAGTTAAATATTATAATAATATATCTAAAAATTATAAACCTAAAATAACATAAATGAAAAGGATTTTGGAGGATTATAAAATATTTTTTTCGTATTTAGTGATGCTCATATGAAACTATAGAAAACACATAATCTTTTCATTAAGTATAACAAAAATTTTGATAACTAATTTTAGAAATTTAAAAAATGAATAATTGAAAATTGAATATGAGAAATTTAGAAATATTTCTTATACTTATTATAAAGTTCATGGAAATTTAGAAGCTATTAATAATGATAATATTCAGTTAAAATATGAAATAAAATATGTATAGAATTTATTTAATTATATTGAATAAATAGAAATGTATAATAAGATTTTTTCTTTCAATATAATGTCTAGAGATAGAAATTAACTTGGTTATGAATTAGTGTTACCTTATATATATAAATCCATTTGTGAAAGGTAAAAATACTGGTATTTCCTCAGTTAATTAATTCAAATGTGGTGCATTTAGTAATGATTCATCCACACGTTCCATAAAATATGTTTGATACTATGATTATAATAAATCATTTTATATAAATATGTTTTCAAGGCTCGACTATCTAAACCTTCTATTTCATGGGTTCATAAAGGTTTATATTCTATCGTAGTTATACTAAACCTACATTACATTCCTATGTGATATATTTTAGTTATTATATTTGGCATGAATATTTATACATGTTTTATCATATGGTATGTTGTTGTGTTCTCCTTTTATTAGTTCTTATTTCTAGTAATATTGAATTATCATTCATTTTTTTGGTTTTCAGACAGGTGATCTAATTAATGGTTTTCTTTAATATATATATATATATATATATATATCTTTTTATAAATTAATTGAATATAATTTAATGTATTTTCAAGGATCCCTATATAATTTAAATTTTTACAAATTGATGAGTCAGAAAGATAGATATTCACTGTTATATCATTATAATGCTTGAGAAGAAAAAGTTTTGGGGTAGATGAGGTCTTAAGACTGTTATTACTTATTTTACATATAACTTATATTATTCGTATTTTTTATTTTCTATTATGGTTTCTTGATTTTCTATAATGAATATTTATTTTTGTTATGGGGAGATTTAATGTATTTATTTTTTCCTAATTTATCACTATTTTGGAAGAATTATTTTAGCGTGATATAATCTATTAATATGATTCCAATTTAGTTTTTATTCATTGATAATGTTTCCTTGTATAATATTTTTAGAAAATGTCTATTTTTTAGAGAAAAATCAAGTTCGAATTTCATGAAATTTCTCTATGTTTTAATATTTAAATTTTTTTAAATATCCATTTATATTTATATATATATATATTTTATTAGTATTAAAATTAAGTCATTAATTATGATCTATAAAACTATATCAGATTAATATAATTAAAAACAAATATGTTTTATTTTTTCAATCTTATTTAAAATCCAATTTTTAAATTTATTTTAAATAAAGAAATCTTATTCCTTTTATTTTCCTTTAATGTTTAGAATGTTTTGTGTGTGATTTCATCCAGACTATTAAAATCAATTATTGTCGCAATCCTACATGCATTGCATAATATGTCTATGGATATTACATTACATATAGAAATGGAAAATTGATGACCATGGATATATTTGTTCTATTGATTTGGCAATAAGTCCCTGTGGAAATATATTTCTCCTAAAAAACCCTCTATGGAATTTTACTTCTACCCACGCATTCCTAACCCCTTATCCCATTCCCAACCAATCTCTTCCCCCTCAGATAATACATTCCCATAATCTACATTCAATTCCTCAGGACCTCATGAAATCCCTTACATTCCATTCATCACATGTTTATCTCCCCCTTCATCCCCTTTATCGCACATTCCTTCCCAATTTGGTGTGATGGTCGAACCCTTTCACTTATGTGAGTGGGTACTTCATGAATGTTGTAACTGAACATCAACCTTCTACAAGTGGGACCCATATGGGTAGAACCTTACTCTTTAACTAAACCATAATCCTCCTACTCCTCACTATTATTATTATTCTTCATCTATATGGGTGTGTTACAACTTACTCAATTTTTTAAGGCTTATATGATTTTATATTATCAATAGAATCATATATTCATTAATCATAATTTCTATTTTTTTTTATTTTCTTCATGTTTTTTCCTTGACATTGGTGTATTTTTACATTGTTTACTATCTATATTGAAGGAATTATGTAATTATCATTTATATATTTTTGAATTTTTTTAGGAATGAATATGTTATTTTATGGCATCGACTAATGTTATATATGGATATAGAAAAATATTTAATTTTATAGATATTGAAAACATCTGATCTTAGTATTTTGGGGTGTTGTTCCAATCATGTAACCCTTCATAAATGATAATTACATTGAAATAGGGGCGTTTGTAATGTAAACAAAATTCATAATGGATGAGATAATAAATGTGAAGTGTTATGCTAGAAAATATAAAAATGAATGAAAAATAGATAAATATTGAAAATGGCTGGTGATATTATTCGTATCTTATGTAGAATATTTTTTCTCATTATCAAGAAATTACCATAAATAGAATTGGATTTTTATCATGATTTAATAAATATTGAATTCTTTGAATAAGAAGAATGCTAAAAATTGGGGACTTTATCAGGATTATATGAAAAATAGTTTAATATAGTGTTTGAATATATATGTTTTTTTATTGTAAATGAATGTGAACACTGATTTATTAAATAAGTTTGAAGGATTATTAACATTAATGGTGAAAAAAATTATATTATTATCCTACAAAATAAATTATGGAGGGAAATATAGTGGTGGGATTATCTTAAAAACATATATAGGTTATGTGAAAAAAATGATAGTATTTCTGGAGATAGAAAATTTATATCAAAAATAATATTTTGAAAGTGTAGATTTAGTGAACTTGGATTGGATACAGACAGGGTAGTTAAAAATATGGTGTAAAATGACATTGTTAGTGCTTGAAAACATGTATATATTCATGACATGGAAAATTAATGAATCCTTATATTGTTGTTTATTTTCAAAATAATATCATTTGAAATGTTTTGACCAAGGGAAAAAGTATATTCTATTAATATTATCGTTAAAAATGTGTGGTGTCCATGGAAAAAATAAACGTGGAATAGAGAACATATCACATGACATGATTTGTTCCATGAAGTCAATGAAAAACTCATTAATGGGGATCAACCATTTATGGAAATACGTTTCTCTGGTTTATTCTTCTTTGGAGTACTTTGTGAAGTCATGGTCTCAAACATGAAAATCGGTGGGTATATGATGTTTATATCATTTATGATGGATTATAGTATTTCACTATTTATGAGATCCCTCACTGTTATCAGTTTAGATTAAGATCCCTGGTCTCCCAATTCACTTCTATAACCTTTGCTTTCTCCATGTTATATAATACACTATGGGTTCTATAATTAGTTTTCAAGATAATATGCTCTACCTCTTAGACGCATTCACTACTATCATCTATATTGAGTTGGATCTATCTAAGACTTTGATTTCACATATTTATCTTCATGATGGGGAGGATTTATTTTGGCGGAATCTACTCGTCTTCTCATCACTGGTTATGTTACGCTCTATGTGCCATATTAATGTCCACTCCAAGCTAGTTTTCAAGAAGCTTCATGATTCCACTATGGTGCCTAGGCTATGGAAAGGATTCACTCAAGTTTCCTCTAATAAGTGTTGCATACAGATCACCATGGTCTTTTCATATTGACTGATGGGTCTGTTGAGGGAGTGGGTGGATCCTCCTCTTTTGATCATGTGGTGTTTGGTCATCATTCGGGGAGGGGTTTGAATCCCCTCTCTCTTCAGTCCACCTGGGAAATGCATATCGAGAAATGGTTGTTCTCGGTATAGTATATATTTTATCTCTTTAGTCATCCCCCCTAATATTTTAAAAGTCTAGGAAGTCATACCTCGTGTCGGATGATAGTCATTGAACCTTCTTCATTAGTGGTTTAAGAGGATATTGATCCTAGACCTTCTTTTTCATATTCCCATCCAAATATCTAATGTATTTATCACTATTTTAGATCTTTTTCATCATATACATTCTTATAAAGATCCAAGAAAATCTCAAGGTGTTGTGTCCTCTCTGGTTGGTGGTCTGTGATCAAGATCTAGATCTAGAAAGTAGATGAATCTCTCTTCTTTAATATCCAAATGCCCCTCTTTTCATGGGGATAAAACAAGGATAAAATTTCATATATGATTTTATTTATAATCTTGAATTCCCTTAGTATAGGTACCTGGGTGAAGAATGATTTTCTTGTTAAAAAATTTCTTGACCATAAAGCCTCTTTAGTTGCAACACCTGATCAAGAAAAAAAATCCTTCCATAATTTATGGGTTTACATAAGAGCTTTGTCTGTGTGAAATCATGCATGGGGATCCTTCATCAATTTTAAACATAGGGTTCTTTTATTTCTATGGGTTTAAGGTTCAAAAAATTAGGGAAATGGTGTACCCTAGTTCTAATTGGTATATAGTTTTGGGGAGAAACCCCAAATCCCAAAATCAACAGTTGATTTGGATTGCAAACCCCCAAAGAGCCTCATCATTTTTCACTTTGGGGTCCTTTTAGATCCCCACCCACTATATTAATTTATTAACAAAATATGTATTTATATAAATAAATTCATTTGTATAAATCTATATTTATAATTATTTGTATAATTATTATTATATTTATCTATAATTGGAAATAAATATTTATTTATATAAATTAATATTTATAAATATTTATTGACATAATTTTTTATCTCTAATAATTTATTTATTATTTATTATAGGTTTAAAAATATTTTAATTTTATTTCTAAATAAAAATATTTTTAAATTCATAACAATAAAAGTATAGATTTTTAATTATATAATTATAAATATATTTATATATTTACATAATTATACAAAAACGGCTCTACCCTGGATTTGGGATCCCAAATCGATGGATCCAAAATTTATTGAATAAAAGTAAAAGTATAAGAGGAAAATAGATAAAATGTTCAAGTGTCACCCCACCATGAAAAAAAGAAAATATTGAGAAGTACCCTACATTAAGAACATAAAACAATGATCTTCACTTCTTGTAGTAACCCCAACATCGAGATCCCTACCCCTAATATAGCCTCGTGAAGAACTCTTATCTGTTGCATCATCTTTTGAAAGTGTGGTTCCTCATCCACTACGATCTCTATCATTATAGGTAATGAAACCTCCTCCAGTACTAGGTCTTATATGGCGAGACCATATTGAACTACCTCATTACAAGGTGAAGTGCCATCTGGGGAATCCTCCTCTTAAATTGGGTCATGTATGGTATGACCATGGGACATGACCACATTTCAGGATGATGCATCAAATGGACCCTTCACCTTCAGGGAAATCCCCTTTAATGACTTTAATGATTCTCCATCCATAGATCTAGTAAACATAATTATTCTTATTACTACATCCTACATTCTCAAGGCCTTCATGATTAAGAAAGAATGATTCCATTTTGTTAATAGAGTCTAACATATATTAATCATTTATGTTATCTTTTTCATGCACCAAAAAATCACATTGGTCTCTTTTGTAATAAAATCATCCCTAGGGAATACTCCCAGATCATTAAACAGTGTGTTGGGATGTTTTAAATCCTATACAATGTCAAGACTAATGGATTCACCTCTAAAAAAATATCATTTTTCATATAAATGTGTTGCTCATCATAATAGGTTACTTCCATAGATCCTATGATAGGATCAACACCATCCAGATTCTCAATAAGAGTGGTGGAGTACTCATTAATCTGAATATCAGGGTCAACAGAACCATCACCAATCTTAATGTTCTCCATTGTATGCTCGACACATGCACTCACCTTGTCCACATGAACCTCTTCATTCTGATTGGAACCACACTTGGGCGGGACCTCGGTTTTTAGGCATCACCACCTAAAAGCCATCAGCATTGATCAATATCACCTCACCCTTACTTTGACCATAATCCAATGCATCATGGCTTATCTCCATGTTAACATCTACATGAATAGATGACACACACTAAGATTTATTCCCTTCATCATCATTAGCCACATCATACCATGTTTTTTTAAACCGTATGATCCCCTAGATAATCCAGAAGCAGCATCCTGAGGCGCTATAAAACCACCACTGTTTATGACAACAACAAAATTAGTGTTCTGCTGAGACTGAATCAATGAATCCTACAAATGAACTCCATTCATTCTAGTTGGATCATATTTTATAATTCTTTTTTAAAAACCTTATAAAATGTGGAACTTTCAAATGTATTTCCATCCATCTTCCCAAATTACTTTTTACTCCCCACATGTCCATTGCAAGGCTGCTTCCTCTTATAACTATCTGGGGAATTTCACAACGATTTACGATGAAAATAATGAAGATAAATTTTTCATTGATCATTTTAGTGACCAATGTAAAAAAATATTCACAAAAACTAATAAACCACTAATATTTAATATATAATTAAATCTTAAAGTAAACCGTAACCACAGATACAGTTTCATTCAATTCATGGTCTTGATCACCCTCTACTAGGACACGAGTGAAATGGTTATACCTAGATCCCTCTATTTCTTTATCAACCTTGATCAAAGGCCCTAAAATAAAATTAACATCCCAATGAATCCCTAGATGAAAAAATACCATCTTAAACCCTCGATTCTAATCCTTGTCTGGATGGAGGATCTCTAGATAGCGATCCTACTATTGAATAATAATAAACGCAGGTTTTAGAAGAATCAGTTTGAAACCCCAGGTATTAAATTGAAATTATTTCAATGGAAAGACAATGTTATACAAACCATTATCAATAAAGACCATGCACCAATTTCTATATACCCATCAATGATGTAATCAACCTCTCACATCATCATGTATCAAAGGGATTTACCTTTGAGAACCTAAGATCCATAAAAGAAGAAAGAATCCACATTCTTTGAAACTATCTTCATGAATTTTAGGACTTGCTTCCCCAAATTCAATAGACACGTTTTTTGTGATCTACTTATACAAGGGATCTGAAACATAGTGATTAAAAAAGAAAAACATTCTGTGTGAAGAAAGAAATTTTGATTGATCAAGTTTAACCTTAGGGTTCTACCCATCTCTCTTTGTCACATAAATGGGATCCTATGAAGCCCCAACACCATTATGCACCTTCAAGGGTCAGATGAAAACATCCCATGGATCAAAATAATTGTCTAGTATATTTTCCATGGATCTATTCAACTTCAATCTTTAGAAAATTGCTATAGAATTTCCAAAAGAGACAGTACTAGCATTCCCTCCATCATCATCCTCATATATATATATATATATAGTTTTTTTATTATATTTATTAACAATATTTTAATTTATTTAAATAAATTCAAATTTGTAAATATATTTTCATAATTATATAAATATTAAAAATTATTTATGTTTATCATTATATTTATCTATAATGGGAAATAAATATTTTTATATATAAATTTATACTTTTAAATATTTATTTATAATTAATTTTATATTTATATATATTTTAAATTTATATATAGATAAATATGTACCTATATTTATAACATTATAAATATTGATTATATTTATGGGAGATTTTATTTTGATGAGGGTTCTCCCATGGTGATTTGGAAATGATTTTTCACTGAGCACGATCTAGGGTTGGCCTCGATGAAGATGAAGGATGACTGAAAAAGGTTGACAGTCAGCCTTATTGTAATATGGTCATGAGGCCTGGGAAATTATGTAGGTCTATGGTCCAACCTCTTTCATTTTGTCCTCACAAACTTGGTGAATATGAAGGTCATTTCTACTATGCAATCTCATCATCCGGCCTTGGCGCCTTTCTTCATATTTGGATCGTTCCTCAGATCTGGTTGCGATGAGTGTCAATTCTGCTTCCGGTGCCACCGGTTTGTGACAGGAGTGTGCAGACGACATGTGACTAGATTTATGGCTACCTTTCATTAGTTATACTCATCTATAATGTTTCTTCTAGTGAAATCTGGCATCATCGATCTACTGTTGGTGGATTTCAAATGATGTTGACATATTTATCATTGTTGATCAAAGAGCCTTTATTGAATGGGTAGATTCTTGTATGTTTTCACATATTGGTAAAATGATATTTGAAAACGTTGATGTCCCATGATTGTGGACGACCTAAATGTTATGTTGAGTCGAATCTAGGGATTCAATTGTAAGAAAATCATTCCCATTGGTTAGGGATACATCCATTTAATATTTCAATCAGAAACTATGCAGTTTACATCTTGGAGTTCTAGTTTTTATAACCTAAATCTTGGTATTATGAGATTTTTTGGAATTACATTTCAGTTTTAATCCACTTCATCAGAAACACAGTAATGCTCAGTTTTGTGTCAGATTTCATGGCCTATGCTGGGTTTTCTAGAAACCACAAATATTGAAGGACATCACCTCCTGCCTCAGTGCACCTCTCATTATTGATGATAACACTATAGAAGGAATTTTTTTGGTTATCATGATATGGTTTGGGTTGATATTGACCTCTCAATTCCCAGTCCAGATTGTGTTAATCTCATCGTGGATGGTGAAAAAATTGAGATTGAGATTGAGTATTAATTCATTCTAGACTTTTGAAAATGTTTTAAGATTCTTGGGAATGACATTGCTCAATACAGACGGGTTCATAAGATCAATTATTTTCAACCTTATAGTCAAGTGTGTGGATTGAAGAGAGGAGATGCCTCATCCATGGATACAACTTATGATGATAAAAAAGGACCCTCCCCTGACCATCGCATCCCAACGGGCATGTGAAATGTATGTTAGTCCACCATGAATGAAGATGATTGTGTGAGTGGTCATACTAAATATGAACATGATCAAGTGAATGTAGTGAGTGATATTACTGCCTAGCATTTCTCTACATTGCACGTTGCTTCAAATACAACAACAATTCATCAAGGGCCCATTTTTTTGACAATTCGGTGGGGTCTGGTAACAAATTATTTTTACAGGTTTCTCATGAAGGACATGTTCAAGGAAATGAAACTTCTATGCAATAATAACATGATAATCATGTGGTTTCAGTGGAGTAATGTCACTATGGGAAAAAGGACATTTTGCGGCGGGCTTTTTTCGAAGGGAATACATCTCGTCGCAAAAAGTCCGCCCAAGTGGTTTTTTGCGACGGGGGTAACAACTCGTCGCAAATACCCAAATATTTGCAACAGGATTTCATGTCCCATCACAAAATGTTTGGCGCGAGTAGCGCGCCAAACCACGCGAATTGTATTTGCGATGGGGTCCTTTCCAAATACCCTACAACAATTTATATCTTTTTGCGACGTAATGTCCTCTCGTCGCAAAAGGTGTGTCGGCATGGACTATATGCGACGGGTCCCGTAAAAATATCTTTTTAACTCCCGACAGAAATTAATATGGGCGTAGGTATTTGCTACGAGTCTCGTCGCGAAAGACACTATTTGCGATGGTTAACTCGTCGAAAATAATCTAACCTATATATACCCCCATCCATTTTTTTCTTCTCATTCCACTGAATACCTAGATCTTGTTTCTCTCTAAACTCTGATTTCATAGGGAAAATATTATTATGTTAATTTTTTTGGACACGAAGAAGTTGTGAAGCTGTCTACATCAATAACAAATCAAGTTTAATGGTATTTGTGTTTTATTTAATTTATTATTTATTTCAATTTTTTATGTTAATTTTTATTATTGTTCATTAGTTGTAATTAAAGAGAATTGAAATTGTTTTGTCATGAATATTTAATTGTAATAATAAATTGAAATTTTTATATTTAATTTTTAATAATTAGTAATTATTAGTAATTATTAATGATAATTAGTAATGTATATAATTAATTTGTAGTAATTAATAATAATTGGTAATAAATAAAAATAAATACTAATAATTATTAATAAATATTATTAATTATTAATAAATAGTAATAAATAGTAATAATTTTTAATAAATAGTAATAATGAGTAATAAATAGTAATAAATTATAATAATTATTAATAAATTGTCAAAATTAGTAATAAATTGTAATAATTAATAAGAAATATTTATAATTAGTAATAAATTGTAATAATTAGTAATAAATTATAATAAATAGTAATAAATGGTAATAATTACTAATAAATTGTAATAATTAGTAAAAAATTGTATAATTAGTAATAACTTCCATTAATTAGTAACAAATTGTAATAAATAGTTATAAATTGTAATAATTAGTAATAAGTTGTACCAATTAGTAATAAATTGTGTTAATTATTAAGAAATTGTATTAATTAGTAATAAATTGTAATAATTAGTAATAAATTGTAATAATTAATAATAAATTGTAATAATTTGTAATAAATTGTTGTAATTTGTAATAAATTGTAATAATTAGTAATAATTAGTAATAAATTGTAATAATTAGTAATTAATTGTAATAATTAGTAATAAATTGTAATAATTAGAAATAATTTGTAATAAATTTTAATAGATAATAATAAATTGTAATAATTATTAATAAATTGTAATAATTAGTAACAAATTGTAATAATTAGTAATAAATTGTAATAAATTATAATAATTTGTAAAAATTGCATTAATTAGTAATAAATTGTAATAATTAGTAACAAATTGTAATAATTAGTAATAAATTGTAATAATTTGTAATACATTGCAATAATTAGTAGTAAATTGTAATAATTAGTAATAAATTGTAATAATTAGTAATAATTTGTATTAATAAGTAATTAATTGTAATTAATTAGTAATAATTATTAATAATTGTAATAATAAGTAATAATTTGTAATAATTTGTAATAATTTGTAATAAATTTTAATAATTAGAAATAAATTTTAATAATTAGTAATAAATTGTAATAGTTAGCAATAAATTGTAATAATTAGTAATAAATTGTTATAATTAGTAATAATTAGTAATAAATTGTATTAATTATTAATAAATTGCCCTAATTAGTAATAAATTGTATTAATTATTACTAAATTGTAATAATTAGTTAAAAGTTTATAGTGATTGATAATAAATTCTAATAATTAGTAATAAATTCTAATAATTTGTAATAAATTGTAATAATTAGTAAAAAAATTTAATAATTAGTAATAAACTGTAATAATTTGTAATAAAATGTACTAATTAGTAATAAACTGTAATAATTTGTAATAAACATTAATAATTAGTAATAAACATTAATAATTAATAAAAAAAACATTAATAATTAGTAATAAACTTTAATAATTAGTAAAAATCAGTAATAATTTGTAATACTTAGTAATAATTAGTAATAATTAGTAATAATTAGTAATAATTAGTAATAAATACTAATAATTAGTAATAATTAGTGATAATTAGTAATAATTTGTAAAAATTTGTAATAATTTGTAATAATTAATAATTATTAGTAATAATTAGGAATAATTAGTAATAATTATCGATAATAAGGAATCATTAGGAATAATTAGTAATAATTAGAGACAAATAGTAACAAATAAGAACAATTATAAATAATTAGCAATAAATAGAAATAAATAGCTATTAATAGCTATAATTAGCAATAATTTGCAATAAATAGAAATAATTATAAATATATAACAATAATTATTAAATAAATATCAATAATTATAAATAAATTGCAATAATTAGCAATAATTAGCTATAGTTAGCAATAATTAGCAATAATTAGAAATAATTAGCAATAGAGAGCAATAATTAGGAATATTAAGGAATAACTGATAATAATTAGGAATAATTGATAACAATTTGTAATAAATTGTAAATATTAGTAATAAATTGTAAAAAATAGTAATAAATTGAAATAATTAGTAATAAATACTAATATTTAGTAATAATTAGTAACAATTAGTAATAAATACAAATAAGTAGTAATAAATATGAATAAATAATAATAATTACGTATAAATACTAATAATTAGGAATACTTAGAAATAATTAGTAATAAATATGAATAATCAGTGATAAATAGGAATAATATGTAATAAATAATAATAAATTGGAATAATTAGTAATAATTACTAAAAATTAGAAATAATTAGTAATAATTAGTAATAATTATAATTAATTAATAAAAATTATTAATAGTTTGTAATGATTAGTAATCGTTAGTAATAAATAGTAATAGTTAGTAAGATATACTAATAGTAAGTAATAAATAGTAAAAGTTTGTAATAAATAGGACTAATTAGTAATAAATAATAATAATAAGTAATAAATAGGAATAATTAGTGAGGAACAGTTATGAAGAGTTATGAAGAAACTTTATTAAATATTAATAAATTTTATGAACTTGGAATAATTTCCAATGGATTGACGGCCCTCCTTTTGCTTGATGACATTTCTCCTTTCAACTCTCACCGACTCAAAACATTATAAAAAATGTGCTGCTACATTGGTAGTCAGTATTCATGTTGGTCTGTCTTTATTACTCCGTACAATCTACCTCCATGGATATTGATGAATGAGCCCTATATCATTTTGACCTTATTAATCCCAGGACATCTTAAAAATAATATTTATGTTTATTTGAAACCATTAATTCGTGAGTTAAATGTATTATGAAGTAATGGTGTCAGTACATATTATGTCATGGAGAAACAAAATTTCACATTAAAAGCCACATTGATGTGGAAGTTTAGTGACATTCCGGCATATGGTATGGCATCTGGCTGGAGTACACATGGTCCAAAATCATGTCCTTGCTATATGAAAGGCAACAAAGATTTTATGCTCATCAATGGAAATCAACCTTGCTATTTTTACTGTCATCACAGATTTCTTCCAACTGATCATCCTTTCCGAAGGAACAAATCACATTTCAGAAAAGGCACAATTGAAAGGGATGAACCTCCAAAAATGATATTTGGTATAGAGTTAAAATATATTGTATTTTCATTACCTCCCATCACATTTGGGCCAACAATAAACCAACAAAAATTGATGGTTTTGGGAAAGAACATAATTGGATAAAACGAAGCATTTTTGGGATCTCCCATATTGGTCTGATTTTTTGGTATGCCACATGACGGATGTCATGAATATTGAGAAGAACTATTTTGGTAATTTATTTCATAATGTTTTGGTTACACCAGGTAAGACCAATGATGCTATAAAAGAACGATTACATCTTACACAAATTTTCAGGCGACTAGAACTTAAACTATTTGAAAATGTCAGATCACAAAGGTAAATGAAGCCATAAGCATCTTATAAACATTCTAAATAGAGTCACTTATTATTTTGTCATTGGATTGTAGATTTGAGATCTCTAGATGAATATGCTTCCAATTTGGACTGATGTGTTAAGAATGGTCATATTACCGGATTAAAAATTCATTATTGTCATGTTATAATGGAAAGAATTATGGAAATTGGATTCAAAGGTCTGCTGAATTCTATGATTTGGGATTTGATGACAGACATATCATATTTTTTTCAAGACATTTCTGTAGCAACAACTGATTACGATGCTCAATGAAAACTAGAATATGATGTTGATGTAATTGATATGTAAATTGGAAAAAAGCTTTCCACCTGCTTTATTTGACTCAATGGAACATCTGATATTACATTTTCCATATGAAGCTAAATTTGGAAGTCTAGTACAGTTTCGATTGATGTACCCATTAGAGAGATGCATGCCGAAATTCGAGAAAAATGTATGTAACAAAGAATTAGTTGAATGACCAATTACTGAAACATATTTCCAAGAGAAAATTTCTTTTTTCTAGTCTCACTATTTTGAATCTAAATATCCCTAAAAATGCATGGGACAGAATGAGTGAAATGATAATTATAAAATGGACAATAAATTATCAGTTTTTAATCATCCAAATGTTGGCTTTGGTGGAGTTCAAGAATGATATCTTTCAGATGATGAACATCAAAGAGCACATACATATGTTCTGCACAACTGTGAAGACATTATAGCATTTGTACTGTGAGTGATTCTATCACTTATTTTATAATTTTTGTTACAGTATGTCAACTTTTTTTATTTGTAGGTTATATGATAATCATATCAAGAAACAATTTCCACAAATTATTGCATCTGCTCTTGAAGAACACAGACAAATAAAATTTCTCAATGCTTTCAAAAACAGGTAATATAAATTATCGATGGATTAATATCAATTCAGTTTACTATTTATTATATTGATAATTCTATTAAAAAATTTCAGGTTTCTCAACATGCTGATAAAATTGATAAGAGACTATGTATATTGCGTAACCCACCATCCAAAATGGTCAAATCATATAATGAATATGTGGTTAATGGTTTTCGATTTTATACACATCTATATGGGGAATCAAAAAAAATAATGAACAGTGTAGTTTTTTTGAGAGGATCGCATCATAGAGAAACTGAAGTAGAATTTTACGGCATTATGGATGAAATTATTAAGATATGTTATCTTGGACAGAATTACATAATGATGCTTAAATGTTAGTGGTTGGATACTGATAGAGGGTTGCGTGTTCATCTGACTCATGGAATTGTCGATATTAAATATAAAAGTATTCTTGTAGTAAATAAACCATTTTTACTGGCTCGTCGTGCACATCAAATTTATTACGCAAAGTATTGTGCTACTTCAAGAGACACGAGCGATTGGTGGAGCATAATAGAAATGAACTCTTGGGAAAATCAATTTACTCAAACTGAATGTGGTTCAGATAAAGTGTAAGGAATTTAAATTTTTCAAGAGACTACTCAAAATCCATATTTTTCACAAAGAAAAGTGAATATCGATGATGACACCCTACAATTAAGGGTTGATGGTGATGACGATGTTAATGATGTTACAAATGAATTTGAAATGACAAGGGATGGTGAAAGTGAAATTCATATGTATATTGATGATGCCAAGGAAGAATATGAAGACATTGACAGCGTCAGATATGAAGATGATGATGAATGTGAAAATTGACTTAGTTAATTGTTGGTTATGATCATAACTTTTATATATCTATATATGATAGTTATTTTCAAATATCTACTAACCAAAAACATATTTTGTTTTAGATGGATCCTGATCTATTTCTCGAGTTGAAGGAGCCAAGTCCAAATTTGGATAAGGGGGATGTTGGATCATCTGACCCTCAGCCTCCTGGTGGTTCAGGAGGTACCAGGTCTTGCGTGACTGATGATCCCTGACCATATCCCCAAGCAACGTCCACGTCTTGGCGTCGATCCACGCACATATATGTATGATAACCTGTATATTTTAGTTATATTTTTAATTAATTTGTTTATATATATTCTAATTGTTTGATTATTTATTCTTTTTTCATAGTTTTTCATATGTAGCTATTTGACAGGAGAGCACTATCTTGCGCAATTATTTTTCTCAGCCATAGGTCACATGGGAAGAGATTCTCGTTGATGTTCATCTCGCCATGTAGAACATTGTCTGGTATGTAAATAAATAATATTTATTTTGAAATTTATTTTATTAATAAAATTATATTGTAAATTATTTGTAGGGTTTATGGTATCCCATCGAGGATAGAATGCATGACGCAATCCGTGCAGCATGGGAGGTGGCTATGTGTGAGCATTTGTGTCATTTTTTAACAATTTGAGAAAGACAACCATTAAGAATTCCGGAGTGATAGTATTTGATGAGTCCTGTAGATCCCACCAACCAGATCACATTTCATCTCTGATTTGGGATGGATTATGTTCACACTGCTTGGGTGGTGGATTTCAGAGGAGGAATTCATTGGGTCAGCATAACCAGGGGAGACAGGAGGTGACACATTGATCTGTTCGCCGTACATTTAGTACGCATGGAGATAACTTAGAAAGTATATTTTTTTAAAAGATATATTACATTTTTTATAAACATTTTATTTTATATTTCTATATGCAGTCGAGCATCCCGATATTATGAAGTTTGACATTTATCGGAGGATGTATAGTGATCCTGCCAATGAAAATATTAGAGGTGATCCCCAGTGTTGGATTGTTGTTAGTATTATTTTTTCATTTTCACAATTAACTGCATATAATATTTTCACAATTTTAATTTCAAATTGGAAATGAAGAAGTCATATGAGGCTGCGACCTCTCCGACATAGGCTGAGGGTCAGGATGAGGTGACTGATCAGACCAGTGCACACCATCTCGATGAGGCGGCATGGATGCAGGTGACTCAGTATGGCATTGAGAAGAGCCGAGTAGTTGGTATCGTCTCTCATGCGACTCCTGGTCCTTATTATGGTACATTCACGATGACGTCGTCGAGATTGAGAGGAGCTTTTGGAGAGGAAACATCTTCTACCTCACAGTATCACGAGCAGTTACGAGCTCAGAATTACATTATAGAGATTTTGCAGAAGAAGCAAGAAGAGATGCGTCAATAGCAGTAGCAGCAGAAGCAGCAGCATTAGGAGGAGATGTGTCGATCGCAGCAACAGCATCAGGAACATATGGAGTACATGTTCCATCTGACTCTTAGTTTGCGGAAGGAGTTTCCTCCACCATCTTTTTCAGCTCCTCCATGTCCTCTAGAAGACGGCCCGAAAGTGATTTTTTAATGTTAAAAACATTGGAATGTAACATTTGTTGTAATATGAACTATATGCAGTTTCTATGTTTTATATTGGTTTGAATATTAGATAATTTAATTTTTAATTTTTTATGATTTTTTTCAGAATATTGAGAATTTTAATAATTTTAATAATTTTAATTTTTATATTATTTTAATAATATTAATATTATTATTTCATTATTAATAATTTTATTAAATATGTAGTTTCAGTATTATATTATTTAAAGTTTGTTTATTTTACTAATAATTATAATATAATTATTATTTTATGTTTTTTAATATTATTTCGGGATTATTTAGAATTTTAATATATTTTTATTTTAATTAGTTTAATAATGTTAAAATTAATTTTTCAATAATCATAATTTTATTAAATTTATTTTTTAACTTTATTTAATATTTGAGATGGGATATGTTGTGAGGGGTTCCCGTTTCAAATAGTCTAAATAATTGTTTTTAAAAAATATATTTGCGACTGGATTGGGGACCTGTCGCAAAGAGTATTTCTGACAGGCCCGTCGCAAAAAGTCTAAATAAATTTGTTTTTATAAACGTAATTGGGAAGGGACTACGGGCCCTTCACAAATACTTATTGCGACAGGCCCATCACAAAAAAGATTATATATATAAACGATATAATCAGAGACTTATTTGCGATGATGAAGTAGCCCATCGCAAAAAATATTATTTGGGACGGGCCCGTCGCATATAATATTTTTTGCGACGCCATTTTCTTGAATGGGCTATTTGTGATGGGACCCCATTGCAAATATCTAGAATTATAATAGTGTGCGACGCTCGGGTTACTACAAATAATCAATTAGATATTGAGGAATTGATCACCTCTTTTGATCTCAAAGGGAAGATAAAAACTATTTTGGAATTTTATGTGTATGTTAAAAATTCTAAATCAGCCGAGGAAAAGAAGTGGGAAATGTTGGTTGATGATTTCACGGATGGATAGGGAAGGGGTGGCACTTCTTGTATTTATCTAGTCAAGAGGTGCAAGAGGAATTGAACTATATTAAAAACACTGTCAACTTGCCTAATATTTTAAACAAGTGAATATGTAAGGAATTATTCAGTGATGAATTTGAAAGTGTTCATGGGGATCTCCTGATTGATGGAAGGTATTCAGTTACTAGGACTGCTAAATTGGGAATGGAGGGCTCGAGTATGGCAGATGATCCAATTCCATTAAATGAGAATGATGGTGAATGGAAGTAGCCCAAAACATGGAGGAGGGGTTGTCATTTGAGGGGGATGGGTGGTGTTCAATGCCATAAATGATTCCCTTTTTTGGGTGTTTCGTCACATGTTTCAAATCCTCATCTCTTTTTCTCCTTGTACTTTCGGTCTTTTATTTCTTATAAATTTCAGAATCATGGGTTTATAACCCATGGTTCACACTGTTCTAGTATATATATAGATGTATTATTCTATAATTATAAATATATATATTCATACATAATTATAATTATAATTATATATATTATAATAATAGATTTTTTATTATCTTTTTTAATTATATATTTATTTATAGAAATTAATTCATATTTATAATTATATATTTATAATTATATATACTTATATATAAGA
Organism: Viscum album; assembly: GCA_963277665.1. Taxonomy (NCBI): domain Eukaryota; kingdom Viridiplantae; phylum Streptophyta; class Magnoliopsida; order Santalales; family Viscaceae; genus Viscum; species Viscum album. The sequence continues at coordinate 1,115,704,809 of OY728131.1, forward strand.
ATTTAAAATTATTTTTATATTTATAATTATATTTGTCTATAATTTTAAATAAATATTTATATAAAAATATATATTTACAAAATTATATATATATAAATTTCCCATTTGTAAATATTTATTTTAAATTAATTATAATTTTAAAAATAATTTAAATTTATTTATGAATAAATGAATATTTATGTTTATAATAAAATAAATAAATATTTATAATTATATAATTATAAATTTATTTAAACATAATTATAGATATTTATTTATTTATAAATATATATTTATAAATTTTTAAGTAAATAAATTTTTATTCATAAATTATATTTTATTATTTATTATATGTACAAAATTATTTTAAAAATATTAATAAATAAATATGTATTTATATTAATAAAAATTTTAATACTTATTTATTATTAAAAATGATGTTAACAAATATATAATTAATATAGTAAATATTTATAAATATTAATTTATTAATATTAATTTATAAATATATATTTACAACAATATAATTATTAATATATTTGAAAATATAATTATAAATATAAATTTATTATAAATATTTAAACTTATCTATTTATTAAAAATATTTAATCTTATATATTTATTATAAATATTTATTCTAATGATTATTTATTTATTATAATATTTCTATATTTATTATATATTTATTATAAATATAAATACTTATATATTTATTATAAAAATATATTATAAAAATAATATATTTATTATAAATATTTATTAAATAATTACATATTTATTATTAATATTCATTATAGTTATATATATATTAAATAAGGTTTATTTATAACAGTATAAATATAGATTTATAATTACATAATTATAATAAAATTAATAAGTATTATAAAAAAATATATATTTCTATTTATTATAAATATTTATAAATATATATTTATTATAAATATTTATAAATATAAATTAAAGTAATTATATATTTATAAGAAAAATTTTTAGTCATATATTTAGGAATAAATATTAATTAAAATATAAATATACAAAATATAATTTTTAATAATAATATCTTTATTTAAAATTTATTATATGCCTAAAAATATTTTAAATTTATTCATAAAAATATATTACAAATAATTATATATTAATTAATGTTTATTTATAACTATATGATTATAGATTTATAATTATATAATTAAAAATAAATTTAATAATTATTATATATATATTTATCAAAATTTATATAATTATAAATATATTTAATCATTTGTAACTATTTATTTATTTATATTTATTAATATATACTATAGTAATTATATATTTATTATAAATATTTATTAAAGTAATATATATATTAAATAAGGTTTGTTATAACTATTTATATAAATATTAATTATAGTAATTATATATTAATTATATTTATAATTATATATAATTATATATTTAAGTTCATTTATTTAATATATATTTCTTATATTGATTTTAAATATTTTTCGTGGTAATTATATATTCATTATAGATATTTATAATTATTAATATTTAGTGATATATTTATATATAAGGGGGAGGGTGAGTTGGGGTAGGTGTGGGGGTGGGGCCAAACCGCCTATTCATTTGGTGATTTGGGATTAATCACAAAATGCTAACTGAATTGGCATTGAGAAGAACCATTTACCTAAATAAAAAATACCCAGCACCCTTAAGTTAAAATAAACCATGCCCACAAAATTTGTCTGGTTACTTCCAGTCAACATATCTGTGCTTTTATGATGAAATTAATCGCTTCAGAGAATATGGATATATCTGGCCAAAATATTTTTTTCAAAGTTAGATTTGGTACTCCTGTTTGTTTTATATATTATTTTTATGTGAAATGGAATGCATCAGAGAGAGGGGATCTTTGTCACGATTTCAGTTCCCTTCAATATGGTGGATTTAGGGTGGCCTGTTGGAGGGGATTTCAACACAGTTTTTGACCCATATTAGAATAATGGGAGAGGTAACTATCATTGGATGTCCATGCAAGATTTTTTGAGATTACACTCCACTAATCAGTTCATGGATATGGGGTTCAATGGTGAAAATTTCACATTGTGTAATAATCAAAAGTGGGGTTTCCGCAATTGAAGTCAGTGGGGATGTTGTTTTCCAAATCACTAGGCTCCCTTCTCCTTTCCTAATATAATGGGTTTTCACCTTTTTTGGAGTCCTCTAGCCATTTTCCTATTCTTGTCAACCTATGATCTAGAGGTGTGGTTAACAAGTGTTTCTTCTTCTCTAATTGATGTCATGTGGACCCACGATTTCTTACTAAGGTATAGAATTCTAAGTCTAAACTTACATTGGATAGTTTATGGGTTGGTTTTCATAAAAATATAAGGTGGTAAAATGGGTAATTAAAAATATGGACAAACAATTATCCTCTCTATGGCATAATGTTGGAATCCATTGTTAGTGGCATTGGATGACCAGAGTTGATTCTTGAATCTAGGTAGGATGAAGGAATCTTTAGTGATAATGTTATGAAAAAGAGAATGTTATCAGAAATTGTTTTAAAAGAATAAAGGGTCACCCGTCAAATGTCCTAGGATCTAGTTTTGAAGGATTGGGATATAAAATCAACATATTTCTATGCATGCATCCAAGTGAAGAGAATAGCCTATATTCTTATTATTCAAATGGTGGATGGTTCATTTCGTAGTTTCTTGAATATTATAGAAGGTATGACTATGTATCATTTTATGTCTCTACTTTCTAATCCTAATCCTCACTTTTAAAGAGGTATCGTAGAGCCCATGTAGACATTTTTTACTATATATCCTATTCGGTTACTAATTTTATTAATTTATTTCATAGATGAAAAATGTAGAAGAATTGTTTTTTGGATTTTTCTCGTTAACTAAAATTGGAATGTGCACTAGGGCCTCAGGGATTTCAAGGATTATTTTATGTGGATTCATGGGATCACATTAAGAGGGACTTGGGGGAATTCATTGAAATTTTTTTATGGAGGGACTCTTTATATGGTGATGTGTTTGACTACATTTGTTATTATTTAAAAATTCAAATACCCTTCTTCAAATAGAAAATTATTTCCCATTAGGATGGGAAATTTTCATTACAAATTTTTTTTGTGAATTATAAATTGAAGGATCAATATTTATTTTCATAGTTGGGTTTTTGGGGAATATTATGAAATCATCAATATATGATCATCCCAAGAGGTTAGTGGTGTGGCTCAAGAAATGATAGGTGACATCCACATTAAATCTACATGTTTGAGTATTCTAATCAATGTTGACATGGCCATGGAATAGATAGGTTGTAGTCAATTAACATTATTACTATTATTTTCTAGAATGGGCATATCTACATGGGTGGTTCACTTACTTTTTAGTTGATTTATCCCTCATTTACTCTCCATAAATTTTATGGGAAATTTTTTTATTTTTTTGTTATTTATAAGGATTAGATAAGGAGGTACCTTATTTCCCATCATCCTTATTCTAGGAGAATTCAAGACTCATTCAATAGAATCATCATTCTATAAATTTTGTATTGAAATATTACTCCTTTCACATGTAGTCCAAATTTTAATGGTATTTCCGTCATTTTTAAACTAATAACACACCATTTCATGTCAAAATAAATAATAAATCTATTTATAATCTTAATAGTATTTTGAGGAATAAATTAAATGGGGATGAAAAATAATTAACCAATAAAAAACAAAAAATAAATAAATGTGATTTTCCAGATATAAGATATAAAATGATTCCAAAAAATTTCAATTATAATAATTAATTTACAAATGAATTACATTGGTTCTCTAATATCTCCATGTAGGGGTCAAATTCAAAAATTTGAAGTGTTAATGATAAAAATTTCAACTTTATCAAAAATTGGAAATAATAAATTCATATTTTTTAGGGGTTAGATAACTCTCATAAAATATGTTTCTTAATCTATTACCATGTATATGATTTTAGTTATAATCATCCCCAAGGCGGTCATGAGGAACGTCCAAAAAGAATTTGTTTATTTTATATTGGACACTCATTTTTATAGACACTATCACTAGGCCTCATGGGGGGATACAAAGCTTGATGAAGACTGGGGTTATTAATATATGGAATGTTAAAGATTCTATGCACTCCATGTAAGAAAAACTGCTCTGGGAATCCTTGGAAGGTTGAAACTTATGTGTTGGTTTAATTACACATAAATATAGTCTTAACATGAATGAGTTGAGGGGTCATATATCGAGTCTCCTAAAAATGATTCATAAACATATTCTAGGTTCTCAAAGTCACCCAAGAAGGATCATCAGATGTGATGAAATTAATTTCTAACATCAAGAATTGGATGGGGGTCCTACTGGGCTTTCTAGGTGCCCAAATCCTACTATATCCTTCCACCAGGCATGCATGAATCCTTATTTTATTAGATCAATAATATATCACCTTCATGTTAACATTTTTAGGTATACTTTGATGAATAATGAGCATGATAGACTAGTTTTAACAAGAACAAGATTTAGTCAGTCTCTGGTCTAAGCCTACCATCAACTCAAGAATAAAGATATATTGCGGGGAGATTAGTAGAGTACTATCTAGTTTATGGAAACACCTGAAAAGTATAACTTATTATTTAGTTGAATCTGATCTTTTTTCATCTCTACAGATGAGGGGATCCAACATAAGGGTGATTCCCTCACATAAAAATATATTTTTGCAGGAACAACAAGGAGGAATCGAACTCACACATGTTCATAAAAGGTGAATGGGTAGATGTAGTTTGGGGGAGCCTCTGTGATCTCTTTTGGTGCTTATTTTTTAGATTACGCCATTAGGAGTTTTCATTAATTTTTTTCAGGATGTTTTTAAAAAATCTGCTTTTTTTGTAAAAAAATTTATTGGATAAAAATATTTAAAAAATATTATATTAAAGGCAGTAAGCACACTGGTGCCATTCGGTCCAGTCCAAAGGCGGCTGCATGCTTGCCGCGTTTCTACTAAAAAAATTATATTTTAATTATACATGTTATTATATTAATGAGTATATATATTTTTATATTATGATACCTATATATATACTATGTGTTTTTATGTTTTTTAGATTTATGTAATTAACATTTTAAATTGAAAATGTTATGTTTTTAAACTATAGATTTTGTGGAACTGAAATTTGAGACATTTTTATGAACTATGGGTTCTAGTTGATCATTATGTTGATATAAATATCATTTGATGAAAATGAGTCTTTAAGATAGAAATGTTCATGGAAGTTAAAGTAAACATTTATAAATAAATTCTATTGACTAAAGGGATTAAACAATAATAAGTCATTGGATAAATTGAATTCCTTTCATCTGGTCCATCCATATGGATCATGCACACCACTTGGTTTGTTCATCTGTGAAACTTGGCATTTAGTAGTTCTTCTGGGTCATTTCACCACTACCACCTTTTCATCAGAATGTAGTTTTCATATTTCATTCTTCCTATTTTTTATGATGACTCCATCATTTTTTTCTTTGGATCCACCTCTAAATTCCTTTTTTTCTCTCACTTCTGAGTAACCCTAGAGTGACATCATAGAACTTGGTTTTTAATACATGTAACTACTTCTCAATGACTACTATTGGAGATCCTTTCACGGCTGCATCATCCTAAATGAGATCTCTTCCCAGTGTACATTCTTTATGGAGATGTAGTTCCTTTCTTAAACATGTAGTCTTTGACATGCATTCATTAGATCTTGAACTGGTTCTCACCAAAAAGCATTAATTTGAAAATATTTTGTTAATAAGAAAGAAAGTTTTTGGGGCACAAATTCGAGACATTTTTAATAACTGTGTATGTGTTTTGGTTGATCTTCAAGTTGATATAAATATCATCGGGTGAAAATGGATCTTACAGTGAAAATAGTAATATAAGATAAAATGAGTCTTTATTTGGGGTCAATATCTAGGAATAGTTTTAATTATAAATATTCTAAACTCATCAATATTTTATTAGAAATTAAATTTTTGTATTTTTTTAAACCATTATAATGGAATTTATAATCTTTATATACATTCCATTAATTTTCATTTATTTATTTTATTTATGAAACTCATTTTAAGTCCAATATCTTTTTAGATATTTTGAAGATAATTTAAATTTTATTTATATTAATTTTATGATGTATATTGTATATGATTTTAATGTACGATACCTGAAATGTAATAATTATTCTGTTGTTATAAGGTGTTGGCATGGAACGGTGTAAAATATAAAAGGTGCCTAAAATATTAATGAAAACTGAAACACTGGATAAACATGTGAAAAGGGAAGATGGTAATAACAGTATCTGCATTTGGATAGACATATAACATATACATGAACTAGAACAATCATTGTGTCTGTCTATGAAGAGAATATTTCCTCCCACATGGCGGTCTGCAATGGGGGTGCCCGAATTGAGACCGCTGAGCTCCATATTGGGGTGGAGTTTAATGACCTAGAGAGGGATGATCCTAGGGCACTGGAATGACAATCATCGCATGCGCCACCTCTGGGTTAGTGGAAAAAGGTTTCAACTACATGTTATATTGTGCTCCTGATCTTTCTACCACTGGGGAAGTATAAAGACTTTCCATCATCACAGTGAGGAACCAATCATATGATGGCTATACGCCCCAAGGTTGTGATGGTTCAAGACCCTAAGGATGTGATGGATCTGGACCCCAAGATAGAGATAATTGCAGATACCCAATCAATAATTAGTTATCCCATGTCACATGAACCACATTCTCAATCATTTGAGTCTAAACTTATAGAGGGTTGACCTCTTCCAATGGTACAGGTGAGGCCTCGTGTGCAGCTCATCACTGTCTATGTCATCATTAACATGCACCTCACCAGCACCAACTGCTGGAGGATATTCCTCTAGGGAAGGAAACTCCCCTCTCTTGGTTGAACTCTTTAAGACACTCTTGAAAAGTGCATGATAAGATGACATCAAATCCTTTTCTTCATCATGGAAGAATGCATGACCAAAGTCCCCATCCCCCTCGTCATTACCTCTGAAAATAAGATTCTCTAAGTGTGTACCATGTAAACATATTTAAAATGAATTTTAAAATAGGTTATAAAAAACTAATGGAAATTTATTGACTTAAAATTTTATAAATCTCTCTATCGTGCCAGATAAGACACATTATAGAATGTAATCTATACTATAGCCCATACTCAACATACATTGAAAGAAATAATCACATTGTAGGTACACCTTGTATACGAAACTCTACAATTCTATGCCAGCAGTCAACATATTCGACATTTACTCGGTGTCAGTCCTCATCCTTCATCCCTGTCAACATCACACCATGAGGATCTTCTATCTATCTCGATGAAATGGAGTCAGCTAAGCATAGAAATACTGCCACATGACTCTATCATTATGCATCCACTCAATGAAATAGGAGTTAATAAAGGTCACTAAAACCATAGAATCAACATGTACAATAATGCAGTATGGTGTAAATTAGGCCAGTATAGTCTAATAAAAAATCAATGTAGTCTAAAATGACATGTGACCCTTATCAAAAAAAATTCCTCATTAAAAACTGAAATTGATTCTATTATTAAATTTGTTAGACAGTAATACATTTAATATACACACATGTTCAGGTAATATATAGTCCAACTGTTTGAGTTGGTTTCATGGAGCCTACTATTTTTACATTAATTGCATAAATATTTAATGTATTTAAATATGAAACATCTTATCACATATTTATCATTTTTATATAATACTATAATGTAATAATATTTATAGTACTTGTCAGATTAATATGGTCATAGAAGTTCCCCTCTATGATGAGAACATTGAAGTGATATGACAATATTCTTTAATATTGTTTTGTGGTTGGATGACATATTATGATTGGACACATAATATAATGACTGTCAGGTTTGAGTACTCATATGCAGATGAGACTTCTTCTCATGAAGTTCACACTTGTTAATCTACTAGATAGAAGATTTTGATAATAGACCCACCAGTAGGAATTCTCCATATTTTAGTGTCATAAAGATATTTCAATCATTGAGAATCTGTAATGGACCTTAGACTTTAAGATTATAATTAATACGTGTGACGACTCGCTCACATTGATTTACTAATGAAATCCATCACGCCATATGTTGGTGGGATGTAGGGTATGTTGGATTCATCACAAATGACATGTTATTAATGGTTAAGCTAAAGTAGTATTTTTCCCTTCCAGTTATGAAAGATGATATCCTGGCCCATTGATTGAAAAAGGCCAGTCTCCCAAAATTCAATGGCCATGGTGTAATAATGAGTTTATATCAGGTAGTCAAAGAATAATGTATCGATCATATAGGTTGATGACACTATGATGAATCTTTCCTGCTGAGATATTGTGGCAATGGGATTATATTACACAGTGAGCATTCGTACGTGGATGTCATAGTTGTGATTATAAGTTCATTCTCATTAGTGCCTTGACCCATTTCTAGACACTATTCTTGGACTTTAGGCAAGACCACCTCATGCCAATGAGAAATAATCATAGAGGGTCACACACTTAGTGATTCTAGTGGTCTTGATTAAATTATTTTTGAATTTAATTAACAGAATAAATTTTATTTTCATAACCGAGGAATAATTTTATTCAAGTTCAAATGATCACATAAATTAAATAAATATTTCTTCACCAGGTTGTGAATAAAATATATTTTTATATTTTATTCAACTTTAAATAAATATTTATGTACTAATTTATAAATTGAAAATATTTATTAGAGAGAGTAAAATAGTTTATTCAATTTTTCAATAAATTTAAGAGGTGTTTTAACAGACCAAGACCGTGTAAATTGATAAATTAATTATTTACAATTATATAAATAATTTTTATCCAGTTGGTGAAAGAAATAATAATAATACTTTAATCATTATTTGGTAGGGGATTTCATTTATGTTTCCATTTTTCACAAGTTGGTGCACCACAAATAATGTTGTTTTAATTGTTATTATGGGTCATGGGTTTTCTCTGATAGTTATAATTTCATTTATTGAATGTTTCACAATTAAATGTTTGAACTGAAACCCTCTGTCAATTAAACTTTGGGGTCATTATAATTTTTCCTTAGTTATGGTAACTTTGGAGGGAGTGGTCCATGACAGTTTTCCTTGGATGGGGTTGTTGGATAAAACTGGTTCATTGACTTTTCTTCTAAGTGAATGGCCACACATGGATTCATTCATTGTCTTAGATTGTGAATACCTAGTCTTGGCACCGAGGGTTAACATACATTAACAATAAATAAATAAATTATATACCTTTGATGTTTCTCCATGGATTCTTCCTAATATTATAGACCACCATGGTTATTACCTTGGGATCCATTAAATTGTTCCACTAAGGCTACCTAGGACATGATCTAAGGGCTTGGGCGGCACATTTCCCCTCTGGGTGATTTTCCAAGGCTACACCACTGTGGACCTCAGCAGTTAACAAATTTAAATTCCTTGTAAACTTATGGAAACTCATATGAATATCACTATCTTATGCTCAATTTGAATATACCATGGGTCCCAAACTTATAAATATAAATTCTAAATATAAATGGTCACATAAATTTCTTTTTACGATGCGGTAGGTAATGTTGGATGGGTCTCCCATGAAGAACCCATAATAACACTATTTATTTATATTTTCATTACATTGATTATCACTTATAAACTACTCATTATATATCCAAATACTATGATGTTTTTGTCTCTACTGGGTGTGTCCTTATGGGTTTTACATGCACGTTATTCGGACCCCCAACTAGTACATAGACATACCCTAGGGATGGAGGTAGGTACAATAGGAATCACCCTAAAATAGATAGTTTATTTAACGTAATAATATGTAGTTTGTAATGCTCTAACCCTAGTTACCCAATGTGGAAGCATTATTACATAACATTTGTATGATACAAGGAATCATGTCCTGAACGGCCAATCAGTTTAGTAGCCTTTGAAGTACTAGATACATTGATAAGTATTACATTACATCATGAAATAAAAACATCAAAAACATTTTCCCCCCTTTTAAACACACATATATCCTTATAATATCCCATTACGTCAACCATAAAATACTTCTTCACATCCTGTGATAAATAAAACATAGAACGAGGTGAGCTCAGATGCTCAGTATGGATAAAAATATAGGAAAAACTTTCATAAAAAAGCTTAAATATAAATGGTAATGTATAAGACTATAAAAAGCCTTTTAAACATAAACTTCAGTATATTTTAGAAAATATAAAATTAAATTAATTCCACTTACGTATTCATATGGATATTCTAAAAGTCGAGTAATCACATGCAATATCAATAACCACTTTAAAAATGATAGAATGCATAATTCCAGACTACATAACCACATAGTCAAGGCCTTATTCCAAGACTAGAAATAATATTTTGTCAAGGTATTGACCCAAGACACTATTTTGTCTCATGAGACCTACTGATTCATCAAGGAGCTATAGCAGGCTCCACCCGTCACTTACTAAGACCAATGCATTCCTCATATGAAAAGGTTTAAAAATAACAAAAACATTCATATTAAAACTAGCATAAAAAATGTCAATAATTTATCCATAAACCATTAATGGTATAATAATAACACATCCACATTCAAACATATCACAAAACCTTCAATTAAATATCAAAGATTTTTATCACAATAAGTCTACATCAAACAAGCTTAAAATCTATCAAAATGATGTTGACAAAGATGAAATCACAACTTTTTTTAAGGAAATATATATTTCTATTTTGAAATCATTAATATAATTATAAAAGGGAACATTTATTTTGAAAATATTCTTATAATATTGTAAGGGATGCTTTGATGATGTTATAATTGCAGAAAATAGCCACACCCACCGTATAAGTTAAAAAACATTCTTACCATAATTTTGTCGAAATGGTCATAAAGTACATTGTTTAGAAAATGACAGAATGATTCCTTTCAAAACATATAAGGTAAAATAAGGGTATAATTGACTTTAACCCATTTTCTATTATATATTAAAAAAAATTGAATTTTTTTTAAGAAAACACATATGTGGATGATAAAGAGGTCCTAGTAGATACTACATAAAAACATCCTTGGATGATAAAGAGATTGTGAAATTAACTATTTCCTTGTAATTTTCCGTAGTATATGTTATGTTAACCTCATTTATAATAGATAAGTCATTGTTATTAAATTATAAATGAAATATATACATAAATATGATATCATATATGATCTTATAATATTGATTTTTTAATAATATTTTAGAAGTATCATCGTTTCGGGTGTTCACTGATTCATTTTATTTTATATGATTGGTTACATAAGCAATGTTTGTTATGGATAAGATGTATTTGATTCATATACATAATTATATTATGTTCATAAACATTATTTTTAATCATAAAATGAAAATTATTCTTGAATGATTATGATGGAGAATGAATCTCATAATGTTCGTGCATACTGTAATTCGTACGAATGCACGAGCGACAACATCATCATATTGATGGTGAAATATTATGTAATTGGATGGTGTATAATATATAAAAAATCATTAACATGTTATATTTATTATTTACATTACTTATACTCATTATTATACCCATCCAAATAATAAAGTGTTTGAATAACTAACTACACCATGGTGTGGACACGGTAAGTTGTACGTACACACGTATGGTGACTTTGTCATTCAAATGATGGATAGAATAATGAATATGGTTGTACCATTTTTATAATAACATCAAAGTATATAGAATATACTGGAGTTAGTATTTTAGAATGTAAACAACAACGAAAGATAATTTTGATGAACAATAGAACGTGAAAGATGTGATGAAATATTTACCTCTTCCTCAGGTTCTAGATTTTGATTTGATCAAATGGGATCCTTAAGTTGGATTTATGAACAAATAATGTCCTCTATGATGAAGGAAGTATAGGTGAGAGGATATTTGGGAAAGTTTTGGCCGATCCAAAAGGATTTGGAGGTGTGAAATTAAGAGAAGGGGAAGTGTCCTTTTATAAGAGAGGTGAGGGTCACTTTAGGAAAGGCATTAAATATATTTTTATTATAAAATCATTTTCGGTTTCTAATAAATAAAAAATGAATTATTTCCAAGATAAGGTGGGGATTGGTCTATAACCTCTCATCCAATAGGTTTTATAGTGATTTAGGTCATCATATTAACCTAATGCTTTAGATTTAACTCTTAACTAAATAATTTGACATTTACCACGTCTCTTTGTATTTTTAGAATATATGTTTAACAAACATACTATAACAAGGCCAGAAAACCCTATGTGGGTAATTATTAATATATATATCCTTATCTAAGTCCTTTTTCCAAACCATAGTTTTTTAGGAATATTATATCAATTAATAATATAGTATTTTCTTTATAAACCTAATTATGTCAATTTTGACACAATTTAGTGTTTGATTTTTTTAAAATCCATAAAAACTTTATCTCATAGAATAAAATTTATTTAACCAACCCAAACAAGTCATATTAGCCTATAAAATTTGTGTAATTTATCAGAAGTCTCAATTTACATTTATATTGTTATTTATAATATCAATTATTTTAATATTTCATTAATAAGGTAATTACATCATCATCATTGTGTCATAAATAAATTAACATATTTAATGTATAAAAAATATAAAAAATTACCATTATATGGGAAATCTCTTTAGAATTATAATTAATATTTATAGTCGATGTTATATTCTAAATACACAGAAATTCCATGTAATTTTTTTTAAATAAATTGGAATTTTACGAGTCCACGAAAATTTACGGCGCAAGATTCCGAAGCCCGGAGTTCCCGGATTGAAATTTTGAACTTTTTTTCGATTACATTCAGTAAACATGCGACTGAGTTTTTCTAACATTTGAACCAGTGCTCAGAATTGAAATATGAGGGCACCGTTGAACTCACAGCACCAGTTTTCGCTTAAGAAGACTTTCACCACGACGACAGTGGGATGAGGGTGAAAGATAATTTTTGGGTTTTTCATGGAAATAATAAAATAAAATAAACACACATTTTATTTTATTTTGATATAACCACCCTCCATGAAGATGTTTGTCATGTGGACCACCTAACCTTAACCTCCCATGAGAGGATATGGTGGTGGGGACCCCCGAACTGAACCTCCCATGAGTGGTTACGGGGGTGGGGGCCACATAAATCTAAGCCCCCTTTTTGAATTCATTGAACTCCCCTATTAATGGGAGAAAACCCCTTGAAACATCCTCATTAATATAAAGGATCCTCTTGACTTCCTCCACATTAATTGTTCCAATGCACATACCTTTAATATGTTAACCCTACCCATTAATTAATTGAGCCAACAAATCAATTAATTAATTAATCTTTTTGAATATTTACCAACAAACATAATAGAGGGGGTAATTTATTATTATGGTACCACTCTACATTTGGGTGGAATTGGGAGAAATATTCTCCAATAAAGAAAGCTTCCACCACGATAAACACTGACAAGGTACATCTTCAACTACAGCGATCTGATGCACGAGCCCTAGATTGGAGGTGTGTGGAAGACGAGATGAACATCACTGACTTCACCTTCTTCCTTGCACCAACGTCATCAAGAAAATGAGGAAGGGGTTTATTGATTAACACTACCCATGTTCTTCCCTTATAATTGTTTTTCCGGATTTGGGAATAGTGATTGATGAGGGTTTTGGGAAATGAAGTAATAAAATTCTTCCATGCACGTTCATTCTTATCTCTTTTAGAACTACTTACTATCACTATAAACGCGGTGGGAGCATGCCGAATGAACATGGCCTGACCCCTCTGTCATTCTACACTGACGAGTTCTTCAAAATGGAGGAAGGTGACAAAGAGGACGAAGGCAACGAAAATGTCACCCATGTCCTCCGTGACCCGCGTCACCCCGCAGCAATTCTCCCTCTCAGCCGAAGTAGCCTTGTGCCCGACCAAGACACCCGCGCCCGAACCGAGTCGTCGCGCCTCCTCGGGCCGAACCCCCTCGTCGCGTCGCCGCTGGGCCAAGCCGTTGCACCGCCACCGTTTTGAGTCGTCGCTTCACCACCATCTATCGTGTCGAGCTGCCGAACCACCGCCATCCTCCGAGCCACTGAGCCGCTGTCTTCCATCCACCGATCAGCCACCCGTAGGACCGTCGAGCCACCGCCACTGGACAACCACCCCCCAGCCGGACCACCGACAGGTGGCCGGTCCACCACCCCACGGCTGATCTATGCCTCTAATGTTAGTCCACACCCTCACGGCCAGTCTACACCCTCGCGACTGGATAGTCGTGCCCCATGTCCGGTTCGCACCCTCGCAGTACCCATCAGCCCACCTACCCTCGCGGCACTATTGTGGCCCTCGCAGGCTAGGAGAGACTAAACGGGTCGGGTTTGGTCGACCCAAACTATGTCGGCCCAGGCCGGGTCGGGCAGGGCCAGTCTGACCGGGTCAGATCGGACCTGGGCCCACTACGACCCAATTACTTTCCATTCGCCCTAACATTGGCTACGGATGTCCGTTTGACGAATCTTCAGCAGTGTTGGAAATCATGGAGCAAGATGGTCCCTTTGAGGGATACCCCCACTATGTTTTGGATTATGATGGGGAATGGTCCTGTTGGATCGAGCCCGAATCCAACCGGGCCCCTGGGACAAAAAGGAAAATAACTCATAAACCGGGCGTCCGATTGACATATCATCTGTTACGTTGAGACCCCTATGACATGGCGGACATTTGAGATACTATTCATGGGACATAGTGGCAGTTGGATTATAGACATGTAGCTTGTGGAGCGGATCCTTACAGAGATGAGCGAGCATAGTGCAGAGACATAGTGGGTGGCTGAGACATGATGACTACTGAATGTTTGACTCAGAGTGACTCGACAGGCCCTGTGGGGAGCACCTTGGTGAAGCGGCAGATCCACGGTGGAGAGTGCCTCTGTGTGACACAGCAAATGCGTGTTTCTCGATAGGAGGAGTACCTCATCATTCCTTGAGGGGGAGCACCATTGTGTGATACAGCAGAGCCATGGTGTGGAGCGCCTCTGTGTGACACGGCAGACCCACGGTACTCAATAGAAGGAGTACCTTAGCAGTCCAAAGTTAGTGGGAAGCACCTCTGTGTGACGCAGAAGGCCCCATGTACTTGATATAAGAGGAATTATCTAGCATCCAAGGTGTCTGACGTTGTATTTGGGATGTTTCTTGATACTACCCCGAGAATAAATCCCGATTTGATCTGAGTCAGAACCTTTGAGTTATCCCCATGATTGAGATGGATTACTTGATAACATAAGTATATGTATGGGAATATTCCTATGTAAGGTTATCTGTTGATTTCATACATTGTGTTTTATCCTTGTTGTATTTTGTGAGACCTAGAGGGTCTCGGGGTCCCTACTGGGTATCCTTATACTCACCCGTGCACGGGTTATACCCGAAAACTTGTTGTGTTGGATGTAGATGATAGACAACACTGACTAAGGTTGAGAGGACCATGACTAGACGTTACCTGGAGGTGGACCTTATGATGAGTTGGTACACAGTGGAGACGGATTGAAGAAAAGTACATATGAGGTTATCTGTAGCTACCCTTCAGGTAGGAACCTCAGAGGATGACCCAGTAGCTGACTTCCACTTTTCTTCAGTTTTATTGTATCACAGTTGTACATGTACATTCATGTTGTGCTTCTATCATGGCCCCTTTTACATTCAGCACTCTTTTGTTACATAGTTTATTTTGTGTTTCGTCCAGCTCTGTGATTTCTTATGTGTGTGTTTAGAGGTTATAAAGTAAATGTCTTCCCATTTATTTGGAATTATGCCTTTGGTTCTTGTCGCCAGCCCCTGCCATATGAGAAGGAGGGCTTGGGGTAGTCACAGCATGGGCCCCGGGGGATGGGTCGGGACAAATTGGTATTAGAGGAGTCATTTCAACCGCATAACTATAACTGTAATCATTTCTGTGAAACAATAGTGTTAAGTGTAGTGAGTGAGGCTTTCAGTTCAGGGAGCCGAGTGTTGGTGCGGCAGCCGACGTATCCATACACCAGGACCCATATTTCTGATTTCTGCCTCAGTGCATGAAAACACTGATTGCATTTGTGTTTTCAAAAGTTTTCATTGTGATCATTTGAGTCAGCTCACCAGGTATAACATTCAACTCACCAGGTATAAATTTTGACAGTTTCACACCTATTTCTTTTCAGGATGACTCCACACAGACAGACAACTAGTGTTTCAAGAGTTGTACGCATTGAGAGCCCACCAAGAAACGAGGCCTCATTGCAGGGCCCTTTTATATTAGATGCACCAGTGGAGGTACTAGTGGTAGAAATCCCCGTTGGGCCATCAATGCCACCATCCCAACAGCAAAAATTATATGCCACTTGAGCACATTTCATGAGTTCCAGTGCCAGAGAACACACAGGTTCCGGAGAGAGAGGGACATGAGGGCGGCTGAGGATTGGCTGGAGGCTGTGGTGAGAGTCTTATGACTCGTAGGGACACTAGCCGATCTCATTGTGATCCTTGCGGGAATCCTTCTATAGGAATCAGCATGTAGATGGTGGAGCTTGATTTTCCAGATTCACGATGATGTGACAATTCTCTGGGTAGACTTCGAGAGCCTATTTCAAGAAGATTTTTTCCCAGTGACTCTCCACACAGTGCAAATTCAGGATCTACTTCATCTATAGCAGGACAGCATGATTGTAGCTCAGTACTCAGCGAGGTTCACTGACCTCTCACATAACTCGATTGATAGGGTGTATGACCCTTTCTTCAAGGCCCAGATCATAGATCAAGGAATCATGAGGGAGATCAGAGCTTTGCTGATCTCATTCTGCATCCTGATGTATGCAGGGGTGTTAGAGAGAGGCCTCTTGGTGGAGAGTTTCCTTGCTGAGTAGTCACCAACACTGAGACCCACAAGCTGTCACCACGTAGCAGAGTCTTCTACAGTTGGTAGCAGACAGACGTCCTAGAGGTCCATGAGGACCATACCTATTGGTGGATGACCGCATAACTCAAGATCAGTTGTTCGGGGCACCCCAAGTGGAGCTAGTCATGCCGAGAGTTGGAAGTGTTATGGATGCGATGGGTAGGGTCACATAGATCGGGACTATCCGACCCGCCATTCAGATGATCATTAGATTGTTGAAGGACTGCCCAGGCAGAGACAGAGGTTCGATCAGGGAGGTCTATAGGGAGCAGGTGAACTTGGTAGAGGATCTGTCCATGCAGCTGGCGGTGGGGGACGATTTGAGGAGTTACCGCCATCCCCACCAAGAGGTCCAACCTAACCACATGGAGCTTGTGGACATGGGAGAGCTCAGCTCCAGGTAGCTGAGGCCTATGATCTTGGTGCCCTGGAGATGATATGAGATATGATATGTGTCTACTCCACCTTAGTTGCAGTACTTATAGAAATATGTTCCAATAATTATTGTATTTCCACCACCATTGTTCAGAGCTCGGATATTCCAGTGGAGCCGTTGGATCCATATTTATTGCTAGAGACCCCTATGGGTGTGGATTCGATGATTATACTCTACTGCCGGCTGTGTGAGCTTAATCTTGGAGCTGAGAACTTCAGATGGGATATCCTAGTAGTGGATTCAAGGCCTTAAAACGTCATCTTGGGTATGGAATGTCTTTCTACAGTATATACTTAGATTGAATGTATTTGGCGCAAAGTGCAGTGTGTCAGCAAATGAAGGTAGAGAATCAGGTGCCAGCAAGCTTGGTTCATCATTTAGAGGTCCCATAATGGAAGTAGGATGAGATATCTATGGACTTAGTAATAGGACTTCCTTTTACATCCAGAGGTCATGACTCGATTTGGGTGATCTTCGATCGACTCACCAAGTCGGCCCACTTCATACCGATCAGTGAGCGGGGTTTAGTAGAGAGCTTGGGAATCCTCTATGGTAGGAGATTGTGCAGTTACATGGTGTACCCTCGTTGATTTTCGTTGATCATGATGCACGTTTTACATCCCGGCTATGGAAGGGGATGTATGAGGCTTTCGGGACGTAGCATCATTTGAGCACCGCCTTCCATCCTCAGATGGATGGCTAGACTGAGAGGACCATTTAGACCCTTGAGGACATGATGTGTTCTTATGTCCATGGCTTCGATCATAGCTTGAAAGATCACATACCTTTGGTGGAGTTTTATTACAACAATCGCTATAACTCTACCATATGTATGGAACCTTTTGAGGAGTTATATGGGCGACCTTGCATATCACCTTTGTGCTAGACTGACCCAGGAGAGTCCGCACTAGTGAGATCAGAGATCAAACATGCTACCACAGAAGAGGTGTAGATCATCCAGGAGCGGATGAAGACTGCACAGAGCTGGCAGAAGTTGAATGAGAATAGGAGACAGAGGCCTCTGGAGTTCGAGGATGGCGACCACGTCTTTCTACTGGTCTTACAATGAATAGGTCTATGTAGATTTGGTTGAGGTTTAAAGTTATCTCTATGGTTAATCGGACCTTTTTAGGTAATCAGTAGAGTTAGTGAGGTGGCATACCGCTTAGCTCTTCCACCTCAGTTGCACCAGGTGCATGACACCATCTACGTATCCCAACTGAAAAGATACGTGAAAGACCCTTCTCATATCATCAAACATGGCGATCTGGATGCCGGCGCTTGGGCGACTTTTACGACGGTTCTAGTAGAGATTGAGAATCGATAAGAGCGGGTCCTTCATGGATGTTTGATACCTCTAATACACGTTCGCTGGAAGCACGAGAACCTTTATAAGAGAACATGGGAGTGGGAGACTCAGATGGCTGCTCAGTACCTCAACTTGTTCCATTATATTTGAGTTGTGGCTTATGGGGACATTAATCCTAGGCTAGGGATAATTAAAGAATTAAAAATTCATTGTAATTATTTTTTTCAAAAAAAATGTGAATTTAATGAGTCCACAAAAATTTACGGCATGTGATTCCGTGTCCCAGAGTGCCTGGAATGAAATTCTTAACCTTTTTCTAGTATGTTAAGAAAACATGTGAGAAAGTTTTTCTAACATTAGAAATGGTGCTCAGAATTGAAATTTTAGGGAACCATTGAACTCTTAGTGCTTGTATTCTCTTACGAATAGTTTCACCTCGATGACAGTTAGATGAGGGTGAAAGATAACTTTTGGGTTTTTCATGGAAAAAATAAATACACATTTTATTTTATTTTGATGTAACCACCCTCCATGTAGAAGTTGGTAGTGGGGAGAACCAAACCACATCATTTGTTGAGAGATTATTGTGGTGGGGACCACCCGACCCTAACCTCCCATGAGATGTTATTGTTGTGGGGGCCACCCAAATCTAAACCAACATTTTGAATTCCTTGAAGTCCCCTCTTAATTGGAGAAACCCCATTGAATCTTACTCATTAATGTGAGGGAGCCTCTTGACTTCCTCCACATTAATTGTGCCAATATACATACAATTAATATTTCAACCCTCTACTTTAATTAATTGAGCCTACACTTCAATTAATTAATTTATCTTTATGAATATTTCCCAAAAAACATAATAGAGGGAATAATATTTTATTTAGGCACCACTCTACATTTGGGTGGAATTGGGAGAAAGCTTCTCTAATGAAGAACACTTCCTCCATGAAGAGTGCTGACAAATAACATCCTTGACTATGACGAACCGACACACGACCCTGAGGATGGATGTGTGTAGAGGACCAGACGAATGTTGAAAACTTCACCTTCTTCATCATGCTAACATCATAAATCGAACTAAGTAGGGGTTTATTGATCAACACTTCCCATTTTCTTCCCTTATAATTCGTTTGTAGGGTTTGGGAATACTGATTGATGACGTTTGTGGGAAATGATGTTTTAAAATATCTTCCAAGCATGTTCATGCTTTGTTCTTTGTGAACAGCCTTTAATCACTCTAAACATGGAGGGTGTGGGCCAAACGAACATGGCCTGAACCCTCCTCCATTCTTATTTGATGTGTTCTTCAAAATGGAGGAAGGTGAAGAAGACGACGAAGGCAACAATATCGTCACATGTGACCTCTACGACTTGTGTCGCCCAGCAGAACATCGCCCACTCGCCCGAACCGGTCCCACTCCCGGCCAAGCCACCCGCGGCCGAACCAAGCCTTCGTGCCAACTCGGGCCAACCCCCCCCCCCCCACCATGCTACCTCCATGTTGATCCGTCGTGCTACCTCCATGCCGAGCAGCGGCGCCGCTGCCATCCGCCGTGTTGAACCACCGGACCGCCGTTATCCTCTGTGCTGAGCCGATGTGCCGCTATTGTCTTCATTGCCTAGACCCCGCTCCGCCGTAGTCCCTCATGTCGAGCTACCGCCCCGCAGCCATCAACTGTGATGAGTCTCCAAGTCACCTCCATCCGTCGTGCCGAGCCACCATGCCACCGTCGTCCGTTGAGTCGTCATCTGTTGTCTATAGACCCTTTGAACTCTATCCACCGAGCCACCGTCTTCTAGACCACTGAGCCACCACTGACAGAAATCCACCCCGCAGCCGGACAGTTGACCTGCGGCCAGACATCCACCCCACTTCCGGACTGCTGACCCATGGCTGGTCGATTGCCCCATGGCCGGTCCGCACCCTCACAGGCATTCCATGCCCTCACGGCCAGTCCACTCCCTCGTGGCCGGTACATGCCATCATGGCCAGAACCACGCCCTCGCAGCCGGACCACACCCTCGCTGCCGGTCCGCGACCTAGTGGCCGGTCCACGCCCTCGTGGACGGTCCGCCCCCTTTGTGGTCAGACTGTGCACTCATGGACGGTCTGTGCCCTCGCGGAACCCCTCGACTGATCTGCCATCATGGCACCATCGCGGCCCTTGTAGGCTGGGCCGGGCCGGGTTTGTCTGACCAGGTCGGATTGAACCCGGTCCACTATGACCTAGTTACTTTACATTGGTCGTAACATTTCCACCGGACGTCCATTTGTAGAACTGTTAGTGGTGTTGTAAATCATGGAGTGAGACAACCCTTTGAGCGATACCCGACTGTCTTTTGGAATAAGATGAGGAAAGGTCAGGTTGAATCGAGCACGAATCCAACCGGTTCCCTGGGTCAAAAAGGCTAATAAATCACAGACTGGGCGTCCGAATGACATTCAAAATGTTACATTGAGACCCTTATGATGTGGCAGACTATTGAGATACTTCTTCGTGGAAAATCGTGGCAGTTGAAGTATTGAACAGTAGCATGTGGGCCAGATCCCCACGGAGATGAGTGAGCATAGTGCATAGACCTAGTGGCTAGCTGAGACTTGATGTCTACTAACCGTTTGACTGGGAGTGACTCGACAGGCCCAGTGGGTAGCGCCTTAGTGACATGGCTGACCCACAGTGTGGAGAGCCTCTGTGTGACGCGGTAAACCCATGGTACTTGACAAGAGGATTACCTGAGCATGCCAGGTGGGGGAGATCCTCTTTTTAACGTGGCAGACCCGCAATGGGGAGTGCCTCTTTTTGATATGGAAGACCCACAGTACTTGACAGGAGGAGTACCTCAGCAGTACAAGGTTCGAGGGAATCACCTCTGTGTGATGCGGCAGGCCCACTATACTCTATAGAGGTGGAGTTCTCCAACAGTTGAGGTGCTCGACATTTTGTTTGGAATTTTTCATGATATTTCTCCTAGAATAAATCCTAGATTGAGCAGAGTCAGAACCATGGTGTTATCCCCAACATTGAGATGGATTAATTGATAACTTAGGTATATGTATGGGCATATACCTATGTATGGTTATCTGTTTATTTCATTTTTTTTATTTTATCCTTGTTGGATTTTGTGAGACCTAGAGGGTATTGGGGTCCTTACTGAGCATCGTTATACTCACCCCTTGCACGGGCTATGCCCACACCTCATTGTGTTGGATGTAGATGATGGATTGTGCTGACTGAGGCTGAGAGTACCAGAAAGAGATGTTACCAAGAGGTGGACCTTATAACGAGTCAGTACACAGAGGAGACAGACAGATGAGGAGTACTAAGGAGGCGATCGGTACCTACCCTTATGGTATGAACCTTGGATGACGACCCATCAGCTGACTTCCCCTTTTCATCAGTTGTTTTGTATCACAGTTGTACTTGTACTTTCCAGTTGGTCTTTTATTCTGGCCCCTATTACTTTCAACATCTTTTATTATACATTTTATTTGGTGTTACGTCCAGATGTGTGCTCTCTTGTATGTGTGTTTGTAGGTTATAAAGGCAATGCCTTTCCAGTTTTAGGGAATTACGACTTTGGAACGAATCACCAACCCCTGGCCTAGGGAAGGTGGGCTTGGGGTAGCCACAGCACGGGCCCTGGGGGACGGGTTGTGATATATATTGTGTGTAACCGTATATTAAAAATGGTTTATTTATTGAACATTGAATTTAACTCTTTTAACTCTTCTTTAAATAAAATTATAATAATTTTCCTAATCTAATCCATGAGGAACAATGGGGATCATATTTTATTCATAAGGTTGTTTTTGGTCCAATTACACTTTTCCAATAGAATTAGGACATGCGTTAGGGTAATTATGATATCATTTTTACCCTTAATAACCCTATTTACTTTTTACCGTGGTAAATAAAAATAAAAAGAAAATATCCAAAAAAAATTATTTTCAACTTTTATAACCACATTTTACTTACTTATATCAACCGTGTCTCTTGGATTTTTGAAATTCAATTCATAGAAGTGGTAAAATTATATTTTATGCAAATTTTCAAATGCTCCAAGGAGGTGGGTAAAAAAGATTGTCAAAAAGTTCAATAAAATTTATATATGTCTAATCATATTATAAAATGACTCTAATGAATTACATTGAATTTATAGAAGTTTTATGAATCTATTTTAAACTAAAATAAATTTAAATAAATAAATAATTTTTTAAATAAAAATTTGGTTTTTACCAATAATGTCATGTTTTTCACTATTCATCAAAAATTGAATGTTTTTGGAAAAATATACAAAATTCACCATAAAATAATTTGGAAATTATGAATCCAAAAATGAAGTCCATTTTTAATGATAAAATTTATAAAATTTCAGAAAGTGGGTATTACTATTCATAACGGCTAGTTTCATTTGTTGGAGTCTGTTAGAACCTCAAACTTGAGTGTAATGAGACCTATTGCATTATTCAAAGGGAAACATATCGTGGAATCCTGACGTGTTACATTATCCACTCCATAAAGTAATTTTGTCCCCAAAATGTCTACAATATTACTACATAAAAATATTTAGGTGGTTCTTCATCATAGGTTCCTTGGGTTCCCACGTTTCCTCTTCCATCTTATGGTTTCTCCATAGAACTTTTACAAGAAGAGTCATCTGGTTTCTCAGCCGACGTTCTCTAGTATCAAGAATTTTGACAGGATCATCACCCTAAGACAGATCCAATTCCAGTTCAATTTCCTCATAGGTGAGTACATGCGTTGGGTAAGGCATGTATTTTCTCAACAGTGATATGTGGAACACGTTGTGATCATTGGAGAAACATAGAGTCATTTCCAAATGATATGCTAAAATTACAATTCATTCTAGAATTTCAAAAGTTCTAATGTACTTGGGACTCAATTTAATCATCTTACCGAAACGTATAACACCTTTCCATGAAAATGCCTTTATGAGAGCATGATCTCCTACATGAAATTACAAATACTTCCTTCGGTTATGGACATAGCTCTTCTACCTAATTTGAGCTGAATTGATGTGGGTTTGGATAACCTTCAACTATTATTTCATTTCCTCAACAGGTTCTGGTCCTATGAGTTTTCATTCACCAATCTCATCCCAACATGTTGGAGTGTGGAATCTCTTTTCATATAAATCTTCATATGGTGCCATATGAATACTTCAATGGAAGCTATTGTTATAGAAAAAATATAATAGAGGTAAATATTGATCTCACTTACCTTGAAAGTCAAGTGAGAATGATCTCAACATGTCTTCTAAGGTTTGAATAGTGTGTTCTGATTTTCCATCAATTTGAGGGTGGTAGGAAGTGCTCAAACGAAGTTTAGTATCCATGGATTTTTATGACTTTTCTATAATCTTGATGTAAAATGGGGATCACAATCAGAAACAATCGACAAGGGTAATCCATGAAGTCTTACAACTTCATTAATATATAGTCTTCCCAAAAAATCAAGTGGTAAATCTTCTCTGGTAGAATGAAAATGTGCTAACATGGTAAGACGATCATCAATGACCCATATTGCGTCATTCATTCTAGGATCCTTTTGTTGACCCATGACAAAGTCCATTGTAATATTATCCCATTTCCACTTAGGTATGGGAAGAGTTTACATGAATCCTCGAGGTTGTTTCCTTCCTGCCTTCAATTGTATACAAACCATATATCTAAATACAAAATCTGCAATCTACCCCTTCATTTTTTTCCCACAAAAGGTGTTCTTTCTAATCTCTATACATATTAGTGCTACCAAGGTTTATAGGGAAATTAGAGCTACGAGAATCATCCAAAAATTCCATTTTTAGATCAGGTATATCAGGAACACATAGTCACATCCCAAATTTTAAAATTCCATCATTATATATGAAGCCGATCAATCACCCATCGTTCACAGATTTAATTTTCTTTTTCAATTCCTCATCATCATGCTGAGAACTTTTTATCCTTTCCAGTAAAGATGATTCGGGAACCGTTTGAAAAAGTACTGATGTTTTACCATCGATGGTTATTCCCATATCCATCTTTACTAGTTCCATTAAAATAGGATCCCTTTCAACTCTCATCTTGTTCAAAACTCCAGGATCCTTTTTTCTCAAAGCATCTGCCACCTTATTTTCCATCCCTGGGTAATAGTGTATATTGAAATCATAATCCTTGAGTAGTTCAAACCATCATAGATTCCACATGTTGACGTCATTCTAAGAGAAAATATATTACAAACTCTTATGATCAGTATAAATATCACATTTTTCACCATAGAGGTGGTGTCTCTATATTTTCAGAGCAAATATTACAGATTCTAACACAGGATCGTTAGTGGGATAATATTTCTCATGAATTTTTAGCTTCCGTGATGCATAGGAAATAACTCTATCATTTTTTATAAGGAAACAACCAAGTCCTTTCTTTAAAGAATCACTAAAAATAAAAAACCCATTGTTCCCTGATGGTAGTGTTTGGAAAGGATCATTGACTAATCATATCTTTAGTTCTTTAAATCATTCCACACAAACTTTTTTATTAACAAATTTTATCCCCTTTATGTGTGAGCATGGTTAATGGGTTAGCCAACCAAGAAAAATTACGGATGAAATGATGATAATAACATGCTAAACCAATAAAACTGTATACCTTAGTTTTACACATCAGTGTTGGCCATTCATGAATTTCCTTGGTCTTTGAAGAATCAATAGTGATTCCATCATTATAGGAAATATGGCCATGAAAATAAATCTCTAAAAGCCAGAATTCACACTTCCTAAACATCCCATATAAGTCATTTTTTCTAAGAGTCATTAGAATAATTCTCAAGTGATTTTCATAATCTTCTTAGCTTTTGGAGTATACCAAGATATAATCAATAAATTCCACTACACAGTCATCCAGATATTCATTGAAAACTCTTTTCATTATATCCATGAAGATAGAGGTTGCATTAGTTAATTCCAAAGGCATTATTGAAAACTTGTAATGCATGTACCTAGTTTGATATGTCGTTTTCTGAATGTCTTCCTTCTTCACAGACAACTGATAATATCTAGATCTAAGGTCAATCTTTGAAAAATATTGAGCTTCATGACTTTGTTCATAAAAATAATCAATTTGAGGTAGGGAATACTTGTTCTTTATTGTTATTGCATTGATCTCCCTGTAGTCAATGCATAACCTCAATAGATCTATCTTTCTTTGTAAGAAAAAGGACTGGGGCTCCCCATGGAGATACACTAGGGTGAATAAGTCCCTTATTACTCAATTACTCTAGATGTTTCATTTGTTCCACTAATTCCATAGTGTCCATTATACAAAGGGTATTTAATATGGGGCTTGAACCAGGATTTAAATAAACAGAAAACTCAATTTCTC
The DNA here is from genome assembly GCA_963277665.1 of Viscum album. Classification (NCBI taxonomy): domain Eukaryota; kingdom Viridiplantae; phylum Streptophyta; class Magnoliopsida; order Santalales; family Viscaceae; genus Viscum; species Viscum album. The sequence goes on from OY728131.1 coordinate 1,115,730,976, forward strand.
ATTCTAGAGGATGTCCAGGTAAATCCTCTGGAAACACATCAACATATTCATGCACAATAGGTACGTCCTCTATTTGAAAATTCGTTTCCTCACCCATAGTAAATTAATTCTATTCCTTCCCAAAAATTGAATTTATTAGTGCTACTTGGGTGGATCTAGATACGATTCAGTTTGTGATGTTCCTACACTAAAGATAAGGTACTTCTTATCATCATTGAAAATTATAACCTCATTTTTCTTACTATAAATTTGCACATCATGGTCCAAAATCCAATCAATTCTGAGGATTATATCAAGTTCAATCATGGGTATGTCAATGAGATCCATATATAAGGAACATTTATATGCCCTAATGGGAACTGATTCACAAAATTTTGTTATGATGAAACTTCCCTTTGTTGTTTGGAATGAAAACTCATTTTTAAGTCAAATTGAAAATATCTAATTTTCCAAAAAAACTGGGAAGATATGAAACAATGCGACAATCCAGAATCTAATAAAGAATTGGCTAAACACGAGGAAACCATTAAATTACCTACAACTATGTCTTTTAGAGCTTCAACCTCAGCAGAAGTGATCAAATAAGCTTGGACATTCTCCCTTGGCCTTTACTATGGTACGTTACCATGGCACTTAGGACATTAATTTTCAAAATTCCTTTTTTTCTATAATATTTTAACACTCAACATTGACAACCTATTTCAGTACCTTGCTATCACAATCTTGGTGACCATTTTCACCACACTTGTAATAGAATCGCATTCCCTTTTAGGCAAGTACCAAGGTGTTTCATCCCACATTTACAATAAGAGGTTTATTCTATTATTTCTGTTCTCTCAATTCCTTCCATTTCCAGAGTGTTCAGTAGATCTCTTTTTCTCTTGCTTTTCTTTAATGTCATAAGACTTAGCGAAGTCCTTTTCTTTCTTGATAGCGCATGAGACAATATCTTTGTATGATGAGAAATATAGTTAGACTAATGCTCGATGGAGAAATGATTTTAACCCATCAATGAATTGATCAATCATACCCCTTGGGTTATGTATATAATCAGTTGCATGACTTTCTATCCATGTAAAGATAGCCTCGTACTTTGCGACATTCTCATCCTCCTTTTCCCTCAATCTCAGAAATTTCCTTTTCCATATCTGCTCGATGGTCATGATGAAAGTATTTTTCTATGAAAATCTCATTAAACTCATTATTTTCCAATATTGATACTTCTTCATCTTCCTTGGAATTGTTTATTAATTACCTCCATTGATCATCATCTCTCGTGAGGTGATAAACTATCATGACAACTCTTTTCGTTTTTGCTACTACCCAAAGCCTAAAATATTTTTTCTAAGGAATTTATACATTTCACAGAAAAAATTTAATTGTACTCCCATTGAATTTTGGTGGTTTTATTTCTCATGATGTGGTGTAACATTGTTCCTCTGAGTTGTGGATCAGGGTGATCCATACCGGTAAGGTTATTATTCATAACCTAAGTGAGTTGTCCTAGTATGGTGATAATATGATCAACACTAGTTGCATCACCAGCTCCACATTAATTATATTTTGTAAGAGGGAAATCCCTACATAGACTATGTGCATTTATATGGTTTCCATTCCTTCCACTAGGTGCTTTTTATAAACAATGTCATACACTTGATTAGTTTATGAATCACAATACATAATTCAGAACTTGTAAAACACTTAACCAAAATTGAATAGTTTAGGGATATAATCCATAATCATAAAAATATTTTCATTGAAAAGTTATATACTCATAAACCCTTTATAATGGTTTGAACATTAAATTATAATTATCCTAACTATATCCATTAGGAGTGCAGTAACAAAGATTGCAGCAAGACCCGTTGTCTTGCACCAGTTCCCGTTTGAGTCTAGCGTAAAGCTGTGTTTTCAGTTTTTACCCCTTGGTACATCTGTGCCGGAGCTACCTCTACCTTCTCCTATCCAAACAGGGATTTATTTCTTGTAAAACTCACAAAATATCTACATTACAAAAATTCTAGGAAGTTATTCTATACTAATCTTCAAAGTCCATCTTAGGGAAATTTTTTATAATCAGAGTTTTCCAAAATCAAGTTTCCATGGTTTATACCTAACTTTCATTGATACCAACTATAATGCCCCGACCCCAGTTACTTAGAGTCAGTGCATCATTACATAACATGGCATGATACAAGGAATCATGTGCCTAATGCCTGATCTGTTAAATAGCCTTGGATGTACTAGATACATTCATAAGTATTACATTACATCATCAAATAAAAACATCAACTAAATTATGTCCCCTTTTTAACACAAAAATATCCATAGCCTATATTTATAGGTAAACTATAAAATACTTCTTCAAATTCTGGGAAAAATAAAACATATAAAGGGGTGAGCTAAGAGCCCGTTAAGGAGGAAAATATAGCAGAAACTTTCATAAATAATCATAAACATTTAAGGCAAGGTATAAGACTAAAACAGATTCCTTTTAAACATAAACTTCAGCATAATGTGGAAAAGATAAAATTAAATAATTCAACATAATTATTCACATGGATATTATACTTGTTGAATAATTACATGCAATATCAATAGCCACTTTCATAATGATGGAATGCATAATGTACGACTTAATAACCACATAGTCAAGGCCTTGTGACAAGACTACGAATAATATTTTTTCAAAGCCTTGTTCCAAGATAATAGTTTTACTCATGAGACCTACCAATGCATTGATGACCTATATAGGCCTATTCCCATCACTTACTAAGTCTAATTTATTCCTAATATGAAATGGTTTAAATATAACAAAAAACATTTTTATTAAACCTGGCATAAGAAATGTCAACATATTATCTAGAAAACATGAATGGTATAAGAATTACACATCTATAGTCAAACATGTCTCTAAACTATGAATAAAATATGGAATATTTGTATCATGATAATTCAACATCTAACAATATTTAAAACCATCAAAAGGATTTTGACATAGATGATTTCAGAACATTTTTAGATAAATATCTCTTTCTATTTTGAAATCATTTAAAAGTAATATAATTATAATATAAAAAATTAATTTTAAAAATTTTCTTATAATCTTGTAAGGGAAGCTTCGACAATGTTATAATAGTGAAAAGTAGCTGCACCTGCCATATATGTTAAAAAACATTCTTACATTAATTTTGTCGCAAAGGTCTTAAAGTGCCTTGTTTGGAAAATGACAGGAAGATTCTCTTCAAAATATATAAGGTAAAATATGGGTATAAATTAAATTAACCCAATGTTTAGTAAAAAGTAAAAATGTTTTGAAATAAATTTTTAATAAAACACGTTTGTGGATGATAAAGAGGTCATATTAGATACATACGTAATAACAACTTCGGATGATAAAAAGATTTTTGAAATAACCCTTACATTGTAATTTTCCTTGGTCAAGGGTACATTATCCTCTTGTATAATTGTTAAATAATTGTATTTAAATTATAAATGGACAATATACATAAATCTGATATCATATAAATCTGATAATATTTCATTGTTAATAATATTTAAGTAGTATCATCGTTTTGGGTGTTAACAGATTCGTTTTCCTTTACTAGATTTCTTATGTAAGCCATGTATGGTATCTATAAGAGGTATTTGATTCATATTCAGAATTATATTCTGTTCATAAAAATTATTTTTAATTGTTAAATATAAATTATTCTTGAATGATTACGATGGGGAATTAATCTCATCGCGTTCGGGGAGACGGTAATCCATACGTACACACAAGCGACTATATTGTTATATTATTGGTAAAATTGTATGTAATTTTATTTAATACAATATATGAAGAACCATTAACATGTTATATTTATTATTTAAATTAGTTATACTCTTTATTATACCCATCCAAATAACGAAGTGTTTGAATACCAAACTACACCACGATGTGGAGATAGTAAGCCGTGCATAAGCACGTATTGTGACATTGTCATTCATATGATGGATATAATAATGAATATAGTTGTAACATTTTTATAATTACATCACAGTATATAGAATATAGTGGATTTATTATTTTAGAATGGAATCATCAAATAAAGAGGAAGTGGAAGAAGAAAAGAACTTGAAAGAGGTGATGAAATATTTACCTCTTCATCAGGTTCTTCATTTTGATTTGATCAAAAGGGATCCTTAGTTTGGATTTTTGATCAATGTGAGGCCTCTAGGATTAATGGAGGATAGTTTAGAGAATATTTGGGTAGGGTTTGGCTGGGCCAAAAGGATGTTGAGGTGTGAAATTAAGAGTAGTGGAAGTGGCCTTTTATAAGATTGGTGAGGGTCACTTTAGGAAAAGATTGAAATATTATTTTATAATAAAAAAAATTCGGTTTCCAATGGCACCAAAATTAATTCGGTCAAGGATAAGGTGGGTATGGGTTGAAAATCTTTCAACCAATAGGTTTTTTACAGGTTTTGGTCATCATATTATCCTTATATTTTATATTTAACTCTTAGTTAAATAGTAAGACATTAACCATGTCTCTTTGTATTTTTATATTATATGGTTAATAAACTAACTATAACAAGCAAAGAGTACCCCATGGGGTTAATTATTAATATATATAACCATATATAAGTCCTTTTGAAAAACCTAATTTTTTAGGAATATTATATCAATTAATAATATGGTATTTGTTTTAAAAACATAATTATGTCAATTTTGACATTATTTTATATTAGTATTTTTTTGAAAGCCATAGAAACATCATCACTTATAATGAAATTTATTTACTACATCCTAACATTACATATTAACCTAGAAAATTATTTTAATTCATTATAAGTCTCAAATTACATTAATTTGGATATTTATAATATCAATTATTTTAATATTTCATTAATAAGTTAATTACTGCATCATAATTGTGTCATAAATAAGTTAACTCACTTAATGTCTAAAAATTATAAATAAAATACCATTACTTTGGAAAGGTTATTATCTTTCTAATTAATATTTATAGTCTAATTTATATTTTTGTACCTATATATTAAAAATGGTTTTGTTATTAAACTTTTAATTTAACTCTTTTAACTCTTCTTTAAATAAAATAATAATAAATGTAATAATCTAATCCAAGTAGAAAAAACAAGATTATATTTTATTACTAAGGTTTTTTGGTCGAATTACACTTATCCAATAGAATTAGGACATCTGTTAGGGTAAATATGATATCATTTTCAACCTTAATTACCATATTTTCTTTTAACCATGGTAAATAAAATTAACAAGTTACTATTCACCAAAAATTATTTTCATCTAATTAAAAAATATTTTACTTACAGATATCAATATATTCTCTTAAAATTTTGAAATTCAAAATACAGAAGTAGTAAAATTATGTTTTATGCAAATTTGTAAATGCTATTTGGAGGTGTTTAAAAGATGGTAAAAAGTTAAATAAAATTTTTATATATCTAAACTTATTATAAAATGACTCAAATTAATTACATTGAACTTATAGAGGTATTATGTATATATATTTAAGTAAAAAAATTAAAAAAAATTAAACAATTATTTAAATAAAAACCTGGTTTTAACCAATAACACGGTGTTTTTCACTATTCATAAAAAATTGAATGTTTTCAGAAAAATACCAAAAAAATTCACCCAAAGTTAATGTCAATATTCCAAATCAAAATATGAAGTCCATTTTGAAAGAAAAAATTTATAAAATTACAAAAATTTGGTATTACTATCCATAAGGGCTAGTTTGGTTGGTCGTTGTGTGTTAGAATCTCAAAGTTGCATAAAATGGAAACTATTTCATTATTCAAAGGGAAACGTATCGTGGAATATTAGGATGTTACATAGATCATGAGAATAGGACTGATCATAAACTCATGATTCTATTAGAGATATATGTGGACTTCTTTAATTTTTTATATCTTGTTGTATATGAATGATACTCTATATTCATGTATTCCCTATTTATATATCACATGACATGACAGAAGTTTGCATATGATAGTGTTTGTTGTTGTATTTATCAGTTATACCTATTTTATTTTTATTTTTAGATGATATATTTTTATATTTTTTATTTAATTTCTTACTCTATTGTTTTACTTTTAAATGAAAAATGTGTTCCACTCTAATAAAGAACATATATTCTCCCCACCATTCCATTATAGACCTGTACAGATAGATGGTTGCATCTAGAATATTAGGATGTGTGACTGAGGACATCTAGCTAACTGGGATTGTTTACCTTTGATTGAACTGGGTATCAGATGATTCAAAGTGGTATCAGAGCCCCATTTTTATTTTTTCATACTATTCTAGTTTGGTAGACAATAGACTAGGATGTTTCAGAATTTGGTAATGAGCATATTCTTGAGTGTAGATAACATACCTATAGGGAAATGGGGGAAATAGACATGGATGATACAATATTGTATCAGATCCTAATTATAATTTTTTTTTCAAACTATATTGGTTTGGTAGACAATAGAATATTTTGTTTGAGAATTTGGTAATGATCTTATTTCTATAGTATATTAAGTGTTCCTTGATTGAGATAATTAAACATCAACTCACATTTCATGCTATAGAAAATGGAAAAAATGTTTATTAAATATTCTACCTCAACCTAAATGGTGTTTTCCCATATATATTGGGGGAGGTACATTAATTAAAAAATTATCACATGTTCTATTTCTATAACTGTGGTTTCATGAGATAAAATGTCAGATTATTTTGATTAACTGAAGTATAATTGTAATTTAAAAAACTTTTATTTTAAAAATTTGGGATTTATGATTACACAATTCAAATAATGTTATATTTATTTTTACATCCTATGATTGGATGTATTAGATATGCTAGTTGCTACATGACATTATAATTGTTACTTTTAAATTCCTATCTTTATAACTTTGGAATAATAACTAATATAAAAATATCATTATATATATATACATGAAAATAATATATTATAATTATCAAAGGAAATAATATCTATTAAATGGGGATGCTGATAAAAACATAAAGGGTGTTTTTATCTAAAAACCAATTGATACTCTATATACTAGAACCATTAATGTGAAATAGAGAACCTACCCTTGACCAAACCATCATAGTGGGTAGTTGAGAATATCTCATGTTGTCATTTATGATATTATTCATCACATAGACATTGATTTGGGAGCATGAAGTGAGGCACGAATTTTGTATAGGAATGATTATACCTAACATATTCTCATAATGATGATATATTCTATTATCAAATCGTGTTTTGAGGCATTTATTTTTCATTTTAAGGATATTACACTATCACCGCATAAAGTACATGACCAACACATAAGTGATGAATATTTTCTAGAGGTGGTATTCACAAATTTTCTGGCATTACCTCTATAGTTCCACCAATGGAACTCCATCTATTGCTGATATAGGCTCCAATTCTAATTTTCATCGTGTTTTGTTGTTACTATTGAACTCTATGTAGGGATCCCCATGATCTGCCTCTTCTATGGAAGGGTTGAATAGTGAGTTCTAGAAGTACTATCCCCTAACTTTTCAGGGTAATGTATTACTTAGTCTAATAATTCATGGAGAGAGTCCATGTTATCTATATTTTTCAATTTGGATATTCCTTCAGAATAAAGGGTGGTGTTTGAAATATTTATTTTCAGATGACCAATCATGTGATGGTTGAACGTTTTGACCTTGTATGACATCAATTGGGTTATGTCATAGAGGTATTTTTATATTTCTTTCTTTGATTACTCCTTTCTTAATACATGGACGAATAAATGAACCACAGTGTTTATAAACATTTTGTTTGGTACATTATTGATTTGGGATTAATCTACTTCTTTTTATGTATAATCAACCATTAATTCTTACTCTCCTTGGTGATGAGATGTTGAGGGATATGAGATATGACGATGTTCTCATTTAGGCTATTAAATCCTTGGAAATTGTGTTTAATATGACAACCATCACGAAAATAGTGAACCAAGACCTCTTCACTGGGTATATCCATAGAAAATACAAAGTAGTGGGGGAAATTTGTTTAGTAACCTTACAAGAATGCAGTTCTTTTATGTGTAGGAAATGTCATTTTGAGGATTCATTATGGAAGAAGTATTAGTCTAAATATGGTCTTATGTGTCTGTGTCATCAATCACTAAAATGGTCGGAATAGAAACATGAATCCTCATGATAGTAAATACCTCATTGATTGATGATCATGTGGAATAATAGGGAATCATTAGTGATTTTTCCGGGATTATCCACTAGTTTTTAGGTATATAAGATCTACACTCACTCCATGTACTAGAGTGGGATCTAAAGGTTCATGTTAGGCAATTATCTAGAGTACCAATGGTCACACTAGATGAGAATGTGGATGATGCCAATGAAGTCCATCTACTAATATACATTTTAAGAAGAGCATACTTATATAGGGTTTTTATGTTTTAGCATAGGTTTCTGGATCAGGTCAGATATACATAGTACATCTAAAACCCTCAGAGATATGTTTCGGTCCATCTATAGTTGAATGATTAATTTTATTAGTCCCTAATTTTGTGTATTATTTTTTTATATTGGGGATTCCTGATCTTTTATGTCTATAAAAATAATGGAAACTCTAGGTACTGAGATTGATTATTTCTATGAGGTAATGAATATATATATATTTTAGGGATGTCAATAAGAATGTGTACCCATGTGAAGTGATTCACCCAAAAAAATAAGGAAGTATCATTTTTAATGGAACTTACTTACCCTCGAGATGATAGGATTTGACATCATAATAGGGATGGAATGGTTTTCTTCTTATCTTAATATTTTTTGTCCTAATCACTATAATGAGTTCTTCAAAAAACCTTGAGAGTGGTAATTACATTAAAAATAGAGAGTGGGACATCTAGACAGCAAGAGCTGCACTATAGCATTGTATCCTAGGTGTTGTTTTAGCCATGATTTATAGTCTTATTTTGGATGATTAGGGTATACATTAGAGAAAATACCCATTAGTAGTGGAAAATTTTTTGGAAATTTTCCTGATGAATTTTATGGGTTGCCTCACATGAGAGTGGTATAGTTTACAATTTATCTAGTTCAATGAGTATCATAACTATAAAATTATCACTATATAATGGCTATTATGGAGTTACAAGAGCTCAAGAAGAAATTGGAGGATTTGGACGAAAATAGGTTTTCACATTTGGGTTCACCTATATTTTTTCCCCAAAAAGGTAGTTAGAAATACTAGACTTTATGTCAATTACTAGACAATTTAATGGGATTATAGTTAAGAATAAATATCTCATACCTCATATAGATTCTATTTTCAATTAGTTGTAAGTAAATGGTGTCTTCTAGAAGATAGACTTGAGTTTAGTCTATCATCAAGAACGAGTCAGGATTTCTAATATATATCATACATAATTCTATTGTAGATATGTATTGTACATGTATTTGGTTATTTTTTTATGTATCATGAACTCACATTCCAATTTTTTGGAATTGATGAATCGATATTTCAACCCAAACCATTATTCATTCATTTTAGTTTTCAAGGATAATATCTTGGATTATTCTAAAACAATAAAAGAAAATACCAAACAACTTAATATAGTTATAAGTAAATTTAGAGAATATAGCTTGTTTTATAAGATAACAAAATATAATTTCTATATCAACACACTTCACATCCCAGGTAACATCATAACAAAGGTAGGAGTATCAAAGAACCTATATATGGTTTGAGTCATGATTTCTGTGGAGAAAACCAAAAACATCCATAATATATAGAGTTTATTAGGACTATCCAGGTATTATTGGTGTTTTATATAGGATTTATAATGATTTTAGTACCTCTTATGGAATTTATAAATAAGGGTTTGGAAATTATATGGATTGATGTTATGAGGAGGCCTTTTAGGATCTTAAAATAAGTTTATATTTAGCATTGATATTGATTTTACATGATCCGAGAAGAGGATATATGATTTACTATGACGTATTAGGAATCAAACGAGGAGTACTTTATAAATTGGGGTATTGATTCAAGTTTTACATAATTCAGTAGTTAACTCCTCACAAGAGTATTTAACTGATACACAACCTCAATCTAAAAGCAATTTTTCAAGCATTGAATTATAATAGAAACTATCTATTCTAGGGTAAATTCATTTTATACAAGGACCAAAAAAATAGAAAATCTATATTCACTCAGTGGGACATGAATCATAGATTACTTATAGGGGATAAATAACTATAGTTTTTTGATATTGAGATTTCTTATACTCCTATGAAATGCTATGTTGTGGAATATACTATGAGTAAGAAGACTGAAAAATAAGCAATTTAAGAGGCCAATAGTGAGAAATTGTTTATGGATCTATTTTCTAAGCTACATATTGATGTTCAATAGTATCATGGGTGGCATGTTATTTCATCTTTGATTGTGATTTCTTAATTTATAGACATAGTGAAGATGATGAGTCTTTAGGATGCTAATGGGTTTATCCCAAGGGAGAGTGTTTTAGCGAGGACCAACCATATGGTTGGATAATTGATGCGGATGATATATTATATATTCCATTGAATTTATAGGTTTATGAAGTCATATTAGGGGAGTTTATGTGGCAGTATTATGCTTTTTCATGGTTAGTAAATCCCTGTATAAACATAATATACTATTATATACACTAAAAGTATATGTCTCCAATTTTTAAGTAGGAGATAGATAGTTTTTTCATGTAGTTTTCCCATTATAAAAGATTGAAGTTCGAAAACTAGTTAATAATGGATATTTTTTTATTATCAAACATTTTGGATTGGAAATGGTATAACTTTGTCACGGATTTTGTGACGGGTTCACCAAAATCCCTTCATAGAAGTGATATAGTATAGGTGATAACTGATATACTAATGATGTTTACCAATTTATTTATTTTTAGGGAGGCATTTTATGTGTATAAACATGTATGGTGATATATTCGGGAGAATATATTATTTTATAGGGTCCTACATACCATCTTCTTAGATTGGGATTGCTAATTTAATTTTCAATAATGTAAATGGATGAAAATGGAACTGGATTCACTTTTACATCTGGGTACATCCTATCACCCTCTCACCTATGGGTAATTTGAATGTATGATATAGTAATTGGAAGATATTATTTGGGCTAGTATCCTTGAATTTGGAGGTTCATCATAGAAATAAATAAATATTTCTGAATTTACCTACAATAAAAAAAATTAGGATACTGTAGAGATGTGTCACGACCCAACCCTATCCGGGCTCGAGCCGCTACTACCCCAAGCCCACCTCCATAGGCCAGGGGCTGGCGACCATCCCCAAAGGCACAATTACTCGAGGAGGCCTTTTCATATGTACCTGTACACACACACACAACCAACTCAATGAAAAAGTGTAGAGTAAAAGAAAGAATAAGAAGAGTAAAAAAGAACAACTACTATATATACCACAAATGTGCATCGACCTATGAACAGTACAAGTAATGTGCTGAAAAGGAAAAAGGGAAAAACATGCGCCCAACCAGAAAAGGTGCCACAACCCGGCAATAGGTATACAAAAAGAAACAGCGGATGGGTCTCCCACCTGGAACCCGGCTATGACCACCACATGCAGTCCATGCTCTCGAACACCTAAACTCCTCTTAAGTCGCGCCCAACCTGTCTGTCGTCTACAAGGGAACACGAAGTGTGGGAAAATCCCAAGAAGAGTTGAGTATAAAAATACTCAGGGGGATAACTCGAAGGCTCAAGAGAGCAGAAAAAGAGGTACTGAAGGGTGAGCAGTAGAATGAACAAGAAAAGTAATGGAGTGCAACTGAGAGTGCAGTAAAGAGTCCAGCTCAACCCAACAAAAGAAAAGAAGGTAGACTCATCCAGATTCAAGAATATGGAAATAGTGAGAAGATGAACTTCCCGTTGAGTCTTCACTACCTATAGAAGGAGATTAGACTTGTCCAACCCTGAGAATCTAGACACGGAAAGCACGTGGCATACCCCGCGCGTCTTCGCCTCTCCTGGAATGAAAGTAACCAAACCCAATAAGTGGGTACTAGAACAAGGTAAATACATATCTTTATGCCCAATCAAAAAGTCCGGACAACGTCGTAAGGGGATCTTTGTCCCGTAGCTCAGCCCAAGAAAATGAGTATCCAATAGTCCCAGAAGTAAACTCCATCGATGCCCAACATCCCGCACGTCTGCCCCGAACCGCCCACCAAAGGGCTCAATCACCGCACTTCGACACTATCCACTTTGGGTGGCACTGACTCGCCTGCAAGGTTTTATATCGCGTCAAAAGAATGCGTCTTAATGGGGAAAGTGACCCTCGTACTTGGGAGTTCTAGGGAAAGTCAATCCACACCTCGTCATTGCCCCGCAGTCGAGAGATCTTCTCAAAGTCAAGATCATTCCATCACTGAATTGTACAACCAAGGGTCCTGCTCCGAAAATCATGGAGGAAAGCCACAGATTAGCCTCGTAGAAAGGACTGAGTCATGAATTCCAACAGGTGTCCCACTACCCAGCCCTACTTGAGGGTAATTCATAATACGATACTGGGTAACCCACTGCCCAACCCTGCTGGAGGGTAAACCATAATATGATATCTGGTGAGCCACTGCCCAACCTTGCTGGAGGGTAAACCATAATACACCACCAGGAGACCCACTTCCCATCCCTGCTGGAGGGTAAACCTGGAATACGATATCGGGTGACCCACTACCCAACCCTACTGGAGGATAAACCAGAACAAGTCGACAGGTGGCCCACTGCCCAGCCTTGCTGGAGGGTAGACCTGGAAAAAGTCGATGGGTGACCCACTGCCCAGCTCTGCTGGAGGGTAAACCAGGAACAAGTCTATGGGCGACCCACTGCCTAGCCCTGGTGGAGGGTAGACCCTCAAGAGTCGACGGGTGACCCACTGCCTAGTCTCTACTATAGGTTAAACCCTGAATAAGTTGACAGGCGACCCACTACCCAGCCCTACTGGAGGGTAGACCTGAAATTGCTCTGGAAATCTCTAATGGATGCTATAAAACTGGCCAACCGATCATGGAGTGCATATCATGCAACCATCGGGCTCCAAAACAAGTCCCGGGAAAAGCACTCAACCCTGCTGATATAAACCATCATGCAGAGAGCCGGGGGAAATACTCAACTACGCTGGTCAACAAACGGGAACCAAGGGACCCTCTACGTCGTGAGAGGTCAAAGGTATGCAAAGCAGAACACGACACGCACTTGAGGACCACACGAAATGTGGCCCCAAGTCAACCCCAATCGAGCACACAAACTTTCTCAGGTACGAACAACCACATGTAACTCCAAGCATTCCCGTATACTCCCAGAGTATACCACGTCTCCATCCCTTAGGCTATCGTGCACACGGCACCCAACGTCAAACCGAAGGCATGATATAACATCTCCAAATTTCCTCCTCAATGACTGGGGCATGACCCACCACATCTATTCAAGCATTACTTCACTCACATGGGAGTGCATGTGATCACACACCAAGGGACTGCTACAAACTCAGTAGAAGACCCCCCCCCCCAGGGCACCTTCACATTTCCACATTTAATAAGATCGCGTATAATGCTCCGCACAACCAAACGTATCACACCGTTGTAATCCTCATGGAAAAACATACGAGATCGACTACTTACTCGTCCCAAACGGATATCCGACGGAAAAGTTGCCAACATCACCTCATGCCCGAACGACGTCCAATGCTCCAGAGCCTCGGCCCTGAAAACAGTCAGGCGCAACAAACCATTGCGATCCACTCAGGAAAACAAATGGGATTGACTACTCAATCGCCGAAAATGGACACCTGGTGAAAAAGGTAATATTCACCGTAGCCAGGTCGGGTGGGTCCCACACCACGTCCCCCAAAAAGGTCGGGCGAACTGCGCCATCAGAATGCTCTCAGAAAATCACGTCAAATTGAATGCATACTTGTGTGGAATTGGTATCCGGAGAAAAAGATGCATTCTGGCTTACCGCGCACGAGTGGTACCACGCAGGACCCGCACCCTGGTCCCGAAGCGCTACCAACGGGTCGCACCGTTGCGATCATCTCGAAAATGCACACAAGATGGACTATTCACTTGTCCAAAATGGTCGCCCGGTGATAAAGATGGAAAATCAACATCAACGCCCAAACGACCCCCATGGCCCCCGCACCATCGTGTCGAAATAGAGAGGGCAGTTGCACCATTGCAATCCCCTCAGAAAAACATCCAGAATCGACAGCTTGCACGCCCCGAATGGACGCCCGATGAGAAAGTCGTGCAACGCTGCACGCAGCTCGAAAGACTGGTCATGGGGCCCACACCTCAACATCGGTCTCAATGCCAGAATACACCTTGGAAAGCACCTCCTTGGTTCCAGGGTTCCAATGCCACTGACAGTGCTCAAAATGGACGGCGGACGCGTCCGCGCCATCCAAAACAAATTCCCCTGGAAAAACGACAAACCACTTAAAGACGTGTCGCGCCTCCGAGGCCCCTCATTTTGGGAATTAAAAATTCCCAAAACCATCTAAAAAATATATCCTCATTGTTAGGTCTGTGCCGCCGTAGACGGCACACAAAACGGACAACCGTTGCGAAAATGACGGGTGTCTGAAGTCGGAGGGGCGAACTCCTCCCCGTTGGACAGGACCGGCCGGGTCCGGCCGGTCCGACCTGTCTGGACCGGTCCGCGCTGGCCGGCCCACGGCTCACCCGTGTGGCCCGGCTGTGGACTCTAAGTCCACGCCATGTCGACCGGCCATGAGGCCGGTCGCGGTCCTCCACGGCAACCCGCCGACCGCGGGTCTCTATCGCCACGCTGGGTCAGGCGGTGCGACCCCGCCTCACCGTCGCGCCTGCCTGCGCCGACGGGGCCCCTCGCTCCTCGCCCGCAGCCGGAGCCAGCCTTCGTAGTGCCTCGGCCTGCCGCCACATCACCCGCCTGAAGCCGCCCGCGTCTTCCACCGGAGCCACCGCCTGAAGCTTCCCTCGTCCGCCGGAGCTCGCCGGACCGCCCTGCCGACCGCCAGAAACACCTCAAAACCCGCAAACTTCGATGAGTGTTTGTGGGGTCCTCAGAACTCGGCTTTACGAACCGAAACAAGAAATTTAAAGAGAAAAAACTCTACTACGCATTCATGTGGTTCATTCAAAAATCCAACAACAATTCGAGCATATAATTTAGGTTCAATGGAGGTGCAGGAAAGAAAAAAACGCTATAAGACCCTACCTCGTGGGCATTGCCCGGAGCTTCACCGTCGAACGACCGCCTTTCCGGTGCTTCCTTTCCGGAGTGGAGGGGGAGAGGGAGGGCTTCCTCCTGCTGCTGTCTAGGTGGGGATGAAGAAGAGGGAGGGGGTGTCTCAAACGTTTAAATAGAAAACTCTTAACCACCAGCCCATCGGCCCGAGCCCGAACTCTTGATGGGGTCAGGATTAAGCCTCCCCTGGGCTAAAAACCATGCTCCGAATACAACGGTAGTCTCGAAATTTTAATCCAAGACCCCGTTCAAAAGTTATAAAACTGAACGTCCGAGGCTACCAAATTACGAAAACGCCCCTGGGGCCATTTTTCACGGACGGCCCACGCCCACAAAACTTATACCCCTCCTTGGGTGAAAGGCATGCTCTGAACTCAACGGTGCCCTCAGTTTTCCAATCTGAGCCACCGGTTTTGAGATACTGGAGTTTCACCGTTAAACGAATAAATTTATTAATTAATTTATCCATTTAACGTTTCAGAAGCGGGCGAGGGATCCAAACGTCCCGTGCCGACACGCTTTATGTCGTTCCTAGGGTGAAAACCCCATTCCGGACTCATCCGTATACTCGGATCTCTGATCTAAAGAACCATTTGACAGTTATCCCATTAATTTTGTGTTTCCAGTGTGAACGCACTGAAAATTTAATTCCTGCCTCTCTGGGGCTCAGAATCGCACACCGTCAGAAGGCGCTGCTCTGGAATATCATCAAGAATATTCCATAGTCTTTAAAAGTATAAACTGGGTTCTTACATCATTCCCTCTTTCAAGGTTTTTGTCCCCGAAAATCATAACTAGGGATCAACACATGGTACTAAGCCCACACCCCGCTCTTTCATACCCATTAGAAGTCTCACACAGCTTTGCGCCACCGCACACAACCCAAAGGATTTGATATGTTCACGCGAGGTCCGCCCTCGCCGATGACGTGCATAGGATCACACGCACATCTCTTCAGGTAAACCGCGCGAGAGACGTCGTGCACCCACCCCAAACCTTGGGGTTAGGGAAAGGCAGTAGGGAACCTCACCATCCCTTTACACGTTCTCAAATGGCCCGAAGGATCTCGTGGGTATCTCACCTCCCCAACCAAACCTCCATGTTACACGTCGCGAATGGAATCACCACCCGCACCTGGAACAAGACCCGATGATTCCATCCTTCAGAATATCCATATGGTGAAAGACCCAAGGATATCTAGTCACGCAAGATTTCACATTCGTTGTTTTTTAACCAAGACTCTCTTACACGCTCGAAAAGTGATGGAGTCAACACCATTGACTAAAGAGAAAGGTCCCATGCCTTTTTCCTTACCAACATAGGGTTACACCCGACGCCCTGTGTCACCCTGGTAACACCTCAAGCAAGGAGCATGGAGGATATAATTCCTCACAAAGAGTCTAAAAATTCTACTGAAAAAGTAGAAAAGCTGTTGAGTGTACCTATTATCACCTCATGCTCTGCAGGATCGTAGACACCCAAAGCTCACAGCTATTTGTGGTCCCAACTGTCGTCTCTCGGGGCCTGACGTGGACCACCTAGTGGTGATGAGAAGACCTCGTAATGTCTCCCCTCACTACCAGCTCCTCCCGCTCCTCTGCTAGAACCACCTCTCTGGGTACTACCCCGATCACGGCGCTACCTCCGTCATGGTGGTGCACCTGCTGCCTGTCCGAAGCTCTCCGCCTGCCTGGTCGGGCAGTCCCGTGCATGGTGACCTCACTTTTCATGAGCATGGCACTGACTCTCTCCAGCTACACTGGTGCCCTCCGGCGCCACTGTGGTGTACGACCACACCCCTGAGCCTGGTTGTCAAAAATCCACATGTGTCGAGGTTCTGCTTGCCGACGACCACTAGCTGCGGTAGACGTCTCGGCTCCTACGTGCCTGCTGCCACCACCAACTCTAAAACATGACAGGAAGCCCTCTGCCACCAGCTCCTTCTCTAGAATGCCGGTATATGTGGAAATTCCCAATGGTAATATGATAACACGAATCTCTCGGAAGAGACCCTGCTCAAACTTCAGTGCTCAGATGTTGTCGTCACGGACCAAGTCCGGGTAAAAGCGTGCACGGTCTGCAAAACTTGCCATGCACTCAGCCACCATCATCCATCCCAGCTAAAACTTCAGGAGTTCCTGAATCCGAAAGGAGCGCTAGCAGGAGGGGAAAAAACTAATCATGGAACAACAACTGAAAGTTCCCCCACGAAAGTGACGACTCATCAAGAAACTGGGTCACCAGACTCCACCAATGCCAATATGCTCCACAAAAAGGGCTGGTTGCCAAAGACACTCTCTGATCTGTCAGCGTCTGCACAATCCTGAAAAGGAAAACCACTGTCTCGAGCCATGCCTCTTCTGCCTGAGGGTCTGGCTCAGCATTGAACCTCAGTGGTCTCTACCACTGGAACTCATAGAGTGTGCTCAACCTGCGCTCTAGCTCAGCCTGCTCTACTGAAACTACCTGCTACTCAACAGGTGTGGGTGCTGCTACCGGCCCACCCGAAGATAGGGGCTGTCATGATGGGTCATGGACTGTGGCCTCGTAGCTCACATGGTCATCATCACAATCCAAAGACAGTATCATGGCAGACTGTCTTCACGGAGACATCCTGAATATCATCAAGGAGTGTCGCGGTCAGAGAAGAATATATGTATATACCAATAACCACAACGATGGATGGGAAGCTGACTCAAGAAGGACGGTCAAGACTCAATCCTATGTGATGCGCAAAAAAAATTTATTCCCCTACAACAACTATCTCATCATGCTGAGTCGACAAGCGGGTTATCAGGGTCCTGGTGAATGGATACGTCGGCCGCCGCACCATCACTGGACTCCCTGGCCTGAGAGCAGCTCTCGAGACATGTTAACACTATTTCCCTAAATCCCAACCAATTAATTTTATTGTAGGGACGTCCAAACAACGTCCAAAGGAACGAACCACCTCTGATACCACTTTTTCACGGCCCAACCTTACCCGGGCTCAAGCTGAAACTACCCCAAGCCCGCCTCCATAGGCCAGGGGCTGGGGACCAGCGCCGAAGGCACAATAACTCGGGGTGGCCTTTGCCTAAGTACATGTACACACACACACACGCATCCCACTCAATGAAAAAGTTCAGATTAAAAGAAAGAATAAGCAGAGTAAAAAAGAACAACTGCTATATATACCACAAATGTGCATCGTCCTCTAAACATCCCAAGTAAAGTGGTGAAAAGGAAAAAAGGAAAAAACATGTGCCCAACCAGGAAAGATTCCACAACCCAGCAACAGGTAATCAATAATAAAAAGGTGATGGGTCTCCCACCTGGAACCCGACTACGACCACCGCACGTGGTCTAAGCTCCTGAACTCCTATGCTCCTCTGAAATCACGCCCATCCTGTCTGTTGTCTGCAAGGTCACACCAAGTGCAGGCAAAGCTGAAGCAGGGGTGAGTATAAAAATACTCAGTAGAATACCCCGAAGGCTCGAGGGAGAAAAAAAGGAGGTACTCAATGGTGAGCAGTAGAACGAACAAGAAAAGTAAAGGAGTACAACTGAGAGTGCAGTAAAGAGTCCAGCTCAACCCAACAAGAGGAAATAAGGTAGACTCATCCAGATGCAAGGAGCTGGAAATGGTGAGAAGATGAACTTCTTGTCGAGTATTTGCTACCTATAGCAGGAGTGTAGAATCTCCCAACCATGAGAAGCTAGACACAGAAAGCCCGTGGCATACCTCGCGCGTCTTCGCCTCTCCTGGAAGGAAAGTAACCAAACCCAAGAAGTGGGTAATAGAACAAGGTATATACATATCCTTATTCTCAATCAAAAAGCCTGAACAATTTTGTAAGGGGATCTCCGTCCCATAGCTCAGCCCGAGAAAACGAGTAGCCAACATTCCCAGAAGTAAACTCCATTGATGCCCAACATCTCGCACATCTGCCCCAAATAGCAAGCCAAGGGGCTCAATCACCACACTTTGACACTATCTGCTCTGGGCAGAACTGACTCGCCCACACGGTTTTAGATCGTGTCAAAAGAACGCGTCTCATTCATGAAAGTGCCCCTTGTACTTGGGAGTTCTAGGGAAAGTCAAACAACACCTCGTCATTGCCCCGCAGTCAAGAGATCTTCTCAAAGTCCAGATCATTCCTTCACTGACCCGTAAAACAAAGGGTCCCGCTCTGATAATCATGGAGGAAAGCCACAGACTAGCCTAGTAGAAAGGACTAAGTCTGGAATTCCAACAGGTGTCCCACTGCCCAGCCCTGCTGGAGGGTAATTCTCAATATGATATCGGGTGACCCACTACCCAGCCCTGCTGGAGGGTAAACCATAATATGATATCCGGTGACCCACTACCCAGCCTTGCTGGAGGGTAAACCATAATACACCATCAGGTGACCCACTGCCTAGCCCTGCTGGAGGGTAAACCTGGAATACGATATCGGGTGACCCATTGCCCAGCCATGATGGAGGGTAAACCAGAACAAGTCGACAGGTGACACACTGCCCAGCCTTGCTGGAGGGTAGACCTAGAGGAAGTCGACAGGTGACCCACTATCGAGCCCTTCTGGAGGGTAAACCCAGAACAAGTCGATGGGCGACCCACTGCCCAACCCTACTGGAGGGTAGACCCTCATGAGTTGATGGGTGACCCACTGCCTAGTCTCTACTAGAGAGTAAACCCTGAACAAGTCGACAGACGACCCACTACCCAGCCCTACTAGAGGGTAGAAATGAAATTGCTCTGGCCATCTATACTGGATGGTACAACACTGGACAACCGATCATGGAGTGGGTATCGTGCAACCACCGGGCTCCGGAACAAGTCAAGGGGAAACCACTCAACCCTGCTGATATAAACCATCATGCACAGAGCCAAGGGAAAAACTCAACCCCGCTGGTCAACAAATGAGAACCAAGGGACCCTCTATGTTGCGAGAGGTCAAAGGTATGCAAAGCAGAACACGACACGCACCAGGGTCCCACATGACATGTGGCCCCAAGTGAACCCCAACCAAGCACACAAACGTTCTCAGGTATGAACAACCACATGTACCTCCAAGCATTCCTGTCTACTCCCGGAGTATACCACATCTCCAGCCCTAAGGCTATCATTCACACGACACCCAACGTCAAAGATAAGGCATGACATAACATCTACAACTTTCCACCTCAACGACTGGGGTATGACTCACCACATCTAATCAAGCATTACATCACTCACACGGGAGTGCACGTGATCACACGCCAAGGGTCCGCTACAAATTCAGTAGAAGAACCCCCCCCCCCCCCGGGGCACCTTCACATTTCCACATTTAATAAGATCGTGTATAAGGATCTACACAACCAAACAGATTGCACCGTTGTAATCCCCGCGGAAAAACATGCGAGATCGACCACAAACTCACCCCAAACGGATATCCGACGGAGAAGTCGCCAACACCGCCTCACGCCCGAACAACGTCCCATGCTCCCGAGCCTCCACCCCGAAAATAGTCGGGAAATCACACCATTGGGATCCCCTTAGAAAAACATGTTGGATTGACTACTCAATCGCCCAAAATGGACACCCGGTGAAAAAGGTACTATTCACCATAGCCAGGTCGGCTGGGTCCCACACCACATCCCCGAAAAAGGCAGGGGGAACTGCGCAATCGTAATGCTCTCAGAAATGCACATCAAATTGACTTCTTACTTGCGTGGAACGAGTATCCGGAGAAAAAGATGCATTCCGGCTTACCGCGCACGAGTGGTACCACGCGGGACCCACACCCTGGTCCAGAAGCACTTCCAATGGGTCACACCGTTGCGATCCTCTCGAAAAAGCACACAAGGTGGTCTTTTAACTTGTCCAAAATGGTTGCTCGGTAATAAAGATTGAATATCAGCGTCGACGCCCAAACAGCCCCTGTGGGCCCCGCACCATCGTGTTGAATTAGAGCGGACGGATTGCACCATTGAAATCCCTTCGGAAAAACATCCAGAATCGACTGCTTGAAAGCCCTGAACGGATGCCCGATGAGAAAGTCGTCCAATGTTGCACGACGCTCGAAACGAGCGTTGGACGCGTCCGCGCCGTCCAAAACAAATTCCCCCGGAAAAACGACAAACCACTTAAATATGTTTCACGCCACTAAGTCCCCTCGTTTCAGAAATTAAAAACACCCAAAACCATCTCAAAAAGACTGCCTCACTGTTAGGTCCGTGCTGCCGCAGACGGTGCGCAAAACGGACACATGTGGCCAAAATGACGGGTTTCTGAAGTCGGAGGGGCGAACTCCTCCCCCTGGACAGGACCGACCGGGTACGGCCCGTCCGACTGGTCAGGACCGGTCCGCGCTGGCCGGCCCACTGCTCAGCCACGTGGCATGGCAGTGGACTTTGACTCCATGTCGCGCCGACCGACCATGAGGCCGGTCGCGGTCCATCACGGAGACCCGTCGACCGCGGGTCTCTGTCGACGCGCAGGGTCGCGCGGTGCGACCCTGCCTCACCGTCGCGCCATCCTGCGCCGACGGTGCCCCGCGCTCCTCGCCTGCAGCCAGAACCTGCTGCCACGGCGCATCGGCCTGCCGCCGCATCGCCCGCCTGAATCTGCCCGTGTCCGCCACTGGAGTCGCCGCCTGAAGCCGCCCGCGTCCGCCGGAGCTCGCCGGACCGCCCTGCCGACCGCCGAAAACACCTCAAAACCCGCAAACATCGGCGGGTGTTTGCGGGGTCCTCGGAACTCGGTATTACAAACCGAAACAAGAAATGGAAAGATAAAAAACTCTACTATGCATTCTTTTGGTTCGTTCGAAAATCCAACAACAATTCGAGCGTATAATTTAGGTTCAAAGGAGGTGTGGGAAAGAAAAAAAATGCAACAAGACCCAACCTCATGTGCGTTGCTCGGAGCATCGTCATCCAACCGCCTCCTTGCCATAGCTACCTCGCCGGAGTGGAGGGGGAGAGGGAGGACTGCCTCCTGCTTCTGTGTAGGTGGGGAAGAAGAAGAGGGAGGGGGTGAGTCAAGCGTTTAAATAGAAAACGATTAACCACCCGCCTGTCGGCCCGAGCCCGAATTCCTGACGGGGTCCGGATTAAGCCTCCCCTAGGCTAAGAACCATGCTCCGAACGCAACGGCGGTCTCAAAATTTAAATCCGAGAACCCATTCAAAAGTTATAAAACTGAACATCCGAGGTTTCCAAATTTCGAAAACACCCCTAGGGCCATTTTTCACAGACGGCCCATGCCCACAAATCTTATACCCCTCCTAGGGTAAACGGTGTGCTCCGAACTCAACGGTGCCCTTGTTTTTCCAATCCGTGACACCATTTAAGAGATACTTGAGTTTCACCATTAAACGAATAAATTTATTAATTAATTTATCCGTTTATCATTCCAGAAGCGGGCGAGGGGTCCAAACGTCCCACGCCGACACACATTATGTCGTTCTTAGGTTAAACACCCCATTCCGGACTCATCCATACACTCAGATATCTGATCTGAAGTACCATTTAGGAGTTATCCCATTTATTTGTAGTTTCCAGTGTGAACGCACTAAAAATTTAATTCCGGCCACTCCGGGGCTTGGAATCGCACGCCGTCTGAAGGCACTGCTCTGGAATATCATCAAGAATATTCAAAAGTCTTTAAAAAACAGGGTTCTTACAAGATGGTTCCTTATGAATCCCTATATGGTAGGTCACATTTTTCACCATTGTGATAGATAATGGTAGGATATACAGTTCTATTAAAACATTTTATTATTTATGAGATATCGGAGTAGGTATAACATATCAAGAAGTGTATGACTATTAATATTTCAGTAAAAAAATAGTATATTTACCATTATTAAGGACCTCTAGATTTAACGATTGAGGATTTTATATTCTTGTGTGTTTCTTCTAGGTTGAGGTATTAATAGATATTATGATATGGGAAGATAACACCGAGGTTTATTGAACCCTTTGAGATTTTTAGATACCCTACTCAATATCCTATTAGGGGTAGTTTCAAAAATGGTACCAATCCATGCATGATGTTTAGATACACTACTCAATATCCTAAGTTAGAAGTTTGTTGTTTTTACTGTTGGGGGAGTACATTTACAAGTAAAAATTTGAGAGTTCGCCTATTTTAAATGCATATCTGTAAAAAAAAATTATAGAATAATTTGGTGAATTAAATCACAAAACCAAATTTTACAGTGAAAACCATTCTTATGTCATAAGTGGCTCAGGTAAAACCATTAATGTGGAATTCATGGAATAAATTATCTATTTAGATAGTAAATTCATTAAGGACAGTATTAATGGATGGGAATTTAGTGAGTAAATTTCCAATTAACTAAATAAATACCCTATATGAATCGAATAGGGAAATAGAGAGTGTTTTTTCCATATAAGCCTTTAACTCCACTTATCCCTTTCAATTTCAATTTGCATGCAGACTATAATCTTTTGAATGATCTCCTCTATCAAAATAATTTTTAAATAATCTCTTTCACTTGATGACTGATTCGTGTGTCAATACTCATGTCTGAACCGTATTGGTATACCTTACACTCCACTACTATATTTTATTGATTTATCTCAACATGTTTGATTTTATATCTGTGAGATAAAATATTCCCCCCTTTAAAGGTAATTTTTCTGTTTCTTTTATTTCGACATTCATACAAGAATAAAATACTAATATAAGATGTGATGTCCAAACCAAGCTATGGTAGGTTGATGATCCCCATTCCCTTAAAAGTATTTATTTTTATAGTCAATGCCTATGTCCCATGAATTATACGTTTTGTGAGACACTTTGAAAATGTTATATTGGCATAATAAAATTTTTAAAACCTATAAAGGGTAGTCCTTTCACCCTAAATTACATCATCAGAGGTTGTTTACCTTTATGTGGTCCACCCCTTATGGTCTCTCGCATTAACGGTCATTAAATGGTATACCTTGATTTTAATTAAAACACCTATTAAGGTGTGTTTCCCTAAATTTGTAAATGAAATGGTTAAAAGGAATTTAATAAAATGGAATGAATCATTTCTAGGGCTCTAAATCCTTCAGTATGAAATTTAACCACCATCTTATGTTTTTCTAATTGCTTATCCAAATAAATTTATTAATTTATATATATGAATAGTGAATGGTATGATCATATCACATAGCCCTATTTAGTTATGAAATTTGATAATGGATATTATTATCAGCATGAATGTTTGATGCGTAATTATATCATTCCTGATTATGTTTGAATACCCTTAAGTGTCTTAAAGGTGAATCATTCCCTAAGTGATAAATAGAATCCCATTGTAGTTATCCATGGATAGGATCATGTTACACAAATTATTAAATAATGTTCTTTCCATGTGAATGTACACAAATGGATTCAGTGTTTGTTTTAGATTTTGAATTCCCTTGCTTCACACCCAGTGATCACCAGTATTTCTAGAAATTAAATAAATTGTATGCATTAGATGATTTAACTTGGATTCATGATTATATTACAATCCTTCATGGACAATTTTGTTTTCTAATTTCATTTTTATCATTGAGGCTATTGGACGTAATCCTGGGGCCCAAGAGGCATATTCTTCATTTGGGTGAACATCCAAGGGAACACCCATATAGAATTGATATATTAATAAATCTTAAATTACATGGAATCTTTTAAAAAATCTTATTAATATCATTATTCAGGGATTTTGTGGTACTGTTCCCTGGGTCCCGACAATGTAGATATAAATTCCTAATTTAACTATTCATGCAAATTCTAGATTAGGATGATGTAGGTAGTGTTGTATGGGTGTCACATGAGTGACAAAAATCTATTTGGTTTCATTATTTATTGATTTAATGTGAATATTAACTTTATAGTACTCACTGTATATATATAGACTGGATAGTGTTGGACACCATTGGTGTTCGATTACTTATTTTTAGTCACACCTCATTTCGCTTACTTATTGGTACTCGGATAGACCTAATAGATGTTGGTAAGGAAAAAGGGATGTGGCTAGCTATGAATTCTTGATTTTTTGTACTTGGATGGATTACAAGAGAAGAGGACTAAGCAGATTCTTGTGTTTTTATTGGATATAAATTTGTTCATTTTGATTACTTTTATATAGAATGTTTTCTATGAATGCTTCTCTATTTCCCTATGTTTCCTTTTTATATATCATAAAAATATGATATAATTTTATATAAGATAGTGGAAGTGGTAATTCATATTTCATATACATGCCTAATTTTTATATCTATATGATTCATGTTTCAACTATATATTACATCGCTTTATCTATTTTATTACATTGTATATCACCCTTATTTTCATCTTGGTAAAGAGGGTATAGTCTCTACATTGTACAATTATAGACCCTCACTGCTAGTTAGTGGCCTCTAGCATATGGGGTTACATGCTTTAGGCCATGTGGACAACAGGGTTTAGATATTTATGAGTGAACTGGGTTTTGGATGTTATAGTATATATGATAATGAATATATATTTAAGAGACAATGAATAGAAATTATTAATGATTTAGGTATATTTAAACTATAAAATCATTTTAATGTAAAATGTTATGTTCTTTATTAATATTTATATTTTAATTATTAAATTTATTTTATAATACTTCTTATTTTAGGCAAGATCATAATAAAAATTAATAGATTATACTACAGAGAATACTAGTACAGATGAGATAGTCATTAATACTAATTCAATGATTCATCCTACAAACATTCCACATTATTCTCTAGGCATTCATTTATTATTACCTTGAATCATGTCACCTCATAAACCAGAAGGTAATATTATGATTATTCCTTATATTTTTTTACATCCCCTCATTTGTTTATATCTCATTCCACCCACACCCACCCAGGATGAATGTACCCAGAATCCCATCCCACACTACTATCATTTACTATGTTCAATTGAATAGGTCATTGATCTTCCTTATATCCCACCATAATATTTATATCCACTATAATATTTATTAGGATGTGCTCATCGTTTTCTACCTCAATCATCAGATCTACCATCCCTAACTATATAGATAAATCCTGTCATTGATTTCCCACATCCCATAGAGGATATTATCATCCTCTATAAATATAACTCTAAGGGACATAGTATCCCCCATATTCTATTATTTGGTTAAACATTAATGATAGTGATTAATGAAATAAAAATGTGCATTATTTTTGGTTAATAATTATATGATTCTCATGATTAGTTTTATCCTCAACTAGAAATTGAGGATACAAAAAATGAGAGAGGTTAAGAATCGACCCACATATATTATAGTTCAGTACTATTACAATGGAACTATCGCCAGGAAAATTGTATGGAATGAATATGATTTATGGGAAAACATTCTTAACACAACAATATTAATATGGTTTAAAGAATATGTTGGAGGGACGCTGGAAAAAAATGATGAAAAATATTTAGGTATATAATTAGGTAATTAATATTCGTAAACTTATATTTATAATTATGAAAAATATTATATTAAAACATATTTTTCCAATCTAGATTTTATATAATTTTCTTTATGAAAAAATTTGAGCGGAATAAGGATAATGGAGTTGGGTGAAATGTAGTGAAAAATAAAATTTGGAAAGAATAATAGATTGCAAAAAATGTTTATATGAAGCCTAAATAAATACTTATCACTCTCAATATGCCAATTTCACATCATAGAGTGATAATTAGGTATTGTAAGAGTCCAATGTTTAATATCATTGTTAATTTTCTAAAATTATTTTATATTTTTTGAAAAAATATTTTAAAATTTTAGAATATTTTTTGTTGTTGACATTAATGAAATTCTATGATATTTTATTTTTTAAAATAAATCCTATGAAAATAAAATAAAAAATATTTAATTGTAAATCCTTCACACTCTTGAAACACTTATCCCTTAGATAATGAGAATGAACATATAATTTAATTTAAATACCAAGAAATTCAATATAAATTTTCTTTTAAATTATTTGGGATTATTGCGTGTCTACGAAGATTTACAGGGCTTGATTTCCAGGACCAGTGTTCCCAAAACAAAATTTTGAACAATGTTTTATGGTACGTTCAGTAAATGTGGATGATGTAATATCTATCTTTTGAACTAGAGATTGTAATTGAAATCTGAGGGCAATGTTGAATCTGCAACACCAGGATTCTCTTAATGGAGGTTTATATTGGAGCATCATAGGTTGGGTGAAAAAGATAGTTTTACATCTTTTTAAATAATAATATTATAACATAAAAATGTTATTTTATTTTTCTTCTAATTGTTGATAAACAGTGGTGAGACCATAGAGTTTTCAATCCATTTAATGGCTTGAATCTTCTGTTTTATAACCACTTCATTGAGAGTTAAGAGCTTCATTCATTAATGAAACACATTAATCTTTTATTGTGTTAATGAGGCTTGGATTTTGATTTTTTACACAGAAGTGAAGAAACTCTAACAAAGTACAACGGCGTCTTCCACCAATAAATAATGGAGGCGTGGAAAGCGACTTTGGAGGAATCGATCTGGGATCGACAAATACTGACGACTTCATTATCCTTTCAAAACTACGACATCTCCTCCGAATATGAGGTAGGGGTTATTTATGTTTATATTCAAGAGAATTTGTTTCTTTCCCACATTATTGAAAATCAAGAATAACCACAGAAGTGTTGAATGGGTTTAAATTTATTTTAATTATATAATTATTAACTAATTGATTCGATGCTAATGCGGAGGGCATGGGCCAAACAAACAAGGCTCAGACCCTTGACCACTTCATTTTTGTCCCGTTATTCATCAGAAAATGTTTAACATGATGGAAACATTAATCTGGGAGACACACAGTGACGACAGAAACCCGAGAGGCCTATAGTGGTTGACAGGGGTGGCAGGCCCTCAGTCCGCCACGTTGGAGAAAGGTGGCGCCCCATCATGCGCTGCGGTGAGGAGGCCACCACTTCGAAGCCGTGGCAGAGGCAATTGGGACCCGCGCCCCGTTGGTCCTGCTGATATAGAGGCTGCGCCACATGGCTCCTCCATTGTAGAAAAATGAACGTACCCTTGGTCCCTTCGGGAGGGGGAAATCCCAATGCAGGCCACCTAGATAGGTGTCGCTCTAGCCAGAGGGCCGGACCGCCCGGTGGGTTGTGCCTAACCGAGGGGGGTCGGGCCTGTCCGCGGACCAGCTTGCCAAACCCGTTGTGGCTCAACCCACTCTGGTCATCCATCTAGTTTGATCCAAACCAGGTCGTCTTGGGCAGAACTATGTCGGGTCGGGCCACTTCGGGTTGGGCATGGCCCAGAACATTTTCAGCACATATATGATTAAATGATTGTATCTAACAAACCAGAAGTCCATTTTATGAACTATCTATGGTGATGGAATCCTCGGAATGAGATGGACCATTTTTATACTTCACCCGAGTTTTGAAGAATGTTAGAGTGTGGCTGGGGTTGATCAAACCCAAATAAAATCGGTCCCTCGACACTAAAACTCATATAACTCACTGACTAGGCATCTGATTGACGAACCGTCTGTCGCGTTGGGACCTTTACGACATGGCGGTATTTTGGGTTACACCTATGTAAAACATATTGGCTGTTGAGGTAAGAATGATATCTTGAGGAGCGACTATTATAGAACTCTATCCCACCGGGTGCAGATAATCCAGTTGTTGGTTGACAATTGAGTAACAACCATATGTGGTTTAGCATCATAGTGCCCATGTGTGGATCATAATCAGAGAGACCCTCTGTAGATCAGCATCATAGCTACTTTGTGTGGATCAACATTATATAGAATCTCTGTGGATCAGCTTCATAGTGACCCTCTGTGGATCAACATCATATAGACCCTCTATGGATAATCATCATAGAAACACTATGTGGATCAACATTCTACTGACCTAGTGTAGATCAGTAGTGTGTGTCCCGATGAGGACCAGCCTTAGAGCAGTTTATCATCGATCATCTACATATGACCCTATGTGGATAGAAAATGGAAAAAATCCTTCGTGGTTTAATTGTGGAAACATACCAATGGATTAAAATGATAGAGTTTATGACTAATCACCTTTATTTCTAAACTCTAAGTTGTATACCATGTTTGAGTTGAGTCATCTTATTTGTTCTTTGGGATTGAGATCATGTTATATGGTTTTCCTTTGTGAAATTCTAAGATCCCTCCAGGGGTCTCGGGGTCCCTACTGGGTATTGTTATAATCACACCTTCATGGGATATCCCCACACCTTGTTGTGTCTTGTCCAGATGACGAACATCTTGGATGAGACGTTGGTGAGCCAAGAATAGGCAGTACACGGAGGTGACTGGTTGACATGGAGAGCATCAGAGATGAGTTTTACCTAGTCTTTAGGTAGGACCCTTGGCGCACGATCTCAGGATTTGTTTTCTATTGTACTTTTATCTTTTCAATTGGGCTTGTATTCCAACCCCTTTACTTTCAGTACACACTTTTACTACTACATTTTTACTATGTGGTTGGAATCTTATCGTGTTCTTGGTTTGTGTGTTTTCCAGTTCAAAGGAAATTCCTTCCCATTTTTGGGGTATGCATTTCTGGTTCTATTCAATAGCCCCTTGCCTATTGAAGGTGGTCTTGGGTTAGTCACATCATGGGCCCCGAGGGATGGGTCATGACTAAAGTGTCTCAGAGGAGTCGGTTCTACTAATGAACAAGGAATCTGATCGTTCCAATGGAGTAATAGTGTTAAGTGTTTTGTGGGTGATTTCAAGTTCAGGGAGTCTAGTTTTGGTATGGTGACCGACATGTCCAAACACCAGGACCCTGAATTCTGATTTCCATCTCAGTGCACAAAAACACTAATGTCGTGTGTTTTGTAAATGTTTTACATTTTATCGCTTGGAGTTATCTCAACTGATATAACTTATTGACCCTGGTGAACCTGTTTCTTTTTAAGATTCCTTCTCATAGACACCCATCCATGATTCCAGAGAGAGTTTATGATGACATCCCCCCGAGCAATGAGGATTCGGTATAGAGACCAGTTGTAGAGATAGCACCTTCAGGTGGTGCACCAGAAACACCACCTCCCGTTGGGAAGCAGTTTCCAATAGCCCCCTAGCAGATGGTGCACATAGACTAAGCATGTTTCATGAGTTTCAGCAACTGAGGTCTCAATGTATTCATGGTGAGATAGATCCCCAGGTAGTTGAGGACGGTTTGGTGGTTGTGGCACAGGTTTTTCACCTAGTTGGGACCTAATTAGAGTAGATGATGATCATATCTACTTTCCTCTTATAGGGAACAACATGGAGATGGTGGAGCCTGATGCTCCAGTTATGCGATGAGGCGACCCTCACCAAGATTTACTTCAAGAGAATCTTTGGGGTGGATTTTGTTTTAGAGACACTACACTCTATGCGTATTCAAGTGCTCCTATATTTACACCAGAGCAGCCTGATAGTAGCCTAGTGCGTGGAAAGATTCAATGACATATCACGCTACTCCACCGACATGGTACGAGACCGTTTCTTTAGGGCCCAAAACATTGAGTAGGATCTCTAGTGGGATATTAGAGCATTGATGATATCACTCAATATCCTGACAAAGGTTGGAGTGCTCAAGAAAGCATTATTGTTGGATATCTTCTTACTTGAGAAGGCACCGATAGTGAGAGCTACCGAAGGAAAATAGGTAGCACAGTCATCTACAGCGGGTAGTAGGTAGAAGGCCTAGAGGTCCAATTGGGCCATAACTTCTATAGGAAATACCTAGGACATAGGGTCGAAGGTGAGGAGCTTACGAGGGAGAGCAGTCCAGTAGAGAAGAAGATCATGCTTTACATGCGGCTAGTAGGGTTACATGGTTTGTTGCTTCCCAAACCATTATACTGATGATCAGTAGATGGTCAAGGGAAAACTTAGGTAGGGGTAGTGATTCATGAAAGGTGGTCCATTGGGAAGTATACTTGGAAAAGAAGCATGCCATGTTGTAGGCGGTTGGTGGAAATTTGAGGTTCTACCACCACCACCTCCAGGTTGCCCACTCCGACCTCAGGGAGCAGGCAGACATGGACTAGCATAGCTTTAGGTAGCTGAGGCCTATGACCAATGTGCTCCAGATATGATTTGAGGTATGATCTATGTCAACTCCACCCTAGCTACAGTACTTATAGACACAAGTTCTAGTCACACTTTCGTTGTTTTGGATCTGGTTTGGAGCTCAGATATTCTGATAAACCCATTTGTTTTAGACTTATGATTAGAGACTCCTATTGGAGAGGATTCACTGATTACGTATTGGTGTTGAAATTGTGAGCTTACTCTACGATGCAAGATATTTGGTTGGGATCTATTAGTAGCAATGTGGTGGTATTATGATGTCATCTTGGGTATGGATTGGTTATCTACAGTCCATGCTCAGATTGACTATCTTAAAATCAATGTGTATTGTGTTCTCAAGGATTGTATTAGGTTTTCCTTCACAGGTGAGAAGGGATCCTTTTCATCACATGGTGGACTTTCTTAGAGGAGGGTGCAGCCAATCACTCATCAGTTTGATAGCCTTTCCCTCAGAGTAGTTTACATTATGAGTCTGAGCTATCCTATAGTGGTGGACCAGTATGCTAATTTTGTTCCTGATGAGGTTCCGGGACAACCCCCTCATATAGAGGTAGACTTCCACATCGACCTGTACCCTGGGATGAAACCAATCTCCACTCTAGCATATCAGATGGCTATCATGATGCTTCATGAGTTACGGGTACTATCTAAGGACTTGTAGAGGAAGGGGTTCATAAGCCCAGTGTTTCTACATGAGAATCAATGAATTTGTTTTCCAAGAAGGCAGCTGGGAGTCTGAGCCTTTTATTAGACTGTAGATTCCTGGACCCGATGACCATGAAGAACATGTATCAACTCTCAAGGGTTAATGATCTCTTCGACCAGCTGAAGGGAGATCGATGGTTTTCAAAGATATAGCTCAGATCAGGTTACCATTAGAATAGGTTAGAAGATGAGGATGTACTGATGACGGCCTTCAGATACCTGTATGGCCACTATGAATTTCTTTTCATCCCTTTAGGTGTGACCAACTCCCCAACAGTGTTCATGGGACTCATTAATAGGATCTTACATTCTTACCACGATCACATCGTGGTGGTCTTCATTGATGATATCTTTATATACTCAGTGTTGGAGGAGGAGCATGCCACTCACCTACAGATAGTTGTGGATACACTCAAAGAGAACTAAATTTATGGAAATCTCTCAATGTTCCAGTTCTGGATATTTGAAGTCCACATCCTAGGCATGTTATCTCAGATGCTAGAATTGTTGTGGATCTGGTGAAGATAGAGGCAGTGCTTTCATGGAGCCCCCCAAGAGTGTGACGGAGGTTCAATGTTTCCTAGGATTTTTTGGGTACTACCATAGATTCGTACCTGACTTTCCCAAAGTTGATACACCTTTTTTTCATTAGAAAAGAATGGATATCCCTTTGGGTGGATGGAGAGATGCCAGCTGAGTTTTCAGGAGGCGAGGTAGAGACTAATGAGTGCCCACATCTTGAGGCTACTAGAAGAGGTCGTTTGGTATGTACTTTACTATGACGCATTAGGGACCATACTAGGTTGTGTCTTGATGCAGGAGCGAGCGGTGATTTCTTAAGACTCACAGCAGTTAAGACAACATGAGAAGAACTGCACTACCCATGACGTAGAGTTAGTAGTATTGGTCTTTGTCTTGATGATATGGCAACACTACTAGATAGGAGAACGTTTTACACTTTACTCCAATCACAAGATTCTCAAGTATATATTCTCACTGAAGGAGTAGATACTAAGACTGCGACAATGGTTAGAGTTCTTCCAGGACTACCACATTGAAATAGTCTACACTCTTGGGAAGGGGAACGTAATAGCAGAAACACTCACCAGGCGGTCTAGTATGTAGTTGCTGAGTGAGGCGACAAGGAAGCTTGACACGTTGCAGTTATCCTTCATGGATAGTGATGTAGAAGAATAACTCTAGTCTATGAAAGTAAATCCCCCACTCCTTCAGCAATTTCGGGAGGGACATCTTTGGAATGATGACAGTGAGGATCGACGTGATTAGATATCCTTAGGACATGCTCTTGATGTATTTTCTAAAGGTGGCGAGCACGTTATCTCTTTTATAGGACACACCATGGTATTAGGGATGCCATGGGAGGAGGTGATAAGAGAGTTCCATACAATCCCTTTGCAGGTACATCCGGGTGTGGTGAAGATATACCAGGACCTCTGGTATCAGTACTGGTGGCCAGCGATAAAGAAAGTGATGGTGAAGTTTGTCTCAAGATGCCTCACTTGTGAGCAAGTGAACGTCGGGCATCCGGTATGAGAAATAATAACTCAGTCACTTGAGGTTCCATAGTGGTAGTGTGATGGTATATCCATATAAATTGTGATAGGGATTCCATGTACATACAGGGGCCAAGATTTCATCTGGGTGATCATTGACCGACTCACCAAGTCGTCCCACCTCTACCCATCCGAGATCAGCGATTAGTGGAGAGCTTGGGATGTATCTACCTAAAATAGACTGTACGACTTTATGGGGTTCCATCGACGATTATCTTAGATCGTTACAATCGTTTTTCATCCTTTTTATGGAAGGGACTACATGAGGAATTCGGGACACAACTATGTTTGAGCACATCCTTCCATCCTCAGAGAAGTGGTAAGAGAGAGCAGACCATACTCACACTTGGGGACATGCTTCATGATTATGTCCTTGATTTTTTCAACATTTTTGCGGACCACCTTCCACTGGAATAGTTCACTTCTAACAATATTTATAACTTCACCATCAGCATGGATCCATTTGATGCCTAGTACGGGCAACCTTGAAGGTCACCAATATGCTTGAATGACCCAAGAGAGTTTGCAATTATTGGTACAAAGTTGGTGTGGGATACCACTGCAAAGGTGAGGATCATCGAAGAGTAGTCGAAGACAAAACAGAGCTATAAGAAGTCTTATTCCAATAATAAATAGGACCCTTGGAGTTTTAGGATGGGGTCAATGTATTCTTATGGGTCTCAACCCAATGTGGATTTCAAGGGTTTGGTCGGGGTGGCATGAAATCTCTAAGGTTCATCGAACCATTCCAGATCCTCAGAAGAGTAGGTGTGGTGGCATACCATCTTTCCCATCCCCCAGATATGCATCAGTTGCATAATGTTTTCTATGTGTCGCAGTTAAAGAGGTACGTGCATGATCCATCGCACGTTATCAACTTGGGAGAGCTGGACATCGATGATTGGGTGAAGTTTGCGGGGTTACCGGTGGAGATAGGGGATTGAAAGAAGTGGGTACTTCATGGATGGTTGATTCCTCTAGTTTGAGTTTGTTGGATGTATGGGAGTCTTTAGGAAAACACATGGGAGATGGAGGGAAATATGTGTGCTCAGTACCCCCATTCGTTCCCCTAGTTTTATTGTAGCTTTTAGGGATAAAAAAACCTAATGTGGGGAGAAAGTAAAGACCTATAAATTCTATATATATATTTTTAATTATTTGGGATTATTAAGTGTTTGTGAAAATTGAAGGTGCTTGATTGCAAGGCCCGGTGTGACAAAAATAGAATTTTGAACTCTTTTTTAAGGTATGTTATGTAAACACATGAGTGAGAATTTCTATCTTCTGAACCAGTGATCAAAATTGAAATCCAAGGGAACCATTGAATCCACATCATTGGGATTTCCTTAAGGTAGGATTAACTTTGACCATAGTAGGTAAGGTGAAAAAGTTAGTTTTAAATATTTTTGAAGAATAATAAAATAATCAAAAAATATTATTTAATGTTTCAACCAACTATTTAGTGGAAGTGGTGGGAGCACTGAGTTGTCAATCCTTTTAATGGTTTGAATCTTCTATTTTTCAACAACACCAATGAGAGTTAATAGGTTCATTATTTAATGAACCTCATTAAATTTTTTTTCATTAATCACCCTTCCACCATATTTAAATGAGGCTCGGGCATGGGTTTTTGACACTAAAGTGAGGAACCTATAACGAAGTACCACTTCGTCTTCCACGAATGAAGAATGGAGGCTAGGACTATGATAATGGAGGAATCGATCTTAGATTGACGAACATCGACATATTAATTCTCCATCCAAAACTATTATGTATTCTCTGAATCTGATGTTGGGGTTGTTTGTTTTTAAATTCATGATAACATGTTTCTTTTCTGCATAATTGAAAATCAACAAGAATCGTAGTAGTGTTGAATGGGTTTTAGTTTATCTTTGATGATTTAATTATTAGCCAATTCATATGATGCTAACGCAGAGGGAGCAGGCCAAACAAACAAGTCCCATACCATCCGCCACATTGGTTTTTGTCATGTTCATCATGGGTGAAGTTTGAACTCAATGGAAACTTGAATCTGGGAGCCACGCGGTGATGAAGGCATCTCGGGAGGCCTGTAGGCCTGTTCAAAAGGGAAAACAGACCACCAGAGCTCACTTGGTGTCTCAAAAAAGTCGTACTTTGGTGGTACTGGTGTAGCTGCATCGGCAGACGATGATCAATGCCAGCAGAAGATAGTGGTAGATGAAGGTGGTCCCAGTAGGCATCATAGTGGCTGACAGGGTTGGTCAACCCTTGGTCGGCCGCATTGGCGGAAGGTTGCACATCGTCATTCACCATAGTGATGAGGTCACAAATTCAAAGACACGGTGTTGGTGAAGGGGACCCATGCCCCTAAGGTCATGTTGACAGAGAGGTGGCTCCATGTGATGCCACAATTGCAGAAAATCAAACGGACCCTTGGGCCATTCAAGAGAAGGTAACCCCTACACAGGCCACCCTATTTAGTGTCGTGCCCATCCAAAGTGGGTTGGTCTGGTCCACAACCCAAATGGAAATGCCTGCAGCCTAGTGGGACGCACCTGCCGCAGCCCTGTCCACTCATGCCAGCCCAGCCGGTGCGGGCCGGGCCAGGTCAGACCGGACCCAAACCCTTTTCAGCTCATATACCCTTAAAAGGTTGTATCTCATAGACTGGGCATCTATTTGATGAACCATCTGCAGCATGAGAATTCATGGAATGAGAAGGTACTCTTGAGATACAACACATGTGTTTTGAGAAATGTTTGAGAATGGACAAGTAAGATCAAACCCTAATCTAGTAGGGCCCTCGACACTAAAATTCAAACATAACTGTCATCTGATTGACATGTCATTTATCGCGTTGGGACCCTTACAACATAACAGTCCTTTAGTTTACTCTTTTGTGGAATGTTATGGAAGTTGAATTATGACTGATATCTTGAGGGGTGGAAACTACATAACTCAAGTGAACCGTGTGTGGAGAATCATGTGGAAGGGTTTTAATTGAATAGTGACTGTGTGAGGATCAGCATCGTAGAGACCCTGTGTAAATCAGCATCATAGATGCCCTGTGTGGATCAACTTCATAGTGGCCCTATGTGGATCACCATTATATCTGCCCTATGTGGATTAGGAATATGGTGACTCTGTGTGGATCCACATCATAGCAATCCTATGTCGATCAATGTCACAATGACCCTATGTGGATCAACATCATATTGACCATGTGTGGAATATCATCATAGAGACCCTGTGTGGATCAAAATAACAGTGAACCTGTGTGGATCAGCATCCTAGATACCCTGTGTGGATCAACAACATAGTGACCTATTGTGGATTAGAATTATAGTGACCCTATGTGGATGAGTCGTGTGCGACTCGATGAGGACCACCCTTAGAGAGGCCTATCATGGGTCACCGACATATTACCCAATGTGGATCGATAATGGGACAACTCATTTTTGATATTGTTGTGGAAACTTCTTAATGAAAAAATGATATAGATTAAGACTAATCATCTTTATTCATAAACTCTGTATTGTTTACATGGTTAGAGCTAAGTATTTTTTTTGTGCTTTGTGACTGAGATCATGCTATTTGGTTTTTCTTTTTGAAATTCTAAGAGATCATCAGGAGTCTTGGGGACTCTACTATATATTGTTATACTCACCCCTACATGGGCTTTGCCCGCAACTTCCAGTGTCTCGTGTAGATGACAAGCAGCTTGGCTGAGACTTTGGGAAGCAAGGACCAGGTGGTACATGGAGGTGGCTGGTAGATGTGGGGAGCTGAAGAGATGAGTTGTACAAACTCTTCATGTAGGATCAATGGTGGATGATCTGAGGAGATTTTTTATATTGTAGTTATATCTTTTCAGTTTAGCTTGAATTTTTCCCCCATTTAATCGAGTAAACACTTTTACTACTGCAGTTTTACTACGTGGTTTTCATGTTGGCAGGTCCTTGGTCTATATGTTTGTAGTTTCAGTGTTAATGTATTCCTATTTTAGGGATATGTCTTTCTGATTCTAGTCGCCATCCTCTGTTCTATGGTAGGAGAGATTGGGTTAGTAATGGAATGGGCCCTGGGGAATGGGTCATGACATGTATCATTAAAAATATTGAACTTCATTTTCAATATAATTAGATTTAACACCATTAGTTTTTTGTTGGTGTGTAAAATTTGATTATTTTTCATCATTTTGTATTTTTAGACGTAGATTGCATTATTCCCATATTTCTTTTTTTATCATGTTTATTATCAAATTAATCTTCATTATTTCTCAAAATTCAATCATTAAAAATCAATCCACATGTTCTGTTCACAGGTTATTATCAATGACATGACAATATTTTTATGTGGTATAATTACAGAAGGAAAATATTTAAGACAACCCAATGAATATATTTAGTCAGTTGTATATTATATAATGTTTATCCATATCAAAGATAGATGGGATAAACTCATAAATTGTGATGTATGTGTCTATGTATCCTTTGATTAACATTATCACTTCTAATTTATATGATTTAAAATTAATAATAATAAATATCCTTTGCTAACTCTTACTACAGCCTGGTCTAGCAATGATAATAAATTCCCTTTTTCTCATAATCCATTGCATGTATTGAACTAGGTATTTTAATAAATTATTCTCTCTAAAATTATATTTTTATTATCAAAGTCTCAAATATGTTTATAAAATACCCCTTATATCCATCCTATCTCATTTTATGAACCTGATATTTAAATTATGTATCCTTCCCACCAAAATTAATGTAAAAAATATTTATAAAGGTTTATAAATGCCTGAATTTTCATTAATGTTGTGATTCACACCTTATTCTTATATATCAATTATTATTCCATGTTCTCTAAAAAAATTTAGTGTAGTAAAAAATTCATTTTTATTTCTAATAATTTATATGGTTACTAATCCAATATCTTCACATTCAAAAATAAATCTTTACATTATATTATTCATATTTTGATATATCATGAGTGAAATAATTCCCTAAGGCATGATGTAGGTCAATGAATTAATCCATACAATCCTATTGAATATCAAACTTTAAATCTATATATATTATGGAATGAACTTTCCAAAAAATCCAATCCATCATACCTAACATGTATTGTATCAGGGGTCTATCGATATTTATTAAGTTAGGGATCCATACAATGTTATGTTGGTGAAAAAAATGAACATATCTACAAAAGCATAAAAGTATGAGTGATTGACCTTATAAATCCACCCGAACAATCATGAAGTGGTCAAAAAACTATAGGAAATCACTAGATTATCCATTTACATATCAAACATGTACTAATAACTTATCAACCATATGATAATAATGTCAAAAAATATGGTATTCTATTAAAATAAATGAAATATATTCCACTAGAATTTTTACTAAAATTATTTTACCTTTGATAAGGCCACCTAAACAACTTAATTTATCACATTGAAGTTTTATTCAATGGGTCTGATATCAAAAATGATTGCTAATCATTGAAAGTTTATTGTACATTCTTCACAATTAAACATAAATATATTAGTTTTATATAATATCAACAACCATGGCCTTCCCCTATGACCTAGTTACATTACTATGGTCTTTTTTAATCCTATAAAGATATCATTGTTTTAAAATTTCATGCTTGAAACTCATTAATAAGCAATATTCTGCATAATATTATATCATTCCCCTTTTCACCCCATTTTTTAAATTTTTAATAGTAAAGTAGATTCACTAATTCCCATATCAATGTTTCCTTTTTATAGATGTCTCTAAATAAGGCATTACATGAAATCAACATCACAATGTTTTCATAGGGTACCCCCCCCCCCCCGCACACATTATTTACACTATTAAAGGATTCACGACGCCCAATAACTATTCTATACTATAATAAACCACAATATTACTCACATTGAACAATATCCTCCACCACTCCATGCAAGGCCTAACCATAGAACCTCATGTCACATAGTGTAGGCCTTACTTTGACCGGCCAAAAAGGATTTGGCCATTTGGTATAAGCTCTTATGTAACCCCTTATGTCATGCCATAGTTTAGAAACTAGTATAACACAATATTATCAATAAAATCTTTCCCAAATACTAAACTACATTTTAATACTTCTATAATATATTAATTCAAAAAATATTACATCATAACCACTAATATCTTGGAAACCAAAACATTTATTAATATAATCAACAACCTCTAATGTCTATGATTTATTATTCATAATTGTTGCCCGATTAATCCATATATATGGTGACTATTGATTTATTATTCATTTTACAAAATTTCCTTAAAAATCATGGAATAATCCATTCAAATAATTTTATATATATATTGAAAAAAATTAAAAAATCCATTAAAACCCATTATATAATTAATACTATAATCAACAACTTATATATGTTTTTTTTAAAAATAAACCACACATCCTTATGGTCAGACCATAATATCATGTGTAATTTTTTTAAATATCCAATAAATTAGATGAAACTATTTTATAGTTCATAAAGTATATCCCCCTTTGATTAAAAAATCCAATGGTTCTTCAGAAATTCTATTGCATTATCATTATTTCTATCTTTATCTTTCACTATATTTTTTAAAATTAATTCAAAATATTGTAAATCCATCAAGAATTATAGAATAAGAGGGATTATTATGTGAAACTATATTTACATTAAAATATTTTTAATGTTAACAAGTGCATAATCACTGAAATCTTAGTACTTTTATCATCCTTCCATCATTAAAACATCAAATTCCAAGAAATGTTTATATTGTTTGTTTATTGTTCTAAAATATTAATGTGTGTAATGATACTAATTCATAACGATCCTTCATAAAATCCTTTAATCCCATTATGTTTGAACACTACAATAGAAACAACAGTTCTTGGAAATGAAATCCCTTATTTATGTTTAAATTAATAATATTGATGATATATGTATAGATAATAAAATCAATTTGACAACACCCATCCTATAACCAAATTCACACTCCCACAAAATAGTCAGTGCATAAATATTTATGTAGAATATTTTTATACATATCATATTTTATTTTACTCGATCCAGTATTTTTCCCATTATATATCTTTCTGTTATTGATATTCTCCATATTTAGACCAGGCTAATTAATCCTTGAATATCTATCATCAACACCGAAATATATTATAAAAATCATTGAACTATTTTTTTCTTTATAAACAGTATATTCCAAAATATGTTCTCACATTATTAAAATTATATATTTTTATTAAAAAAAATTTAACATTGATATGCAATTTTCAATTTTTTAAATAACACTAATATTTCTTAATTGATTTTTTCCTAAAAAAAGGAATTCAATATTGGCACCACATTATTATCTCTACCATTTTTTGTAAATGTATGTAAAATAGAGATAGTTTCATTGTAAATAGTGAAACCTAGGAATCAATTGAAATTATATTTTAATTGATTTTATTATGAAGGAAAATAATTATTTAGGTCTTATTATCCTATTATCAAATTATTTTATTTTAAATACCATCAAAATGAATTCTTTATAAGAATTTTTAGAAAAATAACAAAACAAATTGGCCCAAATAGATTTTATGCCTCACAGATTAGGAGATGAGAATCATTTAAGGCTCCACTATTGGCTAGTAATAAAGATTGTATATTCTTGATATTTATATTTTGGTATAGTGTACATTATTACCAACTTTATTATCATCACAGTAGAAAAAAGGAATTCTTCAATCAATCAATAAACACAAAATTAGTAAGAAGATACTCAAAATAAAAATGTCAAAAGTAATACTTGATGAATGTTATATCTTTTAATTTTTCTTCATATCCACTAGAGGGTTTTATAATAATTGATTATTGTTTGATGATGATGCATTATGTTTATGATGATTCCCCTTACCCTTCCCCAAATTTATATATTGATGTACATGTTGATAAAGAATCTGATTCCCTTAATGTTGATGATGTTAGTGGTGTGGGAGGAGGTATTTATGATGTTTTTTTATTAAATATATTCTTGATGGTTCTAATGGTTCTAGTAATATTTTTTGTTTGTGTATTTTTTTGACACAAACAATATTTTTGGTTTATATATAAAAATTTATCATATGGTTTTGATTTTTTGTAGTGATTTTGATATTTCTTTGTTTTTTTAAGATTTAAATTTCATTCTAGTTATATATTGAATTGTGTTTATATTATTTTTTGTAGTAGAAGCTATGAAACATCAGTTTTTGTTACATTAAAAAATTAAATGTATTTCCATGGTCTGTGCTTATAGAATTAGGTTTATTACAATGAGTAAAACCATGGATTGACCTATGGAAATTTGAATATTTCTAAGGGTAATGGATTAGATATTTGTTTATTTTAATGGTTAAGAATGTGGTTGTAAGTCATTTATTATGGGCCTCACCCCACCAATATGTCTATTTCAATAGGCCTCTGGAATAGAAATATATTTTTCCCTATATCCATTTAAATTCGATTTATGTCTAGGTAGACCATGAAAATTACATATTTTCATAGTTAATTTATCTATAACAATAGTTTTTCCCATTGTTACAGATAAAATTTCTTTTTAGGAATAATTTCTTTATCATGGATAGTGTTATCATTGTAAATATATATATTATTTTTATTATTTTTATTTTCCCAATAGATAATGTAATTCATTATATTTTTAATAATAAATTATATTTTATGGTAAAAAGATATATATTTTTTGTATTATTACCAATTGTTATTTTTAATAAAAGAGGGAGATTTTTTTGTAAAATAATTCTTTTTGTAATAATAAAAATGATAATATTGTTAGATATTTTGGACTAGATCTTTTAACCACATTCATTTTGTTTTCACAATTATAACATACTACAAATTCTTCATTGTATAGCCTCTAACATGAGTTCAGAAAAGTTTTTTTGAAATGAATCACATATCATTTTTACTCTTTTGCTAATATTTTGTACCTTATTAATAGAAGGGTGTACCCTTTGAAGGTGGTTTTTCACTAAGTATTATACCTTATATATAATTTATCCTAGGAATAACTTGATCGATATGATAAAAATTAATTGTAAGATCTTGAATCTTATAAATTTAGACGTTAAAATAAAAAAAAATATGAAAATTATATCTCATGAGATCTTCTTATCAAACAATTCCAACTTCTTTTGAATCTATATATTTTGATTTTTTTAATACTATTTTATCTATTATTATTATTGTTATTATTGATATAGTTATTGATGACTAATTTTCATAATTTTTTTATATTAAAAATCAAATATTTACAAAATGAAGCTAAATTGATATATTTATTCGATTATTTAAATGATTGATCTACTTTGACGCAGTTCGTTATTTCAGGGATCATATTTTCTCAATTCATTATCATTTTTTATTTTTTGAAATATTATTTATATTTCTCATATTATTCATATTGAATTATTTTAACCATTATAGATTTGGATGATTCATATACAAAAGAAGATAAAGTTATTTTTGAAACACTTGGTCTACTATACTCTACTAATCCTTAGAAATATGGAATAAAAAATTTCGTTAATGTTTAATAAAATTATTATCTACAATACAAATTATATGGAATTCTAATAATATTTTTAATAACATAAAATGGTTCAATTAAATAGGTTAAAAAAAGTTACATCCATCAACATTATTCATAATTTTAACTATTTTAAATTTCAATGTGTTTTAATTTATCTTTATTAATAAATTTTATTGATTTTTATTAACTCAACTATCAAACGGTTATACAACCAAAAAATGACAATATTGGTTATTATTACGTAATCAAAAAGTTGGACCCTGGTTTTTCCTTTTCCTTAGAAAAAATCTAGGAGTTCTGGTTGTTCCTTTATGATTGAAAAAAAGTATTTTTTTTGCAATTGGTTGCATCTTTGGTCCCGGGAAATGTAGGTTGTAAAGGGTTGTGCCTCTCCTTCCAATTTTAGGTATATTTTATATAGGGTTTCATTTAACTTGGAGATAGATATAAGATTGGATTACATATAAT
Source organism: Viscum album (assembly GCA_963277665.1). Lineage (NCBI taxonomy): Eukaryota > Viridiplantae > Streptophyta > Magnoliopsida > Santalales > Viscaceae > Viscum > Viscum album. The sequence goes on from OY728131.1 coordinate 1,115,774,762, forward strand.
ACCACATTAATCTGACCAATTGTTAAAAATAATCTTCTACGTATTATATTTATTTTGTGACTTGAATAATTTCAAAATTTAATATAATCATTAAAATTTTATAAACTGGTCAACTCCACCACCTCTTAACCATTAGAAAAGCTCCCTATATTAAACCAAAAAATAATATCTCATATTATATTACCCAAATAAGAATAAAAGATCATGTTTTTAATTATAGATATTAAAATATCAAATATGAGTTCAAATGTATTAATTTTAAACATGATTTTCAGAATCCAAAAACATAAAATTTCTCTAACACCACTAATGGGGTTTTATGGGTTGATTATTACTAATTAAAGGTTTCATAAGTGATTATTATCCTGTAATAAAAATAACAACATGCATTGAATCTATAACCATGAATTAATAAATGAGGAATATCATTTACCTTTCATCGAGGCCACAACTAATTTCATCATTGTTCTTGATAAATATCATCCTGAGGTAGCCGAAGGATCCCCTCCTTAGTATTGTATCCATGAGTCGGAATTGAATTACTCATCACATGGGTAATATTATATCATTACACCGAACATGATATTCCATTAATAAATAAGGGAGTGTGAAGAAATGTGGGTCAAGGTGATAGGATAATCAGTTAAGTTCTTCACAAGGTTTCTACACCCATGCTATGACCATTAAACTCTTCTATATAAGAACAAAAATAGTCTATTTGATCTCATGAATTTAATCATGAATATAAAAAATCATGAGTAATCCTTTTTCATTAATTTATTCATATAATGAATTTATTAATCATCACATGTGTTTCATCTTAATAAATTTCATTAATAATGATAACTCTTTATGGAAAAATTCCAAATGTTAAAATTTTAAAATTCAATTACATGTTTATTCAAGAAAATATTAATGGAATCATATAAAATTTCATATGATATTTTAACATGTAATGAAATGAACCTTTGGAACCATTCATGGTGTACCATATGACATAATTGTATAATAGGACATGATATGGGAATTAGGGAATGTTTCATTAAATCACCAATTCAATGGAAATCTCAATCACATTGATTATTTGAGTACAAATTGAAATTCATTAAGTCATATTTCATTTTTGTCCATTAAAACCAAAGTGAATTTATTTATTCATATTTTAAGAATATAGATTCATTTGATGTGTAAGGTTACTCAAAAAGGTATTTAATTAACACAAATACTTGTCTCTCTTTCTCAAGTATAATTATTTACTCTCATTACAATTCTAATAAATTTATTAACTAAAGTTTGTTATATAAAATAATGATCTAAAATTCATGTCAGATAAATATGGTGATGATATTTATATATAAAAAAAATAATTTTTTAGATGAGTATCATGTTTTACATTTAATTAATAATGTCTTTTTTTTGAAATCTTCTCTCACTAAAATGATTAATTCTTTTATATTCATCATATCCATTTGTGGGGTAAGGTATATATTTCACAATGAAATGAGTTCACTTTAGTGTTGAACTTGCCACATATATTTTTAGGTATTCTAACATTCAATCATATAATATAATACTCATAAATGATTAAGACAGAAGATATTTTTCTAATCCCTAATATGAAACAAAATGAACTCCATTCATCTGGTATCCTTTTAAGGGTCTCCAAGTTATTTGTAACCCAAATATCATATCAGGATTTGGTAAGATAAATTTTAGGGTTATCAATTTTCATTATGCCTTACTCCGGATAATCCAACATCCCTTATCATTGGTAGAACCTACTTTATTTAGGGATTGAGGTCCTGAAAGGTGTTTTCCTTGAAATTAATCTATTACATAGTATTAATTCATAGGGGATTTAATCTCACAACTATTTCTCATGTATTACCTTTATATAAACATAATTATTTGGATTTATTTTGTAGTTATACTTATTCTACCAAATAAAAATTATTAAACCATATTTAAATATAACCCTCTTCCCAATTAAACCATGTTTTATTAAAATAAATTTAAAATAGAAGTATATTCATACATATCCAAATTATTCCCATGAATAATTTATAGGAAAATATTTCACATATTGTCTTAAAATCATTTAAAATCAATTGTATCTAAAATTGTAAATTTTTAGCATTGGATAACCATCCACCACTTTTCTAGATAAGGCATATTCCTCCTATTAGATGTGAAATTTATCCAAAAGTAACCCAAGGATACTTTTCTCAATAGGGACCTTAGTTCCCATGTAATTTGAATACCTTATATGAATAAAATAAAAAATCCATTAAATTAAATCATATAACCTATTATAATTCGAATCAAAGGTGAAGAAAAACTAAATTAATTACCATACTTTCCATGTAATTCTTTAGATATTTGTAAGAAAATCCATTCAAGTATTTTTACATTTAAAATAAATCATAAAACGTAATTTATAATATGAAATTAATATTAATGAATAAAATAATGTATAATATAAACAAATATACAATTTATAAATTAAATAAGTGATAAACATTTATTAAAATTTCATAAATATAGAAATTATAAAAACATTATAAATTAATTCAATATGAACTACTTTATATTATAAATTATATCGAAATAAATATATGATATCCAAACAATAAAATTTATATATTTTAACTATTCATATATTATGTAACACCCCAAGATTCAATGGTACGTTTCCCTTTGAATAATGCAATAACTTGCATTGCACACATCTTCGAGATTCTAAAACACGGTGACCAATCAAACTAGCTGTTATGAATTGTAATACCCACTTTTTGAAATTTTATAAATTTTATCTTTCAAAATGGAATTCATTTTTTGATTTGGAATATCGAAATTATCCTAAGGATAAATTTTGGTATTTTTATGAATACTTTCCTATTTTGATGAATAGTGAAATTTACTATATTTTAATTAAAGACAACTTTTTTAATCGAAATAATTAATTGTGATAAATTATAAATTTGAGTGGTTTTAAAGTATATATAGAATATATTTTTATCATTTAAAACAATTTTGGTCATTGGAAATAATTTCACATTTAAACCGGACATAAACAAGTGTCAATCTTTTGATAGTTATTATTTCTTAAAAACACGCTTTCTGTTTTGACAGCGGTAATTAATTTTAAATTAATTTCTGCCACTTCTGTGTTTTGAATTAAAAAAATGGATTCCATATTTATAATCATTATGTTCAAATTGTGTAAATAGGTAACTTTTATTTTTAGACATTTTGAATAATGACTTCGGTAAATATTTTATTTACTATGGTTAAAAGGTAAATCCGGTAAATAAGGGTAATCAAATATGATGATAATAACATTAAATTACTCTAAAACGTGTCCAAACCCTATTGGTGGATACATTTACAACCATTGGTATCTTTGGGTCGATTTTGGGACACCATGGATCCACTTGTAAGTGATAATGACACTTAATATTAATTACGTTAAAGTAAACACAAAAATGAAAAATGCATATATCTTTTATTAAAACAATTTTTACATAGGGTTATATAGGTTATATTTTCAACAATAAATATTCATTAGAAATTAAAAAAGATTTAATACTTAATGGTATTTTATTTATAATTTTTATAAATTAAATAATTTAATTTATTTATGACACATTGATGATGTCGTAATTAATATATAAATGAAAGATTGAAATAATAGATATTGTAAATATAAAAATAAATATAATTTGTGCCTTTTAATGAATTAAACTAATTATATAGGTTAATATGACTTGTTTGAGTTGATTTAATTAACTTTTTTTGAAGTAATCATGTTTTTATGATATCACAAAAATCAAGTACCAAATAGTGTAAAAATTGAAATAAATGAGTTTTTAAAACAAATATTATATTAATAATTGATATTCACTTCCTCAATTTCTAAGGATCATCCAAAGTACTTATATAATGGTATGTGTATTATTAATGGACCACTTGGGGGTCTCTTGGTTTTATATACTTTGTTTATTAACTATATAATATAAAAATACAAAGTGACATGGTAAATGTCAAACTAATTAACTAAGAGTTAAAACTAAATGATATGGTTAATATAGTGTCCCAAACCTATCTAAAATCTATTTTTTGAATATATTTCGACCCATAACCACCATATACTTTTAATAATCATCTTCGGAGCCATTAAAATATAAATATATAAATTTATTATCAATTAATACATTACGTTTTTCCTAAAAGAGCCCCTCCTCCACCTTATAAACAGACACCACTTATAACCAATTATTCACCCCATAAAATCCTTTTGGTTTTGCCAAAACCTGCCAAAATATTCTCTCAACATCCCTATACTCCTCCTAGAAGACTTACCGTAGGCAGAAGTCACTTCAAGAGTCCTTTTGGGTTCAAACCAAAGGGAGTTACCCAAATTAAAGGTAACTATTTCTCTAAGCTTCTTTTCATTTATATTTCTTCTCCAACCCCTAAAATATTCTTATTGTTTTTTTGTAATAGTAACTATAACATCCCAAGTAAGTAATTAATAGTAGAAATTTTTATCTATGTCTATTAATGAATTATATAATGTTTTAGAGGCTTAAAAAGAAAATAAATCCAATCTTATGCATGGAATACACTAATATTTTTTAGAGGATTGTTTTACTGCCTTTTGATGGAAACCCATTTTTAAATATATATTTTGACAATTTTATAATATATTCTTGTCAAAATAAACTTATTCTTTATTATTGGGACATCAAAATTTACTTTGTGTGAATTTTTGGTATTTTTTTGACAATGTTCATTTTTTATGAATAGTGCAAAATACTGTATTTTACATCAAAACTGCTTTTTAATCTACTTTATTTATATGATTAGATTATCTTTTGAATTAGTTATAATGTTAAATTAGAATATATTTTTACCATTTAATCCAATGGTGGTCATTAGGATTAATTTCACTTTGAAATTGGGCATAAACTAATGCCAAACTTTTCACTGATATTGTTTCAAAAACAACCCGCTATTTGTTTTGACAACGAGAATTATTTTTAAATTAATTATATCAATTTCTATGTTTGGAATTTTGTAAAATGGATTAAATATTTGGAATCATAAGGTTAAAATTATGTAATCAATACTCTTTTGTTTTTGGACATTATGAATAGTAATGACGGTAATTATCTTTAATTATCTTGATTAATGAGTAATCAGGTAGTTAGGGATAATAAAATGATATCATAATAATACAAAAAGACAACAACATGAGTCCTAAGGATACTTTTTGTCTCATGTCCGACCATGGGATTCCTTGTTCCAATCTTGGGGGCCCCATGTAATCACTTTTGTGAGAAAGTGACTTTTTATCTTTTTATTTTTAAAGAATGTTAAATGTGACAAAGAATGTATCACCTATGTAAAATATTTTTAATTTTGTCTAAATAAATGATGTTTTGGAATATAAATATTAATTAGAAAGATAAAATGATTTCCTACATCCTGTTTTTTTTTTATAATTTTTAGATATTAAATTTATTAAATTATTTATGACATCATGATGATGCATCGATTACCTCATTAATAAAGGATTTAAATAAAATGAAATGATAATGTGAAATATATGACCTAAACATGTCCATAACCTATTTTATGGGTGGATTTCGAACCCTTATCACCTTACCCTCGAATTATATCAATGTGGGACCTTTTGAATCCGAAAATCATTTTCAAATAAAGTAACATTTCTTTACTTTCCAAGAGTGCCCCTCCTCTCCTCTTATAAAAGGCCCCCACCTCTACCTCATTACCCACACTCCCAACGCCTTTGGATCGGCCAACCCCTGTCCATTTTGTCTGTCCACATCCCTCTCTTACTCCTTGAAGCCTCACTTTGTGCAGAAGTCTTCTAAATGAAGCGTTTAAGATCAAACCAAAGGGAGTTACCCGATTTTAGGGTAATGTCTTCACTTGAGTCCTTTTGTTTTATTTTTCATCTCCAACCCCCTAAACACTATTTATTCATTTCTTTTGTAAGAACTCCAGTCTCTTAATTATACTATGATATTTTTATAAGAAGGATTCAAGCCACACTTACACACACCTACATCTAATGGTTAAAGGACATAATGTTTCCATGGATGGTGAATTTATGCCTCCCGAAACGATGATTGTTCAACATTATTTTAAAACCTTCAAAGGTGGCCATTAATATGTCACTATATTTATATATGACATATAATATGTTTATGTTTTCCTTAAGCTTCTGTATTTTTCTTTTTGGGCATACCTTTATGGTTTCCATTCTGGGTAAATGTGATATCTTCATTTAAGGAAGTGCGGACTACCGCCCCCTCAAAGTGATTTCATTCGTTAAATACCATATGTGGGACGTATAAAGGATGGAACTATGAAATTATATATGATATTATACTGGAATTATAATATACCTTTATATCATTATGATTCCATCCTATAAAATACGAAATAGAAATGAAAGTAGCGTTCATGCGTACGTACGGCTTACCGTCTCCATGAACGGTGCATTTCCTTTCATACCTCTAAATGATTATGTAATATTATAAATGCATGTATATACATGATATATATGATATATAAATCATTATTATAATTCCGGATATAATGGAAACATGAACAACTTGTAATTATAAGGGGTTTATTTTTGACTCAAGTACCAATGACCGTTAAAACGACTGTTATTAACTTAAATAATTACATAGTGTTCATGAAATGGAAATAAGTGATATAAAAGAAATAATGAACATGAAAAAGGTTCTTAAGAAAGTAGAAATTAACTCAAGTTTATTATTCAGGACATTAAATAACGATCGAGTCAAGTCGTACCTGAGGTATGGGACTTCGTTTCAATCTCCTTTCATTGAGGCATATTTTGTTTTATACACAACCTTCTTTTATATGGTGTATAAACTCCTTTGACTTTTACGTTTATTCAAAAGGAATATTTTTATACAAAGTTTTTACTAATCGACAAAAGGGAATGTTTTTGTCGTACGTATGCGGTGACAACGACTTCTCCACCGCCGTGACCATTATTTGAGTTTCGGCTTCCTCTACAAGCCATACCTTTTTTTTAAAGAATAATAAATACCATGTTTTACATTTCTTTTATTTTGGTATTGAAAATGGTTTTTATAATGTTTTTATATCAATGTTTTGTATTGATATCTTGTGATTTTAAGGAAGAAATGTTATGTTTCCTTTATGCATGTTTTATGTGATACGATTACGTTGAGGTTCTTGGGAATTATTATGAAGACGGGTGGTTCCGTGATAAACTAAGGGCGGGTGAGACCGATATAGCTATCCAATGCATTGGGTAATGCGAAGGAGTGAAACTTTAAGGTTTCTCCGAAGAGATTTAGGGAATATACTATGATGGGTATTCCAAACGTAACCAAGAGGGTTACTCCATACGTAAGAATGTTATGAATGCCTCAAGTTACCTTTATGTCTTATGATTTCTATGATTTATTCATGATTTGATGAGGTATGTTAAAGTGCTTATGTTTTATGGGTAATGTATGATTTCATTCTTATGTATACATGTACCCATGTTTCCTTTACATATTTTTATATCCCTTACTAGGCTTTTTATACTCATCCCATGTTTTTTGAAATGTTTTTCATAGGTCAAGGGAAAGGTACATGATATGATGATAGTGTCAAGGAAGTGTCAAGAAAGAATCCATGTTTTATTTTAAATATGTTTCCATTGATGGGAAAGAATAATATTATCTTTATGTAACCACTTTGTTTATATGTGGAATGTAATGCAAGTTTTATGATCTAATTCTCTAAAACACTAAACCCGAAAAGATCCTCAATGTGTAATCTTGTAATAACTCAAGATTAAGTAAGGTTTAAGGTTGGGGCCTTATAGTAACTGTATCCAAAATATACTAGGATATTGTTATGAGAGGTATTCGAACTACACTTAGTCACAGTTCCATCTAATGGGTGTAGAACATAATGTTTCTGTGGATGGCTACCAAACACCTCACGAAACGATGATTGCTCAATTATCTCCGACCACCTCTCATGGTGGCCATTATGATGAAACTATAATTAAATAAGATATTTATGATATTTATTTTATATATAAGCTTATGTAATTCAATTTTATATCATTCCATTATTCATTTCACATTTTATATATATTTGATAATTTAATTTGAGGAATAGAGGACTACCACCCCCTCAAAGTGATACGAGTCGTTCGTACCATACATGGAACATATAAAGGATGGTGTTAATGAACTTAAGTAACACATATAAGATATTATATTATACTGGAATAATAATTTACCTATGTATAATTTGGTTTTTATTCCTTTTAAAATGAAAAATGAAATGGAAGTAGTGTTTGTGCGTATGTACGGACTACCATCTCCATGAACACAATGAGATTCATTCCCCATCGTATCCATTCATGTGTAATTCTCATTTTATTATTAAAAATAATTTTTATGGACTTCATATCTTTCTGGATATGAATAATAAACAACCTATCCATAACAAACACGGCTTATGTAACAAAACATATAAAAGAAAACGAGTAAGTTAGCACCCGAAACGACGATATTATTAAGATATTATTAACAAAGTAATGTTAAATAGATCACATATGATATAATATTAGTGTATATAATTCTTGTATAATTTAATAACAATTATTTCACCATTATACAGGAGGTTAAACTACACTTGACCAAGGAAATGTACAAGGTAAGGGTTTATTTCACAATCTCTTCATTATCTGAGGTTGTTTATACGTAATTATCTTCTGTGACCTATTTATCATCCACATACATGTTTCATAAAAATGTATTTCAAAACATTCTTACTATTTTACAGAATATGGGTTAAAGTAATTTATACCCTTGTTTGACTTTATATAAGAAGTTTATAAAGGAACCTTTACCTCATTTTACAAATAAGGACCTTTTTAACCTTTTTGACTTATTAAGGTAAGAATGACTTTTTATAACATATACGGCGGGTGCGGCTATTTTCCACCGGTAAAAAATATTCAAATTTTTTCTTACCAGATTATAATAATATTTTCAAAGTAAATTTTTTATTTTATAATTATGTGACTTTAAAAATATTTCAATAAAATAGTTATTTCTCTCAAATAGTTTTGATTTCATCTATGTCAACATCCTTTGATGGATTTTATGATTATTTGATGTTGATTTATTATGATTAAAAACTTGTATATTTTATTGAAGGTTTTGTGATATGTTTGACTATGGATGTGTTATTTTTATACCATTCATGGATTATGAAGAAAGTATTTACATTTTGTATGCTAGTTTTAATACGAATGTTTATGTTATGTTTAAACCTGTTCATATGTGGAATGCATTGGACTTAGTATGTGACGGGTGGATCCCGCTATAGCTCCTAGATGCATCGGTAGGACTAATGAGACAAACTAGTGTCTTGGCACGAGGCCTTGAAAAAATCTTATTTGTAGCCTTGGCACGAGGCCTTGGATACGTGGTTATGATAGTCTGGCATGATGCATTCCATCATTATGAAAGTGGTTATTGATATTTCATGTGATTATTTGACTAGTAGAATATCCATGTGAATAATTAAATGGAATTATTTCATTTTTGTTCCATATTATAATGAAGTTAAATTTTAAAAGGCTTTTGTTTTGGTTATAAATTGCATTAAATGTTTATAATTTTTATGAAAGTTTCAACTATATTGTTATCCTTACTCGTAATTTGAGCTCACCCCTTTCTATGTTTTATTTTATCCAGGATGTGAAGAAGTATTTTATAAATGACCTGTAGGGATATTATAAAGGGATATGAGTGTGGATACAAGATTTCATTGTAGTTTTAACTTTACGATGTAATGTAATCATTATGAATGTATCTAGTTATCCTAAGGCTACTAAACTAATCGTCCCTTCGATACTTGATCTTTTGGGATCATTCCAATGTTATGTAATAATGCACCGACTCTAGGTAATTGGGTTCGGGGTGTTATAGTTGGTATTAGATAAAGTTTATTACAAACATTGAAAAATAGATTTGGATAAACTCTGATTATAGCACATAGCCGTAAGATAGGCTTTGAGGATTAGTATAGAAGAACTTCCTAGAATATTGGTTTTGTAGCTATTTTTTGATTTTTCCGAGAAATACATCCCTATATAGAAATGAGTAGGTAGAGGCGGCTCTGGCACAAATGTACCTAGGGGTAAAACCCAAAAACACTGCTTTGAGCTAGAATCGAACGGGAACAGATGCATGATAACGGGGCTTGCTGCACTCTTGGTTACGACACTCCCAGTGTATATGCTTAGGATAATTTTCATTTTCATTAAAAACCAACATGAAGGGATAATGAGTATATACTTCCTCAAAGAAAACATTTTTTTATGATTATGGATTATATCCATAAATACTTCAATTTATGTTATGTGTTTTACAAGTATGGAATTATGTATTTTGATTCATAAAATGATCTAGTTTATGCCATTGTTTAGAAATGGAACCTTGTGGAAGGAATGGAAACTGTATAAATGAACACACACAACATATGGATTTCCCTCCTTTTCAAGATAATTATAGTGGAGCTGGTGATACAACTGGTGCTGATTAGCTAATCACCATACCGAGACAACTCACTTTGGTTATGAATAATAGCCTTACACGTATGGAGCATCCTGATCCACATCATGGAGGATCAATGTTATATCACTCCATGAGGAAACAACCACCAACATTCAATGGGAGTAAAAATCCATTAGTACCTGAGAAATGGATAAATTCCTTAGAGAAAATATTCCACGACTTGGGGAGTAGCGAAAGTTAAAAAGTTATCATGGACGTTTACTGCCTCACTGGAGATGCTGACCAGTGGTGGTCATTGATTCAAAACACAAAGGAAGATGATGAAGTATCAAATATGGAATAGAGTGAGTTCAAAGAGATTTTCTTAGAAAAATACTTTCCTCATGACCATCGAGCAGATATGGAAAAGCAATTTCAAAGTCTATGTCAAAAGGAGGATGAGAATTTCACAATGGATGAAGCTAACTTTACAAGGTTAGTGAGGCAAGAAGCAGATTATATACGAAACCCAAGGAATAAGATTGATCATTTATTTTTTGGGTTAAAAACATTTCTTCATCGAGCATTAGTCTCACAATCCTTCTCGTCGTACGAAGGCATTGTCTCATGTGCTATAAAGACTGAAAAGGAATTCTCTAAGTCATACAACTTTAAAGCAATGAAAGAGAAGAACAGATCTACAGATCACTCTGGAAATGGAAATAATGGGAAGAAAATGAAATTTGAATATCAATACTATAGTAAATGTGGGAAGAAACACCCCAGTTATTGCTTCAAGGTAATGGAAGTCTGTTACAATTGTAGTGAAAAAGGCCACCATGCTCATGATTTCAAGGGAAAGAGAGTTGCTATCAATGAGGAATGATATAATTTTAGAGAACTGGGGAATTATGAAAATGAATGTCTAAAGCGTCAGGGAAATGTACCTCAAGAATGGCCAAGGGATCAAGGCCAGGATTATGTTATCACTACTACTGAGGTAGAAGCTCTGAAAGACGTGGTGGCAGACAATTTAATGGTTTCCTCAAGTTTAGAAAATGCATTATTTGATTCTGGATCATCGCATTGTTTCTTATCATCCCAGTTTGCTAAAAAAATTAGATATTACCAATTTTATTTAACAAGGGAGTTGTCAATTAAAACTCCTAAGGGAAGTATCATTGCAACAATTTTTTGTGAATCAGTCCCCAATAGAGCACATAAATGTTCTTTATCTGCTGATATCATCATCATACCAATGATTTAATTTGATATAATCCTCAGTATGTATTGGATTTTGGACCACGATGCGACGATTTATTGTAAAAATAAGGATGTTAGTATTTTGGATGATGATGATAAAATTACACCTTATCTTTAGAGTAGTATCATCACCACCTAATTCTTATCCATATCCACCCCAATGGCTCAACTAAAGTCAATTATCATGGAGGAGGAGAATGAAAAAACTATGGGTGAGGAAAGGAATGTTCAAATAGAGTATGTACCTATTGTGAAAGAATATTTAGATGTGTTTCTGGAAGATTTACCGGGACATCCTACAGAATGAGAAATTGAGTTTTACATTGATTTAATTCATGGTTCAAGGCCTATATCAAACACCCCTTATAGAATGGCCACTGTGGAATTAGTTGAACTAAAGAAACAACTAAAGGAATTGAGTAATAAAGGATTTATTCACCCTAGTGTTTCTCTAGGTGATCCCATGTCCTTTTTGTTAAAAAGAAAGATGGATATATGATGTTATGTATCGACTAAAGGGAAATCAATGCTATAACAATAATGACCATGTATCCCCTACCTCGCATTGATTATTTATTTGACCAACTGCATGGAGTTCGATACTTTTCAAAGATGGAAATTCAATCTGGATACCATCAGTTGTATGTGAAGAAGGAAGACATTACGAATACAACATTTCAAACTAGGTACGGGCATTACAAGTTTACAATAATGCCTTTTGGATTAACTAATGCACCCTCTGTCTTAATGGATCTAATGAATAGATATTTTAAGGAACATCACGATGATTTGGTAGTGGTATTTTTTGATGATATCTTGGTATACTCAAAAAGCTACAAAGATCATGAAAATCACTTGCACATTATCCTGAAGACTCTTAGAAGTCATGAATTATATGTGAAGTTTAACAAGTGTGAATTTTGGATTCAGGATATTTCTTTACTTGGCCATATTGTATCCAAAGATGGAATCCATGTTTTTCCTTCCATGACCAACACAATCCAAGAATGTCCCACACTAATGAGTATTAATAAGGTATGCAGTTTTGTTGGTTTCGAAAGTTATTATCGACGTTTCATCCAGAATTTTGCCCGATTGGCTAACCCATTAACAAAGATCACACGTAAAGGGGTTAAATTTTTCACAGAAAAACAGTGTGAAGAATGTTTTAAATAATAGAAGATAATATTATTCAATTGACCTATATTGACTCTACCATTGGGGAATGATGGGTTCGTTATTTATAGTGATGCATCGAAGAAAGGAATTGTTTTTGTCCTTATGCAGAATGATAGGGTTATTGCCTATGCATCAGGACAAGTGAAAATTCATGATAAAAACTATATTACTCATGATCTTGAGTTAGATTCTGTAATATTTTCCTTGAAGATATGGAGAAATTATCTCTATGGTGAAAAAATGCGAGATATATACCGATAAAAAGAGTTTGAAGTATATTTTCTCACAGAAAGAAATTAAAATGAGGCAAGGTAGATGGCTATAATTACTCAAATATTATGATTGCACGATACAAAACTACCCAGGGAAGGAAAATAAGGTGGCCGAAGCTTTGTGCAGAAATGATCATGGAGTTTTGAACATGATGAGAATTGAAAGGGAACCTATTTTCATGGATCTCATAAAGATGGATATGGGAATTACCATGGAAGGTGAAACATCAATACTTTTTCAAATGGTTACCAAAATATCTTTACTAGAATGGAAGAAGAGTTCTAAGACCGGTGATGAAGAGTTTCAATAGAATATTATAGATGTGAATGATAGGAGATTAAGATACTTTGTGTATGAAGATAGAATTTTGAAATTTGGGAAGAGACTTTGTGTTCCTGACATACATGATCTAAAAAGGGAATTGATGGATGATTCTCATAGTTCCGATTTCTCTATACACCCGGGGAGAACCAAAATGCATAAAGATTTGAAGAAACATTTTTGGTGGGACAACATGAAGAGGGACATTTCTGATTTTGTGTCAAGATGTATGGTTTGTAAACAAGTGAAATATGGAAGTCAACAACCTGGTAGAGTATTGCAACCTATTCCCATACCCGAGTGGAAAAGGGATAATTTTAAGATTGACTTCATCATGGGGAAACCAAAGACTCCTAGAAGGAACGATGCAATATGGGTCATTGTTGATCATCTTACAAAGTCCGCAAATTTTCATGCTAGAAGAGAAGATTTACGACTCGAACATCTTGAAAGACTATATATTAATGAAGTTGTAAAACTTCGTGGAGTACCCCTATCGATTTTTTATTGATCGTGATACCCGTTTTACATCAAGATTATGGAAAATTTATTAAAAGGCCTTAAATACTGAACTTCGTTTGAGCACTGCCTACCACCATCAAATAGATGGAAAATCAGAACGAACTATTGAAACCTAATAAGACATGTTGAGATCCTGATCACTGGACTTTCATGGTATGTGGGAACAATATTTACCTCTGGTAGAATTTTTCTATAATAATAGCTTTCATTTGACTATTCATATGGAACCATGTGTAGCGTTTTATGGAAAGAGATGCCGCACACCAACCTTTTGGGATGATGTTGGTGAAAGAAAACTCTTAGGCCCAGAATTGGTTGAGGAAACGATGGAAAAGGTGAAGGTAATCCAAAACCACATCAAAGAAGCTCAAATCAGGTAGAAGAGCTATGTCGATAACTGAAGGAAGGATTTGGAATTTCCTGAAGGAGATCGTGTTTTCTAGAAGGTATATTTATGGAATGGAGTTATACATTTCGGTAAGAAAGGTAAATTGAGTCCCAGGTACATCGAACCTTTCGAATTTCTAGAATGAATTGGGGTTGTATCTTACCATCTGGCAATGACGCGAAGTCTCTCAAAAGTTCACGATATGTTCCACATATCAATATTGAGAAAATACATGCCTGACCCAATGCATGTACTCACCTATGATGAATTAGAATTGGAACCTGATTTATCTTATTGCGAATATCCCTTCAATATTCTTGATATGAGAGAATAAGTTCTGTGAAATCGGACAACTCGTCTGGTAAAAGTTCTATGGAGAAACCATAAGATGGAAGAGGCAATGGGGGAACCAGAGAAACTTATGATGACGAACCACCCAAGTCTTCTCATGCAGTAGTATTCTAGAAATTTTTAGGACAAAATTATTTGAAGGAGGGGAGGATGTAACACCCCAAGATTCGATGATATGTTTCCCTTTGAATAATACAATAGGTTTCATTGTACATAACTTCGAGATTTTAACACACCGTGACCAATCAAATTACCCATTATGAATACTAATACCCACTTCTTAAAATTTTATAAATTTTATCTTTAAAAATAGAGTTAATTTTTGGATTTGGAATATCGAAATTATCCTAGGGTAAATTATTTGTATTTTTCTGAAAAATTTCATATTTTGATGAATAGTGAAATTTACTAAATTTTAATTAAAAACAACTTATTTAATAAAAATAATTAATAGTGATAAATTATAAATTTTAGTGGTGTTAAAGTATATTTACAATATATTTTTACCATTTAATTCAATTTTGGTCATTGGACATAATTTCATAATTAAACTGGACATAAACAAGTGCCAATCTTTTTATAGTTATTATTTCTTAAAAACACGCTTTTTTGTTTTGACAACGGCAATTAATTTTTAATTAATTTTTGCCACTTATGGGTTTTGAATTTAGAAAAATGGATTCCAAATTTAGAATAATTATTTATAAATTATGTAAATATGTAACTTTTTTTACACATTTTGAATAATTATTTCGGTAAATATTTTATTTAGCATGGTTAAAAAGAAAATCCGATAAATAAGGGTAAAAAAATAATATTATAATAATATAAATTACTATAAAATGTGTCCTAAACCAATTGGATGATAAATTACCGACCATGGGCATATTTGGGTCGATTTTGGGACCCCATGGATCCACTTGTAAGTGATAATGCCAATTTATATTAATTAAGTTAAAGTAAATACAAAAATGACATAAGCATATATCTTTTAGAAAAACATTTTTTACATAGGGTTATATATGTTATATTTTAAGTTATAAATATTAAATAGAAATATCAAAATATTTACTACATAATGGTATTTTATTTATAATTTTTAGACATTAAATATTTTAGTTTATTTATGACACAATGATGATGTTGTAATTGCCTTATTAATGAAAGTTCGAAATAATTGATATTATAAATATCAAAATAAAAATAATTTTTGACTTTTAATGAATTACACTAATTGTATAGGTTAATATGAAATGTTATAGTTGATTCAATTAAATTTTTTAGAAGTAATTATGCTGTTATGATATCACAAATATCCAATACCGAATAGTGTCAAAATTGACATCAATGAGTTTTTAAAACAAATATTATATTAATAATTGATATTCTATTCCTATAATTATAAGGTTTGGAAAAAGGAATTATATAATAGTAGGTGTACTATTAATTTCCCACTTGGGGGTTTCTTGGATATATATTTTATGTTTATTGACTATATAATATAAAAATACAAAGTGACATGGTAAATGTCAAACTAATTAATGAAGAGTTAAAACCAAATTAATGATAAGGTTAATATTGTAACCCAAACCTATCTAAAATCTATTGGTTGAAATTAATTCGACCGATCCCCATCTTATAATTTGAATTATCTAATTTGGAGCCATTATAAACCGAATATGAATTTATTATAAATTAATACATTACGTTTTTTCTAAAGAGCCCCTCCTCCCCCTTATAAAAGGACATCACTTCTAACCAATTCTTTACACCTTCAAAGCCTTTTGGTTCGGCCAAAACCTACCCAAATATTCTCTCAACATCTATAACCTCCTCATATAAGCCTTACCTTATGCATAAGGCAGTTCAATAGTCCTTTTTGGTTCCAACCAATGGGAGTTATCCAAATTGAAGGTAACGATTTCTATTATCATCTTTTCATTTATTTTACTTCTCCAACGCCAAAACTCTTATTATTCATTTATTTTGAAACATTACCAATATCCTCAGTATACTAGAATATTATTATGAGAATTATTTGAACTACACTTACACACACTTCCATATAATGGGTGAATAACATAATGTTTCTGTGGATGGAAACCTAACGCCTCACAAAGCGATGATTGTTCAATTATCTCTTACCACCTCTAATTGTGGAAATTATGATGGAACTATAATTAAATATGATATTTATTATATTTATTATATATATATGCTTCTTTAATTCCATTTTATAACATTCCATTATTCATTTCATGTTATATATATTTACGATAATTGCATTTGAGGAAGTGTGGAGTACCACCCCCTCAAAGTGATATGCATCGTTCATACCATACATGAAATGTATAAAGGATGGTGTTAATGAACTTGAGTAAAAAATATAAGATATTATATTATACTGGAATAATAATATACCTATTTATAATTTGGTTTTTATTCCTTTTAAAATGAAAAATGAAATGGAACTAGCGTTCATGTGTTTGTACGAGCTACCGTCTCTATAAAGACGATGAGATTCATTCCCCATCGTATCCATTCAAGTCTAATTCTCATTTTATGAAAAAAATAATGTTTAATTACTTGATATCATTCTGTATATGAATATGAAACAACCTATCCATATCAAACACGGCTTATGTAACAAAACATATAAAAGAAAACGAGGAAGTTAACACCCGAAACGACAATAATACTAAGATATTATAAACAAAGCAACGTTAAAAATTTCATATATGATATAATGTTAATTTATATAATTTATTTATAATTTAATAACAATTATTTCACCATTATAAAGGAGTTTAAACTACCCTTGACCAAGGAAGGGTAAAAGGTAAGGGTTTATTTCACAATCTCTTCATTATTCGAGGTTGTTTATACGTAATTAACTACAGGGAGCTCTTTATTATCCACACCCAGGTTTATCAAAAATGTATTTCAAAAAATTCTTACTATTTTAAATAATATGGTTTAATGTCATTTATACCATTGTTTGACTTTTTATAAGAATTTTATAATGGAATCTTTATGTCATTTTCCAAACGAGGACCTTTTTAACCTTTTCGACTAATTAAGGTTTGAATGACTTTTTATTAACTTATACGGCAGGTGTGGCTATTTTCCACCATTGTAAAATCGTTGATGATTCCATTAAAATATTATATGAATATTTTATAAGTGAATGATTTATTTTATAATTATGTGACTTTTAAATGATTTCAAATAAAGGGATACTTCTCTCAAATAGTTTTGATTTCATCTATATCAACATCCTTTGATGGATTTTAAGCTTATTTGATGTTTATTTATTATGATAAAAAACATCCATATTGTATTGATGGTTTTTGGATATGTTTGACTGTGTATGTGTTATTTCTATACCATTCATGGTTTATGGAGAAATTATTTACATTTCTTATGCTAGTCTTAATACGAATGTTTATGTTATGTTTGAACCTATTCATATGTGGAATGAATTGGTCTTAGTAAGTGATGGGTGGAGCTTGATATAGCTCCTTGATGCATCTGTAGGTCTCATGAGACAAACTATTGTCTTGGCTTGAGGCCTTGAAAAATCTTATTTGTAGTCTTGGCATTAGGCCTTTGCTATGAGGTTATGATAGTATGGAATTATATGCATTCCATCATTATGAAAGTGGTTATTGATATTGCATGTGATTATTAGACTAGTAGAATATCAATGTGAATAAGTAAATAGAATTATTTCATTTTATTTTTCCTATATTATGCTGAAGTTCATGTTTAAAAAGATTTTGTTTTAGTTATACATTTACTTAAATGTTTATTCTTATTTATGAACGATTCTGCTATATTGTTATCCTTACTGTGCATTTGAGCTCACCCCTTTCTATTTTTTATTTATCCCTATATGTGAAGAAGTATTTTATGAATGACCTATAGGGGTAATATAAGGGGATATGAGTGTGGAGAAAAGTCATCGTTGTAGTTTTCACTTTATAATGTAATGTAAACTTTATGAATGTATCTAGCTATTCCAAGGCTACTAATCAAATCGGTCTTTTGAGACATGATCTTCTGTCATCATCCCAATGTTATGTAATAATGAACCGAATCTGGGTAACTGGGGTCAGGGTGTTACATATTATGTAAATATTAAGATTATGACACGTTTAATATTATTTATATATTGATTCAGACCATTTTTAAAACACAATTTTGAATGGATTAAATAATTTTTTAAATTATGCCATTTAATTTTAACATATAAAATTAAAAAATACTGAAATGTTCATGACTGTACATATAAATACTGTTATATTTTTTCACCATTTTTATAATTTATTTAAAATTTTATAAATTACAATTATAATTTCTTTATAAAAATTATCTATATAAATTACATGTGATACCGTATAATTTTATAAGTATGTAAATATTGAAAATTAATATTGATTGTATCTTATTCACAAAATTTTAAAAAATTATTACGATTAATTATAAACAATTTATAAAGATTTAATTTCTAATTAATTTTATAAATTAAATAAATATAAAAAAATTTTATTCTTCTAATTAATGAATAATTCATAAACTAAATAATTCCATTATAATTTGATGTTTAAGAAAATATAAATTTTCAAGATATTATATCATCTGATATACATTATATCAAATTTTGTGATTGGATAAATAATCTATCTTATTTTACAAAATATATCATATGAAATGACATAACCTTTTATAAAATGTAAATTTCATACGATATGATGTCTCTTATATTGTATCAATTATAAGATACATTGTTTTTTAACCCTTATCGTCGGTTTCATACAATACAACTCCTTACATTATACCTACCATTATGATGGAATTAGAAAAACTATATAGGATAATTTATTATCAGGTCATATTTCATATAAAATGACAGCATGATAGCTTATTATATCTCAAGTCATTGGAAACCCCACAATATAGAAAAGAGATCATATCTTTTCATAAGTCATATGAAATCAATATGATATTTAATCTATTCATTTATCAAGAATTATTTAATGAATCAAAACACATGGTAAGGCTCTTATACCATTATTTGGTATCATGGGATTTATTAAAACTTAATCAATGTACTGGAAAATATTATAATCCATAAAAATAAAATATGAATCAAGACTAAATCCATATATTCCCAAAAATTTTAATTTTTACCTTAAACTAATTATCACTATTTCTATTTCCATCAATATATTCTTGATTAACATATCTAGGAATGACCATTACAGTTTCCCACTGAGGTGTATCCATGGTCTATATCAAATCAGAGAAACATTTTGGGAAAGACCCTCCTAACTTCAAATGTATTATTTTATCTCTACTTGCAGAGGATGATGTAAGAAGAAGGATATATGAAGGTCATAGTATTGTCTAGTATATTAAATGATGAATTCCCACTCAAAATGTCTTGTCCATGTCTCCTTTCTATATGAATTTAGGATAATTATCAAACCCTAATAATTTAATCCTATTTAAAATTTAAATGTAATATAAATTAAAAACTTTTTAAACAACAAATATGACCCTCTAATTCTTTATTATATGAAACATTCAAATGATTATATCAATTATATTTAAGAGATATAAACAATAATAATCAATATTAAATTTTTATTTATAATCATAGGTGTAATTATGAATCACACATTATAAATCATAGTTCCTTTTGATATAGCATATCATACATTATATTTGGGAAATGTAGAACCAATATGATATTACTATAGAATATGAAAAATATATACCCAAAAAATGAACATGTTTGCTTCAATATGTATGAAATAACCATATTATACTATAATATTTTTTATAAAAACATAATAAATTTTAATGGGATTTTGAAGCATCTCTATGATGTTAAAGGATGAATATTTAGAGTATACTTATATTCTCATTCTATTATTACCAATTTTTTTTCAGACTTATAAGATTATATTGGGGATGTATGTAGTCATCCTTAGTCCATAAATGATTTAACTTCGCTATGAGAAGGTCGTGTGATTTTTTGGAAATTTCAATTTTTTTATCATATAGTGTTCTTGTATATTTTTTTGTTTAAATACAAAACATTTTATTTTTATATATTTATTGAAGGAAGATTGTTCAGTTTTTGGTTATTGTTGTTGTTATCTATTTGGGGTTGTATATTTTTTTATAAAGGGTATTACCACCCTTAATTTTTTATTCCAATTGTGATAGTCACCACACCATAAATAATTGTATATGGGATCTAAGGGTTACTCTTGATATTACATTTTTCTTGGAAGGAATCCTAGGGAGGTCAGGTCATGATGGGATGTATAATAATTCAAAAAAGATTTTGGACATATTTAGAGTCTTAATCCCTTTAAATAATCTCAATAATGATATATTTTTTATTTGATTATTTAATTATTATATGTGATTTGTTTATATATTAATTAAAATATTTATTTATTTTAAAAATTCGTATATTAAAATAAATAAATATGAATTGGATTTTATTAATTATTTTATGTTTAATCACTAGTGCAGAAAACGTTTTTTACGTCGGTTATTTTTAATTTTTTACATCGGTTTCTAGCCGACGTTAATACGTGGGATGTTATAAATAAGGTTTTTGACGTCGGTTATTTAAAAACAGACGTCAAAAAACATAAAATCGCGATTTTTATCACGTCGGTTATCGAAGAACCGACGTTATAAACTGGGGTTAGGGTGGTTTATCACGTCCGTTCTATAAGAACCGACGTGATAAACCGGGCTGAGCGTGGTTTATCACGTCAGTTCATATAGAATCGACGTGAAAAACTGGGGGAGGGGGGTTTATCACGTCGGTTAGTCAATAACCAACATGATAAACCCTTGTGCAGGCCGTTTAGCACGTCCGTTATTCAATAACCGACATGATAAACCATTCTCTAGGCCCTTTATCACGTCGGTTATTTAATAACGGACGTGATAAACCATTCTCCGGGCCTTTTATCATGTCGGTTATTAAATAATCGATGTGATAAACTAGTTTACAGGACTTTTATAACGTCGGTTATGAAATAACCGACGTGATAAACTATTTTCCAGGCATTTTATAACGTCGGTTATTAAATAACCGACGTGATAAACCCAATTTTTTTTAAACAGAATGCAGTGATCTTCTCTCCACCAGAATCAACCAGAAAATAAATCAAGAAATCATACCACAAAAACAGAACTACATCAAAAATAAGCATGTAAATAGATAACATATAAAACTTACCCACTATACAGAATCCACCCTCATTTATACCCCATGGACAGCCCTCCCCCACCCCGTTGGAGCCCTCACCCTCATGTATACCCCCTGGACAGCCCTCCCCCACCCCGTTGGAGCCCTCACCCTCATGTATACCCCCTGGACAGCCCTCCCACACCCCGTTGGAGCCCGCACCCTCATGTATACCCCCAGGACAGCCCTCCCCCACCCCATTGGAGCTCCCACCCTCAATGATACCCCTTGGACAACCCTCCCCCACCCCATTGGAGCCCCCACCACACTCCTGGACTGCCCCCCGACCCCCAGACACCCCCAAACACCCCTCGACAACACCCCACCCGCCTGAACATCACCTCCTCACCCCCTCACCCCACTTGACAGCCCCCACCACACCCCTGGACAACCCCCCCCACCCCTGGACAGCACTCCCACACCCCTGGACTGGCTTCCCACACCCCTGGACATCCCTGCCACCCCTCCCCCACAGACCCAAATCCATACCATAAGAACCATCAAAATTAGACCAAAATAAGAAGTAGAGCAAAATTAAACATTCACTTATATAACATTCAAAACTTACACTGTCAACTTCAAAAAAAAAACTAAATCAAACCTAAACAACTACCAAATAGACAATTAAAACGACAGTATTCAAAATTACATTTTACATTACAAACAACTAAAATTCAATCAAACCTGTAAAATAATTTGACCACTCCACTTGTACGTGTTTGATGTCTTCAGCAGTATAGGGTTGAGGGTCATCAAAAATCTACAAATGAAAAAGAAGATAGTTTACGTGTATAATGAATAAATCAAATTGAAATATGATGGCAAAGTTTAAGAGGAAATCGTACCAGGTCAAAATTCACAACTGTCCCAGTTGTTATTATTTCATACATAAATCATAACATATAATATCCGCATTCGATGAGGCCTTGTTGTTCATGACAATTCTGTTTTGAATGAGTGTAAATTCAATATATTATTTTTATGTAATAAATCAAAAAGTACAAATTATAAATGGAAATTTACCTTCGCCTTTACATATTTGATCGTTGCATTTCTTTTCTTTGTGTTTTTTCGAAAGTAGGCCCATGCACTGTTAGAAAAATAATACGAATGGGGTAAATTTAAAATTTATTATAATATATAAAACTATTGAGAAATTGAAACTTACTTTTCCAATATATTCTTAAAACCTACCCGCACATCACCATGAACAGAGCATATCCAATAAAGAGCTTTCTCCCTTGGGCAAAAAATCCCTAACATCCAATGATTACTGATAAAAAGAAATTTAATGTTAGTGGTTTTTTATGTTAAAAGATAATTAACTATTCGAGAGAAATTTGTTTCATACCTCTCACAAAAAGGCATCATCCAACATTGTTGGATTATATTCTTTTCAAATCTTTCAGCAATATAAACCATTCTTTGTTCCTCAGTCAATGCACATGCTTCAGGGGAAATCAATTGCGGGTCCATGAATCCATATACTTCTGTTAGTTCATTCCTCTCACAAATTTTATAAAGATACCTAATAAAAAACATATATAAGTATACATTTTTAATAAATATAACGCAGGGAAAAGGTGTTAAGACTTACATGGAAAAAATTTGCACCACGTTGATGCCCAAATTATCTCCAGTAACAGGCTCCATGATATCAGATTTTGTAATCCCCACAGTTATTTCACGTCCACAAACATGATATTCCATTGGAAACTCATAAAAAACCAACAATAAATGTGAATATCTTGCCAATCTGTCAAGACCACTGGAATCTGTATCTGATGTCATAGCCTGTTGTCTTTGTTGTTGCCTATACAGTATTTCTTTACCTTTGAAGTATTATTGTGAAAAAAATTGAGAATTATAGTAGTTTTCAAATTATAAAACAACTTTCATAAAAAAATAAAATAAAAGATATAACATTCATACCTCTATGGTAATGAGTCGAAGAAGTCTGGATGGCCAAACTAAAAAATGGCCGATACTCTGTCCAACTGTCGCGACCTCATCTGTAGGTATTGGTACCCTAGCTGATCTATCTATAATATCCTGTACAGTGACCCTCTGATTCTCTACCTCTAATTTTTTATGATGAACTGTATCTCCTAAACAATATACCAACCCGTATGCTACTATATGATGTTGAGAATCATCAACATACAACTTGCAATATGTAGGAAGTTGCGGCGGAGGCGTAGGATAAAAAATGGGGTCCGCATGCTGAGGTGGGGGAGTGGGAGATACTGGCGGAGGTGGAGGATAAATAATGGGGTCTGCTGGGGGAGGTGGAGGTGTGGGACCTGCAGTCTGAAATTGTCTTTGCAGTTCTGCAAACATAGATTGCACCGAATCTCTAATCTTGTCTTCCATCGTCGCATTAATATTTTGAACTTCAGCCTCCAAGGATTCTATTTTTTTATAAACCCCCTCAATGTCAGAAGTTGAAGAACGTGGAAAGACTTTTCTTACCGATACACCTGTCGGATATCCTCTTACACGACCAGGATGTTCGGGCCTTCCCAATGCTGCAAATAAAATATCTTCCCTCCCAGTAGCTGTAAATGTCCCCTCTGAACTTTTCTCCTCAAGAGAGTCCTGTATTAATTAATTGAACATTTCTGTAATTATTGAAACTTATATGAAGAAAAAAGATTACTTAAATAAATTAAATAGATATCTTACAATCCTCTCAGCTACGATTCTCGATTCTTCCGAAAGATATTGCCCTTTTTTTCCTTTCCGAGCTCTCTTCCATTTTTCATGTCTAGATGGAGGGGATGGAGGGGCCACCTCTCCAGATCTTGAAGACTCAGCTCTTAGTTGTTGAAATTTTTCCGCTATCATTTTTTCTTCCAATAATGTATACCCTCCCCGAGGTAAACAAGGAGGGTATACATTTTTAGATTGGATCTCCTGATGAGCTTTCCTTGTTTGCTATAATTTAAGAATAAGAATTCATTAAAAAAACATTAATAAAATCATTTATATAAGAAATTATATAAAAGTTTACATTGCCCTTACCAGAAATGACTCTTTTTTTTCTACTTTCAAAAAACTGTCTCCATGTGTCTTCATCTATAAAAGGATATATACGACACGGATTGTCATGACTCCTATGACCATAAATGAAATCAGATGTGAGGGTTGATTTGAAATCCCTCCATCTCCTGGCAGCCAACGATAAGCATGTCTTCCTGACTCCTCCAGTGTCAGGAATATCAAATGTCATCTGATAAAGAAGAGGTTAAACATATTATATATACCAGAAACAATAAAAGAATGGTCAAACAATGACAAAATATCTTACCAAAATCGTCTCCCACAACTGAGAGATAACCGATTTATCCACACCTCTCCAATCATCATACACAATGCTTACTCTGGTCTTAGCCTGAGTTGCAACAAAACTCTTAAAATCATTGGCATTCGGACCTCTAGGAATATCATCATCATCAAACTCAACTACTATCCTCGGATCCTGCGTACGGGCAAGTGATAATTTTGGTAAATGTGTGCAACCACGTTTACCAACCTTTGAACTCTTTGTCGTAATAGGATCATGTGAATGTTCATCCCCAGAGGTATGACCAGTAATATGATCCTCCCCAGAATCATGTTGTTGATCATCTGAATGATCTGTCATTATCCTTCAAATCAAAAAAACAAACGTCAGTTCACAAATATACAAATTCAAATATTTTAATACTACTGTAATCAGAAAATAGAAAAGTGTACTGGGTTACATAACAGTAAACATTGGTAATATGGTAAGCATGTTAAACAATGGTAAAGATGGCAAAGATGGTCAAGATGGTCAAGATGGCCAAGATGGTAAAAAATGGAAAAAATGGTAAACCTGGTAAACATTGTAAACATGGTAAAGTAATTGTCATTGAACAAAAATAAGCATTTTAAAAATCATGTAATGGTTATAAACTGTTGGGTCATAGAGCATTTCCTTCTGTCTGGGTTCCACCGGCTGACCGGTGGTCATCCACCGGTTGGCCGGTGTCACCAGGCAGTGGGCAAGCCTATGGCCTGGGTCCTTCGGCTGGTCGGTGGGAAAGAACCGGTTGGTCGGTGCCCATACCGGCTGGCCGGTGCGCTAACACTGGCTGACCGGTGGCTCCAGTAGAAAGCAATGCTTCTGCCAGAGACCACCGGCTGGCCGGTGGTCCTCCACCGGTTGGTAGGTGTCACCAGGCAGTGGGCAAGCCTACTGCCTTGCCCTCCGGCTGGCCGGTGGGCAAGAACCGGTTGGCCGGGGCCCTTACCGGCCGGCCGGTGCGCTAACACCGGCTGGCCGGTGGGAGGCCACCGGTCGGCCGGTAGACTCAGAGAGTCAATATCATCCTTCTTGGGCCAACTCTTGGGCAACCTTTTTCCTAGCATCAAAACACTTTAAAACAAGTTAGAACACGATGAGAGTGATTGTGATCATTAAAATCCAAGAGAGAGGGGTACAACAATAAACATGATAAAGTAAACTAAACAAACCTAAAACAAACAATAACATATACTTATTTTATTTTAAAACATGTTTTAATAAATAAAAAACTTACAATATCTAACAATTATGGAAAAAATAAATGTAAACAAGAAATAAACATATGTTACCTGTAATTTTAGGAATGTACAGATGGATTGTTTTCCCAAATTCCTTCTTCGTGATCGTTCCTTATGGCACAAACTATGTCTTCAACATGATCGTCATTATGTTCTGTTAATATTTCCATTGAAGTAGGGATCTCACATAAATCAGCATATTCATCAAGTTCATCCTCACCAACATATTGTTTTTTTCCTTGTAAAACAACAGCCCACTGCATATCTGATTGATCTACTACATAAAAAATTTGTTTTGCATGTGTTGCCATTATAAAAGAATCAGCTGTGTCTTCCAATCTATTCAGATTAACAAGTGTCATTCCAAATTCATCGTGTCTGACACTGTTGTTACCGTTAAACCATTTACAGTTAAAAATGGGAACTTTAATTTTAAAGTAATCAACCTCCCATATGTCTTCAATCACTCCATAATATGCATTTGATGCAGAAATTGGGTTTTTGTCCTTAGCACTCGAAAAATGCATTGCTTCTGCAAACACCAATACACCACTATTCTGAACCGCACTTCTGTTGTCCTGAGCTTTTGTATGAAATGTATAACCATTAAAGTCATAACCAGACCACGTTATCACATTTAAACATGGACCACCCACTATCCATTTTAATGTCTCTGATACATCTGATCTACCAAGCAAAGTCTTTTTAATCCATGAAAAAAATGTTTTGTTGTGCTCATTCAAAATCCACATTTCTTTCTTCTTTGGATGACATTGTTTCAAATCATTAATGTGCAATGTGATTTATGGTTGAGCATCAGCTATGTTCTTCAAGATGTATGATTCTAACTTCTTCATCTGTTCAGCTGACAATGATTTGACTTTCAAGCCACGAATCCCCTTTCCCTCATTATTAACTCGTTCATGGCGAGATGGAGGCAAACCTTTGTGTTGCACCGCAGCCAAGTAGCTCGTACAAAACTATGCTACCTCCTCAGAAATATACTTTTCAATAATGGAGGCTTCAGGTCGATATATATTTTTAACATACCCCTTTAATATTTTCATATACCTTTCAAAAGGATACATCCAACGAAGAGATACAGGTCTACAAAGCTTTATTTCTCGAACCAGATGAATCATTAAATGCACCATTATATTAAAAAAAGTTGGAGGAAAATACATTTCCAATTGACAAAGTATTAAAATTGCATCCTTTTCCAAAATGTTCAAAGCATTCACATCAATCGCCTTGTTACGAATTGAATTGAAAAAATAACACAACTTCATTATAGCCTTTCTGACACGAATGGGCAATATTCCACGCAATGCAACTGGTAGAATTTGTTACATCATGACGTGACAATCATGTGATTTCATACCTATCAACTTCAAGTCCTTCATTGAGACAGAAATTTTTACATTAGAAGAATAACCTTGAGGCACTTTGGTATCATGAAGACACTGACAGAAGCTAATTTTCTCCCTCTTCGATAATGTATGACAAGCCGGGGGAAGAAATGTTCATCTTCCTTTAGGAGTGGGAGCTAACTCCAAACTTATTCCCATTGATAGTAAGTCTAATCTTGCATTCAACCCATCTTTAGTCTTTCCTTTAATATCTAACAATGTTCCAATCAAAGAATCACAGATATTCTTCTCCACGTGCATGACATCAATATTATGTTTAACTTCATGATACCTCCAATATGGTAGCTCAAAAAATATTGACCTTTTCTTCCAAATATGTCTATCATTAGCAGATTTCTGTGTCTTTCCCAATGTCACGTCAAGGTTTTTCACCCTCTCAAAATACTGATCATGGGATAAAGGTTTTGGAGCAGTATCAAATTCTTGTGAGCCATTAAATGCCTTTTTTAGTCTTCTATAAGGGTGTTCCATAGGAAAAAACTTTCGATGACCCATGTACACTATTTTCCTCCCATGATGCAATTGACAATAGGACGTCTGTTGTTCGCAAATTGGACATGCTTTATGCCCTTTAACACTGTATCCAGACAGATTTCCATACGCTGGGAAGTCATTTATAGTGAATAGAAGAACTGCATGCAGTTGAAAATATTCCATTTTATAAGAATCATACACCCTAATACCATCAGCCCATAACAGTTTCAAATCATCAATCAATGGTGACAAGTAAACATCAATATCATTACCGGGTTGCTTTGGACCAGAGATAATTGTACTCAAAATGACATATTTGCGCTTCATACAAACTTTAGGAGAGAGGTTGTAAATTACCAATAAAACAGGCCATGAACTATGTGTGCTACTGAGTGTTTGGTATGGATTCATTCCATTTGTGCACAACCCTAGTCTGAGATTTCTTATTTCATTTCCAAATGTAGAATATTGCACATCAATTTTCTTCCATTGTGGACAATCAGCTGGATGACGTATTTTTCCATCTCATACCCGCTCTTCAGCATGCCATCTTAACCTTTTTCAATCATGTGAATTAGAAAATAAACGTTTGAAACGATTAATTATAGGAAGATACCAAAATACCTTTGAAGGGAGCTTTGTAATATCTACATCACCCTGTGATTTTTCTGTCACCTTATACCGTGATGTCCCATATTTTGGACACTCTGACATAAATTCATATTCCTTCCTATATATAATGCAGTCATTCGGACAGGCATGTATTTTCTTGTATCCCAATCCCATCGGGCATAATATTTTCTTGGCTTTGTAATGTGAATCTGGAAGATCATTATCTTTTGGAAGAATGTCTTTCATCAATTTTAGCAGCTCTGTAAAACTTCTGTCACTCCTTCCATGCTTCGCCTTTAGGTTAATCAATCTTAACACCGCCGACAGAACCGTAAAATCTGTACAACCGGGATATAATGGTTTTCCAGCATCACCATATAGACGTGCAACTGTCGGTTCTATCTCAATTTGTTCTGCTACAATATCGCGAATCATTTCTTCAATTCCATCGGAGTTACCATCTTGCGAATCATCATCATCAATGACATTCCGTCCAGTTTCACCCTGCCAAATCCAAGGGCGGTAACTCGGATTAAAGCCATGACATATCAGATGATCTTTTATCTCTCTACTTTTCAAATTCATCATATTCAAACATTTCAGGCACGGACAGAAAAAAATGTCCCTACTTGGAACATTTCGTTTTGCAAATTCCAAAAAGGCATCAACACCTTCCTCAAATTCATTGCTCATTCGATGTGCTGTAATCCAACTTTGACTCATTATTACCTATAACAAATATCAACAAAAAGTATATATTTTTAAGATAAGACAAAACATGTTTATATGAAAAAATCATAATTTGAATGTAAAACAATTTAAAATATAAAACAAATCTTGAAAGTAGTAGTAGTTTTCATAAGTACCCAACACCAAATAGCTATACATCGTAAGTGTCGTGTTAAAAATATGAATATAGACCATTTGTTTTATGTTTAATAATATTATCATATTATCTGATCATTCTAATTATATATTAGAATTATTATATCCTTTTGATCTGATATATAATCTAAGGACATTAATATTTCTTTAGAAAAAGTAATGTTAATATCATAGTAATGTAAAAAAGGTATATGTCGAACTATATATATGTAATACCAATAAAAAAATTCACATGTGTTTGGCCTGGGTTTCACACATAAATCAACTCATCTCACAGATTAAATTTTTGAATCATCCTACATAATACTTATTTTTATAACTTAGGGAATGAAAATAATAATGTTGCTGGAAGAATGGAACGTTACAGTACCACCCATTATTTTTTAGATTTTTCTGAAGCTAATCCACAATGTTTTAATAATCATTTGCGAGTTGAATGTTGCAAGTTGAATGAACATAATAACCATTTGCAATAAAAAAATTCCACGAGATTCAAAAACGAACGAAAAGCACATCAAGAATCAAAACAAAAACGAACGAAATAAATTCTGGAAGGCTTACTTGAATGTCGCGAGTTGAGATAATAGATCCGAGTGAAGAAGATAAACAATGAAGCAAAAATGAGTGTAATGCAGGCGATCGACGAGCCGATTAGTGTTTACCGCGCGAGAGAGAGACGAGTCGGCGACTGTCAATCGAAAAAATCGTAAATGACAGAACGCGGGCTTTAATTTTTTTAAATGCTTTATAAGGTCGGTTATTATATAACCGACGTTATAAACTATTTTTAAGATTTTTTATGTCGGTTATGTTATAACCGATGTAAAAAACACCGCGCTTTGGTTTTTTACGTCGGTTATTTGATAACCGACGTAAAAACCGCGGTTTTTTACATCGGTTACAAAATAACCGACGTCAAAAACCCCCGCGCATTGATTTGTTACGTCGGTTATCAAATAACCGACGTAAAAACCCAACATGCACGATTTGTAACATTGGTTATTAAAATAACCGACGTGAAAAATCTACTCGCCGCATTGTTACGTCGGTTATATATAACCGACGTAAAAACTGGTGACGTAAAAAACGATTTCTGCACTACTGAATGAACGGCTTTTTTTAATATTCTATAAATAAAACATTCATTTAAATATATATTTTTTAATCATTGTAATGAAAAAAATATTTTAATTTTTAAAATATTATTCTAAAGAAATACAGAGTTAATTAGACTAAATTCTTATATTATCCATCAAAATTTATATAGGGGATAAAAAATTGACAAACATGTTAAATTGATGAAAATATTTAAAGAAATAATTTCATCTACACCAACACATGATATCATAATATCAGTTTTCAATATCTTTTTAAGCACATATGTATATCACTAGTTGAATCTTAGTTGGGATTATGGAAATAATTCTAATATAAGTCTGACAATAGATTGAACTATGGAAGTTAATGATGAGTCAGAATCAAATCAAAAAATAAACCTACATAATGATTGTATTATTTAAATTAAAATTTATAGATTATGTATGATGATCTAATTGAAAATAATATATATAAGGCCCCAGCCTTAAACCATACTTAATATTGAATTAACTGAATAATTCACATTGAGGATCTTTTCAGGTTTAGAGTTTTAGAGAATTAGAACATAACTATTACATCTTAAAAGATTACAATGTAGACACTTCTACTAAGTCTCCATAAAATAAAAACTCTTAAAAATAAAGATGTCTAGATTCCATGTTTTAGATAGCATGAAATTCCCTTGATCCCATCCTTGACCTTATTCCACTTTATGTCCTGTGAAAAACATTTCGAAAAACTTGGGGTGAGCATAAAAAGCTCAGTAAGGGATATAGAAAGAATGAAAACTGTTAGTTTTTTAATCATCAAGTAAACCATATATACTCTATCAAAGTAATACCTTCACCTTCATGAAGTAGTAAAAACTATTCACTGAATAATGTATCATTACTTACCTTTTTGTAACCAAAGTATTACCATAAAACCCTTATAAAGAACACATAACATATATAAAGGTAACTTGGGACATAAACATACTTAAGTGGAATAACCATACGGTCGACTCCCACACATATCACTTAATGGAATAGCCATACGGCCAATTTCCATACATACTTAATGGAATATCCATACGGCCGACTTCCATACCCAATGCATTGGAGGTTATAACGTAACCACCCGTCCTGGTATTCACGGCACCACCCGTCATATGGTTTATAACGTAACCACCCGTTAAAATGTCTAAGTACCAGTATAAAATCATAAAACATAAAACCAATAAAAAGGAATGATAACATTTCCACATTTCAATCCCAATATATCATAAATATATTGACATAATAGAATCCTTTTTCAAAACAATTTTCAATACCAAAATACATAAAAGAGTATATGGTATTTATTTTATTCTAAAAACATTACGGCTTGTTGAGGAAGCCAAAGACCAAATAATACTCGCGGTGGCAGAAAAAGTCGTTGTCACCGCGTACGTTAAAAAAACATTCCTTTTTGTCGTTTAGTAAAACGCTTCGTAGAAAAAGATTCCTTTTGTATAAAAGTAATAGTCAAAGGGTTTATACAACGTATAAAAGAAAGTTGTGTATAAAACGAAATATGCCTCAATGAAAGGATATTGAGACGAAGTCCCTTACCTTCGGTCCGACTTGACTCGATCGTTCTTTAACGTCCTGAATAATAAACTTGAGTTAATTTATACTTGATTAAGAACCTTTTTAAAGTTCATTATTCTTTTTATATCACTTATTTTCATGTTATAAACATTATGTAACCATTTATGTTAATATTGTTTGTTTTGTCAATATTTGGTTCTTAAGTCCAAAGTTGACTTCTTACAATTACATGTTGTTCGTGTGGTCAAAAGTTCTTTATATCCAGAATGAAATTCCTGATTTGGATATCATATATATCATATATATCCAGCATATACATGTATTTATAATATTACATAATCATATAGAGGTAAGAAATGAAATGCACCGTTCATGGAGACGGTAAGCCGTAGGTACGCATGAACGCTACTTTCATTTCTTTGTCATATTAGTGGAATTAAAACTAAATGAGAGGTATGTATATTTTAATTCCAGAATTATATTCATCATTTAGATATATCATTAATTATATATATACATTATATAAATGGAATTTTAATAGTACATTACATTTGGGGATAAGAAATGAAATGCACCGTTCATGGAGACGGTAAGCCGTACGTACGCATGAACGCTACTTTCATTTCTATCTCATACTTTAATGGAAAGAAATAATAATGATATAGAGGTATATTATAATTCCAGTATAACATCTTATATAATAACTTTAAATCCATCCTTTACACATCCCACATATGGCATTAACGAATCACATCACTTTGAGGGGGCGGTAGTCCGCACTTCCTTAAATGAAGTTATCGTGTTTACCCATAATGGAAACCATAAAGGTATGCCAAAAATGAAAAATACAGAATCTTAAAGAAAACATAAACATAATATACATCATATATAAAAATAGCGACATCATAATGGCCACCCTTGAAGGTGTTAAATGAGTATTGAACAATCATCGTTTCGGGAGGCAGAATTTCGCCATCCACAGAAACCGTATGTTCTTTAACCATTTGATGTAGTTGTGTGAGAGTGTAGCTCAAATAAATATTATAACAACATCCTAGTATATTGAAGATACTGGTGTTGTTACAAAAGAAGTAAATAAAAAGAGTTTATAGGGTTGGAGAAGCAAAATAAAACAAATGAACAAGAGAGAATGAATTACCTTTAAAAGTGTAACTCCCTTTTGATTTGAGCCTAAAGGCTTCCTTTGAAAGGATTATGTCCAAAGGGAATCCTCTAGGATGAGGAGAGGTATTTGGAGAGAGTAATTGGGTAGGGGTTGGCCGAGCCAAAGGCTTGAGAAGTGTGTGAAATGAGGTAGAGGTGGGGGCCTTTTATAAGAGGAGAGGAGGGGCACTTTTGGAAAGTAAGAAATATAACTTTATTTGAACATGTGTTTCGGTTTTAAAAGGTCCCACATTAATATAATTCGTGGATAAGGTGATAAGGCTTCGAAATCCACTCATCCAATAAGTTTTGGACATGTGTAGTTCGTAGATTTTACATTATCTTTCCATTTTATTTAAATCGTCAAATATTGACGTCATCGCTGCATCATTATTATGTCATATATAATTTAACTTATTAAATGTCTAAAAATTATAAACAAACTACTATGACGTAGGAACTCTTTTTAGCTTTCCAATGAATATTTATAATCAAATTTTGGACTTGTATAACCCCACTCAAAAATTATTTTAGTAAAACAATTTATGTTAGTGTCATTTTCACTTTAACATTAAATAAAAATATATTAATGTCATTTTCCAACTAAAGTGGCTCCATGGGGTCCCCAAGTTGGCCCATGGCTTGTCTTGGTCCGCCATGACTCACCCAATAGGTGTAGGACAAGTGTCATGGTGTTTTCACATTTTTATAATATCATTTTTACCTTAAACTACACTAATTACCTCTAATCGCGATTAAATGAAAAAAAGTTACTATTCACCAAAAAATTATTTTAATCTCATTGAACCACATTTTACTTCTTAATGACAACCATGTATGTTGGATTTTCAAAATTCAATACACATTAGTGGTAAACTTTCATTTAACTGAAAAATCAGTTTGCTTGATTACCACTTAATGGTTTCACTATTCATCAAAAATTGAAGTTTTTCAGAAAATTACCAAAAATTCACCCTAAGCTATATTTGATATTCCGAATTCAAAAATGAAGTCCATTTTAAAAAATTAAAAACATATAAGTCAAATTAATTAATTTAATAATTAATTCCCGCTGTCATGACAAATAGCGTGTTTTTGTGAAACAATAAGTATCAAAAGATTGACACCAGTTTAAGTCCAATTTCAAATTGAAATTGATTCCAATGACCACCATTGGATTAACTGGTAAAAATATTATTAATTTCACTTTAAAACCAATTAAAATAATAATCTAATCATATAAATAAATTAGATTAAAAATAGGTTTTGAATTAAAACACAACATTTTACACTATTCATAAAAAAAATTAACTTTATCAGAAAGGTACCAAAAATTTACAAAAAGTAAATTTTGATGTCCCGATTCTAAAGAAGAGTTATATTTGGTCCAAAATAAAGAATAATAGTGATCAAAACTATATTTAATGACAGTTCACCATTAAAAGGTGATAAGAGAACCTTTACTGAAAATTAGAGTATATATGCCCTAAAATTGAACTCTTTCCGTATTTTAAGCCTTTATCTTTTATTGGGTAAATGTATAAACATTTAAAAACATATCTAATCATATTTTAGTAATTTCTATCCATTCCCGCCAGTACAACGGCTACTTGTTAACTAACATTTAAAATAATATTATTTTATTACTAGTGTGCTACGTAAGTTTCAAAGAAACTCATCGTTGCGTATCGAGTACGCTATCGAACATAGCAACCCATTAAAAATAAAATTAATATTTAATTCGTAAATATTAATAAATATGAAAATTCATTATTCTTTATTTACCTGGGATGTTACATCCTTCCCCCCTTTTGGGATTTCCGTCCTCGCAATTTTATTCACATATCAAAATAAGTGGGGGTATTTATCCCTCATAGCATTTTCAGATTCCCACGTTGCCTCTTAAATCACATGGGTTTTCCACAAAACCTTTACCTGATGAATCACCTTATTCCGTGACACTTGCTCCCTGTGGTCAAGAATCTGGACCGGTTGTTCCTCATAAGATAGGTTCTCTTCCAGCTGAACTACCTCTGGGCTCAAAACATGAGATGGATCTGGCATATACTTTCTCAACATCGAAACGTGAAAAACATTGTGTACCTGAGATAAACTTGGAGGTAAAGCCACCCGGTATGCAACTGATCCAACTCTCTCCAGAATTCCGTATGGTCCAATGAACCTTGGACTCAACATTCCTTTCTTAACAAATCTCATCACACTTTTCCAAGGAGAAACCTTGAGAAAAACATGATCACCTACCTCGAAAGATAGATCCTTCCTCCGGTTATCCGCATAACTCTTATGCCTACTCTGAGCTGTTCTCATGTGTTTTCTGAATCAAATGAACTTTTTCTGCCATCTCTTCTACCAATTCTGGTCCCATCAGCTTCATTTCACCAACTTCATCCCAGAAAGCTGGAGTTCGACACCGCTTGCCATATAATGCCTCAAATAGTGCCATCTGTATACTGGAATGAAAACTGTTATTATAAGAAAACTCAACCAAAGAAAGATGTTTGTCCCAACTTCCCTGATAATCCATCGAACAAGATCATAGAATATCCTCCAATGTCTGAATTGTTTGTTCTGACTGCCCATCTGATTGAGGATGAAAAGCTGTACTAAAATTTAATTCAGTACCCAACGACTTCTGAAGGCCTTTCCAAAAGTTAGAAGTATACCTGTTATCACGATCAGATACAATGGAGAGAGGAACTCCATGTAACCTGACTATCTCTTCAAGATACAAATGGGAAAGTTGATCCAGAGAGAAAGTATCTCGTATGGAAAGGAAATGAGAAAATTTGGTCAAGCGATCAATACTAACACAGATAGCATTATTACCTTGAGATTTCTTCGGTAATCCAACAAAAAAAGTCCATGGATATATTCTCCCATTTCCACTCTGGCACTGGTAAAGGCTGAAGCATCCCTTTCGGTAACTGCCACTCTGCTTTAACCTGTTGACATGTCAAACACTTCATAGTAAAATCAGCAATATCTCTTTTCATTCCATCCCACCAGTAATACTCCCGCAGATCACTGTACATCTTAGTACTGCCAGGATGAACTGAAAACATGGAACTATGAGCCTCACATAACAACTCATTCTTCAACTGTGAATCACAAGGCACATATAACCTCTTCCCAAACCTCAAAACACAAATTTATCCAAGAACTCATGGAAAATTTTATTCATAAGGTCTATGAATTCAGCAGTTGCATTGGTTAACCCAAAATGCATAACTAAAAATTCATAATGGCCATATCTAGTACGGAACACAGTCTTCAGAACGTCTGCTTCTTTTACTTTCAACTGATGGTACCCCGACCTCAAGTCAATCTTCGAAAAATACTGAGCTCCCTGGAGCTGATACCACTTCGTTCGATGGTCCAACATCTACTGAAGTTTTTGCAAATGATTTTACCACCCCTTTCTGCTTGTAGTCTAGCTGCATTCCCCCAGTTGAGTTCTTCGTTGGACACTCGTTTGCATAATGACCCATTTAATTACACTTAAAACATCTTACCATTGGCTTTTCATTTCCTTCTTGATCATCTTCCTTACAGTTACGAGCAATATGACAAGACTTACCACACCGAAAGCACTTACCAGACTTGGATAAACATTTTCCAGGATGCATTTTACCACACTTCTCACTGGATGGATATTTGGTTTTCTTACCTCCTTGCTTCTTTGATGAATTCTTCCCCTTTTCCTGCCAACTAGACCTCTTATTCTATTGTTTGTCATAGAACACCTGATCATCGGCAAACTCCATTTCCACCTTCTCCGCACATCGAACAAGTTTTTCATAACTTTTGAACTCATGAGAAGCTAAATCCCTTCGATACTTTGGCTTTAACCCTGAGTAAAAACGGTTTATTTTACTATCAAGATCTCGTATGAAGTTTGGAGCATACCTTGCCAATCGAGTGAACTCTCCTTCATAAGCAGCCACTGAATCATCCTCCTGCCTCAATTCTAGGAACTGTTTTTCCATCCTAAGACGAACCACCTTAGGAAAATATTTCTCAAGAAACATACCTTTGAATTCGTCCCAGTGAAGATCCTCAATCTCACCACTATCCCTTATATTTTTCACCATTGACCACCACTGATCAGCTTCACCTTCAAAACGGTAAACAGAAAGACTAACCTTTTGATGCTCTGAACACCCCATGACATAAAAAATCTTCTCCAGTGCTTTAATCCACCCTTCAGCTTGCACAGGGTCAGATGATCCTCTGAATGATGGGGGATGTTGCCTCATGAAATGTTCCACCACTGATATGTTCCTCTGCGGTTGATCTGGCTGATCTCGTGCATGAATACCACCACCATTTATAGCCTGATTCAACTGTGCCATCACTGCAACAAACTGTTCAGTTCCGATTCTGACCATCTCAGGTTGCTGATTTGGAATGTTATCTTCCTCCTGATGTCGTCCCAACATAGCTGCTTTGTTTCCTCTGCGGAAAACCATTCTGAACACAGAAATATCTTAGGCGAAGCAACATGGTAATCCGTAAATGCTATATCATTTCAATCATATTATAATTTAACACTTTTCTAACTCCTAAAGTTTTCTAAACCGCCCTCTGATACCAACTATAAGGCCCCAGCCTTAAACCTTACTTAATATTGAATTAAA
This sequence comes from Viscum album, assembly GCA_963277665.1. Classification (NCBI taxonomy): domain Eukaryota; kingdom Viridiplantae; phylum Streptophyta; class Magnoliopsida; order Santalales; family Viscaceae; genus Viscum; species Viscum album. The sequence continues at coordinate 1,115,813,406 of OY728131.1, forward strand.
TGAATAATTCACATTGAGGATCTTTTCAGGTTTAGAGTTTTAGAGAATTAGAACATAGCTATTACATCTTAAAAGATTACAATGTAGAAACTTCTACTAAGTCTCCATAAAATAAAAACTCTTAAAAAGAAAGATGTCTATATTCCATGTTTTAGATAGCATGAAATTCCCTTGATCCAATACTTGACCTTATTCCACTTTAAGTCCTGTGAAAAACATTTCGAAAAACTTGGGGTGAGCATAAAAAGCTCAGTAAGGGATACAGAAAGAATGAAAACTGTTAGTTTTTCGAACATCAAGTAAACCATATATACTCTATCAAAGTAATACCTTCACCTTCATGAAGTAGTAAAAACTATTCACTGAATAAAGTATCATTACTTACCTTTTTGTAACCAAAGTATTACCATAAAACCCATATAAAGAACACATAACATATATAAAGGTTACTTGGGACATAAACATACTTAAGTGGAATAACCATACGGTCGACTCCCACACATATCACTTAATGGAATAGCCATACGACCAATTTCCATACATACTTAATGGAATAGCCATACGGTCGACTTCCATACCCAATGCATTGGAGGTTATAACGTAACCACCCGTCCTGGTATTCATGGAACCACCCGTCATATGGTTTATAACGTAACCACCCCTTAAAATTTCCAAGTACCAGTATAAAATCATAAAACATAAAACCAATAAAAAGGAATGATAACATTTCCACATTTCAATCCCAATATATCATAAATATATTGACATAATAGAATACTTTTTCAAAACAATTTTCAATACCAAAATACGTAAAAGAGTATATGGTATTTATTTTATACTAAAAACATTACGGCTTGTTGAGGAAGCCAAAGACCAAATAATACTCGCGGTGAAGGAAAAAGTCGTTGTCACCGCGTACGTTAAAAAAAACATTCCTTTTTGTCGTTTAGTAAAACGCTTCGTAGAAAAAGATTCCTTTTGTATAAAAGTAAAAGTCAAAGGGTTTATACACCGTATAAAAGAAAGTTGTGTATAAAACTAAATATGCCTCAATGAAAGGAGATTGAGACGAAGTCCCTTACCTTGGGTCCGACTTGACTCGATCGTTCTTTAACGTCCTGAATAATAAACTTGAGTTAATTTATATTTGATTAAGAACCTTTTTAAAGTTCATTATTCTTTTTATATCACTTATTTCCATGTTATAAACATTATGTAACCATTTAAGTTAATAATGTTTGTTTTTTTCAATATTTGGTTCTTATGTCGAAAGTTGACTTCTTACAATTACATGTTGTTCGTGCGGTCAAAGGTTCTTTATATCCAGAATGAAATTCCTGATTTGGATATCATATATATCATATATATCCAGCATATACATGTATTTATAATATTACATAATCATTTAGAGGTAAGAAATGAAATGCACCGTTCATGGAGACGGTAAGTCGTACGTACGCATGAACGCTACTTTCATTTCTTTGTCATATTAGTGGAATTAAAACTAAATGAGAGGTATGTATATTTTAATTCCAGAATTATATTAATCATTTAGATATATAATTAATTATATATATAAATTATATACATGTAATTTTAATAGTACATTACATTTGGGGATAAGAAATGAAATGCACCGTTCTTGGAGACGGTAAGCCGTACGTACGCATGAACGCTACTTTCATTTCTATCTAATACATTAATGGAAATAAATAATAATGATATAGAGGTATATTATAATTCCAGTATAAAATCTTATATAATAACTTTAAATCCATTCTTTACACGTCCCACATATGGCATTAACGAATCACATCACTTTGAGGGGGCGGAGGTCCGCACTTCCTTAAATGATGATATCGTGTTTACCCATAATGGAAACCATAAAGGTATGACAAAAATGAAAAATACAGAATCTTAAAGAAAACATAAACATATTATATATCATATATAAAAATAGTGACATCGTAATGGCCACCCTTGAAGGTGTTAAATGAGTATTGAACAATCATCGTTTCGGGAGGCAGAATTTCGCCATCCACGGAAACCGTATGTTATTTAACCATTTGATGTAGTTGTGTGAGAGTGTAGCTCAAATAAATATTATAACAACATCCTAGTATGTTGAATATACTGGTGTTGTTACAAAATAAGTAAATAAAAATAGTTTAGAGGGTTGGAGAAGCAAAATAAAACAAATAAACAAGAGAGAATGAATTACCTTTAAAAGAGTAACTCCCTTTTCATTTGAGCCTAAAGGCTTCCTTTGAAAGGATTCTGCCCAAAGGGAATCCTCTAGGATGAAGAGAGGGATGTGGATAGAGTAATTGAGCAGGGTTTGGCCGAGCCAAAGGCTTGAGAAGTGTGTGAAATTAGGTAGAGGTGGGGGCCTTTTATAAGAGGAGAGGAGGGGAACTTTTGAAAAGTAAGAAATTTTACATTATTTGAACATGTGTTTCGGTTTTAAAAGGTCCCACATTGATATAATTAGTGGATAAGGTGATAAAGCTTAGAAATACACTCATCCAATAAGTTTTTGACATGTTTAGTTCATATATTTTACATTATCATTCCATTTTATTTAAATCGTCAAATAATGATGTCATCGCTGCATCATTATTATGTCATATATAATTTAATTTATTTAATGTCTAAAAATTATCAAAAAAATACTATGATGTAGGAAATCGTTTTACCTTTCCTAATACTATTTATAATCAAAATTTGGACTTGTATAACCCCACTCAAAAATTATTTTAGTAAAACAATTTATGTTAGTGTCATTTTCACTTTAACATTAAATAAAAATATATTAATGTCATTTTCCAAATAAAGTGGCTCCATGGGGTCCCCAAGTTGGACCATGGCTTGTCTTGGTCGGCCATGACTCACCCAATAGGTGTAGAACAAGTGTCATGGTGTTTTCACATTCTTATAATATCATTTTTACCTTAAACTACACTAATTACCTCTAATCGCGATTAAATGAAAAAAAGTTACTATTCACCAGAAAATTATGTTAATCTCATTGAACCACATTTTACTTCTTAATGACAACCATGTATGTCGGATTTTCAAAATTCAATACACATTAGTGGTAAACTTTCATTTAACTGAAAAATCAGTTTGCTTGATTACCACTTTGTGGTTTCACTATTCATCAAAAATTGAAGTTTTTCAGAAAATTACCAAAAATTCACCGTAAGCTATATTTGATATTCCGAATTCAAAAATGAAGTCCATTTTACAAAATTCAAAACTTATAAGTCAAATTAATTAATTTAATAATTAATTCCCACTGTCATGACAAATAGCGTGTTTTTGTGAAACAATAAGTATCAAAAGATTGACACCAGTTTAAGTCCAATTTCAAAGTGAAATTGATTCCAATGACCACCATTGGATTAACTGGTAAAAATATTTTCTAATTTCAATTTAAAACCAATTAAAATAATAATCTAATCATATAAATAAATTAGATTAGAAAGAGGTTTTGAATTAAAACACAACATTTTACACTATTCATAAAAAAATGAACTTTATCAGAAAGGTACCAAAAATTTACACAAAGTAAATTTTGATGTCCCGATTCTGAAGAAGAGTTATATTTGGTCCAAAATAAAGTTTAAGAGTGATAAAAACTATATTTAATGAAGGCTCACCATTAAAAGGTGATAAGTGAACCTTTAGTGAAAATTAGAGTATATATGCCCTAAAATTGAACTCTTTCCGTATTTTAAGCCTTTATCTTTTATTGGGTAAATGTATAAACATTTTAAAACATATCTAATCATATTTTAGTTATTTCTATCCATTCCCGCCAGTACAACGACTACTTGTTAACTAACATTTAAAATAATATTATTTTATTACTAGTGTGCTACGTAAGTTTCAAAGAAACTCATCGTTGCGTATTGGGTACGCTATCGAACATAGCAACCGCTTTAAAATAAAATTAATATTTAATTCGTAAATATTAATAAATATGAAAATTCTTTATTCTTTATTTACCTGGTATGTTACAATATATGTATTCTTGAAGGTTTTTATAGGATATCTATATATTCAAACTTAAGATAAGAAAAAATAAATAACAACCCTAGGATATATTCTGAGTATAAATGATATAATGAATTGAAAAAAATAAATAAATAGAACATGCGACATTTTCTATTCCAAAATTTCCATAACAATGATCTTGATAGAGAACAGATAATTTTATTTAAAATACTATTACCTCAAAACGTGTCAAATGGGTGAAATGGAATCAAAATATAATTCATTAAGACTATTTCTCCATTATATATTGTAAGAGAGAGACCATAAAGGTTAAAAAAGAATTGACAATTTGAGAAATTAATGTCTAGTTAAAGAGTGACCTCCAGTGATCATAAATATGGTACATTAACTCCATTAAGTAAAATTATTTCACTGAATGGATAATACCATTTTAGGTGAAATTTATCATACATTATGAAATAAAAAATTCATTTAATCTTATGTTGTAGGACATGAAATGTTCTCTCATGTAATTATTTGATCTTGATCTTTCATCAGTATGAACTAAACTAGTGTATCCCATAAGCCTGGCCCCACATCACTAGGAAATAATGAACAACATTGAGGGTCTAGGATAATTTTTGTGGAATAATCTACCCTCTTGTAATGATATTTTATGTTAATATCAAATTCTAAAAAAGTGTTAATTTTTTTATATATTGTATGATTTCCCAAATTATATTATAACATGTACGCTTGGGATATCCTATTATACTTGAATAATGAAATAAAATTACCACCTAAATGTATGTATCATACAAATAAAACAACTAAAAATTTATAAAATATATATCATCCCAAATAGATATAATGATGATCATAACCTAAACTAATAAATTTAACACATGTGTTCACATTCCACACAACTTATCCTTACAAATTTGTACCCCATCACACCATGACTTTCTAGTTTATAAATATGGAAACTGAAATGATTTTACTCCATTGAACATTCAAGTAGATATAGTTTCACATACATGAAATAAAAATTTATAAGTTAAATGGTATAATTTCCATCACTCATATGCAATGTGTGACTATATAACTCAATATTCCAACACGGATGGTGCCCCTAACAAAATCCATTATATATATGTTTGAATTATTATCATAGAATGATTTTTAAATATATTATAATATATGTAGATAATAATAAAATAAAAATAATTCAATTATTTGATAATATTATGCAGAAATAATTAATCATAATACGTGATTTTTTTCAAGGTGATTTAAAGACCACTCTGGAAACAATATCACCTATGTAGATTCATTCTTGGAAACCAAAAATACATTATTTGAGTTAATCTCATAATCTAGGCGTGTAACAATCCAAATTTATGATCATGTTTCAGAGGTACTCAATTTGGAATGATTTAATTATATATTATCCGAACACTCATATAGGGTAATCATGAGTTACGTGTAACACAAATAAAATAAGGGAAAATGACATCCATCCTCTTAATGCAGGAAATATCAGGTAACAAATCAGCATCATGTATAAATATTAAGTAGCTAGTCACCCCTGTATCTACATGTGTAGTTAGATTAGATATATTATCCTATAATAATCACCATCTTGGAATAATCAATCAATTATATATTCATATAATTTATACTTAATCATTTTTTAAAATGTACATAATAGGAATAATAAAAACTAACATGAATATAACATCTCTCAAAGGAACCATCATCAGTTTAGTATAAATCATTCACAATCACTGTATAAAAAATGACATATTACATTCCTATTTTTATTATTAGGATATCATATATATATATATAACTAATATATATATAATATTAATAATAAATTAATTTCATTCCTAATAAAACACATTGGAAAAGAATATATGGCATGGAAGGGATAGAAAATTGTATAACTACCTCCATATAATAAATCAATTAACTAAATTTTTAGGTATTTTTTGAGTAATTAATATGAGAATTTAAATATATAAATATTTATCATTCCATTTTATTCCACATTCTACATAATGTCATTGAAATCATATAAGGATGCATGGATTTCCCAAAATCAATAAGACTTCTCTGCCTATCACAAGGATAAATGCATGGTATAGATAAATAATTCACCATTCTATCTACATATATTCTTAAAATTACTATAATTAAATTGTGAAACAATATTTATCATACCATAAAAAATCATATGAAAATCAATAAAAATGGACCCAGTCAATGTTTTTGGTATATTATTCTCCAATCTGGCAAGGCATCTAGTTAAACTACTCACCAGATAATTACCATCATAGCCAACCCATCTAGGGGCCTGACTAAATAATGAAGAATGACTCATGAAACCACTCACTAGAAATACCCCCATATGAGAATCATATACCTCACTAATAACCTCATGTTAAATAATGACACTTAACCAACCCTAACAGGAATCACATGGATTACTCACCACACTAGATATAGTATGGAACATAAATCTACCATGCCTCACAAGATTATCTAAGAAATAAATTAGGTTGGGGTTTCTTTCAATGGTTTCTATTACAATTATATTTGATCATTTCACATCATCATATTTTCATTGAAACCTTACTTAAAATAAAATTACTATAAAAGGAAAACTATAAAGGGTATTTATTTCAAGACTAAAAAAACCATGATCTGTCTCAAATAACACCCAATTCCTTATTGGCTAGATCTCTAGTAAAACACACCCATTCATCCTTCATCATTATCAGAACATATAAGATTATTCTTATAAAATTTTATAAAATTAATTCCACCACCTAACGTAGTTAATTAAAAATACACATCCAATATCACAAGGTGGATCACAATTGATTACATTAAATTATAAATTTATATAAACCCCCATTAAATTTAGGATTTTAATGAAATTTATAAAATATTGAATGAATAAAAAGAATGGAGATCATATGTGGTCTTAGAAGTCCACTATGAGGTTACTGATATAGAAAAATATAAAATTAAATATGAATCATGAGAGATTAAATTGGGAGAAGTAAGGATATAAAAGGGGTCAGCTGGTTCTCCCTTGGGTGTTGTATGATGAAAAATGAAGTGAGGGGTGATATGTTTTTTATTATATAAAATTTCAATTTAAAAATAAGAAATAAAATAACACATCATACGTATACCTATTACTTGATACCCAATAACCTCGTACTTGGTGGTATAACTAGGACCATAACTTCATTATGAACCTCGCCAGGCACCCAGGGATCCCCCACGAGAGACACGTTTTCATATAAAAAAATTTCTTCACATTAGAACTATAATAATCCTTAATAAATATACTCTAACATTAATGTAAAATTTTAATATCCTGTAAACCCACCTCTAATTGAATCATCTAGAACATGAAGTGAAATCTAAATGTAGAATAAAAACAACCATAGAACTAAATAATCATGATTCAATTTTATATTTAATCCATAAACTAAACATGATATAGGATATTAATAACTCCCCACTATATGAATTATATTCCTAGATAAGTGTAATTATGATTTGAATTGATTCGATCCGTTTACATAATTCAAATATGATTCTATTTTATAGTCAAAAAATGGCACATGATTACTACCCTCACATGTAATTCCAATAATTAACCATTATTTGAAACCTTATAAACAATTCTAGAAATAAGCATTATAAATCTTCCATAAAATTATCTATTTACATAATTATTTCATCAAAGATAATCACATGTTAGGAGTTCAAATTATTTATCTTCCATTTGGTTCTTTATAAATTCTTAAACAAACTAAAACCATGTTAACAATTGATCTCAATATACAGTAATGAAATTCTAACATTTTATAATACAATTAAAAATCATTCCAATCTATGTATAATTTAAACCATTTGAAATATATAATCTCATTTATACCAAAAAAATCATAACTATAACCACTAATTATCTATTAAACTAAAATATATTATTATTTATAGAATAAATTTATTGTTAATTTTTATTTGAATTTATTTATAAAATAAGTTTTTGTTAAATTGGGTAGTTATAATATTTATTAATATTTATTTTATATCTTTATCATAATAGTTAATCGCATCATAAAATTATGAATTTGATGGACAATTTAATTTTTCATGAAACAATGTGTATGACAATGATTTTACAATTTTTCAGTTTTAAAGAATCCATTTTAACTAGTAATGGGAGATTAAATAATGAAACTAAAAGGCTAGGTAAACCAAATTATTGTAGGTAATGATATTGTGGTATGGTAATATATCCTCCATTTTAATTTAAAACGATATAAAAAAACCAATGTTGTTTCAATAATATAATTTAGGATGGTGTATGGAGCACATCATAATTTGAATTATCCCATTAGAGTATATATTCTACTAACATAGCCTCATGTAGACTCTTGATAATGTGTCCAACACCAATTCAATCTCATATTAAGGAATAATAATGAATTACCAATATAGCATAATCAGTGAACCTAACACACATGTTGATTTCTCTCTAATGTATTGAGCATTATGATGCTTTATATTTGGAGAACTATATCCCTCATAATAATTTATTAATAGGGGTAACTAACATATCCTAGAGTTATAACACCACTTCAATTTATTTCTAGTGTTTTATGAGGTTTATATCTAACACTAATTGAACTAAATGATATAGCCTACATTTGAGGTTACGATTACACTGACCAAAAACATAGTACATGTTTTTAGAAATTACAAAATTTTCTTGATTTATAAATAGATACCTTCAATAACATCTATGAATAATCTCCAAATAGTATAAGATTCTAAAAGGGAGAAAATTATAATGATGTCAGAAAATTAAATTAATTGATTATGAATTATACAGACCACAGGGAAAAATATATCACATTGGCCATTTTATGTGGTAGTGATCCAAGAGTCTAAGAATGGTATAATGAAGGAGCTTCCTATTTGATGAGGATCATAAACCAAAATAGGGGATTGGATCCATCAAATAGTAATGAGAGCATACACACTAGGGGAAAATTTTATAAAACTTAAGAGGATATTATAATGAATAAATCTAAGCTATAATTGTATATCCTAGGTCATGGAATCTTGTTAGAGTCTTCAAATGACCTACAAATCATTTTTTTCATTTGTTCTTTATTTCTTGGTTTGACTATATATATCTTTGGCTGATCATTCTTGATTATGTGGGATTTTTTAATTTATTTCCCTCTTTACAATCTAATGTGAGTGTTTATTAAATGAATTTATCTATTCTTATAATAACAATTTATATGGACAGGTCATGGTATCCTTTTGAATAATAAATAAGTGGTGATAGTGGAATCACACACACACATGAGTATCTATAAAACTATTGTTTAACATATTTTTGTAAATATTATGATTATAATTATGTTTAATATATGTTATTCACATTAATCATGTCTTTTTTGAACATGGATATGGTAATGAATATGAGTGAAACCTTGTAGAAGTGTGATTGAATACCACACCATTCAAATCCTAACAGACATGAGTTCAATACCTAGTCCTTAAAAAATTGTTGTGGAACAAAACCACTAAACTAAAAAATAAATACTCTTAGAGAGGATATTAACAAAACGATATAATAAACTAAATATACATTATTAATACTTTGAGATAAAATTGAAAGAGTTTTACAAGGAATTAAAATTGGTGTTTATCTTTCAATTTTTATGAATAATAGGTAATGTGAGATATTTTGGTTAATTCCATATTTTCCATGCATGTATATCCACTGTAGTAGATGTGGACCTCCTTGGTTGTCATGTATTGTTTGAATTATTTTCATTTTAATTATCCATATATCATAGATGCATTGTTCCTAAATCACATTTTTATTTTTATCACAACACACAACTAAGATCATAAGTCACTCCATCATGTCCTTATACATAGCAAAGACCTAGTACTCATTGGAATAGTGTTATCATGACCATAAAATCAATCTAGTAATTTTATAGATATAAATTTTCATTTGGTTCAAACAACCAAACCAAAAATTGGAAATCAAGCCATCAGTCAGTCCACCACTTAAATAGATCATAATAAAAACTATTCATGTTATAGTAATAAATTTCACCATAAACACAACACTAACATGCTTCTAAAACATTATACTATTCATTTAATGAATCTAAAAAATCAATTTACAAATTGTACAATAATATTCAATTCTAGGAATTATTCCTAAATCATACATGTCTAATTCTATTGTGATGGGTACAAATACATTAATTATATTATAATTTTTGATGGCCATTCCATTTTATTGTTAGAGAGTGTTATTGATCATGAATAAAATGATATATTCTTATACTCATTGCATAAAAACATAATTACTTTTATATATAAACTAACATGAAAACTTGATATCCACATACATGGGATCACTCAATAAATCACCCAATTCATTCACCTAACTTATCTCATAGAAAAATTGATGTTCTTAGAAAACTGATGCTATTTACCCCTACAATGGATTTTAATTATCATTGAATAACTCAGAACCAATGTATTCAATTACTCATTGATAAAAGAAAAATTTTAGGCATAATTAATTCTCATAAATACCCATTTAACTAGATTAATTATTCCCTACCTTTGTCAAAATGGTTTCAAAATGTTCTACACATATATATCCCAATATAGGATGTAAATATTTTTATTGTATACAGATCCCAATGTTCCTTACTCAGACAAGAAATTATATCGATATTTTCTGTTTAAATTATAATAATATCCCATCCTTCAAAATTTTAATTATTATTTTTGGATAATTTTCCCCAGATTGAGAAATTGTATATCCATATATTCAACATGCATTATACCCAACACCCTAAATATAATTATCTTGTATCCACTTTGTCTTAGGGACTATGTTTCTTTTTTAACATCAAGATAGAATAAACCCTATACCAAAAGTAAAAATGTATTTTGTACTATAATAAATTAAATTATAAGAAAATTTATTAATATACCTACCTTTAATGAGTTATACATTCATATTTTCAAAATAAATTATTTGATGATTTTTTTTATTTTCAAGGATTTCATGAAACAACATTACCTTTTAAACATTGAAAATTAATTTGTTACTAAAAAAATATAGTACTATAGCACAAGGAGTTTATGAAAATTTATAGGGTTTACTATATTTAGAAATAATATCTCAAAAAAGAAAAATTATTAATCCATTTAAGATAATCCTCCACCACATATTTCATGTTTTATAGTCATCTACCATGGCTTATATAATATTTAACCATTTTTTAATATAATTTTAACTTAATACAGCATAAAAATATGAATAATTAAAACCCATTAATTCATAATAAATTATAAATAAAAATTTATATCTATTATATAACTCTTAATGACACACTAATAGGTTGATTTTATAATACTCCAGAAATTATATTAATAAGTAAAAATATTTTACTAAAAAAATACAAGACAAATAAAATATATATAATTATTATGTTTATAATATATAAGAATATATAATAGAAAAAATTTATAAAAGTATAATCTAATTGTCACTTGTATTGTACTCTCTAATAAAACTAACAGCTATAATAAGTAAAGTAAAAAAAGAAAAATAATATGAGCTATGGAATTAACATTTCGATGGAGTTAAAAACAACAAGTATTATTTGGTTGATGTTTATTAAAAAATATTTTGGAATGAATAGTAAATATGGTCATCATATGAACATTGAACATTATATCCACTTGAGACATAGATTTTATTAAGAGACAATTAAAATTATTGTGTATGGAGGGTAATGAAAAGAGATAATTAAGGAAAAAGAGGAAAACCAAGGGTTTGAATAGAAAAAAATCCTCAGTAAGTACATTTTTCACATATTAGTAAAGGACATATAATAACTAAAGGTTTCACAATGGTGAAGACCTATATGAACATGATCAATTATGGTTTTAAAATAATCTTCTATACGAGAAGTTCAATTTAGTGTCCATAACAACCAGATAAATATTGGATCAACCACTCTATGAATGGTCCCTAATTTCACACCATTCCCTTAATGACTATACTAGTGTAATAATATGTTATGTATTTAGGGGTTAAGTACTAATTATATATAAATATATTTACTAATAAAATGAAATATACAATGATGCCACAATTTTTATTGAACGTATCATATTTATTAAAATATTAAAATACACATAATTAAAGGATGGATTTGATAAAATGAAATGAATATTATGAATATAAAAACAATATTTAATAATGAATGATAGTTGATAAAAATTATTAAATATTTTAAATCATGGAATAAAATTGTGAAAATATTAAATTTGAAAACATATATATGTAGTCATGGATAAACTACGGAATGATAGTCATCTATGAAAAATGATCGTACTTATTTTTATATTGGAGGATTAAGGAAGGCATTTTGAATCAAAGGTAAGTAGTCGACCACCAAATATATCAAAAAAATTCAACACATTATTCTATTGTATTCCATAAAATATACCTATAAATTTCCCTAGAATATTATCATCTTTCTAAAATTAAATATTTTATTCGCTCTTTCTATCCATATCAATGTGTCATTACCATAGTTCTATCTTAAATATATAACATAATGTTTAGATCTAAAATATGAATCTAAAAAGTGTAAAGGCTTCATATTTTTACCTATTTAGTTTATCTTTGAAATTATTTTAATATGATAATTTTTTAAATCCAAATTTATATTTTCCCATTCATATATATACATTTTATTATCATCCCATTAAATTATTAGTAGTGATATATTATAAAAAACCCTCACATATTACCATTTTTATTGGTATTTATCATTTCAAAAGAAAAACCCTTTTTCTCTATCTTTTCAATTCATGTTTACATTTCAATTATAGTATCATATTCTATTTTTAAGTACCCAATTCATTATTTTTTGTGATATAATTTTAAATATAATAATTATGATAGACTATTAATTTCATAAAATATTTCACTCACAATCTAATCTATTCATAATCTATTTCAATACCAAACTTTTCTTAAGAGGCAAGTAATTTTATATTTTCCATGATAAAAACCCTTATGTATTCCATGTATTTGTTGTACTATGGGTAAATCAATTCAAATATGGGTACCATTTATAAGGAAGGGTGATGTATATGTAGTTGTTAGTGTTTTCATTAGGTATTAAGTGTATTCATATAAATTTTCACACTTTTTGTCCTATTCAATCAATGTATGTTGAAATATAAGTTTTCCATTTGTATCCCTTTTGTGTATAAAATATGTGTGATCACATTATCCTAATTTTTATAGGGTACTTACAATCATTTATTTATTCTCCAACCACTTAAAATACACTTATTCATACAGAGTGATCTACATACCCATTGTAAATACATGAGAACTATAATTCCACAAACCCCTCTTAAAATGGTACTTATTTTAACAATGTGATTCCCTAATTATTTTTAGTAATCATCAAGATAATTATCCTATATATACTTATTAATTATTTTATTATTGAAATATATTGACATATATGTATAATATTGTGTTCTATATATAAAAATATTATAGGAGAATCATTATTGAAAACTTATGTTGTGTATTTTTTATGTTTTTCATTCTTCAAAAATATTTTATATATTAGGTATTATATTTTAGTGTATATTGAAATCAGTTTTAATTTTAGTTGATGGGTGAGACCAAGAATTATATAGTTTATTAGTGTACCCATATGCCCTACGAGACTATTGTTTTGGTTATTTGGTGTAGGTATACCATTTTATCTATAATGTATTGGTATGAAAATGTGATGGTATGATTATGAAGTTTGTGATTAGTTAATATTATGTTAATTAAATGGATCTGATTATGTGATGCGTTGAGATAACCAAACCATAATAAGCTTTTATTTTAGGTTAATTATATAATAAAAAAACTTCATATCATAAATAAATACACAATCACATAACCATATGTTTTAGTTTAACTCGATATTAGTTATATAAATATTTTTTCACACATTATTTATTCAGCATAACCCAAAAAGAATTTCACACATTAATTACATAATAAAATAATCCTGCCTAAAATTCCATTTTAAAATAGGACTTATAACATGTGAGATAAAAACTAAATGATGGAATAATATACAAAGAATAAGTAAAGGGTTAGAACATAAGCATGAGAGAAATCACGAACATGCGAGAAATATCTAATTAAAAAGTATATTCAATCATAGTATTTTTCTTTAAGGAATGATATATAAGTACATATAACCATTGTGGGGTAATCATTAATTCATACTTATACCAAGTAATAAGAATATGGGAACATGATTCAATATTCATGATCCTCAGAGCATAACATATCCATGTGAAAAAACATAAAAATGTAGCACACACATAAGAATATGAAATCATAACAATATGAAAATAGATAACTATAATACTATTCATTAATAAATATAGTGTCAAATATAACATCCATAAATATCACAAATAATGTAGTGAAAAAATTTAACTTCAATCATCACCACATTTAATGTTCTATATAAATCTAGCTACAATCATGTCCCAGAATAACTATTGAGAACTTGTTGATTCAAAAAAAAAATCTATTTTTGGTTTTGATTCTCAATAACATCCACATTTGTGTTACTATGGAATATATATTTAGGTGAATTTTAGGAAATTATTATTCATTAGAATATTTATTCTGGATATACATAAAAAGTCATTGGATTTCTCGGAATATTTTTTATGGTATTGAGGGAATGTCTATGTATATTCAAGAAACATATCTCATACCCTACATTGATAAAGAATAGTGTAAGTAATAAACCTTATATTTGAATTAGAAAATATTGATATTATACCCTACATTGTTTATAAAGTACGACTAATCAACCATACAATTGGATGAAACCATACATTTGAGAAAATGGAAAGTATGAATAATAAACCCTACATATGTAAGGAATCCTATGATTTAGGAAACAATCATATGGTACATGAATCTGAATTTTGTAATCAAACATACATTGTCAACCATTAATTTTGTATTTTTACTTTACATGAAGGAGCCATTCATTTTTCTATTCAACAATGGGTTTTTTAAATCTGTGATATTATCTATGATTAATGAAATGGACATGGTAGAAGTAAAATTTTTCTCAAATTCTCAATATGTTTGATTCCAAGGCTCGTTATGATTGATTTAATGGATCATATTCAATATATTAAATTATTATAATTTTAAGTGTATTTATAACCTCTCTTGAATGTTTTTGTATTAAAATATTTATGATTTATTTTTTTCATGTTTATGGGAGCTGGTTTGAGAATGATCTATTCAACGTAAAAAATAACTTTTGAGATACACTTTTCCAAAAATTTATTAAATAGTATATAGAAAAATAGATATAAATAAAAATTAATGTGTGTTTCTATTAGGGAAACACCTTGGTTACATACATTTTTTGTTTAAATGTGTAAACTTCCCACACTCATCCATTGTTCAAATGTCTCCAGATAAGAGGACCTAGTGAAAATCACCAAACTCATGGAGTTGAGCGTTGGAGGACAGGACTAAGGGATCTTTGTGCCATGAATCAATATACATTAATGTGTTAACTTACATCATGTATTTCCCATACTCACTCATATTTTGATAAAAATTGAATGATTTTATGATAAACAAGATAATTGTTCATAAATATAAATGTTTTTGAAATTCACAATTCATCCATTCCTGTGTCTCTGTCATCATCATCATCATCCCGATCTAAGAATTGGCTTCAAAAGAAGTGATATAACAATATGATTTATTATGGAAAATCATTTAATCTATAAGGTATCAACCAAATATATTATAAGGGTTTAGTTTGTATTTATGGGATTTAACAATCTTAAGTCTACGATTCAGACACAGAGATTTGAAAATGACTGATTATAGAGTATGTATGTCCAAGATCTATGCTCTGTTTTTTAATGGTAATAATAATGGATGATGAAAATCTTGTAAGGTTATTTATTTATAAAATCATGGAATAAGGGTTTATTTGAATCTTTTTTACATTTATTAAATTCAAAATAATGGTTTGGAAGATTTCAATAATGATTAATAAACGGAATATAAACTAAATTAAAAAGATATGAATCCTGTTTTTTTAATAATTGTTTAATTCAATCAGGAAACTCAATGCCCAACTTTATATGAGGTGATTCAAACTATTGCTTCTTCCTATGAAAAAACTAATGATATCGTACAATTAAGGTATACAACTAAAATTCTAATGTTTGTTACATTCAAAATATATGATGGTGAAAACATAACCCAAATGAATGAATTGATGATAAAAATAGTTAATGATGTTGTTTCTCTGGGAAAAAATCAAAATGAAAACATGTTAAAAGTACTCAAAATAACACCCTTTAAGTGGAATGGAATATCTGCATCCGCTGATCACCCTAAACCCATGATAAATTTAACTATGAAAGAGTTAATTGGAATCGTGATGATGTATGAAGCTGATACATAGAATGAAAATGAAAATCATAATAAACACAAAGAAGAATCAATAAAAAAAGATGATTCATCTCATTCAAATCATCCAGACATTGATACATATTGATCTGATATTGCTAAAAAAATTATAGATATATTGAAAAAAGAATAATGGGAATGAATAAAATATATAATGTGAATGAAAGGAAATAAATCATAAAATGGGTAAACATCATTTATACTAAGAATAAATGAATGTTATTTACAAAAGATAAGGCTTGATATTTTTGAAGACTACCTAAAGTAATACTTTTGATTTGCATGATGAATCCTCTAAAGATTCTAAGACTAATCATAAGAAGAAAATGGTATGTTCTATGGATTATATTTATCACCAGGAACAATATTCTTATTCTGAAACTCTAGTTGTGAAAAATTGTCTTATAATGAATTAATTAAATAATTATTTGTGATAAAAAATATGAATCCTTAAAAAAATTATATAATAATTACAAATAATTATTATTGTTTTCATCTAGAATAAAAAAACATTCCAAAAACACATTATAGATTTAATATTACAATCTTATAAAATTTCTTATGATTTAAAAGATACTAAAATCAATGAATTATATGATAAAATTCATAATTTGAAACAATCATCTAGTATGTGGTTAAAATTCTAAAACAAATTAATCAATTTCATGGAAAAAATAAAATACCAAAAAAATTTGGAATTTAAAACAATAGTGAATGAAAAATTATATATAGGAAATATTTTTTCATAGTTTAAATAGAAAAATTATTTCTACTATTAAATGTTTTTATTGAGGTATTAATAGTCATTATGAGAAATTTTTTTCAGAAAACCTCTCATTTTTTGTGTTAAGAAATTATATTGATGAAAAGAATTAATTCACTTTAATAATAGGATTTATACTCAAATTAAACATGTTTGGTTACATTGAAATTTAATTTCTAACACTACTAGACACAAAATCATATGGGTGTTAAAAAGAACATGTATATGTTGTTTTATTGGATTATTCCACTAAGCTATAGTGTTAAATCCATAAGTGGTTGTTTGATGGTTCTATGTAAAAATATTTAAAAAAATAGTAAACAACATTGATGCCATTCATTATAGAAAATTACTCAACACTAAAGTCACTGATCCAAAAGTATATCATTTAAAATATTTTTATACTTTTAGTGAATTAATCATTTTATATTGGAATAGTGTGATATCTGTAAAATTTTAATAAATAATATTCGTTACTTTCTAAATCATTTTTTCCATATAATTTTCTAATTTTACATATTCAACAAATGTTTAAAATATTTTAAAATAATGTATTTGTAATTAAATTTTTATACGTTTTTATACTTTTTGGAATAATTGTATCTAATATTTTTATAATTTCAATTTGTTATGTAATTTAAAATACTCTTCTTACCTAATAAGTAAGGATTGTGGTGTATTTTTCAACTAAAGAAAATGAAACATTGTCTGCATTCTGTGAGAACCAAACGTTTCATATTCTTATTAAATCTTGAAAATAATGTAGTAATCTTCCAAAAAATATGTTGGTCAGAAGTTTCTAGAAAAGTAGACCCAGTAATATGAGGAGATCAATAAATTATTTTTATAATAAAATCAGTGTTACAAAAGTATAAAATTTATTCATTGTGATTTGATAAAAGAAAATTCTATTTATTTTGTCTAATATTTATTTGAAAAGTCTCCAAAATTAAATAAAAATGTTCAATGTAATAATGAAGAAGGAATTTTTTCTTATCAATTGTTTTTTTAAAAGCATCTGTTCAAAATTAAATTTTGGAATAAAGAAAGAGTCAAACTACAAGCTATGTTGGAAACATTTATAGAGTTGTATGATGATCTATAGAGATATTCAGTATGAAGATGTATTTTTTGATTCGTTACAAAAGGAATATCTTAATTAAAAAATTAGTTCGATATGAAAAGTCAAATTTTTAGATTTAAAGATAGAAATACCAATTCAAATGGAGTTGATTAGAGAATAAACTAGTACAAATCTAGATCTTGATAAGATGATGTTGTTTATGGTTGAATGGTGTTCATCATCTTCAAATCAAAAAACATCATATGATCAAAATCAATTATAAACTCTATCAGGTTTCTTATACACTCTAAGTGATAATGTTCGAGGTTTGGAATGTTTGGATTAACCATCCGCTTATTTTTAACCCTCGTTATTTTCAATTCATTGATATATACTATTTTCAATATATAATGATTCATATAAAATGTGCTATTAGTAAGTTCCTAATTTGTTTTGATAATAATTTTTTATAAGAATAAATTTGATATTTATTTATCTTATAAATAGATTATTTATAAAAAAAGTATAGTTTTATATACTTATGAAAAAAAAAATTAATTGTTACTTGTTAAAAGTTACTCAATTTTTTTGAAATTTTTTCAATAACATATATTCTATGTTTTTTAGGTAAATGTTAATTTTATTAATTAAAATATTATATTATACTCCATTATTACCTATTTTTAAAGCATGAATTTAGAGGAATATTGTTTCAAATACTCTCTACCATTGTATTTATGATGTCACAAAAAGGGGAACAACTTATACAGTTAATGTTCGTGGGAGAGGTTATTTTAAAGTTTTAAGTTTATAGTTTTTAATTCTATGGGGGATAATGTTAATTTTTAAAATTTTATAATTTTAATAGTGGAAAGGGGTGGATTTTTTAGTTATTATATTGTCATCATGACCTAAAAATTAAAAACATTTATCGTAAATGACTTCAGTTTTTTTCCATTCAATAGGAGATAATTTTTAAAAAAAGAAAAATTATATAAGGAGAAAATTGGGGGGATATTTTTAAACGACCCAATATTTTCTTAATGAAAATTCCACTTTATAAAATTAAATGTGTTATTATGTGAAATCAATATATAACAGATTCACTTCTTTTGATTTATATTTTGGATTTTAAAATACCAGTATTAATTGTGATTGTTGCTAATATTGTAGTTGAACAGTGATTATATGATTAGTATTAATACAAGGCTTCAAAAAATCTTATTTACTCAGATAAAGGAAGTGATTACCTCATCTAGTAGAATTTTTCCATACGAAGCCCATTTTTAGGAGCTTGTAAAAGAGGTGGCGTCATTGGGCTTCGCTATTGACCAAGCCCAAGTCGTGCTTCCACACAAAAAGTTTGAACGAAACTACCTTCAGGATAAGTAGAATTTGATAGAGATTACTAGTCAAGTCATGTTATCCAATACACCTTAAGAGTCTTTCATCATCGCATACTTTACCCTTCGGACTTATGCATGTGTTATAAGTGGTTATGTAATGAGACCCTATTACTATGATTATATGCATTTTTTGTATAAGGAATATACATTATTTTTGTCATTGTAACTTTTTATATAGTTTTTAAAGAAAAAATAGAATTTTTAGTTAAATAAGAAATCTATTTAGCTGAATAAATGAACTTTTGAAATAAATATTATATTATTTAAATATTATTTCTGAATTATTTTTTATTAAATATAATTGATTGTATATTTATTATGAATACAATTTTGATTTTTATGAATGGTTGAAAGCTATTTTTATCAAACCCATAAATTTTCAATAAATGTTAGTTTTTATTTTAAAATTAAAAACACACATATTTAAAAAATTATTTAGATAAAATGAATATTATTTTTGGAATCAAGAAAGCAAAATTATCTAATGGGGGATTTTTCATAATTATTTGAGAAAGTCGAATTTTTGGTTAAAAAAATACCGTTTAAAAATATAATTTGTTTTATGACATCATAATGACCCAATGGTGATGAAATAAAATACTATAAAGATTATTTTCAGAAAATATATGTTATAAAATTAATATAATGTTTTTTTAGGTCTTTTTGATTTAGTTTACCAATCCTTCGTGGACCATCCAATACTTATAAAACATTTTAGCTAATTAAATTTATTTTCCTGAAACAGTAACAGTCCACCACATAAGTAACCCTATTATTTTAAGATGTTCATGCACATGACTTATAAAATATTTTTTTACAAACCCCTTTAGAAAAAATCTTTTGAAAATCCATGGGATGGTGTGGGGTTCTGATTAGTTTAATGTGCCATGTCCCAAACCAAAATAATAAAGAATTCCCTCTCATTTCCTATATAAAACCACCCAAACCCCTGAATACTTTTCATTCAAACCCTTTGGATTTAATTCAACCTATACACTCTAGCCACTAGAATCCTCTGATGGAGGCAAAAAAATCCCAAAAAACCTCTCTCAATCCCCTCCAAAGCCTTTGATGTCACACTTCCACGTAAGGTATTCCTTCCTTTCTCATGTTATCCATGCTTCTAAATATTGTTTTATCCTTTTTTGTGAAATAAAAATTCCGGGGTATGATTTTTAACCTCCCCTATACTTCCCTCTTTATGAGGGAATAATGATATACCTCCTTTCTCTCTCATTAATTCCTCCCATGTACACCCATTACCATGCCAAAATTCTGTAAGGAATTTCTCTACCCTCATTTGCATTCAATAAATTATTTTGTATCATGAATATAAATTCCATTAAAATTGTTGGTACATGTATCTATATAATCCCCTTACTGTCCACTTCATGTAAAAAATATCATATACCCATTTTACTCTTATCAACATTTTTTATGATTTTTTATGTCACGTCATTATGCTGCTGAAATTGCACCGCGATTTTCCAAGCCAAAGTAATTGTGTAGTGAATACCATGCCAATTTATAAATAAATGGTATTCACCTTTATAATCATTTACATATTGTTTAAATGGTTTCATGTATTTATCCCACATTCAATTATCATGGAATAAATGATTATGTTGAATGATTACATGTAGAATGATCCATGTAGCACACATATGAATGAAATGAAATGTTTAAGAAGGGTGTGCCCTGATAGCACTCCAAGGCATTGGGTATGACTAGTATCATTATACGTAAAGTGAAATGAGGGTTTACTCAAGCTAATTCATTCGAAATGACGGTTTACTCATGCTCAATGTGCAATGAGCCATGGATCATGCTAATATCATGATAAGTGTTGTTGCCACATTTCCATTTTATGATAACAATGCTATATCATGGATTTATGTTCAAGTTTCTATTGAACCCCACTGATATTCCTATTTCCTAACATATATTGTAATCTTATTTTTATTCCTTGATTACTACCTTACTATTATTTATTGCTCACCCTTTTCTTATGCATGTCCTCAGGTTTTCCCATGCAATGCTATATAAGAGGGAATGTGGCGGTCATGTAAAGGAAGTTTTTAATAAAGATGATGTGTTTCATGTTTTAAGATGTTATGTTTTTCTCCTAATCCCCAAAGAATCAAAAACTCTCTAT